>CM028137.1:376134285-377426071 GCA_016271365.2 Neoceratodus forsteri | reverse complement strand
CCGAAGAGGTTAATTTAGATAGCGTATGTGGTGGATGAGCTGTGGTGGTTCATACCCCTATAGTTTAGGCTGATGCCAGATAAATCTGGAAGGAGAGGCTGGAGGCGTATTCTAGAGCCAAGATGCAAGGTTTATTAGCAACAGTTGGAGCACACGTAAAAGACTTAGCATTCACTATCACTATCACACATGAGAAAGAATGAATAAGATTACCGGGACCAGAAACTGGCCCCACTAATGTCATACAAAAGTCCAGGTTTTTCAAGTCCTAAGGACGTAGTAATCCGATGCACCAAGCTTGGGTTTCTAGTATTTTGGGCAGCCGACCACTGAGTGTGAACCTAAGGAAGCGCTTCCTATACAGGCCATAAAATGGGGTGTCCCCCAGTGAACCAGAAACAGAGTAAAGCATTGTAAGTCTCCTGGCCCTAAAAAGAAGGTGACTCCAGGTGTCACTGAGGCAACATCGAAAGGGAAGCACCTGATTCAGGATGGGTGTTGACACCCAGTTCAGGATGAAGAGAACCCTTATCTGGAGTTGTCAGCTGTGGTGACCTCTGGCAGGAGGGCAGGTGATATCCAGTCAAGAAAAGAATGCTTGGTGTGATGATCTGCTGGACGACCTCTGGTTAGGTCCCCGGAACCCTTACCACCTCAACCCTGCAGCTTCTGAATCTGGCAATCTTCGGTGTGACCTCTTGATGAGCTCCTGGAACATGAGATACCTATGTAAGGTACAATCAAGAGTGTGGCGTCCTTTGGTGTGGCCTCTTGCAGGGGCCACTGGTACTTACACCACCTGTGGGGATGAAGCACAGAGCCTGGCAATCCTTAGCGAGGCCTTGGTATAGGCCACTGGTACTATTGCCACCTTAGGACATCTATGTGGGAGAATGGGCAGCATGACTCTGAGTTCGGCAGAGGACTTAAGTCTCTCAAGCTAGAGCCGGGGCAGCCCCTAACCTGACTCACTTTGGTGGGCCCTAGCTACCAGCTGGCTACCTCTTACGACTGGCAACTCTAACCTGGGGTGTTGTGGCAAACACTTGGAGTTGGTCGAGGTCATTGGGGGTGGGTGCAGGTGATACTGGGCTTCCCGGGGACCCTCCCTGAGTCGAGGAAGAAGCACCGGAGGAATCCTAGATGAGGTGTGAGGTGTGTGCAGGAGCCTGAAAGAGAACAAAAATTACAAACCTGAAAGACAATCCCCCCCCTTCTTTTACGACCGAGAGCCCTACCACTTGGGATGGGGTTGCCCCAAATGTCTTCAGAGGGAGTAGCAGCTGACAATTGCAGCAATCAATGCCCTCAGGGCAGTACAGTCACACAGGACCATTGAGCAAATAAGGCAGTGCAGTCATGATACCCCAGGAATAAGGTAGTTCAGTCACTTAAACTCTTTAATTGAATTTAGCAGTTCAGTCACAGCAAGCAGTTCAACAACTTAAAACAGTTTGATTGAATGCAGCAGTTCAGACACAGCAAGCAGTGGATCCAAGTCAATCATACCTCTCAACCTCCCTCATCACAAATCAGGAACAAATTACCAAAATCAGGAACACATCTGATAAAATAGTAATATTAGTCCCAGAAGCTGTATACAACATGCTTCTTAGTGTGAATAGCATTTTCTTAATGAGAACTAGACTGTAACATCAATGGCTGGCATTATTTTGTGATTCCAATCCCTACTCTTTAGTGCCAGAAATGCCAGACTTAGGAGGGACAGGAGAAATTGCTGTGGCAAAAATCAGGCACATCCCTGAAAATCAGGAACAGCTGAGAGGCAGGCAAGCAACAGGAGATTGCAGGCATATAAAGAAAATACAGTTTGCTCCATGGGCATTGAAACAGTTTGATGACCCCACCCTTTGTTAATATGGAGCAGCTCTGGGTGCTTTGAGTATTGTGGAGGCCAAAGTACCTAGTCTCTTTGTCCCAGCTATGGGCTGCCCTGCCCTTCTACTACATGGACTAAGGACTAAGTTTTCCCCATTACTAGGGCTCAGATTACCCTAGAACTCTGAGAGAGGACTGCACTAAGGCTCTGCCAGGCCTCTAGTAATTAAATTCTTACAGTTAAACAATTGGAAATGCAGCATGAAATGCACCTTCTCACCAATAATACTTTGACCTGGCTTTACATAGCAGTTCTTTGACTCTTGGCTAAAAGGGAGTGCCGAAGCCTCTCTATTTGGAGCACAGACTGCATAGAATAAATTGGACTAGCAGAGATTCCTTCAAGAGAGGTTTTCACAGACACCTTTAATCTAGATCCAACAATTATTTGGTTTGAACCCTCCTAGCTTCTGCCTTCTTGGTTCTCATTTTTCTCTCGCTCTCTCTCTCTCTGTCTCTATACCGTTGGACAAGGTAAGCACCTCTCCTCCACCCTTGGGGGGTACAGTAGAAGCAATTTAACAATTATAAACAATAATGACACAGTACAACACTACAATTGCTAAACTAACAATCCGTCCCCTGGCTGGAGCAGGTCTAGCTATGACTAATTATTAAAGGAAATGATGGGCAACAAGCCTACTCACCCCTGGAGTTCAACAAGGATTTCTGTACCCTGGGGAATGCACAACCACAAAGGCGTGATAAAGCCTCTTTTCCTGGAGACTGCTGCATAAAAGGTTCACTGGGTATGTTTCCTGGCCAAATAGATTGACTCGCCACACTGGGGGGACCCGACTAGATGGCAAATTTCTGAAAAAAATTACTGAGGCTGCTACTGGAGATCTTCTGGAGTGAGTTACACTGAAGAGACTCAGGGGATTTGCTTCAACTTCCTAACAGGGAAGCCGACATCCATTGCCTTACTGTCCTTCACCCTCCCTAGTCCAACTTTTTCTCTTGTCTCCAGCCTGTGCAGAGCCTCCTCTAGGCTGGGGCAGTCCTGGATACCTGCCAGGGGATTGGCTCCTTCATCCAGAGGTCAGCCTCCTGATGCTGGGTCAGTGGCTTAAAAAAAGAAGTCTCCAAATTTGAATCTACTCTGGCCACAGGGATTGGCTGATAGGGCTCAGCCTGACTTCTTTCTCCCCTGTGGGACAGGAATGTGGTCCAACTTTTTTGGCTTTTGCTGACAAGGTGTCGGTCTTGAGCAGGGGAGAAGGAAGAACAAAGGAGAAAAAAAATGGTTTTCTTTTAAAACCCTGAAATTAGACTGCTAGAACTGTCTGCTGGAGATGGGCCTGTTCTGTGTTTCAGAGGGTCCCCTAAGTTTTTCAAGGGTTTCCCATTAAGCTGCCAGGGTCCCCATAACTGTCTGACCCCTCATGTCTCTGAGAATCCCTTATTTTCTGTGATGCTCCCAATTCCACTATTTTCTGTGGTGCCCCCAATTTCCCTGGGGCACCACAGATTCAGGCCCACCTAACTATACATGTCCTCATGTATTTTCCAAATTTTTACCTTCTTAATCTCAAACTCTTTGACAATTCCATCCATAAGCAATGGCATATTCCTTGCTCTTATTATGGTAACAAAACATTATTAACAGTCTACAGATTATAAACTTTAAATTCTTAATTCTACATTTTGTTAACACTCTAAACATTATGGTAGTGGTTTTGTCAGTGTATGAGAAAACATTTATGACTCATTTCCTCTTTAAGGCTTTGATTTACATCTTAGAACATTTCAATAAACCATATTTACAACTAGCAGTGGTCTTGGCTCTTCTTTCATTTTTCTACTTATATGGGGACACCCTTTGTACAGCTTCAGTCACATACCTCTGAGGTGGTGCCCCAAAGTTTGATCTCTGAGATCTACGCTGAGGGGGCTCTGCAGCAGTGGCTACTGGAGGGTGTGGTACCATTTGATACAGCCATGGGGTTGGTAGCAGGGTGGGAAATGACTCTGGGGGGGTGTTCCATGAGTTGGGAGTAGCTGCCTCCCCTTTTTTATCCGTCAATCCCGCTTAACATTAACCATGCACGGCTTCAAATGATTTCAGTGTACCACCTTCTGAGTCTGTGTTCCATCCAATGCCTGGACTTGGTAAATTTGATATCCTGGACATGGGATTTCTGAGATGACATATGAGTCGGGCTCCCACTCAGAAGATGATGTCCCACCTCTCCTTGACTTCACCATCACTTATTCTCCTATGAGTAAGGGCTTTTCCCAATTGAAGGCATTCCCTGACCCCCTCATATTTTCTTGGTTTGCACACACCCTTAGAATGGCTGGCGACTTGGCCTCTGCTCGAGGAGAGGTCTTGTTCTCCTTCTGGTGATGTACTTCAACTGCATTGACTGTCACCTGAATGGAGGGTGATGCCTGTGTGTTCAGCAAACTGATACCAGTCCCTCTGGCCCAGAGAAGATCAGGCTCTCTCTATGGTTCCTTCTTGGCTGCTGGGCTGAATTCAGGTACCTCTGGATGCAAACACTGACTGGTTCGCTCATCACTTACTTCTGGGCAGTTGGTCCCCATGGGTCTTTTCAGTTTCTGGAGACATACAGCATTCAACTGGATGCTCTCCTCCCCCTACGAGGGTATCTGCAACTCCACTAACCATCTGTGGAGCCTCTCTTTATCCTGCTCCAACATGGTCAACTTGGACCTATAGTTTGCTAACTGTTCTTCGTGTTCCCGTAGTTGCTCTCCTTTGGCCTGTGTCTCCATGAGCAGCTTATGATTCAGGTCTCTGGCCATAATCTGGTATTCCTGGATATTCCTCACATACCATGCATCTGACTCTTCATGGCGGCGTACTTGCTCGGATTGCTCCTTGATCTTCTGAGCTTGCTGCTGTAGAATTTTTCTGAGGTTGTGACATTCTTTTTGCAGTTCAGTATTCTGCTTTGTGTACTCTGCCACTTGCTGTGTAAGCTCCTGATATTGGGCCTCCCTTTGGCCATTCTGGTCTAGAACCTGATGGGTCACATCATGGGCCACTGTTCTGGGTATCTGTGCATGATGCTCAGTTCTGGCATCCGAAACTCTTGGTGGGCTTCCTGATAGTGTGCCGACAGCTTGGCTGCATTGATTAATTTTCTGCATTTCCATCTTGGTCTCCTCATACAGCTGGCATTGAGCTCTTTTGATCTCACTGCTTCCAGCATCACTCCTCTGACACGGCTGTGGAATGGGCCCAGTGGTTCCTTCACTTTGGTACTTGGGTCTGCTTTGCTCCTTCCATGTATCCGGGTGTCTTCGACCTTGGTTCCTTTTCCTCCTGAATCTGTGTGGATACTGCACACCCTGAATCTGGACATCTTGCTTCATCTCTGCCCTGAGTGATGCCAGCTCCTTTTGCAAATCCAGTATGGTACATGCCAACCACCACAAATTTTGCATCTGGATTTTGATGGTGCAACATCCAGAGCTTCTGACATAGATGCTCTCCCCAGGCCCCCCTCGATGAACCACCTATCAATACTTGGTCTGGGTCATGGTCCTCACTTGGGTCTTGTTTTCACAGGGCCAGGTGTGCCTCTTGCAGGCTCAAGGCAAAGTCCCACAGTGTCTCCTGGGGGCCCTGTGTGCAAGAGAAGAATTTCATTTTGAGGTCTGAGACACTCCGCTTGTCGAAGATGTCACTTAGCTGGGTCAGGATCCATTTGGCAGAGTTCTTTTCTCCATCTGACCAGCTTTCAACCTCCCATTTGGCAGCTCCTACCAGCTGCCCAATCAGGATTTCCACTCTCTGTTGCTCTGGCACTTGGTAGAGATGGAACATAGCCTGCAGCTTCACATGGAAGTCAATGAGGCTGCAGGTGTCTGAACTTCGTTCCCCCGTGTACCTTGGTAGCCACTGTGCCCCAACGTAATAAGGAATCATTATTGAGGGTGGTTGTACTGAAGATGGGGATGATGCTGTGGCTTCCTCAGTATCTGAAGGCATCTTGGGTTGGAGTTGCTCCAGCTTTGGGCTCCTTGTTGACTCTTATCCTGCCAACGACACCAATTTTTGTGGTGAACGAGCTGTGGTGGTTTGTACCCCTACAGTTTAGGGTGATGCCAGATAAATCTGGAAGGAGAGACAGGAGGCGTATTCTAGAGCCAAGATGCAAGGTTTATTAGCAACAGTTGGGGCACACAGAAAAGACTTAGCATTCACTGTCACTATCACACATGAGAAAGTATGAATGCGATTACCAGGACCACAAACTGGCCCCACTAATGTCATACAAAAGTCCAAGTTATTCAAGTCCTAAGGACTTAGCAATCCGATGCACCAAGCTTGGTTTTCTAGTATTTTGGTCAGCCGACCACTGAGTGTGAACCTAACCTCTTCCTATACAGGCCATAAAATGGTGCACCCCTCAGTGAACCAGAAACAGAGTAAAGCACTGTAGGCCTCCTGGCCCTGGAAAGAAGGTGACTTCTGGTGTCACTGAGGCAAGGTCGAAAGGGAAGTGCCTGGTTGAGGATGGGTGTTGACGCCCAGTTCTGGGTGAAGAGAACCCTTATCTGGAGTTGTCAGCTGGTGACCTCGGGCAGGAGAGCAGGTGAAATCCAGTCGAGGACAGGGTGCTGGGTGCGATGATCCACTGGATGATCTCTGGGTAGGTCCCGAACCCTTACCACCTCACCCCTGCAGCTTCTGAATCTGGCAATCTTTGGTGTGACCTCTTGATGAGCTACTGGAACATGAGACACCTACGTAAGGTACAATCAAGAGCGTGGTGACCTTTGGTGTGGCCTCTTGCCTGGGCCACTGGTACTCACACCACCTGTGGGGATGAGACACAGAGCCTGGCAATCCTCAGTGAGGCCTTGGTATAGGCCACCAGTACTATTGTCACCTTGGGACAATGTCTATGTGGGAGAATGGGCAGTGTGACTCCGAGTTCGGCAGATGACTTAAGTCCCTCAAGCTAGAGCTGGGGTGGACCCTAACCTGACTCACTTTGGTGGGCCCTAGCTACCAGCTGGCTAACACTTACGACCAGCAACTCGAACCTAGGGTGTTGCGGTGAACACTTGGAGTTGGTGGAGGTTATTGGAGGTGGGTGGAGGTGATACTGAGCTTCCCAGGGACCCTCCCTGAGTCAAGGAAGTGGCACCAGAGGAATCCTAGATGAGGTGTGAGGTGTGTGCAGGAGCCTGGAACAGAACAAGAATTTCAAACCTGAAAGGCAACCTCCCCTTCTTTTATGACCGAGAGCCCTACCACTTGGGATGGGGTGGCCCCAAATGTCTTCAGAGGGAGTAGCAGCAGGCAATTGCAGCAAACAATGCCCTCAGGGCAGTGCAATTACAGAGGACAATTGAGCAAATAAGGCAGTGCAGTCATGATACCCCAGGAATAAGGTAGTTCAGTCACTTAAACTCTTTAATTGAATTTAGCAGTTCAGTCACAGTAAGCAGTTCGACAACTTAAAACAGTTTGATTGAATGCAGCAGTTCAGACACAGCAAACAGTGGGTCCAGGCAACCATACCTGGGACAAATGACCAAAATCAGGAACACATCTGATAAAATAGTACTATTAGTCCCAGAAGCTGTATACAACATGCTTCTTAGTGTGAATAGCATTTTCTTAATGAGAACTAGACTGAAACATCAATGGCTGGCATTATTTTGTGATTCCAATCTCTACTCTTTAGTGCCAGAAATGCCAGACTTAGGAGGGACAGAAGAAATTTCTGAGGTAAAATCAGGGACATACCTGAAAATCAGGAACAGCTGAGAGGTAGGCAAGCAACAGGAAATTGCAGGCATATAAAGAAAATACAGTTTGTTCTGTGGGCATTGAAACAGTTTGATGACCCACCCCTTTGTTAATATGGAACAGCTCTGGGTGCTTGAGTATTGAGGAGCCCAAGGTACTTCGTCTCTTTGTCCCAGCTATGGGCTGCCCCGCCTATCTGCTACATGGACAAAGGACTAAGTTTTCCCCATTACTGGGGGTCAGATTACCCTAGAACTCAGAGAAGAATGCACTAAGGCTCTGCTGTGCCTCTAGTAATTTGCTTCTTACAGCTAAACAATTGGAAATTCAGCAAGAAATGCACCTTCTCACCAATAATACTTAACTCTTGGATGACAGGGAGTGCCCCAGTCTCTCTATTTGGAGCACAGACTGCCTAGAATAAATTAGACTAGCAGAGATTCCTTTAAGAAAGGCGTTCACAAGCACCTTTAATCTAGGTCCAACAACTATTTAGTTTGAACTCTCCTACCTTCTTGGTTCTCATTTCTCTCCTCTCTCTCTCTCTCTCTCTCTCTCTCTCTCTCTCTCTCTCTCTGTCTCTATACCATTGGACAAGGTAAGCACCTCTCCTCCACCCTTGGGGGGGTACAATGGAAGCAATTTAACAATTATAAACAATAATGACATAGTACAACAATACGATTGCCAAACAAACAATACTTTTCCTGGCTGAAGTAGGTCTAGCTGTGACTAATTATTAAAGGAAATGCTGGGCAACAAGCCTACTCACCCCTGGAGTTCAACAAGGATTTCTGTACCCTGGGGAATGCACAACCACAGAGGAGTGATAAAGTCTCTTCTCCTGGAGACTGCTGCATAAAAGGTTCACTGGGTATGTTTCCCAGCCAAATAGACTGACTCGCTGCACTGGGGGCACCCGACTAGATGGCACATTTCTGCAAAAAAATGACTGAGGTTGCTACTGAAGATCTTCTGGAGGTAGTTACACTGAAGAGACCTAGGGGATGCACTTCAACCTCCTAACAGGGAAGCCGACATCCATTGCCTTACTGTCCTTCACGCTCCCTGGTCAAACTCTTTCTCTTGTCTCCAGCCTGTGCAGAGCCTCCTCTGGGCTGGGGTGATCCTGGCTACCTGCCAGGGGATTGGCTCCTTCATCCAGAGGTCAGCCTCCTGAGGCTGGATCAGTGGCTTAAAAAAAAGTCTCCAAATTTGAATCTACTCTAGCCACAAGGATTGGCTGAGAGGGCTCAGTCTGGCTTTTTTTTCCCCTGTGGGACAGGAATGTGGTCCAACTGGTTTGGTTTTGGCTGACTAGGTGTCGGTCTTGAGCAGGGGGGAAAAGAAGAATAAAGGAGAAAAAAAATGGTTTCCTTTAAAACCCTGAATTTAGACTGTTAGAACTGTCTGCTGGAGAGGGGCCTGTTCTGTGTTTCAGAGGGTCCCCTAAGTTTTTCAAGAGTTTCCTATTAAGCTGTCAGGGTCCCCATAACTGTCTGACCCCTCATGTCTCTGAGGAGCCCCTATTTTCTGTGATGCCCCCAATTCCACTATTTTCTGTGGTACCCCAGTTCCCCTGGGGCACTACACATACACTTGTCTGACCTCAGTTCTGCCTCTGCAAGGATGATATTGTAACAGACAGTAGGGGGTTATAACAGTTTCCTGAACTGGATTGTTTTCCTGGCCAGTAAGACATACCACACCAGTGTAGGACTCCAACCCTACTGCACATTCTTGTATTTTTTTTTTGTTCCGACTCTCCAAGCCCCGACGTGCTCACCAGTCTCCGGCAGTCACTCCCTCATACTCAGGCTTACCCCCCCCCGGGTTGGGCAGCCGATAAGTGAACTCTGGTTGCCAGAGGGCATGGCAATGGAGCCAGCTCATTAGCAAGGGCTGGCATTTTGTGGGCTGTAAACTCCATGGAGGCAGGTACGTGCAATGATGACTTGTGTCTGCCCTGCCCCCCGAATGTGCAGTCACTGACTGCCATGGAACTCCCAGCCTCCACCAGGGGTCTGTTGTGCATCAGAAGCTCAACTTCACCTCCCCCAGAGTAGGAGAACAGTCCACTGGACACTCAGTCCTTCTCTCCCCGGCCGGCCCTCTAACTCCCGAGTCCATTCCCGAACCTGTGTCATTGGCACCACAGATGGTAACCGAGCCTCTGCGCCAGCGGGCCGGCACACATTTTTTTATTTCAGCACTTGGATTGTCATGCTGGACCATCTGTGTAGGCAGTCTGTTCTGTTCGAAGTGGCCATAATGGGGAGGGGTCAGGAGCTGGGACATGGGAGAACAACTGATGGCTCTGCAGTGCTTGGTGGAGCAGTGGAAGAGAAGACTGAATCAGAGTCCCCCTATGGCAGAGCTGCATTCTGCCAGGCCTTGTACCCCGATGGAGGGATGTCTATCTTATCATCTTTTTCTTCCTACTATAAATCTGTTATGCAACAGTACTTCTTTGGCCATCTACATCAATCTTTTTCTTTTCCTTTGTACCTTTTTCCTACTACCTTATTTTTCCTATTCAGTTTATCTGACCCTCAACACCATTCCCATGTAGCACTAGGTCCAAGTCCAGCATGCCATCTGGCAACAAAATTACTAAGGTGCTTGTGGGGCATAAAATGCCCATGAATGAATAAAAGTGCATTTGGAACTATATACTGTAAAGTGCATATGTGCATTTAAAATGTTCTTGGGTTAAATAAATAAAATTCATGTAGTGCATTAGGTGCACAGAATTAAGAAGTGCTATAGTGCTGAGATGAATAAATTGAAATACACAAATAAATGAGTGAGGGGATATTACCTTAAGCACTTGGATGCACTTCTTATTAAATAATTATTGTGTTGCAGCTATTCAGTGTGACAGCCCTTATAAAAAAGACTTGCCAGAAGCCTGTAAAGATCCCACAGCAGAAGCAGCAGATAATGAGCTTTTGAACACTGCTGCTCTGCTGTAAAATGAAACAAATTAAAGAGACAGGTATGTTCCTATTTTATACTGTACTGTACAAACTTGGGTTAGCCCCAGTATAAAACAAAAAAGACTAAAACTGATAAAATAATGACTGAACCAGGAAGTCCCCTGAAACAACATGTTCAGACATGAAACAGCATGTCCAGATATGTAGATAGGAAGACAGCGGCCCCTAGTGGCCTATATCTATAATGAATTGTTGCATAACCATGCTGACTAGTGGGAGGAGTTTACTTACATAATGGACCCTTGTGTTAAAAATGGTAATAGCATTGGCCAGAGAAATGGTTATTTGTATTAGTTTATATTGTTGGAAAGCTCTCTATAATCCAGGCTTAAAAACAACTATTTTTTTTGTATAGGCCTAGTTGTGAGCCTCTAGAGAGACAAACTGTTTAATTGCCTTTTGTGGGTGGGTCTAAAATTAAGTGGGAGGGCTATATAACCCCCCCCACACCAAAACCCATGCATAGGCAGATGAGCTGAGAAGCTGGTCACACTTGTCTGAAGTAAGACAAGAGGAAGGACCTGAACCTGAATAGGTACTGGTAGCAACACAGCAGGAAAAGCTGAATTGACTGTTTGAACTGTCTTTGAAACCTGAAGGAAGGTGAATCCACTTAAAGGAAATAACACTGCTATTATTTTTCTTTGTTTTGTAAATATTATTATGTTTATTTATTATTTTTATACTTTTGTATAAAAAAAGCCACACCGAGGTGTGTTGTACCTGATATACTGTGTCCAGAGTTATCCTTACTCACAGTCCTATTACACCCCCTCACTGATTGACTCCCAGACCTCAAGGAGGATTTACCCAGTAAGCTGCTGCACTCAGTAAGCATCCCTTTTTAGCCCCCCTTACTGCTTTGCGTATCATGCTGCTTGCTAGACTGACAGCCCTAGTAGTAGTTTATACAATGGTTTATACAGTGGTTGTAGGACAGCAGAAAGCAGAAATGCCTATTTGTAGTCATCCCCACTTCTTAGTGATTACAACTATATAAATTGCTCTCATTAAAGTATGCATCTAGTTTTGATTTAAAACTGGTAAATGTTCTCTCTTACAATGTCATCTGGAAGTTGATTCCACAGTCTGATTGTTCTGGGTAAAAAGGAATTATTCCTCATATTAATCCTGGATACTGAGTCTTGTATTTGTATATTATGAGATTGTAAATTATAAGCATTTTGTCTATAATTTATTTATAATTCACCGGTTAGCGTTGTACCTTGAAGTATTTTGTATAGTGTTAGTAAAAACCTCTTTGCCTTCTTTTAACGAGTGGCCATAGTTTAAAATTTCTAAGCCTAACTGTATGATGAATGTTCCTAAGGTTTCCAATTTGCTTCGTGTAAAAACTTTGTGCTTTTTCTAATACATCAATATCTTTTTTTAATCCAGGACTCCACACTTGGGAACAATAATCTAGATGGGATCTTACGTAAGCTTTATAGAGTGGTAACATCACAGACTGGAATTTGTTAGCAAAAGGTCTTGTAATACGGTTTGGTAAGCGATTAACCTTTCTGGCAACTTGCTTACATTGGGTACCATTTTTCATGTTGTTGGAAATAGTTACTCCCAGATCCTTAAATTCTTCAGCTTTTTTAGCTCTCTTCCATGAATATGGTAACTTTGTTTTATGTTATTTATGCCACAGTGCATAGCCATGCATTTTTCCAGACTAAGATTCATTTTATTATTATCTTCCCACTGTGCTATGTGGTTTATGTAATTTTTCATATTATCAAGCTCCTCCTTTGTGCTCACTACCCTTCCCAATTTTAAGTCATCTGTGACTTTAACTAATATATTTTCACCTTTTATTTGGAGGTCCTGAACAAAGAGGTTTAACAATAGGGGTCCAATGACCGATCCCTGGGGGCCCCATTTGTAACTTTACCCACCCTAGATAGGGCACCATTCACCCTGACTCTGTGTTCTGCCAGAGAGCCATGCATTAATCCATTGAGTTATTTCACTACTTATTTTCAGCTCAGACAACTTATCTATTATGATCCAATGGGGTAGAGTGTCAAATGCCTTTTTGAAATTAAAAAAAAAAATCACATCTACGGGTTTATTTTGATCAAGTTGTTTGGTAACCGAGTTATAAAAACCCTATTAAATTTGTGTTACAGTTCCTATTTTTGGTACATCCATGTTGGGTTTTATCTATACATCCCCTGTTTTTTAGGTCTGCCAGGATTTCATCTTTTATAATTCCTTCTATAATTTTGCTAACTAATGATGTCAGGCTTATGGGATGGTAATTTGATGGGGAATTGCTGTTCATCTCCTTGAATATAGGAATCACAACTGCTTTCCTCCAGTCCCTGGGTACTGTACCTTCTGATAAAGTTGTATTTCCTGTTATTGTAATTGGTACTGATAATTGCTCAGCCAGTTCTTTCAGAAATCTTGGGTGTAGATTATCAGGCCCGTGTGATTTGCTACAAACAAGTTGAGAGAGTTTGTGTTTTGTGATGTTAGAACTAATAATATCTGTATGTTCCTGGCTATGACAGCTATATTTATACTTGGATTATTTGGTGTATTGTTGCTTTTTGTATATACCGAGCAAAAACAGTCATTAAATAGGCATGCCATATCTTCTGGTTTGCTATATTCAGTGCCATTTGATATGAGGGGACCTTTAACCCTTGATGATCCACATTTACCATTTACGTAAGCGTAAAAGCCTTTCATATTGTCCTTTGAATGGGCCAATCGGAACTCTGTGTCATTACATGCTTTTTTAATAGCTAATTTTGATTGCCTCAATTAAATATAATTTCTTTACATTTGTTGTTGTTTGAGATTTTTTGATAACATCAAATAATCTTTTCTTTTTGTTAATTAGTCTTCTAATTTTATTACTAAACCATAATGGTTTCTTTCCCCTATTGTTATATTTTCCCCTTTTTGGAATGAAGACGCCAAGAAAACTAAAACCATGTTATTTTCCCCCTCAAACTACACAAGTACTACTGACTCCCTCCCCCCAATAACCACGAGGCTGGAAGAGTGCTTAGAGTATGTTCTGAAATTCAGATTTCTTGGGGTCGGGATCGACTGCAACCTCTCCTTCACTGACCACCTGGAAGACTTGCTGAAAAAATTAAGGCAAAGACTTGACCTTTTTTGCAGGATAAGAAGACTTCTTATAGCAGACGCAAAGAAACGACTAGTCCAAGCCACATTCCTGTCCTTAATTGACTACGCAGACTTCATATACAGTAGCTGTGTGGCTTCCTATCTTAGAAAATTGGATACGCTCTACCACAGAGCTATACGCTTCATCACTGACCTCCCCTTCTCTACCCATCATTGCACACTATATGCCACCACAGGCTGGACCTCACTTCACTATAGGCTCAACTTTAATGCAGCACTCTGGACACTTAGAGCCCTCAGTGGCAAACTCCCTCAATACATCATCGACTGTCTGTCTCCGATTGTGTCCCTTAGAAACTGCTCACAACTCCTGCTAAATATACCCAGGGCATTCACACGAGTTGGGAGAGCCACCTTTGGATTCGCACTCCCATCAATATGGAATAAAACCCAAAAAATACTTAAGCTGAAAACCCCAGTAAGTACCCTTTTGTTCAAAAGGCTTTACCATGATGGCATTACAGAAATTTGCAACTGCTTTACTAGACACTAACTAATCTCCTTCCCTCAAATGGCAGCCTGCAAATGGCGGCCCCCCAGCTGAAATGTGTGCCTCTGCCTCTAGCATGCCCACCAACAGATCCACAGGATTTATTGCCGAACTTCCTTATTTTATTCTTTGATGCTCTGAATAGCTGCAGCCTGATTCTAGCACATGCTACCACACTTGGGGATAATTATCGTCTTTCGCCCCAAAAAATATTTGGTCCCTCGTCCATCCAACACCTCCCTCTGCCTCAACCTCCAGGACCCTCCCAGTTATGCCCCTGCTACTATATTCCTCCTCTGGCACTTAGTACAATGGCAGCTTTTCTCCTCCATATGTCACCGCATTTTGGGGCAAAAATCGCTTTGTCGCCTTTCGTATGGTCCTCCTCCCTCCCAATCCCTCACTCTGCTCTAGCAATTGGGTCCTCTTCGCTTGTGCCCCTATTCCCCACCTCTACCTACATCATGCGCTTGATATCTTCTATTTGGTATGCCTACCCTCTCCCTAACATTTCCCACTACAAAATGCATAGTTTTTGGGCTTGGATCCAGCACAAGTTCATTATCCACGACTCCTTGTAGTTCTACTGTATGTTCAATGTATATTACCTATAAATGTGCATTTTTACTATAATAGCAGCTATTTTTACTGTTTGTACTATTGTAACTTATCTTTCTGTATTATTACTGTAGGACCGCAGGTCCACCTTGTAAATGAGCTTGCTCAATGGTGCCTGCCTGGATAAATAAAGGTATTGATTGATTGATTGATTGATTGATTGATTGGTTGATTGAATTTATCTTTAAGTGTGGTTATAGTTTGTACCAATAATGTCCATACAGTTTCAGCATCCAGTTTTTCTAATTTTTGTTGCAAATCCATTTTTTGGAATGTATTTTTTATGGGCACCCAGTTGGCTTTATGATAGTTATAGACAACTGTTGATCCCCTAGTACTTTTCATTTCCTTATTTAATGTAAATAATATAGTATTATGATCACTATTGGCAAGTGGGGCATTGATCATTATATTATCAATTTCCATTGGAATGTTTGTCAATATAATGTCTAGTATATTATTTCCTCTAGTCAGTTCTGTTACCAATTGGTGTAGATCTAGAGTGTCTAGTGTATCCAGAATGTTCTGGTCCTGTGCATTATTTGCATGATATTCTGGCCACTTTACATTAGGTGAGTTTAAATCACCTACTATGATTATATCCCTTTTATCCATTACTTCTGTGAATTGTTCCTATAATAAGTCTGTCGGCTGTATATTGTTGTTAGGGGGTCTATAGAATGTACCAAGGGTAAAGACTTTTCCTTTAAGCCCTGCTACTCAAACCCAAATAGATTCAACTTCTGTATCTATGCTATTATTTGTTTCCAGAACTTGGCACTCAATGTCATCCCTAGCGTATATTGTCACACCCCCACCTCTGTGGCCGGTTTTCTATCTGCTGAAAAGTTGATAACCTTGTATATCCTTGTTCCAATTGCTGTCCTGGTCCCACCATTTTTCAGTTATACAAACATAATCTGTTATATATTGGTTAATATAGCTGTTAATTCTGCCAGTTTGTCACCATTTAGACTGTGAGCATTAAGGGTCATAATGTTGGGCATTTTTCTTTCTCGACATTTTGTTGCAAACTTTCTGTACCTGTTTAGATGTTGGCTGAATTCCCTTTGCCCCTGGACCTCTAGTTTAAATTAGATGTTACTGCTGTAACCAAGCTTAAACTCAAGGTTCTGCTTCTTTTCTTGCTTCAATGTAATCCATCTTTACAGTATAAATCAGGTTTCTCCCAGAATTTGTTCCAATGTTGGACAAACTTAAATTGTCTCTCCTGTGTCCAGTTCCTTAGCCATTGATTAAATTGCCTTATCTCCTACTGCCATCTGTAAGTTGTCCTGGGTACCAGAAGTGCTTCAGAACATACAATTTCACATCCTTTACTTTCTAATTTATTTGCCAAGTCTATGAAGTCCTTTGTTAAATCTCCCTCCCTTTTTCTGCCAATATTGACTCCCACATGTATTACTGCCAGTGGATTTTCGCCTGACCTGTGGAATATATTATTGGCCATTTTTGTTATATCTCTTGCCCCTGCACCTGGATAGCTGCACACCATTATATTTTATCACATTTACAGACATAACTGTCAGTATATTTAGTAATAGAATCTCTTACAACTATCAATTGCCTCAGGGACTCTCTCTCTCTCTCTCTCTCTCTCTCTCTCGCTCTCTCTCTTTATTGTTGTTTTGGGCTTCCATAGGTACTTCTTCATTAAACTGGATAATGTTCTCTGTATTTTCACTGTCCAATGGAGCATATCTATTAGTTAGGAGGATTGCAGTATCCTTTGTACGTATGTTTACCATGCCTTGAGTACCTTGATTTATGGTGGTTTTGTGGACTATAGGGGCACCAGTTTTCTGGGTTGGACCTGTCTGAAAATCCAAAGGGAGGAACCTTTCCCCCACTCATTTTTTCCTCTTAACAGACTGTACTTCAAACCATTCATTATCTGCCTCAGTTATGTCATGTATTGCTTTCCTTTTGTTGTTTGTAATGCTAGTCTCAGTTGTTGCACCATTGTAGTTTGTTTTGGCTAACTTTGGATAGGCCTTTAATTTTGATGCGAGTTCATTTTGATTTTTTTTTCAAGTGCCTCAAGCTGTTTATTAAAAACATGAAGTTGATTTTTAAGTTATTTATTGTCTGTACACTTTGGCCATGTATAAATGTCATATGCTTGCTTCTCTTTATATAGTGTATACATTTTTCAGATACAGCATTGATATCCTATGTCCCCATCAATAGTTAATACCCTGGAAGTCATTCTGAGTGTAAATTTTGGGTTTGTTGTACACAATTTGGTAAATGGATGTTCTATTTATATATACCCCAAGCACTGTTTGACTTGTATTGCTGTTACCTTCCTCCAGTAATCAAAGCTGAACGCAGCCCTATTTATAATGATCTCTGTGTTTTTACAGTATTGCTAGTGTGTATGGATGCTAGTCCTACCTTTATGTTGAGGTGTAATATGGAATATCTCCTTGGTCTCCTTCCCCTCCTGACATGCCTGACATGCGCTGATGCGCTTGTCTCGACGCGCATCTCCACGCATGACACTGCATGCCCCACTCACAGAGGGGTGAGTTTTTGTCTTAGACCATGCCCTGGAAGTGTACCTAAGGTATCACAGCTCCTAAAATGTGCAGATCTAGGAATTTGTAATGTAAGGGCTAAATCTTGCAAAAACTCCTCATGCGGATACCCTGCAAGTTAAATTTTATATAGCACTGACTGTGCTATATAAAATGATTTAAAACTGTTCCCACTAGACTTGTAGTTCAGATGAAATGTCTAATGAACTACAGGTCTCTCTTCCTGTTTCCTGTTACAAAAATGCAGGTGCTCCAGTCATTTCACACAATGCGTTTAGCTAACATAGTTAATAACAAGTAAAAGCAGGCTGAGTGACCGCCTCCCTCCTGTTCCCTAGCCACTTATAGATTTTCTGCTTTGAGTTTGCTTCTTGGGCCCTAACTCAGCCATGGGGGGGTTGCAATAGAGCAGCCCTACGCCCCCAGAACCCTATGATATTAGATGCTCTGTGGTACATTTTGTTGCCTAATAAGGCCAGACAGAGTCTCCCATACCCCTGCCTCTAGGGGAAAAAATATTTTTTTTTCGTTGATGTCTGGGGTATGGAAGATGTAACAAAAGTGTGTTTTATCTTTCATAAAAGCCCAAAACTCACCATACAGCATCTAAACCCCCAGAGCTACTGGGGTCCTAGTGGCCCCCAGACCCCTATCTTTGATCCCCAGCACCTCTTTCTTTACAAATTAAACACTGTGGGTGGGATATTCAGACTGTGCCAGGCTGTGGTGCAAGCCTGGGTGCAGCGCAACTTGGATGCGCAGGGGCATTGACAGGGTGATATTCAAAGGAGCTGCACCATGGCACAGCATCATTGAATATCACTCTCTGGCCACCCACAGTGCGCATGGCACAGAGGCACTAAACCAGCGCAAGTGGCCAGAGTGGAGCAGGGGGATGCGCAAGTGCAAGTTCCATTGTGATAGATGCAACCACTGCGATATTCAAAAGTGCACATGCAAATGGGGCCATAATGTATGCAAAGTGCAACTGGGACCATTTGCATGTCATTATGGCCCAATTTGCATGCAGGTGCACCAATCCCTGGTGACTTGCACCTGGCACCCTGCCAGACTGCAGCCGTCAGGGACTGATGCCCCCTGCACATAGTGGCAAAGTGCCCCAATGCCCAATCACGGGCATGTGTAAATTGAAGAACATGTCCAATATCCCTGGTGGTCCAGTGAACCACTTGCAGCCGCTCGCGGGTATCTGTAGTAAAAATGTTAGTCCTATATTCCTGGTGGTCCAGTGGACTGCTTACAGCCCGATCGCGGGCATCTGTAGTCAAAATGTTAGTCCTATACCCTGGTGGTCCAGTGGACCGCTCGCAGCCCGATCGTGGGAAAATGTAGTAAAAACTATTATTCCGATATCCCTGGTGGTCCAATGGTAACCCCTCCCCACCCACCACTGAGCCCCACCGCCCGCCTCCTCCCAGTCAGCGCATAGCTTCTCACCTGCTTGCCACCCCGCCCACCGACCGACACCGCATGGTAGGGCTGTACACCCATTGGTCCACAGCATGAGCCACTGGGCATGCAGCCCATATCGTACCACACAGTCCAGATATGTGAATGGATCCATCAGGGATATAGGACTGTTACGTTATTCTACATATGCCCGTGATCGGGCTGCAAGCAGTCCACTGGACCACCAGGGATATAGGACTGTTATTATTCTACATATGCCCATGATCAGGCATGGGTAGAGGTGCCACCACAAAGGTGCAGCCGGAGCTTGGGTGGCCACCCACAGGTTGCAGCTGCCGTGTTGTGCTCTGCAATACGGCAGCTCACCTGTGGGTGGCCAGCTGTTGCTACTTTTTTTGGCTCACCTGTGTGCAGCGCAGGCAGGGTTGTGCATGCATAGGCTTAGCAATCCCGGGCTGAATGTCGGGATGTGTGAGTATGCATGGGCACGCCCCACCTGCGCCAAGATACACATTGATGCGCTTCATGATCGATTTGTGCCAGGCACAACCTTTTGAATATCACTGGTGTATCAGTGGGTTATGACACAACTGTGTTGCACCATGCGCAACCCTTCTGAATATCCTGCCCTGTATCCACCTCTTAGCCTACTCCTTAGTATATCTGTACCCTTACCCTAGACTGGATGTTTCTAACCTTCCCTCCCTAATCTTGCTTTCTTGTTCCCTCTGTACACTTTACCTAGATAAGGTTTCTGTGCTTCTCACTGTACACCCTCCCTTGCTTTAGCTTGGTTACCATTCCTTCCTGCTGTTCCCTTTACTGCAGAGCTCACTCACATTTCCTGAGGTCCCCCTTGGGAATGATCTGTGGCATGCAGACCTCCTGCAGATGCCTGCCGATGCCTAAGATGCGATTCGTGTTCCACTCCTGGTCTGATCCAGTCATGTTCTGGGACATGGATATGAATGGACACATTGGGTAGAAGAGTTTTTACACTTTATGAGAGGCTTCTTGTTAATAATAATAATAATAAGTTTATTTTTAAGGCGCCTTTCAAAATGTCAAGGCACCTAACAAATTTTAAAACACATCAATTATCCAAGTCATAGAGTAAGAAGACAGATAAAACAGATAAACTTTACAGAGTTAACCTTCAACAAAAGCCTGAGCCCACACAGATACATTTTTAAAGATTGTTTGAATCCTTCCATGGTTGTGCACTCCCGTGACCTGCGGGATAGAGAATTCCAGAGGGTGGGGGCTGCGTGCACAAATGCACGGGCCCCAGAAGATTTCAGGCAAACCCTCAGAATCTCCAACAACCCCTCATCAGCTGAGCAAAGCAATCATCCAGGGCAATAGGGGACCAGCAGCTCTTTCAGGTAATCCAGGCCAAGTCTGTGCAGGACTTTAAAAGTCAGAAGACCGACTTTAAAGGTGATCTGCCACTGTACTGGCAGCCAGTGCAGTCCGCGTAGCACCGGTGTAATATGACAGGATCTAGAAATTCCCATCAAAAGCCAGGCCGCAGCACTCTGCACTAGCTGCAAGTGGCAGATTTCCACCCCAGGCAGCCCTAGGTAGAGGGAGTTGCAGTAATCCAGGTGTGAGGACACAAAGGCATGAACCAGTGTAGGAAGATCAAGGTGTTTAATCCTGGAGATATTTCTCAAATGGTAAAAAGAGGATTTGACAATGGCTAACACCTGCGAATGCAGAGTCAGCCCCTTGTCAAAGATTACCCCCAAGTTTTGCACCTGTTCAGAGGACAGGAGTGAAACACCCCCAAGAAAAAGCCCAGAGGGTGAACCCACACCCCGACCCCCCTATCCAGCATGCCCAATCCACAACCAACACCTCAGTCTTATCCGAGTTCAACTTTAGCCAACTGGAATCCATCCACTCCTAGATTTCTAAGAGACAGCTGTTAAAAGCTGAGAGAGCTCCATCTTGGTCAGGTGCAAAAGATAGGTAGAGCTGGGTATCATCGGCATAGCAATGAAACCTCAGCCCATACCTTTTTACAATGTCTCTGAGGGGCAGCATGTACACCGCAAACAACATGGGGGAACAACACTGAGCCCTGAGGGACCCCACAAGACAGAGGAACTGGGTCCGAGGAATAAACCCCAGACACCACTCTCTGAGTTCTTCCAGTGAGGAAAGATGAAAACCACATGAGAACTGTCCCTGACAGTCCACAGATGAGCCTCAGGTGATCAAGTAGCACCCCGTGGTCCACAGTGTCAAATGCTGATGAGAGATCCAGAAGAACCAAGATGGAGCAGTTTTTCCAGTCTTTAGCCAACAGGAGATCATTGCGCACCTGAACCAATGCTGTCTCAGTACTATGTCTCTTTCGAAATCTGGACTGAAGGGGTTCATAGATGTCATAGATGGTCAAATGGTTCTCCAGCTGCACAGCCACTACTTTTTCAATCACCTTCCCTAAAAAGGGAAGGTTAGAGATTAGTCTGTAGTTTGCACGGCAGTCTGGGTCCAAAGAAGCATTCTTTAAGAGTGGTGTTACCACAGCCTTCTTCAGGGAGCTAGGAAACTCACCTGTTTCTAGGGAGCACCAGACTATCCGTGCTAGGACCGGACTGATAGAATCAATACAACCCAAAATCAGGGAAGTTGGTCCTGAATCCAAACTACAGCACATAGGGTGAGCACCTTGGACAATCTGCATGACATCCATGAACTTCGATCGGTCAAAGGTACTCCAGGAAAGCTAAGGAGTAGCGGCCTCAGCCTGATTCACAACACCACCCATAAAGTGTGCCGGCTGGAGTACCGCCCTAATGTCGGCCACCTTAGACGCAAAGAATCGAGCAAGGTCATCGCACTCTATTTGTGAAAAGGCTTTTTGAGCTTGTAGATAGGCAGGGTTGCATAGTCTGTCTACCATTCGAAAAAGCTGAGCTGGTCGATTCTGAGCAGCCGCAATCTCTCCGGACAGGAACTCTGCCTTCTTACGGGTGATTGTGGATTGATAATGATCCATCAATCTAAGGCAGTCGGCATCAAGGGTAGATTTCCCCCAGCAATGCTCTAACCTTCGTCCTAGTTGCCGCATCTCCCTCAAAGTACTATCAAACCATGGGAGCTGAAGGCGAAGGGAGAGAGTCGAACTTGGACTGAAGCAATGACATCTAGGGCCACTAAAATGGCCAAGTTATAGGCCACCACAAGGGTCTCTGGGTCACTGCTTGCCACTGGGAGGGACGATAGGTCAAGTACCACCACCAGACCTTCAGAGCTTACATCTTGTAAAGGGCGCTACCTGACCATCTCCACAGGGGCAGGCCTATGGAGGGGGGTGCTAAAACTAAACCCCACTGTGTAATGATCGGACCATCTGACTGGTTCCACCCCCAAATCAGAGGCCTCAATCCCCAGGAGGAAAACAAAGTCAAGAGAGTGACCGTGTCTGTGGGTAGCAGTGGTAACTATCTGTGTAAGGCCCAGAGATGTCATCAGCTGGAGGAAATGTTGTCCAAACTACGAGAGTTTGTCATCGACCCAGACATTGAGGTCACCCAGGACCATCAGCCTGGGTGACTTAAATGCCATGTCGACGAAGTCTGCGACTTCCTGAAGGAACCGCCTCTCATCGCTGGGTGGACGGTAGATGAGGGCGATCCTACACCTTCTACCACGGTATACTCAAATGACTCAGCCTCTTCAACTGGTGCTTTCGTGAGGTTAAGTTCAGTCTTGAAAAAGACCACCCCCCGTGATCTAATCTTGGGCGGTGAATCACCGACTACCCAGCTGGAATTAAGGCCTCCAAAATGGGGCCAGAGTTCTCATCCAGCCAGATCTCAGTGATGCAAGCCAGGTCCACCATTCTAACAAGATCTGCAATAATTGCAGTCTTGTTTTTAGTGGACCTGGCATTGCATAGCACCGCCCGAGTTGAATGAACCTCCCGGGCCACCCGCACCACCTGTCCACCAGAATTGGTGGTGCCTTTGGGTATGGAAACCAGACATGGTGAACCACGATCCTGGTTCCATTTCACCCCAGGGTAACTTCTGGATCCTACAACCCCGATATGATGGCCCCACTCAGTCACCCGTCACTGTTTGCAGTCCCCCCACCCTACTCCTCCCCCATGAGCAATACCCAGCACCCTACAGTGCTGGTAAGTTGTAGACTGCAAAGGGGGGGAGAAAAAGGGATGGAGGGCACAGAGAGCAGAGGGTGAATAGTGCACAACCATGAGGGCAGGGCTCCAACACATTCTGGTGACTAAAATATCAACCAACACTCCCTTGACAAGTCTTTTATTTACCTAAAACAGCATACAAAATGCCTAAAAGTAGAATAAAATTACACAGACCACTTACTAAAAGAAATATCCCTCAGAGATCCAACCCCCATAAAATAAATAAAAACTAACCATTCATAGAACAAAACAAATCAAAAGAAAACAAAACTACAAAATAAATCAACAAAATCCTCACCTCCCCAGGCCCTCCCACAGCCTCAGGAGATAAACAACAATATTAAACTTTAAATCATAAAATCCAAAGCAACACTTTAAATAAAACAGTATCAGTCAAAATCAACAGATGAGTGTCACTGTAACGGAAAAATCACCTTCAATTGGCCACAGTAGCTCTCATCACCTTCTGTGTTCTGCCTCCTTCCTCTGACATCCGGTGCTATACGGACTTGCTATTCTATTCCCTCAAAAAATAATCACAATAATACATGGGTTAGTGCATACAGTCAGTATGCTCTTATAGTTTGCAGAGTGACACTAGCTGGAAGCAAGTAAAAGCATGCAAATTTCACTACACAAAGCCTTTTGTATGCTTCCTGGTCCTCCTGTTCACCCTTGAGTGGTCACAGTAGCTTTTGTTACCCTCTTTGTTATGCTGCCTTCCTCTGACCCTTGATGTGACCCGGACTTGCTGTTCTGTTCCCTCCAAAAATAATCAAACCATCATAAGCAAAAATAATGCTGCATGCACCAAAAAATAAAGCAACATGCACAAAAAAATAAAGCTGCCTGCACCATAACAATAATGCTGCATACATCAAAACATAAAGCAGCATGCACCAAGAAATAATGCTGAATGTATTTAAAATAAAAATAAAGCAGCCTGCACCAAATCATGAAGCTGCATGCATCAAAAAATAATGCTGCATGCATCAAAAAAAAAGTTGCACACATAAAAAATAATACTGCATGCATCTAAAAATAAAGCACCATATATCAAAAAATAAAGCTGAATGCACTTAAACATAATGCTGCATGCATCAAAAAAATAAAACAGCATGTACAGTACCCAAAAATAATGCTTCATGCATCAAAACATAATGCTGCATACATTAAAAGATAAAGTAGCATGCACCAAAAAAAATGCTGTATGTATGAAGAAATGATGCATGCATCAAATAATAATGCATGCATCACTTTTTGGATGTAAGCAGTCATAAAGCAGCTAAACTGTCACAAATGCACCAAAATGTCTGCAAATAGGAAAATAGGTGCCATCCTATTGGAGCAGCAGGGTTACTGTTTGAAACACTGAGAACCTGAGTTCAGGAGCTAGGCCAGGACATCAGGGGCCAGCTGGGAAGTAGGACCGAACATCCCATAGGATGCTCCCCTGCTCTAGGGTGGGAGAGTTAACCTTGGTTGGCTATGCATGCCAGTGCAACCGAGCACTTTTGGGAAGGGAGGGATGCTATCAATGTCAGCAGGCTGACAGGCCCTACATGTGTGCACACTTGTCTTGACATCCATGTATGCAGTGTTCTTTGGGAGCCCCCTTGCTCTGGCATCATGATACTGGCACCCCTGTATTTCCCACTGTCCACTGCAGCACCCTTCCTTGAAAATGATTTTGAATGACTTGAGGGGCCTGGCCAGTCCCAGTGAAGGAGACTCACCATGGGATGTAAGTCATGGGCAGGGGCAGGTGAGGAAGGAGTAAGTCCCGGAGAAGATGGATGATGGGGCCTGGGGGGCAAGTAGAAGGGAGCATAGACAGATAGTGAAAAAGGGGGAATTGGAAAATGACATATTGACGCATTTTGGGGGACACAGTTGCACATCAAAATCAGAAGTTGTGGCTTCAAGGGACACTGTCGGCACCCTCAAGTTTCAAAGTGTTTCAAGTTTAAAAAAACACACGTAATGATTGGTTGCATTCTGTAGAGATTGCTGATGTTGCTAGTAGTTTGATTGTGGTACTCTTTCATTTGAAAAGTGAAAAACAGACTGCCCACCATACTGGTGTTACCAAGCAAAAAAAGTCTTTGCTTACAGACCTGGACCAACTCCCACTGCATCTTTCTTGGACTTGAGAATACACCCAACATAATCTAACCACTCATAATGCAGGGAGAGGAGAGGAGAGGAGAGGAGAGGAGAGGAGTGGAGACTTTTCCATCATGAGTGGCTGCACTGTTTGGGGGTATTCCTAATGTTCATGAAGTATGCAATAAAAGCAAATCAAGAATTTGAAACAAAATAAGATTGAGTATGATGGCACCATTAGCATGCATTTCAATTCTATTAAGAAAGAAAGCAGAGAAAACAACCAGAAACATCAATGCATTTTAGAAACGGTAAGCAATCATAAAATGTGGATTTTCAATTAGAAATAAAATGATGCAAAAAGGGTTAACAGTGTCCCTTTCATCATCACATTTTAAAATATGCCCCATTATGTTTTGTAGATACCCAGTTGGTTTAGTTCACCCCCCACCCCACCCACTCTTCCCCTCTGCCTCTGATTGGTTGGGCTGTACCTAGATAGTGTCACCTTATGGGGTTATGTTTGTATTTTACAAGTTTCTGCCCAGCCCAGTGATGCCTAGAGTGTGCTGTTTCAACCGAACACAATAGATGAAGTAAATAACCTAGCAACATTTTAATTACATAAACAGATGACTTGCACTAGCTCTGCCTGAGGATCTCAATTAGCTGCAGAGACTGAGGGGTGGCTAAGGCCAGCTAGTGCGTTAAGAGGGTGCCAAACCTTTGAATATGCCAGAGTCCAGATAGTTTGAAAAAGCTAGAAGTTAGACAGCACGATGGACACCAGATGGTGCTAGAGTTTTGGAATTCAGTAAATATAATTTTATAATTTATGGACATCACTTTAAATGAAGTGGCATAAATAGCAGTTAATAAGTTAACAAGCATATAGTAAACAAGCTATTGCCACTTTGTAAGATATTTATAGGGTTTAATAAACATTAATATGCTTTTATCATGCATACAACTAATAGTTAATTGTGTATTTAAAAAAGTTATATTAAGGCAGTTATTCTTTATTGAACAATCAGCTACTGTACTGTTTAATGTATTCAGGGTGCTAATTTAGGAGAGGTTTGCCACAGTATCTCAGCCTTCTCCTCTTCACAACCAATACATTTTTCTGCTGTTCTCACAGACTCGATAAACCACACACCAAGTTGTTTTGGGCCATAAAAATCCTACATCTCCTACAGAAACATGATGTGTCTGTGGAAAAAGACCCTCAGGCCCATCTAGTCTACCCTATTTTGCCTACCTAACACTATACCCTGACTCTGTTTGGTCACAGGTGTCCCTCCATCCTCTATTTATTAAACCGATGCACCTATCCTACACATGCTTGAAGCTCCCCACAGTCTTCGCCCCCATCATCTCTCCTGGCAGGCTGTTCAAGGTGTCCACTACTCTTTCTGTGAAGACTGTGAAGAAGTATTTCCTCACATACCTCTTAAACATCCCCCTCAAGCTTCATGGCATGCCCTCAGGTTCTGGTGCTCCTCCTTCTATTTAAGAGACTCCACTCCTGTACCTTGTTCACCCCCATGAGGTACTTATAGGTCTCAGTCATGTCTCTCTCTCTCTCTCTCTCTTCTCTCCTCTCCTCTCCTCTCCTCTAGGGAGTGTACCTTGAGCTCCTACAGCCTCTTCTCACATGGTTTCTCCTGCAACACCCATGTCATTTTAGTAGGCCTCCTCTGTACAGCTTCCATCCTATCAATGTCCTTGCAGAGGTGCGGCCTCTAGAACTGGAAGCAGTACTCCTGATTAGGTCTCACAACTGAGTGTTATAGAGGCAACACCACTTCTCTTCTGCTGCTAGAGATCCTACTCCCTATGCACCCCAGCATCCTGCTCGCCTTGTCTGCTGCCCCATCGCACTGCCTTGCCACCTTGAGATCATCAGATATGATCACCTTAATGTCCTTTTCTTGCTTTGTAGCTGTAAGTACCTCTCCCCCACCTTATACACAGCCCCTGGGTTTCCCCACTTTAGGTGCATGACTTTGCTGCACTTTTTGGCATTGAAACCCAGCTGCCACTCCAAAGACCACTCCTCAAGTTTTCCCAGATTTCTTTGTATTCTCTCAACCCCCTCCTGGGTGTCCACCCTGTTGCAGATTTTTGTGTCATCTGCAAAGAGACATGCCTTCCCCTCCAGTTCCTCTGCAGTATCACTTATGAAGACGATGAAGAGAACAAGATCGAGTACCAATCTCTGTGGTACTGCACTGATCACTGTGCCATCCTCTGAGTGACTGCCATTTACCAGCACCCTCTGCCTCCTATCTTTAACCAGTTTGATATCCAGCCTATCACATTCTCCTCACCCCCAGGGTACTGAGTTTCTTTATCAGACTCCTATATGGAACAGTGTCAAAAGCATTACTAAGCTGAGAAAGGCCACATGAACTGCCCTCCCCTGATCCATCCCCCTGATTACGCAGTCAAGTAAATCTATGAAATTTGTTAAACATGACCTTTCCACTATGAAGCTGCACTGCTGGGGTTCCATGTCATAAGGACGATTTTTCTACGGTGACTTGCACAATAGTGAGTGCATTTCACCAATAACCTACAAAAATGACTGCAAATACAGCAACCAGATGGACATTCAAATTAAGATTTGATGTGGGGGACTACACCTCCCGCACTACCCAAATTAATGTAATCAACTCCAGGGGTGAGCAGACACTGGGGAAAAGGGGAATACGTGAGAGGGGGGCAACAGTATGTAGGGGGGTACAGTGGCTGGGGCACCATTGGTCCAGGGAACACAGTGAGGAAAAAAAAAATCTAACAGCCAAAACCGCTCAGAAAAAAGTTTTACCTAGTAGCAGCCCTGAACCTGGGACCATTGCTAAGGCAGTCCATGACCCTTCCTACCATGCCAGGAGGACAGCTCAGTGGTAGCAGGCCTCATTGCTGTACTTCACCAGCAACAGTACAGCTCCCCAGTCATTTGCACTCACCATTACAACCCTCCCACAGTTGCCATCCCTACCATCGCTATGTACACCCACTCACTATCCTGTTGGGCGCACAAATAGAGACACTCATATTTGAGTCAGTCATTTGCAGTCACCCAGTTGATGGTACACCCACTGCTGGTGGCCTGCAGCTCATGTATCTCCAGGTACTCCATCACTCTCTCCTTCAGGATTGACTCCATTAACTTCCCCCCACTGATGTGAGACTGAATGGTCTGTAATTACTGGCCTCCTCCCTACTGCCACTCTTGTGCAGAGGGGCCACATCATCCCTCCTCAATTCTTCTGGAACCACCCTTTTCTCCACTTAGGTGCTAAATAGCATTGCTAGAGGGATGGCTAACATCGTGTTCAGTTCCCTATGTACCCTTGGGTGAAACCCATCTGACCCCACTGTCTTGTTTTCCTTAAAGACCTCCAACCTCCGGCAGACTCTCTTTTCCATAAATCCTACCCACCAGCACATTTTAATGGTACAGATCACTACCTACTTCCTCATTTTCATCACAATGGGAACTAGTCTCTAAAGCAGACTACTGGATTTCTTAAAACCTGGGTTAAAATACAATGTGTTGTGTGTAAATTCTGGTCTCACTCATATCAGCAAAGGGTAGTAAACACACACCATCGAGACACTAAAATATTTTAAATGGTAAATGTCTATCCATTTAAATATTTCTGGATGCTTATTAAACATTAATTGATTGCTCAATAACGTGAGAATAACTGTCTTATTTTGTTGTTTAACCAGGTATAGCACACTAAGCTGAAAGGTTTTTTTACAGGAGTGACCTGGGAGCACAAGGAGGTTAAGTGACTTTCTCAGAGTCACACAGTATGCAAGTGGAAGCTGTGGGATTCAAACTCAGGTTTGGTCTGCTGGATGTCACCAGATTTGCAGCTCAGAGCCTTAGACCACTGTGCTATACTGTCTCTTAAAATACATTTCTTAAATGAACAATTATCTCAGACCCATGTAGAAAGCACATTACTGCTTACAGCATAAAGTCATTTTTTAATTAACTATAATTTATGCCACTTCCTTTAAAATAGTACCATTTATTCCTATTGTATTCTTATTGTATTAAAACAAAGTTACATATTCAAATGCTGCATTTCATGTTTATTCTGTCCTGATGCAACTTTGTGAGTGTTCTTGTGAAGGTCACCATTGTGAATAGAATCTTGTTCTTAAGGCTTTCATATATATATATATATATTTTTTTTTTTTCTTTGCAAATAAACTTCATTAGTGCTCCAGTTGGGGTTCAGCTTAACACCACAAAAGTCAGGAAATGTAACGCTAGGGTTTCCAACCCTAACTCCTACCCCCTTCCCCCCAGCAGCAAATGGGGAAAAAATTAGGGTTTCAGGTCTCCAGAATCTTGGCAAATCAATGGCTGAGGTCTTCCTTGAGATTGTCAGGCCCTAATAGTCACCTCTCCCCCCCCAAGCCTGTAGTCTCCTGTCCAAAGGACAAGGTACAGCTACAAGCTAATTCTTATAGGTGACAAACTCTTTAAAGATAGAGAAGTATGTCTCACCCCATGTTGCCAACAGAAAAAAAGAGATCATGCCTGACCTTGTTTGCTCAGAGGGTGGGGTCGGCATTGGAGTTGACAACCCCAATACCACTGATTCACCAAGACTCCCGAGACCCCAAACCCCAGTGTCTTTTCCTTTTGCTTCTTGGGTGGTGGGGGTGGAGAGTTACAGCTGGAAACCCTAAAACCACATTTCCCTAGTTTTGTGGTGTTAAACTGAACCCTAAGTGGTGCATTAACACCGTTTTTTGCAAATAATTTCTTCCTTTTTGAGATAGTGGAACCATAATAGTGGAGCCATATCCTCATTCCTCTGTGAAAGGATACAGATATGCAAATATGCAGGGCCCTCTTGGCCCTGCATCAAGAGAAGACTGTCTCTGTTGTGGGTCCTGCGCTTGACTTGTGTGCAGCAACAGTTGTCAAGAATTCATTGGACTGTCTGATGGGCAGGGCCCTCTGGGTCCTGTGCTTCCATGTGACTGCAGATACAGATGCACAGGGCAAAGAGTCCATCTCTCAGCCAAAGTACAGGGTCCTCTGGAACCCACAGATGCAGAGGTGGAGGGCCTATGTCAACAAATGAGTTCTCATTACTAAATGATACTTGGTCCCAGTGCGGGCAACCCTGCACCTATCTTTCTCAGGCTGTCACATGACAGTGCCACCCCCCAGCTTCAGCCCATCCAGCTAGGTCACTGAGCTTGCCCCCAAACTCAGCTCACTGGCATGGGATCACAAAGCACTACCAGTTGGGATAAAAGCTGGCACTACACACAACATTTCTTAATAATTTTTTTTTATTTTGACCCCAAATATTTAAGCCAGTTATTTTATGACTCCCCCTTATAAACATAATACCTTGCATTTATAGAATACTGGTCAAAACATAATTTTGCACCATAAATATGAAAAAAACACATCATCCTGCATTTGAAAAATTACATGTCATGTTCATGAGATGACATGTAAAATTGGCTATGTTGAAAGTCTGGAGTTCAAATATTGAAAATTAGTGAAGTAATGAGTGAATATTGAAATGTTTCAATGTTCATTTATAAGGTTCCATGTCACTACAGTGCATATTATTGAGCACATGCAATTTAAGTGAAAATTAAAGCACACTGGTATATACTGTGAATGCATATCTCAGTGAATGCTCAGTTCAGCAATTGCATGATCAACACACAATTCTACTAAGCGATTATCCACCATTTCATAGTGAACTCCACTGACATCCTCAACCTGCCCTGAGTTGGCCATACCTGAACCACACCTATATGCACAGAACCCCACCCATCACCTTCTATGTCACTCCTGCACCCCTCACAGGGGGCTGTGCCCCCTGAACCACCCCATCTCTTATATTACAACACCATGTCACACCTGGATTGTGGGGGTAGGTTATGAACATTGAAGGTAAGTGCATTTCTGTTCTGGCTGTATGTGCCCCCTATTGTAGCATGCGCTGTATTCAGCATGTTGTCTTCTGCACTCTGGTCGACCAGTCGCCCACATAGTACTATTGCTCCTATATGCATGTAGCCCCTTGTGCCATTCGCTCATCAGACCCAGTCAGTGTAATTGTATGGGAGCTATAATAGTCACCCAAATGTACTCACTATAATTCCTGTGCTCTAATGATGTGATACCCATTTATAAAGTGGTGATTTTACCATATTTTTACACCAAATTTTCAACATAGTCTTCTTATACCCCCACCTCATGAACCGGGAGGCAAACATTTTTAAATCCCTCCCAAAAGGTGATTTCATAGAGTGACTGCTAAATCACATTTTGGCATGCATTCATAAGCTTTCAACTGCCTTGTTCATGTAGTGGGGTCCTAAAAAGGCCATGTAAAAAGTTTGGTGGAAAAATATTAAGAATTCGTGAAGTTATGAGTGAACCTTGAAATATTTCAACATTCACTCATAATTTGATCATTTTACCATATTTGTTCACCAAATTTCCAAGATAGCCTTCTTATTACCCCTCTTCATGAACCTAGTATGTAACAATTTTTAAATCTTGCCCAAAAGGTGATTTCGCACAATGATTACAAAATTACCTTTTGGGATTAATTAGAAATATTTCACCTACCTTTCTTCATGGGGTGATGTTTCAAGAAGGCTACGGTGAAAATTTGGTCTTAAAATAGTAAAAAAATGACAAAGTTATGAGAAAAAGTTCAAAACTCATTGAAATACACTAAACTGGACTTACCTAATTTTTTTTTCAAATGGCAGTCACCAGTTCCAGCAGCAAAACATGTCTTCAGTTGAAGAATGGATCCACATAGTGGGACATGATAAGGTGAGTGAGGGTGTGGGTGGTGGGTGCTAGGGCGGGGGTTGGTGCAGGCGGTGGGGAGGGTTAGATTGGTGAGGGACTATTTTCTTTCTTACAAGTTCATAAAAAAAGGCATTGAGGGACTTTTCTGTGTTTTTGAATGTTTACTTTATTATTGGAAATGAGACTGGGGATTTGGCACCCCAATGTCAGCTTAATTCTATGGCAGCACCAGGACTGGGCACCATGGTGCTGCCATCTATTCATTGGGAGAGGGGCGGGCAGCCTCGAGGGGAAGGGGTTGGCAAGCGGTACTGGGGGTGGGCACCATTATCCACTTTTTTATTATTTATTATATACTGTACTGGATCAGGGAAACACAATGGATGGCTGACTGAGCTGAGAGGGGAAGGGAATGAACACAATGATAGAAAGAAAGAAAGAAAGAAAGAAAGAAAGAAAGAAAGAAAGAAAGAAAGAAAGAAAGAAAGAAAGAAAGAAAGAAAGATAGATAGATAGATAGATAGATAGATAGATAGATAGATAGATAGACGGCAGACAGAGCCAGAAAGAGAAAGAAAGAATGAGAAAGAGATCACCAGCTCACCACTGGCACACCTCAATCTGCAGCTGCAGATGTCAAGAAAGTCCTGCTATTCTTATACAGAAAACACAGGTGCGCAGTTCCTTATTTATTTACTTATTTATTTAACTGCATTGTGATGACCGGGTGAGCCCACTGAAATATAGTGTCTCTTTTTCAGGGGTGACCCATAGTTAATTAGATATACAGTAGGCACATTTGCATACAGTCATTAGATAACATACAAAGTCATTCATAGTGCAGTATAGCATCAAAAAGCACAACATCACAATAGGGCAGGGGACAGCTGATATTAGTTAAGCAGAGCAATTCAATAGGGAGAAAGGAAAATTGCAACTGAGTAACAGAAGCTCTTATATTTGGAATTAAACATTGCACAAGAGTACCATAATGGAGGTAATGGAAATGCTGAGACCTTTTGCTCAACCTGATTAGGCTAGGTGTAAGTTTACTGCAAGAAGCAGCTGCTTAGGTAACCTGGATAGGACAGAGAAATACCAGTGGGTTATCAGAAAGACAGTTTATAAATCGCTGCTCAGTTTCATCTGCAGTGAGGTGTCACCATAGCACTGGCTTTTAGTTATCTCTTGAAGATTATCAACGTGTCACTGAGAAAAATCTCTTTCCTCCTTCATTTTGTTCCTTTATTTTTTTTTTAATAGTAATTTTATTGATTTTTCAAAACATAACAGCTCAAATAGTACAACTCACAAGCTATAACCACAACTACCATTTAGACATGTAATACAAAACAAACAAACAAACAGATGGTAACATATAATAAAGACAATGACAATACATACTGGTGAATACTTACAGACACTAAAAAGAAAAGGAAAAGGAAAACAAAACCCGTAACACAGGGCTCAGGGTTAAACATGACTCTTTGGATTAAAATGCATTAAGGCCAACCAGAAAGTGTGTGTGGGGGGTGAGGCAACACCTATGGGAATTCTAAGATATATAATCAATGGATAGATAGAGATTTAATTATATAAGGGTAGGTGTCACAAATTAAACCAACCTGTAGAACTGTATGCCCAGGAAGAATGTGGACATCTGTATGAATGTGAGGATAAGTATGGATGTAACTATAAATAGAAAGGTAGAGAGACCCGCCCATCTAAGAAAACTGAGCCATTATTTCCAACACTGTTTTATTTTCCTTCTCCACCTGATAATGGAATGGATAAAGGGCAACCATCTCCCCTTGAATTTTTCCATCTGGAATCTTAGTTGAGCAGTCAACTTTCCATTAATTGAATTTGTGTGCAAATGGAATACCAAAGATCTATAGATGCCCTAGGGATTCTTTTCCAACCAATTTTTTGTAATACTCTTTTGAGCAGCAGCTAGTAAAATATAGAATAGAAGCATCTGGGCCTTGGTGGTAAGTTGTTGGGGTTGGGGGGGAGACCTAAAACCCAGTGCCTGGGAAGTTATGTCTGAAATATCTTCTCTGACTTCTGAGCAATCCGGCTCCAGTATCATTTAATCTGGGGACAGCCACAATAAATATGGGCGTGAGTGCCCCTCTCACCACATCCCCTCCAACATAAATCTGAAGTAGATGAACCATAATGCTGGGTGATTACTGGGGTGCGATAAAATCTCATATTAACTTTCCAACGAAAGTCTCGCCATCAAGGAGAGGACGAGGCAGAGTGCACTCCACTCCATATCCGCTGCCAGTCTTCAGTTCCCAACTGACACCCCAGTTCCCCTCCCATGTGGACTCCAGCACCCTCAAAAGATCTGGTTCTTGTATGTTAAAAAAAGAGACCATTCAGGAGACCAGGTGAGTTTTGTCTCCACTAGAGAATATTGGAAGAAGAAACTCCACCAAGGGGTTAGGGATCAAAGACCCCGGGTAGGTCAAACCCTTGCTCATTAAGAAGTGTCGTACTTGTAAGAAACTAAAGTGGTCCCTATTCGGAAGCCCAAACTCCTGTACTAATTGTAAAAAAACATTTAAAGTGTTGTGAACTATACAACTGTCCTATTCTGCTGAGACCTACCCTTTCCCATCTATGAAAACCCAGATCTGTTTGCAGTGGGGGAAAGTCCATGCAGGCTCTAATAGGAGTATGTGAGGACAGTCTAAGAGGAAATTCCCCATACCTGGCAACCCAGATCAACACTTGCTTAAGAACCACTGCATAGGGGTTTGTCACCCAGAGTTTCGAGAGGCCAGCCTGATGTAAGTAGACTATATCAGCCAGTTGGGCCCCTGGTATGTCGAGTTTCTTGAGCTCCATCCAAAGCAGTCTGTCTGTACCCGGCCATAAGGGGTTGAATACCTGGAGCTGGGCCACCCAATAATAATTAATAAAATTGTGAACACCCAATCCCCCAGCCAGCTTGGTCCTCTGCAAAACCTGCCATTTGACCCTAGGAGGTTTATGGTTCTAAATAAATTTGGAGGTGGCTGATTTCAGACTTCTCCAGAAGCTCAAAGGGGGCTTCAGGGGAGAGATGAAAATAAGAAAAGGAGGTGAGGTAAAACATTCATCCTGACCACTTCTATACAACCTGAAAAGGAAAGAGGGAGCTCTTTCCATCAGTTGTAGTCACCCTGAATGACTTTAAGCAGTTTAAGGTAGTTAGTGCCATATAACTTATCTAGATTGTCAGGGATCCAGACTCCCAAGTAACGGAAACCCTCCCTTGCCCAACGGAACTGCCCCACAGCAGGGAGACCCACAGGTCCAGATATGGGGATGGGAAGCATCTCTGTCTTAGATTCGCTTACCCAGAATCCTGAAATGGACCCAAACTCTTGTATAAAAGATAACACATGGGAGGGCTGAGTTCATTGGATCTGCCAAATATAGTAATGTATCGTCCGCATAGAGGGAAATCCAGACCTCCGACCCGGCCACCAGAATACCTCTGTTGGACTGTGATTGTCTGATGGAAGCTGCAAAGAGCTCCATATTTAATCTGAACAGCAAGGGAGAGAGTGGACACCCCTGTCTAGTCCCCTGCTTAATACTAAACCTATTGGACAAGGCCCCGTTCATGCTGACCTTAGCCCCAAGACCACTGTATAAGTTAAATATCCAGTCCTGAAATTTGCTCCCAAATCCAAATTTTGCTAAAGTTTTATTCAGGAACAACCAGTCCAAGCGGTCGAATGCCTTTTCGGTGTCTAAAGAGATTACAGCCCTGAGCCTGGGGGCAGATGAAGATGATCCAGAGGACTACACATTAAGCAGCAACCAGATGTTGTCCTGGATGTGCCGACCAGGGACAAACCCAGTTTGGTCCAGCTGCACCAGGGATAATCCCCTTGAGTCTCTCCCCAATAAGCTTAGCAAAGATTTTAGCATCGACATTTAACAGGGAAATAGGCCGGTAACTGGTGCACTTCATCAGATCTTTACCTGCTTTAGGCAAGACTGAGATAGTAGCCTCCCCCCAGGACCCAGGGACTGCCCCCTGTTCGTGGGCTGCATTACAAACAGTGAGCAAGATTGGGATAATCTCTTTACTGAATGTTTTATAGAATTCCACAATAAAACTATCTGGTCTGGGAGCTTTCCCTGAACTCAGGGATGCTATCACAGACCTCAACTCCTCTTCTGTGAACGGGCACTCCAGGCTAATAATTTGCTCAGCAGTAAAGACCAGAAGTTCCACCCTCACCAAGTATGAATTTATATTCTGACTGTGCCCGGAATCCCTCTCTTGTTTGTATAATTGGGAATAAAAATCTGCAAACGCCCCTGCTATTGCAGAGGGTTTAACCAGAAATTCTCCCGTCCCTTTAACATCCCTGATTTTCGGAATATATCTGTTTAGTTCTTGCTTGCGAAGTTGCACAGCCAATAGCTTGCCTGCCCAATCCCCTCCTTCGTAATATTTTTGATTTGTGAAGCATAGGGAGTTGATGGTACGGTGTATCATTAACTGATTGTATACTTCCCTGGCTTCTTGTAATTTTTGATAAGTGGTGGGGTCTCACGTCAATTTATGCTCCACCTCCAACGAAGCGACAGAGGCTAAGGCCTGAGAAAGTTTAGCTTTATAGACCTTGTTCCGGTAGGTGGCGTTGTCTGATAAATTTGCCTCGCAAGAATGCCTTGAGAGCATCCCAGATAAATTTTAAGGGGGTGTCTATCACTTTATTCTCTTCCAAATACCACTTGATATCCTCCTTTAACTTAGCTACCAGAGGCCTATCTAATAATAGGCCAGAGTCCAACCTCCAAGAACCAGCAGGGGCCCTCAGTTCCCAGACTGTCTCCACCTGAACGGCAGCATGATCTGAAAAAGAGACAGGATGTATCTGGACTTCTCCAAACACATGAGCCTCAGATTGCCAGGAGCATATCCTGTCCAGTCTTGAATAGGCATTTGCGGTTGGGGTATAAAAAGTATAAACCCTAGTTGTGGGGTATTGCCAGCACCACAAGTCTACCAAACCTGATTCAGCAACGAGGGTTCGTAACAATCTGGAGCAACCTCCCATACCTCTGTTGCTGGGTGGGTTTCTATCTATCTTGCAATTTTCCACGCAGTTCCAATCACCTACACAATGAGGTATCCTGGGTCTAGGTTGGCAATAGTTAAGGAAAATTCTCTAAAAAAAGGACCCAGATAGGGGGGATGGTGCGTATACTGAGAGAATATGAATTAGATGTCCACGTAACTCTCTGGACAAGAGAACCCATCTACCACCACCCCCTTACAATACTGTACAGGTTTGAAAAGGTAGACCCCACTTCAATAGTATAGCCATGCCGGCTTTTGCAGATGAGGGGTGTGAGTTGGAAAATACCCTGCCAACCCATGATCTGCATAACTTGCTGTGCTCCAACTGAGTAAGCTTGGTTTCTTGTAAACATGCTATATTACATTTTAAGTCTCTCAGTTCTTTCAGGGATTCTGACCCATTTGGTGACATTATTAATACCTTTCACATTCACTGTACAAATATTAAGTGATCCCATTTTGAAACAAAAAAAAAGTGATATCCACCCCCCATCCCCTCCATCCAATGTCCATATCCAGAGCCCACCTGCAACATATTAAATCTACAATAAAATAAAATAACAAACATAGAAAAAATGCTATCTAGAAACATTTTTAGGTCCATCAGCAATCTCAACTGGAGATGCCAGGTAACCGAAACTGTTGGAAATTATCCAAATGATGTGGGCAGGAAGATGAGTCTACCACCCTGAGGTACCAAGCTGACAAAGCAGTACCTAGGTGACCTCCCGCAGTGCAAGTCAGTCACTGAGGACACAAAGCCCTCCAAAAAGTATAGAAGAGTTCAGCACTCTCTGTGCAAAGGGTAAACCAGCCTGCAGAGCCGACTGGGTTACACCTTCCCTTCTTGTGAGAAGACTTCCGCTGAGGCAAATCCTAAGCCTCTGCCCATTGGCCCCAGGTCCAGAAAATTAACCAAGAACCATCGAGTTAAAAACAGAGTAATAATAATTCTATTGGATCTATCCCCCAGTTGGTAAAAGAGAGCATTATAAATAAACAATCCTTTCTTTTAAGCTACCCATCTCATATCAACTTTACAGGAGATAGGGAAGTGGTTAGGAGAGGCCACGAAACCCTTTAGAGTCAACTTGAAACTAGGAGCCTTATCTCCACTCCCACCATGACCACAAAAAGGAAAGGGGGACATTTTTACTGTTAAATTTACTCTTTAGTCAAATTATGAAATCCGCTTTCCTATTCAGCCACATTTAATACATATAAAGAAATCAAAGGGGGGGGGGGTTGTCCGTTTCAGTAAGAACAGTAAAAGTTAGTGTAAGAAGCCAATAACTTGCAGCAGTCTCAAATGATGAGTTCAAAACAAAAAACTCACAACAGTTCCCAACAGGGGGTTCAAAGATCAGGAACCTTGGATCTGTGGTCAGCGATTCGTATCCAGTGTGGGTGATAGGCAGCCCCACCGAAAGAGGGAGCCTTTTTAAGGGCGCACAGGGAAAAGCGTCCGTTCCATAAACTGCCGACCAGAAATAAGACTCATGACCCCAAAGTTCCTTCCCAGTGTAAAGAACCCAGCCACAGGATGTAATCCAGATCATGGCCCAGTCAAAAGTCTAGGGCCTACACAGCTGAACCTCCCAGATGTCCAGGAAGTCCCCAGAGCGAAGACAACCAAAACCATCTTGCAGAAACTTACAGGTTCAAGGAGGGGGTTGTCGAGGAAGAATCCAAAGAGCTACATCAGCATGTAAAGGTAGGAGGGAGTCATTCCTTCTTCCCAGGGGATGCCTTCCTCCAGGAGCTATTCCCCAAAGCAGGTTTTCAATTTCTGCTTCTGCTTGCTCGGAGCTAGTATCCAGAACTGGAACGCCCAGCCTTTCCAGCACTGGAGTCGCCTGCAAAAGGTTATCATAGATTTGCACCGTCTCACAATCATGTAGCCACAGCTGCGAGGGGCAGCAGAAATAGGCTCTCAACCCCTTGTCCCACAGGGTTTTAACTACCTGGAGCACTTTCTTACACTTGGTCATCATATTTGGGAGGGAAGTCCTGGTCAAAGAACACCTTTTGACCATCCAGATTTAAATCTTTTGTTGTCCCAGGCTAATCATAGTATCTTTTCCTTAGTGGGGAATTTGAGAAACTTCCCCATTATGGACCTGTGGGGGAGCCCCTGGTTTGTTTTTTTTTGGGCCACCACCCTGTGGGCTCTCTCAATGCCAATCTCAAAGTTTTCTGGTAAGGCTAATTCTTGTTGCAGCCATGACTCCAAGTACCCTGCTACATCTGCTTGCTCACTGCCCTCAGGAATTCCAAAGATTCGGATATTATTCCTCCTGGCTCTTGCTTCGGTGTTCTCCGCCCTATGTGTAAGCTTGTGTTCCCTCTAATGAAGATAAGCAAGGGAGTGCTCAAATGCCATGTGTTCATTTTGCAGGGTATCTAGATGGGTTTCTACAGCTGAGGTGCTGGACTCAAGTTTTTTTAAATCTGTTAGAAGGCTGGATATTCTAGAATTGATCCAGTGGCGAATACTCAGCATACGCTGTCCGTCTGCCTTGGTGAATGTAGACATGGATTCGGATTCGGATTCTTCATCACCCGAGGCGGTTGCTGCAGAGGACTGCAATGGTGAGGGGCTAGCAGGCATCTCCTCTGTAGCTGCTGCAAAGCACTTTTTTGGCGTGGCAAGATCTTTCTTTTTAGTTTTCCCCATTCCATTGATGTTCGTCAGGCTGAAAGAGAGCAAATTCATATATTATAAAGGCTCGATGGCTTGCGATAACTACTTTTGTCAACCCGAGGCTTGGGAGTTATAAAGCTAAGCCACCATTAGGTTAGTTGCGTCACCGGAAGTCGCTCCTTTATTTATTTATTTGAAAATTGGTAACTGGGAAAGGCAATCGATTTTCAAATAAATAAATCAAGGAGCTGTTCACTTCTCACTAAGCTGGGTACCCTGGATGTTGGGGTGTCCAGAAAAGGTATGAAACAAACACCAGAATCTTGCAACGTGGGCCTAGGTTCAGGTGTTTGTTTTTTGAAAATACATCCTTTTTATGTATTTGTGATGCTTTTTAGTACAAATAAAAAGATGGATGCCATCACGATTGCTATCTTTTCTTATGTACAATAAATCACTAATGATGAACCTTCATGATCAATTTTTTTTTATCATTCATATCAGAGGGTTCTCCAAAACCCCTACTGAGCATGTGCAGAAAAAACTTAAAATCGTTATAACTCTGGAACCATTAAACAGTTTTTCATGAAACATTCAAAAGGCACTACCTCAGTACAGGCTGCTTCTACCCTGAATGTTTTGTGAAATGACCCTACCAGCCTGTACTAGGGGATAGCTTTGCCCATGATCCCATGACCAGTGGGGGCAGCTGGCATTAAGGCCAGCAGCAACAGTGGGTTGGTCCAGTTTGGTAAGGGCTTGCACAGTGGGACTAATTCAGTCACACTCATGGAGAGGGGCCTCTGCCCCCACATAAGGCTGGATTGGATAGGACTCAGCCTCTGTGACCCAGCACTTCAGGTATGACCATTTGGCACTCATTTCCTCTGACCATTTGGTGACTGTGACAGTCAAGTAGACCAATTTTCCTAGGCTCTTGTGCCCTTTTTTACTGCCTGGCCACTGCCTCAGCTGGGCTATCCCTCTCCCGTACCCCACCTCTTGGATGCCTACCCCTTTCTCACCTACTAACTGCTGCTCCAGCTGGGTTTTTTCCTTCCACGGTTCTCCCCCTCTCCTGGGCATGTATGCTCTCTGGCATTCCTTCCCTCCTTCCCTGTTCATCCTGTCATTTCCTCATCCCAGCCTACCTAACTCTTTTTTGCTTTCTCTGAAAAAAAAAATCAGCTAAAAATATAGAATTGTATAGTATTCTCCACTTTTAGCACTATCTTGTAGCTGCTGCCCCACCAGCTGCCATCATCCCGGCTGCTGCTTTATGTCATCCTATCCTGTTGTTGCTCCTTGTTATAGGGGACATGCTCCTGATTTTCCAATTCTCCAGTTTCACCACCATTACAGCTTGGTGAACCACCAGCTGGCCTGTTCAGTTTCCATCTCCACCCAGTTGCTCTGCCCCCCTTGCAGTCTCAATTCCCCAGCTCGGGAGGATCTCAGTTTGGTGGCCCTTTGAGGCAGCTGGCCCAGCCTCACCATGTGCTCTACACACCCCCAGGCTGTTGCCACATGCACCGCTCCCCCTGCAGGCTACACCATGGCTTGCCCGCTCTTCCTCCATTTCATTTCTCCGTTATGTGCATCCCTATGGCCTCTCACATACCTTCTGCACCTTTCTCCACCAAGTTTTGCCAACATGCAGTCAGTTTCCTGCCACCCAACATGCCCCTGCAGGCTGTTGCTGTGGTCTGCTCACTCCTTGCTCCTCCAATTCTCTTTCCTCTTCTCCCCTGCCATGGATTCCCAATGGCAGCCTGCATACCTGTTTTCCTTTACTCCCACCTAGTTTTGCTGACTCACAGCTTGCTCCAGCCGCCTGGCCTGCCCTTTTTGTTCCCCCATCAGTGGCCATCTTGGGCAAGGTGCCAGCCATTTTGTTAGCATGTAGGAACTCTTCTGAACTTGCACAGTATGCTCCTACTCACTCACAGTCTCACTTACTGTGCAATAGTACACACATGTTAATCCAAGTAAGAAACTAACTCTCCCACAGCAGGCACACTTGATAAATGCATCACTGAAACTATAATGCATCACTGAAACTGGAATGTATGCTGTGGCTCTGTTAAGGGTAGAAAAGCCAGATCCATCGTTGCTTACATGACATTCCTTTTCTGTACATTCACTTTGGGGAGACTATTACTGTTTTTGTGCTGATGATTTCCTTCAAGGATTTCCTGATTGGGGGAGGGGTCTGTTATTTTGTTTTTGTTCTGAGGGTTTCCCAATTTGTAAATTTGGGGTTGGGGCTATTTATATGTAACCCGCCCCCCCTTTTGTACTCAGACAAGGCAACAACCACAGTTGGCAGACAAAGGTATCGCCTCTGATGTTAGGGCAACACCTGGCTCATGGATCTCAGAGGCCGGGGGGAAGGGCACAAAACAACATTTCTATTTATACCTAGGTTCAGGGAAGGGGTGCCAGGGCTATGGTGTGTCTCCTATCTGTGGGGTCCCCAAAAACACACAGTTCACTCAGGAATGGAATGTCTGCAACCAGAAATTGGGATGTTAATGTATGGCTTTTATTCCTGACAGAGTGTTGACAGAAATACGGTGGTGCCCTAGGGCTTGTAGCTGCATGACACAGATGGCACACTTGTAGCAGGCAAAAACATTTCACAGCTCTTTCTTGCAGCATTGAAACTACACGCCCCATGGATATCCACCCCTTTGATTAGGGATCTCTGGACCTTACTAGTGCATTTATTGAATAGTGGTTGATGCCACAGCACTAAATTTGAGCACCACTAGGTGAACTAAGTTAACACCTTAGACCCTTCCTTGCAACCAGTTAGGTCCCCTTGAAACCTGGCTGAGAGGTCAGCTCACTCTGCCATTACATTTTGGGAAAACCAGGTTATCTAGCTACACAGGGTCCACAACAGACATCCTTATAGCAAATTATTTTGCAGTGGTTCTGAGTACCTTTTTGGGCTCCTAGCAAGGCACCAGCCAACCCACAGCTGAACAACAAATAAACCTTGTATGTGCCCCCCAAGGCATTTGTTAAAACACTTGAAATTTCATAGTTCTCACACAAAATCCATAGCTTTTGGTTTGTAAACACACAGTTTCTACATTCTGGGCAGTTCTGTTAGTTCTCAGTCTTTTGGAGATTGGCCCAAACTATTCACTGAACCTTCAGTCCTATTTCTCCTTCTGAAGAAATCTTCACCCCCTTGGGACTTCACAGGATCTGGTAGCCACCATGTCCCATAAACCAAGCCACTGGACACTGTACTAGGGCAAAAAAACAAACAAACTAAGGTTCCCTCCCTCTGACAAGTGTCCTTGGCAAAGCACCACTTGCCTGTAGAACTCTCAACTTCACTCTCCAGATTGCAACTACAAACTGACTCACAGAAGACCAGCAGCAGCAGAGCACTGTGGCTTATGCTGCTGCGAGAGTTCTAAATTCCATCACATCATCCCCTGCCCGAGCAGAGCTAAGCAGTTGATGATGTAATGTTTTTTTCAGAAAACCTTACACCCTCTGGAACTGCCCATGCTACCTCCCTGATTTAAAACTGATGGGATCCTAGTAACTCCAGGCACTGGCTTGTTACAATTATTTGTGCTGATGATTTGTCTCCAGTGTTTCCCCGATTTGTAAATTTGGACACTAAAGCTGCAAAAATGTAAAACATATGGGAAATGGTAGGAGGCCCAGACAGAAGGACTTACCTACACCGCTGGCTTATTGAACTAACTACTGTAAGCCCCTGGCTAAAATGGATTGCTGACTTTAATACACAGGCTGGGCAGTGCAGATTTTTAAATGTATGCTATAGTTCTTTTTTACTGATCATTATTAACTATACATTTTTCTGATGAGACACAACACTGAGGTCCCTTATTGTGGGGGGAGGGTGTCAATTACAGGCTCCTGCACCAATAGAAACATTGTATATATATATGGATGTAGACAGAGGGCATTAACAGTTTTTTTCTCTTTTCTCCCTAGTAGGGTATGCATGGTTGGCTTGTGTTGTTAATAAAAAATACAATTTTCTTTTACTAATTATAGGTTATAATTTGTAGGCCATGGAGGCTACCTCGGGTCAGGATGTACAGAGAGGTCAGGCTCACCAATCTTTGGCTGTCACTAGAACCAAAGGTTAAAGCCAAGTATTCATGGAAACCATGTAATACTTAAAGGCGCTGAAGGGTCCTACCTGGATGCAGTCCTTACTGGACTTGGAACCGAGCCTGCAGGCCGTTATAGGTACTGGCCAGGAGGTACTCCCACAGGTGGTGGGATGGGCCAACCCCGATGCTGTGCCTGTTACAGGTCAGGACAGGGAGCCACCAGAAAAAGGTAGCCCTCTATGGACTGCTGAAGTCTTTGGCACAGGGGGATAAGGGCAGGGAGCAAGGAAAGCCAGTGAAGTACATGGTACAGATGTCAACATATTGGACAATGGCAAGGCTCAGTGGATGACCCCATGGAAGGAGGAAGCAATGTATTGGATGATATTGTGCTGAGAGTGGAAGAGGAGGGGAGCAGAGGTCTACCGGATGAATGCTCCACTGGCAAACTAGTCCATGTGTGGGAAGATGAATATGACAATGATGAGGGTCTGGGGTGGTTGAGAGGCAGCAGGACATGGCATTGCACGTGGCAACACATGAGTCTTCTTCTGGTGGCAAAATGCAGGGCAGGGACATCAGCAGACCACAATGGGAGGGGAGGCAGGTCACAGGCTGCATCATTCTGGATGTTTTTCAATCACAAGAGAGTGGTGTGCACATTTATGGAACACACACTAACTGATGAGAGAAAGAAGTAAGTGCTTCGGCTGGGAATTGAACCCAGGCCACTCCAACCACCATTCCTGTTGGACTACCAGCTGTGCCACCAAGGCAACTGGAAACTGGGCTGTCTCAGATCACATTACTCTTTCTCCAATACACAACCTGGATATCCAGACTGACGAGTTTGGGGATACAAATGTACATGGGTCCAGCAGGTTTGGCAGCTCCACAGAGTCAGTCTGCAGTGACTACAACCCAGTCACTGGCATCCAGTGGGCCAATGCTACCTCTGGGGCCGGTGCAGATGGGGAACAAAGTAATATCCTCTGCCACCACTGAGGGTGGGGAAACAGGGACAGAGAGATGGGCCTATGTGGGAGTCAATTACCCTTTGGATGACCACCTATTAGATGCCATCAGAGAAAAGGTATGGAAGGGAGAGTTTATTGACACTTCCTGCATCAGTTGTGGAGAGTAAAAATATGAAAATATTTAAAAGGGGAATCGACGAGGTAACGGCAGACTGTGTGTTTTCAGTCATATAGTAACTTTTGTGGTTCAGGGTTATCATTAGCATAGTACAATAGGGTGAGTGTTATCGCAATACCACCCTGGGGTGGGTTGAATCATGATACAAAGCTGAGTGCTTCCACCACTCCAGGAGGATGCTATTACACAATAACGCACACCCTGGAGCACCTTATTGCTATTATACAATGGCTCATTGTTACACAAAATTAAAAAAAAATTAAAAAAATGTTTTTAGTAAATTTTTAGTGAGGCAGCATATCTTTGTTTCTAAAGAAAAAAGCTAAATAAATAAATGTACAGTATGTACTCAATGACAGTGATATTATACTGAGAGATCATCACTGTCTCAGGCACACACTGACCAATCTGAGTCCAGGATTTTTTCTTGCCATTGTGTAACAGCTAACACTATAGACCTGTATCTAGTGGTGGGCAAAGTGGCCAAAATTAGCTCTGCAAAGTGATTTGCGGAGAAATGTTGAATCTGTGAAGTATTCGGCAACGTGAAGTGGAGTACTTTACGTCATAATGAGGAACATGAAGTTCTTTTAAACCAATGACTTCGCATTATTCTGCCTTCCCCAAATCACTTCTCCACCATTGATTTCAATGTACTTCGCATCACTTTGCCTTGTAATTGAGCTCCAAGGCGAATTCTGCAGTGATTCATGGGATTGCAGGTTATATGGGTTCTAGATTGTTCTGCACAGCCTCAGCTTTGTGTAGTGTGTGTGTGTAGTGGTAGCTGGAGACAGTTTGCTCTGAGAGCTCTGCGATTCAAAACTTATAAAAACTGTTAAAAAAAGTATTTTTGAATCTCCTTTTTTTGCTCAAAATTTAGTACATCGATTGTAGGAAACCCTCCTGAGCTCATATCATCGAGTGTTTATTGTTTGTGTGTGGATTTTGAATGTTAATTTAGAACATTCAGTCTGTGTACTGTGAAGTGTGCTTTGGGGGAGGGGCATATCTGTGGTGTAGGTAGGTTAACTGGGAGAAAAAGGCAGTCTTTCTGTTTTGGTTATATTTTTCTTGTATTACTGTGTTAATGTACACACAGTAATATTTCCAGTAATTCTTAACATTTTTTGCTGATTGTTGTGGTGTACAGTTTCAGTTTGTTTAGTACATTTGGTTATATTACTAAAGGTTTTCAATTTGCTTTGCATTACTTGTGGTGTGTATGTGAGTGTGTGCCATGCGTGCCATCAAATCAGACACCTTTTATTGTGCCACAGAGTAATTGCAGCAGTGTGAACCTGCTATCCACCACACCTGCATGAATTGTCTGTACTGCTTTATGGTATATTTACTGGTAGTGGACTGTTACTGCTGTGCACTACCCTCCCAACCAGCAAAAGTTGTTCTTTTCCAGATTTGGATTTGTGACTTGTGAGCACTGGTTAGGTGCTGTTGTGCCTTTGCATCTGTATCTCTTGAGTGCACAGCACAATCTTAATCTGTCTGTGCATTTCCAGCGCACCATTAATTATGGGAGACTTTGCATTTCTTGTTATGCTCTCAATTCACTTCGTCAGCACTGGGGAATTTTCTGGATAAAAGACAGTAGCATTTTGGGGATGCACTATAATTCTGGTGACTGTGGGATCACTGCGCGCGTGACTGAGTGCACCTTTAATTCTGGGAGATTTTGCATTTCTTGCTACGCTCTCATTTCACATTGTCAGCACTGGGGAATTTTCTGGACAAAAGACTGTAGCATTTTTATGATGCACATTAATTCTGGTGACTGTGTGTGACCACTGCACGCATGACTGAGTATGCCATTAATTCTGGGAGACTGCATTTCTTGTTGTGCTCTCATTTCACTTCGTCAGCACTGGGGAATTTTCTGGACACAAGACAGCAGCATTTTTGGATTCACATTCATTCTGGTGACTGCTTGTGGTGGGGGGCTGCCAATATTGTTGTCACTTCTCCTTACTTCATGTTAAGTCAGAATGACAACATGAAGTAGTAATTACAAGGTGAAGTGAGCTTTTTATATTGGTCACTCCACGTAGCAGAATGACAATGCGAAGTACCCACTTCACCAGCACTTCACCGGCGAAATTTAAATTTGTTGCATCTCTACCTGTATCTGATACTATGAAACCTATGGATGTTCTCACTCCTCCACTGGGAACTAATAGAGGTTGATGAGAATAACAAAAAAGGCAAGTACTACAGACCATGCAGGCCAAGGGTCCCATACACTTTTGAGAACTGGTCAGCCGCATTCAACATCTTAATGTCTCTCTATGGTATGAAGTACCAGGAAAAACTGATATCCTTGCTAAACCATAGAGACACCATCAAGTTTGCCTAGTTGTCTTTCTAGGATAAAGCCTGATTAAAATACAATAAGCAGTTTCTGTTAAAAATGGTATAGCATATCCATTTGTATTGGGGAACACATGGGAATGACATATGGGCCTGGTATATGACAAGAAAGAAACATAGTTTGACGATTTACATGGACTGTGGTTATGTAATCACCAAGTAAGGAATGGGGGAGTTTAGGAGGGAGAATAATCATCATAACAAGGAACACAAAGGGGCTTCCTGGAATTTTAATAGGGGCCAATGTTTTCTTGCCCACTGCAGATTTAGCCATGAATGCAGGAAGTGTGAAGGGAAGCATAGGGCATCCAACTGCCAGGGACACAGTGTCACAGACAAACAAGCCAAGCCAGAAACTGGCAAGTCTGGCTAGAACACCAGTACAGTTGACTAGCTTAATCCCTCAACTCTCTCAATATCCTGACCAATCTGTCGCAAACTACTTAATCAATGGGTTCACTAGTGGATTTCAGGTTCCTTACAGAGGCCTCAGAGTGAGTTGGAGACACGGAATCTCAATTCTGCCATGACATTTCTTGAGGTAATGGTAGGTTTCATTTTCGGGGGTAAGTGGTATTTTGACAAGGCCATGCTTATGGTCTGATCTGTTAGCTGCACCACCTTCAAAGCTTTTGCCACTGTCCTGGAATAGGCCACCAAGAGGTACACAGGGAATTACAACATTGCACACTACTGAGGCAATTTCCTACTGGTATGCCCTGGCCAGTTCCAACCATGTAACAAGATGTTGCAGAGGTTTTGTTGCCTCATGGAGCAGTTTGGAGTTCCACTAGTACCACAGAAGATTGCATGCCCTTCCACAAGGCTCACATCCTTGGGAATGTAATTAAACTCTGTCCTTATGTTTTCCTGGCTGCCAGTGGAATATTTTGCCACATTACGGCAGATGCTGGGAGACATGGTCAAAGCAAAAAAGGTAACACTTGTCTAGCTACAGGTATTGTTGAGGCAATTAAACTTTGCATACTGGGCATTCACATCTAGCAGGGCATTCCTATGGCATCTGGCTGCAGCAATACTGGGTGGCGGTGACCATACCACCATGCCCGGGGTACCCAGGAATCAGGGTAGACCTGCTAGTCTAGGACATTCTCCTGTACAATTTCAATGGAGTGGCAATCTGGCAGAATTAAAAAGGTTGGGCATGGAGAATTAAATCTTGTTACTGATGCATCTGGGGATATAGATGTTGGAGCATTCTTCCAGGGTGTTTGGTTTGCTGACTGATGGAGACCAGAGTGAGTCACAAGTAATCTCACAAAAGTCATCCCTCTGGAGTTTTTCCCCATCATGGTTGCCCTGGATGTCTTGGAGAATAGGCTGGGAAACCTGAGAGTCTTCTCAAGCACAGAGAGCCAAGCAGGGTGCCATAGGAGGCTCCAGGTCAGGTGCAGGCCTACATCAATGCAGTGATCCAGTGGGGGTTGGTTGCAGGCAGCAATTAGAACATACCTGTCAGGGGGAGTCACGTGATGCAGTCTGGTAGCTAGCAGCTTCTCCATATTTCTCCCACCATCCCTGATCTATAAATCTCATTTTTGGTGACCTTAAAAGGTTTCAAACTGAAACTCAACTTCCCTGTGGTCTGGAGAGTGTGGGAACCAGCAGGGCTTAGGAAAAAATGAAAAGCATGAAAGCAGAGATGAGAGTGATGTTACCAAAACGTATGACTCCCCAGACGCCCAAGAAATCAAGCAAGAAGTCCAGGTCTCAATCCTCAACAGCTGGGCACTCAGGCAATACAACACCGGAGCACAGACTGCTCACCCTGGATCATTTTTTAGAGGAATTCAGAACCTTTTGAGATGAGGTGAAAACACTTATCTCCGAAGTGAAATCAATTTCTTTGGTGCTGGAAGAGATTTCACGATGCACTGGGGACAGCGAGGCAAGGATCTGTTCCCTGGAGAAGTGGTAGGACAAAGTTGACCTGGAGCTTGTGCAGGCCTGACAATGAATGGCCCACCTAGAAACAAAAGTAGAAGATTTGGAGGGCTGCAGTCGGTGCAACAACGCTGTCATTATAGGACTACCTGAACGTGAGGAAGGCTCGGATGTGGTGGTCTTTATTCAAAAGTTTGTCCTCAAGCTGGCAGGGCCCTCTCTTTATGAGGCCTCCTACTTGATTGAACGAGCACACTGAGCCCTATGCCCAATGCCTCCAGAAGGTGCACCACCAAGAGCCTTGATATTTAGTTTCTTCAATTTTCTGGAGTGTCAGCATTTTTTAACTAAGGTCAAGGAACTACAAGAAGTCCACTGGGGAGATAAGAAAACAAGAGCAGCTCATGATTTACCAGCATTAGTGTGCCAGAGGCACACAGGATTTCACCAGCGTCACAAAGCTGATACCGGCCGGTATCAAATTCTGCATGCTGCATCCAGCTAAGCTGCAGGTTCAGGTGAAAGGAGAGTAGAAAAGTTTTGAAGACCCAAAAGAGGCAGAATCAGATCTAGCAGAGGCTTTCCAGAATGTCTTTAAGCCCCGCTGAAATGGCTACTGATGGCATTCGGAGAAACAAAGTACTGTACAAGTAAGTTGAACAGTTGGATGGTTGTTTCAGAAATGGCATCAGTCATTTAGGCACATAAAGTGCAGTGAACATGCTGTGAAGCCCCCGAAATCTGATTTTTTTGTTCAAGTATGCGGTAGAGCCTGCTCACTGGGGGACACCTAAGAATATGACTGTGACTTTGATTGCAATTCACTCGCCTAGTCTGGCGAGCATGCATAAAATGAAAAGCTCTCTTGAACACACCACTGGCTTTAAAGGAAACAAAGATCAGGTAAAACATAAAGGCTCAGAACTTGTTATTTCCTATTTCTGTTTGGATTTGTCTTGCATGTTGCTGACTAAAGTTGATGACCGGACTTACGGGGATATTATTTGAAATAGACTGTCTCTCAACAAAAGTGCCCCATGAGCTGCTGAAGCAACCGTCTCATATTGCAGTCATTGTGCTGGAACGTTAGTACAAATGGTAATAATAGTACTTTCATGGCCAGGGAGATAATGGTCTTTATTTCTTTTATATTGGAAGCTGTACATGTTTGTGTTCAGGTTTGGCATTAGCTATACAGGGAGGCAGACATATACGAGTCAGCTGGGGAATTCATAAGTTCATTCTAATGTTCAAGCAATCAGTAGTTCATCCTGAGGGGCAAATCAGGAAGAAATGTGATTGTGTTCTTTATGTCTCACTTGTTTTGTTTCCATGTGGAGCGAAGCACACATGGCTTATTCAGGTATAATAATGGTCTCAAAAGGAAGAAGGACCTGGGCAGTACATAAATGTCCAGTATTTAACAGTTCTTCCTTTCAGCTTGTGCTGCCTCTCATTTAAAGTCTCAAGACCCTGCTCTGGCCATTCCTTTTAGGAAAATGCATGTTAATCAACGAATGGTGCTCCCTGGGCGGCCAGCACCGGTTGCCTTAATCTGTAATATTTTTTTGTGCTGGAGTGCTAGGGCATGAGGCATAGAAAATACCACCAAGGTCAACAAGAAAGCAGTTTATACCCCTGTGCTGTTTGATGTCATCTTATGGGATACTGACCTGGGGCATGTGCCTACGTAGTTCAAAACATTCTTATGCCACTGCCCTCAACCCCTTAGAAGGGACCTGTTCTTGTTTTTTTCCTAGTTATACTAACAGTTCTAGTTCACATACTATTTGTTCTTTACAGTGTTGCTGGTAATATGGGTGAACCAAAGTTGTGGGTAGTTAGGGGGATTGATGGGAGGAGGAGGAAGGGCTTTGTTTGGCATATAGGTGCATCATGGACCAATGCATTATTTTGTTGGTGGGAGTGGGGTTTTGGTGATTGTGGATAAGTTTTGGGTAATTGGGGTGGAGGGTGGGAGAGGGAGAGGGAGAGGGAGAGGGGAAGGGGGGATAATACTAAAGGAATCTGGGGGAGGTGGGTCAGCATCCTTATCACAATGGCCTGCAGTGGTGCATTCTAATAACTTTATCTTACTTCACAGTAGTCTCCCTAAGTATGCAAGCAGATGGCTGGGGGACTGAGAACTCTAACATGGAATGTGAGGGGCACCAGACACAAAGTTAAAAGGTATCAGTTCTTAAAACATCTGAAATATTTAAAGGGTGATATCTGTTAATATGCAAGAAACACATCTGTTAGAAAATGAGGACAATTTGTTCAGAAGACAAACATAGAAACATAGACTTTGACGGCAGATAAGGACCACTTGGCCCATCTAGTCTGCCCATCTCCCTACCTACAGGATAGGCCACAGACCCTAGTTAACCAACAGCCTATTTCTTCCTACCCCCCACAAGAATTGCCTTATGTCTGTCCCATGCATTCTTGAATTCTCCCACAGTTTTAGACCCCACAACCTCCTCAGGAAGGCTGTTCCATGCATCCACTAGCCTCTCTGTGAAATAATACTTCCTCACATTGCCCCTGAACTGCCCTCCTTCTATCTTTCAATTGTGTCCCTTGTTCCTGCACGCTCTTTTACTGAAAGATGCTACCTCTTGGACTTTGTTGATTCCACTGAGGTACTTAAAAGTTTCTATCATGTCCTCCCTCTCCCTTCTTTCCTCAAGGGTATACATATTAAGCTCCTTTAGTCTCTCCTCATATGGCTTCTCTTGTAGACCCTGCACCATTTTAGTTGCCCTCCTCTGGACTACTTCTATCCTGTCTATGTCCTTGCGGAGATGGGATCTCCAGAACTGGACACAGTACTCCAGATGGGGTCTCACCAACTGTCTGTACAGAGGGATAACAACTTCCTGTTTTCTGCTGCTGATGCCTCTCCCTATACATCCCAGTATACCCCCAGCCCTCCCTACTGCCTTCTCACGTTGCTTGCTAACCTTAATGTCATCTGATATGATTACCTCCAGGTCCTTTCCTTTTTTGTTGTTGTTACTACCTCCCTACCCATTGTGTATTCTTCCACTGGGTTCTTGTTTCCCAGGTGCATTATTTTGCACTTCTTTGCATTGAATCCTAGCTGCCATACTTCTGACCATTCCTCCAACCTTGCCAAGTCCCTTTTCATCCTTTTCACGCCTCCTTGTGTATCAACCCTGTTGCAGATCTTTATGTCATCTGCAAAAAGGCATACTTTTCCTTCCAGTCCCTCTGCAACGTCACTGATGAAGACATTAAAAAGGACTGGACCCAATACTGAACCTCGTACCCCACTAGTAACCCTCTTTCTTCAGAGGAACTCCATTTACAATTACCTTCTGTGTCCTGTTGTGCAGCCAATGTTTTACCCAGGCTACCACCCTGGGACCCACTCCAAGGCTGGTTAATTTGACTACTAATCTTTTGTGTGGGACTGTGTCAAATGCCTTGCTAAAGTCTAGGTAGGCCATGTCCACAGCCCCTCCCTGGTCTACTACTTTGGTCACCCAGTCAAAGAAATCTATTAGATTCATCTGACATGACCTTCCCACTGTGAACCCATGCAGCCTTGGGACCTGTGCTCCACTGGCCTCTAGGTACTCAACTATTCTTTCCTTCAGAAGTGACTCCATCACTTTCCCTACCACAGAGGTCAGACTGACAGGTCTGTAGTTTCCTGCCTCTGTCTTGGTCCCACTTTTGGGAATCACATCCGCCTTCCTCCAGTCCTCGGGTACCACACCATCCTCCCATGATTTATTAAGACAGTATATCGGTCAGGCCTTCACGGCTAGGAACAGCACTTATAGTAAGGGTATTGCTATACTCCTCTTGTAGAACTTCTTTTGTATGTTTACAGGCTATAAGGGACCCTAACAGTAGATACCTCATCTTGAGAGGGCTTTTAGACCATACAGACATGGTTCTGGGATGTGTATATGGCCCCAACATAGATTCACTGGCATTCTTCATAGAGCTAGCATTGATACTGATCCCCTTCCTCTTTTCTCATGTTATTGGGTGGGGACTGGAACCTTCTCTTCATGCTGTGTCTGGACAAATCATATGGAATGTCCCAAGGGCTGTTCCTTGCCCAGAGAGCAATAAGAGAACTGTCAGACCAATTTGGGTTATGTGACCCATGGCGGACCCTAAATCCCACAACTGGGGCATACACCTTCTGCTCGATGGTTCACAAAACTTCATCCAGGATTGATTACTTTTTGGCAGGTAAAATGCTGTTGTTGGGCATCATGGGCTGTGGCATTGAACCGGAGGTGATCTCCAATTACTCCCCAGTCTGGTGCCACATCATTATAGATACGCAACAACAAAAAGAAACAATTTGGAAGATAAACAACCAACTTTTGAAGGACATTAATTTAGTTAAGCAGTTGGTTAGGGCAATCAAATTATGCACTGAGTGCAACCTTAACTCGATGTGTAAGATAGATATAGAATGGGGTGCCCTAAAATGTTTTAATTGGGGGGAATAAATCAAAATGGCAGTGAACAGGAAACACAAGCAGGAGGAAAAGGCCACCAAACTGCTAGCTCAAATAAGGGAGATGGAGAATAACTTGTCTACACAATCTAGTGAGCAGACTAGGGAGACTCTTGTTAAACTCCGAGCAACCTACAACGAGTTGCTGAGAAAGAAGGCGGAGTACGCCTTGCTCAAGATGTGCTCTATCTACATAGACCAAGGCGAGAAAGCCAGACACCTACTGGCCCTTAGAGTTAAAAGTACAGAATCATCCAGACTAATAAAAGTTATTCAGTTGAGAATTGGTGGGTCCCTCAAAACCAACCCCAAAGAAATTGCAAGCGAATTTGAACAGTATTATCACAATGTATATAGTACCATGGTTCCTCTACCAGACCTCCAAGTGAGAGACTCATACCTGGACTCAGCTCCCCTACATTCATTAAGTGAGGTAGAATCTGTCTTCTTATTAGTTCCCATCACGGAAGGTGAAATCCAGGAGGTGGTTGGTAACCTGCCCCTTGATAAGCCCCTTGGGCCTGATGGCTTTTCCCTCAACTTCTATAAAGTTTTCATAGATTAATTGAGGCCCTGGCTTCATAAACTTTTTATGCATATGCTCTCCTCAGACCGCACTGACCCCAGGCTATTGGAGGCCTTGATTATTATATTATGTAAACATTATATTACATAAACAGGGGAAGGATAAAGAAGAGGTTACAAGTTATAGACCAATATCCTTGCTCAACTATATCAAAATTCTCTCTAAGAGCCTGGTTAACAGACTTGGGAGGGTGCTTCCTTCATTAATAGGAGAGGAACAAGTGGGGTTCATGTTGGGCAGATCCTCAGCTGATCATCTCTGTAAGCTTGCTCATGTTTTCTCTGTGTGCAGGGACTCCCAGGCTCAAGCAGTCCTGGTCTCCCTGGATGCAGAGAAAGCATTTGATAGAGTGAACTGATCCTTCATGTTTAGTGTGCTCTGTAGATTTGGATTCCTGACTTTGTTCATCTGCTGGATCAGCACTTTGTACAAGGAGCCAAGTGCCAGGATTTACTGTAACTGTGTTTTTTCTAACAATTTCCCCTTATTTTCTGGAATGTGCCAGGGCTGCCCCTTATCTCCCCTGCTGTTCAACCTATACCTTGAACCCCTTATCCACAGACTGAGGGCAAATGCTGGGGATGAGTGAAGTCAAAGCATCTGTTTGCACAGATGATATTCTGCTTCACCTCACCCATTCCATAAGTTCAATTCAGGCAACCCTTGAAACCATATCAGAGTTCAGTAGCATGTCTAATTATTAGATTAATGTGAGCAAGACACAGGTTTTCTACCTAAATGACTGGATGCACAGGAATGTCTTGGGGGATTTGGAGTTACAATGGGCTTCGAAGAACATTAAATACCTGGGGATTGACTTAGCCAGAGGAAAGGGGAATCTAAGACAATTGAACTTAGAAGAACTGCAAATGGTGATACAACAGGACTTAACTCAATGGGGTGGGGTTCCTCTGTCCCTCTTGGGGCATTTTAATCTAATAAAAATCAACATTCTTCCCCGTCTTTTTTATCCCCTCAACATGCTCAATCTATGGCTGCCTCTTAAATGGTTTAAGAAGATACATAGAATCATCGCTGACTTTATCTGGAAAACAAGCCTCCAAGGATAGCATACCATAAACTTGCAGTTCCTAAACTCAAGGAGGATTGAAATTGCCCCACTTTGGACTGTACTATTGGGCCAGTCAGGCAAGCAAATATCTACGGTGGCTCCAGCCACCTGAAGCATCTCATGCTTTACCATATATTCCTATATGGTTGACAGTTGAAAAAGAACTGCTAGAACAGAAGGGCTTCTCTCCTGTGGCAATGTTACATATTAAGACAAAGGACCTTCCTGAGACTGGCTTGATTCTCCAATAGTCACATCAGTGAAAGTCCATAATCAGCTATGCTCCTTCATCAAATATCCACATACGGTGGATTTGGATCAGTCTGTCCTGTTTAATTCTAACCATAGAAATGGGCGTCAGATCCTCAGTCCTGACTGGATGCCACAAATGTGTGGTGCAAAGTTAGGTGACCTGTGAGGGAGAGAATATTGCCTAACACTGCAAGGGATCAGGGATAAATGTTGAATAGAAGCTAAAAAATGTTTCACAACCGTTCAGCTCAGGCACTGCATAACATCTAAAAATTGGAACTCAGGATCAGAGGGAATGGTAGGAAGCCAACTCAAATCCCTTGCCACTATAACCACATAACCCTATGCTGTATTGAATATATATCCCAATCTTTATTCTTTGGCATTCCCACTAGTTGAGGGAGCTTCAGGGTAATGGGAGTCGTGTTTTCCTCATAAAGCTCCAGACTGGGGCAAGTTATGGATCTCATGTCACTATTTTGTTAGCCAGGATTGGTTGAGAGTGATGTAATTAGGCATTCTGCATAATACGTACCTGATTCTGGTCAAACTACATAAAATGGACAGACTCCCTAGTCCTATGTGTATAAGATGCAACCAATCTGTGGGCAACCTATATCATATCTTCTGGGATTGCCTAAGTATCAAGCAGCAATGGAACACTATCAAGCAAAGGGTGGACCCACTACTGGGTTTAAATGACCTCTTTATCTCAGATATATGCTTTATGGGAGACAATTCCAGGGTATGGGTCTCCCATCAGAAGTTCCACATGGCAATGATAGCACTTACTCTTAAAACCATTGTGCTGTGGCATTGGAAAGATGCCATACATATCTTATATGTGGAATAGTTGCAGGAGCTTTTGGCTAACCTGAGACTTGAGAGAATTATTGCCAGTATCCACAATAAGCTCCCCAAATATAAAAGGATCTGGGGTAACCTTGATGCCCTGTATAGCATTTGAACCTTCCCTAGATTTGTAACTCCATGAGATGCCTCACTGCAACCTCTGAAATGCTTAAAGCCCCTCTAGATATTGGATGATGAGGGAGGGATGGGTTGGGTGGCAGGGGGGGAAGGGGGTGTGACATAGACAGCCAGCTCTGAGTGCTCGAGTGCTGTATTAATTTTTGTTATTACATATAAAATATGTGAAGGGAAGGGTCAATTCAAGGAAAAGGCTGTCTTACTGGAACTGACACATCAAGATCCCCCAGGGATAAGTTCAAAGGACAGGAGATATTTTAAACTGCAGAAATCTGGGGTGCAATTACCTTGTCCATTTGCTTTCATCCCAGAAAATAAGATTAGCCATTCATAATGCCCTCAGGAAGATCCTTTGACTTGTGTATTTGCCAGGAAGGACTTTTGGGAAGGAGTTTTGGAGAGAGGCCAGAATAGACATTGAGGAGGTTTAATGTCTGAGCCAGGGAGGACTCAGATGGATTTGGAAGGTCCAAAATACATTCCCTGGGAACCCTTGAATTACATCAGAAAGACCTGAGGTGTAGAGTCCAAGGTCCAGATGGGATCAAAGAGGCCAATACACTTTTGTTTTCAATACGTGACTTAGATCAAAGAAAACGTTTGAAATGTATGTGTAGCAGAACAAAAATCAGTTCTGACCAGTTAACCTGTGGAGAGAAAAGTCAGTGAGTTCATCTCATATGTTTTTTTTAAATATTTTATTTGGAGACCCTGTACTGTAAAATATAGAGTTTGATACACCAAGGCAGAGTTAGTGACCTCATGAGAAGATGGCTCAGAAGTGTGTTTAAGTGCTGAAGGAAACCTGACAAAGACGCGCAAGAAAATATTTGACTGACACAAGAGAATATTAACTGACTGAGGGAGAATCATCACAGCACTGAAAAAGAGTAAGATTAGACCAGTCTAAATGTATGTATTGTAGGAACTGTACTTTTTCCTGCTTGTTTTAAGGCTGTATGTGTTGGGATATATATATACATATATATATATATTTGTTCTGTAATAATTGTTCTGTTTTGATATTTTTAAAGTAAAGATATTTTTTACAAACAAAACTGCTGGAGTGCCTGGACATTTCTTTTTATTTTAAGTGGAGCTTTTAAAAGGTTATAAGTACACTGTGTATGGGCTTATTGTATACCAAACTGGAAAATGGATAGAGTTCTCTAAAAGTCTTGCATAGAGTTCTAGCGGTTCATTTGAAAGATCTGGTTGGGTACCCATAGGCAAAGATATCTGGCCCCCCGAAGACAGAATTATCTGAGCTGGATAATTGGGTATTCTAACAAGAGGTTATCAGTTTGAATCCTTCCAGAGCTTGAGACTAAGGTGACTTGAACCCACAAAACAAACAAGAGGGTTACCTTGTTTGTTCACAGTACACAAATCATACGCTCAGAGGTTGGCACTTTGGGAGTAGAGGGTTGACCGGCTGAGTGAGTTGGTGACAGATTGGTTTTCAGTGGTGGCATAAAAAGTTTGGTGGTATAAGCTTCATTGTTCAGTGTGTTAGCTTGAAACCATTTAGCTCACTTGGAAAAAAAAAAGGCAGTGTTTTATTTCAAAAGGAAGCAGAACTATATCCCCTGACTTAGTTAAGTTCCCACACATTTTTTTTCTGAAGTGCCAATAAGTATAGTATTAGTAGTGAGAGAAGAAGAAAACATCTTCCAACTGCAGCAAGCACACTGTAGATTTCTTAAAGCAGTTGTGCAGGAACAGGGGAGTCCCATTTGGGGTGAAAGCCAGTAAGCAGAACCTCATAGAGGCCCTGATGGTAGCAGATACCCAGAGCAGCGAGTCACCAACCGTGACTGAAAGGGACCAGATCTCAAGTGTGGCAGAACTAGTGGCCAGTGAGGGGTCCTGAGCCAATGAAGCGGACAGCAGGGCCACTATCAGTGAAGGGCCACAGCAGCAGGGGAAGGTCACCAGTATCCTGAATCTAGAGGTACTCAAGCTGCAAATTGAGTTGCAGAGGATAGAACTGGAGGCAGAGAGACTACAGAGGGAGGCAAGCCATGAGGAACGTGAGTTCCAGTGAGAGGCAGAGGAGAAGAGAGAGCGAGAACACAGAGCTGCAGAGGAAAGGAGCACCAGTGGCAACATGAACTGGAGATGCTATGACTCCAACCAGAGGCACCGGGGCAAGTAAGTGGCTTGGGTTTAACTGGGACTGCAGAACTGGGTTACAAATTGAACTCTAAATTAATAGCTGAGTTTAAAGATGGGGAGGACATAGATGCCTTTTTAAATTCTTTTGAAAAAGTTTGTATTCAGACTAAAATTTCTAGAGAGTTCTGGAGCTTTCTGCTATCCCCGCTACTTACCAGAAAAGCTTGGGATGCATTGGGTCACATGGACAATAAAGACAGTGATGATTACAGTAAATTAAAAGCAGCACTACTAAAAAAAATTGAATTAACTGCTGAATCATACAAAGCTAAGTTCTGTAAGCTCAGGAGAAGCCCTGATATGAGCTATGAGGAGCCAGCAATGAAACAACGTCAGTTTTTAAAACATTGGTGGGAAGGAATTGCAGCAAACACTGTTGATACAACTGAAAATGTGATTTTATTAGAACAGTTTAATTGGGCATGCCCAATAGAGTTAAAAACCTGGCTAGAGGACCGAGATCCAAAAACAGTGCAAGAGGCTGCTAAACTCACGGACCGCTATGCCAAGAGCAGACCTGCTCTGAGATAGAATGGGGTGAGTGTGGCAGCACAGAAAAGGAAAAGTGCACCTTCAGGGCAGCTAAAACCCTCACTGCCTCCACCAAACCAGTTAGCCCCAGGTTTCAAAGAAAAGATTTCCCTGAAGTAAGAAATGTTTGTTGGTTATGTAAAGAAACTGGGCGCATTGCCCAACAGTGTCCAAGAAGTGCAAGCAATAATACTCAAAGTAGTACCAGAAAGGAAGTGGGTTGTTTGTATGTCCCTGAAAACATGCCAGTGAACATGAGGGAACACATGCACCCAGTCATGGTAAATGGCATACAGACGCAGGGGTTAAGGGACACGGGGCATCACTGACATTGGTAAAAGGGGTTCTGGTACAGCCTGGTCAGCTTATACCCAACAAATACATAACTGTACAAAGGTTTACTGGTGAAGAGAAAACATTGCCTCTGGCCAGTGTTCTCCTGGACTGGGGTGAAACAGGGGGAACTGTGCAACAGGTGGCTGTAGCTAACACATTAGCAGTGGACGTGATCCTGGGTAACAATCTCCAGCAGGGGTTGGTATGTGCAGTTACCCATAGCCAAGCGGCCATGGAAAATTGTAGTTCCCTGAGCCCCCCAGAAGCCATTGTGGAAGATAGTGAGAGGCTGGTTCCACAACCTGTGTCTCCAGAGTGACTAAGGTGACTTGAACCCACAAAACAGACAAGCAGGTTACCTTGTCTGTTCACTGTACACAAATCATACGCTCAGATGTTGGCACTTTTGGAGTAGAGGGTTGACCGGCTCAGCGAGTTAGGACGGGGGTGAGGGGAGGGAAACTTAGGATGTTCGTGAATTGTATCTGTCTGTGTGTTACTGTTTAACATAGCCAATGTTTGTGCTTGTAGTCTTTGTACGTTTTTGGTGTGGAAAACTAATAAAGAGAGTAAATTAAAAAAAAGCACATCTGTCAGGCATTGCATTGCTTTGCAAAGCACAAGGCCACCCTGACTCTACTAACATGTTAATAATGAGGAAAATTATATCGAAGTGGGCTTGGTTACCCAGGACAGTAGGAAACCAATAGGTCTACAAGACTTAGCCCACTGGCTGAAGGCATTACACATTGCATGCAGCTCTGCATACAAGACATCACTGTTTAGGGCCCTTTATTCCTGTGCTTTCTTTGGTATGTTCTATGTGTCTGAGCTGGTGCCTGACTCGGCGACCAGTGGTTGGCACAACAACCCACAGCTAGGCGACACCTCACTCCTGCATGACAGAGTATGTTTCCACCTACACAGTGTTATCCATGGACCAGCACCCCTGACTGCCCCTTTACCTCGCAGAGAGTAATACTTCGGGCACAGACACTTATCGTATAAGCATAAGTGCCAGGATCTGAGTTCTACTGTATTTTCTACCAAAGAATCATATTGCATCTTCTATTATAATTGTAGCATTTGGGAGATACCTCTGTATACACCATTGTATAATCATTAGACAATATTGCTGTCTGTAGTTTGACATTGTGAAACCAGTCTGTTGCTACTCGCCAGAACATCTTGATTGGTCCTTGACTTTGGATGAAGATTTACTGAGCAACCTTACTGATGTGGACCCAAATGGTGTCCCTCCTACTGCATCTTCAGTGTTTGATGCTGAAACAGCACCATCTCAAAGCTATGTTGAAGAGATCCATCGCTACACTACTCGGATCACCAACCAGACCTTTGCTTGCCCTGTACGTTTACACCGTTGGCGAGTCCCAACTGTCAGAGTCACTTATACTGCGGAAGCCAGTTTTGTGTGGTAACAAATTACACTTCTTTTGTTTATGGTTCTCGTACTTGCAATATTACTAACCCCCATTTCTGTTTTATTCCACAGCAAAAGACTGTAATAGGTTACACCGTGATTATGTCTGTTTCTCTCCCTGAACCAGACATTATTGATACTGATCCCCGATACTTGCTTGCTCTTTCTCAATATTTGCCCATTTTTAATGTGCACATTGATCCCTTGACTCTCTCCTTATGATCTTTCTTAGCTAGAAAAGATGCTCATTTGATCTATATCAACACTAATATATCTAAAGCAAATAATATTCTTAATAATTTAATTCATGATGGTGATTTAAGTCTTGCACTTGGCAATTACTGGGTAGAACTAAGCTTTAAGGTTTTTGTTATTATTCAAGCATTTTGCCTAATTTTTACCGTTTGCTGTCTGCGATATACCCTCAAACAACATCGAGAACAACTCAAATTCCTTTACAAGGCTCATGCCATTGGGCCTGTAAATGACTTTGTGCTCCATCCCTACCAGCTTACTTGGGATTATTGCCCCTTTCTGAGGCAACAAAGAGGGGGAATGTTATCCATAGACCAGTACCCCTGATTAGCCCCCTACCTCACAGACAGTAATACTTAGGGCACAGGAACTTATCATATAAGCATAAGAGTCAGGATCTGAGTTCTACTCTATTTTCTACAAAAGAATCATATTGCATCTGCTATTATAATTGTACCACTTGGGAGACACCTCTGTATACACCATTGCATAATCATTAGTTAGACAATATTGTCATCTTTAGTTCTAGTGCAGAACAGCAATTATTTATGTAATTATGTGTGTAACCACAAATGACCTTCACGAATACAGGTTCTTTGTTTAGTTATCTTGTCTTTCTGCTAGCTCAGCATGCTTTCCCAGGCTAGTGAGAAGTTAGGCTATTTGTCATTATCCAATGATTAGGGTTTTATGTATCTTTTTAGTAGTTACTATGGTGATTATCAGGGTTAAAAGACCCTTTGCATTGCACCTTTTTCTCTGAGAAGAAGAAATGTATTGCTGTTTAGCACTGTGATTTGGTTGTAAGCCTGTTTTATGTACCAGAAATAAATCAATTTATGTGCTGTACACCACTTGTCTGTCATTTCTTCACTTTTGTGCAGTTTCAACAAGAACCTGAGAAAGGTGATTTTATTACCCAGTTACAACAGGTCCAAGACAAACCTGTCAGGACAGTGGAAACTGATCACCAAATTCAAGGCTCAGCTTGGGGACATCTGCCCATGGCAGCCCCTCAGTCACTATTTGGGGGATAGACCATGAGGGGAGGGACATTTGTTTGCCCATGGAGATGGCAAGCCTCTTACCATATCCCAGTTCACAGTGATCCTCAGAAAAGGAATATGGTTGGCTGGGGGGGAACCCAGGGAGTTCAATACATACTCCTTTAGGATAGGTGATGCTACAGAAGCTGCTAGGCTAGGTTTCTTGGGGGACCAAATAAAGGAAGTTGACAGATGGGCATTGGACACATATAAAGGGGTATGTCAGACCCCTCATATCGGTGGGGAGGCAAGGTGCTAGACTATGTCCCAGCAGACATGGCAGGCAGAAGGGAACAACCACATCTTTCCTATTGGCCCACTTCTGCTTCTTTTTTGCAGGCTAGCATGTGTGGTGTTCAGCCACGTATATCTGAGCAGCACAAAGCAGCACAAGATCAAGACTATACGGCACACAGCTTGGTATCCCATCTTGGGTGGCACTGATCCAGTGGAAGGGGAAAGGGGAAATGTGGTGGGACCAATTAGACTGAGTGGTGCAATAGCTGGGGATACACAGGGCCCTCCCCCAGTGGACTTGGTAGTACACCTTGGTGAGAATGACCTGGTCAATCACATGGCCCTCCATTTGATCTACAAGTTTAAAATGGGCCTAGCCTGTCTAGGGCAGATTCTGACAGCCACAATCTTGATGTGGTTGAGGATCATGCCACTGCTTCACTGGCATTGGGCTTAAAAACACTGCCCATCAAAGTAAGATGGAGAGAAGTGAATTGGAAGGTTTCCCATTTTGCTACCTCCCCTGGTATCTAGGTGATGCATCATTTTCACTTCACCAGGGCTTGCAAGGCTTTCTACAACAAGGATGGGGTATATCTCTCTGCTATGGGAAAAAAATGTAATTCTGTGATTCAGCATGCTTATGAAGGGATTTTGTGGGTACAGCTGGGGGCCCCTGGGACATAAGTGAGATGTCATGCATTATGGAAGCACATCTAGTTGCAGAAATTCATGTCAGAGAACTTCCCGGAGATGAAAGAGGAGTCAGCTATAGACAAGTGACAGTCAGGGTGGGTGCATGTCCCTAGAGTGGATAAGAGCTGTCTCAGGCAAGTGCATGCCACGGAACATGGGGATACCAGGACTGGAGGAAAAGGAAGAGTGCAGCCCTGGGTGGGCATGCTCTTCATGGAAGGTACTGGGTTCCCCAATCCAGGTGGGGAATTGTCCAAAGGGAAGACACAGCCCTGTGTGGATTTGTCCAACCTTGGGACCAGAGTTCCCCATGGGGGCTGAGACAGCTGAGGATTTAGCCAGGCTTACTGTAATATGTTTATACAAATGTTGAGTTAAGTTGCTGCCTTGTTATCCCAAAGAAGTACAGTATATGGTGTGGTTATTGGTACATGGGGGATCTGTTGGGCAAGCATTCTGTCCCAGATACTGTAGGCTGCACATGAGAGCAAAAAAATGCACTAAGCATAGAAAAAAATCTGCAATTTATTATTTTTTGATGTTCGGTATCTCAGAAACTTCACAAGGTGCTGTCATGCAACATTACATGTGTACAGACCCTGCCAGCCAGACCCAGTATGCCAAATTTAGGGCTATTGTTGAACACAACCAAAGTTGTTAAGGTGCAAAAATTTGGGTTTCACATTAAGTATCTTACTCAGCCTTAACTATACTGATACTACCACACCAGTATACTATATATATATATATATATATATACACACACACACACACACACACATGTGTGTGTCTGGATTAGCCAAGATAGAACTACTATTTTGTGACCAACTTGCAAGATAGTACTACAATCTCACATGCTCTAAAATAAAGCTACAATCCTGCAAAGCTGGGTATGTCATGATGGAATACTATCAATCACAGAGCAGCTTTAAAGGGACACTGTGAACCTCCTTAGGCCTCAAAGATCCCCTAGTTTAAAATTCACATTCTATAGAGATTGCTGAAGTAACTGGTAATTTGATTCTGATTTTGTTTCTCTTTCAAAAAATGAAAAATGGACTGCCCATCGCACCAGCGTTACCACATAACAACTGTTGTAGGTCAGTGGTGCTCTAATAGTCTCAGGAAAATCCAGTACACTTTTTTTGCTGTGGTAATATCTTTTATTAGACTAACTGATGATTTTTTACACAAGCTTTCAAGACATCTTGGGTCCTTTATCAGGTGCAGGGAAAACTAACCAGCATTTCAGAATATTTACACGAGTTTGTAGGTCCTAGATTGCTTAGCAAAGGGGAGGCTGCAATGGAAGAAATTTCATAAAGTACAAGTGACAACCAGGAAATGCACCTCCTGTCATTAAAATGTGAGAGATCACACATGCAAATGGTGAGCTACTTCAAAGTGTTACCATAACAGAAGATCAATGGCTGAAAAAGTTCCATTAAGTGTGTAGCATGTGTAATTCTGCCAATTCAGTAAATTAGGCAGTGTCTGCATATGTGGCTCCTTTCAGTCAATTATGTCCCTACTACAGAGTTCAACAACAGAGGAAGACTTAAAAATCTACCTAAGCCAAATTCTAAAGCATAGGGCCCAGAACTGTGTAGAAACTGTCAAAACTCAGTTTGGGATCTGGAAATGTCTAATGTGTGAGGAAGCCCAAATTTTTGTTCAACCCATGTTTATCTGTTCCAAAAAGTCTCATTAGTTTTGCACCCCAATGAAGTCATGTGTGAATGTCTTTGATGTTTCCTCTCAAAACTGCCTCTTTAAGATCCTTCAAAGAATGATTATTTTGAGAGACGTGCTCGGCCACTGGTGTCTGGTTGTCTGAGCATTTGATAGTGGATCAATATCCATTCATGCATTTATGAAGTGTTTGTCCTGTACCTCCCACATGCCACCCATGTGGACATTTTTGGCATCTTATTACGTAATTTGACTTGTACGAACATACAAACATATGAAATTGGCAGCAGATAAAGGCCATTATGGTCTACCCAGTCTGCCCAAGTGTGCAGTCCTGCCATGATATTACAGTAGAGCAGTCCCTTCCTCCCCTTCCCCATCCCAGAATTCCCTCTCTCCCTCCTCTTCCACTATCCATTGTCCTCAGTGTGAATTTGCCAATAAGCACATCCCACCCGCTTTTAAACCCACCCACAATCTTGGTGGAAACCAACTCTTCTGGAAGCTTATTCCATCCTGAGACCACCCTTTTCATGAAGAAATGCCTCCTTGCATCTTTTTGAAATCCCCCCAACTTTAAATGATGCCCCCTTGTTATCCCTGCACCATTTACATTAAACAAGCCCTCAGTGTTGACCTTGTTTATGCCCATAAGGTATTCAACAGTTTCTATCATGCCCTCCCCATCTCTCCTCCAGTGTGTACATGTCGAGTTCAAGATAGTGTCTGTGCTGTAGGTCCTGAACCATCTTGGTCACCCTATGATGTACACCCTGTTAAAAATGTCCACATAGGTGGTATGTTGGAGACAAAGGACAAGCACTCTGTAAATGCATGAATGGACATAGATCTACCATCAAACGCTCAGACAACTGGACACCAGTGGCCAAGCACTTCTCCTAAAATAAACATTCTTTTGAAGAATCTTAAAGTGACAGTTTTGAAAGGAAACGTCAAAGACATTTGCACAAGGCTTCTCTGGGAAGCAAAACTCATGAGACTTTTTGGAACAGATAATCATGGGCTCAACAAAACTGTGAGTTTCCTCACACATTACCAAATCACAAACTGAGTTTTTACAGTTTCCACTGCAGCTCTGATCCCTACCATTTAGAACTTGTTTTATGTATTTTCTTTTAAATCTTCCTCTGTTAGTGGACTCTGTTGTAAGGACATAATTGGCCTAAAGAGGATGTTCCCCCAGACTTTTATTCTGTTTCACTGTGTAGTTTGCAGTCATGCACAATTATTGCCTCTATTGTTATTGTTCCCTCCTAATTTCATCAGGATTTAAATTTAATTTTATTTATTTATGTTTACCGGGTCGGTGTACTAGACACTATGTAGTGACTATTTTCAGACACAACCCGGGAGGTGACAAGTTACAATCAGGACAGTACATTTCAGTTTGTAGCAACAATACAGTAAGCATACCAAGGTTAGGGGACGAAAAATATAAATATAAATTATAGAGAGGGAAAAAATGTGTAGTACTATGCAATTACAGACAGTGATAGTATAAAAGAAGCCATTACATGCTTTCTTCCATATGTATTAGTCTACTAAATGCATCACAATAGTCTCGGAAATGCAAATGAAGGTGCTTAAGTCTGGTGTGAAAACTGTTTGACTCAATTGCAAAGGTCATGACCTGACTCATGTAAGGCATCCTGGAATTTTATGATGGTTTAGTGATAAGGCATGCAGTAGTTATATTGTATTAATCAGTGCTGTTTCTGTCCTGTGCAGTCTATGTTCTTGTCTTATGCTGTCCATGAATCTTTTCAAGGCATAGTACTGTAAGTGCCCTTCAGTGTTCTATAGTATATCTAAGTTATAAAAACAATGCTTTTAGAGACTGCAGCTTCTTTACAAGACAGGTAACAGAACCGAATGAGAGCATAACTTCTGATTGCTCACACATGTACAAATCATTAACTCCAGTGATGCCCTGAATGGGTGGGGTCATGACCTTTGGAATGGAAACAAAACAGAGTAAAGCAACCTCATTTATTTTTAAATTAGGACAGCCACAGGGGGATGTAAGAGAGTGAATCATTGTTCATGCCTACAAACTACACAAGTACACAGAAAATAAGCTGATGGGACTTTCCCTTTAAAGGAGCCACACTTGGAGACACTGCTTCATTTACTGAACTGGCAGCACTACACATCCGTATAGACAATTGGTAGAAATTAAGCCACTCACCAAATGTGTAAAATGTTCAGATAATTATTTAGTAAATTATTTTTCTTCTGTCTTCTGAATTCACAAATTACATTGATACAGTATCAACATATTTCTTAAACGTTTCAGACACTGTGCTTCTTCAATAAGATTGTACTGTATCATAATTTCATTCCAACTTCTTTCTTTTTGTTGTGTTATATTTTCATGTTCAAATTCCCATGCCTGCCTGTGTACTCACAAAGGTATCCCTTTTCAATTTCTGTCTGTGTACTTGCAAAGGTATCCCTTTTAAGTTTTTTCATAGAAATGTTCTTGTTTTTCCAACTATCACAGACACACCAACTCCTGTCTCTGTTTCTTGTAATGGAGATGTAATGCAGATAATGCAACCAGTGACATCAACAAATTTTAGAGAAGGTAAGCAATCATAAAAGGTGGCCTTTTAACTAGAAATAATATGATGCACAAAATATTAACAGTGTCCCTTTAACAATTCTGATGACATCACACTAGTCATGTACAGAACTGAAGCCAGCAGATATGAAATGCTTTAAGGTGCACAATCTACATCCTGGACTTGATTTCTTTTGTAATTTATTATCATTTCTATCGCAAAACTGCCTAAACACCTTTTGTGCAAATCAAACTGACATAGGTGAGAATGAGATGTTTTGAGTGGCACAATTCAAATGTTGCACTTTTTTTCCTTTTGTAACTTTTTATCATTTCTATCAGGGTTCGACAAATCCAATAGCCTGACGTCCCGGGCTACAAGTTGAGTGGAGCAGACAAGCATTTCTGCAGCAGCAGGTTGTCCCACAGGCAGCCAGCTCAATGCTGCCAAGTGGTGTGTTTTTTTTACCTTTTAGTCCTATCCTGACCACTAGGTGCCACCCAGTGCTCTGCTTCTTCATCCTGGGCTGGCTGGCAGTCACTTGATGAAGAGAAGGAAGCATCATGTGGTGGAGGAGATCCACAGGATTCTGCACCATTCCCATCTTGAGCCTGCATGAGTGAGCATGGCAGCCGGCTGCATGGAATGAAAGACTCTCCCCCACCCATCGCAGCACTACTAGCGCATCATCTTCTGTAGGGCTGACAAGTGAGTCAGCCAGTAGAAACTAATAGACTACCTGTTAGTCCTTGGCATTGGGCACGGCAGTGGTGGGGGTTGAGAGGTGAAGAAGGAGAGATGTGCTGGCTCTGGAAAAGAGCCATTTCACTTTTCACTTTTCCAGTGGCAGATGGTTGTGTCTAACTGTGGACGAGTGATCTCATAGGATGCCAAGAACTAGTGGCAGCAAAGAAAATTTACATTAGGGAGGGAAATCAGGAACATAGAAAACAGGAAGGAAAAAAAGGGTTTTGAACTTTATTGGAAGGACTGAAGTCGGTGGGGATCTGAGATCATGAGGATTAGGAAGAAAATGCTCAAAACAATTGGAAAGGACTGAAGTAGGGGGTCAGAGATTATGGGATTGGGATTTGGGTTGGGAACCAATAACCAAATATACAGCATTAAAGAGGAAAACATTTTAAGAAGTAAGAAACCTGAAGGAGTGGGTGAGATCGTGGGAAACAAAAGTGGGTGTACAGGCACGCCATGACCAGCTGGTGTACAACAAATAGCAACAGTAAAAAGACAAAAACACAAAATAGGCATTGTAAATTAAAAAAAACAAAAAAAAAGAACCAAAGAAACAAGAAGTGGTCTTTATACAAACAAGGGAAAAGATCTGAAGTCAGTGATGGGGGGACCATGGGGCAGCAAAACACATACCAATACCAGGGTTAATAAGGAAAAGTTGGGGAGGGGGCTGGAAAACTAAATTACATTTTTTGTTGTGCACGGGGTCGCAGCCTTTAGTTCATTGAGTTAGCCTAGGCTAATTGTGCCTTGCCACTTTGCCAACAACAAGAAAGGAGTAAGGACTGAGGTGATCGGCACCACTCCTATTCAGGCTTTTTTTTTGCCTAGGGAGTAAAGTGCTAACAGAACTAAGCATGCCTAACTGCAACTAAAGGTGGCTGGCTGCTGCTGTGGCCAGTGTCTTATTTTGATTATTCTTCTGCAGCAAAGGTAGCAATAAAATTAAGAAAAATATCTTTAAAAAAAGGTGAGCAGAGGGCCATTTGAGCAACAAACTACATGAAAAAGGAGGAAAGAAGGACTGAGGTGTGGTGACTCAGTGACTGTTGCCTACCAGTGCCACTGCCTGAGTGCCACTGCTACTACTGTTTGGGCATTTTGTTTTTGCCAAGCATGTGACAGGGCACAGCAACTGTTGGGTGTGTTATCTGGGGGACAGGAGTTGGAGAGAGGCAGAAATTAAGTCAATATATAGCAAGTTTTACTAAGGCCAAACACAAAACAGGTTTGTGGGATATTACTGCGCTCACAGCAGCAACAGCTGTGTGAGAGACAGAGTCCACATCAACTGGTGTCTCTGTCTGGTGAGGAATTTCATTTCATTTTAATTTTTTATACTTGTAAACTGGATGAGCAAGTTTGCCCTTTTTCATCAATGATAAGTTAAACAATAACATAAGACAGCCGAGTGGCCCTGGCGCTGCTGCCTGCTGACGGCCTGACTTCTGCATCCAGCCAGCCACCCCTGACCAAGGAAAGCAGCCACAAGCCCTAACCAGGCTCTCCACTTCAGCCGAGTGGCCCTGGCACTGCTACCTGCTGGCAGCCAGACCTCTGCATCCAGCCTGCCACCCCTGACCAAGGAAAGCAGGTACGTTTGGTCAGCTTCTAGCTCGGAGCTGTGAGGCTTCAATCCCCGTAATTGGACTGGCTCCTGGGGACTGTGGCTGCTTCCCGATTGGATGCTGCAGATCCCCATTGAGAAAGAAAGCATTCAAGGCACCTTTTTCAAAACACAGCTAGGCCACTGCCTTGCTGTACTGCTCTCTGGACAATTTTTTCCGCTGAATTTACTGCTTATGTGGAAATATATATATATATATATATATATATATATATATATATATATATTTTATTTTTTTTTCTCCTCTTGGAATTTTCTGCTGTTTAGCTTGCTGTATTAGCTAGGCCTGACTTCTATATAGCTTATGTCTTGCACTACTGAATATTTCTACTGCTTAAACATTTTACCTTTAAACCATTGCAATGTATATGTAGGAATTGCCTAGAAGAGTATAGCAGAGTTGTAGCAAACTTTAACTGACTGCCTGATGTTTATATAGCTTACTGCTTGCACTACTAAATTTTTTCTATTAATTGCCCAATATTGTAGAATAGCTAGAACTGACTACTGCCTGCTGTTTGTTCCGCCACACTGCTTTCCCATCACAGTTCCTCTCATTCATCCTCAGACTGCTTTCTTTGCTTCCCTCTTTCTCTTGTTTTTTTCCCTTTTGCATTTCTTTCTCTCTATTACCCACAATGTTTCTCTGTCATCTACTGGACCCCTGATTCCTTTCTGACACCCCCCCCCCCCAAACCAGCACATTCTGTAAATATTGCTCTGGCATTTGAGCCATCTTCTCTACCCATTCCAGACTACCCTGAGTCCTCTCCACCACATGCCTCCTTCACAGCTCTCCCTGGTCTCATTCAAAGGGGCCTCCCCCCCAAACTCATGAATCAGCCTTTTGTTTTGCTAAATTCCCACCTGGCACCTTTGATCAGACCTCTCTGCAGGAACCTTTTGTCTCCTACTATTTGCACCTACTTCTGCTCTGAGCACTAAATTGCTCAGGGCCCTCCCACCAATATAATTAACCTTTGTCTTTGACTTTTTAACTAACGGTCCCCCTTTTTTTCTGATCTATTTTAACCACGAGCCCAAACCAGGCTCTCCACTTCAGCCAAGTGGCCCTGGCACTGCTACCTGCTGGTGGCCAGACCTCTGCATCCAGCCCGCCACCCCCTGACCAAGGAAAGCAGGTACGTTTAGTCAGCTTCTAGCTCGGAGCTGTGAGGCTTCAATCCCCGTAATTGGACTGGCTCCTGGGGACTGTGGCTGCTTCCCGATTGGATGCTGCAGATTCCCATTGAGAAAGAAAGCATTCAAGGCACCTTTTTCAAACACAGCTTGGCCACTGCCTTGCTGTACTGTTTCCTCTGACACCTCAGCCTTTACTACACAGTTCCCCAGTGATCCACGCCCGAGGCCTCACACTAGTCAATTACAGCAACACCTTAAAGGGGCTCATTTCTGTAACTTCTTAAAGGGGTGTTCTCTCTCTCATGCTCAAACAACTTATCGTCCTCAATGCATCTGGGATCAAGTGCATTGACACTGACTATGATCCTCCTCCTACTCCCTACACCAGCCTCACCTTATTTAGGACCATCACCCTCTACACATAGTACCCCCTCTTATCTGCAACACCTCTACCAGACCCCGACTCTGACACTCCCACCGCACCTCTCTACACTTCCACCCCTGCTACCTCTTACTTCCCACTCATACCTTGGTCTCTTCTCCTCCATGCCTTTCCCACCTTTCATACTCTACCCATCCCTTGTACCCCAACACCTGGCTCCATGTCCAGTCACAAGATGCCACAATCATTAACACACTTTGGTGCACCTAATCACCCTTTTGTTGCTTCTATCAGGTAATATTCATCCAAACCCTGGCCCGGTGCCCAACCTTATGAACAAGCCTGCCCAGGCTCAAGGACTCTGCAAAGATTCTATAAATATTTGCAGCCTCCTTAAGAAGGCTGCTGCATTCCAATGCTGGGTTACTCAGCATCAACCGGACATTGTCGCACTCGTCAAAACCTGGTTATCCAAATCCACCCGACTCCTTTGTCTCCCTCACTGGTTTCACCCTTTTCAGGGAAGATTGGGTGGGTAAGTGTGGAGGTGGTTGTGCTGTCTATATGCGTGACTCCCTCCTTGGACATGCACTTCCACCACCCAAGGTTGACAACGGAGCGCAAGCCCTCACACTAAAAATCTCCCCCAACCCTGGTAAGAGCCCACTCTTTCTCACTGTTGCCTATATTCCCCCCAGAAAGCAAGACCTTGCCATTCAGGCACTTGCTGACTACCTCTCTGGCCTACTGCCCAAAATGGCCCAGATAATTGTTGGTGACATGAATATCAACTGGCTCTCTGCCACAACCTCCCAAACCAGAGATATCTTTGCTGCCCTTGACATGTCCCAGTTTGTCACCACCCCAACTAGATTCAACCCCTCTACTGGATCCAGCACCCTCCTGGATATCACCATTACTAACCGCTCCTAGAGGGTGCTCAATATCAGTGTACTTCCCAACTCGCTTAGTGACCACTCCCTGGTCATATTCTCTTGGTCCGCTACCAATAGCAAACCTGCACCACAAACCACCCATAGAAACATAGAAGTTGACGGCAGATAAGGACCGCAAGGCCCATCCAGTCTGCCCATTTCTTTTTTCTACCTTATAAATTTGCCATCGGCCTTTGCTCTGTCAGTGGCCTAGCTATTCATTGTCATTTGTATTGCTCCCTTATGCCTATCCCATGCCTGTTTGAAGCTCTGCACTGTATTCATAGCCACCACTTCTTGTGGTAAGCCATTCCATGCATCCACCACCCTTTCTGTGAAAAAGAATTTCCTCACATTCCCCCTTAATCGGCCCCCCTCTAATCTCATGCTGTGTCCTCTTGTCCTGCTATTTTTCTTATATTTAAACATGTTAGACTCTTTCACCTTGTTAATGCCCTTAAGGTGTTTGAATGCCTCGATCATATCACCTCTCTTCCTCCTTTGCTCAAGGGTATACATATTGAGCTCTGTTAATCTGTCCTCATATGTCTTCTGATGCAGTCCCTGCACCATTTTGGTTGCCCTTCTCTGGACTCCCTCAATTTGGTTAATGTCCTTGTGAAGGTGTGGCCTCCAATACTGCACGCAGTACTCCAGATGGGGCCTAACCAGTGTCTTGTAAAGAGGGATTATTACCTCCCTCTTATGACTTGTGATACCTCTACTAATACACCCTAACACCCCTAGCCTTACCTACTGCTTTAGAGGTCTGCTTGGATGATTTCAGGTCATCAGTGATGATGATGCCCATGTCTCTTTCTTCCTTTGTGACTGCTAGCAACTCCTCTCCCAGCCTATAGGTGGCTTCAGGGTTTCTCTTCCCTATGTGCATGATCTTGCACTTCTTTGCATTAAATCCAGTTGCCACTCTTCTGACCATTATGCTAGTTTATCCAGATCTCTTCTCATTCTGCCCACCCCATCTGGATCATCTACTCTGTTGCAGATCTTGGTGTCATCTGCAAACAGACAAACCTTACCTCTAGTCCATCTGCAAGGTCACTAATAAAGATGTTGAAGAGGACTGGCCCCAGGACTGATCCCTGAGGTACCCCACTTGTATTGCATCTCTTCTGACTGTATACCATTTACCACCACCTCTGTTTTCTGCCCATCAACGAGTTTTGACACCCAGTTGACCAACTTCTGACCCACCCCGATCCTACCCAGCTTATTTATCAATCTTCTATGTGGAACAGTGTCAAAGCTTTGCTGAAGTCAAGGTAGGCGACATCAACTGCTCCCCCTTGGTCCACCACTCTGGTTACCCAGTCAAAGAAATCTATGAGATTAGTTTGACAGGACCTTCCTTTTGTAAACCCATGCTGTCTTGGATCCTGTGCCCCTATGGATTCCAGGTGTTGCACTATCCTTTCCTTAAGGAGTGCCTCCATAATCTTGCCCACTACTGAGGTAAGACTGACTGGTCTGTAGTTCCCCACCTCCTCCCTGCTACCACTCTTGTGGAGCAGGATCACATGAGCCCTTCTCCAGTCTTCTGGGACCTCTCCTGTGCTCAGAGACTCACTAAACTGTTCTGCTAATGGCTCTGCTAGTTCCACCTTTAGCTCCTTAAGTACCCTGGGATGTATGCCATCAGGTCCCATTGCCTTATCCACCCTGAGCTTAGCAAGCTCTTGTAGGACCCTTTCTTTTGTGACGGGAGTAGTGCTCACCTCCCTCCCCCCTGTGTCCATGATGCTGAGCTGTGGGCCCTGCCCTACCTTCTCTTCAGTAAATACTGAGCAAAAGTATAGAAACATAGAAACATAGAATTTGACGGCAGATAAGGACCACTTGGCCCACCCAGTCTGCCCATTTCCCCTGCCTACTGGATAAACTGCAGATCCTAGTTAACCAGCAGCCTACTTCTTCTTACCCCATCCCCTAGAATTGCCTTATGACTGTCCCATGCATGCTTGAATTCCACCACTGTTTTTGACTCCACGACCTCCTCCGGAAGGCCGTTCCATGCATCCGCAACCCTCTCTGTGAAAAAATACTTCCTTAAATTACCTCTGAGCCACCCCCCCATCTTCAAATTTATTTTATTTATTTATTAAATTCTCGGATTACAAATACCTTTGAGCAGAAACTGCTCGTTTACAAAGGTTCCACGTCAAAGGATGAGGGTCAACATACATACAGAGGTAGTAAAAGAATGCACAATAAACAACCAAAACAACTAAAAGAAAAAATAAAGATACTCAGTTATAACATACTTTGAGATAATATTCATAAACGAGCAGCTTGAGTAGGCAGCTGGCTGCGTGTAACAATAAGAGAAAGAGGCACCATAGGCAGTTAGTATTGCAGGCATGCACCGGGAGAGAAGTTGGCAGGCTAATGGGCCACTGTCCGATGGTAGTGGAAAATGTCTTGTACCAGTGGAGATGTGAAGCAGGAAAGGAGTCACAAGGAAGGCCCAGTGCCAGAGGAATGAGATTGGGAAAGGGCGGGCTGTGAGACATGAGTGAGCTGGGAGGTGTTTAGAGAGATCTCTGTTCAACAAAGCAGTCACATTGAGTGGTAGAGGTGAGGTAAAGTTTGAGATTCCTTTTGAACTTTGTGCCCCCTTGTTCTTGCACACCTCTTTTTTTGAAAGATGCTACCCTCTTGGACTTTGTTGATTCCCTTGAGGTACTTGAAAGTTTCTATCATGCCCCACCTCTCCCTCCTTTCCTCGAGGCTATACATATTAAGCTCCTTTAGTCTCTCTTCATATGTCTTCCGGTGCAGACCCTGCACCATTTTAGTTGCCCTCCTCTGGACAGCTTCCATCCTATGTCTTTTAGAGACTGGGTCTCCAGAACTGCACGCAGTACTCCAGATGGGGTCTGACCAGCTGTCTGTACAGAGGGATAATAACTTCCTGTTTTCTACTGGTGATGCCTCTCCCTATGCATCCCAATATCCCCCCAGCCCTCATTGCTGCCCTCTTACATTGCTTGCCCACCTTTAGGTCATCTGATATGACTACCCCAGGTCCCTTTCCATTTTTGTTGTTGTTAGTATCTCACCCCCCATTGTGTACTCTTCCCTTGGGTTTTTGTTTCCCAGGTGCATTACCTTGCACTTCTTAGCATTGAATGTAAGCTGCCATACATTTGACCATTCCTCTAACCTTGCCAAGTCCCTTTTCATCCTTTCCACCCCACCTTGTGCATCAACTCTGTTGCAGATCTTTGTGTCATCTGCAAAGAGACATACTTTTCCTTCCAGTCCCTCTGCAATGTTGCTTATAAAGACATTGAAGAGGACTGGTCCTAATACTGAACCCTGCGGTACCCCACTAGTAACCCGCCTTTCATCAGAGTGGACTCCATTTACTGTTACTCTCTGTGTCCTATTTTCCAGCCAATTTTTTACCCAGGCTGTCATCTTGGGACCCACTCCCAGGCTAGCTAACTTGTATATTAATCTTTTGTGTGGGACTGTGTCAAATGCCTTGCTAAAGTCTAGGTAGGCCATGTCCACAGCCCCTCCCTGATCTACTACTTTGGTCACCCAGTCAAAGAAATCTATCAGATTTGTCTGGCATGACCGTCCTGCTGTGAATGCATGCTGCCTTGGGTCCTGTGCCCCTCTGGCCTCTAGATACTCGACAATTCTTTCCTTCAGAAGTGATTCCATCATTTTCCCTACCACTGAGGTTAAACCAACAGGTCTGTAGTTCCCTGCTTCTGCCTTGCTCCCACTTTTGTGAAGGGGAATCACATCTGCCCTCCTTCAGTCCTCGGGTACCACCCCATCCTCCCATGAATTGTTAAACAGGGTAGTCAGTGGTGTCACTAATTCTACCCTTAGTTCTTTTAGAATTCTGGGATGAATCCCATCAGGCCCCATTGCTTTGTCCACCTTCAGTTTTAAGAGTTCTTTCAGAACCCTTTCTTCTGTAAATGGGCTGGTATTAACTTCTGTATCCAGTGTGTTTCTACTGTTTGTTCTAGGTACCCCCTCTTCCTTTGTAAATACTGAGCAAAAATATTTGTTTAGTATCTCTGCCTTTTCACAGTCTCCCTCTGCCCACCCTGCCCCCTCCCTTTATTAAGCCTCACTATCCCTCTTTTGGTCTTCCTTCACTCCTGATGTACCTATAAACGGTTTTATCCCCTTCTTAACTGAGTTGGCTATCTTTTCCTCAGTTTGGGCCTTTGCTGTTCTGACTGCCTTCCCAGCTTCCTTTGCTTTAACTGATACAGTTCTCTGTCCTGCTCCTTCTGTGATTCCTCGACTTCCTGAAAGCTTTCTTTTTCTCTTGAACCTTCACTGCCACTTCCTTTGAGAACCATAGTGGTTTCTTACATCATTTAGTTTTGTTTATTTGCTTCCCACAAAGGCTTGTTGCCTCTGTGATGGCAGTTTTTATTATTCCCCATTGTTCTTCCACTATCTATTTAGGACAGATGCCTTTACAGGGTCCTCCTCCTCATGTGCTCCCTTTTCTCCATTAAGCTTAACAATACCCCCTCTGGACTTTCTCCTTTCACTAATGTATCTATAGAAAGTCTTGTCACCTTCTTTTGCTGTTCGTGCTAGTTTTTCCTCAGTTGTGGGACTTGCCTGCCTTACTGCCTTCCATGCTTCCCTTAGGGCAGTTTGGTATGCCTCCCTATCTTCATCCCATTGTGTTCCCTTATATTTCCTGAAGGCCAGCCTTTTGGCTCTGACCTTTTCTGCTACTGTATTTGAGAACCAAAGTGGTTTCCTTCTTCTTTTGCACTTCCTTTTCTGTCTAACACAATGGGATGTTGCTTCAAGTGTTGCATCCTTAATGCTTGCCCACTTTGCCTGTACCCCCTCACCTGTGTTTCTTTTTGCCAGGGCTAGCTTAACTCTGTTGGCCATCTTATCAAAGTCAACTCCTCTGAAGTCCCATATTTTTGCCTTGGAATGGGATAATTTAGATATGGTAGCCAAATTGAACCATACCATGTGATGGTCACTGGCCCCCAGGTGACCTTCTACCTGGAGATCTGTGATCCCTTCCTTGTTAGTCAGTACTAGATCTAGGATAGCCTTGTCTCTTGTGGGTTGCTGTACCAGTTGTTTGAGGCCCTCACCCTGCAGAGAATCCACTATGTGTCTAGTTCTGGCAGATATTCCTGCTGGTATTGACCAATCTGTATCTGGCATGTTGAAGTCTCCCATTATCAGAACCTCCCCTTTAGCTGTCATGTTTTGTATGTCTTCTAACAGCAATGTGTCTATGTCCTCCCCCTGGTCTGGGGGCCTGTAGACAACCCCAGTTCTTATGGCTGTCCCATTTCCTGTTTCCAGGGTGACCCACAGTTCTTCTGGCTCCTTATGTGTATTCTGAATTTCTGTAGCTTTGATATTTTCATTGACATACAAGGGCCACCTCCCCTTTTGCACCTTGGTCTCTTTTGAACAATACATAGCCAGGTACTGAAGTCTCCCAAGTGTGGTTACTGGTAAACCACATCTCACTAATTGCTACTATGTCCAGTTTAGCCTCTGACATTATTGCCTGCAGGTCTGGGATCTTATTTCCCAGGCTGTGAGCATTTGTGTACATGATTTTCCAATGGCCAGATTTTGGTGTGTTAGTTGTTGGGTGAGGTTTGGCATTACCTTTGTGCGTCGTATGGGGAGACAAACCTTTTTTCTTTCCGGGTGATGCAAATGAACTGCAAACATGCTGAATCCCTGTTTGACCACTAGCTGAGGGGGAGGGATGTTCTTCCCATTCAACGTATGGGGTGCTGCACCCCTCTCCCCATTTGCTAGTTAAAATATTCTGCAAAGACGTCAAACTTCTGCCCCAATGCACTGACTCCCTCCTTAGTCAGATGCAGTCCATCAAATTTAAAGAACATTCACTCCCAGAACTGTTGCCATTTCCTTACAAATCTGTGTCCTTTTTCCTGGCACCAGCCCTTGAGCCACGTGTTTAGTTCCCCTATCTCCCCTTCTCTGACCTTCCGTCTATCTGCTCCCCTCTCCCAGACTGGCAGGATCTCAGAGAAGGAGATGCCAGATGAAACAGATGATAGTTTGTCACCCAGCCTGGTCAGGTGTTCCTTGATCTCCACAACTTACCAGCTGGTGAGATCATTAGTCCCTATGTGTACTAGGACATCAATGTTTTCTCCTGCTTTGTGAACAATTTTAACAATGCGGTCAGTGTCTCTCCATGCTGATGTACCTGGGAGACATCTGACCATTACCCCTGGCTGGAGATGGGTATCAACTCCCCGAATCATGGAGTCTTCTATGATCAGAGGTTTTTTGGATTTCCTTTTTGCTTTTTTTGTTTTGGTTCCTGATTTGGGTGAGTTTTGTTGTGCTAGCTCCTGTGCTGCAGTGTCCTGCTCTGCAGTGTCTTCTGCCTCTTTGTTTGATTTCAGAGATAGAGGCAGATACCTGTTTGTAGTGTTTATATGGTTTTTGGAGGCAATATGTTGGAGAGCAGAGAGTGATGGGGCACCCGATTTGCCCCTCTACACCTGTAACCTACTGGACCAACTACCCTCCAGCGGTTGAGGTTTTCTGTTGGATGCTGGGGAAATGGTGGGTGGTTCTTATAATGTATTTCCTCTTGAATATGAAATTTGAGGAGTGCAATCTCTGCCCATGCTGCCTGGAGCTGAGCCCTAAGATCTCCAAAGGCCCAGCATGTAGGACAGTGTCCTAAATCCTGCAAGACTGTCCTTCTGAAAATTGTTCCACAGTACCTGCAGTTAATGATATCCATTCCAGGTAAGTTGATGGGTTTATAACCTAGTCAGAGTAATTAGAAGGAAAAAAAAAAGGAAATAAAATGCAAGTAATGTTTGATTGTGTTTTGTTTAACTTGTTATAACAACAAGTTAAATTACTAGTGCCCCTGTAAATGAGCTCACCTTCTGAGGCCCCACTGATCCACCCTTCCTGCTCTGCCACAGGAAATGTCACAACTGTGGTACCCTATAAGGGAGTGTAGTGTGGGGTGGTTGGGGATGGGGTGGTGGGTGGTTGGGCCCTTCTGCCGAAACGAAAACCACTGACGAAAGAAAAGGAGGTAAGAGCAGAAACAATCAGTCAACAACAAATGCAGTAACCCTGAAAGCTTATCCTAATGTTAGATAAAACTGTAAAACTGTAAAGCACCACCTGTAATAATTTCAGAGAAGATATACGCTGTAAGAAACACTTTGCTACAGAGAAAAATAAAACAATGAAATGTTAGCAACAAACAGTAGCAATCCCTGTGAGTAAAAATAAAACAACACCACACAGTAAATCTGTTTAGCCAAAATAAGTCTTAATCCTTTTCCCTTGCTCTGGTAAGTTTCTCTACTCTGCCTTTCAAGCAGTCTTAGAAGGAAAGAGCTCAGGTGAAGCTAGGTGCCTTGGCCAGCAAACCAAGTCTTCTACCTCCAAGATATCAACTAACCTGACTTTTTAACCCTTCTTTCTGTTGGAAATTACTGACAGTTTGCCAGCTCCACCCCAGCATACACACCTAATCCTTTGGAAGAGCTGTGGGAGGAAAGCAATTAGCGCCTTCAATTTGAGAAGGAGACTGAAACACCTCTGAGACAACAAACCTTTTCAACAAGCAAAAAAAAAAAACAAGAATAAAATAAAACAGTGTCAAACAGTAATTTTGCTTAGCCCAATGATAAAAAACGTCACAAAAATGTAAGCTCCACCTGTAATACAGTAATTTCAGAGAAGATATACCCTGCAAGAAACACTTTGCTACAGAGAAAAATAAAGCAGTAACAGAACATACGCCTTGCAAAAGACAATTTGAATCAGAAGATTACAGCAGTAATCTGTTAGCACACACCTGTAGGCACACCTTGTAATAATGCAGAAGAAGGTATACCAGCAAGAACAATTTGAATCAGAGGAAAATAAAGCAATGAAATGTTAACAACAAACAGTAGCAATCCCTGTGAGTAAAAAATAAAAACAACACCACACAGTAAATCTGCTTAGCCAAAATAAGTCTTAATCCTTTTCCCTTGCTCTGGTAAGTTTTTCTACTCTGCCTTTCAAGCAGTCTTAGAAGGAAAGAGCTCAGGTGAAGCTAGGTGCCTTGGCCAGCAAACCAAGTCTTCTACTCAGTGATGTTGCCTACTCCCAGGCGGCCTGCATCGCCTTAAACTGTACCTCTCACAACTGGATTGGTCCCCAGTCATGCTTGCACCATCCATAGACAAGGCATTGGATTTTTTCACTCGCACTTTTAACATTGCCTGTGACCTCTATGCCTTCGTCATTAAAAATCACACCAAAAAGCAAAATATGCCCTAGGTCACCCCCTCCCTGCTTCACAAACTTAAAATGAGAGAAAACCTATGGCACATTACCATGGAATCTGGCAAGCCAGCTGATAGGCAAGCGTACAACACTGAGTGCAATAAGTGTACTTGGGCCATTCGACAGGCCAAAGCCCAGTACTACCAATCTGCTCTTGTCTCCTGCTGGGGTTTGGCTAGTAACTTTTGGGATAATGTAAAGGAGCTGAATGGGAAATCCCACTCTCCACCCCTCTCTCAACTCTCCTTTAATGGAACTCTCTGCTCTGACCCTCTTGGCATTGCAGACTGCCCAAACCACATTTTCTCAGACCAGAGTTCAGTCCTGCCCAGTAACTTCTTTGACCCCATCCCAGTAGCACCCCTGCCCACTCTCCAGAGACCTCCTTTCTACCTATGTACCATATCCCTGTTGGAGGTTAGACCCCTTCTGCAAAAAGCTGTTAATAGTAACAACCCCAGCACCAACCTACTGGATACTAGGCTACTTCATCTGACATTGGATGCTATTCTGGTCCCACTTATTGAGCTGCTCAACCACTGTCTGTGCCTGGGGCAGTTCTCCAGCACATGGAAAACTGCCATCATCACTCCCATCCTAAAGAGTGGCAGTCGAGCAACTCCAGGTAACTATTGGCCTATCTCCATCCTCCCCCCACTCTCTAAGACCCTTGAAAAAGTAGTTGCCAGCCAGCTTGCTGAATACCTGGCCATGCACAATATCCTGTGCCCTGAACAGCATAGCTTTCATGCAGGTCACAGCACCACAACCATGCTACTTGAATTCTCCAACTTCCTGCACTCTGCTCTTGATGCCGGAAGCCCTGTTGGTGCTGTGTTCATTGATCTCTCCAAGGACTTTGACATGGTTTGCCATCCTCTCCTGCCTGATTCCCTCAGATGCCTTGGTTTCTCCCCCAGCCCCCTTGCATGGTTCACCACCTACCTCTCTACCAGAACTTGGTGTGTAAAAATCAATAGCACCCTATCTAACACACAACCTGTCCACTCTAGGGTTCCCCACGGCTCCATTTTAGGCCCTCTCCTCTTCAGTCTCTACATCAATTCCCTCCCCTTCGCCTGCCCAAGTAAGATCCTCCTCTATGTGGATAACGCTGTGCTCTGTACTGCAGAGCCCAACCCCAACACACTCCAGGCCACCCTCCAACAAGCTTTTGATAGAGCTGAGCATTGGTTTACATCATCAAGGCTAGTACTGAACCTAAAAAAGATCAAAGCTATGCTCTTCTCACATTGCCAAAGCAAGGCCAGTGGTGCCCCTCTTGTGATACAGCCTGGCACACTATACCCCATTGAACAGGTTTCCTCCTACAAGTTTGTGGGCATTAACTTTGATTCAGCACTCTCCTTCTATTCCCACATAAATGCCCTTTCTGCTGCCACCAATGCCAGGACTGGACTGTTATACCACCATAACGACTGCCTACCACAAGAGGCCCTTAGATTGGCAATCACATCCTCTGTCCTGTCGCTAATCGACTATGGGTTTGCCCATCTATGCTGCAGCCGACAACACTGCACTTGCAAGAATCCAGCTCTCTATAAACAAGGCATGCAGGCTAATGCTGGGAGCCCCTAGGCGCACCCATATGTGCCTGCTGTACTCCACCACCAACTTGTTCAACCTTGAAGAAAGACTCTGCTTCCAAACCTGCCTTCTTGTAAAAGAAACCTTACCAGGGCTTCGCCCGGGGTTGCCACCTCCCTGCAGCATGCCTCTCAGTCAGTCTCCACTCACAGCACTGTCAAAACCTCACTTATTATCCCCAGGGTAAGGACCTCTGTGGCCCAGAGATCCTTTTGCTATCAGGCTCCCTCCTGGTTCAATTCCTTCCCAGCCAATATACCTGACTCCATTAAGCTTGGTCCTTTCAAGGTCTCCCTCAGAAGCCATCTGACAAGCACTCGCTGCTGCAACTGCACATAATCCCCCACCTGCCCCTTACCTTCACCCCTAAGCTGGGTCTGACCTGTCTACTTTTGCTGTATATACCTGGGGTCTCATGCAACATCTTCTGACTAATGTAATAAAATATCTCTGGTTGCTACCTGACGTGGTACTCGTATACCTATATTATGACTACTGTGATCTACCTATTACCAAGCGTGTACCACCAGTGAATGCCTGTAACACTGGTTGCTTTTTTAATCTAAGCGTTATGTATTGTACTGTTTGTTTGCTGTGATGTATTGCTCTCTTGACGAGGTGTCTTTGCAAATGAGTCTATGACTCAAAGGTCCGTTAAACGATGATCTAATAAATAAATAAATAAACAAGGAATATAACATACAATAAATACAAAGAAAAGTACAAAATACAAATATACAATAAATACAAATCATTATAAAATTAAGCAAAACATGTACAAACATCCTTATCCATCAGCCATCGCTTTAACCTGGATTTAAAGGACCATACTGTTTTACATTCAATGATTTTATGGGGCAGAGTATTAAAAAATAGGTGAGCCCTATATAATGTAGATCTCTGGCCATGGGCTGTTACAAACAAATGAAGTTTAAAAGTAAACTTAGACTGTGACCTAGTGCCACACAAGTTAAAAGATCTGTGGAACAAAGCTGAAGAAGGAGGGAGAAAGAGGCAGAAACTGCAATAGAAACTAATAACTAAGGGAAAAACAAACTAAAAATCAGATTTGTGATATTAAGCTGAAGCTGTGTGAGAGAGACTGGGGCACTGACTGATGGAGTCCACACACATCAACTGCCTGGGTGTCTCGTGAGGGACAGGAAGGAGAGAGGCAGAAATTGAAATAAAAACTAAAAACTAGCTAAAGCAAAAAACAAAGAAGTTGTCAGCTGTCTTGAAGTCGGTGTCAGGTAGGCATGAGGGATGGGAAGGACAGTCAGAAAAGTGGCTAGTGAATGTGTGGCAGTGCACAAGTGCTAAGTACACCTTGTCATAAAAGCAAACCAGAAACTGTAGGAAAAAAGGAAACAGAAGGGGTGGGGTGTATACTAGAGGAATATATTAAAAAGGATATTCTGAGGAAAGTAAAGTGTACTGAATGTAAAAAATACCAGTTTAGCCAGTACGATATACTGTATTACTGGCCAAGTGGCATTCCCCTTCTGCTGCATCCCTGAGTCTGGCTGCCTGTGTGAAGTCACTTGAGCAGAAAGCATAAAGCTTCAACAGAATAAAGTTTGTCCAGTTGTGTATACCCACCCAAGCACTCCCTCATTCCACCTAATCAGTCAAGGAGACACACACACACACACACACACACACACACACACACAGTATTAACATAGAAACATAGACTTTGACAGCAGATAAGGATCACTTAGCCCACCCAGTCTGCCCATTTCCCTACCTTTTGGATAAGCTGCAGATACTAGTTAACCAACAGCCTACTTCCTCCTACCCCCCCAACTAAAATTGGCTTATATCTATACCATGCATTCTTGAATTCTGCCGCTGTTGTTGACCCCACTACCTCCTCTGGAAGGCTACTCCATGCATCCACCACCCTCTCTGAGAAAAGATACTTCCTCATGTTGCCCCTGATCCATCCCCCCTCTATCTTCAAATTGTTCCCCTTGTTCTTGTACATCTCTTTTTATGAAAGATGCTACCCCCTTGGACTTTGTTGATTCCCTTGAGGTACTTGAATGTTTCTATCATTCCCCCCTCCCCTTTCCTCTAGGGCAGTGATACTCACTCCAACTTGGCTTAGGAACCACATATGCGACTTCACGTGGCTCAGGAGCCAAAACCCACATACAGAGCTTTCCCACTTCCGAAATAATGTGTGCACACAAAACATATTCATTTAAAATCACTTTATTGCAATTAAATAAACATAAATTAACAAACAACAGCATAAATAAAATAAGAACTAGAACTGTTACAGATATTGAAATAACATTGATTTTTGACTAATAAGTCTTTGTTTGAGTCTGTTCAATTTTAGATCTCTACTCACTTCCAGGTGGGAAGTCACGATCAAATGTGCTTCACTCATGGTAGATAACACACCTAATTAAATGTAAGTGACATACTGTATAATTACATTCAGCAGTTTGCTGTAAATGTCATTCAATTCCAGGATTTGTTTTCATTCCAAATGTGGACGCTGGTAACTTTGCCCTGCTCCCCCACAGTAGATTTCTCCAAAATTCTGCCCACCTCACTCTTTTAAATACACCGTAAAAGTCACTAACCTGAATGTCTCAGCCATGTATTAGCTTTGCTTCAACCAGAATCTTGAATGTTTCAGTTGCCCAAATCTGACTGGAGTAGGGGTGGGGGTGGAGGGTTGCTCGCTCACTCGCAAGAAGAAAAAACAACCAGTACCTCAAATGGTCCCAAAACAGTCTCTGTGTATCCAAAAGAAATGAAAAGTGCCCCCCAGTCTTGCAGCAGAAGTCTGAACTGGGACTGATGAGAAGAAGCGATGTAGAGGGAGGCAGTAGCTGTGCCCCACTGGGGATTTAAAGCTACATATGTAATTGTATTTATTATTGTGAAATCCCATCTTCTAGCTGTGTCTGCCTAAAATTTAGGCAGACACAGCTAGAAGATGGGATTTCACAATAATAAATAAAATTACATATGTAGGTTTAAATCTCCAGTGACCCTAGAGTATAGGGTATACATATTAAGCTCCTTTAGTATCTCTTTATATGACTTCTGGTGCAGAGCCTGCACCATTTTAGTTGCTCTCCTCCGGACTGCCTCCATCCTGTCTATGTCTTTGCAGAGATGGGGTCTCCAGAACTGCACACAGTACTTCAGATGGGATCTCGCCAACTGTCTGTACAGAGGGGATAACAACTTCTTGTTTTCTACTAGTGATGCCTCTCCCGATGCATCCCAGTATTCCCCCCAGCCCTCCTAACTGCCTTCTCACATTGTTTGCCTAACTTTAGGTTGTCTGATATGACTACTCCAGGCCACATTCCATTTTTATTGTTGTTAGTACCTCCCCCCATTGTGTACTCTTCCCCTGGATGTTTGTTTCCCAGGTGCATTACTCTGCACTTTTTTGCATTGAATCTAAGTTGCCATACTTTTGACCATTCCTCTAACTTTGCCAAGTCTCTTCTCATCCTTTCCACCCCCCCCTTGTGTATCACCCTGTTGCAGATCTTTGTGTTAGCTGCAAAGAGGCATACTTTTCCTTCCAGCCCCTCTGCAATGTCATCTATAAACACATTAAAGAGGACCAGTCCCAGTACTGAACCTTGCGGTACCCTGCTAGTAACCTCCTTTCCTCAAAGTGGACTCTGTTTATTATTACCCTCTGCATCCTGTTGTCCAGCCATTTTTTTACTCAGGTTACCACCCTGGGACCCGATCCCAGGCTGGCTAACTTGTCTATTAATCTTTTGTGTGGGACTGTGTCAAATGCCTTGCTAAAGTCTAGGCAGGCGACATCCACAGCCCCTCACTGATCTACTACTTTGGTCACCCAGTGAAAGAAATCCATTAGATTCATCTGACATGACCTCTCCTCTGTGAATCCATGCTGCCTTGGGTCCTGTGCCCTGCTGACCTCTAGGTACTCAACAATTCTTTCTTTCAAAAGTGATTCCATAATTTTCCCTACCACTGAGGTCAAACTAATAGGTCTGTAGTTTCCAGCCTCTGCCTTGCTCCCACTTGTGTGGAGGGGAATAACATCCACCTTCCTCCAGTCTTCATGCACCACACCATCCTTCCATGATTTGTTAAAAAGGGTAGTCAGTGGTGTCACTAGTTCTCCCCTTAGTTCTTTTAGAATTCTGGGGTGAATCCCATCAGTCCACATTGCTTTGTCCACCTTGAGTTTTAGGAATTCTTTCAGGACCCTTTCTTCTGTGAATGAACTGGGATTGACCCACTTATCCAGAGTGCTTCTATTGTTTGGCTCAGGTACCTCCCCTTCTCTTCTTTTGTGAATACTGAGCAAAAATATTCATTTAGGATCACTGCCTTTTCAGTGTCACCCTCTGCCCACCTCCTCTTCCCTTTATTAAGCCTCACTATCCCTCCCTTGGTCTTTTTTTGCTTCCTAATGTACTTAGAAAAGGTTTCATTGCCCTTTTTAACCGAGTTGTCTATCTTTTTCTCTGTTTAGGCCTTTGCTATTCTGACTGCCTTCCCTGCTTCCTTCTGCTTAAACTGATACAGTTCCCTGTCCTGCTCCCTCTGTGATTCCTTATACTTCCTGAATGGTATATTTTTCTCCCTAACCTTCCCCGCCACCTGTTTTGAGAACCATAGTTGCTTTTTCCTTCATTTTGTTTTGCTTATTTGTTTCACACAAAGGCTTGTTGCCTTTGTGATGGCAGTTTTGATTTGTTCCCCATTGTTCTTCCACCCCTCCTTCCTGGTCATTTGTTAGTGCATTTCTTATGCACTCTCCCATTTTGCCTAAGTCAGTCCTCCTAAAATCCAGTACCCTCACTTTTGTATGGCTAGACTGTGTGGCTGTGTTTATCACGAATCATACTGTTTGGTGGTCACTTGTTCCCAAATGGCTATCCACTTCTAAATCTGAGATCCTCTCTTCATCCCCGTTTGAGAGTACCAGGTCTAAGATTACTCCCTCCTGACTGGGTTCCAACACTAGCTGTCTGAGGCATGCCCCCTGTAGGGCATCGAGAAGGACCCTGCTCTTGGATGTGGCTGCAGCAAATATACTCCAGTTAATATCTAGCATATTCAGGTCCCCAGAGGGGGGAAATACAACAATAAATATATATACAGGTACTATATATGTAGTAACCCCTCACTATAACGAGCTAGCTCAGAGCCATAGTGGCTATTCCTTATAGTACCTACAGTAATTCGTTATAGTGAGGGATGCTTAAAAAGGGCAGTGCACTGATTGAGCATACATTATAGCCTCCCATTTAATACACTCCCACCTGCTCACTCGCTTGCCTGCTCATCCACTCCTATACTGTGCAGTATGTGTGTTGTGATAGCAATGGGAGTAAAAATTAGCTGCTGCTGTGTGTTTTTCCTTCCAGCCACTGCACGCATTTGCATCTCTTTATTTCTTCTCTGCTCGCTGACCCACCCACTTCCCTGAGTTTTCCCTGAGCTTTCTTTCTTGAAGGTCAGGTGTTCCAACAAACCTTTTTTTTCTCCACTTGCTGACCCACCTGGTTCCCAAGTTTTCTTTCTCCACTCTCTGACCTGCCAGCAAATCCAAGTCTGCACTTCAAAAATAGAGAAAGACAAAGAAGTTTGCGGGACTCAGGGCATCCACGCACAGGGTATGCATACACGGGGAATGTGAGCAGTGATGTGGCAGTGGTACAGTACAGTATTACATGAGCTAACTGTGGGGATCCATGTGAACTATTCATTATAACTGATATTCGGTATAACAAGGTTCGTTATAGCGAGGGGTTACTGTATGTCTACATATACGGCTTGATTTTTGTTTTTATTGGGCTCACCACAACCCAAACCTGATATACCAACTTAGGGTAGCTGGTTCATTCCACCAGAGTGTCATATAGATGAAGTACACTGATGAGTCCTGGTAGGGCAAAACATGTGTCTGTGTCTTCTGTTGTCACCCTTTGCAGACCAGGGTTTTAAATAATTGATTAGCAGCGTTTTTCCTGGGACAATACTAACTGTACAGAAAGTATTTATATAGGTTTTCTAGAAGTGTTATGTTTGTTAAACACAATGAGGCAAGTGCTATACATTTTTACAATGTTTTAGCACTTTTATGAGCAAAACACTAATCAATTTTTAGAGTTAAATAAAACCCTGCAGACTGTTTGAGAGGCCTTTTGGCACCATGCATGTCTGCTTAAAGTTGAACCAGCATAACACTTTGTGGTGATTTGCATACATAGGCCATAATGCTTTGCATTATGGGGGTATGTGTGATTTCGTATTTCTTTGAAACTTTGCTTCCCAGCAAATGCCCTTTGGGGTAACCTTTGCCTCAGTGCTTACACACTAAGGTGCTTTGTCTTTTAGTTTGTTTTTTGTTTTATTGAGCTCACCACAACCCAAACCCAACAGACCAACTTATGGTAGCTGGTTCATTCCACTGGGGTGTCATACAGATGAGGCACTCTGATGAGCCCTGGTAAGACAGAACACATGTCTGTGTCTTCTGCTGGCACCCTTTACAGACTGTGTGAGAGGCCTTTCAGCACCATGCTTTTCTGCTTAAAGTTGAGCCAGCATAACATTTTGTGATGATTTGCATTATGGGGGTATGTGTGATTTTGTATTTCTTTAAAACTTGGCTTCCCGGCCAATGCCTTTTGGGATAACCCTTGTATCAGTGCTTACACACTAAGGTTCTTTGTCTTTTAGCTTGTTCTTTGTTTTTGTTGGGCTCACCAAAATCCAAACCAATATATCAACTGTGGGTAGCTGGTTTATTCCACTGGGGTGTCATACAGATGAGCCACACTGATGAGTCGTGGTAGGACAAAACACATGCCTGTGCCTTCTGTTGGCACCTTTTGCAGACTGTATGAGAGGCCTTTCAGCACCACGCATTTCTGCTAAAGTTGAACCACATTAACATTTTGTGGTGATTTGCATATACAGCTCATGATGTTTGAATCATGAAGGTATGTGTGATTTTGTTTTATATATATAGATAGATAGATAGATAGATAGATATGTATGTATATATATATATATATATATACACATATCTATCTATCTATCTATCTATCTATCTATCTATCTATATATATATATATATATATATATATATATATATATGAGTAGAGGAGCCATTTCTATGTTAAACCCAAAATGTTGCACCTTAATAACTTTGCAACCATTTAACGGATTTACCTGAAATTTAGAATACATGATCAAGACCCATACACCTTGGGATCTGCCAAGTTTCATACCAATCAGATACACAACTACGGAGTTATTAAGTGTGATCTGCACATGCGTTTACGCTTTTTCTGGAATTTTTCTGTCGCGCCAATAGGTCGCACAGTTTGCGTGACCAGCCTAAAATCTTCAGGGAATATGCGGCCAGGGTCCCTGAAGTGCCTTTCGAAGATTTTGTGAAAAAACATTAAATGGTTCAAAAGTTTTCCAAAAAACAATTTCCCATTATAAGTCAATGGGAAAAGTTAACAAAAAGTTCGACAGTGTCGCAAATGCACTTTTTAGAGTCGCAAATGGCCCTGTTAGTGTCGCAAATCTGCCATTTTGTTTTCAGTTAGTGATCAGAAAAATGCTTGGCATTTAAAATTGAGACCCTCTAGCAACCTAATTCTGTTTGTATTCACCTAGTCGGGCCCTGATGATGCTAGCCATGTCTTTATTTTGGGGTAAAACACCCCAGAAATATGTTTTTCAGATTTCTGGAAAAAGTACTTTCACAAAGTAGTGTCACACTCACGAAAGCGTCACAAATTTTTGTGAAAGCTTTCGCAAATCACGACAATACTTTACGACACTATGCCCAAAATAACAACAGGGCATACCTCAAGAAGTTTTCGATTTTTTTCTGTCCTATGTCATCTATGTATTAATGTACCCTAAATTGTGTTGTTGCCTTTGCTGTCTCTAGCCTGAGTTCTCAGAAACAAAGCATTCTGTGGGAAACAACAGAATGACATTTTGGTGTCAGCAAAGCCTCCTCCCCACACACACGCTATCCCGCTAAAAACATGTAAACATAATACCTTGGTACAATAAAAATGAACGTCACTTTACATTTATTTATTTTTATTTTACAAGTTTTGGCCGGGGAAAGTCATATTGAGCCGAAACTCTTTTCCAGGTGTGTCCAGTGTTACATTTTATGTAGCTGGAAGTTGTTTGAATCAAACCTATGTCTACTGGGTGCACCAGTGTCGTTCACAGCTGGTTGATCTAACCTCTGGGCTTTACTGCCTACCTAAATGTACATATTGGTTATTATTTTTAAAAAAAGCTGTTTGTGAAGGGACTAGGCTGAAATAATTAGACATGGGACTAAAGGCCATTGTCTAAGTGCTGTGGACCTGAGAATTTGGGAAAGGAGCAGCAATGAAAAAAAAAGGTCACAGTATGTCTAAGGAACGTTTATGATAATAAATCACAGTCTCAATTGCTCTTACATGCTAACAGTACAAGCAAAATAACCCACACTTCTAATTGCCAGTGATCTTTCAAGTAAATAAACTGACTATACAATATCCTTCATTTTCAGACGACTTGTTTGTTTTGTCAGTATAATACTTTCATAATCTTCTCTGACATAATAATTATTTTCTATATTCTGTAAACAAGTTGTGATTTGACTAAATACAAACACAGTAGAACATGTATGGGTACAGTGACAGACAGTGATGATGTTCATTTGTATTAGATGTTTTTGTTCTGTGCTAGCTAGAGTTTTGTGTGTAATGTGTTTACACCATGCCAATCAATACAATGGAATAGAGAGGGAAGTGTATGTATACCTTGTTGTGCCTGTAATAAAACATTCTTTAAGACTATTGGAAATTAAAACTGTAATTCTATTAAACAGTAATTGATGGGTCATGGGAGCCTATGATACAGGATCAGCAGTGCATAAGCCGGCTACAGTTTGAACTTTAATTTGGAATTATAGGCAGATGGGATCATGGCCTCTTTGGGAATGCTTACAGATTTAAACTGGCAAGCACAAAAAAAAACAAAAAAAAAAGCAACGTAATACTGGTTAATTGATGTTTCTCGGTTGAATATGAAAAGTCAGAACAAAAATGCACACTTCCAGCCTTTGGTACAGCTGCAATTTTTAAACTGCCAGTTTCCCCAAAACCATATTTTTAAAGAACAGACCTAGTGAACTCTTTCATAACCGGGGACTGTATTTGCTGCAGCTTGTTTTTTTTTTTGGGGGGGGGATATCATTTCAATTCATATTCTAAGTTGACTTTTAAGAACAAATGCGAACATTTTTGTAGGTTAGTGGTAACTTGTGAAAATGTTTACAAAATACAAAGAAAAGCAAGTGCTCAAATGAAACAGTTCTCAGGTGACACATGTTGTCAGTATCACATAAACTGGGCACTGTATTCTGTTAGGAGAATTCATTGACACCTAGTTCTTTTGAACAAGTTGACCTTTAAAGGCAATTATAGGAATTATTGTCCTTGTATGGCAAATAAGCATACGCGCGATGGAAATAAATCATATATGGCTAAGTGCGTTGTACCGTATGACATCTCTTGGAAGGGCCAGCACCTTCCCTCTTCTGCAGAAAGTGGGATATTCCCCGGATCCCCATTAAACACTGCACTTACTCTGTATTATTCATTTTGTGGCCTTACAACAATACATACATGCAGAAGTTATAACCCGTTAACAATAGTGTTTCTTCTAAAGTGGGAGACTGTCCTAAAACTGGGACATTTCAAGCAGCAGCCAGTTTTGCATGTGGTACTGTTATATTATTTACCCCCCAAAAAATTTAGATCATTATTACACAGCAATCTTCAGCAAGGTGGTTTAATGGCAACACAGGTTCTTAAGTTCTCGCTCTCTTCTGGCTGTAGTGAATGGACTGCGTATAAACACACTGGAGTACAAAACATCTGTACACTATCGAACGTCTTGTGTGCTGTGCCGGCTGCTAATAGTTTCTGTTTAAAAGGATAAAGCTTATGGCTCAGGAAGTGTATATGCACACCTGTGATGAATGCATGCACTATTTCTATTAACTTGTTGGACAATGTGACATAGGTTCAATATTTTAGATGTCATAGCCACAAGTCGGGGCCACCGGGATTGCTACCTCCTCCCAAAAAATATATGTGCGCCTCCAGCAACTTATCTTTTCACCTATGTGCTAAGAGATAGATAGATAGATAGATAGATAGATAGATAGATAGATAGATAGATAGATAGATAGATAGATAGATAGATAGATAGATAGATAGATACTTAGTACATGGATGGGGACTTTTCCCTATACAAAAGGTCATTGTTTATTTCCCCTGTACACCAGTAACTAAATTGTCAGTTAAAACTATATACCTACACTAATCAGATAATTAAAATATTGTACCTACACTATTTAAAAGCATATACCTACACTAATCAAACAATTAAAAGTTTATACCTAAACTAATAAAAAGTATATACCTACACTTCATTAAACCGTATGGGCAACATTTATAACACAATCAACACATTCTTAGGAAGCTGGCCAAACCAATTAACAAGCTGCAAAAGAACCTGGAAAAAGACACTTAAACAACCCCCCCCAAACCCAGAAATCCCCAAGACTCATACCTGAACTCAGGACACACGATTACCTACTTGCTGCAAGAGGCCAACTTAATGTATTATATTGTATTTAACAATGGGAGATGGTGGCACAGTCAGAAGTATACCCATCTTGGGGGCAAATTAGGGCAATAAAGCCACTCGCCCCTCGGGCTCATGGCCTTATAGCACCAATAGGCCCCCTTGATGGGTATAAATCTTTGTATACCTCCCTAACCCATATATCTATCTATATATCTATAGTGCTACCATAGTTAGGGTTGAGGAGCCATTTCTATGTTAAACCCCAAAATTTGCACCTCAATAACTTTGCAACCGTTTAACAGATTTGCCTGAAATTTGGAATACCTGATCAAGACCCATACACCTTGGGATCTGCCAAGTTTTGTACTGGCCAGATACACGGCTGCGGAGTTATTAAGCCTGATCTGCGCATGCATTTACGCTTTTTCTGGAATTTTACTGTCGCACCTACAGGTCACACGGTTTGCGTGATCAGCACGAAATCTTCAGGGAACATGCAGTCAGGGTCCCTGATGTGCCTTTCAAAGATTTTGTGAAAAAATATTAAACAGTTCAAAAGTTAATCAAAAAACAATTTCCCATTATAAGTCAATGGGAAAAGTTAACAAAAAGTTCGACAGTGTCGCAAATGCACTTTTTAGTGTCGCAAATGGCCCTGTTAGTGTCGCAAATCTGCCATTTTGTTTTCAGTTAGTGATCAGAAAAATGCTTGGCATTTAAAATTGAGACCCTCTAGCAACCTAATTATTTTTGTATTCACCTAGTTGGGCCCTAAGGATGCTAGCCATGTCTTTATTTTTGGGTGAAACACCCCAGAAATATGTTTTTCAGATTTCTGGAAAAAGTACTTTCACAAAGTAGTGTCACACTCACGAGAGTGTCGCAAATTTTTGTGAAAGCTTTCGCAAATCACGACACTACTTTGCGACACTATGCCGAAAATAACAGTAATTCTTTGGCACTACGCTGCAAAAGACCGGTTTGGAGTTTTGGGCTGAATTTGGAGGAACATAGCCGACATCTTCCAGATGTGACTTTCAGTGTTTTGTTGAAAAAATATTGGATGGCGGCAAAGTTACAGTACTCCAAAGTTGATGCTTTTTCCCATAGGATAACATTACGGCGCCGACCCATTACAGGAATCCTTTGGCACCCTACTGCAAAATAATGGTTTGGTCTTTTTTCCTGAAATTTGGAGGGAACACAGCCAACAGCCCACAGATGTGCCTTTCAGTGGTTTGGTGAAAAAATATTACAGGGAGGCACAGTTATGGCACTCCAAACTTCTCTTTTTTTCCCCATAGGATAACATTACGGCGTTCGCCGCGCCTTTCAGGGCCCGTATCTCAGAAACGGTATGAGATACAGACTTTTCATCAGAAAAATGCTCAGCTTTTTAATGGGGGCTAAGTGCAAAACTAGCCAGGACAGTCTTAAATCATATGACTTTTAAATTTTTTTTCTACATCATACGGTTCCTGAGATATAACCTATTTAGTATTCCAAGATCTCATTTTCTGCTCCGATACCCATTACTATGCATACATTCTTTGTACTCACTGTCTTTCTCTACGCAGCTTTTGGGGAAAATCAGCCTGTGCGACTGACATTACTGTTACCGTTGCCCTTTCCGCTTGTGGTTCCGTACCCGTTTCACTTACCGTTGACATCTACGCCACCATGTGCGTTTTCCTTTGCGCTTGAGTTTCTGTTATTTTTTGCCATTTGTGTCTACGGTACTGTTTCTCTTTCTGTTTCACTTTGCATCACCATGCCCATTGACATTTCCGTTTGCAGGCACCATGTTACTACGTGACAACACATCACGTGGCAGACCGTTCCCGTCTACGCCACTGTGTGCATTACCATTTCTGTTCTCATTCACACTTGCATTACCATGTGTGCCACTGTTAGCGCTTCTGTTTGTGTTGCTATTCCTGTTACTATGCCACAAGACATCACATGGCAGGAGCGTGGGGCCCTCCCGCCGCTGCATTACATTCACTATTTCTCATTATCATTCTCAAAAAGAAGGGAAATTAGTGGCAAAAACTCCATTTAATGCATTAGTTAGGGTTGTTCCACAGCGACAAAAGTGAAGAAATTTGGTGTTAGGTTGAAAACCCCCTTGGACCCCCCAGCCCACCCCCCCAACCGGCATTGGGTTGCGCATTGGGGTCGTCGGTCCTATCACCCCATTCTCCTATACTTCTGCTGCTTAACATATGTGATGGGGTGAGAGTTAGGGCTGATGACCCCAATGCCAGTTGGTGGGTGGGTCAGGGTCCAAGGGAGCTTTTCAACCCCACCACCCCTCACTTTAAGCCGCTGTGTGGAGCAACCCTAACTGCATTAAACTGAGTTTTTGCTCTCTATATATATATATATATATATATATATATATATATATATATATATATATATATATATATATATATATATATGTGTAGTAGCACGGTAGTGCTACCATACTTAGTGTCGAGGAGCCCTTTAATGTTAAAGGATCAAACTTTGCATCTTAATAACTTTGCAACTGTTTAATGGATTTGTCTGAAATTTGGTAGGCGTGGGCATAACCATAGATACTGGGATCTGCCAAGTTTTGTATCAGTCAGATACACAGTTGTGGAGTTATTAAGCAACATCTGTATGGGCATTTATGTTTTTTTGTGCATTCTTTGCTCGCACCTACAGGTCACACGGTTTAGTGACTGGTCCAAAAATTTCAGGGAACATGTGTCCAGGGCACCTGATGTGCCTTTTGAAGATTTCATGAAAAAATATTGAACGGTTCAAAAGTTATTAAAAAAAACAAGTTTCCATTATAAGTCAATGGAAAAAGTTAAAAACTTCGAAAGTGTCGTAAATGCACTTTTTACTTTCGTAAATGGCCCTAGTAGTGTCGGAAATCTGCCATCTTGTTTTCAGTTAGCTATCAGGAAAATGCTTGGCATTTAAAATTGTGACCCCCTAGGGACACAATTATTTTTCTGTTTATCTAGTCGGACCCTGAGGATGCTAGCCATGTCTTTATTTTGGGGTTCAACAACCCAGAAATATGCTTTTCAAATTTCTGGAAAAAGTAGTGTCGCACCTGTGACACTTTTGCAAAATTTTGCTAAAAATTTTGCAAATTGTGACACTACTTTTCCAGGCTATGGCCGAAATGACAGGAGTTATTTGCCAATCTGCTAGAAAAGAACCGTTTGCTCTTTTGGGTTCAAATTTGGAGAGTAGGCAGCCAACATGTCACAGATGTGCCTTTTGGTGGTCTGGTGAAAAAATATTGTATGGATGGCAAGTTACAGTATTCTGAAGTTGATGTTTTTTCCCCGTAGACTAACATGGTGGCATGTGCCACGTCTTTCGGGGCTCGTATCTCGAAAACGATGCGTGATACGGATTTTTATACAAAACGGTAGCCAGGAAAAAATGATTTGTGTGAAATGTAAATTTTTTTTCTACGTCTTACGGTTGCTGAGATATTTGCAATGAACCCCTTATCCAAGGATAAGGGGTGTGGATATGGGCAGCAGAAGGGTGGGGCTGAGGGGAGACTGGGGCAACGCTCTGAAATTACAGGACGTTATGTTACAGCAAGCAGGAGGGGGGATATTAGGGACAGAGGACCCTTAGATAGGGAAGTTGATGCTAAGGGGAAAGCATACAGGGTGAACAGTCTGAATACAAAGAGACTAGAGGGGGAAGAGTCAGGAGGGGCTGTTGTGCGGAAGCCTAAAACAGCAGACTGTGGGAAGGGAGCTCCTAAGGTGAGCAGTGCAAGAGAGGAAGAAGAGGGTCAGTTTAGAGATGCAGTCAGGGGAAACTCAGGTTACCTGATGGAGGCTGACATAGAGTGTCACAATAAATTTCAGCTACTAAGCAACCTAGAGGGGGAGGAAGGGGTTGGTGGAAATGAGGAAACTTATACAGAGGCCGGGGGGAGGGAGTCGGATACCCATAGGGCATCACAGACCAGCTGTGGAAAGGATAGACATAGTCCCAGAGGAAGGGAAACATATATGTTAAGCAAATGGGGAGATGCAATATATTCCAGACATGAGGAGGAGAGCATGATTGGAGAAAACTGGGAGACAAGGAGGTGGAGAGGCCCCCTTCAGCAGGAGGTCAGTACCAGGATGGGGCCATAGCTAAGGGACCCACAGAGAGCCTCTGGAGGCAGGGTACTATCACAAGGGGGAGGATGGTGGCGTGGGGAAGGGAAACCATCAGGGCCAGGATAAATGGTTCAGATAAGAGAGGGTTAAAGGGACACCTATTCAGAGGGGTTTGAGTTAAGTGGGCAAAATAACAGAGAGGCAGAAGGAGGTGATAAGGGGTCTCCTAATAAGGCAGGAAGACTCCCATGAAATTGAGATCATGAATAAAGGGGAAGGGAGCTGAGAGGGCATAGTGGAGGTAACCATAAGGAAGATGGCGGTGTTAAGGTTCTGTTACTGGAGACTGATGATTAGGGTATCCATTGGGAGGGACAGGGGAGTGGATGCCATAGCCAGGTGAGGTAGTGAGTATCTCTGGGCTGACAGTGCACAGAGCAAAGTTCATGGTGTATGAAATGGTTAGGGATTGTGGAGAAACCAGATTTCCTGGTGCATTGGGAACTAATGATCTAGAGGAAATAAGCGTTTGGAAATCCAAGCAAGGTTCAAGAACTTGCCAGAGTCTGTCGGGATAATGGATGCAACATTTCCTTTTGGAATATTGCCAGTACCAAAGGCCTCAGTGGAAAAAAATGAAGCTCACAGAGGTTAATGACTGGCTCAGGAAATGGGGTGAAGAGAGTGGGTTGGGGTGTTAGGGAACTGGAATGGAGTTTGGGAGGATAAGGGACTATATGCCAAGGACAGGTTTCATCTTGCCCCATTAGGGAAGGAAGTCCTTAAACAGGGGATGGCTGACTACATACAAGGAAGGGGTTTAAACCTTAAGGGGAAGGGATAAGGGAGGGCTAATGAAGCCCTCTCCTCCAGATGAGGGAGTAGCCTCAAGCCCAAGGGGGAGGGGGGAAACAGACTGGAGGTGGAGGTTTCAGGAGGAGCAGGGGAGGATGGAAGTATAAGGAATCTGGGTGGGGTTCGACAAAGAGGATCAGGGATAAGGGGTGGGGGTTGGTGTTAGTAAATGCCAGGAGCTTGGGAAACAAGTTGCCAGAGTTCCAGGCCATGCTGTTGGGGGGTGGATGTGGCGCAGTCACGGAGACGTGGGCCAACAAAAACCATGACTGGGACCTAAATGTACGGGGTACACTATGCTTAGGAAGGATAGAAAGGAGGGCAGAGGGGGTGGAGTGGCTATGTTCATTAGAGATGACATAGAAATTGCTATGGTAGAAGAGGCAGAGGGAAGCGTGGAGGCCTTATGGGTCACCTTCGATCCCCAGCAGGAGATAAGGTCAAGCTGGGAGTAGCATATAGGCCCCGGATGAGTGATGTTCTAGAGATGGTTTGCTGGACAACATCATTGCCCAGTGTGGTCCAAAAGGGAAGGAGTAGTGTTGATGGGGACCTTAATATGCCAGGTACAAACTGGGATCCATGTCCTCTAAGGTGGCCAAGGAGCAGAGGCTGCTGGATGGCTTCCAGGATGTGTTCTTAACACAGCATGTGATGGAGCCCACAAGGGAGGGCATGTCCTGGATGTGGTTCTGGCAGATGGGGATCTGGTAAGGGACATGGTTGTACAGGACCCCTGACTGGGAGTGACCACAATACTGTCTGGTTTCAAATAAGCATGGGGGGTGGGGTGAGATCTAGGACACTGGCAGTGGACTTCAGGGGCAGACTTTATGGGCATGGGAAATATTCTCAAGGATCACTTGAAGGGATTACCTCAACGACAAATGTGGAAAGGAGATGGGAGGTCATAAGCAGGGGACTTCGTAGGGCAGTCAGGATCTGCGCTAAGTTGAAGCGTAAGGGAGCAAGGTCACATAAACCATGCTGGTGGTCCAGTGAGGTACAGGTAGCAGTCAGAGAAAGAAGGCGGCCTACAAAAATATAAAACAACAAGAGGGATAGGGATAAGGAAATGTCCAGCTTGCATCTAGAAAAGTCACCCAGTATGGTGAGGGAGCAAAGTCCAGTAAAGAGCAGCAGCTGTCACAAGGGATACATGGAGGAAAAGGGTTCTTCCGGTACATTGGGGAGCAGAAAAAACTAAGGGCCATCTCAGCAGATTGAGATCAGAAGGAGGTGGGTGGAAGAGGCGAGGACCAGGCAGAGGTATTTAATGAGTACTTGCCTCTGTGTTCACTAGGGAGGGATGGGATATCTACAAAGCAAGGCATGAAGGGATAGAAGTGGCAGGGAGTGGGATCAGGGAGCAACAGAAATGGAGTAAGAGAGGAAAAGGTACCCCAGGGTTGTCACATCTGGATAAGGATAAAAAGACCAGTAAGGTGGAGGGGACGGATGATGCTATCTCTGCCAAAAGGGTGTGGTTAGCCCTCAAGGCCCTAAAGAAAGACAAATCTCCTGGGCCGGATGGCATTCATCCGAGAGTGCTATGGGAATTGGCGGACATACTGGCTGCACCCCTGGCGGAGCTTTTCAGCAGGTCACTTGAGACAGGGAGGGTACCTAGGGATTGGCGAGAGGCACATGTGGTACCAATCCATAAAGGGGGGTCGAGGGAAGTACCAGGGAACTATAGACCCATCAGTTTGACCTCGGTGGTGGGAAAATTAATGGAGAGTATACTAAAGGAACGATTGGGGGTGTACTTGGAGGAGGTGGGAGGTCTGGATAGTCGGCAACATGGGTTTGTGCCAGGTAAATCATGTCAAACCAACCTTGTGGAGTTCTATGAATGGGTAACATCAGAACTGGACAGGGGTAAGCCTGTGGATGTATTATTCTTGGACTTCAGCAAGGTGTTTGACTCTGTCCCCCACAATGGTCTGGTGGAGAAACTGATAGGGTTAGGAGTAGGCCCTTTGATGGTCAGATGGATTGAAAACTGGCTAGCTGGATGCACTCAGAGAGTAGTGGTCTGTGGGGAGCTCTCGAATCCTAGAGAGGTAGGTAGTGGGGTACCACAGGGCTCGGTCCTGGGTCCGATCCTGTTTAATGCATACATATCAGACATCAGGGAGGGTATAGGGTGTGAAATGAGTCTATTCATGGATGACTCCAAGATGGGAGCAGTAGTTGAGGGAGAAGAGGGGAGGTTGGCCCTGCAAGGGGACCTGGACACCCTGGAAAGCTGGGTTTACATGGAAATTAAATTTCAATATCACCAAGTGCAGGTGTTGCATCTTGGTCGAGAGGCTCCTAAACACAGGTACACCCTAGGAGGGGGCGCTGGAGGCCTCAATAGGGGAAAAAGACCTAGGGGTCATGGTGGATACATGTATGAATAACTCTGAGCAGTGCAGAAGAGCAGCTTAGCAAGGCAAACAGGATGTTGGGATGCATCATAAGGGGATCACCTCTAGGAGCAAGGAAGTGATTCTGCCGCTGTACAATGGACTGGTTAGACCACACCTTGAGTACTGTGTACAGTACTGGAGACCACACTTGAAGAGGGACATACAGCTCCTGGAGAGGGTACAGAGGAGGCAACAAAGATGATACGAGGCTAGAGGATTTGACTTATGAGGACAGACTTGGGAGCTCTGCCTGTTTTCATTGGAGGAGAGGAGGACAGGGGGACATGATTGAGGTCTTCAAGTACCTCAAGGGAATAAATAGGGTAAACATGAAGGGATCTTTAGACTAAAGCAGGAGGTATCACCAGAGGGCATGGTTTGAAGTTGGAAGGTGGAAGGGTGAGGGGAAAGAGGAAGAGGTTTTTCACTGAGAGGTGTGGACCCTTGGAATGCACTGCCTGGTGAGCTGGTTCAGAGATCCACAGTGGAGGGCTTCAAGAGAGGGTGGGACAGACACAGAAAGTGGATGTATCAGATGATGGCCTGTCCTTGGGGGGTGGGGATGGATGATAGGAGTTTCTGGAGCACAAGGGATGGGAGGGTCTCGGCACCCAACTAAGGATCTAGGTTCGAGCAGACTCGATAGACCGTAAGGCCTAATCTGCTGGCAAATAGTATGTTAGTATGTAAGTACTTCCAATGCTCGTTTTAAGCTTCCATTGCCATTACAATGCATACATTCTTTGTACACACTGTGTTTCTCTATGCAGTTGTCCAGCAAAAACAGGATATGCACTTCTGTTACTGTTACAGTTACTGTATCCCCTTGTGTTTATGTACCTGTTAGTGTTACCATTCCCATGTGCGCCACCGTGTGAGTTACCCTTTGCGTTGTCATTTGCCCTTGCGTTTTTGTTACTGTTACCATTTGCATTTCCATCTTGTGTTTGTATTGCTGTTTCTGTTACCATGTCACAAGACATAACATGGCGGGAGCGTGGGGCCTGAATGGTCCCGTGCTCCCGCCGCCGCATTACATTCAGTATTTCTCATCATCATTCTCAAAAAGAAGGGAAATTGGAGGCAAAAAATCTGTTTAATGCATCATTTAGGGTTGTTCTGCAGTGACAAAAGTAAGGAAATTTAGTGTTAGGGTTGAAACCCCCCTGGACACCTCCAGCCTGCCCCCAACCGCAATGGGGGTGCGCGTTGGATTCGTTGGTCCTAACTCTCACCCCATTCTCCTATACCTCTGCTTCTTTACACATGTGATGGGGTGAGAGTTGGGCAGACCTACCCCAACCGCACCCGATGGCAGTTGGGGCGGCTGAGGTGTCCAGGGAGGTTTTAACCCCTAACACCAATCTCTCATTTTGTTGCTGTGAACAAACCTAACTGATGCATTAAATTGAGTTTTGCCTCTAATATATATATATATATATATATATATATATATATATATATATATATATATATATATATATATATATATATATATATATATATATAGTAGTGGTGTATTGCGCCAGTATAGCTAGGTTGAATAAGCACTTTAATATTAAACTTCAAATTTTGCACCTTAATAACTATGCCACTGTATGGCAGATTTGCCTAAAATTTTGCCAGCACTGTCTGGTACCATAGATCTCTGGATCTGGCATGTTACATTATGGCCAGATGTACGGTTGCGGAGCTATAGAATGCCAAAAAATGTAAAAGAAATTACTTTTTGCACTTTTCTTTGCTCGCATTCACAGCCCACGTGATTTGTCCATTCAGTCCAAAATCTTCAGGACAGATGCAATCTGGGTTACTGATGTGACTTTCAAAGATTTGGTGTCAAAATATTAAACCGTTCAAACGTTATTCAAAAAACAAATCTCCCATTATAGTCAATGGGGGAAAATATATGTGCATCACGAAAGTTTTACAAATGCACTTTTACTTTTGCAAATGGCCCTTTTACTATTGTGATTCAGCCATTTTGTTTTCTGTTAGTGAGAGAGAAAAATGCCTGGCGTTTAAGTTTGCAACCCTCTAGGTAAACACTGACTGTTGGGTTTACCTAGTCGGGTTCTGATGATACCTGCCCTTTTTTGGGGGGTAAAACCCCCAGAAATGCCTTTTTAAACATTGGGGGAAAAAATACTTTTGCAAATCACAAAATAAATGGGCAAAATACTTTCACAAATGCAAAAGTTTCATGCTACTTTTTGGGAAACTTTCGTGATTTGCGAAACTATTTTAAAAAAGCTGCAAATCTTTGCTCTCCTCCTGCAACAAAGCGGTTGGGTCTTTTGGGCTGATATTTGTAGATGGCAAGCCCTGGTCTCACAGATGTTTATGTTGGTGGCTTGGTGCCAAAACATTCAAGGGCCAAAAATTTCCAGCATTCTGAAGTTGAGAAATTTCTCATAGGATAACATTGCTGGGTCTGTTATGCTTTTACGGCGCCCGTATCTTGAAAATGAAGCAAGAAATTGAGTTTTTGCTACTGGCAGCATAGTTCATCTTTAGGTGAACTAACCTGCAGAAGTAAGTTTGGAAATCATAGATGACACTTGCAGTGGAATTTTTTTCCTACTTGCTACTGATACAGAGATATTGGCAAAAGCATGTTCCAAGGGTTCCAAGGGTGCCTTTTCAGTGCTTTTCAGTGCCCGTATCTCAGAAATGATGTGAGATATAGATTTGGTTGATCAATATTGCATGAAGTACTCGCTATCATGATTATACCAGCATTGGAATTTTTTTCCCTAGCTGATACAGTTGCTAAGATATTAGCAAATTTGTCTTACAATGGTTCCTTGCCCTATAGGGCTGCTGTATGGTTCCATAATTATGGGTAAGTGGGGCAGTATGATCAGCAGACCCATAAATTACTATGCCATGGTCCACCAGGGGTAGAATAGAAGAGGACACTGCTAGATGCATTGCAAGTGGTGGAATGCAGTGCCGATGTCTGTAAAGGATCCCTAACCTTGTATTCACAGCGGAAGATACTTGCAGAATGTGAGCATGATAGGTAAGGGAGAAGTCCAACAAGACTCCCAGGTATTTGAAACTGTCAACCTGTTCTAGAGTGAAGCCATGTGTGTTTGTGATGATTAGTGGCATGTTACAGACCGGGTTTTGATGGTGAGAGAAGATCATAGTTTTTGTCTTTTTATAGTTAAGTATTAGGCGGTGTTCAGAGAACCAGGTTTTGAGCTCACTGAAGAAGGTCTGCAGGGTAGCCTGTAGTGTGTTGAGATGTTGATGTTTCCAAATGACTTCAGCATTGTCAGCATAGAGCATAAGCTTCCCACTGCAGGATTTGGGGAGGGAGTTCAGAAAAAGGGTGAAAAGCAATGGGCCTAGTATGGACCCTTGAGGGACCACTAAGCAGACTGTTTTCATGAAGGATGTGGTTTGATTAGTTTTTACCTGCTGTGTCCTGCCAGAGAGATAATCCTTGAGTCAGGTGGAGACTTCAGGGGAGATATTTAGTGATGGAAGAGCGTGGAGAAGAATCTCATGACTGACCGTGTCAAAAGCTTTGGTCAGATCAATATAGAGGTTCCCTGCTACTGAAACATGTTCAAGGGCCTCGTGTATATAGGAAGAGAATTCAACCAGGGCAGTGGAGGTGCTGTGACCCCTCTGGAACCCATGTTGTTCTTGACAGAGCAGATTGTATTTGGTCAGGTAGTCCGTGAGCTGGTCCAACACTATTTTCTCAAGGGCCTTTGAGAGAGGGGGTAGTATGGATATTGACCTGTAGTTGCTGGTGGAGGTGGGGTCCCCACTCTTTAATATGGGGGTGATAACTGCTCTTTTCTAAGAGGAATGGAACTGATTGTGACATAAGGATAGGTTAAATATTTTGGTTGGTAAGATGAGGCAAAGTCACATCCAAGGTTAGCCAGACGAGTTTGAGGTCCAGGCTGTCACTACTGTAATGTGAATTTGCCAGGGCTTTGCCTTTGTAGCATTTTGCCTCTTTGCAGGATAGGATTCATAGTCAGAAAGGAGGGTGGTTAAAATGGGAAGGGGAGTTCATGGGGTGAGCACTGATCGAGTCAAAGAAGTTTGGGGGGGAGAATGTGACCAAGGCCTGTAAAGGCAGTGTTGAGGGCTTCTGTAATAGAATTTGGGTCCTAGAAGGTGACACCATTAACTTGAATCTGCACTGGAGTCAGGGATACATTTTTCCCAGTTAGTTCCTTAATGTTTCTCCAGAATTTGCTACCTGCTCCCCAGGAGGAGGTAAGGACTTGGTTGTAATACTCGGCTTTAGCTTGATGTATTGTCAATGTGTAGCTATTTTGAGCCTCCCTGTAATTCTGTCTGTGTTGGGGGAGTTGTGAGGTGAGGGCCTTGTGCCATAGGTTATCCCTCTTTCTCATGCAGTCTATTAGGGTCTGGGAGATCCATGGGGTGTCCAGGGTTTTTACTAGTCTGTCTTGAATAGAGGGAAAAGATGTCACAAGCAGAGGTAAAGGAAGAAATAAAAAAGGAGAGGGCATTGTCAACTGTTTGGGCAGTGTGGATAGGAGACCAGTCGAAGGAGGTGAGATAGGATTTCAGGCATGAGAGGGCACCTTTCCTTAAGCGTCTTTGTACTGTGGTTTTAGGATTGTTTGAAGAAATTTTATTTGACCACCAACAGGTAACTGGAGAGTGGTCACTTATCGAGTCAGGGAGCACCTTAATATGGGAAAGGTCATTTGGGCAGTTGGTGAGGATAAGGTCGATAAGGGTGGATGTTCCAGTTTTTGGGTCTAGCCTGGTTGGGGATTAGACAACTTGAGTGAGGTTGTGAGCAAGCACTGCTTCTTTACATGTGGAAGACATAGTAGGTAACCAGTTTACATTGAAATCACCCATTAAGATGACTTCACCCTTGGGAGGCAGGTGGGCAGTACTCTCCAGTACGGAGTCAAAAGCAGGCTTTTGGTTCCTGGGGGGGGAATGTATGTTGACAAAAAGTATAGAATTTTTCCAAGATTACCAAACCTTATCTTAACTGCTAGGGTTTGTGCTCCATGGGAGGGTTTCAGGATGGGGACTTGGAGGGTGTGCAGGAACGATCTAGTGTAGATGGCACAGCCATCACCCCGCTTACTTAGCCTGTCGGCATGATATAAGGTATAATTGTTAAGGGCAACTGATCCACTAGAGACATTTTCTGAGAGCCAGGTCTCAGATAAGGCCAGTACATCAGGGGAGTGCTGCGCAATCCAACCCTGAAGAGAGGTGAACTTACTCTGAAGGCTGCATATGTTAAGTGCAGCCAGCATTAGGCTTCCATGCTTGCCCTTTTGTGTGGCTCCATGGGTGGGAGGACCCGGGTTAGAATGAACATTCCCAGAAAGGAGGAGAAGGAGGAGAGTATTTCGGAATACTGTCTGCCGGAGTGATTTTGGTTTATTTTGGGCAACTGCGGGGATATTCCTTTTGGTGGTGTCAACTGGGGTAGGGAGGGAGCACAGGAGTAGGATTATGAGGGCTGGAGACAATGGAGATAGTTTTCCCAGTGGGAAGCTGCTGACAGGGGATGGGGGAAGCCTTAGGTGGTGTCGTGGTAGTAGAGCTGTGGGGTATGTGTGTCCTAGGGTTTATATGTGTGCATGGGTGGTCATATGTGTCAGCATAATAGTGGCCCTGGTGTGTCATTTTGAGAGGGAATGGTGGGGGATATCCACTAGAAGCAGAATCTACAGGTAAAGCATCTGAGCCGGGGGTACTGGGTTGGGTTGTTGATGTGATCAGTGTGGTGAGAAGGAATAACACTGTGTGGTGAGAATTCATATTTATTTATCCTCGTAATGAGAGTAATGGCCACTAGCGGTGTGATAGTATAAACTGCAAGTGGGAAAGTTGGCTGATAGGTTAATTCAGCCACATGATCAAAGCCTATATATTATGATGTTTGCCAAGGGGAGTGGTGGGGCAGCCGATGCAAAGCATCGGCTGGGCTAAACAACAGTGCCTGGACCTGCTTGGTCGTGATTTCAGGTGCCTCCATGGTGTTACAACGGCTGCATACCTTGACACAAATGGCTCCTGTGGTGTGGGGAAGGGCTGTGGAGTAGCCCTCATGACCTCCCGAAGTTTGGTGGTAGCTCTGTGGAGAGGGAGAGGAATGGACACTGATTAAATAAGGTACAGGGGGGTGGGACAATGCTGGAGTGATTCTTTTACTAGCTTTCCTCAGCTTTAAAGTTACACCTTATATAAAAATGCAGCCTTACAATTAATGAGCATGCACAGTCTCCATTTGGTAAAGCAGCAGACACAAAGTTACAGGAGACAAACAACAGCATAGAACATATTTAAATTCAGGGATGAGCTATTCTGCAAGTTACAGGAGACAGTGTGCAGCATTACAATGCATTTCATTTAGAGAGAAAGCTGTCTCTTAAGATAACTGCACTCCATCTGAGATTCAGCCTGGGATTCTCAGTATACTTTAAGGATGCTTGCAGTCACTGGTTAAACAAGGCAGCAGAGAGCAGTACAATTACATGAGAAAAAAACTATCTCCACTGCTGTGCTGACATTTAAAATAGCTGCAAGTGAAGAAAAGGTGCCAAAAGCTCAAGTTCCTTTGTCCATAAACAACAGTGCCTGGACCTGCTTGGTCATGATTTTGGGCACCTCCATGGCGTTACAATGGCTGCATACCTTGACACAAATGGCTCCTGCAGTGCGGAGGAGAACTATGGAGTAGCCCTCACAACCTCCTGAAGTTCGGTGGTAGCTCTTGACACAAATGGCTCCTGCAGTGCGGTGGAGGGCTGTGAGTAGCCCTCACAATCTCCCAAAGTTCGGCGGTAGCTCTTGACACAAATGGCCCTCACAACCTCCCGAAGTTTGGTGGTAGCTCTTGACACAAACAGCTCCTGTGGTGCGGGGGAGGGCTGTGGAGTAGCCCCCAGGATCTCCAGAAGTTCGGTGGTAGCTCTTGACACAAACAGCTCCTGTGGTGTGGAGGAGGGCTGTGGAGTAGCCCTCATGACCTCCCAAAGTTCAGCAGTAGCTCTTGACACAAGCAGCTCCTGCAGTGCAGGGGAGGGCTGTGAACTAGCCCTCAGGACCTCCCAAAGTTCGGGGGGTAGCTCTTGACACAAATGGCTCCTGTGGTGCGGGGGGGGCTGTGGAGTAGCCCTCATGACCTCCCGAAGTTCGGTGGTAGCTCTTGACACAAATGGCTCCTGCAGTGAGGTGGAGGGCTGTGAGTAGCCCTCATGATCTCCCAAAGTTCAGCAGTAGCTCTTGACACAAGCAGCTCCTGCAGTGAAGGGGAGGGCTGTGAACTAGCCCTCAAGACCTCCTGAAGTTCAGGGGGTAGCTCTTGACACAAATGGCTCCTGTGGTGCAGGGGAGGGCTGTGGAGTAGCCCTCATGACCTCCCGAAGTTCGGTGGTAGCTCTTGACACAAACGGCTCCTGCAGTGTGGGGGAGGGCTATGGAGTATCCCTCATGACCTCCCAAAGTTCTGACTGTATATTGCCAGCACAGTATGATGACACATTATTGCTGGCATATCTTCTTCATACAATGAGACTTAGTCTGTGCACATTTTCAAAAATACTGACTTTTATATATCACTATTCAACAACTGGGCTGCTGCAGGCTACCACATGAGCCTGTGGTAGCAGGACAGATAGAGATGACACATACTACTTTTAAGATACTGCTCAAGTATGAAACTAGCACCATCACATGTTGCTATACAGCAGCTTTAACTGGAAATACTCATTTGCAGCATGTTATTGTTAGCTTTGGATGTTATAACTGTTGCTTTCACATGTTACTTGTAAACTATACTACAAATAATTACTTTTATTATTATTACCATTTGTTGTTAGGACTGACCCACTCTATCAGAAAAATAAATGCAAACATACAATGACTGTTGGTAGGCTTATACTAACTCTCATTTCCAAGAAACTATATGTGGGTAACATGCTGTGTGCTACATCACTCCTTCTCTATTGAAATACAGGCAACTGCTTAAATCTTGTTATTGCTGTTTGCAACACAAAAATGCTTACTGTGGGGCATCACCCATGGTTACCCAGCATGCATGTCTACCCCCAAGGCACTATGATGGTGGCAGAACTTTTACAGTTGGTGACCCATGATGATGGACGTGTCTTGCAGTACATTTAGAGAGCTGTACATTACTTCTGGCACCTGATGCTGATTGACTCTGATTGGTTGTGGTGCCTTGGACATTCCCATGCTTGCATGTGTGTGTGTCTGTGTGTGGGGGGGGGATGGGGATACAGAATTAGGGTTTTGAATCCTAACAGCACATTTCCAAACTTTTGTTGTTGTACTATTAACCCTAACTGATGCATTAACTGAATTTTTTGCAATGAATAAATATATATATAATGTATACAGTGCTTATTACAGAAAAGTTGTCTGGTACTGCATTTTAATGCTCGGTGCAGCACTATGCCACTCGGTATACTGTTCAGTGCAGCACATACTGTAATTATTCCTGATGCACTTCCTCCCTAATCCACTGGGTGGTGACCACAATTGATCCAAGCATGAATAAAGCCCTGAAGTGTCCCAGTGTTTCTTTTCACACTGTTTTTACATGTGCACCAGCAGGTGGTGTGGATTTAATCAATCTTTAAAGGAGACTGTCATGATAAGAGCAGATTTTTTGTTTCTAAGACCAAAATAAAATTAGTATTTAAACAATGTGGCTGTGTGGTTTATTTTTGTTCTGTAGTGACCTATTTAATGATGATATAAATTATCCCTCCTCTCCCTCCCAACCCGTTCCCATCAGAGCACTGGTCTTTTTTTAGGTATCCCTCCCATTCTTTCCCTCATACTGACCACCCCCAACCCTTTCATGTTCCATTTCTTATCTTTTTTACAGTACCTCTCCAACTCCCTCCCTCTGTGTGTTGTTAGTCCCCAACCCATTCCCATCAATGCACTGACTGTCTTTTTAAAACTAGTTTTCCCACTCCCTCCCTCTGCATGCTGCCCACCCCAATCCATTCCCATCAGTGCATCGTCTGTTTTAATTTTTTAAGTTATCCCTGCTTCACCTATGTCTGTCATGGACTTGGCTAAGTTGAGCAAATTCTGCACTCAGCTACTTTCAAGAAACCAGAACCTTGACCATATCAGTAGGGTAATCCACATGACACACCGGCTGTCCTGGTCTGGTAGTTTTGAAATGCAGATTAACCTTCGGTGCTGTTTTGTGTGCTCTGCTACTGTGAACATTAACCATAAATCAAGCCATCTAAAAATAACAGTACTGAAGTAGCGACTGCTCCTCTCTGTTTTCTGGCTGCTTGACATTTGTTATTTATCTATACTGCCTTTCATAATTTTAAGTTGGCAACCTGATTTACAGTAGGTAGACTGTGGTATGTGATCAGCACCTGTAATTTGTTCATTTTACAAAATCTTCTATATAAATTTTTGAAACCCAACCTGTGGAAGGAACGTACTCTGTCAGCCCTCGTCACTGGGTTTTACTGGGTGTGTGAGGTGTGATCCATGATTTTTGTTTTATTCATGGTAAACTCTGTAGACTAAGGGCTAGATACTCAGAACTTTGCCCCGGGACTAAATTACCAATGCCCAGCAGGAAAACCTAGCGCAAAGCAAGCTATGTTGAAAAGGAAATAGCCCAGCGCTAATCCTGCTGATTATAGCAGTCTAAGGAAACCTGGCAAACTGGTCTGGGAATGTAGGGCAAAAACAGCCCAGGAATAAGACAGCACTGAATATAGCAACAGGGAAGTGCAAACTGCAACTGCAGCTCATTAGACTCCGTAACAAGCCAGTGTTGCAGGTGGAGAACGTTGTGTGTGATTGCACAGAGATGTCTCACATCTACTGCAAACACACCTCTCAGCCCACGGCCTCATGAATCAGGGACAAGGCTTACAAAAATCAAGGACAGATGTTTAAAATCAGGGACACATCCTACAAAGTGATGATATCCACCCAGGAAGCTGATAGAATGAGCGTTTGGTGTAAAATGCATTTTCTAAGGAAGAACACATCTGAAACATTAATGTTTGACATTATTTTATGCTGACAACCTCTACTGTTTGGTCATGGAAACACAATTGTAGGAGGGACTGAGTAAAATTTAGAGGTAAAACCAGGAACATCCCTGAAAATCAGAGACAGTTGAGAGGTATGCAAACAACAATGTAAGCCACACACTGCAGAACTGTGGTATGCTGAAGTAAGGATTGCCCGGGGCTAATCCAATTGCACAGTGCTAACACATTAGCCTAGTGCAAACTGGTTAGCCTGGGGCAAACAGGAGCTATATTCAAAGCTCCCATGCAAATGAGCCTACTTAGGTAATCTGTGGACAAACAGGTATATTTGCATCTCATTAGGTGCTGCTTAGCATACATTACCAAGCAGTTTGCCCGGTGCTACTGCATGGAGCACAAAACTCCCCCTTTCGGTCAGAATGGAATTACAGGCTGGACACTGCTGGGCAAGGTATGCCCACAGCATCCCCTGTTGGTCAGAATAGCAGTGCAGGCTGGAAGTAGCAGGAACTGTGTGTTGCCAGGAACAGTCAGTGCATGCAACACACCCATGCAGCTGTGCAAGCAGGACCTGTATGTGTGTGTGTGTGTGTGTGTGTATGTATATATATATATATATATATATATATACATACACACACACCCTCTCTATACATGCATACAATCATCCCAAACACATATCCTGACCCCCGTGGAATTTAAATATAATGTCATTTTCCTGGTAGTCTAGCGGTCCCATCACCCCTAAGCATGTATCCTGACCCCCGTAGAATTTACATATAATTTATTTTTTCCCTGGTAGTCTAGCAGTCCCCCCGCTAAGCAGTGACACCCCACTCATCCCATTACATTCAGAGAACAGAGCCAACGACCAGCTCAGCCCTCCTCTCACCACCACGGCAGGCTGCGGACTGAGGTAGGAAGGAGTGCTCCTTCCTACCTCCATTGGTGGCCAGCCGTGGTGGTGAGAGGAGGGCTGAGCAGGTCATCAGCTCTGTTCTCTGAATGTAATGGGATGAGCGGGGTGTCACTGCAGAGTGAGGGGGACCTCTGGACTACCAGGGAAATCGAAGATATTTTCATTTTCTACGGGGGTCAGAATATGTGCTTGGGTGTGGAGGGACCGCTAGACTACCAGAGAAATGGAAGATACATTTATGTTCTACAGGGGGGTTGGAATACGTGCTTGGGGGTGGGGGGACCACTAGGCTATCAGGGAAATTGAAAAGATATTTAATTTCTACAGGGGTCAGGATGTGTGCTTGGGGTGGGGGGACTACTAGACTACCAGGGAAATCAAAGATTTTTTTTATTTTCTACAGGGTCAGGACACATGTTTGGGGATGGGGGGACCGCTAGACTACCAGGGAAATTGAAGATACATTTATGTTCTATGAGGGTTGGGATACATGCTTGAGGGTGGGGGGACCACTAGACTACCAGGGAACTTGAAGATATATTTAATTTCTATGGGGGTCAGGATATGTGCTTGGGGGTGGGGGCCCTCTAGACTTCCAGGGACATAACATCATTGGGCAGATACCAGGGATTGGGAATCATGCTTTGGGGTGGCACTGCCACCATATTACCACTGGCCTTTTCACAGCGGTATTCAGCGCCATGCTACAGGCTGCACTAATGCCTGTAGTGCGGCACTATACCTTTGAATATACCGCTGGGCTGGCATTCAGGGCCCCTCCCCTCAGTCCCTCCCTTGCATTCATTATAATTTAGCATCGGCACTAACACCTAGCACTGGCACTAAATGTCCTTTTAAATATAGTAGTCTGGTGTAAATTCAGCACTAGTCCAGCGCAACAGATTTGGGCCCCACGCTACCCTTTGAATATCTGGATCTAAGTGTGTTGCCATGCTGTGAATTACTGTACAATATGTGTGTAGTGTGAACTTCAGTTGATGGAATTGCTCACTCAGCTGGCATTTTATTCACAACATAGATGATTCATTTGAATGTGTCATTTTCATATTTCTAAATGCTAGAAAAGATGGTGCACTGAACGGTTAACCACTGCTTTTTTAATCAGCGCTGACAACTGCACCACGCAGTTGACTACAAGTGTAAATGCAACTTAACAGTGTACACACTGCCCACCAGGTGAATCACTGCTGCACCAATTCAAGCTAGAAATACTAACAGAAAAAAATAGTAACATTTAATTGTAGTGAATTGCTAGGCAAAGCTCCAGTCTTAGAGTGCAGCATAGCTGGAGACTAATTGTGAGGGAATTTAGAAAATTCTGCAGCATACCCATGTCTCAGGTTAATTCACTGACAGAGAGGAATGGTGACAGACAATGAATATTTTGGCAGAGAGAGAATGATGGACAATATAAATATATATTGGCACCTAACCCATCATCCCAACCTGTTGTCTTGGGGGGGCGCACTCCAATCCTTCAACCAAAAGAGCTTCACTACCGGGTTCATTCAGTGGGTCAGAAAGGACTTTGTCAATACATGTGTTTCTTGGTAATCCTGGTGGTACTGCCACCTTCAAGAGCTGAGTCTCAACAGCTGAGTCTCCAGGAATACCTGATGCATCACTAATGCTGCCTGAAAGTTGGCAGATTTTGAAATTGCTCTTGCACTATGAAATGGAGGTGTTTCCAGTAGAGATGGCACCACTGAGATGGACATCAGATTCTACATGGAGCCCCCAAAACACCAGCAATTCATGAAAACTTGTTAAGTCCTACCATCGACACCAACATCATGACTGAGGCCCTCCCCTGTCAGCTTCAGTTAGCCACTTTAAGAACCAATATACTACAGTATATCATGTCTTCCAGTTAGGCTGAACATTGTTATATGTTTAAAAAAATGTATTGGTACTTTATACTGTATATTTCAATAGAATGACCGATCAAAAAATGGAGAGTCATTTTACAAACAACAGAAAAGGGGGAAGTGGCTGGAAAAGAGCACTAAGGTAAAAAATATGCACATATGAAATGTGCCTGTGCTAGTGTTACAGTAAGTGCACACATCAAAATCTTAATCAGCAGTACACAAAGTAAGAGAGAATGAGAAATAAGGAAGAGCGCAAGATACTGTGCATTATAGAACGTTTGGGAGGTCACTGAGATCACAGGTAATAATATATACAACACTCTGTATCAAGTTACATACTGTAATAGTGACCTTAATACCATGTACAGTACAATATTGGTACCAGTACTTCTGTTAAAATGTATAGAAGCCTGCGACAATTGCGATGTTCCTAGGTTTTGGGATGAGTCATCTGTTATTTAAATGGATACACAGTGCTATTCATATTATTATGTTTGACCTCAGTGGCCTCCCACAAATTCAATAATGGGTCTAGCATCCTTCCTCACTGCTCATTCTGCCTTACTTTGTATAATGCCAAATAGCATTTTATGTGCACACGGAACACTACTGTAATTTAGACACAGTTTTTAAGGGCATGTTATTTACCTTTTTTGAGCTCCCCCCCCCCACACACACACACTTTCTGGGACTGTGCCAATGATGTGCACACTTGCCTCTGATCACCCTCCTTTAACAAAAAAAATTCCCCTGTGAGTCTCGTAGTATCTCACCCAGCCTCCGTTCCCCATCACCCTACTGTCTCGATTATCAATCTCACCCCTTCCCTCTACATGTTGTTTACCTCTTACCCTTCCTGTCAGTTGTCCTTATACATTATCCTGATCAATTGTCATTAGTAAATTATCCCTCCCAATCCCTCACTCTGCCTGCTATCCATCCCACCTGCACACCCATCCCAGCAACTCATTATCCAATATACTGTATAGAGGATATGCATTCTTCACACAAAGCTAACACTTTAATATATTCTATTATTTTCTTACATTTTAAAATTTTTCACCAGATAACCACCATGCCATCAGTGACAGGGAGGCTGACAGAAAAATATCTCTATTATAAAAGCACTGTAGATATAGATGAGCTTAAAGATCATCTGCAAAGCGTGTAACACATTTTTCTGGTCACATACCGCACTCTTCCTACTGTAATTCAGGTTGCCGACTAATTTTCCTGGTTTCCTTTCACAGATACTTGCAGTCTAATAGAAATCATTGTAAACAATCTTGTGTCTGTGTGTTTTTTATTAATCTGTAACCATTTACTGTTTTATCAGGTTGTTTTACAAGAGCAAGCGGCGCTGATCAGCTCATCTTTTTTTTCCATAACCCAATGCTCCAGACTGTTGCTGACGTTTGCCCTAACAGCTCATGTACAAGACAGCTGGCAAGTCTACTTAAAACATGCTGATGAAAGCAGTATCATTTGTCTGTTGTATTAATTTTAATACCCTTTGTCATTCTCCCCTATTAAAAAGTTAAAAGAAAATCAGTTTTGGAATATGGAGCACAGGATGATTCACTCGCTCCTCACTACTAACTGCAGGTGAGAGAGAAATTAAGCAGATCTGTGGCAGTCTAGGCAAGGGTGTCAGGAAAATCAGAAAGGGACTGCCCTTCTCATTTATTGCAATTTGTTTTATTGTGATAGTGCCTGCAGGTACCTCAACTCATCACTGTGCCTTGTGTGATTATGTTTTGAAACTGTTTTATATTTTTTTTTCCCAGTGTTTGTATATGGGGCTGTAAATGCTTGTTCAGCATGTGTTGGGGTCACAATATACTGTCCTTTTTTGTACACTTTACATCACTGGTTATGCCCCCCAAAATTTAATTAAACAGACTGAAAGAACAGCTTGATCATGACTAGTTTGTAAAAGTGCTTGTTGCCTGCACTCACAAGTAATAGTCAGCCTCTCTCTCACTCTCTCCCCCTCTCCCCCTCTATCTCCCCCTCTATCTCCCCCTTTCCATGATCAATGTCTTATGAATGGTTATTTCTGTAAGATTGTGTTTACTCAGAATGAAATCTCACAAAAACTAAACATAGAAACCATTTTCTAGCTAGTATTATTTTAACTATAATTGTTGCTTGATGGTGGTGGTTTTTTTTTTGGTCCTTTGGGCACCAAGTGGAATTGATTAGAACATCTGCCATGTGCATGCTCTGCTGTGCACCTCACCTTCACTCTCTCATCTGCAACACTGGGCTAATGATTTAACTAATAAAGCTATTCTGTACTAGAGCAGAGTCCCAAACTTTCTTGCCTATCCGTGAAGCAAACAGAGTGTACTGTGGCTGTGGGTTTTGAAAATAAAGATGAGCTAAGTGGAAGCCACTTAGCTTTATAACCATTAATTCACTGATCTGCCCAAATGCAAGTACCTCCATGAACATGCATTTGTCCAGATCTGCTATCAGTGTCTCTTCACCATCTCCCTCCCTGATTTTGACAAATATGAAGCACCAATTCATCTGTCTCTCAGTCAATATTTCACATTTAACAGCACTAAGAACTAGACCCTGTATCTATTCCAACCAGAGTGGGAAGGACTGAGAGATGCACAGAAGTAATGGTGGGTATTTACTGCTACTAATGTTCTGCATTGTTCTCTCAAAGCAGTGGATGGACTTAAAAGGAGTTTGTGGTGTGGTAGTGGGGTGGGGGGCTGATGACATGTTAAGCTCTACAACCCACGTTCCTCCTACTGTATGTATGGTGTCACCACAGAATCTGCATGAATTTACGCTGGTCTCACTACAGTTGCAAGCAATGATGTGGTGGGGTGGCATCAGTTGTAAGAACAGGGATGATGCAGTCTTTTCAAGATATGATTTCAGAGAAGACTCATGACTGTTGTTTTGTGGTTTTCTACATTCCTAAGATATGCTTTAAATCAAAGAAAGTTGCAAAGAGAATAGCTATGACTTTTTGCAGCATCCGCATATGAAGAAATAATAACTCCAAGAAACTGTCCATATTACAATAAGTTATCAATGTACTGTATCTAGATATTTATAATTTTTCTGTCATAGTGCTCCAGATTTGCCCCTTTTTCTGATAGACACCCCACATTCACAATCACTCCAGCAGCAGCTTAATGTTATAGAACTCAATCTACAGTGGTTGGTTAGGAGTGACAATCACATTTATGACCAGTGTAAGGGTTGGCAAATCAGACTGGTATATTTGGTTAGCATTATTTACCCCCAGATGTTTTTACCTACTGTTTCCTTGGGCTCTCACATACCATTCTATTTTATTTTCCATTGTTTACTGTCTTGCTTACTATATTCTTCTCTTTGGCTTTACCAATACTTTTTTTAGGGTGGAGGGGTGAGCGTGAGGGGTGGGGTAGCTTAACAGAGCATTGCATTAAACCCTGACTATGCATGAAATTATGTGATAACTCACATAATCTGTTGCTGTGTAAGTTTCATTTGAAGTATTGTAGTAGATTGCTCAATTTGGCCACACTATTGGTATATATGGTCAGAGTAGGCATGTTGGGCTTTGTGGGAATTTTACAATCAATTAGAAACTTATATTAATTAGTTTATTTTGAGTTTTTATTGATTCTTTACAGTATATTAAAATTATAGATTAGAAATCATATACTGTATGTGTGGCTATAACTGCCTTATGTAACAATTGGAAAATGAACAGGACCTCGCTGAAAATGAGACACTACATGTCAGCTGGGTTGTCTTGTGAAACATACAATAAACATGTTGGACATTGCTTTATTTCTTTTTAACTCAAATTCATGAATTGCTGTTTGCCAACACAGCCTTAGATTTTCATTTCATCCCCCTTCCCCACAGACAAAGCTCCACAGGTCACCATAGCAATAGACAGAATGTAGGTGGACACATTTTGCATTTGAATGGCAATACTAGTATGCATATTTTGGTTGGGGGAGGGGTTCATTTCAGCTGTTTCCTATTCCTTTCCATCTCAGTTCCATAGAAAGCTTCAAGTTAGCTGGGGAAGTATGGATTCATTGAGTCCATAATCACTTCAGACTTACTGTTCTGAAGAATGTTTCTGGAGTCCTGTACCAGTAACATACTTTAATGAAAACTAGAAATAAGGGATAGATCAACCTGCTTTCTTGAACAATATAAAAGTAAAAATATTAAACCATGTCTTTCCAGCAGATTAAAAAAATACAGCAATGCACAGAACTCAACACAAATTATGTGACAACAGAGTTTTTAAAATATGGTATGAAACCATAATATTGTTCATTTTCAAATTTCAACCCCATCTGCTACTCTTACTGTACCTGCCTGCCACTTGCCTTCTCCACTAATGGCTTCACAGACCTCACCCTCCCCGATATCAGCAAAGTTTTTTATTAAGAGTTATTTACAGTGAAACTGCATCAGTTATGCTTGTTTTGACATATTGTTTGATAGGTTGCATTATGTACTGTAGATACATATTAAAATCTGGTTAAAAAGTATGATATTACTTGAAAGGATTTATTTCATCAGAGTTGGGCTTTGTAATCAGTCTTGCAATATGAGGGTACATTAATAAGCGTATGCATAAACTAGTTTTACACAATGCTAGTTTATGCCCACATCCACACTGAAGGTCTGTGCACATGTTAGTTATTGATTGATTGATTGTTAAGGGGATAGGTACACTAGACAGAAACTGGTCTATGCACATTCTTATGTACTTGTATCACAAAATGTTTTTTTTTTTCAAATCCAGCACAGAGAAACCAGCTAGAAATAAGCTATTAACTAAACTGAGATGTGCACGGAGCTTCTGGGTGGATGCAGTCTACATAAACTGGGAATGTGCAAAGCCCTATGGTCACTACTGATTCTACATAACATTTTTATTTTCTGTGAATCTAACACAGGGAAATCAGTTGTTTATTAGGCAATCCCCTGCTGATTTAAAATATGTTAAAATTGTAGTGTGCATCTGGCAGCACAGGTGACAGCAAGTGTTTGACTGTGTTCCTCCTGTACTGTACTATATTCACTGGCATGCCAGACTCATGTATGGCAACGGACACCGACTGAAACAGAACTACCATAAGATTAAATATATGTAAAGTATTAGAAGTAGAGTAGATGATTCCGAGTGCTGCTGGTACTTGGATGAACCATTTGGCTATGGAGCACAAAGATGGCCACCAGGCTGGGCGTGCGTTTGCTCTCGCTCTTACGTTGCAGTTGAAGTGTTTTAGTTTATAGTTTTTTAGCTGTGTTTAATGTTTTATTGCTTTTTTTGCTTTATCATTGTTTTATTATTTCTTCGTGGACTGTGTTTGGTTACCAGTTTGTTGGTCTGCCATCTCTGAGACTCTGGACTTTGGTGGATCCTGGAGACGTAGGAAAGGGTATTATCCTTTTGCCTGTTCGTCGGAGCTGTACGGTCACTCCATTTTTTACAATTAAGCTGCCGGTTTTATTAATCAGTTGGGCTAGTGATTATTACATTAGCTCTTGTGAACCAATGTTGTGAACTGAGTGCTGGGAGTATTTATTGTTCCTTTTTTGGGGGGGGATTTCACTACTGCTCGTTGGTATTTGAGGATTTATTAGAGTCTAAGGACCCATCGATTTAATTGACTGCAGGCCGTGGGCTGCATGGAGAATGGATTCACAGCCTTTTTAACTCTTGGATCTATCAGCCTGGTTCAATCTCTTTACACCTGGTTGTTCATGAGTACTGAGGCCGGAGCCTAACTGGACCCTGGCTTGGTTTTTCTTCTTGTCCAGGACAAATTTTTTATAAGGGTTTACTTTGTGATGAAGATAAAATATCTTTGAACTGAGGATCTGAGTCTGGATGTTTTAAGACAGAATTGGGCCTCACTGGTGTTCCAGTTGAGGAGATGGAATCATTTGAGTGCACTGTGGTAACTGGTGTGGGATGCAGGATAGCTCTCATTTACCATCCACCAGGGGATGAAAAGCTGTTCCTGCAGGAAGTAGCAAACTTTGTTGCCGACATGGCATTGGAGTCACCCAGATTGATGATTCTGGGCGACTTCAATGCCTGGATCGACAATGAATCTTCGCTTTTTGGACAACACTTCCTCCAGTTAATGTCATCACTGGTCTTCACACAGGTTGCTTCCTCAGCTACCCATAAAGGTGGTCATTCTCTTGATTTGGTCTTTCTCCTGAGGATTGAGGCCTCCGACTTGGGGGTGGAACCTGTTGGTTGGTCTGATCACTACATTGTGAGGTTCAATTTTTCTTTCCCCTGAGTAGGTCTGCCCCTGTGGAGATGGTCAGTTACTGCCCTTTGCGGGATGTGGTCCCTGAAGACCTGGCAGCAGTGATTGACCTCTCGGTGCTCGGTGAGACCAGTACTGATCCAAAGCATTTAGTAGTAGCCTATAATAAAGCTATTACTTCAGCTTTTGATTGGATTGCTCAAATCTGTGTTCGTCCCCTTCTGCTTTGCCCTTGGACCCCATGGTTTGATAGGAGGCTGAGGGAGATGCGGACGTTGGGTCATAGGTTAGAACGTCATTGGTGTAAATCCACCTTGGATACTGACCATCTTATTTTGTTAGAGCATTATCAGCTCTATCAATCAGTGATTTCCTGTAAGAAGGCAGAATTCCTGTCCAGGGAAATCACTGTTGCTGGGAACTGACTGGCTCAGCTCTTCTGAACTGTGGAAAGGTTATGCAACCCAACCTGTCTGCAGCTCCATTGAGTTTTTTCACAAATTGAGTGTGATGAGATTGCTCGATTCTTTGCAAACAAGATGGCTGAAATCAGGCAGGAGATTCGTCTTTCTCATTCTATGGGTGATATGGTTGGTCGGTGCTCAGTCACTATGCCTGGTGTTTCCTGGAGTACCTTTGACCTACCAGATTTTGTTCAGATTATGAGGATTGTCCAGGGGAATTACCCCCCTTGGCCTTGCTTCCCTAATTTTGGGTTGTAGTGATGTCATTGGCCCGGTCTTAGCTCAGATTTTCTGTTGCTCCCTGGAATCGGTAAGTTACCTGGCTCCCTGAAGGAGGTGGTGGTGACACCCCTTCTGAAGAAAGCTTCTTTGGATATGGAGTCTCTGGCTAACTACAGACCTATCTCAAACCCTTCTTTGGTTGAAAAGGTTATCGAGAAAGTGGTGGTAATCCAACTGGAGGACCATCTAACCATCCATAATCTATATGAACCTCTCCAGTTGGGCTTCTGTAAGAGGCATAGTACAGAGACAGCTCTGGTTTGGGTGCTCAATGATCTCCTGATGGTGAGAGATTGGAGAAACCATTCTATTCTGGTACTCCTTGATCTCTCCTCAGCTTTTGACACTGTTGACCAGGGGTTCCTGATTGCGCACCTGAGGTGCATCTGTGGGCTGAAGGGTACACTGCTCAGATGGTTTTCATCCTTCCTCACTGGTTGAACTCAGAGAGTTGTCTAGGGAATATTTACTTCTGCCTTGTGGGGTACCTCAGGGCTCGGTGCTATCCCCCATGTTGTTTGCAGTGTATATGCTGCCCCTCGGAGACATTGTAAGGCAGTATGGGCTGAGGTTTTATTGCTATGCTGATGATACCCAGCTCTATCTGTCTTTTGTACCCAACAAGATGTGTGCCCTCTCAGTATTTAATAGGTGCCTTGTTGAAATCCAAGACTGGATGAGTTCCAGTGGGTTAAAGTTGAACACGGGAAAGACTGAGGTTTTGGTGGTGGAACCTGGTCACAGGATAGAGGGGTTAGGGATGTACTTTCCCTCTGGTTTATTCCTCGGAGGTGAGCAGATCCCTACCTCTGAATGGGTGCATGACCTGGGAGTGATGCTTGATGATGGTTTGACCCTTCGTCATCAGGTGTCTGCTGTCGTGTCTGCTGTCATCAAGTTAGCCTTTTATCATCTTAGAAACATCACCAGGATCAAGCACCTTGTTCCGTCTAGTGACTTGCCAGTTTTGATCCACGCTTTTGTGACCTCACACCTTGACTACTGTAACTCCCTGTACCTAGGGCTTTCTGGGGTTGATATCCACCGCTTGCAGCTAGTACAGAATGCAGCTGCATGTTTATTGACTGGGGCATCAAGCAGATCTCATATAAACCCAGTGCTGCACAATCTGCACTGGCTGCCAGTTCAGTGGTGGATCACCTTTAAGATAGGTTTGTTAACGTACAAGGCCCTACACAGACTGGGTCCTGACTACCTGAAAGAACTTCTGATCCCTTACACCCCTGTGTGAGAACTCCGCTCGGCTGATGAGAGGTTGTTAGAGATTCCGAGGGTTAGATTGAAGTCATCTGGGGCTCGGGCTTTTATGTTCACTGCTCCATCCCTCTGGAATTCTCTACCTCATCAGCTATGGGAGTGCAGGATGGTGGGGAGTTTTAAGCAGGCACTGAAGACCTTTCTCTGGGACAAAGCATTTCCTGATTTTAAATGATTTTATTCTTATTTATTGTTTAATTGTGTTTGTTTCTTATCTGTGAAGCACCTTGATGATTTGAAACGCGCTATACTAAACAAAATTATTATTATTATACAGATAACTAGGCTTGGTAGCTTTTGGTAGCTGTCGGAAAACATTGAATTAAAAAAACAGGAACTCCCTTTTAAATCATTTTTTTTAACTGAGTGTGGGCATGAACACTGCTGCCTCAGTACTCAAAACAGTACATGGTAAGCCTTTATTAAACAAGATATTTTATGAATGAGAGTCTGCCTGTCTAAGTCACTTTAACAGACATGTGGCCTCTCATTCACAAATATCTTGTTGACTGACAACTACGGACATTTCCACCTGACTTGTTTCCATGCCTCACAATTAGATAATATCAACAAAATGTAGTGTATTTCAGTTTTAGTATCTGGATTTGTGTAATAGGTTGTGGGGAAAGCCAGCAGCATCTCTCAGCTTCGGCTGCCTACCCCAGATATACAGATAATTTTAAGTGATTTACATCAGGTGTGGACAATAATTAGGAGTGCTTATGTAGGTGGGGCAGATAATTAGAAGTGATTGTGTTGGCATTCGTGTTACATCAGAACTATGGGCATTCCAGATCATGTGATAATTACATCCGTAGAGAACCATGGGACCATGAACTGAATCACTATTTTCTTTTATCAGAAAAAGTGAACCAACTGAAAGGGCACACAATAATTTGCATCCCTGGAAAACTTCACAGAACCCAGATTAGTAATTCAGCAACTGTCTTGATCATATAGGTACCAGTCTGTGTCTTGTATTACAGCAAACCTCTCTATTTTATGGCGGTATGGCTATCTTATTAGCCTCCATCATGCCCAAACAAATTACAAGCATTTTTATTATCATTTGCACACATGAGCCAATTTCACATATTCTGAAAAGAGCTGCAGAAATTCCACTAGGATACTGATGGATGGTGTGCTCCACTTCTGTATCATTTCTCTACACCTCAATGTTTGCTTGTTTATTTTAACTTGGTGAGCTCATTAGAACAGTGTCCCTTTGCAGTGTAGCAACTCAGAGACTGGCTTAACATTATTTGTACAATACAAAGGCAGACGAGGTTTCACAGTGTTGGAATTACAGGGAGGACTTGCCAGGCATTTATGACAGTCACATTTCCCTGTGTCTTATGGCAGCTTCAATGAATTTTCTAGCATTCCATTCATCTATAGGGATTATGAAACTTTTCATTCAGTGAGTGAAAAAATGCCACGACTGGTAAACAATTGCTGTATTTTTTACTAAGATCAAAACCAGGGCTAGCATCCAATTTCCATGCCAATATCTGCTGTAAGCAAAAACAGACACATAAAAAAGAATCAGATGGTACTGCTATGCCCAGTGAAAATGCAGAACCCCATGCAAAGGGAAAAAAATCAGTTTAGAGTATCGTTATCGGTACCTATCCCATGTGAACCAGCATGTTCTAAGCTGTGATTATTAATTATTTAATTCCTTATTGATTATTTGATTAATCCATTTTCTGCCTGATTTTGGGGCACTATACTACCAATGATTGTATAAATTACTATTTTACATAGACTGGGGTATCGGTTTGGGGTGGGGGGATCCTGAACTAAAAATAAGGGCTTGTTTTCAGTGATAAACATAGGGGCACAGATGTGATCAAGGACATCCTTTCAGGAGAGACACCGACAAAAATGATAAACATTTAAATTTGATGTGGAATGTATTCACACAAAACAATGTGCAAAATGGCTACTACTAATAGGGCAAGACTAGAATTAATGACTGAGGAGTACAGACAATATTTTAAACTAAAATTAATAACAAAGCCAAATCAGAGGCTAGATCTGAACACTGCTCTCTGTTTCAATCTGTTTGAATCATCATCACCAAAAGAGGAGCTTTCACCATCTTCGGCATATGCTGGTGTGTGCTTGTGGATGGGGATAACCAGGGAAACCACCGGAGGAAAATATTTTAATTGATAACAGAATTGGGGTTTGTAGGTGGGATGACCATGGAAACCACCAGGAGGGGATATTTTAATTGATAACAGGATTGGGGCTTGTGGGGAGGCACAAGGGAAACCATGGGTAAAATACTCCTAATTGAAAATGGGGGATCATGCTTGTGGGTGGGGGACACCAGGGAAACTACCAGGGGAAAAATACTGTATTTTAAAACAGGGATATCAGGGCTTGTGGGAGAGAAGTCAGCTAAACCAAAAGGGGACATTTTATTTTAAAACAATGGGCCAATGGGGCTTTGTGGCCAGAAGACCAATACAGTATTCTGTATAAAAAAAAAAAAAGGTTCAATCAGGGAGATCCGGACTTGGATTGTGGACTGTGGGGACACTTACCAGACAAATGACAATAATTAATATAACATAAGCTGCAAACAGCGTCACCTGGCACATTTTTTTATTTTAGCTTTTGTTGACCGGGTAAGTGCACTAGACAAATCCTGCCTATTTTCAGGCATGACCCAGGGAAGGGGGATACAGATGAATGCCAACTGACTTTGAAACCAGATTAAGCTGTTGGTGGTATTTATAGTGAATGAGGGAAATTTGGCCAGGACACCGGGGAAATTCCCATGCTCTTTTCAATAAGTGCCATGGGATCTTTAACATCCACCTGAACTACCACCAATCCAGGCAGATGGGACCTCGGTTTAACGTCTCATCTGAAAGACGGCACCTCAGAAGTGCAGCACCCCCCTCTCATGCTGCACTACAGTGTCAGTACTGGGATATTAACCCAAGTGCCAGATGTGGGAACTAAACTCACAGCCCTCTGATCTCCCAGCCTCAGAGGCAAGTGTGCTACCTACTGAGCCACTGACACTGACTGACATTTAAGCCGATGCAGATGGGAATTCAACTAAATCAGCTAATTAGGAACTCTGGCACTCCTTACCGCATTACTGAGTGTTAAAGAGGTATTTCTCGATACCACTCAGTAATATTGCACCTAACAAGGAATACTGAGGTGCCGTTCAATTTATCTGTAACAAGCACTGTAGGTAATAGTACAGCAATCAATTGTTTGGAATAATGGTACAGTGACTGATGAACAATATACAGAGACATTATTATTGATATGAGTGTAAATTGCACTGCAGACTTTGTTTAGCTGGAAATGCAACCTTAGAGAGGATGGAAGATAAAGGTATGATTTAGATGGAGGTGGGAAAATGGGATAAAGTTAGGTGAGTCATGAGGAGCAGGTTTAGAGAGTGCCTGACCATCAAAAGTTTTAAAACTGCTTTAAAAACTCTCTTATTTTGCTTGGCATTTCCTTACTCAAGTGGTAGCGTAGCACCATTTGTCATATTTATGATCATGTTTTAAAATTTTAGATTTTAAATTTAATTTATTGTTGTTTATATGATTTTCATTGTTTGTTGTTCAGAGCTTTAAACTATTTGGAATTATGCTTATAAATAACATTGATGATGATGATGAAGATAGGGTAAAAAGAAAGCATTAGAAGCAGGTGCAGATGTGGGGAGGAAGTTTGTGAAAGAGTGAGGAAACATCAGCGGTTGAGGGGGCATGACAGAGGGGCAGGGAGATGGAGTTCCACAATTTGAGCAGGCAGTAGAAAAATGCAGATAGGTCTTTAGAGGTGGATCTTCTGGGAGTAATTAGAGAGTGGGAGTCATAACTATGGAGGGAGTGTGTGGAGGTGTAGAGGAGAGAAGGAGGAGGAGAGATAGGAAGGGACAGAACCAAACCAGTATTTTGTTGTGAAGGAGATATAGTGGAAGTGTCTCCTCTCCTCAAGAGGGAGGAAGAAGAGGGAGTTATAGAGGTCACAGTGATGGGAGAGGAGGGGAGCATCGAGTGCAAATGACAGAAGGAGTTGGTGAGGATGTCTAGTCTGGCAAGGGATGTTTCGGGAGCAGCACTAAAGACTATGTCACCATAATAGAAAAAAACTGGGAGGATCATTTTCTGACAACAGTGCAGTGGGCAGGCAGTGGGATGCAGCTACAGTTACAGTAGAGAGCACCAAGCTTGTGGTGAGTTTTTTGGCAATTGCATGTATGTGTACAGAAAAGTGAAGGTGCCTGTCAAAAAAGACACTGAGATACTTGGCAGAAGAAATATCCTCCAGTTTTGTCCCATCGAGGGTGTGGAAAGAAGACAGGGAAGGGAAGCAAGACAGTCTCTATTTATTTAAAATTTGTAAGCAGGAAAGGCACACTGAGCTGGAGCTTGTTTCCAGGTGAGACCGGGGAGGGTGAGTGAGAAAAATGCAACAAGAATACAGAGGTGACTGTATAGCAATAGGTACAATAAAAAAAATTACAGGATGTTTTTCAAGATACATACAATAAATAAAGAATGTTGCAAATGTATACCATGTATACAATAAATACATATGAGAATGTACAGTGTTTTATGATCAGGAAATAGTATAAGAAGTGAAGTGCCAAGAGCCACATATGAATGGTTAGAGAGTTAAGAAAAGGGGTAAGAAGTTGGGGGGAAGAGGAAGAGGTCAGGAGGATGTCAAGGGGGATGAGGAGGGAAGCAGGTTGTAATGGATATAACAGCAGCTGATGTTTAGTCCACTGAAGTAAGCAGTGAATCTAATACATCTATTTCACTCTAAAAAACACAGTTTAATTCTGGATCAGCCAGTGGACAGGATATCCAAAGACCAGAAATATGACTGAGAGAAAAGGGTCAGAATGTTCGAACATCAGCAGCTGACCACTCTCAGATGGTTAAGCCACAATGAACAAAAGGGACTGATGTATTGCACAGTATGTGAAAAATATACAAGTATTGTAGTACTAGCCTTTTCCAAAACATCAAATGTGTTTGCCACAGGGTCAAGTAAATTTAGGATTCAGTCACTACGTGCAGATGACAAGTCCAATCCACATGTGCTATGCCAGAATCAACATATTCTGGAAAGTGGTCAACATGCAGAACACTGTGATATCAGTAAGTCACGACTTTATCAAGCTGCTGCCCAGTTTGAGGAGCCCACTAAGGTCAAGACGAGGCATCTGTTTCACACAGCAAACTCTACTGGCAAAAATCTGTGCCCTTTCTCTGACATGGATTGACTATGTGAATTACAGAGAAAAAATGGGATTAAGCATGGCTCTAATTATACAAATGATAAGCAGGACAGGGACTTCTGCAGAGCTATATCTGCTGTTGTATCCAACATGCAGATGCAGGCTCTTTCTATTGCTAAATATGTGCCCCTTCTGGCTAACAGCAGTACTGATGCCAGCATCATCAAATGGGGAAATGTCTTTCTGCATTTTGTAACTAAAAAGATGCCTATACATTTTTGATCCAAGCTGTGCCCTTGGAATACTCACATGCAGAAGCTGTCTGTAATGCAATAATAACTGTATGTTCATTATAGGCAAGGCGCCTAGAATTCTGCAGTCGCAGAATTTTGCGCAGAACTTGCAATCTACCGCAGAACTTCTGCGGTGCCGCTCAATTCATTCTTCTTGGTGATTTTTGATTAATATTTCTGTTTATACATAGAATCTGGTTCCCTTCCCCTGTTTTTATATCCAACCCCCCCCATATGTTCAGAATGTGATGTTATCATTGCTATAACGTCATACATTAGCTAATGAAATGGCTGCATTCTGCAACAGAAATGAACAGTCACTTATCTACCACAGCTCCCACTGCCAGAGACGGTGGCACAGCACATCATGCATGGTGATATTTGCTCAACCTGCACTACAGCCTAATACAGCTTTCAGTCTTACATTGTTGCACTAAGGCAAACTTAAACAAAACCTTAGCAATAGCACAGACATGTTAAGTCCATACCCTCACTTTGTACAAACCTATTTGTGCCTTTAAGGTATAGAGACGCTATCTGAAATGAATAACTGGTAAAATGAATTTAACTGTCTAAATTTTTAAGAAAAATAAAGTAATTATGCCCAAAAAGTGAAATATAATAATGTGTAGACCTGTTGAAAGAATAGACCTGTTAAATAAATAATTGCACTGTATGCATTTTGCCGGTTATTGATTACATATTGTCATTGGTTGCTAGAATCACCTAAAAGTTACTGAGAAATGTTGTGTGCAGGAACAGCTGTTGGGCCAGAGGGTAGCATGCTGTGTTTCCGTGCTGGCAACTCAGTTCAGAGATTAGCTCTGGGAACTGGCTGGGCAGCACAAGGACTGGTGGAACACATCACTGCTCGGAGCCTGGGAAGGTATGGTGCAGTGTTCTGTCACATGGTGGACACATTGTGATGGGCCGGAGAACTGCATCTCACAACTGGTTCACATGCATGTCATGGCCTGATGGTGTTACGCAATGTGTCAGGGAAAGCAGGTTGACATAAAAAATGAGTTTTGCAGTAACTCCTCTCTTCCATTTCCAATGGGACCTGTATGAATGAGGATGCAAGTTTATGGTGATTAAAAAAAAAATATATATATATATACATACACACACACACACACACACACATATATACACAGTATATCTGTCTCTCTCACCACACACACATGCATATTTGTATGCAAGTTACAGATTGCATATCACTATATAAGTGATACACAGTGGGAACCTCATGAGTGGTGTAGAAAGCACATACAAATATATAATTGATAAACAGTGGAACCCTCAGTGGGATAGATAGCATGCATACAGAAATACCTTATTTATCACATAAGATCCCCTCTGCATATGGCATTTATATAACAGGCTAGGACCTTAAGGGAGAGATATTTGTTTTGCTTTTTTAGGCATAAAATTATTTTTTATAAGTCTGTTATTTTTGAACTAGTGTTACTGTGCTTTCCACCATCCTGATTGCTATAACCACTGCCATGAAAGTGAAGTCAGGATGACAAGCTGACACTGTGATGTGGTAGTTTGTTAGTGCCGCAGAACTTCCGTAGAAATTACAAGCCACCGCCGCAGAAGTTCTGTGGCAAATGGTAGTCTTGTCGCAGAACTTGGCCCCACTGTGCCACAGAAAAGTAGGGGCCCTGATTATAGGTCTATGACCTCCTGAACTTGTAACATCCTATGAACTTACGAACCATTATATTTAGTGCACCTTCTTCTCAATGACCAAACAAATGTGAACAATCTGGACCACTTCTTAGTTCAGTCAATTTTGATGGGGCAAGTGTAATGATGGGTTAAAGAGGTGGAACCATTGCAAAGTTGCAGGAGCACTGTCCTCATGTCATAGCCATGCACTGCGTTGAAGTTGGCAGTTCTTGATATGAAGAAAACAAACCCCTTTATATGAAAATACTCTCTAAGGAATAAATTCTATCATTATAGTCACAATAAAATGAGAGAGCTTCAAGAAATTGAAAATGTGATAGATATTGATCTGAACCACTTCAATGCAATTAAACAGGTGAGATCGCTTGCAAGTAGATCAAGTTCAGTCCATACAGTTCAGGTGAGCCTACCCACAGTAGCTCAGCACTTGGAACAAAGTTCAGCTGCTGCTGATGGTTCAAAAGTAAAGCTGCTGTTAGGAGAGGTACAGAGTGTGCAGTTTATCAAATCTCTTTATATTCTGCAAGATACCATTGCATCCTGCAAGATTGTTTGCCCATAGTGAAAAACGTGCCACTGCAGTTTCAAAGAGATGACGTATAGTTGAGATAAGGAGCTCAAGTAGTGCTTCCCAGCTAATGACTTCTCTATAACTAGGGCATTCATGTCAGTTAGTCAGTCAGTCAAGTCTTTATTTAACCAGGCGTTCATCATTGAGCAGAAGCTCATTTGCAAGATGGACCTGGGTGGAACATGAACAATTGTATATACAGGTCAACACAGGTATTTACAAGGCAATACAGATAATACTCTTTACAGAGAGGAAGAAAAAGAAGTTCATATGTACATAGAATTACACAGATATTGTACAGATTACACGGTATTTACATACATAGAAGTGTCTATAGGAAGATAAAGCAGGTTATCTAAGGTTGCAGGAGGAAGTAATGGAAGAAAAAAATAAAAATAAAAATATACAACAGGTAGAGGTGAAAGTAGGGGAGGAAGGGATGGAGGTAGGGGGAGAAAGGCTAGAAGGGCACAGTGCACAGAGAGGAGTTGGTAAAACAGGATGTAGAGAAGGTGGATGGAGAAAAGGAGTATGTGTGAGCCCCGGGATTGAATGCTATAAAGTACAGGGCATGGTAGGATGTCACAACCCAGGGTAGTGAGCTCCTATCCGAGGTTGGGAAAGGAAGAATAAGGGGATGGATGGGCCTAGTGTTGATAAGACAGGAGGATAAGAGAGAGAGAGAGAGAGAGAGAGAACAATTAGGCTGGTGAGGAGCAAGCTGGGGGGGGTCAGTACTTAAAATTGGGTCTAGGCGTGGCTATATACCAGTGCAGACATCGGTACTGGGTCTGAGTGGGTGAAGCAGTTACATACTTCTCTGACTGTACGGAAATAAAGCATCTTGAAGGCATTTATATCAATTAGAGTGCTTAATTTGAGGGGTTTTTGTAGATCACTCCATAAGGTAGGTAGCACAAAGCTTATGGCTGCCCTGCCAAAGCGGGATTTTGCTTTGGGTACTTTAAGTGTAATAGCTGAGTAACTTCTTAATGCGTATTTCCCAATTATACTCAGAGGAAGACAGCAGGAGATATAGTAAGGTAGCTTATTAGAGATGGCTCTATAGGTCCAGAGAGTGGTGTTTCTGTGGCGCCTGAACTTTAGTGATGTCCACCCCACTGCCGCATATAGGGTGCAGTGATGCATGTTGAAGGGGAGTCCTGTTATAAACCTCAGTGCTCGATGGTAGAGTGTGTCCAGTTTAGCCATATAAGAGTTGGAGCATTGGCTGTAGAGGAAGTCAGCGTAATCAACCAATGATAGGAAAATGGATTGGATCAGTTGTTTCTTGGCATCTCTAGTGAGAAATTGGTTGATTCTACAAAACAGTCCAAGCCTTTGCTGAAGTCGTTTTAGCAAGTCCTCAATATGTTCAATGAAGGAGAGTCTTTGGTCTATCCAAACTCCCAGTTACTTAAATTTTGTAACAAATTCTAGTTTTTCACCTAGAACTGTGGTAATTTGGGGAACTGTCCCACTGGACACAGGGTTAGCTGTAAGGATAAAAGGGGAGAGGACATCGCTTTAGTTTTTTTGCCATTAAGGAGTAGCTTTTTTTGGAGGAATTGGCTTTGCAAAAGGTTGAATTCTGACTGTAGGTCATTGCAGGCAGCTTCAGGTGTTGGGCAACTCACGTAGAGAACTGTATCATCTGCAAACAGATGGATGTTGGCTTCTTTTATACAGTAGTCGATGTTATTAATGTAGATTGCAAAAAGTAAGGGCCCTAATCTAGAACCTTGAGATACCCCTCTTTGCAGAGTTTTTAAGGGGGACAGGCCTCCTTCGGCTTTAACTTGTTGAAGGCGCCCTGTAAGATAGTCAGTAAACCAACGCAGAGAGGAGGGGTCCACACCTATGGTTTGAAGGAAGGAGAGGAGCAGACTATGGTCGACGGTGTCAAAAGCCTTGCTTAGATCAAGGAAAACAGCACAAAGAAAGATTTTGCTCTCAAGATTACACTGCCAGTTGTTAGTAACTTTGGCGAGGGCTGAGATAGTGCTATGTTTAGCTCTGAATCCGGACTGCATAGGATTTAGCAGTTCCCTAGACTCAAGGTGAGTCCTCAGCTGTGCATTTACAATTTTCTCTAGGAGCTTGGACAGGACCGGAAGGAGAGAAATTGGCCTGTAGTTATTGAGATTGCCAGGGTCACCAGATTTGAACAGTGGTATGACATGTGCTGTCTTCCATATAGGTGGTAAGGTGCCCTGAGACAGGGATAAGTTAGAAAGGTGGGTGACGGATATTGCTAGTATGTGGTAGGCAATTTTTAGGAAGTAAGGGTCAAGGGTGTCAACCCCAGCACTTTTTCTAGAATCCAACTGAAGCAAGACATCCTCTACCTTTTTCAGTGAGGCAGGTTGAAGCAAAAAAGGCAGCAAAGCTATTGGAGTTTCAGGCAGTTGGCTGGCAGTCTGGGAACGAAGTATGTTTGCAGGGGAGTTATCAAATGCCATGCCTGCAGTAGCAAAGTGGTTATTGAATTTGTCAAGTATATCCATCTTTTCAGTTATAGTCAAGTTGCCAGATGTAATCTTGGTCGGGAGTGAATTTCCTGGGGAGTGGCCTAGCAGATCATTGATTGTGTTACAGAGCTTTATTGGGCTCTTTGTGGCAGAGTCTAGTTCGGATTTGAAGAAGGTGGCCTTCGATTCTCTGATTGTTTTGATAAATACATTTCATAGTCTCCTGAACTGGTTCCAGTCCTCTGCAGTGTTCAGTCTGCACGCTTTTTTCCAGAGCTTATCTCTTTCTAGAAGCAAGGACTTGATCTGAGGGGTGAACAGGTTTTGGTCCTAGTTCGAACTTTAATCAGGGGAGCATACTTATTAAGGGCCCTTGATAGAATGTTGTGGAAGATATTGTAAGCTGACGTAATCGTTTTGGCCAGGTAGAAATCTTGCCACTCAGGGGAGTACTTAAGCTCATTTAGGTAGGCATGTTCATTGAAGCTGCACCTGGATCTCTTCATAGAGAACTTGCTGATGGGTGCTGGGTTGTTGGTGGATCTTAATCCTGCAATAAAACAATGGTCGCTGGCGTCTGAGATAAAGACATCAGCGTGGGAGAAGAGATGCGGGTTTGCTCGCCATTAGCACATCCAAAAGTGTACTTTTACTGGGGTTCTTCACATTTGGGCGCATTGGTTCAGTAATAAGTTGCATCAGCCCATGTTCATCACAGAAGGATGCAAGGAGGGCAGCTGTGTTAGAGAGCCAGTCAAAGTTGAGGTCTCCTAAAATACTAGTTTCTGGCAGCCCCTGTCCCAACTTGTCACTTAGATATGACACAAGCTGTAGGCCAGCAGACGGTGGTCTGTAGCATCCTATTATGCAGAATGCAGTAGTCTGTGTAATTTCCACTTTGAGAATTAGGCATTCGAATTTGCTGGTGACAGATGCCGAGGATAAGCAGAAGGCAGAAAATTTGTCTTTAACGTAGATAGCTACCCCTCCTCCTCTGGCATGCCTATCAGCTCTGAACAAGGCATAGTTGGGTATGTTTACTTCTCTATCAGTGGTGCTGGGTCTAAGCCAAGTTTCAGAAATCACAAGTATGTCAGGAGAGGTATGATTTACCCAGGTTTGTATTAAGGTTATCTTTTTAAGGAGGCTATATACGTTAATATGCAAGAAGCTTATTTCTTTTAAATTTGCTAGTTCTGCTGGCAAAGCAATAGCTTCTGGGGGGCCAGGGTTGAGTTCTACGTTGCCTGAACATAGCAGGAGTATAAGTAGGATTTTTCTAAGAGCGCTAATTATAAACTTGTAATTCCTGCCTTTCTCCCATCTAGTAGATCTGATATTTTTAGGGACTGGAAAGTAGCCACCATAGAAGAGCTGATCTGTTGTATCAAGAGCTAGTACCCCTACCACACTAGGCGGGGAGGAGATAGAAGTCTGTGTGGTGGGAGGTGGGCCTTGTGGTGGGGGAGTGTTATAAGTACTACTGGAATGTGTGGTCCAAGAGCAGGGTTCGAGGTATTGGTACTTGGAATCACGGAGGCAATTAAAGGATAAGTTGCCATGAGGTATACAGCACAAGGTGCCGTTGTAGACCAAACATGATGGTAGTTCAGGTGTCCAATGCTGGGCAGCTGGTATCAGCAGAAGAAGGGGCAGTATAAGGAGCCATATAGGGCCCAACATGATGGTACCTCAAAAAGGAGCCACTCAATAAGCCCAGGGGCCAGTGGGGTTTGCTCAATTAAAGCAGCATATCAGTAGCTTTCCAATCCAGGTTGACCCAAATTTGATAGCATTAAAAATATTTAGTGGTGAAGGCACAGCCAAGGAAAGCCTATGCATTTCAGTAAGGCGAGGCCCTGAGAGTTGGATCCCGTAAGCTGGACAGAGAAGAGGGGTTTCACAAGCTAAGTCTCTATTGGTGGGGCACTGAGCCAGGGGACATGGAATAATATTTTGGCAGAAGCTACTGTATTTAATAATCAGTGGAGATGGGGGGGCGGTCGAAAGGTTGACGGCCTGCTACCTTGTAGGGCCCTGGGTCCGTGACTGTGGTCTTGAGCATCGGCTAGAGGGGTGCTGACTGCCCGGTAGCTGGGAATCCCACGGCTTAGGAGCTGGGAGCCTGGGTGACAGTTCCTCGGCTGAGGAAGAGTAGGAGAGTGAGGGTTAATAAAGGGGATTCACATAAAGGGTTAGACAGAACAGCGGGGAGTCCAAAATTTGCAGAACAAAAGGACGGTATTACTTTGGCACCCAAAGGTGGGTTTGGCAGTTGAAATTCAATGCAAAGAAGTGCAAGATAATGCATATGGGGCACAAAAACCCTGGCACAATATATCAGTTGGGGGGTGAGGATATAGCATGCACCAAGCAGGAAAGGGATCTTGGGGTTGTCATCTCTGATGACCAAAGGTAGGGAAACAGTGTGCCAAGGCAGCAGGTAAAGCAAATAGGATGCTGGGTTGTATAGGCAGGGGCATCACCGGCAGGAAAAGGGAGGTCATAATTCCGCTATACAAGACACTAGTGAGGCCCCACCTGGAGTGCAGTGTACAGTTCTGGAGACCATACCTACGTAAGGACATAGACAGGGTAGAGAAGGTTCAGAGGAGGGCAACAAAGATGGTGCATGGATTGCATCACAAGTCCTATGAAGACAGGTTGAAGGAACTGAACATGTACTCCCTGGAGGAGAGGAGGGAGAGAGGGGATATGATAGAGACATACAAGTATCTTACAGGGAGGAACAGGGAGCAGGAAAACACTATTTTTAAGCGAAAAAGATGTTCCAGGACTAGAGGGCATGGGATGAAGTTGGAGGGAGGACGATTCAGAGGAAACATGAGAAAGAATTTCTTCACAGAACGGGTGGTGGACAAGTGGAACACCCTGCCAGAGGAAGTGGTGGGGGCTGAAACAATCACGGGATTTAAGAATGCATGGGATAGACATAAAGGAATTCTAGAGGTCAGGGGTAAGGGGAAACAGACTTTTAGGAAAACAAACTGAACTTACAAGCTCAAATGGGCAGACTGGGTGGGCCATAGGCCCTTATCTGCCGACACTGTCTATGTATCTATGTATCTATGTATCTATGTACCCAAAAGTGTCTAGGGCCAGTGCACATATGCAGGGAAAGAGCTATAAACACTAGATTTCTTTCCTAAACCACAATTCAAGTCCTTTCAATTACAGACTGGGTTAACACTTCGGATTTTTAACATTTGTCCCAACATAAACATTTTTAGGGTTTAAAATCAAAAAGCAGAAGCCGGCTTCTGCCAGGGACCAACCAGAGCGTGGTTTGAGAGGGTGCTTGCCATCCAGTTGGTTGCAGCAGTTGCCGTACCCTGTAGGACCTTGGGTCCATGTTTGCAGTCTCAAGCATCGGCTAGAGGGGTGCCAACCACCCGGTAGCCAGGAATCCTGTGGCTTAGGAGCTGGGATCCTGGGTGGCAGTTCCTCGGCTGAATCTGTCCGGGGATCAGTTGGGTGGTCTGTTAGCTGTGGCCTGCTCGGAGAGATCCAAGGCCTCAGGAGCAGCTTGGGAAGCCCACAGATGGGCTGTCTGAATCTGTCCGGGGGTCAAGTTGGGTGGTTTGTTAGCTGTAGCCTGCTAGGAGAAAGCCAAGGCCACAGGAGCAGCTTGGGAAGCACACAGATGGGCAGAATGAAACTAAGGTTTTTTTTCCCCCCAGGCTTGATGTTACCTGTCTCATTATTACTAGATTCAACACTGAATTTGTAAGATAGAAGGTGTTAACCCATTTCGTCCATCTCCCACTCTAGCGGGTCAGATAATTACCCTTATTATTCAGTAAGTGCTTGTCCAGCTCTGTCTTAAATGCCTGGAAGCAGTTGACTTCTGCTACCCTTTTTGGTAAACAATTTCATATACTGTAGGGATAATTTGTTGAGTGTAATAGTAACTCCTCACAATATTTTTGGGATATGTTAGCTGTAGTTGATATTTGTGACTTCTCAACCTTATATACCTGTCTTGTGGTAATAGGTGTTGATTTTTTAGTAGGTCTTCTTCCCTTGGTACTGAATACATGTGTAGCAAATAATCCCTCATTCTTCTCAGTTCCAATGGAAACAGATTAAGTTTACTTAATCTTGAATCATAATCTATGTTACCCAATCCATCTATCATTTTAGTTACCCTTCTCTGTATCCTCTCCAGATTATTTATGTCTCTCCTTAGATAGGGGCTCCATAGTGGTGCATAGTAGTCCATATGAAGTCTTACATATCCTCAATAGAGCAGCAAAATACATGTTTTACTTCTGAATGTGAAGGCTTTCTTGATACAGCCCGCCATTCTGTTAGCTTTCCCCATGTGTGTCACATTCATGTGTAAAATGTGCAAGCTGTGGTATTTATAATGTTAACTCTTTCCAGGTAACCTGCCATTTTCTTTCTGAAGAAGGACCTGTAGGTTCAAAGGCTTACATTTTTGGGGGAAATATTTGTTGGTCCAATAAAAGGTATCAAATTACCTATTTTGTGCATTTTAGTGTACTAGGACCAAAACAGCTACAGACATTTTTTCAATAAACTTGAGACACATATGTCTTTAGCAGTGATTTTTGATGTTTAATTCAGTAAGGGGGTCACTAACACATTTACTATAGATTCTCCCTCCCCCAATAATCACATTTTCAGATTATAATTGAATGAGGGCCAAGCTGAGTTTGACAAGACTGTACTATATGCAAAAAAAAGGTACAAATACAGAACCTACTGTTTGATTTTGAACATATAATCTCCCTTTAACAAGACTAATGATCCTATCCTCATTAGAAAATTGAAGTTCAGTTTTGAAATCTAACTTTTGTTAACTAAAATTGCTATTCCACTACTTTTATTTGATCCTATTGAGTAAAAGATCTGTTGCACCCAATTTCTTCTCAACTTTCCCAATTCATTTTTCAGTAAGTGAGTTTCACGAAGTAGTAAAATAGATGTTACATAGTCTTGCTTTTGTCAAAATATTATTCTTTTCATTGGAGAATCAATCTCGTTAACATCCCAGGACCTTATATTAAGGGAGAGAGACTGATTACCTAAACTAACCATGTTAAAGATTCTTGAATAATTACTTGTACATTATATATAATAAAACTTTATTCCACATCCAGAATAATCATTATAGTTTTTCCCAGGTAAAAGGAAAAAACTTCCTTGTATACCACCTGCAAAATAACATAAGAATCAAACAAATAAAAATCAGCTCTATCTTGTGCATCTACATTCTTCCTATTATAGACATTGGCTGAATAAGCAAACAGGAAGAAGGGAAGAAGGAAGGAAGGATGTATTAGCACATATTTGCCCCGGTACTGGCACTTGCCCACCTACTTTTAGCATTTAAAGGGCCTTATTTATTTTTTGTCTTGGAGAAATACATTTGAGCTGAAAGCTCATTTGCAAAGGTTCCACATCATAAAAAAGGTACAGGTTACAAGCATACATTAAACAGTAACATACAAATAATAGTACAGAAATAAGTGCAACGAGATTGAGGGCCAGATTGAGGGTGATAATACTAGGCTTCTCCACCTCTTCTTATAGTACATTCTAAAGGCCCTTAAACCTTCCCACCTCTTCTTATAGTACATTCTAAAGAAAAATGGCAATTTGTAATGTCTATATGAGAATAGGGAACATTAGGTTAAGCCCATGTTGCATAAATTACGATTTAAAAAAAAATCTGCAGTAATGTCATCTTCAGAAACAATTCAGCATCTTTAAAAGGACACTGTCAACCCATTTAGCATCATATTATTTCTAGTTGAAAACCCATATTTTATGATTACCTTTTCTAAAACTTATTGAAGTTGTTGGTTGTTTGATCTGCTTCCTTTCTTAGTTTAAATGAAATGCCTTTTTTGGCACTTTGTTGCTGCTTTTTGCTCATCGTGCTGTGGCCACACCATTTGGTATTTTGGTCTGACATTTTCAGGGTAGAAAGAGGTTTGGTCAAAGAATAATCCAGCATTGGTTTGGTGAAAAATTAGTAATCAGTTCCAAAGCTATTTAATTTTGAAATTTCAAGATCTGAGCATGCTCAGTTCACTCCAAGATTTATATGTATTTTTTGTGAAAGGGGATTGGGCTCACAATCAAGTATTTTGTCAGCTTGTGAATGGGGATTTATAAAATCCCCATTCATGTGGAAAGATTCTTCCTATGCGAGCTGCCATTTTGTTTTTATTCCCCCCCCAAACAAAATGTTGTAGCTTGCTTCACAGGTTACTTCTTGTTACAATAAGGCATGGGTTTTGTTCAAGGCGATGTCCTCTACAACCCTATTTCTTTGGTTTGTTTCATTTTGGCCAAAAAAATGTCCTTTTTAAATTTTGAAATTCTTCATTCACGACTCACTTCCGATCCTCATTCGCAAGCTGACAAAATCCCTGTTCAGAGCCAATCCCCTTTTGCAAGGTAGCAAAATCATTGATCATGACTTAGGGACCAGATGGCCATTCTGACGAACAAGGATTGGCTAACAAATGGGGATTTTGTCAGCTCGTGAATGGGGATTTTGACACCTCGTGAAAGGGGATTATGTTTTTGAATCCCCTTTCGCGAGCTGAAAAAAATCCCCATTTGCAAGCTGACAAAAATCCCCATTCATGAGCAATCCCCTTTCACGAGTTGACAAAATCCTTGATTGTCATTTCACAACCAGATGGTCATTCTCGCAAACAAGGATTGCCTCATGAACGGGGATTTTGTCAGCTCGCGAAAGGGGATTGGTTTTTCAATTCCACATTCGCAAGGTGTCAAAATCCCTGTTCGTGAGGTGTCAAAATCTTCTTTCATGAGTCAGTCCCCTTTTGTGAGCTGACAAAATCCCTGTTCGTGATTTAAGGACCAGATGGCCAAAATCTGATGATCAAGGATTACTCACAAACTGGGATTTTGACAGCTCGTGGATGGGGATTGACTTCGTGAACAGGAATTTTGAAACCTCGAAAACTAGGTTTGAAAAACTTTGCCACTGCACTGTAAATAAACAGTTTGGTCTAGTGACTTGAAATTTGCAGAGTATGAAAGAGATGCCCCAGACATGTTAATTATGCTTTTTAGGTGTTAAAAAATTAATCATTTATGAAGATATGCCATCACAAAGTTGATATTTTTCCCCATTGGATAACATTGCGGCATCCATAGTGACTTTCGGTGCCCGTATCTCGGAAATGATGCGAGATACAGATTTTTTGCTACCCGAAGCTTTGTCCAGCTTTAGGTAGACTAAGCATGTATGGACGTTTCAAAGTCAGAGATTATGCCTGCAGTGGAATTTTTTTCCTAGGTTGTATGGTTACTGAGATATTGGCAGATTAGTGTTACAGGGGTTCCTTTTCAGGCCTAGCGGGGTACTGTATGCCTCTATTGATATGTCTCCATGGGAGTGCAGGGTGCAGATGGCTAGCACTCCCACAGACGTGTATCATTATGTACACATGGGAAGTTTGGTGGGAGCATTGGGGCCGCACCAATACCTACAATTTACTAATTATATTATACTTTTCCAAAAAGTAAAGATATTCATTGCAAAAACTTTGTTAATGCATAAGTTAGGGTTAAAGTGACAAAAGTGGGAAAATGAGACGTTAGAGCTGAGCCCCTAACCCCACATATATATATATATTTATATATATTCATTGCAAAAACTTCATTAATGCATCAGTTAGGATTAAAGCAACAAAAGTGGGGAAATGAGACATTAGGGTTGAGCCCCTAACCCCTCTCCCCACCAACCTGAACCCCCCTTCTCTACACACCAACAGTCTCTGGGGTGTGCCATGAGGTTGTGAGGCCTAACTCTCACCGCATTCTGCTTTACTGTAGCATGTCAACCTGTTTACACATGGAATAGGGTGAGAGTTAGGCCTGATGACCCCATGGTACACCCCAGCTTCTTTAGTGTGTGATGGAAGGGGTGGTGAGTGGGAGGATGGGTTGGAGCTCAACCTAATGTCTCATTCCCTGTTGCTTGCCTGATGCATTAATAAAGTTTTTGCAATGAATATACATATATATATATATATTGTTTTTTGAACTGTGTCTGGTGATCGGGGGTGGAACCCTTGACACCAGAGATAGATCAGGAGTGGTGTTGGGGATTCGCCATTTGTAATCTCTACTTGATATGGGTTTTTTAAGTGCAATTTGTACTTAAAAACACCAAAAGCAAGGTAAAGTAACAAATGGTGAATTTCATGTAATTTTAAAAAATTAGATGATGTATGTGGCGGGCCAAATTTGCTGACTTTGCGGCATATTCGCCTGCAAATTAATACTTCGCTGCATCTGTAGTTCACAATTTTAAGTCAGAAATTAGCCATTTGGCAGCAGCAAGAATTTAAAAAGAGCAATTGGTTGTTCTAATTAGCAATGACAGTCTAAAGAAAAAAATTATTTTTTGTCATCAGCCAGTACCAGATAAGGAGCCCGATCCATATGGCCATTCTACGCCATGCATAATAGGATGATATGCGTGCAGTGTAGCAAATCTCAGTTGTTAGTCTTTAGTCATCCCTTTAGCAAGTGGAGGAATTAAGAAGAACTAGTGGATGTTTAAATTTGCAGTACTAGCTTAAAGGAAAAAACATTTTTTTATTTGTTTGTTTTGTGATCAGTCAGTACCAGAAAAGGCACCCAATCTGTATAGATGTCCTATGTCATGCAGTACAGTGTGTTATAATGCAGTGTAGCAATTAACAGCTGTTGGCCAGTAATTAGCTATTTAGCAGTAAAATGAATTTAAAAGAGCAGTTGGTTGTTTCAGTTAGCAGCATTTTTTTTATCAGCCATATTATTTAGTAGTAGTGCAGTACAGTGCAGTGTCATTCAGTGTAGTGTACTGCAGTGTAGACAAGTGGCATGCAGTGCAGTGTAGTGCAGTGTAGTGTGGTGTAGTGCAATGTACTGCAGTGTAGCACAGTGTAGTGCAGTGTAGCACAGTTTAGTGCAATGTAATATAGTGCACTGCAGAGCAGTGTAGAGTAATGCAGTGCAGTGTAATGTAGTGCAGTGTATTGTATTTGTGGTTGCACCATGTGTGGCAGTGTGGTAATCATGCAGTGTAGTAATTCACAATCATTGGTTACAATGAACCATTCAGCAGCAGTAGGAATTTTCAGGCTGCAGTGCCCCTGAACAGGGCAAACCAGGGCTGGTTTCGGCCATGGCTCGGCTTCTCCGACCCAGCTGCTCCAGAAGGCATCTCCCCGCCACTTCAGCAGCTAAGGCTGCAGTGCCCCTGAACAGGGCAAAACAGGGCTGCTTTTGATCATAGCTTGGCTTCTCTGACCCGGCCACTCCAGGAGACATCTCCCTGCTGCCTCGGCAGCAAAGATATGGCCACGGATCTAAGTGCAGCATTGTGATTGGCTACTGAACTTGCTGTTCTGCCTATTGGTGAACTTTAAATTTCGTTTTTTTTCTTACTGGGGAGCCACGATTTTCAAATTCTTGGCTCAGCATTGCTCTTACTTTAACTCTTTGTAACTCTTACTCTGATTTTTGACCAGAGGCCTAATTGTATAATTGTTTAAACTGCTTGTAAACTGTGCTACTGTTAATTCTGTGGTTACAAGAATTGTAAAGCTGGTACATAGCTTTCCTTAAGGCTGCATTTCCTTGCCCTGATTCTCTCACTCTGTCTCTACCCTCCTAAGACCTCCGCTCTGCACACCCTATACTATCTTCCCTCTAACCCTCTGGAGCAAGATCCATTTCTGCCTCTCTGCTGCCCACAGCCACCGGCTGTCTGTGATACTCCCCTCTTTAGTACTCTCTTTCTCTCTCTCCTCTACCTCCCCACTCTCTCTCTCCCTCCAGCAGGTTCACACTCTGTGACTAATCTCCTGGAACCACTCCCCCTCAGTGCTAACAATAGCCCCTGGCCTTTCCAGCTGGCACCTTCCTTAAACTGTGTCCAACCCCCCCACCTTGCCACTTTCACACTCCTAATCTTGTCCCCCTTTTGCCTCTCTGAACCCACCCACATTTACTGTAAGTGCCCACCCTACGGTGTAATGATATCTCTCCTGAGCTAACTCTCCTCTTCCCTCTTTGCAGGCTGCAGCACTCTTGAACAGGGTGAACCAGGGCAGATTTCAGCTGTGGCTCAGTTTCTCCGGCCCTGCTGTTCCAGGAGACATTTCTCTGCCACATCGGCAGCTAAGGTATGGCCACATATCCAAGTGCAGCGTTGTGATTGGCTACTGAACTTGTGGCTCTGCCCGCTATTGGTGGACTTTAAATTTCAGTTTTTTTCTTACTGCAGAGCTGCAATTTTCAAATTCTTGGCTCAGCATTGCTCTTACTTTAACTTTTTTTAACTCTTACTTGGATTTTCGGCCATGGGCCTAATTGTGTAATTGTTTAAATTGCATGTAAACTGTGATACTGTCAATGCTGTGGTTGCAAGAATTGTAAAGCTGGTACATAGTTTTACTTTAGGCTTTATTTCCTTGCCCTGATTCTCTCACTCTCTGTCTACCTTCCTAAGACCTCTGATCTGCACTCCCTATACTATCTTCCCTCTAACCCTCTGGAGCAAGCTCCATTTCTGCCTCTTTGCTGCCCACAGCCCCTGGCTGTCTGTGGTACTCCCTTCTTTGGTACTATCTCTCTCTCCCCATCCCCCACTTCCTCCAGCAGGTTCACACTCTGTGACTAATCTCCTGGTACCACTCCCCTCAGTGCTAACAATAGCCCCTGACCTCTCCACCTGATGCCTTCCTTAAATGGTGTCCAAACCCCTGACTCTTCCACTTTCACTCTCCTAGCCCTGTCCCTCTTTTGTCTCTCTGAGTCCTGCCCCCATTTAATGTGAGCATCTGCCCTATGGCATTATCATATCTCTCCTGAGCTAACTCTTCCCTTCTCTCTTTCCAGGATGCAGTGCCCTTGAACAGGGCAAACCAGGGCTGGTTTTGGCAGCAGCTCGGCTTCTCTGACCTAGCTGCTCCAGGAGACACCTTCCCACCATCTGGACAGCTAAGGTATGGCCATGGATCCAAGTGCAGCATTGTGATTGGCTACTGAACTTGCAGCTCTGCCTGCTATTGGTGGACTTTAAATTTCTGTTTTTTTCTTACTGCAGAGCCGCAATTTATAAATTCCTGGCTCAGCATTGTTCTTACTTTAACTCTTTTTAACGCTTACTCGGATTTTCAGCCCCCCACCCTCCCCCAACCACTGTTAAATACACTTCCTCCTCCTCCTCCACACTCAGACTACCTCCTCCATCCTCATATCTGGTTGGTGAACTTGCCGCCTACAGTCTGTCCTATTAAAGGAATACCACCCATATCCATTGACGTGTTCCACAGCTGCCTGCATCTCCTTTCATTCATATTACCCCATGCCTGGTTATTTATCTTTATCTTTTCCTTTTTAGTCAGATTTCTACCTTCCCTCTATCTCGTGGCCCTTGCTGTCTTACCACCCCTGCCCCAAATCATACAAAGGTGTGGTGCATGGCACAATTTGCTGGGAAGTAATATACACAATGAAAACAAAAACAAGCATGCCACCCATAATTCAGATGTTCACAGTTGGACTAATATTTCTTGTTATAGCATTCCAACAGGATTGCTCATGCTCCAAAGTCCTTACACCCACCAACCTGACCTGTGACACTAACCTCCTTAGTGCCTATGGGACCTTCACATCTAATCTCAGTCTGTTCCATGAGGACACAATTAGGCATGGGGACCTCCCACTACCAGACTGCATGGTGCACGTGAGGACCTGCCCCCACTGGGGCCAGTTCCTCACAGCCCTTTCAGGGTTCCTCTCTCATCAGGAAAAAAGCAAGGGACGTCATTCAAGAAGGAGAAGCCACAACATCAACAGTAAACTCCTTAAGGAATACCTCTGTAGAGTAGCCCTATTGCTTCTTTTGCTCTCAGGGAACATACATCCCACTCCTGGTCCACCAAGAATATCTCATGCCAAAGAAAGGCTGGCTCCCTAACCTTCACATCTGTCAACATTTGCAGCTTCCTTGCTAAGCCTGATTCCCTCCAAGTTTGGATCTCACAACACAATCCTGATGTGTTATCCATAGTAGAAACTTGATTGTCACTCAACGTACCTGATGCCTCCATCATGATACCCGAATGCTCAGTTTTTCATCAGGATAGGCTCTCCAAGCATGGGGGTGGCTGTGCAATTTATAACAGGGACTGCCTACAGGACTGCACCATGTCCTTACTCAGTATTGGTGACTGTATGCAAGTTATCACAGTTAGAGTTCTTCCTGGTGCACACAACAAAGCCATTACTATCCTGTTAACATACATCCCACCCAGACACACTGCCACTGGGTTCAAGGCACTCATTGGCTACCTTGGCTGTTTAAGCCTCAACACTGAGGTCATTCTGCTTGGTGACCTCAACATCAACTGGCTCTCTCCCAAAGCAAGTCCTTATATTGATGCTCTCACTGCTCTAGACTTCACTCAGCTAGTCAAATCCCCCATGCACATGAACTATAAGACTGGTACCAGCACCCTGATGGACTGGGTTCTCTCAAATCACCATGGCCATATCTCAGATACCTCTGTCCTTCCGTATTGCCCAAGTGACCACTCTCCTGTCTTATTCTTGTGGACAAACAAGTTCTCTGAACCCCCAGCCAAAACAATAACAAATAGGGTCCTACTCAGAGGCCACTTTGAATCATTGAAGGCTGACCTCTGTCACACTGATTGGTCAGTAATCTACTCTACCAAGGATGTTGATCAGGCACTAGAGCAACTGATTTCCCTTTCTGATGCTGAGTGTGTCAAGCATGCCCCTCTTAAGAAATGGAAAGTCAAAGGCCTCAGTAATCCTTGGCTCACTTGTAACATCATCGAACTACTCAAATCCTGGGACTGCTTGTGGCATAGGGCTCATGTCTCTGGTAAACAATCAGACTTACAGGCTTATAAGAAGGCCAGAAATGAATGCACCAGGAAAATAAGGGTAGCAAAAACCATGTATTATAAGGATGCCCTGGTGCATGCCTGGAATGACAGAAGACTATTTTGAAGCAATCTTAAGGATGTTACTGGTAAGGACCCCAAAACTGTTCCCACCATGCTCAGCATTGATGGGGTCCCCTCCCTTGACCCTAAACTCATTGTGAACACATTTAATAAAGCATTCTATGGAGGCACCCACAGTGGAGACCAAGGAGGATGCTGGGAACCTCCACAAAGGAGACCCACAGGAGGGTGGAAGGGGACCCTGCAGGGGAAGGAAACAAATCCTGGTGGGGGACTCCATTGTTAGGAAGGTAGAACTGGGGGAGGAAGGGGAGAGGGAGGTAAGGTGCCTGCCTGGTGCCATGGCTTGGAGGGACAGGGAGCGAATCCTCAGGATTGCCAGAGCAGCTGCACAGGGGAGGGAGCTGGATGTCATTGTCCACCTAGGGACAAATGACCTGGCTAAGAAAGGGATTAGAGAAGTGCAGGAAGAGTTTGTGAAATTGGGAGGGCCTTGAGTCAAGTAGCATGCACAGTAACCTTCTCGGAGGTGCTACCCATCTATGGCATAGGAGAGGCTAGGGTGTTCCACATAGGATTCAATCAATGGTTGAAAAACTGGTGTGGAGCTCAGGGATTTGGCTTCATTGGGGACTGGGGGTCCACCTGGAGTGATGCAAGCCTATACTGGCATGATGGGCTGCATCTGTCCGGGAGGGGAACCAGGATCCTAGGTCATAGGTTTAAATGCTTCATTGGCAAGCTTTTAAACTAGCCAAGGGGGGAGGCACTGGAAAGGAGCAGGAAAATCCTAGCCCCCCCAAATAATCATGGTAGTAAGTGCAGCAAACACCAACATAGAGGTGTCGATAGGGAGAAAGGCAGGGGTAAATGGAGAAAGTGACAAAGGCAAGAAGGACAAGGATGGGGCAAAAGGGAGTAAGGCCATCAGGAAATGGAGGGTAATAAGTACCAATGCCCATAGTCTGGGCAACAAGCTCCCTGAGCTGGTGGCCTTAATGGAAGAGGGATGCCTGGATATCGTAGCAGTCACAGAAACATGGTACACAGAGAACCATGACTGGGATGTTAGCATACCAGGGTACATAACCTACAGGAGAGACAGGCAGGGGAGAAGAGGGGGAGGAGTAGCTCTCTATGTAAAGGAAGGGATAAAATCAACTGAACAAAAGAGTAAACAGGGAAGAGAGGAGGCACTGTGGGTCACCTTGGAGACTGGAAAGGGCACCACAATCCGCACAGGGGTTGTATACAGACCCCATGTCAGGGGGAAGGAATGGACAAGGATATGATAGAAGGCATTCTTAGAATGGCAGAGAAAGGGGAGATACTGTTGATGGGAGACCTGAATATGCCAGATGTTAACTGGAGCACATTTGCTGCAGCCACATCCAAGAACAGGGCCATTCTTGATGCCCTACAGGTGGCAGGCATTAGACAGCTAGTTTCAGAACCCACTCATGAGGGAGCAATCTTAGACCTCATACTCTCAAATGGGGGCAGTGAGAGGATCTCAGATCTAGAAGTGGGTCTGCCATCTGGGGACAAGTGACCATCAAACAGTGTTGTTCACGTTAAACTCAGCTACAGAGTCAAGCCATACAAAAGTGAGGGTACTGGACTTTAGGAGGGCTGACTTTGACAAGATGGGAGAGTGCCTCAGAAAAGCACTAGCAAACAGGCTAGAAGGAGGTGTGGAGCAACAATGGGGAATTATCAGAACTGCCATCACAGAGGCAACAAGCCTTTGTGTGAAGCAAATAAACAAATCAAAATGAAAGAAAAAGCCACTATGGTTCTCAAAAGAGGTGGCTGTGAAAGTCAGGAAGAAAAGATAGCATTCTGGAAGTATAAGGAAACACAGAAGGAGCAGGACAGAAAGCTGTACCAGTTAAGACAAAAGGAAGCAGGGAGGGAAGTCAGAAGAGCAAAGGCCCAAACTGAGGAAAAAATAGCCAACTCAGTTAAGAAGGATAAAACCTTTTATAGGTACATCAGCGAGTGTAGAAAGACAAAGGAGGGATAGTGAGGCTGAATAGAATGAGCAGTGGGTGGGCAGAGGGGACAGTAGAAAAGCAGGAATACTGAATGAATATTTCTGCTCCAGTATTCACAAAGAGGAGGAGGAAGTGCCTAATCCAATTAACAGAAGCACTCTTGATGGGGGGTCGATCCAGTCCTTTCACAAAAGAAAGGGTTCTGCAAGAACTCCTAAAACTGAAGGTGGACAAAGCAATGGGTCCTGATGGAATTCCACCCCAGAATTCTAAAAAAATAGGGGAGGAACTAGTGAAACCACTGGCTACTCTTTTTAATAAATCATGGGAGGATGGTGTGGTACCCGAGGACTGGAGGAAGGCGGATGTGATTCCCCTTCACAAAAGTGGGACCAAGACAGAGGCAAGAAACTACAGACCTGTCAGTCTGACCTCTGTAGTAGGAAAAGTGATGGAGTCACTTCTGAAGGAAAGAACAGTTGAGTACCTAGAGGTCAGTGGAGCACAGGACCCAAGGCAGCATGGGTTCACAGCGGGAAGGTCATGTCAGACAAATCTAATAGATTTCTTTGACTGGGTGACCAAAGTAGTAGACCAGGGAGGGGCTGTGGACATGGCCTACCTAGACTTTAGCACACAGTCCCACACAAAAGATTAATAGTCAAATTAACCAGCCTGGGAGTGGGTCCCAGGGTGGTAGCCTGGGTAAAACATTGGCTGGACAACAGGACACAGAAGGTAATTGTAAATGGAGTCCACTCTGAAGAAAGGGGGGTTACTAGTGGGGTACCGCAGGGTTCAGTATTGGGTCCAGTCCTTTTTGATGTCTTCATCAGTGATATTGCAGAGAGACTGGAAGGAAAAGTATGCCTTTTTGCAGATGACACAAAGATCTGCAACAGGGTTGATACACAAGGAGGCGTGGAAAGGATGAAAAGGGACTTGGCAAGGTTGGAGGAATGGTCGAAATATGGCAGCTAGGATTCAATGCAAAGAAGTGCAAAATAATGCACCTGGGAAACAAGAACCCAGGGAAGAATACACAATGGGTGGGAGGTAATAACAACAACAAAAAGGAAAGGGACCTGGGGTAATCATATCAGATGACCTTAAGGTTAGTAAACAATGTGAGAAGGCAGTAGGGAGGTCTGGGGTATACTGGGATGTATAAGGAGAGGCATCATCAGCAGAAAACAGGAAGTTGTTATCCCTCTGTACAGACAGTTGGTGAGACCCCATCTGAGTACTGTGTCCAGTTCTGGAGACCCCATCTCTGCAAGAAATAGACAGGATAGAGGTAGTCCAGAGGAGCAACTAAAATGGTGCAGGGTCTGCAAGAGAAGCTATATGAGGAGAGACTAAAGGAGCTTAATTTGTATACCCTTGAGGAAAGAAGAGAGGGGGACATGATAGAAACTTTTAAGTACCTCAGTGGAATCAACAAAGTCTAAGAGGGTAGCATCTTTCAGAAAAAGAGACTTGCAAGAACAAGGGGACACAAATTAAAGATAGAAGGAGGGCGGTTCAGGGGCAATGTGAGGAAGTATTATTTCACAGAGAGAGTAGTGGATGCATGGAACAGCCTTTCTGAGGAGGTTGTGGGGTTTAAAACTGTGGGAGAATTCAAGAATGCATGGGACAGACATAAGGCAATTCTTTGTGGGGGTTAGGAAGAAATAGGCTGTTGGTTAACTAGGATCTGTGGCCTATCCTGTAGGTAGGGAAATGGGCAGACTAGATGGGCCTAGCGGTCCTTATCTGCCGTCAGAGTCTATGTTTCTATGTTTCATTCACTGACCTCAGTGGTGTTTGTCCCCATGATTATTTCAACACTCCCACTTCCAGTGCCTGTTCTGGAAAATCCAGATGGCCACCAACTCACCCTGCTTTTTATTTTAGATCAATCAAAGTAAATGAAGCCAGGAAATATCTCCTCAAGGTTCTGGTTAAAGGGCATTACAGTAAAGACACTTTGGATCTCAAGTTTTTAACCCTAATCCTGGAGGAAGCATTTGCACATTAACACATATCATGAACCTTTCACTGAGATACTCTCAGTTCCCTCAAAAATGGAAGTCTGCAGTAGTTACCCCTGTCCACAAGAACAGTGATCGTGCCCCCCCTGGAACCATCGTGCCCCCTTTGGAAACTACAGATCCATTTCAATCCTACCCCCTCTCTCCAAAGCCCTGGAGAAAATAGTTGCTGACCAGCTTGTTGACTACACGAGTAAATATCAACTACTCTGCCCAACAGCATGGTTTCAGGACCGAGAAAAGTACCGCCACTGCCTTGCTCAAATTCATGGGCTTTATTCATAAATCCTTCAATCAAGGTCAACTGGTTGGAACAGTATACATTGATTTAACCAAGGCATTTGATCCAGTTAATCATGTCCTCCTGGCTGAACAGTTAACCATTCTTGGTCTCTCACCCAAAGCTATTACCTGGTTCAGCAGTTACCTTCAAAACTGTTCACAGCAAGTAAAGATAGGCAACGTCCTCTCGGACAGTAACATGTCCTGTCAGGGGTCCCACAAGGTTGTATTTTGGGCCACCTCCTGTTCAGTGTATTCCTGAATACCCTGCCCCTCTCCATCCAGGGACTCATCTTTCTTTATGCGGATGATGCTGTCCTCTTTTCTAGTGGCCATAACCCCAAGGTTCTCTAATCAGAGCTTCAAAAAACTTTGGTGCTACAGAAAGATGGTTCAGCAATCACAAATTAATCTTAAATTACAAGAAAACAAAAACCATATTGTTTTTCAACCCTCGAAGCAAACATAGACACTACCTCTCTCTATAGTAAATGATGTTGGAGCCTCCCTGGAGTTAGTACCTAACTTTAAATACTTTGGGATCATGGTGAACAACACCCTTTCATACACTAAGCATATTGATATTATATTCAAGGCAATCAATAGGTGAATAGGGCTCCAGCACAGACATAAGCTTTGCCTGACCCTCGCAGCCCTCAGTATGGCTATCCACAGCTTGGTGGTATCACTGGTAGACTATGGACTCATCATCCATTGGTTGGCCACTGACACATCCCTCAAGCACATAAAAACGGCACTTAACAAGGGCTGCTTGCTTCTCACTGGTGCAGAAAGATTGACCCATACCTGTGATTTGTAGTCACAGGCCAATTGGCTACAATTCAGCAGCAGACTCTCCTACCAGACCTGTCTACTAACCAAGAAAATCAGCTGTGGACTAATGTGCCCTGGGATGCAGGAGCTCCTTACCATCAGCAATGATACTTGGTTCACAAGAAACTCTAATTGCTCCTCTTTTAAGATCCCACACTGTTGCACCTCACAGGGACAAAGGTCTTTTGCCTACCGAGCCCCACTCTGGTTCAGCTCAATTGCAGGTGACATACTATCTGCCAAGACCTTAGGAGCCTTCAAAAGAATGCTAAAAGCAGATCTGGTTTCTAAATCTAACTGTGACTGCCACCGCTAACGATCGTACTGGAATTAACAATACTTGCTATTTTTCTGTCAACTCCACTCTCTTTTCACATATGCTGTTCCACTCCCCCCCATTCCCCCCCCTTTGCCCTCTCTTGCCCCACTGCTTCTTTGTAGTACTTGGTCTGCTTACCCCAGATACTCTCTCTTTGACATCCTATATCTTGAGTTTCACCCCAGAAATATATCCTGGTGACAGTGTTCAATGGTTTATTTTCTCCTCCACTACCTTACTATTCCACAAGGTCCCTTGACTGATTCCTGCTTCTTCCACCCTTTCTACCCCTCAGTTCTCAGATATATATCCTGACTTCTCTGAACTATTTCATGGGGACTGCCAAGTACTGTCTGCTCTTTGCTATTTTTTTAATCTGACGAGGCCTCTTGCTGATTCCAGTTTCTCCCACTTGTTGCTTCCCTTCCCCTCATACACCTTTTCCAGCACTTAGTTATCAGGGAATGTACTCCTATAGCACTTAGGTACGTGCTCATAATTGTTTTGAATATCATGTGATTGTATTTTCTCATTTTGTCTTGGACTAATTCCATTTGCAATGAATCTAATGTTCATTGTTGGAGTGGTTATCTTCCATAACCCACCTGCTGTTAGTTCTTTGTTTTCCATTGTTATTTGTTCTTGTCCATTGTTATTTGACTTGGAACCAATGTAAAAGGTTTAATCTGAATTATAATAAATAAATAAACACATAAAAGAGCAACTGGTTGTTTCAAGAACTGGGAGGAACTACTGAGAGGAAAAAACATTCCAGCAAATTCTGATCAGCAACTAAAAATATATTAGAAAAGAATCATCTAGCACAAATTGATCATGTTCAGAACTCCTTTGTGCCATCCATGGTTAATCTCTCAACAAACCAAACAGAGTCTGATCCTCATAATCTGCCAAACTTTAACTGCCAACAAGTCACTACAGCAGAGTTCCTCAAATCACTAAAGGGCCTCCATCCAAACAAGAGGACATTTTCTGCCTCCCTTGACCTGAAACTTCTCTGCCTTGCAGTGCATCATATCATATCTGCACCCCAGTTACCATGCTGTTATCCTCCCTCACTTTTGGCGAGATGCTTACTGTCTGGATGTGTGCCAGAGTTCTGCACAAAGGAAAGACAAAACAGAACTGTAGTCAATACTGACCCATTTTAGACCTTATTGTCCTCTCCAAGGTTCTCAGAAAAAGTGTTCACTCACAGCTGACTGGGCATCTAAGGCTACACAATCTGCTCTCTCCCCTGCAATCTGGCTTAATGAAGGGGCCTTCCAATAGCCAGTATCTGAATTGTTCAAATTCACAAGGGATCTCCAAATAGTCATGAATAACTGTTTCCTCAAAGGGGCCATCTTCATGGACCTTTCCAAGGCCTTTGACTTGCTGGATCATGCACTATTCTTTTCAATCTCATAGTCATAGGTCTCAGTCAGCCAGCCATCAAATGTTATGTAAATTACCTGTGTTATCAAACCCAGCTACTGTCCAGGTACAATGCAGTTCTTTCTCCCTTCCCTCCAGTCCTTTCCACTAAGATTCCCCTCTGCCTATCCCATGTATTCATGAACCCCACCACAGTTTTCACCCCCACCACATCCCCTGATAACTTATCTGTGGAGAACTTTATAACTTATTCAGCTAATCTACTTGCAGTCTTAACATCAGATAGCAATACTATTGAAAAAGTCAACCTATTAAAATCTCTAGGAATCCGTCTTGAAAAATCACTTAAATACAGTAGGCACATTGATCACAGTAACAACTATAGGGCACACGATCAACTTTCTGCAGAAATCTAAATGGTGTCTCACTGTTAACATGAGGAAGTAGGTAGTCTCCCACTTCTTGCCTCCTTCCTTCCATTGACTATGAAGACATCATATAATGCTGTGCAAACAAAAACACTCTGCTGCCCCTGGATCTGTTCTACAAGTTGTACAGATTCATACTCTCCTTTGGATGGTCTTCTTATCATTGTCTGCTGTATGGCCAGCTTAACCGGCCAAGTCCCTCAATCAGGCGTTACTACCATTGGCTTTTTTTGCTGTACAACTGTGCACAAGGACAAACCCCTTATTATCTTCTAGCTCACCTCACACAGTCAAGCAGTGCCTACTCATTCTGTTCAACAGCAGCACTTACCTTCTCAATTCCCAGGATGAAGCATGAATTTGCTAGAAAGGCTTTTAAATTTGCAGCACCAAACACCTGGAACAAACTCCCTTTCCAGCTGAGGAATGCTTCCAGCTTGCAAGTGATCAGGTTCAGACTTTCCAGCCACTATGAACTCCATGTATTTGTTTTTGTCCAGTATTCCCCTGGCCCAATCTCCAACCATGATCATACCACATAACAATCCTCATGCTCTCTATTTGTTGTGATCCCACTTGGCTTGTTTTGATTACTGTTTGGATGTACTTACTTTTACAGTTTGATTTTTGCTTTGTATATTTTAACCTGCATGTAACTATACCTACTGGATTATGATAACCTGTTCACTGCTGCTATCCTTCCTGGGACCCCCATGAAAATTGGATACTGCATCTCATGGGTAGAGATGCAGTGAAATTTAATTTTGCAGGTGAAATTATGGTGAAATCGCCAATTTCGCCTAGTGAAACATTTTGCGTAATTCTGGTCTTTTGGCGAAATTTTGCCATGAAATTTCACCTTTAATTCTGCCTGCACTTTGGAGGTGAAATTAGACAAAATTGGTCTTTTCCATATGCTGATGGTCACATGGTTGAGTCAAAACAGACAGAAAGTGAGTGGTTCATTTCCTGTGCTATATATCTTGTGGAAGCAGGCAGCATTAATACTCCCTGTGACTGCAGAGTGTACTTTCACAGATTAATTGCAATCATTTGTGTTATTTTTTTCTAACTTTTTCTTGTTTGTCTTTGTTCTAGTTCATATTTTAGTACCTGGTGATTTTGTTTGTGCATGTGTGTGTGTTTGTGAGTGTGTGTGTGTGTGTGATTCCCCCAACCCCCTGGGCCCTGGCTCTCTCAGGGTCTCTATTTCAGTTTATTTTTTTGTTTGTTTGTTTTTTGTGGACAATCATAATGGAGAAGGGTGAGGACAGTGGGGTACCTGTATGCGCGTTTCAGCAGCCAACTGTGCCCTCTTCCCAGAAGCAGGAGACGACCATGGCCCCTCCACTGCAGCAGCAGTTGGAGACAGTGTCTCCTTCCCAGCACCAGGAGGATACTGTTCCTCCACCCAGGCAGCAGGAGACTGCGCCCCCTCCCAAGCACTAGGTGGAGTTAGTGCCTGGGGCATTATCTGTGCCCCCCATGGCACCATCAGCCATGAAGTTCTCCTGTCTGGGATTTTTTCAATGAAATATCGGCAGGTGACCCAGTGGTCACCTGCAATCTATGCAGGCAGGATGTGCATCAGGGGAAAGGGTGGATTCCACTTCGGGACAACCAGGCAGCATAGCCATATGGAGTACCACCACCCGCGCTAATGGGACCTCAAATTGCGGGAGGTGGTGGCATCAAGTGCAGCTGTAGGAAGCAGTGCGGGTGTAAGCACTGAAGTGGGTGAGCTGGATGTAGGTGTGGCTGGACACAGAGAAGGGGAAGGAGGCCAAGAGGAGCAAGGTGGACCTTCTCAGTCTGCGGTGAGTCGGCGTAAACACTGGAGGTGCAGTAGTCAGATGCAGCAGCATCAGGAAGCAGCAGTACCAGTGGCAGAATTACCCTGTGGTCGGCGGTGCTGCAAGCATCAGGATGCTGAGTCCACACTCTCTGCAGCTGGTGATCAGGTGTTCACAAGTGAAGACCTGGCAGCTGTACGGGCTGAAGTACAAGCACTACAGCATGACTATCAACAGTTCAGACAGGAGTTCAGTGAGGTCAGGGGGATATGAACAAAATAATGGAGGACCAGCAAAAAATTCTCAACCTCCTCGCGGGGTTGTATCATGGTGTTGGTGGTGGCACTTCTGGGCATGTTTAAATTATTTTTTTCAGTAAGCAGCAAGTTAATTGTTTTTTCTTATTTCTGACTGAATCCTATCCTCCTGTGTCCTGTCACTGTGTTTTGATAGTCTTATCTTCTCTCCATTCTATCTCCACCCTCCAAAAATATGAAAAAAATTAAAAAAATTAAAAACATAAAAAAAATTACAAAAACAATTTTCTGTCCTGTAATCTTCCTCTATATCCTCTTGTTTGTTTATTGTCATAAATATATGTCTTTGTCCCGTGGTTCTGTGTGGTATGTTACTTATCTGTAATGTTATGCTCCCCACAGTAATAAAACCTTTTCCCTGTTCCCCAATTTCTGTATTACCCTCTCAGATTACACTACCCATGACCCGGCCTGTCTCCCTCCCCCTGCTGTACTTGTGTGTCATAGTCAGTAGTGTTGTACCCATAAACTCCTTACCTTTGTTTTTCTTTTATTTGACTCATTCATATATTCTCTCCTCCTATCCACAAATGTCAAGTATTGTTCCTATGAACAAAAATGTTTTTTTCAAAAATATGGGGAAGGAAGGAAACATATTCAATTCAGTGCTTTAGAGTAACTGGTAATTGCTATTTTTCTTTTAAACTTAGATTGTGAGCTTTTAGTGACACTGTACTTTCTTTGTTGTCTTTACTTATAATTGTGTTTGGGCTGTTGAAAATTTAAAACATAGTGGTGAAATTGCAGTATAATGTGGGGAGTGGTGCAATGCAGTGGCTGTGGGGCAGCCATATTCAGGCAGACCTTCTGGACACTGAGATGCTGCCCTATCTGCATGCATCTCTCTGGACTGCAGGATGAGGTAGCCAGACTCAGGCGAGAGTAAACCGGTCAGGTGTACCATCACCCTATCCAGAGACCACCCAGTCCAATGCAACTGCCTCAAAGGATGCCGAGAACGAGGAGCACTTGGATGACAGTGGGCTCAGGGGGTTAGAGCGTCAGGCAGAGGCACATCCCAGACTCTATTCCACTCAAGAACTCATATGCCACACTGGCAAATGAGAACAACCAAATAGAGTACCCAGAGAAGTGGAAGGAAAGGATGTGGAGGTTAGCCAAGGAGGTGACCTCAGTGGGGAAAGCAGTGGACCCCAGAGGAGGAGGAAGCGAATCCTGGTGGAGGACTCCATCATAAGAGGATCCAGCTAGGAACACAGGAGGGAGGACAAGGGTGAGGTGCCTACCAGGTGCCACAGCATGGAGGATGGAAGGAAGATCCTGAGGATCACTGGGAAGGCAAGACAGGAGGGTGAGCTGGATGTCATTATCCACCTAGGTACTAATGACCTGGCAAATGGGAGCCAATGGAAGTTCAGGAAGAGTTTAGAAATTGGGAGGGGTCTCGAGCAAGTAGCTACTTCTGTCACTTTCTCAGAAGTACTACCTACGAGAGGCAAGGAGAGCATAGAGTGCATGCACCAGGAACTTTAACTCATGGTTGAAGAACTGGTGCTGTGAGGAAGGGTTTGATTCATTAGTGACTGGGGACCCACCTGGAGGGATGGAGGTTTGTTCAAGCCTGACAGCCTGCATCCATCCTGGAGGGAATCCAAGCACTCAATGATAAGTTTAAATGCTACATTGATGCATATTTAAACTAGCAAAGGGGTGGCAGGCCAGCAAGGAGGGTACCTACTTGCTCACCCCCACAGCTAGCAGTGGAACCAGTGAACCAGAGGAGTGGCTATCTCTGCAAAGCAGTGTGCAAAAGATGGAGATTAGTGCCCAAGAGGTGGATAGGCAGAAAAGGGGCAAACTTCAGCAGAAAGGCAGACAGCAAGGAGAACCAGGGATAAAGGACAACCAAGGAAGGGGCTGGAGTAGAACAGTGAAACAGTCTAGGGAGGTCAAATCATGGAAAGCCATGTGTGCAAATGCCAGGAGCCTTAGCAACAAGATGGAAGATCTGGAGACTGTCACGGTGCAGTCAGACCTGGACGTTGTGGCCATCACTGAAACCGGGTGTAATGATAACCACAACTGGGAGATGGCCATACCTGGCTATAACATATTCAGAAGAGACAGAGCAGGCAGGAAGGGAGGAGGAGTGGCACTGTATGTGAAAAATGACATAAGGGCCACAGAGATTCAGGAGGAACAAAATGGGGGAGAGATACTGTGGGTTAAGCTGGAAAGGAAAATAGGAACAGCCATCTGCACAGGTGTGGTCTATAGACCACCAGCCCAGGAGGAAGAAACAGATAGGGAACTGATGCTAGCCATCCAAAGGATGGCAGACAAGGTGAGTAGTACTGGTTGGAGACTTCAATATTCCAGACGTGGACTGGAGCATCCCAGCAGCAGCATCAACTAGGAGCAGATTTATCCGGACTCCTTCAGGTGCCTTCCTCAAGCAACTGGTCATGGAACCAACTCGGCAGAAGGCAATACTGGACCTTGTGCTCACAAACAGGGACAGTGTGATGGAGGTAACAGTGGGGGAGCACTTGGTGAACAGTGACCACCAGTCATTGTGGTTTGAAATCACAAAAAGAGCAGAACCAAACCACACAAAAATGCGTATCCTGGATTTTAGGAGGGCAGACTTTGGGAAAATGGGGAGATACTTGAAAGAGGCATTAAGGGGAATTGGACAGGAATCAGGGGTTGAGGAACAGTGGGCAGTATTTAAAATGGGGATTACAAGAACAACAGAATTATGCATTAAGCAGGTTAGCAAAAGGAAGAGGATACCATTATGGCTTTCCAAAGAGGTAGCAAAGAAAGTGAAAGCCAAAAAGATTGCATTCAGGCAATACAAAAAGACACACGCAGAAGGGGATAGGGAGAAGTACCAGGAGAAGCAAAGGGAGGCAGGGAGGAGGTCAGTAAGGAAGCCAAAGCTCAGACAGAAGAACACATTGCAAAATCAGTGGGTAGAGGACAAAACCTTTACAGGTACATAAGTGAAAAAGAAAGACAAAGGAGGGATAGTGAGACTGAAGGGGAGGATGGGGGCCGTGGAGGATGACAACAGTAAAGCTGACATATTGAACAGGTATTTTGCTCAGTCTTCACTGAGGAAGAGGAGGGTAATGGGTCTGAAGGGAGTAAAGGGGTAAGAATGGTGCAGAAATGGACTAAGTCCCTTTACACAAGAAAGAGTCCTGAAGGAACTAGGTAATAAGAGTTGATAAAGCAATGGGGCCAGATGGGTGCACCCCAGGTCCTAAAGAACTAAGAGAGGTGGTGGCTGAACCTGTGGCTATCCTGTTTAGCTGATCACTGGAAACAGGGAGGTACCCAAAGACTGGAGGACTGCAGATGTAGTCCCCTTATACAAAAGTGGGAACAAAGAGGAAGCAGGGAACTACAGACCAGTCAACCTCACCTCAGTAGTGGGGAAGATCATGGAAGCACTACTGAAGGAGAGATTGGTGGAACATCTGGTTGTCCATGGACTACAGGACCCAAGGCAGCATGGTTTCACCAGGGGGAGGTCATTTCAGATGAACCTCGTTGAATTTTTTGACTGGGTGACTAGAGAGGTGGATCAGGGGAGGGCAGTGGACATGGCCTATCTGGACCTCAGCAAGGCCTTTGACACTGTGCCACATAGAAGACTATTACACAAACTGGGGAATATGGGTGTGGGCAGGACAGTAGTGTGGTGGGTAGGTAACTGGCTGGGTGGCAGGACACAGAGGGTGGTGGTAAATGGCTGTCACTCCACAGAGGAAGATTGATCAGTGGGTACCGCAGGGATCAGTGCTGGGACCGGTCCTATTCAACATCTTCATCAGTGACATTGCACAGGACCTAGAAGGCAGAATTTCACTGTTCACTGATGACACAAAGCTCTGTAACAGAGTAGACACACCAGAGGGTGTAGACAGAATGAGAAGGGACCTGCAGAAACTTGAAGAATGGTCAGGGGTTTGGCAGTTGAAATTCAATGCAAAGAAGTGCAAGAGAATGCAAATGGGGCACAAAAACCCTGGCACAATATATCAGTTGGGGGGTGAGGATATAGCATGCACCAAGCAGGAAAGGGATCTTGGCGTTATCATCTCTGATGACCTCAAGGCAGGGAAACAGTGTGACAAGGCAGCAGGTAAAGCAAATAGGATGCTGGGATGTATAGGCAGGGGCATCACCAGCAGGAAAAGGGAGGTCATAATTCCGCTATACAAGACACTAGTGAGGCCCCACCTGGAGTACAGTGTACAGTTCTGGAGACCATACATACGTAAGGACATAGACAGGGTAGAGAAGGTTCAGAGGAGGGCAACAAAGATGGTGCATGGATTGCATCACAAGTCCTATGAAGACAGGTTGAAGGAACTGAACATGTACTCCCTGGAGGAGAGGAGGGAGAGAGGGGATATGATAGAGACATACAAGTATCTCACAGGGAGGAACAGGGTACAGGAATACACTATTTTTAAGCGAAAAAGATGTTCCAGGACTAGAGGGCATGGGATGAAGTTGGAGGGAGGACGATTCAGAGGAAACATGAGGAAGAATTTCTTCACAGAATGGATGGTGGACAAGTGGAACACCCTTCCGAAGGAAGTGGTGGGGGCTGAGACAATCATGGGATTTAAGAATGCATGGGATAGACATAAAGGAATTCTGGAGGTCAGGGGTAAGGGGCAACAGACTTCTAGGAAAACATAAACTGAATTTACAAGCTCAAATGGGCAGACTGGGTGGGCCATAGGCCCTTATCTGCCGACACTGTTTATGTATCTATGTATATGCAACGTTGCAGCAATCATGGGTGTGCATGGCAACACTCCAAAGATGTACACAACAATCACAGAAACAGAAGCAATTTTATTGCAAAGTTAAACATAAATATGGTTTTAGTGCTTAACACATGTGTCCTGCACGCTCCACAAATGTTTAGTTGGTTCCCATCCATTCCACACTGTGCTGTGCAGAGCACTGTTAATATAAGTACAGAAACAGCACATTAAATTCAGACAGAAATCAGGTGTCAGACATGCAGTTACCTGGTTCACATCCAGCCGCAGGACCCAAATGTGCTGTTTTCTGCACTGTTTAAATGCTTTTCAGGCCTAACCGTGGTGCTGCCACTGCCTAACATGGTCCAGAAGTCCAGAAATGTTTCACAAAAAATTGCACAGTACATTCAGACAGAAATCATGTGCCAGACATGCAGTTACATGGTTCACATCCACCCGGAGGACCCAAATGTGCTGTTTTTTGCACCGTTTAAATGCTTTTCAGGCCTAACAATGATGCTGCCACTGCCTAACATGGCACATATTTTCACAAAAAAATGCACAGTACATTCAGACAGAAATCAGGAGTCAGACATGCAGTTACATGGTTCACATCCACAAAGAACCCTAATATGCTGTTCTCTGCACCATTTCATATGGTTTTCAGTCCTGACCATGGTGCCGCCACTGCCTGACATGCAACATAAGCTGGTTTGGCATGATGAGAAAAATAATTACTCCTGCAAAATGGTCCTGTGACTTAAAGTTGCACTTACTTCCTGCTGCTGCTGCTTTCTCAATTGATTGAGAACTGTGGAATTATCATTTCACAGTGATGATGCCCTGGTTAGCTAGGTTGTCTCTGTGGTTTTAAGTCAGTGTGGCTTGAATGACAGTTTGAGTGCTGCTGCTGTTGCCTGTAGCTGCTGTCAGCTGCTCTGACTAGTTGCCACGAGAAGTAATGCTTTGTCTGCTTCATGGGGATCCTCTTCACATAGTCAATCGATGCTGCTGCACACGTAAGTATCTGTGTTTATTTTTTCAGGTGCAAGAGAAGAGGAATGATGGGTTGCTATTGGAATGCCTTGAGTACTTCTATGTTTGTACTTATTTTATTATTACCTAGCGTGCTGAAGAGTATATCATCATGACAACATGCATGCCAGCCCAGGATTTGGATACGGGATGTTGGAATGCACCACATTTCACATTGCACAAGGACAAGCTAAGTATTGCATTTTTCATTACTGGGAGGTATAGGTGACTGGAGCTCGGATATCTGAGTCAGATTGTAATTGTAATATTTTTTTCTTTTCTCAACACATGCAGGAATTCAGGAGCTGTTAACTCCAGGTGCATTGCTGCTGCTGTTGTTCAGTATGTGTGCAATTCAGTATCTGGTAGTAAGTATTAATTAATTTGCTATGGTCTTTGGTGGTCGGGTGGTGGAGGAGGTGGCTGAGGCTGGGTTGGTGTGGAGTTGGTGGATATGGTTAAATATTAAGTTTGTGGTTACTGCAGCACAGAGATGACAGACTTTGACAGTAACTATCTTCTATATGGGTCTGTCAATATTCAGGAATTCCGCTGTTGGGGTGCAGCTGTTACCTCCTTCCCAATCTGGCTACTGGCTGTGCTCATCAGACAAAGTCTGTTCATGTCAAGTGTTCCAGTTTAAGTCATTCCCTGATGTAAGTATAGCTTTATGTAATGATGGCAGGGGGGGAGGGGGCACCTAGTTGTAACAATGCTCAAAATGTCTTCTTCTTTTTTCCTCTTGCCAGCCAGGTACGAAGTACTTCAATTGGAATGGTGGTTTATTTTTTTCATGGACATTTGCCGATGCATCCCATCTCTGTACAGCATTAGTGACTAGATACAATTCTCCCATCCTGGTGTGGGGACGCTGGATCAAGGTGCTGCACCTGCACAGTGTGAGCCACTGCTGACAAATAAAAACATACGTCATCATCATCAATGGACACCTGAGAAGGAAAACAAACATATTATATATACTGCTGTGCTAATGTGAAAATTGTGATCTTGGATTGTATCTTTATGTGTTTTGCATTGACACTGTGGAATCACCCATACACAGCTTAAATAAGTCCCTTGATTGAACTACTGTAAGATAATGAAGGATATACTACTTTTATCCACAAATGTGCAACAAACACTGTAAATGGTAGCATAACCATTAATCACCTGCACTATGATGCTACCTGAACTAACTGTTACCAGTATAAAAAAATGAATTCCTTTTGAACAGAACATTTCATTTGACTTGACAGTCACCCAATTCAAGACAGATGTTGTTTGAACCAATGTCATCTGTAAAAAGGTGGAGAAAAAATATTAAAAAAAAAGTTGCATTGATACTTACCTGTGCAGTGCTGATACTTACCATCGATGTTGACAATGTGACCAAGAATGTCCCACCACCGAAATGATTTCAATTATGAGCCTATGGTGAAACATATCAGGACATTCAGTGCCTGGAATGGATTACACAAAATCTATCAAGTGAAAAACGTTACAATTCCAATACTGATCTGTACATAATGATGCTTGTAATGTGTGTTGACTATGCTCTGAATGTGCCTTGTCGATGTGTCATCCTTGTTCCGCAGTCCTGGTCTCACATGGCATCATCATGGCAAACCACGCATAGAGTTAAATGGAAATACCTAAGATAAATTATACAATAAGGTGTGCTGCCTTGCACGCATACTTGACATTCTATCACAACAAAGGCATGCTTAACAGCACAATGGAGGAATAAGTAATAACGTGGCAAAAACTGATGTCTAATTACCATCAATCAGTTTAACAGAAGACAGGCCATGGAGGAAGAACATACTGGGTGGGATATTCAGAAGGGTTGCGCATGGTGCAACACAGTTGCACCATGCACAACCCACTGATGCACCCCGGCACGATATTCAAAAGGAGAAAGTACGTGGCACAAATCGTGATGCACCGGGTGCATCAGTAATGTATGCGGCGCAGTAGGGTAAACATGCATACCCCACACATCCCGATATTCAGCCCGGGATGTGCGGAGCCCATGCAGGCACAACCCCTACATGCACCGCATACAGTTGTTCCAAAAGACAAAAGGAGCAACAGCCGACCACCCACAGGTGAGCTGCCATATTGCAGGACACAACATGGCAGGTGCCAGCTGTGGGTGGCCATGCAAGCTCCGGTGGCACCCTCCATCGTATAGCACACCCCTGTGCCCGATAGTGGGCAGAAGTAGAAAATCAAACAGTCCCATATCCCTGGTGGTCCAGTGGACCGCTCTCAGCCCGATTGCGGCATAAGTATAAATATAATAATCCCCTATATCCCTGGTGGTCCAGTGGACCGCTCGCAGCCCGATCATTGGCATAAGTATAAATATAATAATCTCCTATATCCCTGGTGGTCCAGTGGACCACTTACAGCCTGATCGTGGGTATAAGTATAAATATATTAATCCCCTATATCCCTGGTGGTCCAGTGGACCGCTCGCAGCCCGATCGCAGGCAGAAGCCAAAAAGATTAGATCCATCCCTGGTGGTCAGAGGTACCCCTCACCCTCCCACTGAGCCCACCACACTCCCTTCCGGTCAGCAGTGGGCAGGCTCCCCACCTGCAAGCCACCAGTCGACTAACTGCGTACAGTACAGCTGTCGCCCATTGATCCACAGCATGGGCCAATGGGCATACGAACCGTACTGTACTACACAGTCCAGATATGTGAATGGATTCATTCACATATCTGGACTGTATAATATGGTATAGTCTGCAAGCCCATTGGCCTCTGTTGGACCAATAAATACTGTACAGCTGTCACTGTATGCAGTCAGTCAGTGGGTGGCTTGGCGGCTAGCAGGTGGGAGCTGCCACCCCGCTGCTGACCAGGGGGAATGGGGTGGTGGGGCCCAGTGGGAGGGTGGGAGGGTACCGCTGGACCACCAGGGATGGGTTCTTATCTTTTTGACTTCCGCCCGTGATTGGGCTGTGAGCAGTCCACTGGACCACCAGGGATATAGGGAATTTTTATAATTATACTTATGCCCGTGATTGGGCTGTGAGCAGTCCACTGGACCACCAGGGGTATAGTAGTTTATTATATTTATACTTCTGCCCACGATCGGGCTGTAAGTGGTCCACTGGACCACCAGGGATATAGGAGATTATTATTTATATACTTATGCCCACAATCGGACTGTGGGGCACTTTGCCGCTTGTGCAGAGGGTGTCGGTCCCTGATGGCAGCAGCCTGGCAGGGCATCAGGCACAAGTCGCTGGGGATAGGCGCACCTGCATGCAAATGGGGCCATAATGACATGCAAATGGCCCCATTTGTGCTTTACATGCATTATGGCCCCATTTGCATGTGCACCTTTGAATATCACGGTTTATGCACCTAGCACAATGGCACTTGTGCTAGCGCATTCCCCTGCCCCTCTCTGGCCACTTGCACTGGTGCAGTGCCACTGCACCATGCACAGTGTGGGTGGCCACAGAGTGATATTCAGTGGTGCTGAGCCATGTTGCAGCACTGTTGAATATCACCCTGTCAGGGCCCTGGCACATCCCAGTTGCGCTGTGCCCAGGCTTGTGCCACAGCCTGGCACAGTCTGAATATCCCACCCACTGTATATATTTCTTTCTTCATGATGATATGTGTTGCTTTCTGAGTGGCTGTTTCTTTTGCTGGAGGGAAACCAGTTGTGCTTGTTGGGTTGAAAGTGCTGCATCGTGCTGATTGAAGTACTGGCCTAAAATGTGCTGGCAGTGCTGTCATCATGGGTGGTCAGCAGAGGGAAAATAACCCAAAGTGTGCATGCTGGGATGAAAGTGAGGCATTGTGCTGGTTGATGTACTGGCCACAAATGTGCTGGCATTGGCAATGCTGCAGTTCTTCTTGGTGGAAGACTGCTAGAGGAAGAGGAGTAATTTAGCTGGACTCAGAGGCATCATTAATATACTGGTCTGAGACTGCCGTTTATGCTGGAGCATGCATTTGTCAGCTTCATAGATTTTCAGCGGTCGCCGGTATTTCTTGGCAGTATGACAGTGATGGCCCACACTGTCAAAGTCTGTGTTATACAAATTAGGATGTATGACAAGGAGGTGAATTACATGATGGTTCATTTTACACATGGGAATGGAGTATGCATGCATTTCTGAGTAACGTAGTACTGGCTGTGCATTGTCCGACTGAGTTGTCATTGTCGTATATACAGTCAGGGGGAGTGGTTCTCACAGTTCCAAAAGTCATGGATACTATAAATGGCTCTGCAGATTACAGTGGTGGGTCCCCAACCCCGCAGAAGACATGTACCTATATTTTGCCATGCATGGTGCCATGGCATATCATTATTATCTTGCCTTGACACCAGATCCTGAAACACATGCATGCTGCTTGATTCTTGTAACTGTCTCTGTTTAATGTTCACATCTAGTTTTGCTTGAACAGCATCACAGATGGTGATCCATTCTGCCTATCATCTTTCTTACATAAAACATGCTGGTCAAGACCCCTGAGGAACAAGGAACAGGCACCAGGATGTACCACTTAAATGCAGATGGCATATGAGAAGGGACTTTGCTAGACTGTACTATGTGGGAAGGGAGTTTTCCCTTAATATATTAGCCCTGATCACTTTCAGGCCTGGATCACAGTTCTGTTTCAGTGGAACATGTAAAGGACCCTGAGATGGAAGAAGAACAGATACTCTGTGTAACAGCTCTAGCACATGGTAGGAGGGAATGTTGGGCTAATGTCTGGCACCTAGGTGGAAGTTCCCAGTAGGCTATCAGGCTGGGACATCAGTGGGGACAGAATTCCCAGATGAGATTGGCTAACCAGGCTCAGTCCCAGGGACAAGGTGCGAGAGCCCTGAAGACTTCCACCAATCTGAGGCACAATGGTTGTGGTGTCATGGCAGGGTTGAAAACACGTTGAAGAGAGCTGCAATGTATGTATATAGGAGATTTAAGTGTTAATGTCAATGGGTCAGTTGGTGCTATTCAGTGATTAAGTTAATGGAGTATGATATCAACTGCCTGGGGATGAAAAGTGAAGGAATCAATCAATTTCTCAACAGTATTCTGTCTCATGCATCACTGTGATCAGAATAAATGGTGTTGTGCACCCACTTTGCCCCAGCTGCCTCAATGTCTAAATAACTAGCCCATGTTGTCCCCCTCACGAGGGATACACTTCACTGAACCCTGGGGTATTTGTATTAAATACACTGTCAGATTCAGGAAATGAATGAAAAAAGTCAACAGATAGCAATTACATGGTTTGCTCAAAGATGTATAATGTGTAAATTTGAAGTGAGTAATGCTGCTGGCATTTTCACATAGCCTGGCAGCATGTTCCAGCCAACTGGAGGGTCCCTTATTCCTTTTTCTAGAAGCACCATGAACATCTGTTGCCTTTGTTTCTTCTTACCCTATCCCTATTCATTGTCTTGTCCTCCTTCTCCCCACCCTCCCTGTAGTACTCCTGTGTCCTTCCTTTTAATCACCTGAAATATGGACTTGGCTTAACTCCAGCTTTCACCTACTCCCGGTTTTGCTGCTTCTCATTCTCATTCTCATTCTCATCCTCTGCCCCTTCCTATCCACTTCCCCCTCCCTCCCACTTTCCCTTCGTATTTTATTACATCTTCCTGCTATGTCCCCCTGTTGGGACCTGGGTGACTCTATCTGGGCCTGGTCTTTGTCGGCATCACTGTTTGCTTGTCCATATATCTGCATCTCAGTTGCTCTTTTGTTGGACACACTGTTGGATTTACCTACAGTAGTCTGGCCTCTGCTGGCAACATTACTTGTTGTACAGTTCTCCATTGCACTTGTGTTGTACAATTTGATTGACTGTATAATGTTCTTTTGTACTGTATCCTGCACTTATATTTGCACCTGTATTTACATATGCCTTTTGCTGTCATGACCTTGCATTCGTATATGCTGCTGCTAGTTTGTGTGAATTTTTCTTTTTGAACTGTAAACCCCAGGGCCATCTCAAAAATGAGCTCTGCTTAGTGGTGTCCGCCTGGTTAAATAAAGATTTTGATTGATTGATTGAGTGAAGGTAAAAGCTTTTTCTTCTGATTGTTTTTTTTTTTTTATCTCTGATATTGGGTATGAGGTTGAATGCTCAGAAAGAGCTAAAATCCCTCTGTTTTCCCTGGCCTTCACAGACTTTATTTATTTATTTCAATCTAAGATTACAATACCTTTGAGCCGAGGCTCTATTACAAAGGTTCCACATCAGTGTACAACAGTCATCATTTTAGTTATAAGCATATAGTCATTGACTTACAGACATGTAATAATCAGTACAAAGACTTGAGCTATGAGCAAGACAAGGGAAGGGGTGGGTGTTGGGGAAGTGAGGGTAGGAGATCGAGGGGAAGGAGGTGCAGGGGTAAGGGAGTACAGGAGGTGGTTGGGGTGGGGGAAGGAGTGGAGATATGGGGGGGAGGTGAGCAAGGGCGGGAGACAGTGCAGCCAGGGGATCTTGTAGAGGGAATATGACAGGGCAGGTGCTAGGGGTGCAAAGACTGATTGTAAGTGCTGGGTGCTGGGGCATTTGCACTGGAAAGGTGGAAATGTTAAGATGGGCAATCGCAGGATACAAGCAGTGAAAGGCATAGCTTGGACTTGAACAGGCCGAGTGTTGGAGCGGTCACTATGTTGCTGCCAAGAGAGTTGAGCCAGTTGGATGCCTGGTAGGCAAATGATCTTTGTTCTTGGGTCATGCGACATCATGAGATATGTAGTAGATGTGAATTGGATCTCCTTGTAGTGACGTTCCTATGTCTAGGCTTAAGGAGAGCACAGACACCAGGTGGGGTAAGACCCATTACAATTTTCTTGGCCTTGATGCAGGTTTGGTATTTTATGCATTTGTCCAGTTGAAGCCATCCAGATTGGGAATAAAGGTCACATGTGTGGGTACGGCGATGTGAGCCAGTGAGGAGACAACAGGCCTTATTCTGGGAGGTTGCAATACGTTTGAGAGCAGTGGTAGTTGCAGACCTATATATGTTAAGACCATAGTCTATGATGCTGACAATGGAGCTTTGGACAGCCACTGACAGTGCTTCTGGGGTTAGGTGTTTCCTGTGCCAGAATAATATGCCTAGCCTCGCATTGGCAGACTTTACAACATTGCTGATATGGACAGCGTATGAGAGGTGGGGATCAAGGGTGATGCCGAGGTACTTGAATGATTGTGTTTGCTCTATGATGGCTCCTTGTTTGGTTGCAATGGATAGGTGGAGTTATTTGTTTTTGTTGTGGGGGCTGCAGAAGACCATAGACTTGTTTTTTTTTTTTCTGATTGAGAAGCAGTTTATGATTTAGGAACCAGGATTCAATGGAGGAGAAGGCCTGCTGAAGTTTATTTTGTAATTGGATTGGACCAGGGTCCGAGGTGAGGATCACAGCATCGTTTGCGTACAGAATTACTTGTTCTGGGCAGCTGTCCGGTAGTGAGTTTAAGAATAGGCTGAAGAGGAGGGGTCCCAGAATGGAGCCCTGAGGGGCTCCCGAACGGACCGGTCTAGGATCCGAGAGTGTATCAGCGATTCTTACTGTTTGGGAATGTTCTTCAAGGTAGCTCTTAAACCAGCCAATGGAGTCGGTTGACAGCCAGTGTTCTGAAGTTGGACAAGCAGGAGGTGATGATTGATGGTGTTGAAGGCTTTAGTTAAGTCAATGTAGATTGAGCCTAGTAGTTCACCGGAGTCAAGTGCATTGTGGATTGCACTGGTGAATTCAATTAGGGCTGTGGAGGTGCTGTGACCTTTGTGGAACCCGTGTTGTTGCTTGCACAGGAGGTTGTATGTATCCAGGCATTCTGTGAGCTGGTCCGAGACGATGCGTTCTAGTGCCTTGGAGAGTGGGGGTAGTAGGGAGATAGGTCTGTAGTTATCGTGGGCAGTTTTTTCACCACTTTTATGGATTGGGGTGACAGTGGCAGATTTCCATCTGTCCAGGAACTGGCTAAGGCTGAGGGAGAGGTTGAAAATTCTGGTCAGAGGACTAAGCACTTCATCAAGTGTGAGAGACAGGATTTCGAGATCGAGGGAGTCATTACTGAATCTTGATTTACCAAGGGCTTTGGTTACATATTTGTGTACTTGGTGAGCCTTGACTGCTTTGAAGTAGAATTGGGGGGAGCTGGTGGAAGTAGTGTTCATTACGGACAGAGGGGCTTCACCATCTTTGAAGTAGTCCTGGGGTAGGACAGCACTGAGGTCGGTAAAGGCTTTGTTAAAGGTATCCGCAATAGTTTTTGGGTTGAGGGTTGTGGTTCCGTTGATGTTGAGTATTGATGGGGGGGTTTGTGTGGATTCCCGGTAAGTTCCTTTATGTTCTTCCAGAATTCCCGACCATTGCCCCAGGGGTTTGTGAGGGCATGCTTATAGTAAGCGGACTTCATTTGACGGATGGTTTTGGTGCAGTCATTGCGGGCACGTTTGTAGTTTTGGATGTCATTTTGCCTTCCAGAGTTTCTGGCCAGCTCCCATAGGTGGTCTCTTGTTTTTAGCATCCTGAGGAGGTCACCTATGAGCCAAGGGTTACTGAGTGATTTGACTTTGCGTTTCTTAATAGGAGCATAAGTGTCACAGACCACAGTGAAGATGTTTATGAAGTGGTCAAGGGCAGTGTTTACATTGGTTGCATTGAAGATAGGAGAACAGTCTTGATGGAGGAGGTAGGATTTGAGTCGGGGAAGGTGACCACTGGGTAGAACCCTGCTGGTGATAGTTTTTGGTGGTTGTTTGATGAATTTATTTGACCAGGTGCAGCTAACAGGGGAGTGGTCACTGAGAGAGTCAGGGAGGACATTAGTGTTAGATATCTGCGATGGGTGACTGGTAAGGATCCAGTCCAAGAGTGTGCTGGTGCTGATCCTGTAATTTTTTCTGGTTGGTGAGTCAACCATTTGTGTGAGGTTCACCACAGCAATGGTATCCCTGTGTGCACCAGCATCGGCTGCAGGCCAGTTGATGTTGAAGTCACCTAGGAGGATGGATTTGGTGTCCGGTGGGAGTGACTTTACAAAGACAAGAACAGCTGTTACACCAGTTCCCTGTTCTTTGAGAGGGATGTAGATGGTGGCAACAGTGAGGGTTTTGTTTTGGGCTCCAAGGAGGATTCTCACTGGCAGTATCTGAGCAGTTGTGGGTTGGAGTGAGGTAATGATGTGGTGCCCCTGTATGGAGTCTTTTAGGTAGAGAGCACAGCCCCCACCTCTTTTGGAGAGGCGATCCAGCCTAAAGATGTTGTAGCCAGGAAGGCTGATTGCATGGTCTGGTACTGATGGTGTGAGCCAGGTTTCAACACCTGCCAGGATGTCAGGGCTGTGCTGGCTGGTGAAGGCCTGTAGGGCATCCATTTTAGGAAGGAGGCTGCAGATGTTGATTGATATGAATGAGAGGGCACCCGAAGGTTTGCTCAGATTAATGGCTTTAGAGCAGAATGGGCCAGGGTTTGGGTGCACGTTGCCTGACAGCATTAGGAGGAGGAGGACTAGCCTCAAGGAGCTATGGCGTATTTCTTTAAGGGAATGCTTTCGCCTGCTAGCATCTCGGGAAATTGCCAAGCATCGATGATAGTGGGTGAGGGTAAGCATAGACAGTGGGGACCAGAGTGGAGGGCTAGGACCAGTGTGGGTGTAGGACAGTTTCATGGTGGAAGGATGGATCCTGAGCAAGGGGCAGTGACCAGTGTGCAGCATGCCTAAGTGGAGGAAGGATGTAGGAATGTGGAAGCTGTGGGGGAGGGAGGGAGAGCAGGCTTTTGGGATGTGCAGTAGGGGAGGAAGACAGGCAAGAAGAAATAAAATTGGGGGTAGAGAACGGTGGAGGCGCATGATTAAGGTAGGATTCGGAGTAGGCGAAGTTAGGGGGTTAAGACAGGCTGGCAGGGCAAGGAGAAGGGGGCAGAAGAGCAGTAGCTGGATCAGTGGGAAGTAAGGATACAGCCAGGAAGGCCAGGCAGCCAGGAACTGTGTCTTTCAGAGGATATACCTTTTTTTTAATGAAAGAACAAGAATCCCTCTAGTGGCAGGTCTGTATAACCTGCTAATGGAAAATGAAAAAAACTTCTATTAGACACTTGAAATGTGCTTAGTTCTATCTAAAATCTATACGTAAAAAGTGCCATGTGGCAAAAGCAGGGGAAAAGTCCTGGCCAATCAAAGCAGGTTTGCTGGAAGCGCCTGTGTTCCGATTGTCTACGCTGTCCCGTACCTTCCAAGGAGCTGCTGGCAGGCGTCCTGGTCTCAGTCGGTGGCTGGCTGGGTGCGGCCAACTGTGGGAGAGCTGAAGCAGCCCCGTTCAAGGGCAGGCAGCTTCCAAGGAGCTGCAGGTGGGTGTCCTGGTCTCGGTCAGTGGCTGGCTGGGTGCCGGCCGATCGTGGGGGAGCTGAAGCAGCCCTATTCAAGGGCAGGCAGCTTTCATTGTTTATTCTAAGGAAAATTAGTGTTTCTGTGCTCTGACTTATTTTAGGAGTTGTTTAATGTTTATTTAATAGTAGTTATGTTATTTATTTTATTTTATTATTGAATTTTATTGACCCGGTAAGCCCACTGGGCCTAGAAGTCCCTTTTTCAGGGGCGACCAGGGGAAGGGGGAGATACAGATGGTAAGCAACTGAAATTGAACCAGATTAAGCTGTTGGTGGTATTTTTTGTGAATGGGAGAAATTTGGCCAGGATACCGGGGAAATTCCCCCTACTCTTTTTCAATAAATGCCATGGGATCTTTAGCATCCACCTGAACTACCACCAATCCAGGCAGATGGGACCTCAGTTTAACATCTCATCTGAAAGATGGCACCTCAGAAGTGCAGTACCCTCTCATGCTGCTCTACAGTGTCAGTATTGGGATATTAACCCAAGTGCCAGATGTGGGAACTGAACCCACAGCCCTCTGATCTCCCAGCCTCAGAGGAGAGTGTGCTACCTACTGAGCCACTGACACTGACAAATTTGATTTGTGAGATGCATTTTCTGATATGCATTTTAATCTCTTTTAATTGTAAAATACCCTGATCCTTCAGGAAGTGACACTATACAAATAAAATTGTTTTGCCCACACAAAAGTGCGCATAAAACAAATACAAAGTCACATATTCCCCAACAATTCAACACATCATGGGAAGTATATGCAAATTGCCATGAAAGAATTTGGACTGGTTCTGCTTATGCAAGATTGTATGGTGCCAAATAGCCTCTCACAAAATCTGCAAAGGCTGAGTAGACAAAGCCATGTGTTTCATCCTTCTCAGGACTCATCAGTGTGCCTCATCTATATCTCAGCTCAGAGAAAGAGGGAACCAGCACATGATAGTCTTGTGGGATTGGGTCCTGGTGAGCCTTAAAAAAAACAATCTAAAAGAGAAAGAGCCACAGCACAAATACAATGAGACAAAAGTTTTCTGTGAAGGGCATTGGCAATTATGCCAGGTTTCAAAGAAAAAAAAGCACACATACCCTAATAATGCAAAGCATCATGGGAAGTATACGCAAATCACTATGAAAGTATTTAGACTGATTCTGCTTTAAGCAAGAATGTATAGTGCCAAATGACTTCTCACACACTCTGCAGAGGCTGAGAACAGAAGACAGACATGAGTTTAATCCTTCTCAGGATTCATCAGTATGCCTCATCTGTATCTCAGCCCAGAGGAAGGGAGAGCCAGCTCATGATGGCCTTATGGGTTTGAGTCATGGTGAGCCCAAAATAGAAAAGCAATCTAAAAGACAAAGAACCTCAGTACAAAGGCATTGAGATCAGGGTTACCCAGGAAGGGCGTTGGCAATTTTATTTCATTTGATTTAGTTTTGTTGACCAGGAAATGAGGACTGAGGTAATTCTGCCTATTTTCGGGAGGGGGTGGTACAGATGGAAGCCAACTGTAACTGAACCACAATAAGCTATTGGTGGTATTTTTAGTGAATAGGGAAATTTAGCCAGAACAGAATTTAGCAATGTTGCCGGGTTCCAAAGAAGTACAAAATGATGCATACTACAGTAATGGAAAGCATTACAGGAAGTATATGCAAAACACCATGGAATAATTTAGACTACTTCTTCTTTAAGCAAAATTGTGTGTTTGGCTTTATAGAGCCATGTATTTATCTTTAAGTAATCTATACGTCCATAAATATGTTAATAGTTGAACATTGCCACTTTAAATTCAGTGATGGCATGATGCTGCACTCTCAGTACTGTCTGCTGCCCTGTGAGAGAAAGGGATAGAATTCAAGCTTTAGAACACTTACCAAATGTATAACACAAAATCCACTAGCCAGGTGACATTTAATATTTTATATTTCCAAATGCAAGTTTACTAAAATATTTCTTGATGATTAATAGATAGTAAATGCACCCCCCTGGTGTTTAGGGGTATGCCATCTGGTACAGATGTAGGAGGGGGTGGCTGAACAGTCAGAAAACACAGTCCAGAAAATAAATATGCTCATTACCTCTCCACAATATATATTACACTCTTCTTAAGTTGTATCGCATGGCTAAGCAGGATAACACTAAATGCCGTAAGTGCCTCCAAGACGATGGTATTATGATTCACATGATTCGGGGCTGTCCAGCTGTGAATTCCTTTTGGCAGACAATTAAATAAAACTTTCCATCCCTTTCTTGGACCTACTGGTTATTTCACAATGGATATATGTATTGTGGGTAACTACTCGGCTATTAAATCTCCAAACCATAAGGCCTATATCGCACTAATATCAGCAGTGACAAAGCTTCTCATAATGAGACAATAGAGCTCAAACTCTCTCCCAACCATGTGTGAGTGGTTCCAAGACATGTGCACCACACTGAACATGGAAAGAGCCATAGCTATATAATATAATTCTCTATCGACATTATGGAATAGATGGGATCCATTTTTTTTCAGTTCTTAGCTGGGAGGTGAAAGGATTAGATGTAGAGACAGTGTCTGTTTGATATTTATTCTCTCTCCAAAATTAGAGTGTAAGAAAGGATATAATAGATAGCTATATGATTACTATCAATGAGACGCGCGAGTCCTAGTCGATTTAATTATTATACTTTTTGGTATATAACTCACTGTATGGGATGGGATGGGGTAGGTGGAGGGGAGGGATTATGGATAGTGGAAAGGGGATGGGTGGGTGGATATGTGCATTGATCTGTAATCATTTTATATTCCCAGGTATGGTGTTATTTTTACTGGGTGGGGGGGTAAGGGTTGGGTTGTGCCTGTTTAACAGTTTACCCTATTTGTGTTCAGTGTGTGATTTATGATCTCTATTATGTTAAATCCTTAATAAAATGTATTACACTGCAAAAAAAATAAATGTGCTCATTACTTGGTTCATCAGATGTTGTGAGATGGCTTCACAAGCAGAGGGAGCAGGCACTTCGCTTCACTTTAGTGGGGGCAGATGCAGGGGCAATGTTCATTAACAGGCAACAAGCAAAAAACAGTCCTTATTTATTAAATCCAATGTCCACAATGGAATCAAAAGTGCAAAGAACTGATTTAATGCAACTGATTAATAATCCACTCCATGGAGCATGAGGGTACAAATGATAAACAGTGGGGCAACTTCGCTGGCACAGACCCTGACCATAAGGCTACAGCAATCTCTTTTTTCCATTCACTTTCTTTCATGCAGCATTTCCCCTTAAGCCAAATAGGCTACAATTTTTGGCAGCAGCACTGTTACCATGGGACAGAAAGACCACACAAAACTGACTTCAAACTTTGCAATATTTCTTTACATACTCCTTGCACTTTACATAGTTTCCATCCTCCAGCACATTTACTTAAACTTCTTTCCCTCGGTCACTTAAATACTTAATCAGACGAAGCAAACTGGGACAGCATGAGATGTTTCTACTGCCCCAATCCCATTTCAAGTTGGCTTTCTTAAAATGGAGCGTGCCCGTGTCTCAACTGTGATGTTACTTCCTGCATGAACAGTCCCACTGAAAACCCTCCTGCCACCCAATCACTGATGCCACATGACTGCCCTGAGCATCCCAAAAAGTGTTATCTATCCCTGGCAATCCCAAAGACCCAAGGCATTTTCCATTTATGCAGTGATTTCAGTCCAGGGTTGCCTTCACCCATGGGTCCCTGCTGAAGTACTATAAGGAGCACCCAGGTGGCCTGCCACCCTGTCTGGGGTCCCAAATAGCCGCTCCCCATGCAGAACTCCTCATACCTCCACAGGCTGCACTCACCTCAAGAGTTCCGAACTCTGCAGCAGTGCTTGCTCAGGGGGAAAGGGATAGGCTGACACTACTATTCCACAAATGATCCAGGCTGCCACTTCTGGACCACATCCCAGAACCCTCCTGTCATAATGGGCCATGCTGCAGATCTCTCTCTCTCTCTACTCTTAAGGCTATACTCACCCACAGGTGAGAGTTTTATTGTCCAGGACCCCATCTGGTGCCTACCCCAACCAAGGTGCCAGAGATCACTTGATGGACTCTATTACTTTCCTCCCTGGACTTCAGCTACCACAGATTGACACCAGAGGGGCCCCATTACTTGCTCCACGGCTCCATCCAAATCTCTAAAGCCCCAAACCACTACACTTTGCCGGTCTTCGAGGAAGGAGGGCCTTGGTGGTGGATGGCTCACACCTGCCCAGCAGCGGCCCTTATGGCCGAACTTATGGGCCAGCTTTCTCGCTTTCTCTTTTCCCAAAAAAGTCCTCCCTATTTGTTGCCAAACTACCTCTATTTATCCCATCTGGGCTGTGGCTCCACCTGGTTACAAAAGAGTTAAGCACCCGACCTACCGGCACCACAACTCTTCCTGCCTAACTACACTTAGCTACAGAAACTTTTTTTTTAACATTCTGTTTTTGTCCCCATTTTCACCTTGCCAGCTGCTGGGACCTCCTTCCACCTGCCCAAGCCCTCCACCCACCATGTGATGTCCCAGATGATCCAGCCCAATACCAGCCTTTGCTTGACAACCTTCCGGGTACCCTGACTATAACCCACAGCTTATCCCCCCATGGGAAGGATTCCCCAGTCCCCCTCAAACTGGGAGGAACATACTTTACTCAACAGTCAATGCCCATGGGGCACAGCTGGCGAGGTGTGGGAGGAATCAAGGACATCCTGCTGTGGCAGCGTGGAGGGCAGGGTGGTTTCTTTATTCCCTTTTCCTCCCCTCACCACAGGGCGAGGTCCTGAGAGGTGGCCCTGATGAGAAGCCTATCTGGGCCATTGGAAGGGTGGGTGAGCCCTCACCACACCTTCAGTGCTCCCCTGCCAGCCCCCCTCTGGGCATGTGATGTCTCTGTGTCAGCTGCCAGATAAGTGGGTATGTGCCAACATAAGGCCACCCCAAAGGAACCACTTTTTCCTTCCTGCATGAAAACCCCTCCCTCTGGGTCACCAGGGGGCAGTCATGCAGTGGAAGGAGGTGTCCTCCCTCGCCCAGGTGGGAGGCATCTAATGGACACCTGAACCCCGCCTCACCGGGTGGCACCAGATGTTCCCACTTGGAGTGTGAACCCAGGTCATCTGGATGGCAAACAGTAACTCTACTGCTGTGCTATCCAGCCAGCAGCTACATAAAATTTATCTAGTAAGCTCCCACAGGGTAATTATATGCCCCCCACCCCACACACAAAACATTCACCTCCTGGTGAACACCTACCAGGCCGCACCACCAATTCCCCAGAGAAAAGATATGGCCATCTCTCCCTCCCCCCAAAGGGCCGGAGCACTAACTGGCTACATGTCCAAAACAGTGGAATTTCATTTACTCCAACCCAGGACTCTACCTTAACCAACACTGTACCATCCTACGGTGCACTCTAGTGACCCATCCACTGGTTCCCACAGACGGAATGCCACGTACTGTAGTGGGGGCATACCCCCCATAACACTCTAAACAACAACCCAAAACTTTGTTCTTTTTTCAATAAAAGAGAAGTGCTACTGCCAGGAAGAGTTCAAAGTATACCTACGGCATCAAATGTTGCACAACACAGAACTTTATACTTAAAATAGCATTGAGCAGATCAGTAAAATTTTTTTTCTAGAACAGGAACACACACTGTGCTACTTTAAAGGCATAACACTCTAAAACATTACAAACATCTGTTGCAATCAGCTAGTCACTCTCTCCCTGACTCATATACATGCACAAACAACTTCATACTAACATCACTCACACTGACTGGGGGGAAAAGTCCTATGAAGGAAGACTCAGGGAGCTGAATATGTACTCTCTGGAAGAAAAGACAGACAGAGGGGACATGATAGAGGCCTTCAAATATTTAAATGGTATCAACAGGGCGAACACCAAGAGTTTGCTCAAACTGAAAGGTGAAGGAACTATGAGAGATCATAGCCTGAAACTGATGAGGGGGGGAGTACAGAGGAGAGTTGAGGAGACACTACTTCATTGAAAGGGCCGTTGCACCTTGGAACACACTACCAGAACAGCTGATGAAAATGGAATCAGTGGGAGAATTCAGGAGGGGTTGGGATAGGTACATGGGCAGGGTATGGGGAGGGAAGGAAGTGATCAGCAGGGGAGCTCTGGGGGAGGAACCTGGGAGCAAGGGAATGAAAAGTGGAGGGAGGGAGGGAAGCATCAGGGACATAACTGTGAGCTGCATCTTGGGCAGACTTGATAGACCATTAGGCCAAATCTGCTGGCAACTTAGAATGTTAGTATGTTATCCCCACACTCCAGCAATGCATGCCTTAATACAGCTGTAAGGCTCAGCTACCAGCTCAGAGAGGCATATTCCAGTCCAGCCACCTCCTGATAAACATTACTAACCAGATTTTTTTTTTTAAACATGAAAACATCATTTATAACTTACTGGGAAGTCAACCCCTTAAAACATTTGAAACATTTTTAAATAATAAACAAAAGGGATTGATTTCACCCAGCATACAGCGGTGGGGGTCCATCTTTTTTTCAATCTTGTCCTGCACCCGATGCCAAGGCTGTATCGGGGGATTAGACTAGACACAATCATTTTTGGACAGTCTTAAGAAGTGGTACTACATCTAGGGTTCTGTGGCAAAATACTGTTTTGGATCAGGTTTGGTACACTCCTCCCCTGAAGCATCCTCACAGATGATGTAATACTTGGTCTTCTGTCCCTCTCCATCCTGGACCATTGCAAAGAGAGGGTGGTGGACGCATGGAAAGGCCTCCCTGAGGAGGCCGTGGCATCAAATACAGTGGTGGAAATCAAGAATGCATGAGAAAGACATAAGGTAATTATAGTGGGTGGGGTAGGAGGAAGTAGGCTGTTGGTTAACTGGGATTTGCAGCTTATTCAATAGGTAGGGGAAATGGGCAGACTGGGTGGGCCAAGTGGTCTTTATCTGCCGTGAAAGTCTTTGTTTCTTTTTTGTTGTTTGTTTCTTTGTGCTCAACCCTTCTGAGCCACCTCCCAAAGCCAGGAAAGGAGTGAAGCTGGAATGGGGACCATTCTGATCCCATCACCAGAAATTTATGTCATGACTATAATCCTCAAGGTCTTTCCTGCTGCTTCTGCTCAAATTATAGAGTTCTAGCGAGCAATTTTCTCCTTTATGTGCAAACACTGATGGGCGGTTCACTATGCTTCACAAAATGACACTCCCACTCCTCACAGCATGACCTCTGGCCCCAACCCGGCCACTTCCAGCCAATAGCATATGGTCAGCAAAATGCTGCATACATTAACTGTATGCTAAACAACCCATGCTGGCAGAAAATGGTGCTGCTCAGAAGAAGCGAAGTTTCACAAGTCCAAAATGGTACCACCCCTCCACTGAACTTTACTTTGTTAGGTCACGAAATCCAGCAGTCTTTCCTGCAGCCCCCCATAGTTGTCAAGGCATAAATGCTTGTACTCCCCACAGCAATTTAAAATCCTAAATTAGCCCCCACATTGCAACCCCCCCTCATAGGGGTATATCAGATGGTACAGATGTGAGAAGGGGTGGCTGTACAGCCAGAAGATACAATCCAGAAAAATAAATATACTCATTACCTGGTTCATCAGATGTTGCGAGATGGCTTCGCAAGCAGGGGGAGCAGGCACTTCACTTCACTTCAGTGGGGACAGATGCAGGGACAATGTTCATTAACAAGCAACAAGCATGAAAACAGTCCTTATTAATTAAATCCAATGTCCACAATGGAATTAAAAGTGCAAAGGACTGATTTAATGCAGCTGATTAAATTAATAAACCACTTCATGGAGTGAGGGGGTATAAATGATTAATCATGGGGCAACTTCGCTGGCACAGAACCTGACCATAACTCTACAGCAATCTCTTTTTTCCAGTAGATTAACTTTCTTTCATGCAGCACTTCCCCTTAAGCCAAAAAGGCTACAATTTCTGGCAGCAGCACCATTACCATGGGCTGAAAAGACCACACAAGACTTTGACTTCGAACTTTGCAATATTCCTTTACATACTCCTTGCACTTTACATCCTTTCCATCCACCCACACATTTACTTAAACTTCTTTGCCTTGGTCACTTAAACACTTAATCAGAGGTAGCAAACTGGGACAGCACGATATGTTTCTACTGCCCCAGTCCCATTTTGAATTGGCTTTCTTAAAATGGGGAGCATTCTTGTCTCAATGGTGATGTTACTTCCAGGATGAACAGTCCCACCAAAAACCCTCCTGCCACCCAATCACTGATGCCACATGCCTACTCTGAGCATCCCAGGGAGTTTTATCTATTCCTGGTGTTCCCGATGACCCAAGGCATTTTCTGCTCATGCAGTAATTTCAGTCCAGGATTGCCTTTACCCAGGGATCCCAGCTGAAATGCCACACATAGCAACCAGGTGGCTTGCCACCCTGCCTGGGGTCCCAAACAGTCTCTCCCCATGCAGAACTCCTCATGCCTCCACAGGCTGCATTCACCTTGAGAGCGCCAAACTCTGCAGCAGTGCTTGGTCACAGGGAAGGGGATAGGCTGCCACCCTTATCCCACTGACGATGCAGGCTGTCACTTCTGGACCATGCCCCAGACCCTTCCTGCCATAACAGACCCTGCCGCAGGTTTCCCTGTCTGCTCTCAAGGCTGCACTCTCCCACGGCAAGAGTTTTATTGTCTGGGACCCCCTCTGGTGCCTACCCCAACCAAGGTACTGGAGATCACTTGGCAGGCTTCAGTACTTTCCTCCCTGGGCTCCAGCTCCCACAGACTGACACCAGAGGAACCCCCTTACTTTCTCCATAGCTCCACCTGACTCTCTACAGGCTCAAGCCACCACACTTCACCGGTCTTTGAGGGAGGAGGGCTGGGGTGGAAGATGGTTCACCCTGGCCCCACCATGGCCCTCACAGCTGAACTTATGGGCCGAATCTCTCTCTCTCTCTCTCTTCACAAAAAGTCCTCCCTTTGTGCTGCCAAACTATCCCTATTTATCCCCTCTGAGCTGAGGCCCCACCTGGTTATAGCAGGGCTCAGCACCAGACCTACATGCACCACAACTCTTACTGCCTAACTACACTTGGCTACAGAAAATTTAGCTAGTAAGCTCCCACATGGTGCTTACACAAAATTAAGTGACACAAGTTTGCCATGAGTAATTTTTCAGTAGCTGCTTTCAACTACTTGATTCCTTGAAATGTGGCCAAATGAACAAAAGAGTTCAAATGAACCCTGGTCTGTTAAATGGCAGCAAACAGCATTATAATTAAGCCACCAGACCATCCTACAGATTAAACACACAGGTATTAAAACATTGCTTGACATTTATTAAATATTAAAGTAGTAGTACATGATAGCAGTAACAATTTTGACTTGTACTTTTTTAGTTTATTTTAGATTGCCCATTATCTCCTGACTTGTATGATGTCCTATTTACTCAATTATGAGTCTGTTTTAGCACTTTTATTCACATTTGAAATGATAAAAGGAGTGTTCCTTTTAAGATGGCTTGAACTAGGTTTTCATTAGTGTTCTCAGCTGTTTTTGTATATGTGTTGTCCCGTAAGGTTTGTTTGTTGCGTGCTAGTTCACTATAGTCACAAGAAAAGTGATATTAAACAACAGGTGTTCAAACTGATGGAGAATATTGATGGAAACCTGGTCCAAGCTATACTAAAAGGAATGCTCATTTTATTATTTCAACAGCACAAATAAGTGCTAAAGCATAATCAAAATGTGGAAAAAAAAGGGTTTTCATACAAGTCAGGAAATTGGGAGCAATCTTAAATAAAATAGAAAAAGGTCAGAATTTTAACCACTATCATGCACTGCTGCTTTAACGTGATTAAAAAAAGTAAATTAATAAAAAAGCATGTCAAGTGCTCCTCCCTGAGAATGCACAAAACCAATTTAAGTTGTCTTTTTACCCTGGGGTGTCTTGGTCAATGTCCTGAGTACAGACTTTTTCATGAATTTGATTTTTTTCCCAAATAAACTTGTGTATTATTGTGTTGCTTGCACGCATGTGCAAGAAACACATTGTGTCAGCCTTCTGCAAAAGCGAGTTATGGAGGCATGTCACTGTTGTGCCGAATGGCAGCAGTCTGTTCTAGGGCTGGTCTCTGCTGCAGCCAATAGAAGATCATGCTGTCAATCACAGCAGTTAGTGAGCATGCCACAATGCTTAAAAAGATTCGGCTACGTCACCATGCAATTAGCTGTTTTGGTGCATTACAAGCTACCAAAACAGCTGATTGCGTGGCATCCCCATGGCGATGGCTTCTCCGTTGGCCTCTCACAGTCCGCAGGAAGCCGATGGAAAGCTGCCACCCACTGTTCAGTGTGCCTTCCTGGAGAAACATTTCAATAAAAAAAGGAAAAGAATAAAAGCCGATGAGGTGCCCAATCCCCCTGTCAGCATGACCCCCTCCCCAGTTCATTTGCTGACAGGGTAGCCCAATCCCCATCAGCATAATGCACCTCACTCACCCATTTTTTGTTTACTGAGGGGGTGCCCAATCCCCCCCTTGGCTCATGCATCTCCCCCCAGCACACTGTATGGCCGATGGGGGTGCCCAATCCCCAGTCGGCTCCACTGCCCCTTCCAAACAAACTTCCATCTGCCATGCTGGGAGCCCATCCCACCACAGGCATCGGGGTGTGACTTGAGATTGTCAACAGTAATGCTCATGCCATTCCACCCCACCCTGCAGCCGGTGGCAGGCATCAAGGTGTGCCTTGGACCCTTTGGCCCCAAAATTCACCCCATACTCCTATATTGCACCCATTTTAGTGAATTTCCATGTGGAATGAGGTGAGTGTAAAGCCCAAACACTCCAAAGCACACCTCAACACTTGTAAGTGTCTGCAGGGTAGGGTGAGGTGAAATGTGGTGACCGTTTTGGGTGATGACCCAAAGGCACACCCCAATGGCTATCCATCTCTGCAGGGTGGGGGTGGAGTTGGTGTCAGTTCACTGCTTCACTGCCATTCCTATGCTGCATCTGTCTAACTCCTGCACTTCCAATGCTAATGACAGAAAGTAACACTTGGCATTGACAAATGGTTGTATAACTTGGGACTACTGTGTCATGCATTTTTGTTAGTTTCACTTTTGGGCCTCCACTGAGCATAGATGGATTTCTGATTGGCCTTGACAGTGTGGTGCAGTTGGTAGCACATCTGCCTCTGGGCCAGAAGGTTGTGGGTTCTTCTCTCACTTCTAGATTGGGCACATAGCAAAAATGCTGGTACCTGAGTGCAGTAATAGGGGGTGCTGTACTGTTGGGATGTGCTATCCTTTGGATAATACATTAAACTGAGGTCCCTTCTACCCATCTCTGGTGCTGTCCAGGTAGAAGTGAAAGAACCTATGACACTTTTCACAACAGTAGGGGAATTGTATTAAGAAGAAATAAAACAAAAGAAGATAAACCAAAATACAAGAAATCAGAGAAAGAAGGAAAAAAAGTAGCAAGTATTTGGATAAGCCAAGAGAAAACATAATCAACTGAAAAAGAAAGTCAAAACTGCAAAACCAAAAATGCAAGCACTGAGCATCTAGCAAGGGGCTGGGAGTGCTGACGTTGGCGGTGACGTCAGGGTGCGTGCCCTCCCTCAGAACAGGGGAGAATACTTTCCAGGCTTCGGGAAGACAGAGCACCAGAGCAGACCCCTTATAGCTCACACAGACCTAGCCTTTCAACTCCCAATGAAACCTGGATTGTTCAGGATGTAGCTGCCCCACTTCATCCCCTCCCCAGGGGGGGCCACGGCTCCATGGGGCGAGCGAGATGGTTTAGATAGGTGGCAGAAGGGAGGGGAGGCAGACTTCACAGTTGCTCCCAATGAAGTGGAGCTTGGGGAGGTGGGGGTGAATAAAGTACAATTTCAAAAAGAGTTATAGCAGAAAATGTACCTTTAAATTTGAAATAAAGATAAAGATCTTTTGGGGCAAATTCATACATTTTAATAATGAATAAATAAGGGGATCATATCAGCTGTAATGCCAGCTGGCATCTCACCTGCCACAGAAAGACTTTTAGATAGGCAAAAATAACCATTAAGGTGCTTTTATGACATATCCATAACTGCACTGGAAAGTCACCTGGAACTAAACACTCATAAGTGAGTCTTTCCCTCCATGGAAGTTATCAGTTTCCAGAAACCCCCAACAAATGTACATGATAGTAAGAAATGCTCCAAAGACTCAATATCTGCCTTACATTCTGGATAAGATTTCTGCTTCATGTTTGTGACTACCACAGAATCAGTTTTCCTAGAGAGCAAAGCCACAAAACATCCCACATTTTCTGGGGTACCATCTTATCAGTTACCTGGGCAGTTACCAGGGAGTTCTTCTGTGGGTGACAGTGTTTAAAGGTAAGCTCCTGCTTTTTCCTCCCAGTTAAGTTGAGCCATATGTGCTATTCTAAATTTAATACCCAACATAGTAATCAGGGCATACTAAGTTTTATCCTAGCTCCCAACTGTTGAGAAAAGGGACTTGAGCACACATGAATCCCCACAGACTTATTCAAATTGAGCTCTGAACCTAAAACTTTTGTGAAATCTGCAAATGTCTCTAATGCCACCTTTTCTGAGGCTGAATCGGCTACAAATAAACAAATACTATCTGCATATGCTTTGAGTTTAATAGGGCGCCCCCCCAATTGTGCTTCAATGTCACGTATTCTAGGGTCAGAGAGATTTTTCTGTATTAAAGGATCTAAGGCAACTACACAAATAAATGGACTAAAGTGGAACCCCCGTCACACTCCCACATTTACAGGAATTGGATTACCAAAATGGCCCTATAAAAAGTGAAGCCTGTAGGACATGAATATAACAGTTTCAGCCAGGTAACAAATTATGAATGGATCCAATACAAATGAAGTACAGAAAATAGGTAGTCCTAAGAGATTTGATCAAAAGCTTTCCTCTGATCGATGGGTAAGAGAAAATCAGGAATCTGTTTTCAGCTAGTGTGTTCAATGAATTCATGTATTACATACAGTGAGTCAAAAATCTTCCTTTTAGGAATGGAGCACATTGGTACTGGTACAGTTAGAGAACTGGCAACCTTCGCCAGGCAATTATGGAGAATTTTAGTTAAGATTTTGAAATCAGAATTAAATAGACAAACTGGTCTCCAGTTATCTATATTGGTTTTATCACTTTTTTTTTACTTTTTATTATAATTGTTATACCAATACAGTACAAAGATACACACTGAACAGTGCAATCCATCAGTCCAAACTAAGTATGTTGACATTAGGATAGTTGAGTCACTGTTCCCTTCAGTATGAGATAAGAGGAAATAGCAATATTGTTGAACAAATCCACATAAAAAAATAGTCTATTTGGCTGTTGTTGCCAATGCCTTAAACTGATATCATTCGACCAAATAAAGTCCAAGAATACAGGAAACAGCTACTAAGCCTTTGTGGTAAGTTCAAGTAAACTTAATGAAATGTTTTCTCTCAGTGACGCCCCATATCTCCTTATAAACAACAATATTCTATTATTATTGTGAAAATTACCCATATCAGAATAAAACTTAGACTAGCAGATGCACTTAACGGTGTTAAAATGGAGGAAGAGGAAGCAAAAGGTGCCTGTTGGAAGCTTGTACACCACTGTTATCAAACATTGTCTGCAGGAGAGTCAACAGCTTGAATCAGCTCTCTGTGAAATGGCCGACTTGCGGGAAAGCTGATTTCTGCTCTCCACAGGAAAGAAGAAAAGAAACATTGGTGGCCATCTTGACAGTACCTAAACATTAAAGGGAAAACTAAATCACCCCCACATGTGTTTTAGCATCCCAGCATATTGAAACGCACCCAAACACAAGGCACTAAATTAGTTAAATCGGCTTAACATTAATTCAATTGCAACATAAACTTGCAAATAGCAGAGTCTGTGCTAAATGTCCTTTCCAGAAGGGGTAATCAGTCTCGGAAAATATAAGTCTTCCTCCACACCATCTTAGGGCAGAAATTAGGGCTGAACAAATAGCAAAAGCATTATTTCACTTAAGACCAGGGTTTCAAGTGTCTGCCCCATCAAAGTCTCAGGATGCCTCCCCCTCTGTTGCTGCTGTCTCAACTTGTAGCTTGTCCACTAATTTCCCAGCTTCCTTGGGGTTGGTGTAGATATAGGCTTCATGGCCCTTGGTAACATGTAGGCGGGCTGGCATCAGCATGCTGGTCAGGCTCTCCAGCTCCCAAAGACAGCATTGGACTGCATCTAAACAAAAAAAATCAAAGTTCCTTCTGTAAAGAATAAAAGAGTAGGCAAATGTTACTGCAAATATTCAAAGCAAAACAAAATGAAAAAAAAAAAACACTGAATACAAGAATACAATAAAGAAAACAACTGCTTTCACCTAAAGGTAGAGGGATTGGGAATTAAATAAATAACATTAGTGCAAAAAGCAACACATAGCAAAACACTGGACTCTATGTGCATTCAACTCACTGTAAGGAAAAGCACTGGAAACTTGCTCTATTTCCAAACAACTTACATTACTTTATCCAGGATCCTTCCTTCCAATAAAACAAGAATGTGTTCTTAGGATAACAGAGTTTTTCGTGTAATAAATCTTAATTAATGCAGACTAGCGTATTTTAAATGGATAGGCATGAGGCTCTGAGCTGCTGTAGTACAAATTGGCTCCTGGCCTGCCACAAATAACATTTCAGACAGGACAAAGTAACTGTAAGAGTGCTGCTATTGTACCTCCGAAATTGTGGAGGAAAATCCTCAAGAATTAAATATTTGTACGTCACCCTCTCTAACCATGGAACATCCCATCTTATAGTCAGGGCAGACCACATTCCTGTACTAAACTTACATTCCAAGAAGAAATGTTCTGTGATCTCTATTTCATTACCACAGTATGGATAAGGGCAGTAAAGTTCTTCCACAGCCTTGTTCTTATTATTACCCTGGACCCCCATCTGCCATAGCTACACAGGCATAGCACATCCCACATACTCTATATACTGGAATTCTAGAGTCCATTAATTGGGTTATAACCAAGGGTCTTTTATGACGGAAACAGCACTTGAAGTCAGGTTCCTGTATAAAAATGCCACTCATCACCGTATTATGTAATTATTTCCTCTACAGTTACTTAGGTTGTTGTTTAGTGAGCTTCCACTTTAGAAGTTTCTGCAAACTCTGTCTACCATAGTCTGATATATCTAACTATTACAACAGTCTGGGGGGATGGGTGCAGTTTGCCACTTATCAAATTAACAAAGTTCCCTGCAATCCAGGAACCTGCTGGTGAGGTAGGATTAGTCAGCCCCAGTCTCTATGAACATTAAAAAAATTAAGTGTGGAAAAGGACTATGGGGTTCAGCATGTTGAGACCTCCTTTATTTTTTGGTAAGTAGGTAAAATCCTGCTTTACGGGGTTCAGATGGCTCCCCCACAACATCTGAAAGAAAATACAGAGGATGCATGTCTCCAATTGAACCGGGGTGGAAAAACATAACTGACAGAAAGTATAGGAAGTAAAAATTGCACAGTTATATGAATTCTCTTAAATTTGGACAGTTTCCAGGATTTTCAATGGCTTACTTTACCTTCACACAGCAACAGCTCTTCTGTCCAATTACAGGCTGCCACACTGCCCACCATGACATGTACGCCCAGTACTGAAATAGGGCCTTCCACAATCCTGACTCCCACACTAGAGGGAGCTGTGGGGAACATACCACACAGCTGTATGCCTTTACTTTTATCCATGTTGATCTGTGACCTGGTAAAACAAGAAAATGGCTCATGTTCAGCTGGTGCAGAGGACTGGTGCTAGTGGTAGGTTAGTCAAGCCTCTATAATCCAACATGAACAAGAGCTCTTGCACACAGAAAAGCTTTACCAGAGAACCATGTTTTAGTTTTAAAAATACAAAAAACTTTATTAAAGTGCAGTTCAAAACATTGAGGTGGAGCATATAATAGCCAGTCATACCAGTTGCCCTGGCGCTTCAACAAAAGACTTCATCAGGGGGCCCTGTCTGATCTACCCTTTCCCTATGGGCACCAAAAGGATCACCATAAGGGTGCTTCTGTGTGCCATATTTTAACAGCCTCTAAGTTTGCTACACAATTGTATTGGTATGTCTCCCTTTCTAATTTCAGTTGTTGGACCTGATCTGAGAAATCCCTCTGACCTCTACTTGCCAGAGTCAGCACTCTATGGAGTTGGTCTCATAATTTTAAATATCAAAATTAGACCTCTCTTTGAATTTCCCATAAGATCGAAACACTTGCTGTACATCTTTTTTAGTATCTTCCCACCTCTTCTGTGAGTCCTCATAACAAACCAGAACTGATTCTCTTGCCTATAACAATTGACTGGTTTCATGTTGTACTGGTGGGACTTCAAGGAGAGAGGAATTCAGCCTCCACCTGCCTGCCTTTGCAGGGAGGGGAGGGGCAAAATACACTACTAAGTGTAAGAGAAGGTGGTCAGTAAATTCTAGTGGCATTAAGAAAAATTGCCAGAGTTCAGGACCTGGGGTAAAAAAGACACAATTGATTCAGGTTGACAATTGATTTCTATGATAAGTCCTTCCTCAAGTAGAATGCAAGGATTGGTAACCATCTATTAAGCCAGCAGTATTAGTCATTTTGTCTAAAGCAAATGAGTGACAATGTGCTTTTTTCCCCCTCTGCTTTTCTGAAGGAAATATCCAAAGAGCAGTTAAAATCTCCTCCCTGCATTACAATTCTAGCTGTATATAAAGAGAGTTAAATCAAATCAAACAGTTCAGCTCTTTTAGCTTTTGCTTGGGGTGCATATGTATTAATGCATTTTATGCTTTTATCCTGCCATTTGATGTTCACCATAAGTGCTCTCCCAGGGCTGATATCAACTAATTTTTCAACCTTGAAATTATTGCCTTGAAAAAGAATACCCTCCCAGTCAGTTCTGTCCTCCCTGAAAGACCAAAAAGGTGGTCCCCATAACCAGTACTTCTTAGCCTGGGTTAAATCAAACTAGTGAACATCCATGTTTCTTGAATAAACATGATGTGGAAAACTACTTGGAAAAGAGAAAATATAGCCCTCCATCTCAGAGCAGATTTGATACTCGATACATTATAGGAGGCAATGTTTATCTGAACCATGAATTATGTGATATATAGCTAACGATAGGACCTCAGGTAACCTTTTCTTGCACAACGTATTTTCTTATCTGTCTCCAGCTTCATTTAACAGTATATTGATCAGAACCCAAGGTCAGTCTGGTTGGGAAGAAAGTGTGAAAGATACATCAGAGACCATGTCACCCATATTAGAGTTTCCCCAGTTCCTATTTTCTAGTAGGACTTCAAACTTGTTAGAAGTGGAATATGTATGTTGTCTGGGGGCTGTATCACTAGCATGGAGCTCCTGTGGGAAGCTGAAGTCACATGCCCTCTAGGGGTGGGGGCATCAGTACAGGTTCTTCTTCCTGGCCAGTGTCTTCTGGGTGTATATCAACTGTAGCAGTATCTACAGTAGTATCCTCCATATTTTGGGAGATTGTTTTGGTACCCCCTTGATCTTCATCCTCCTCTTCCCTAGGTGTTTCCAGTTTGGTTTTATCAGTTCTTTGCGTGGACTTTGTTGGTTCATCCACTTCTTCTTCTGCTCATCTTGTCTTATTTCCTGGTTTCCTGAAGGAGACTGTGAAAATGCAAGTTCCTGAGCAGTTTCTGTTCCTGTTGAGATTCTCTGCTTATGTTTGTCATGGAAGGGGGCAGGCATGCTCGATATGTTAAGGCCCTTTCTTTTTTAGCACTCCTTAAAAGATTGTCTTAAGTCTATGATATTAGACTAGTGAAAGGCATGTCCCTTCTCTTCACAGAGACTGCAGCAGAACCAGTTCTGACACATTAGAGTGGTGTGCCTAAATTCTTAGCAGAGCTTGCATCTTAGTTGATCCCATGCACTGGATAGATGATTTCTGGAGCCACATTTATAGCAGGCTGTCAGTTGGCCCAGATAAAAACACACTACCCTGTGTCTCCCTAGAAAAAAAACTTAGGCAGATGCAATACTGCTTTTTCCGTACATTTCAATTTAATGCAGAAATTCCGTCTGTCAGTCCTGATAAGATCTGAATCCAGTATTAGTTCAAGTTCACTCAGGATCTCTCACCTTTGTTTTAGCCAATAATAGAGGTCGTTGATGTTGTCCCCTTCATTCTAAAACCTGATGGTTACTGTCTTGGTGGTACACTTAGTCAGTTGAATCATGATGAAGGGGGACCATGCTGACATGAATTTTACCTGACTGCCATGAACCAAAAGCGTTCTAAACTATGGGAGTCTTAAAAATCACATCAAAAGTATCTTCACTCAATACATGTAATAGTTCATAGATGTCTGAGGCTGCAAATTGAAGGGATGACAGTAATGACTGTCAAGCTACATAGGCTTGGTCCAGACACTTCCTGGCTGTTTGCCAGAGCCTGCCATGTCAGCTGCTCTCAAAGGTACAAACTGAGAACCTATAGTCAGCCCAGTCCCTTCTCCTGCTACATGTAAAAAATGTTTCAGGAAAGTTTTTTTTTTACAGTATCGCTCCTCATCCTTGACCATCATCCATAAGAGATGTTGTTTCCTTTCCAGTAATACTGATTCCAATTGCCATTCATTGCCATTCAGCAGCTAGGATGTCTTCAGGTTCTGTACCTGTGCAGGTAAACTCTGTATCCACTTCTTCCATAGGCTGTACTAAGTCCATCTGGATGTGCTCTGGAGAAACATAGATTGGGGTCGAGGACTGAACACCAGTATGCAGCAACATATCTTCCTCCTCCTTGCTGGAATCCCCCATCTTGGACAAAAGGGCCAACACCACCCCCTTCCAATAGCAGGGAAATTTTTATTGCAATCAAAAATACAAGAAAAACAAGGTAAATCATACAAAGGAAAAGAAAATCAAAAGAATATAATCCTATCATCCTACTCCTTTATATAACTAATAATAATAAGAGAAACAGAACGGGAAAAAACATACAAATCATACATCATGGCATGGTAAAAAGCAAAAACAACCTGCCTCCCCAAAATAAAGAACAACCAAACTTTAGTAACAAAATACAGGATGGGTCACTCAAATAGGTAGCCATCCTCAAAAAGGAAATTTAAGAAAACTCTATAGAATCTTAAAATATGTAGAAACAGTAACTCCAGAGCTGATGCATTTGCTAGGGTGGGACACTCTTTTCCTTCAACTTATGTATCTTTTGTAGAGCAACCTTGGCATTAGTTAGAATTTCCATATACACAACATGGTTTTGTTGCAACACTGAAGAGCATCTAGGCTGCCATATGTAAAATTTCAAAAGTTCCCCAATTACTTGTAAAGTGAAGAGCTCATACTGTCTCCATGGTTTACCAGAAAGCCCCCAAACCAGCTTGGTATTAGAAATCATAAGGAACAGGGGTTCTGTCCATTATCTGGCCAAATAAGACTAGAAAGCCTGAACATACAGACAATTAAAAAATAAATGGTTCCGAGTTTCCAAACTAAGTACACAACATTCCCTTGGGCAATATCTTTCAGACACTTGTTTATATTTATGGGAATTTCAGACCCCCACTTTTCCATAAATGCTCAGCCACTGTAAATCCCAAACATATGGGGGTAGCCTTTTATTATCCAACACCTGAGGCAATGATGAATCCACACAATTGGGAAGTACCAAACAACTGTGAAAATTATTATCCACAATCTCCTTATACAGCTGCTTCCTGCTCACAGTAAGGAGTCCATTCAGTTCAATTTTCCAAGTCTACACTTTACAAAGGGTGTCCAAAATGTAGTCAGAGTGACACCTAGTTTTTTTAAGGACCTTCAGCACACCACAGCACCAATCAGATGGATAAGGCTGTAGCCAGTCTAATAAACTGGAAGCTCAGTATTTTCTATTAGCTTTCAATGCCATGCTGATATTCGAGGTCAAAAAATGCTATGATAAAACACAATGGGGTTAATCATAACCACCCCACCATCCTTCTTAGACCAATATGTAAGGCTTCTTTAAAGGGAATTTAAGCAGCTTCCCCTCAAGGCCTGGAAGAAGACATTCAGAAGTCTTGTGTCCATGACCCGAGGCAGTGAGAAGACATAACTAATATATAAAGATATCGAAAGAAGTAAGGTCTTGATCAACAACACTGTCTTGGATTGAGATATTCTTCTATTTTTCCAAGCATTCATTTTCATCTGTGCCACTTGTAAACAAGAGTTCCAATTTAACTCAGCCATATTTGTGTTTCCATAAGTAACCCCAAGTAGGTTAATATTCTGATCCACAATAGGAATATCAGCAATACACTGGAGTGGAGGGGACTCAGGTAAGCCAATCACACAGCCAGAACTCTTATTAAAATTAACCAAAGACCCAGAGACTCCAGTAAACTCTAACAATGTCTGTTGGATAGCAGAGGCCCCCAACACCAGATGCAATTACCATAATGACATCATCCGCATACGCTATAATTTTAATTGTGGGGGAAGGGATCAAAGCAGGATCCCGCCATTTGAGCATTAGACTGATTTTTTTACAGAAGAGGGTCTATGCAAAAAACACAGAGCAAGGGGCTTAATGGGCACCCCTGTCTAACCCCTCTTTGAAACTGGAATGTCTGTCCAAACCAACCATTGGCAGATGATCACAAAGTGGTCTGGGTGTACGAGCTGTGAATCCAGAAGACAAATTTATCCAGAGTGTTATAGGCCTGCAAAACGTTAAATAAATACTCATGTGACACTTTATCAAAGGCCTGTTCCTGGTTCATGCTTAACAGATACCCAGAGACTATATTTTGGTTTCCTCTTAGAAATAATTCTCATAGCCACAACAGCACATCTTGTATTTTCCTAGATTTAAGGGAACACATTTGGTGTGAACTAATCACTTGCTCAGCAATTTTCCCCAGTCAGCCAGCCAACATTTTATCAAGTATTTTATACTCTGTATTCAACAGACTGAGTGGTCTCCAATTATCAATGTCTGCCTTATCCTTTTTCTTGTGAATAAAAATCATCAGGGGAGATAACTATGACTGAGGAAGGTGACAATTATCCAAGCTAAAATTGTAAAGCTCTGAAAAATGGAGATAAATGGTCCTGACATTTTTTTAAATTCCGCACTAAGGCCATCCTTTCCCAGCGAGGTGTTAAGAGTTCAAAAGCCAAATGCTATTCAAGACTTCTTCTCTTGTAATAGGAGATATCAGGGCTGCCCTGTCCTTATTACCCAATATCGGGACATTTAAATTAGACAAAAATTCCTGTATGGTTGGGTCAGCAGAGGCCCTACTAAAAGTAGAAGCCATGTGCTGATTTACTACTTCCAGTAATTCAAATTTAGAGGTTGCCTTGTCACCAGCAGGAGTATACAGCTCCTATATGGATCTTTTCTCAGTCCTGGAACTACAATCCTTAAAATGTCAAAAGATTGTTTCCACCCCTATGTACCAAAGCACATCTCCTGATAAAGAGACTGGGCTCTATTATATTGTTTCTGCTGCATACTTGCTGTGATATTGCTTATTTGAGCACTGTAGTCCAGTTTCTCAGTTTCTGTTCGAGTGATCATTTTGTGTAACTGGGATTGCAGACTCAAATATTTTATGTAATCATCTTGTGCCTTCGTCCCTGAGTATGTCTTAAAGAGATGGATAATATCTCTCTTGCTATCCTTTCACCAGGAAACTTTATCATTATAGAAACATCTAACAGACAGCCTAGCTGTCCAAAGTTGGGCCCATTGTCCTTCAAGGACAGGGTCTTCCAATCTACTGTTATTCAATCGTCATTGTCCTTTCCCATGAAGTGGGGCCTGTCCCCATTGCAGAACACAACTGACCATTTTGTGATCAGAAAACCTACAAATAACCATGCTAGCAGATCGCATCACTATGGTATTAGAAACAAAACTGTAATCTATCCTCATTGGCAGAGGTCCCTTAAAAAAGTGTTACCTCCCATGGGATGTAATACAGGATAGGCATCTTTCAATGTTGCGGTTGCAAGGACATTATTCAAACAATTACAGTCACAGTATATTTTATTTTTACAGAGCCCTCTACCAGACAAAGTAGTTCCATAATTTAAATCACCACCCCAGATAACAACCCTGAATGTGTGCCGAAAAGGCTGTAAATCTGTGACTAGTCCAACTCTTAGGTCTTTTATTTGAAGTGCATAGGTTGCAACAAGTCAAAGACTCAGAGTGTCATAAGTGACATCCAAGTATAGAGCTCTTTCCAGTTGGATTTCTGAGAGCTTATGGAGCTGTAACCTACTACCATTAACAATATTCCAACACCATCACATTTATCCAAACCTACAGATCAAAAGGAAGGACCATTTGTCCAAAATCTGGAGGCCTGAGAGAGCTCATAAGACGTTTTAAGTCTAGTATCCAACAAAAAAAGAAACTGGCTCTCAAGACCTTTCAACTCTGTAAGTACCATCAAATAGATCTAAAATAAATGAAGGGAAGCCAAACCCAAGTTGGGAAATGAATAAATTACTTGAAGAAATCTATGAAAAACCCAGAGAAATGAGACAAAAGTCAATTATGACTGCAGTTTGTAAAATTGGCAAGAGGATTTATGTAAGTACACATTAAATCATGAATGAACAAATATTCACAAGGAACAAAGTCATGTTAGCTGCTTTTAACAACATTTTTTAATAAGCACTTGATATACTTATTCACAAGCAGTAATCCACAATGGTGATTAAATATAAGGAAATCCAGGGGAAGGGGGGTTTGTATAATGAATTTAGTTTTTTTTTTTTTTTGGTAACCAGGTAAGGCCCACTAGACACAAGTGCCTGTTTTCAGGGGAGACCTGGGATCACTGGGCAGTTAAGTGACTTGCTCAAAGTCACACAGTATGCAAGTGGAGGTTGTGAGAATCAAACTCAGGTCTGGTCTGTTGGATGTGTCAAGCTTGTTCTCACGTCGTTCCTCTAACCTCTAGGCTATACTGCCAGCCCGTAACCATGGTGGCCATGAGGTACAAAAGGCCCCTACTGGACACTAACGGTGGCTCTGACGAAGATGTAACAGTGTCAGAAACATCAGCCATCATTGTGGATATCACCATGTCACAGTAAAGTCCTGGATGTTGAAAAATGGAGACTGGAAAAGATGGATTAATGAAACAAAATAACTCTGCAACATCCTCCTCTCTGTAAAGACTTGAATATTGGGTAAACTTCAACAAATTAGTAGTGCAAGTCTCCCATGACTTAGGAGAGAGTGGATTAGGCAATAGAGCAACGAAAAAATCTTGTTTAAAAACAAAACCCAAAGCAGCGGGTCAGGTGAGAGATAAAATGTTTTGAGACTGCTATATAGTAACAAATCATTCATATCACCTTTCTTCACTGTATATTGTTTCTACAATGAATGAAGTAAAAACCAGAGTGATTTTCACGCACACCAAGCAATTGTGTCTGAAAATTTTTTGTGTAGTGAGTGCGTGCTGTTTCAAATTGCCTGCAGCTGCATAGGCAGTCTGCACACAGTACCTGCTCAAGTAATTTTCCCTAGTAACAGCATCTATAAGTCTATCCTGTGGGGTAAAGAGTAAAAACTATATAAATAAGTTAACCACCCTGAGTAAGAGCACAAACAAAGTGTATCTCCTGGAAAATACCATCAAACATTTGTTATAACCTTTAATGCTATTCACATTGATGGTGGAAACTTTAAAAGTGGCCATAAAAAACAAAAGATGGAAAGAGACTCAGGTTGTCATTTTATTCTGGGACCGTGTCTATCTCCATTGTGGAAGTGCAGTATCAGTGATCATATTATCATCCTGATCAGAGAGGGGATCAACCTGGGATGAAGTAATTGAACAAACCTCTGAATCTTCTCCCTCGGATTCAGATTTACTCAAGTCAGGGATCTTATGCAGGGCATTAAAGCTGTTCTTATAAGGAACTGAGAAAGGGAGTTTAGCTTTCTTCTCTATAGGAGTGGACTTCCCACCTGCTGTCAAATGCTTTTTCTTGCCTTTCAAGATAATTGGCTGAAAATCATCAGCCAAGGGAGGGGGAGGAGGGGGCATAGGGGCTTGCATCACACAAACCTGGGTTTCAGAAGTACGGGACATGTGTTCTGGTGTCACAGCATCAGTAATATCCATCTCCTGAGAGGGGGCTAAAGTAGCAGAAACCAAAGAGAGGTCTCTCCTGGGGGTATCCACCTGAGGCTCATCCTGCTGTTCTGGGGGGTGCATGGGAGGCTGCCCTCCACTCTGAAGCCTGAGCTGCTCCTCTATGTTGTGTCTAGGTGACCAAGAGCTCAGAAGCTAGATTCTCACCCTTATTATGTGAGACCTAAGGACATCTGGCATAAGAGTGCCCTCATCTTTCACAAACATTACATTTAAATGAATTATGACAGCCCTCGGACAAATGGCCATATTCAAGACAATGCGTGCACTTTGCACTGTCACAAGCATTTCCCAAATGTGCATGAGAACCACATTTAAAACATATTTTCTGTTGACCATAATAAAACAAGGTTCCCCTTTCTCTTCCTAGAAAAAAAACACTAGGTAAATGCATCACACCCAAATCTGTTTTCCTGAGCTTCACTTTGACCTTCCAACCTCCTTCCAACTCTGTTCTGAATCTATGATGGGTACTGGAGTGTCCAAAACTTCACATCTGTTCCTGAGCCAAAACAAAATGTTGTATATATTAACCCCCTCATTTTTAAATAAATAGTCGGTGTCCTAGTCTGAGGTTTTGTCAGAGCAATAGCTAAAATGGACTGTACAGTGGAGTCTTGTACAATTCATTATACCTTGCCAAGAATCTATCTAACCCTGAAATCTGCATAATGCTAACATCAAAATTAATGTCTCCTGTATTGACTAAGGCATATATTTCAGGTGAGAAAAATGTCATTGAATCCTTTAATAGAGTCCTGGCAATGTATAGTTTATCCAGTACAGTGTCCAAGCCACCTTTGTATATGAGATGGACAGTGTTCTTGCAGGGAGCTGGTCCCCCTCTATGAGTGAAGAGTTCATAAAGCTTTCTTAGGGGCTCTTGTTTTATTCTTGAAGAACCATCAGAAGGCATACTGCCATCAATGAGAATCTCTGTGGCCTGCTGGGCCTGAACTTGTGGCACAGAGTCAGGGTATGTCTGAAGTTGCACATGAGGGGCAGAATCATGAAAAACAGGTATTGACACCTCCATGGTTAAAGCAGCAGCATTAGAGAAAGCCTTGGCAGCTCTGTAGCCACAATCCACCTTATATGTTTGAACTGTGGCATCACTGGCATCTGATTCCCAACTACCAGAGACATTTTGAATCCATCCAGCATCTAGTAATGCCCGTTTGGGCAACCAAGCTGTTGTGACCACTTTAGGCTGCTGGGGGAACAGAGAAGCACATTCAGCACCTCTTTCACTTTCCACTGCTGGTGGAACTGCAATTTGCAAATCATGTTTTGGAATTGGCTGTAGGAAAGCCTCAGGGGCCACAGTTTCCACCCCAGTGATCAACATCATGGCTATGTCAGTCAAACTAGAAGCTAAGCCCATAATCAGGGTATCCATACCCAGTAATGAAACAGCACCTCCATCTGTAGTATTAGAGTCCCATACCTCAGGTAGTGAAGTACAAATGCTCTGTACAGGTCTCTCCATGTCAGCATCTGACCATTCAGAAGCAGCTGCATCACTACCAGGAAGTAAAAGCTCTGCTGCGGTCTGTACAAACACTTGTTCCTTGCACGCTGAAGAATACATCAGGAGCTGCAATTTATGTTTAAGTCCTCCTGCTTAGCAATTATTTCCTGTAACTGGCATCGCTTGCCTTCTAATTTACAGAAAAAGATAATCTTCTCAATCCTGCTCACTTTGTAGCTTCGTTGTCATATCCAAAGTCACCCGTCATGGTGATCCAATCTGGAGCCCAGCATCTGTACTGATGCCATCCACAAGTTGGGCCTCTGATATATTTTTTTTTAATTTAATAATTTGGTAACCGGGTAGGGACTCTGGACAATGTTCTTTTATGGGTCAGACCTAGAACAAACAGCAAAAATACAAAACGTTTACATAATGCAACAATTACAATTAGACTTACTCAACAAAAAAGACACAAGCTTATTCTTAACACAATACAAAGGCATAAATTGATGAAGATCAGGAGGTAAGGTATTCCAAAGAGATGGGGCTGCAATAGAAAAAGACCTCTGTCCAGCCCTTGTCTTAATGATTGGGAGATACAGTATAATACAACTCCATCTGCAGACCGTAGTTTAGATAGGGAAGAATAAACTGTTACCATATCTTCCAGAGGAAATTTAGGAACAAAATGAGATTTATAAAGCAAACATCCAGAAAAATAATGAATTTTTTCCATAGGAGATAACCAACCCAGCTGTGAATAAAGTAGACAATGATGCGTCCTGAAAGGGGCCAATAAAATAAATCTACAAATATTATTACAGTATAAGCTATTGACAAAACATTATAATCCCTAACATTCAAATTCTGATACAAATAACAAACATAATCAAAATGAGGTAATAATGAACCAACAGCAATGGATTTTCTAGTTTCGAAGGGAAAAAACAACCGAAATTTAAACAAAATGCCCAATTTCTGATTTATAATTTGACTAACATTCTTAATATGGAATGAAAAAGTAAGGCCACAATCCAACCACACACCTCAAGTACTTAAATTGGGTAACTTGATCTATTGCAGCACCATTCCCATCAGAAATTAACAAACACGGATCATCTTTCAACATGGTAGGGGTCCCAAAAATCATTGATTTCGTCTTTTTGGAATTTAAAATCATTGAATTTAGTACAAACCATTTACACACATTACTAAATGCACCTTCTAAAGCATCAAACAACTCATATTGTGATTTACCCTGGGTAAAGAGTATCAGATCATCTGCATACATTGAGTCACAGGATCCACAACAAACAGGCAGTTGATTAACAACTAAAGAAAACAGCAGGGGCCCCAATATGGACCCCTGTGGAACCCCACACTCAAGCAAAGACATTTGGGAATCCTGTGAGCTAACATGCACAAACTGTTGACAATTCACTAAATAATCACCACACCAGGATAACACAACCTCTGAAAACCAATAACTTTTAATTTACGTAACAATAAATCATGATCAGTCAAATCAAATGCCTTGCTCAGGTCCACAAACACCGCCCCAGTCATTAGGCCATTTTCAAAGCCTCTGAGAATGGTGTCTGTGAACCTGACCAAGGCCGTACCAGTTCCACATCCTCGTCTAATACAATGCTGCTGTGGACTCAAGATGTTATAACAATCCAAATAATCCTTCAACTGATTAGATACAACTTTCTCTAACAATTTACTCAGAGGATTCAAAATGGATATAGGTCTAAAATCATCCAAAACAGCAGCATGGGCCTTTTTTGGAACAGGAACAACCCTAACAGATTTCCAATCCAATGGAAAATGACCTGAAAATAAAGATAAATTAAAAATATAACATAATAGATCAATGAAATAATTTAAAGCTAATTTCAAAAATCTAGCTTCAAGACCCCTACCAGTCAGTACTATTATCTGGTAATGTACAGAGCAAATTAAACATCTCATAAGAATCAATTGCACTAAACTGAAATAACGGGTGTGCTACATGAACAGGCTCCACATCCGAACCATTAGCAGATAATACTGACCTATAAACTGAATAATCAGAAAATTTGGTATTAAATAATTCTGCAGTTTCAGACTGATCCAAAACCATTTCATCATTCATTCATAATTTATCAATTTCACTCTTAATCCCAGGAGAAAATAAATAATTAATATTCTGCTAAAAGGTTTTTGAATCACATAAATTGGTTGTAAATTGTGTATTATAAAATTCCCATTTTGCTTTTTTCACCAATTCAGAAACCTTATTTCTCAGCATACAGTAATTAGCCAATGTAGCAGGAAAAGGACCACATTTATAATGAACCCAGGCATTATTTCTCTGTTTAATATATAACTTGATGTCATCCGAAAACCATCTATTTACCCTACTATGTAACCTTACTGTGTGCAAAAGAAAATATGTGTTTTGAATATCCAATAACTGATTCAAAAAATAATGCAAAGCACAATCCACATCAGGTATTAAATAGAGATATGACCAATTAATCGCAGAAAAAAGGTAGTAACTGCTTCAATATCAATTTGACCATGACGTCACATTTTCAAAATATGGGGTGGGGTCCTCACTGACCTAAAGCTTAGAGTACAAAATATACCCTGATGATCACTTACAGCATTAATTAGGTAATACACCAGAGACTAAGACTATTCTCTCATGATTAGTAATAACCCAGTCAAGAACTGAGTACTTAATTGAGTGAGAATGTAAGTGGGTAGGTTGAATGATTTTTTTGCACTAAGCCATAAGACTGAAGTAAGGATACCAAACCAAGATTATCCCTAAGCTTCCAATTCAAATTTACATCTCCTACCAAAACCACATCATTACGTAAACAAAATGAAGAAACAAAATTCAAACAATCTTTTAAACCATTAATACTAATTTGAGGAGGGTTAGAAAGACAACCCAACACCAAATGTTTTTTCCCACCTAAAGTAATTTTTAGAAACAACCAATCACAACACTGATCAGACTGCACACTAGAACCTAACACAGTCACACAAAGATTATTTTTAAAATAGATTGCCACCCAACCTCCCTTCTTCTTCCCTTTTCGATCAGCTCTCAATAATTTATAACCAGATAATAGACATATATTATCAAGGACTGAGGGCTTCAACCAGTTCTTGGATATAGCCAAGATATCTGGCTGATGATGGCCAACAAAATATTCCAGTTCACTTAACTTAGGAATCAAACTTCTAACATTAAAATGAACAACACTAAATCCTTTACAAAATGACAAATAAGAAATATCCTGACCACTAGACACAAAATTCAGTTCAGGAGGACCAGGGTTAGTCTCCACATCCCCAGATAAAAGTAAAACCAAGCACTTAAATATTTTTACTAAATTCTTTATACTCCCTGATACAGACAACTTGGAATACAACACATTAAATATCTACAATTACGAACTGCATAGGTGTTCCTACGTAATAGGCCACAAGTAGTAAAACACATATCACCATCCACCAACAATTCAGACATGGAATAATCATTAACAATATAACAACCTCTTTCAACCCCCTTAGATACCGTATCTCCCACAAACGTATCACATACATATACACCACCCAATACTAACAAAAGACACAAACTAAACATATTTGCCATTCTTACATGAACAACCAGCCAATAAGTCTCCCTCTCCCTTTCCCCGGTCTTCCACAGACTCCATTGACTCCCAAGTACTTCGCTGAACTTAGCCACTGACTGGCCACTGCAGTAGATGCCAACGCATCTACCGGCTTGCCAATTTAAACCACCACAACCCCACCTTCAAGGGCTGCTACCACCAATCGGGGGGGGGGCGGCTAACAGGGTCCAAGCAACACAAATACCCTGAGTGAGCAATACACTCTGTTGTGCTGCAGCAGGGCTACTGAAGCAGACTGGACATAATAAAGACAGCAGCAGCACAAACACAGTACACAAAATAAGCACTTGATTGCAGGCAGCTCACAATGTTTCATGCAATGGCACATACAATTAAAATGCCACGAATTAGCAGCTCGGGATAAAATGGAGCAGAGGCAGTTCAAAGCATCCAACAATAAACGGCAGCTATGCAGTCACAGCACTCACATAAACACTCACACTACTTGCAGAAAATACAGTCCATCACTTTCGATATCCAGGTTACATTTCCTCTCACAGTCACCAGCCACACTCAACTTAGCTAGGTCTCATCAACACAGCTGACCCTCATATCAGGGAACTTGTGAAATGGCAGCTTCTGAGAGATTCAATGTCCCTCCAACTCCAACAGCTGATACTGGAGCAACTTAAATGTGCACAGAAGTAATGATTACATTGGGGTCAGTGGGGTCTACCACCCACCCACTGACTGCCAAGCACTTCACCACACTTAGCTGCTGACTGGCCACTGCAGTAGATGCTGCTGTGTCCACCGGCTTGCCAATTTAAACCACCACAACCCCACCTTCAAGGGCTGCCACCACCAATTGGGGGGGAGGGGGAGCGGCTAACAGGGTCCAAGCAACACAGATACCCTGAGTGAGAAAAACACTCTGTCGTGCTGCAGCAAGGCTACCGAAGCAGACTGGACACAGTAAAGTCAGCAGCAGCACAAATACAGTACACAAAATAAGTGGTAGATTGCAGGCAGCTCACAATGTTTCATGCAATGGCACATACAATTAAAATGCCACGAATTAGCAGCTTGGGATAAAATGGAGCACAGGCAGTTCAAAGCATCCAACAATAAACGGCAGCTATGCAGTTACAGCACTCACATAAACACTCACACTACTTGCAGAAAAATACAATCCATCACTTTCGATATCCAGGTTACGTTTCCACATATGGCCACGAGCCATGCTCAACTTGGCTAGGTCTCACCAACACAGCTGACCCTCATATCAGGGAACTTGTGAAATGGCAGCTTCTGAGAGATTCAATGTCCCTCCAACTCCAACAGCTGATACTGGAGCAACTTAAATGTGCACAGAAGTAATGATTACATCGGGGTCAGTGGGGTCTGCCACCCACCCACTGATTTCCAAGCACTTTGCCACACTTAGTTGCTGACTGGCTGCCACAGTAGACATTTAGAAACAGGGGAAGAATCTTTCCCCCCTCGCTCCTGCCACCTCCATCCTCTCACCTCCACCATTGGCTGCCACCTGGGAATTCCAAGCAGCAGTGCCCCCTACTGAAAGAATGGGGGAATTTCCCAGGTGTCATGGCCAAACATTCAACTTCCCTTCAAACCAGTTCATGCAACTGTCCAAAGCTGTGTGTGGGTGTTGATGTGCAAAATGGCTGCCACTACACATTTAGTCACTTCATGACCTGTCTCTCACTGCTTGTAAAGTGCTACAATGTGTATGAAAAGTGCTATATAAATGCAGAGCATTCTCCTTCTTCAGCTGCTGCTGCCACTTTGTGTCTGTCCTGGTTAAAGAAGGTAAAATAAAACTATGTATCAGTTACTGCTAGATGTTTTCCATTAGCAACTGGCCACCAGGTTATTGGATTTCTTGTAGCCTGGGAAAAGTCCTAAGAGTTGGGTGTGGCCTCTGGTCCTCCACATACCATCAGTCCAGCACCACACTTTAAATGGCAAATGTACATCTATTAAAATATTCCTTAAACCATATTTCAGATTAATAGGTAGTTAAATAAAGTAAAACAAGTAATTGTATTTACTACTTGCAATTTTTCCATAGTCATTGTCTACCTGGTTACTGAATTTCATTAAATCTGGGTAAAAGTCTAAAATAGTTGGGTGCTAACTGTGAGTTTTTACATAGCAGCAAGTGGTACTAATTGTCAGTGTCAGTGGCTCAGTAGGTAGCACACCTGCCTCTGAGGCTGGGAGACCAGAGGGCTGTGGGTTCAGTTCCCACATCTGGCACTTGGGTTAATATTCCAGTACTGACACTGTAGTGCAGCATGAGAGGGGTGCTGCACTTCTGAGGTACCGTCTTTCAGATGAGACATTAAACCGAGGTTTCATCTGCTTGGATTGGTGGTAGTTCAGGTGGATGTTAAAGATCCCATGGCACTTATCGAAAAGAGTAGGGGTAGTTTTATTTGAAAAGAACATTACAAAATACATCCATTTGACAACTTGAAATACAAAGAAAACAAGACAATTCATAAACTACATTCCATTAAGAGAGAAAAAATAAAAATACCATAAAAATGAATAGTTAAAACTTCAGAACACAAAAATTCCTTTCCCTTCCCCCTCCCTTCATATAACTCCATAACCTATTCACCATTAAACAAAACAGATAAATGATGAAAACAAAAATTTGTAATATAAATGTTTTGAACTCCTTATTTATATTTAATGAAAAAAGAAAAACCTTTCCACCATCTTTGAACTTGTCTCCATGTTGAATATGTTACATCTTTTTCATATATGTGCCACATAGCTTCACTTATTAAGGTCCTAACTGTCTCGAAAGGCATTTTACTCTGCCGTAATACCCAACTGCATCTTGCCTGCCATAAATAAAATTTTAAACAACAGAAAAATATGGCAAGAGTATCTGTATGAAACATGGAGTCCAAAAGGGCACAACGTCTTAATACACATACTTCATAAGACATAGTGTTGAGCCAGGGCATAATCCACACATTAGCTAAATAACCCCATAAAGGTTTAGAATAGGAACACAAAAATAAGTAATGCTCCATGGTTTCTTCTACTTTAATGCACTCCGGATAAGGACAAATCCTTTCCTCTAAAGCTTTTTGCTTAGCATTCCCCCTCACCTGTGTTCTTCCATAAACAGAAAGCCATAAATGTTCCCACATCTGAAGTGGGATTCTTGGATTCACTAATTGAACCAAAACATAATTGTTGCACTCTTGAGCACAACATTTAAAACTAGGTTCCTTTGGATAGATTTTATCAAATACTATTTGATGTAACTTTCAACCAGAGTGGGACAGAATATCCATTTTAGTGAGATTCCATATGTATAATTTTGAAGCTGCTGATTTTAAAAAATCTGCAACATGCAAAAACATCCCTAATCTTGGGGCCACCGCCCCCCCATGCCCTAAAATACTTTTCCAAAATTAACCTGTACCATGACCTTTGTGTCGATGGTGATGACCCTAGTCCACATTTAACTGTCTGTGATATAAACAGAGTATGAAAAAAAACTATAGGGTCTAGCATTCCTAGGCCCCCTTTTTTAATTGGGAGACATGTAAAACACCTTCGGATTGGATTTAATCGGTTTCACCATAGCATATGAAAAAAACACTATTTAGCCTAGTCTCTAACATTTTTGATGGGGGGATACAATATTGCTACATAAAGTAAAATTGGAACCAGGAATTTTTTTATCAGCTGAATACATTTTAATTTTGACATGCTCCATGACTTCCATTGACATACTTTAAATTCCACTTTTTTTTAAAGATTGTTCCCGACTGTACAAAGCCATATTTTGGGGCCCAAAAGTTATACCCAAGATTTTCAATGGTTCAGGGGATACACTAAGACCCTCTAAACTCAAGGCCTCCGGGTATCCTACTCCTATATACAGACCATGACTTTTAGCAATATTTATTTTTGAATTAGATACTAAAGTAAAAATCAGACATCATTTTTACAAACTGCTGAAATTGTGAGATTTCTGAAAAAAAAAAGACATAAATCATCTGCAAACGCTTGAGCATTAATGGTAGACTGTATGCCCATTCCTTGAATACCCCTCCATTTAGGTCTATCAGTTATAAATCTTAGGAAAGGATCCAAGGAAAACACATACAGAAGTGGACTCAGGGGACAACCCTGAAGCACCCCAAGCTGGGTCCAAAAAGTTAAAATTCACTTGTCTTTGAATAATTGGATAAACAACTGTTAATTTATAAATTAATTTGATTAGCCTAATTAAATAATCCTGAATCCCATAATATTGTAAAACCAAAAACAAATACACAGGTGAAACCCTATCAAATGCTTTTTCTTGATCTATTGTGATTAGTGTACTGTATTTACCAGAAAGAGAAAGATGTTCAGTTATATCCCTCACAACCATTAGAGCTGATTGTATTTTATGAGAAGGTAAACTACAGTATAGAACTGGGGAAATTACATATTCTGCAAAAAGTTTTAACCTATTGTTTAAAATATGTGTTATAATTTTGTAATCTGAATTCAGTATAGTGATAGGTCTCCAATTTGAAATATTTTATCTCCTGATTTATATAGATACATTAATAACCCATCTAAAAAAGAGGTGGGAATTGTGTTCATTCTTGAAAAATAACCAAAAACAACTGCTAAACATTCGGATAATTCATCCTTAAACTCTTTATAAAATTCAATGGGCAACCCATCCAACCCTGGAGATTTTCCTGGAATCATTTTCTGAATGGCCAGTTTAATTTCTTGAGGGGTAATGTTAATTTAATTTTGTAGTAATTCAGAAGGTATAGGAGGAACTTGAATGTGCCTTAAATAAGCCTCGATTTCCTGTACTGTGGGACGTCTATCAGGTAACAGTGTTGCCCAATGCTCTTTAATAATAAAAAATAAATCTTTTTCAGAACTCTGCAACACCCCCTGAGAGTCATAAAGAGCTGCCATTTCGGTATTATCCCTCATGGCTTTGCAGGCTTGAAAAGGATACCCTGCTGGGGATTTTTTTATCCCATTTTGGAAAAACACTTTTAAAGTATTAGCTCTATCGTATTGCTAGGATAACATTTCCAGTTTTATCTTTTTATTTGGTCTGAGTAATTAAATCTAGAGGTGTTAGACCAGGTATACAGCTTGTATAACTGTTGGCGCAAAGAGAGATATTTTAAAAATTACTATTTTCTTTATGTTTCCCATTTTTTTTAACCAATTTTGAAAATCTTGTTTGGAATCCAGCCACCACTGTCCAATATCTGCATATAAAAAACAGACAGAACATCTTGCGCTAATAAGGGCTCTTATACTTTTTTGGACCCTAAGTTCATTCAGAGCTTTCACATTCAGTTTCCATCTGGTAGTAAAGGCTTGAATTACAGGAATATCATAAAAATTTACAATTAATAAAACTTGATCAGTAAACTCCACAGGACGAGTTTCCATTCCCCCTATAGGTAGATTTTTGGAAACAAAAACATAATCAATGGTAGACTTCATATTACCCTTCCTAAAAGTAAAATTAGGTCCTTGTTTCCTAAAATCATTAAAATCTATCATATTGGCTGATAATATCAAATCAATAAGGGGACTGGAGTCGCAATAAATTTTAGATTTAGGTTTCTTAATTTTAGTATATGAGGGTATCTCGCAGTTGAAATCACCACACAAAATTATATTGTGAGTGGTCATTAGTAAGGTTTTACCACATTAAACAGTGCCACTCTCCCTGCTTACAGCTGTGGGCCATAAATATTAATCAGCCTATTTGTTTTATTCTTCCACATCCCATCTAATAATAAGGCCCTTCCAGGAAAAATATCTACCAATTTTATTGAATGGAAAGAAAATGAATTAAATGAACCCCCCACCCCATCTGCAGTATCTTGTCCAAAGGATCAATATGAAGGTCCCCAAATCCATTCTCCCTGAAAAAGCTTCTGATATTATGCATAGAAAATGGCCAAGATTCCTGTAAAAAACAGATTTCTAACTGGAACCTATGTAAATACTCAAAAACCATCATTCTTTTACTTGAATTTAAGAGACTATGCACATTTATTGATCCAATTTTTAGATTTGCCATGCATTGCCATTTTTAAGCCTGCTCAGTGATCAACCTTTTTCCTTCTTTTTTCTTTTTCCCTTTGTACCCTGCAAAACCCATTTTTTGTGTTTCCATGTCCTGATCTCTGGGATTGCTATCTCCTTCCTCCTGGTCCATGTCTGAATCCCCCCATTCTGGTGCCAAAACAGCAAAGGGGTTATTTGAATTTATATTGTCAGAAAGAGAAGTAGGGGGAGGGGAAGAAAGGGGAGGGGGAGGGGGAATGCTGGCTAACCTTAAATTCCTAGAGGATCTACACCTCTGAGGTGGAGATAAAGCAAAATGAACACTATCTTGTACAGGGTCACTATAGCAAAGCAGTGTAAGAATCTCCTGCTGTGAAGTGTTCAGATCCAACATTTGAGGGGGGAGGGGGGAGAAGGGGAGGGGAAAGGGGTAATGGATCCTTAACTTTAACCTGCGCAATTTTCCTTTCTGCATCTTCCTTATGATCACGTAGATTTATAATTTCAGTAGAGGGAAAATAATTTTTGTCTGACTCATCCTGGTGGGGGTTTTCAGGTACTTCTGCTATGTCTTGTACCTGTTGAATGAGAAGATCTGGGCTAACATTACTAGCTGCATTTTTAGCTGCCCATAGGCAGTCCTTAAAGGCATGCCCCACATCTTCTCAAAGATCACACTTTATGTGAGATGCACATTGGAAAGAAATATGTCCTACCTCCCCACAATTCCCACATCTGGTTTTGTCACATGTGTTAGAAATGTGGGTATGTGAACCACATTTATAACAGGCTTGGGGTTGTCCAGTGTAAAAACACACACCCCTGTCCCTGCCTAACATAAAAGAGTTAAGAATATGTACAATGCCTGAATCTGTACTTTGTAGTTTTACCTTGTACCTCCACCCCCACCAGTCCAAAAGAGCTCTGTATCCAGAATAGCCTCAGGGTCTCCCAATAGTTCACATCTTTGTGACAACCAGTATGTAATATCAGCTACATGCACACCCTCATTTCAAAACATCACCATAATAAATTTAATCAGAAGTTTAGAAAGAGGAATGACAACAAAGGGAGACCAAATGGGGGAATATTTCATCTGGGTATAACGCTCCCAAAAAAGATCCAAAAAATGGGCAGAACGAAAACTTATGTCAAAATTGTCTTCTCCTGAAATGTTTATAAAAGCAAAACACCTCTGGGAGAAAACCTCAAGGAGTCCTTCAATAAGATTTTTCCAACAAAATGTCTGTCAGGCCTGTCCTCCATACCACCTTTATAATGGATATGAACTACATTCCTCCTGGGAGCAGCTTCTTTCTTTATAATTTGCAAATAGTTCAGACAATAGGGGTTGTTTATTTGTGGGTGTATCATGATTTAGGTCATTTTCTGAATTTTTGTCCCCACTGCAGTCTTTTTCTGTTTCACCAACCAGTTCTTTGTGTTCAACTCCCACTACCTGAGGAGGTTTCTCAATTGTGTTATTTTGAGGGAGTGGTGTGTCTGCAGATGTTATACCAGGAACTTCTTGGACTTGAGGAATAGCTGTTATTGGATCCAAAACCTGCCCTGGAACCCAAGTAGAGGAAGAGGGGGTGAATGATAGTTTATCATCCCACTCCGGGTCTGTGACCCAACTCCCTGCCAGGTTTTGCTTCCAACCCAATTGGGACAATGCTTCCCCCGGAGTCCATGTTGAGTCAAGCAACTCAGCTGTTTTGTGAGATGGTACTGAATCACTTTTTAAGGAATCCATGTTTAAATGTCTTTTGGCTAAGGTTTGTGCAAGCCTTTTGTCTTTTTGTAAATCCTTCTGACCCTGTTTAGACAAATTTGTAAAGGAAAACTGTGTCGCTGTGGCTTGAGAGTCTAAGTTATTTGTTTGAAACTTGACAGCCACCTGGACATCAGGAAAAGCCAGAAAGCCAGAAGTTTTAGACAATGTTATATGCTTTGGGTTTAGGTGAGTGTCAGTATTTAATTTAGTAGGAATTGAGATATTTATTCTTTGAACATTGGTCCCAGACATTTCATCTCTTTTAACTATTGGACTCGGCTGTAGGCACATGCTTAAATCCTCAGCGTTTGAACTGCCAGCCGGCTGACTCTCCCCTTTCACTTCCACAGAAGCAGAATAAACATTGTAAACAGTAACTGACTCACCGTGCCCCAGCTGGGCCTTTGATCTTGCTGTGTCATAGTTTTCTCTGACATGCTTCTCCGCAGAATTGACACTTAAAACTAGGCGTTGCAACTCCTCAAGTTTAGCTTGTAATTTGCTTTTTTCTCGGGCATGCCTTTGTTCTTCTCTTTGCAAAATTAAACGTAATGCTTGCTCAGCATCTTCTGCTGAATCCTTAGTATTTATAACTTTTTCCTCAGTTTTCAAATTTTCAGTAAGATGCTGTGTGGAAAAAAATTCAATTGAGGTATTACCTTCTTCATCCGAATTTATAAGGTCCTCCACCAAATGCTCAAGTTCCATACCATGAACTGTCTGGAAGATTTCAGACTCCTGTACCTCTACCAAACACAGATCAGGAGATGAGGTCTGCTCTCCTGTCTGCAGCACTTCCACACCCGGATCCATGGGAGCCGCCATCTTGGTCCCACATGAAAATGGGTCCCCTCTGCTCACAGGAAGCAGAGTAGGGGAATTTGCCCGGTGTCCTGGCCAAATTTCCCTCATTCAGTAAAAATACCACTAACAGCTTAATCTGGTTCAAGGTCAGTTGGCATTCATCTGAATCCCCCTCCCCTGGGTCGTGCCTGAAAATAGGCAGGATTTGTCTAGTGCACTTACCCGGTCAACAAAAACTAAATAAAATAAATAAATAAAAGGTACACCATTAGGACAGCACTAGATTTCAAATGAAAAATGTAGAACTATTTAAATATTTCTGGATGTTTATTAAAGATTTCTTCACTGTTTAATTAACTATCAGTTACATCCATGACAAAAGCTTATTGCTGCTTATAATCCTGACTTACATCTTTCAAATGGCAATAGTGTGTTTAAGATGTGTTTATTAAATACTTTTTAGGCCACTTCATTTAAATTGCTATCCAAGTTTCAACAAGTATTTCATGCAACAAGACAAACAAAGTTATCAAGACTGCTTATTACATAAATGCTCTGCATATAGTTTACACTTCAGTTAGATAAGAATTTTTTTTTTTACAATTTACAATGCAATGGAGATTAAACATCTGATTTCCAGTGAGATCCTGCTTTTGCCTAGCTTTAATAACTAGAACAACTAAAGCACATGGAGATCGAGTTGCTTCTTCAAAGTCACACTGTAAGTCATTGACTGTAGTGGGATTTGAACCTATGAGCTCCTGTTTCTCACCTCCAATGGAGATGACCCACAATCACCCTTTGGGGGGGCTGTCCCCAGGAGAACTCCAGGAGGCGATGGATTACTCAGTTGTGATGGCGGAATGTGAGATGGGATCAGTTGAGGTGGTGGTGGTGGTGGTAGGACCATAGCCTCAGCCTTCGATTTGGTAGTACCAGTATGTATATGACCCCAGGCTTCATGCAAGAGATCCCATGGTTTGAGGGGGAGCTCAAGGAACTGAAGTCAACAGGTCAGAGGTTAGAGCATTGTTGGAGGAGATCTAGGATTAAACAAGGACAAACTGGCTTTGAGAACTCGCTATCATTAATACCAAAGGGCAATCTCCTGTAAGAAGGCAGCATTTCTGTCCAGCGAGGTTGCTATTGGGAGGGACCAACTGATTCAGCTTTTCTGGATTATGGACTGGCTACTCCTTTCTGCCTGTCTACAACTGGTGAGAGTAGGTTAATCCACCAAGTCCGAAGAGTTTGCTCAGTTCTTCTCATACAGAGTTTTCTCTATTCAAGCTGAGATTACCCCAACTGGGTTGTCATGACCTGGTAGGGTCAAGCAATTGCTGAACGAGTGCATTCCTCTGGTCTGGTGAGGGTTTATGCCAGTTATGGAGGAAGTAGTTTGTGAGGTAATCTCAGAGATGCCATCCAACTTCTGTTAAAGAGACCCAGGCCGAACATGTCTTCTAATAATTGTGTGAGGTTTCTGGGTGCAGTATTTGAGGGATTTTTTGATTTTCCCTCTCAGAGGGGACCCTTCCAGGCTCATTGAAAGATGTACTAGTGAGGTTCCTTCTAAAGAAACTTACCATGGACTCAGACTGCTTAACAAATTATAGACCTGTCTCTTACCTCCCATTTCTGATTAAGACAATTGAGAAGATAGTGGCACTGCAGCTTGAGGCTCATCTCACAGTCTCCAACATTTATGAGCCTCTTTAGTCTAGATTTAGGCCTATACATAGTACTGACACAGCATTGGTCAGGGTGCACAATGATCTTCTCAGGGTGAGAAATAGAAAACAGCAGTCAGTTCTCATCCTTCTCAATCCCTCATCAGCTTTTGACACTGTGGACCATGGTTGTTGCTGGACAGGCTTGGGGAGTGCTGTGGATTCACTGGTATGGTCTTTAGCTGGTTTGAGTTATTCCTCAGAGATAGGATGCAGAGGGTAGTGATTGGGAATTTCTCCTTGCTCTCAAAGCCCCTCTCTGTGGTGTACCCTGGGGATCTGTCCCCTCTCACAGTAGTAGTGTCCGCAGTATCTTTTGTGTGCACCTGGGACTCTGAATGCAGTTGTCTTTAGCCAAGATCCAGGACTGGATGTCATCTAGCTGGCTGAGATATAACCCCTACAAGATGGACATATTGGTGACTGAGTCTCATCAGCGGAGGAGTGTGGAGACAACCAAAAAGGTGATTGAGCTGGTGCTCAGTCCCTGCAGGCTGGTGGCCTCAACTATGGTGATAAATGTGAGGGTCATTCTGGATGAGAGGCTGACAATGGAGGCTCAGGTGTCAGCAGTAGTTCAGATTGGCTTTTACTACCTCAGGAACATCACCAAGATAAAATACTCCCCCATCCCAGAAGACCTGCCATCACTAGTACACTTACTTCTGACACCCAGGCTTGACTACTGCAGTGCCCTCTACTACGGGATCAGTGGAGGTATCCTGCAATGTCTGCAGCTGGTGTAGAACCCAGCAACAAGGTTACTGACAGGCCTTCCCACATCTTGTCATGTGACCCATATCCTGCATGTACTGCTCTGGCTGCCTCTGAAGTGGTGTATTACCTTCAAGGTTAAGTTGCTGACCTGTAAGGCTGTATCCAGACTGGACCGTAGTTCTCTGAGGGAACTCAAAATTTCTTACCACCTCTCCCACCTCTTTAATCCTCTGAAGTGGGCCTCTTGGTGGTTCTCAGGGCTAGGATCCAGTCATCAGGGTGCCAAGCATTTGAGGTGGTCAGTCCGACCCTGTTGAGCTGGCTACCTAGATCTTTGAGGGAGGCCCCCTCAGTGCAGACTTTCAAGGGAGGTATTTAAGTCCTTTTTGTTTAACAAGGCTTTGGGCTCTGTTTAGTAGCCTTGGTTTGCTCTGATGCCAGCTATTCTTTTATTAGTATTTATTTAGTTTTTTTATGAATTTATTTATTTATTTTGTTAGTTATATAATTTTGTTGTAAATATTAGGTCTGTTTTAATTGTTTTTAAGAAAGGACACTGTTTAAAAATAAACTTCTCCTCCTCCTCCTAATCTAACCACTAGATCACACAACCTCCCAAAATATAAAGGAAGGGAATATAAAAATTTGGGGGCACAGATATAAATGCATACTATGTCAGCATCTGTATCTACCCACCTGCAACCAGCAGCCCTGCTGCTATTATTCAGAAGTTTCATCCATTTACAACAAAAAGACACAATTAGCCCCAGAAAATAAAAACAGTTGTGAGCTGCATTAGGTTTGCCCACACAGTTGTGTCTGCTTTTGGACACCCATTTCAAGGGGAAGATGAAAAAGAAAGATAACAGTGGCACTAGAAATGTATTTGGTACAGCACCTTTCAAGAGCTCCAGGCTTTGAAATACAGTTTCAAAATACAAAAAATAGAAAAAAAATGTGTGTGTGTGGGGGTCAACATCAATCCAGCATTACATGACAATTTTTTGAAAGAAAAATGAAATTCAAACAGTTCACATGAAGTGTGTTCTACTGCACAAAATTAATAAAATGCTAAGTATAACTCTGGATGGCAGAAAATATAACATAAAGTTTTGATTAAGCACCATCAAGAAAATGTGATCCAGCAGGTAGCTCTTTAATTTAAATCTAATGAAGTGCAAAGTAGGAGAGAGAAAGAGGTCCAGAGGTAAAGAATTCCAAAGGACAGTGACAGTCACTGCAAATGCTCAGGTGCCAGCAAATTTTAGTCTTGAAAGGGACACCTGCAGCAGCACCTGACTCAAGGACCTTGTTACCCCAGCTGACATGTAGGAGGTCAGGAGAATGCTGATGTACTAATGCCTCAATTCATTTAGTGCTTTGCACACAAGTAAAAGAACCCTTTAATCTACTTTCTAACTAACTGGCAGGCAGCCTATAGCCTGAGTGATGTCTAAAACTAATTTCACTTCATTTCATTTTATTTGTTTTACCAGGAAAAGGTTTCATTGAGCAGACCTCATATGTCTTCTGGGGATGATTCTGATGTAATGACATCAGCTGTCAGGGGATTCTGCTGTTTCACTCCCTTTCCTACTACAGATAGATTAGCACTGAAATTTACCCACACTCACCCATCTGCTTTAGTACCACCCTTATACAACAATCTCTAACAAGAGCCAATACAGCTGCAGCTGAGTTCTTCTGGAATATGGCACTGTATCCGTCTTTCAGATGAGACATTAAACCGAGGTCCCATCTGCCTGCTCGGTGGTAGTTCAGGTGGATGTTAAACATCCCATGGCATTTCTTGAAAAGAGTAAGGGAATTTCCCTGGTGCCCTGGCCAAATTTCCCCCCATTCACTATAAATACCACCAACAGTTTAATCTGGTTTTAACAAAGCCGATGCTCACATTCATCCCTGACCCCTACGGTACACTTCTGTGTCACCTGGTTTATTTAAACAGCCCTGTTATAAGTAGGACAAGTACGTGCAGGGTGGGTGCACGCACTTGCATGCATGAAGATGCGCACAAAGACACATGTGTCTAGCATGTGTATCTGTGTGTTTGTAGCAGGTTAGTGGTATTGAATAAAAATAGAAGATAAATGTGAACTAAGTGACAAGGGGTAAGTCTGAACAAATCTATATGCCATACAGCCTCATGGCAGCTGTAGTATTTGGTGTCAATTTTCAATGTAGAATTGTAATAAAGATGGCAGAATAAACTATAACAGCAAATGGAGAGATGGCAGTGAAATGTAGTAACTGTAACATGAAGCCAGAAGGGGAAGGAAGGAAACATATTCAATTCAGTGCTTTAGAGTAACTGGTAATTGCTATTTTTCTTTTAAACTTAGATTGTGGGCTTTTAGTGACACTATACTTTCTTTGTTGTCTTTACTTATAATTGTTTTTGGGCTGTTGAAAATTTAAAACATAGTGGTGGTGTAATTCTGTACTGTCTTTAATTGCTGCAAATTTTCACCCCCCCCTCCCCTTCCCCCAACTCTTAATTATATGCCCTGTTAAATCTGATTGACAGGAGCTAAACACAGGGTATCTTAAGGGGTGTGAAGTAGGAGGGGCATAAGGGGGAAGAAGCCCACCCTCAGCACGACAAGTGTTTTGATTCATTTATTTATTTATCGGTTTCTTTTTCTTTTAAAAAAAAAAATTATCTGAGGATCAGTGGCAGGATTTTTAGGACAGTAAATTAATAAAAAGGGAACTAGAAGTGCTTCAGTAGCAGACAAGTAGAGGAATTGCAGTATAATGTGGGGAGTGGTGCAATGCAGTGGCTGTGGGGCAGCCATATTCAGGCAGACCTTCTGGACACTGAGGTGCTGCCCTATCTGCATGCATCTCTCTGGACTGCAGGAGTAGGTAGCCAGACTCAGAGTGGAAGTAAACTGGGTCAGGAGTACCATCACCCCTATCCAGGGACCACCCAGTCCAATGCAACTGCCTCAAAGAATGCCGAGAACGAGGAGCACTTGGATGACAGTGGGCTCAGGGAGGGTTAGAGCAGTCAGGCAGAGGCACATCCCAGATCCTATTCCACTCAAGAACTCATATGCTACACTGGAAAATGAGGACAACCAAATAGAGGTACCCAGAGAAGTGGAAGGAAAGGATGTGGAGGTTAGCCAAGGAGGTGACCTCAGTGGGGAAAGCAGTGGACCCCAGAGGAGGAGGAGGAAGCAAATCCTGGTGGGGGACTCCATCATAAGAGGGATACAGCTAGGAACACAGGAGGGGGAGGACAGGGAGGTGAGGTGCCTACCAGGTGCCACAGCATGGAGGGATGGAAGGAAGATCCTGGGGATCACTGGGAAGGCAAGACAGGGAGGGTGAGCTGGATGTCATTATCCACCTAGGTACTAATGACCTGGCAAATGGGGAGCCAAAGGAAGTTCAGGAAGAGTTTAGGAAATTGGGGAGGAGTCTCAAGCAAGTAGCTACTTCTGTCACTTTCTCAGAAGTACTACCTGTGAGAGGCAAGGAGCATGAGAGTGCATGCGCCAGGAACTTTAACTCATGGTTGAAGAACTGGTGCTGTGAGGAAGGGTTTGGATTCATTGGTGACTGGGGACCCACCTGGAGGAAGGAGGTTTGTTCAAGCCTGACGGCCTGCATCCATCCTGGAGGAATCAAGCACTCAATGATATGTTTAAATGCTACATTGACAAGCATTTAAACTAGCAAAGGGGTGGCAGGCCAGCAAGGAGGGTACCTACTTGCTCACCCCCACAGCTAGCAGTGGAACCAGTGAACCAGAGGAGTGGCTATCTCTGCAAAGCAGTGTGCAAAGATGGAGATTAGTGCCCAAGAGGTGGATAAGCAGAAAAGGGGCAAAATTCAGCAGAAGGGCAGACAGCAAGGAGAACTAGGGATAAATGACAACCAAGGAAGGGGCTGGAGTAGAACAGTGAAACAGTCTAGGAGGTCAAATCATGGAAAGCCATGTGTGCAAATGCCAGGAGCCTTAGCAACAAGATGGAAGATCTGGAGACTGTCATGGTGCAGTCAGACCTGGACGTTGTGGCCATCACTGAAACCTGGTGTAATGATAACCACAATTGGGAGATGGCCATACCTGGCTACAACATATTCAGAAGAGACAGAGCAGGCAGGAAGGGAGGAGGAGGAGTGGCACTGTATGTGGAAAATGACATAAGGGCCACAGAGATCCAGGAGGAACAAAATGGGGAGAGATACTGTGGGTTAAGCTCGAAAGGAAAATGGGGACAGCCATCCGTACAGGTGTGGTCTATAGACCACCAGCCCAGGAGGAAGAAACAGATAGGGAGCTGATGCTAGCCATCCAAAGGATGGCAGACAAGGGTGAGGTAGTACTGGTTGGAGACTTCAATATTCCAGATGTGGACTGGAGCATCCCAGCAGCAGCATCAACTAGGAGCAGATTTATTCTGGACTCCCTTCAGGGTGCCTCCTCAAGCAACTGGTCATGGAACCAACTCGGCAGAAGGCAATACTGGACCTTGTGCTCACAAACAGGGACAGTGTGGATGGGGTAACAGTGGGGAGCACCTGGGAAACAGTGATCATCAGTCATTGTGGTTTGAAATCACAGAAAGAGCAGAACCAAACCACACAAAACACGTATCCTGGATTTTAGGGGCAGACTTTGAGAAAATGGGAGATACTTGAAAGAGGCATTAAGGGAATGGGACAGGAATCAGGGGTTGAGGAACAGTGGGCAGTATTTAAAATGGGGATTACAAGAACAACAGAATTATGCATTAAGCAGGTTAGCAAGAGGAAAAGGAAGAGGAGACCATTATGGTTTTCAAAGAGGTAGCAAAGAAAGTGAAAGCCAAAAAGATTGCATTCAGGCAATACAAAAAGACACAGGCAGAAGGGGATAGGGAGAAGTACCAGGAGAAGCAAAGGGAGGCAGGGAGGTCAGTAAGGGAAGCCAAAGCTCAGACAGAAGAGCACATTGCAAAATCAGTGGGTAGAGGGGACAAAACCTTTTACAGGTACATAAGTGAAAAAAGAAAGACAAAGGGAGGGATAGTGAGACTGAAGGGGGAGGATGGGGGCCGTGTGGAGGATGACAACAGTAAAGCTGACATATTGAACAGGTATTTATGCTCAGTCTTTACTGAGGAAGAGGAGGGTAATGGGTCTGAAGGAAGTACAAGGGGTGAGAATGGTGCAGAAATGGACACAAGTCCCTTCACATGAGAAAGGGTCCTGAAGGAACTGGAAGTAATAAGAGCTGATAAAGCAATGGGGCCGGATGGGGTGCACCCCAGGGTCCTTAAAGAACTAAGAGAGGTGGTGGCTGAACCTCTGGCTATCCTGTTTAGCCAATCACTGGAAACAGGGGAGGTACCCAAAGACTGGAGGACTGCAGATGTAGTCCCCTTAACAAAGAGGAAGCAGGGAATTACAGACCAGTCAGCCTCACCTCGGTAGTGGGGAAGATCATGGAAGCACTACTGAAGGAGAGATTGGTGGAACATCTGGTTGTCAATGGACTACAGGACCCAAGGCAGCATGGTTTCACCAGGGGAGGTCATGTCAGACCAACCTTGTTGAATTTTGACTGGGTGACTAGAGAGGTGGATCAGGGAGGGCAGTGGACATGGCCTATCTGGACTCCAGCAAGGCCTTTGACACTGTGCCACATAGAAGACTATTACACAAACTGGGGAATATGGGTGTGGGCAGGACAGTAGTGTGGTGGGTAGGTAACTGGCTGGGTGGCAGGACACAGAGGGTGGTGGTAAATGGCTGTCACTCCACAGAGGAACAGTGACCAGTGGGGTACCACAGGGATCAGTGCTGGGACCAGTCCTATTCAACATCTTCATCAGTGACATTGCTGGGACCTAGAAGGCAGAATTTCACTGTTTGCTGATGACACAAAGCTCTGTAACAGAGTAGACACACCAGAGGGTGTAGACAGAATGAGAAACGACCTGCAGAAATTTGAAGAATGGTCAGGGTTTGGCAGTTGAAATTCAATGCAAAGAAGTGCAAGATAATGCATATGGGGCACAAAACCCTGGCACAATATATCAGTTGGGGGTGAGGCTATAGCATGCACCAAGCAGGAAAGGGATCTTGGGGTTATCATCTCTGACGACCTCAAGGTAGGAAACAGTGTGACAAGGCAGCAGGTAAAGCAAATAGGATGCTGGGATGTATAGGCAGGGCATCACCAGCAGGAAAAGGGAGGTCATAATTCCGCTATACAAGACACTAGTGAGGCCCCACCTGGAGTACAGTGTACAGTTCTGAGACCATACCTACATAAGGACATAGGGTAGAAAAGGTTCAGAGGAGGGCAACAAAGATGGTGCATGGATTGCATCACAAGTCCTATGAAGACAGGTTGAAGGAACTGAACATGTACTCCCTGGAGGAGAGGAGGGAGAGAGGGGATATGATAGAGACATACAAGTATCTTACCGGGAGGAACAGGGTGCAGGAAAACACTATTTGTTCCAGGACTAGAGGGCATGGGATGAAGTTGGAGGGAGGATGATTCAGAGGAAACATGAGAAAGAATTTCTTCACAGAACGGGTGGTGGACAAGTGGAACACCCTGCCAGAGGAAGTGGTGGGGGCTGAAACAATCACGGGATTTAAGAATGCATGGGATAGACATAAAGGAATTCTGGAGGTCAGGGGTAAGGGGCAACAGACTTCTAGGAAAACAAACTGAACTTACACGCTCAAATGGGCAGACTGGGTGGGCCATAGGCCCTTATCTGCCGACACTGTTTATGTATCTATGTATCTATGTATAATTGGTCCCCAAAGTAGTAGACTCTGAAATTCCATATTTATGTACCAAATGATTAGAAAATGTTGAAATGAGAAATTAAATTTCATGCTTTAACAGCCGATTAATGCTGTTAGAAGCAAGCTAGTTAGATATGGCAGCTAGATTAAAAAAAAAACAAAGGACAGTGAAACTCTGAGGCCTTCAAACTTAATCATAGCAAGTATTGACACAAATTAATCTAACAGCATTAACCCTCCATTGGTACAACTGATAACAAATAAACCCTCATGTAACAATATCTATGTTAATCAGAACAGAAAAAGATTAAAGGAACCTGAAATCAATGCTGAGGAAGAATGGTTTAGTGTTCAGAGTGCAAAAGACCCAAAAAAGGGATGAAAAGCTGGGACTTTTGGCTACCTTTAAGTAATCGATTTGACATTTTCAATAGCACTGGTGATTTATTAGAATGACAAACGAACACTGAGCAACAAAGATCATCCACAGAAACTGTAATTACTTTAAATCATGGGGATAATGGCGCTTGCCCTTCACTATCCATTTCCCTATAGCCTTCTAGTACACACAATGTTATGGAAACTCCATTGACTGATGTTAGGGATGGACACAAAAATCCTGAACAAAAATCCTGAACAAATAGTTATTGCTAACTGTCATGATGAGAATACATGTAGCAATCCTCACTTAGTTTCTTCTGAGCCTTCTAGCTCAAGTAATGTTACCCAAAACCACATGTATGCACAGGATATGGAAATACCCCAGAACAATTATATTAATCTTATTGACTTGCATCCTGTGCAAATATCAAATTGGATATATGTTTTGGGAGACTCTATGATTAGGCATTTGGACAGAATATTTTGCAATAAAGACAAAGAAAATAGAACACTATCTTCTTTCGGGGGGCTAAAATTAACAATATTGCCTTAATGTTGGATGATATTTTAGGCAGCGCTAGCAAATCCATTGTAATAATACATGTTGGTGTTAATAACATATTTAAGGAGCCTCTTCTGAAAATTAAACAGGATCTTGTGGAAATGCATAATAAACTTTTACCATTAGATTGCAACATAGTTTTCTCTGAAATACTCTCAATTCTAAATGCCTCCAATTTTATCAAAATTAAAATCAGAATGTTTAATAATTGGTTGCAACAATAGTGTATGAAACAACAGATTGGCTGCCTTACCCATTGGGAGGAGTTTGATGACCTAAATGATTTATTTTCATGGGATGGACTACATTTGAGCAGAAAAGGAAATACAATTTGGGGAAACATATTAGTTCATACATTGATAAACTTTTAAAGTAACATATTGGGGGGAGAGTCCACAAGAATTGGACTTTCTGAACAATAGTATAAATGAGAACACCAGGGGTAACATTCCTAATAAAAGCACTATAGATAATGTTTTTAACACTACTCATGTAATAGAGAATACAGGAAAAAATGTGTTTAGTTTATTACTTGTTAATGCACAAAGTCTAAATAATAAGATGGATGAATTAAAGGCTTTTTAATACACAATAACATTGATATCTGTGGTGTTTGTGAAACCTGGTTTAATGATAATGACTGGTGTACAGATGTTAGTGGATATACCTAAATATGTAAGAATCATACAAAAACAAAAGGTGGGGGAATTGCTTTATACATATCAAATGAATACAAATGTTCTTCAATGGATTATAAAGACATAAATAATAAAGATTCTGAGTTGTTATGGAATAAAGTGTGGATTACAAACAACTACAGTCTTACAGTAGGACTGGGATATAGGGCTCCCAACCTTAACAATGATGATAACAATTTGTTTATGGGTAATATGGAAAAAATGGTTCACAATAACAACTATATCTTAATGGGCAATTTTAATTTTTCCAAAATTAATTGGCCTGAAAGCTCATACTCAACAGAACTTGAAAAAAGATTCATGGACTATTGTATAACAAACAATTTAGATCAACTTGTCTTGGAACCAACAAGGGTAAACAATATACTGGATTTGTTTTTGACAACTATTACAGACGACATCACTAAAGTCCAAGTAATACAGCCATTATCTAATAGTGATCATAATATGGTTTTGGTATATGCCAATATAAAATGTACTCCACTGAACAAAGGTTGTACTCAAACTAGAAATCTTTATAAGGCAGATTATATAAAAATTAATAAATATCTAGAAAAATGGGATTGGGCCACAGATTTCTCTAATTGTAATGTGCACACCATTTGGTTGATATTACAATCAAAAATAAATCATTGTATAGAATGTTGGGTACCAAACAGGCCCAACTATAGCAATAATAATAAACAATGAACGCCCATATGGTGGAACAAGTCTATAAAATGTAGCATAACAAAAAGGAAAAAACTTTACAGAAAATATAAAAAGAATCACTGTATTGAAAACTTGGTTGCTTACAAAAAACAAGTCAATTATAGTAAAAGTCTAATTAGGAAAACAAAAAAGCAATATGAAGAAAAAAATAGCCATATCTGCTAAGGAAAATAAAAAAGCTTTTTATAATTACATAGGCTCTTTACAAAACAGTAATTCTATTATAGGCCCGCTAATTACTTCTGAGGGAGTTATAATGGATGAATTAGAAATGGCAATAGAATTAAACAAATATTTTGTAAGTGTATTTAATAAAAATGATAACATGGCTTCTCCTTGTTATCGTTCTTCTGCTGTTTTTAGACCCGTCACACAACAAGAAGTCTTAAATGTCAATACAAATATTAAACCTGATAGCTCAGCAGGGCCTGATGGAATACCATCTATTTTCATCAAGAATACTGTAAATCAATTAAAGGGACCTTTAACATACATGTTTAACACCTCTATAACATCAGGAACAATTATCCCTCTTTGGAATCAAGCAGTAGTTATTACATTATATAAAAAAGGAATCTAAAATTCAGTTCAGAATTACAGGCCAATAAGTCTAACTGCAATTATTTGTAAAATATCAGAAAGGTTATTAAAAAATAGAATGATAGATCATTTGGATGGAATTGGTCAGATTGATTTCACATAACACGGGTTTGTGAAGGGGAGAGCGTGTCAACCTAACCTCCTGAGTTTTTTTGAGACTGTAAGTGAAGCACTTGACAATGGTTTAGCAGTGAATATTGTTTTCTTGGACTTTTCTAAGGCTTTTGGCTCAGTTGCACATGGAATTTTGATTCAAGAATTAATACAAGCAAATATACATCATTTGATAGTAAACTGGATTAAGCCATGGTGGACCTATAGGAAGCAACGAGTGTCTTTAAAAGGATATCTATCCTCCAGGGAGAGTGTTACCAGTGGTGTTCCTCAGGGATCAGTCCTGGGTCCTGTACTTTTTAATATATTAGTTTCCTCATTACAACCTCTAAATAATCAATGTTGGATGGTTAATTACGCTGATGATTGTAAACTGGGTGGACTAGCAATAGATCAAATATCTGCTCAAACGTTTCAAGAAAATCTTACTTATTTAGAATCATGGACCATAAAAATTTATTATTTTTCAATGCACAAAAATGCAAAGTGTTGCATCTGGGGAAAAGAAACACATGTTTTAGTTATACTTTCAATAATACTATACTTCAAACTACAGACAATGAAAAAGATTTGGAATTACCTTTTCTAGGGATTTTTCATTTGATACTCACTACTAAAGTAGTAAAGAAAAGCAATCAGATTTTAGGTTGTATACTGAAAAACATTAAAAGTAGAAGTGAAAAAGTAATCATACCTCTGTTTTCTAGTTTGATCAGATCACACTTAGAGTATTGCTCATCAGTATGAAGTCCATCCTCAGTTAGAGGTAATAAGTTAATTAAAGGAGTTCAGTGAAGAGTTACTAAGAAAATCAAAGATGTTAAGGGTCAAGATTATGGTAATAAATTAAAAAACTTAGATCTGTTCTCTATGCAATATAGGAAATTACGAGGAGACATTGTATTGGTTTGTAATGCAATAAATAATATAATATTTGAAACCATTAGACTAAGATTAAATCCATCTACAACATCTACAAGATCTGATAATAAAAAATTATCAGGAAAAACAAAACAAGACTAATAAGAGAAATCAGTGGTTCACTCAAAGAGTGATTTCTACATGGAACGCTGTACCAGAAGATATTGTTGAAAGCAATATATTAAATATATTTAAAAAAAGATTAGATGCATATATGGGATATCACAAATACTCATTCCACCAATAAGAGGTGGTGAGCTCATAAAAGGCATCACTGCCTACTGAGTTTGTAAATCACTTATGAACCTATGAACCTCAAAGGTCAGTTGGCATTCATTTGTATCCCCATCCCCGGGTTGTACCTGAAAATAGGCAGAATTTGTCTAGTGCACATACCTGGTCAACAAAAACTAACTGTCTGCCATATCCAAGATGGCTGCTGGAGTTTTCTGTGCATGCGCAATGACTTGCACATGTGTACTGAACTCTGACAGCGTAACAGCACAGTCCTCCATATCTAAGATTGCCCCCAGAGCCCTCTACATATGTGTGACAACTTGCGCATGTACACTGGACTCCAGTGGCCATATTGGATACTGCAGACTGTGCCACTGGAGTTCAGTGCATAAGCACAAGTCATTGCACATGCGCAGAAAACTCCGGCATCCATCTTGGACATGGCAGACAGTGCCATTTTCCACCGGTACTGATGGACAAAATAGTGTAGTGAACATGCAGTGATTGCCGTTCACCTCTAATATTTAAAAAGTCTATTCAGTAACCAGTAAACTCCCTTTTCTCTAAAGAGATCATAAGATATCTGCAAGGCTATGCCCACTGCAGCCGTAAGAATCAGAGACATCGTCTGTGTGTTGAGCAGATGCTTTCTCCTCTCTGTCAAGCAATAAATAAACAATAAGACATGACAAAGTGTGTGCAAGACACTTTTAGCACATGGCCAGGGCTACAGTGAGGCACAAGGCCACAGACTGAGTGCCCTCAGTCTCTGGCTATGTGCTGGAAGTGTCTAGCACACACCCCTGAAGTGTCTTATTGTGGCTATAAAATGTGCTCCTTAATTGTACATGCATATGAAAACTAAAATTTGTAGTATTAAGTAATAAAAAAGTTAATTTTTCTGTCTGAATTTTAAATAAAATAGTTTCCCTGCCTTCATCAGTTAACTGTGTGTTTTTTTTTTTTTTTGTCTTAAGGGCTTCTGTCCTTCTAAGGCTTCTGCAGTTATAGTTTTTTTATTCAAGTAGTTGTCATGGCACTACCCCCCCCCCAACCAGCACCACTCCCGTTTGGGTTAGACAGTAAAAATCCAGTATTGGGAGAGGGGAGTAAAGAAGGTGCCTGCTTTTTTTTTTTTTAATGATTTCTATGGTTTACAGCAACAGGCAGCACCAGGGAGGCGATACCGCTGTCTCAGTGACATGGGGGAAATAGGTGCAGAACTAGCATGGTGAATGGTACAGCATTATCTCAAGTAAGCATGTGGGCAGCATCTTTGAAGAGAATAATGTAAAGCATTATTATCTAAAAAAATGAGAAAATGGAAAAAGTGAGGGACTAAGGGAGGAAACTGCCAAGTGGCCAGCAGATTGTCTGTTGACCGGAGATAGAGCAAGTGTGTGGAAGAGAGAGGGAGAGATTGTGGCAGGCTTGGATTGGTTTTTTATGTGCTGCCTCCAGCCTGCCAGCACTTTGGAGAGAACAAAGTAAAGCATTATTAACTGAAAGAAAGAGAAAAATGGAAAAAGTGAGGGGCTAAGGGAAGGACCTAGTGAGCAGCTGGCAGGTCAGCCATTGAGCAGGACAGTAGGCAGGGAGGGAAGAGATCATGGCAGGTGTGGATTTATTTGTTTATTTTTATGTGCTGCATCCAGCCTGTCAGCACTTGATAATACCCATGCACTAGACACTTTCAGCACTTGGCTATCAGCCAATCTGAGGGCTTGAAGTCTTGAGCCCATTTCATAACTCTGCTACATATGTCTCCTGAAGGTTGTCTTTCTTAAGTACCTTTCATTCAGATATCTATTGACTGCTTTCACATAGCATGACGCTACTAAAGCCGCTGCCCCTGCCCATTAACTGAATCCAAGTGCAGGTATCAATGCAACTGTTGTGCCCAGGTGCAGTCTACAAGAGTGTAGCAGTGGGATAAGGTGGCATCTCAAACCTGCCAGGCCTGGGACAGCGTAAGAACATGTGCAAGTGTCAGTGAGGTGCTAGGCTCTCTTCTGAAGGCCATGAGCCACCTAGCATTTGTGCACACCATGGCAACTGCTCATCCATACCGCTCAACTGTCTCTGATTATGAGGGATGTTCCTCATTTTACCGCTCAGAATTACTCTGTCCCTCATCCGTCCCTCGTAGAAGAGGTGCTCTCCACATAAAGAAGATGCTGTACATTTAGACTTTAAAGCAGAAATTCCTAATATTCCAACTTGTTAAATCAAGAATAAAGTGTGTACAAGTAAATGCACTTGTTTCCACAGAGTTTTAAGCTTGTACCTCAGTGTACAGGAAAAAAAAGGGGAAAGGGAATATTGTTTAACCAGGATTAGCACACTAAGCTGAAGCTTGTTTCCAGATGCAACCTGGAAGCACAGGGAAGTTAAGTGATTTGCTTAGGATCACATAGTATGCACCTAGGTAGCTGTGGGATTCAAACCCAGTTTTCTAGATCTGTAGGTCAGAGCCTTAACTCACTGCGCTATACTGCCTCCTATGAAGATTTATCCCTCATTTGGAGGGCCAGTGTCCCACATAACCCTTCATTTCAGTAACAGAAGGTTGAGAGGTATATACTCATCTGTCCTGCTGGTTAGAGGAAGGGTGCCACCATGCTAGCCCTTGTTGTTGCATGTGAGATGGGGAGAAAGGTAGAAAAAAACAACAGACTAGCAAGAAGCTTTCCTTATTGACTGTCAGCTTTTTATTCTTTTTGTAACTGGATAAGGCCCATTTGCAGGGGTGACCCAGAAGCACTGATGCAGTTAAGTGACTTGCTTGGAGTCATACAGTGTGCAGGTAAAGGTTGTGGGAATGAAACCCAGGTCTGTTGGATGTACCAAGCTCTTTCACAGCTCGTTACTCTAGCCCCTAAGCTATATTATCTATACTTTCTCCCTAAAGTTTACTGATATTTTTGGGGAACAGATTTTACTAAATGCTTTGTAATGCAGAAGGTTGGGAAGGGAGTAATTATTAAACAGACCCTAACAGCAAAAATTATACTGCAATGTAAGATTAAGGAACAATGAGTTAAATTCTTTTTTTTTACATTGCTGTCAGGATTTGTATGGAATTACATTTCAGCAATTCACACCCAAAAACAGTCTGTGGATTACTATGTAAATAACATACATCACCAGTTAGTTGTGAGGCTAAAGACATAGCCAAGTGCCTCCAACCTCATTGGCATGTAGGTTATTATAAAAATAACCTACAAACTCTTAAATCTGTTATTGCACTTATAAACTAGTTATGTTGGGAAATGTAAAAAAAAAAACGACAAAAAAGAAGTGTAAATGTGAGGCTTATTGAAGACTAAACCATGGTCATATGATCTGATTCCACTAATGGTAGTGCAGGATTCTCCAAAGCCATTTCATAATGGTGAGCAACATATTTCATTGTCTATATCCAGACAGAAATGACTTGTGGGAACAATTTCTTATTTGCGTTTTCTTCTCTTAGTAATGAATGTTAGATTGTTTCCCACCATGGATAATGTGTTCGCTCTTTTTTCTTAAGTTAGCAACTTTTTTTCCGTCTCAGTATAAAGGGGAATTTATCAGCAGAATACAGGACTGCCAGAACAAACGATTAAAATCATTAACCTTAAGCTCATTTTTGATTAGTGTTTAAAATTCAAAGTAAAAGTCTGGCCCCCATATTCAAAAGGTTTGCATGAGGCACAACCTTTTTGGTCCAGTACAAACTGCCGATAGCACCAAAATGCAATATTCAGCTGTTTGCACTGTGTCGGTCAGATGCACTAGTGCCTGAGTGCATTTAGCACAGAAAAAGGGGGCAGTGATGTGAATATGCTGCACAGCATGATACCCAACATGTCTGCACCATGCAAATGACAGTGTGACTTAGCACTGCACAAATGAAGGCCGTTAGAAAGCAGGGAGGAGCAGCACTGCACAACACAAAACATGGCCACACATTGTGTATCTCATGCAAACTGTCATGAAAGATGAGGAACAGGTAATGCCCCCCCACACCCCTGTGCAGACCTCGGAGACGGTATGCTGCAAACAGACAGTACTGTCCACAAGTCACATTCAAAGTCTTCAATGTTGAGCAACTTGTGGATTTGTACAGTCTCAGTAGGGCCACCCTCATGCAGCTGCATGAGCAGCTCCAGACAGACACCCCTGCAGCCACGCAATGTCTGTAGAGCTCATGGTGATGGAAACACTGTGCTTCCTGTCCACTGGAACCTTCTTGATACCAGTGGATGACAGCACTCGTATCACACAATTTGCCACCTCGTTCCTGTTGGGCCAGTTCCTAGATGCCCTCCTGACCCATGATAGGGAGTTTATCATACGAATATATGAACATACGAAATTTGCCAGCAGATAAAGGCCTAGAGGTCTATCAAGTCTGCTCGAATGTGCAGCTAGCACCCCTTATTCTGCTGTTGCCCCTCCCTTCCACCCTTCCCCTTCATTAACCCTCCCCCTTGTCCTGTTCCATCCTCATTTGAAGCAGTCCACTGTTCTACTGCATACCACTTCAGCAGGTAACGCATTCCACCCAGCCACCACCCTTTCTGTAAAAGTGTCTCCTCATCTCCCTCCTGAACCTTCCTCGCTCCAGTCTCATATCATGGCCCCTGGTGGCCCTCCCTTCCCTTAATTTGAAAAGCCCCCTGTACCCATCTTGTTTATTCCTTTCATGTATTTAAAGCTTTCAATCATGTCACCCCTGTCTCTCCTCTCCTCCAGTGAGTATATGTTCAACTCCTTCAACCTTCTCTCGTATGATAAGTCCCCCAGCCCCTTGATCATCTTTGTCACTCTGTGCTGCACCCCCTCCAGTAACTTAATGTCGCTCTTCAGATACGGACGCCAGTACTGCACGCAGTACTCCAGGTGTGGTCTAACTAATGACCTATACAGTGGCAGAATCACCTCATACCTCCTTGAGGATATACCCCTTGCAATACAACCCAGCATTTTGTTGGCCTTTGCAGCTGCTTTCCTACCTTGTGCCAAGTTGTTCATTGACCCTGTAATGAGCACACCCAGATCCTTCTCCTCCTCTGTCTGGGCTAGCTGCACTCCCCCTAGCTGGTAACTCCTCCTTGGGTTCTTCATCCCAAAATGCAGCACCTTGCACTTTTTGGCATTAAAGCCCAGTTGGCAGGTGTCTGACCAGGTTTCAAGCTTTGCCAGATCATCCTGCAACCCCTACCATCCCCCTAGGTCATCCACCACCACGCCTACCTTGGTATCATCAGCAAACAGACTGATCTTGCTCTTGATGTCCCATGATATGTCTGCAATGAATATCCCAAACAACACTGGTCCCAACACTGAGCCCTGTGGAACACCGCTCATCACTGCCCTTGGGTGTGAGAGCTCCCCACCCACCACCACCCTCTGTTGCCTTCACTGTAGCCAGTTTCCTACCCATCTCACCAGCTTTGCACCCGCCCCTGTGCCTACTAACTTCCTTCCCAGCCTTCCATGTGGCACTGAGTCGAATGTCTTACTGAAGTCCAGATACAGGACATCCACTGCATGGCCCCTGTCCAGTTGCCTAGTTACCCAGTCATAGAACTTGACCAGGTTGGTTTGGCAGTATCTGCCATGTATGAAGCCATGCTGTCTGCTGTCCTGTAGTCCTTTGGCCTCTAGGAGGGCCACCTGCCTCTCCTTCAGGATAGTCTCCATTAGCTTACCCATGATGGCTGTGAGGCTCACTGGTCTGTAGTTTCCCGGTTCATCCTTGGGGCCACTCTTGTGGAGGAGCAACACATGAGCCATCCTCCAGTCCTGAGGTACACACCCCAAATGTAGTGAGGCATTAAACAGGTCTGCAAAGGTCCTGCAAGGACCTCTGCCAGCTCCTTCAGTACCCTGGGGTGGATGCCATCTGGGCCTGGCACCTTGTCCACCCTCAGTGCCTTCAAACCCTCTCGAACTCTGCTCTCCATGATTTCCCCATCTGTCACCACTTCCCCCTGCTTCTGCCATTTCTCCCACCTTGGGTATCACCCCCTCTTCTCTTTAGTAAATACTGAGCAGAAGTACTCATTTAGTGCTTTCGCCTTATCGCACCCTGCTTCCACCCAACCCCCCCTCCTTCCTAATCCTTACTATGTGGTCCTTACAGCTCATTTTCTCCCTGATGTACTTAAAGAAGTCTTTCTCCCCCTTCTTAATGCCTTGTGCCAGCCTGTGTTCCGTAGATGCTTTGGCTCCCCTTACTGCCCTTGTCACCTCCTTCGATTCTGTCAAGTACTCCTCCCTGTCCTCCCCCCCTCCCTGTTTTCTTGTACTTCCTAAAGGCAGCTCTTTTCCTCCTTACCTTTTCCATGACCTCCTTGCTCAGCCAGATCAGTTTCTTAGCCCTAGCCTTCTTGCTCTGGGCCTTGCAGCAGGTTTTGGTTGCCTTCACTATCCCCAGCTTTATGAGCTCCCACCTCTGGTTAGTGTCCATAATAGATTGAATTCTGACCAGGTACCCTTTTACCACTTCCCCCATCCTCCCAAAGTCGGCCCTCCTGAAGTCCAGCACTATTGTACCAGATTCCACTCCTTCCTTGCTCATATCCAATATGAGCCATACTGAGCGGTGGTCACTCCCTGACAACGGTTCCTCCGCTGTAAGTTCTCTCACAAAGTCCCCATTTGCCAGCACAAGGTCAAGGGTATTTTCTAACCTGGTTGGTTCACTGACCATTTGCAGCAGGAAGCTGTCCTGGAAGGCATCCAGCAGTACCTGCTCCCTTCTGTTCCTGGTTGTTGGGGTGCTCCAGTCCACTCCTGGCATGTTGAAGTCCCCCACAATCACCACACTACCCTTCTCGCAGATCCTCCTGATCTGTCCCGCTAGTTCCCTGTCTAACTCCTACATCTGAGATGGTGGCCTGTACACCACTCCCATTCTAAGAATCCTATTCTTGGAATCCTGGATTTGCATCCAAAGTGACTCCGTACTACCCTCCTCCCCTTCCTCCCTTACACACTTCAGTCCTTCCTTCACATATAGTGCCACCCCCCTCCTTTCCCAATCACCCTGTCTCTACGAAATAACCTGTACCCTGGTACAGACAGGTCCCAGTCATTGTATTGGGTGGCCCATGTTTCCATGATGGCTGCAATGTCCACCTCTCCCTCTGACATGAGAACCTGTAACTCTGCAGTTTTCCTCCCAAGGCTCCTAGCATTAAGGGTAAACACCTTCCACCCTCCCCCCATCCTGCCCTCCTTTCCTAGCATCACCAACAGTACTTACCATTTGTCCTTTGTCACTGTTATGGGGGGTAAGCTCATATGGTTTCCCAACCTGTGGTCTCTGCATATTTCTTCCCAACTGCCACCCCGACTCCTAGTTTGAATTCCCAACTTCCTCTATGTACTCCATCCTCTGTTTCAACACTTTCTTTCCCTCCTCACTCAAGTGTAGTCTGTCCTTGGCATAGAGACTACTGTCCTCCCAAGTCCACCCCCAACAGCCCATACCCTTTAGCACAACACCAGGTTCTTAGCCATCTGTTAAATTCCTCTATTCTCAGCTTTCTTGTTGTGCTTGCCTTTGGCAAGGGAAGTATCTCTGAAAAAAGTTACTGATCTTCCTGCCCCCTCCCATAATTGTGCTAGTTCCTCAAACCTCCTCTGGACTGTATCTACTGTCTAGTCAGCCAGGTCGTTTGTCCCAAGATGTATAATTAAATGAGGCTTGTCCTTACCCCTTCTAGCATATTTCAGAACAGACTCTCCCACCCTTTCTGCTGTCATTCCTGGCATGGCCTCCACCCAAATACGACTATGCCTCTCCCCCTTGCTACCCCACCTAACTCCTCTTAGTATTGAGGCCCCCAGCACTAAGATTCCACCCCTCTTACTCCCTGCTTGCTTCCATTCATCTCCCTCTCTCATTTCCAGCTCCTCTTCTTCCTCCTGCACATTATTTCCTCCTTTTACCCCTGCTGCAATTCTCCCAACAGAATTTCGCCCCGCTCCAGTTTGGTCCAGGCATTTATCAATTACTTCTCTAATTTCATCATTTCCCTCCTCCACCTTCTTCCTCTCTAGCAGTGCACAACTATTTTCTGAAGGCCCTTCACAAATGCCCGCTCCCTCTTTCTTCATAGTAATCTGTTCTCTCCTTTCCACTCCATGACTTTTGCCACTTCTTCACCTCCCCTCACAAGTCCCTATCTCCTCCTTCCACTTGCCTTTTGTCTCCTGACCTGGTTTCCCTGGAAATTGTTCTTCCTGGCCTGGGCCCCTTTGTCTCTGCTTCCTTCTTCTGACCCTCCTCACCACTGTTGGCTTAAATCGCCTTCCCTCATCTCCCCTTCTTCCTCCCTCTAGTATTGGGCTAAACCCACCCCAATCTGCCTTGCCTGTCTTAGTTCCTCCTGCAGACCCTCAATCCCCTTTCTAAGTTTTTCTATGTGGTTGCACACTAAACATCCTCCCACACTCCAGGCAATTTTTAGAAAGATTGGTGCACTGCAGTTGTTGCAGCCTACCACCCTACCCATTGCTGTCGTTGCCCACCACTGACCCCCCAACCTTCCAGATGCAGGATACCAAACACTCCCCCAAGTCTCCCTTCTCCCACCTCTATCAGTGCAAAACATTTTCTTTATTTCCCTTACCTTTTTGTTGCACACGTTTAGATATATTGAGCAACTGCTTTTTATATTCCTATCCTTCCTATCCACACTCAAAACAGACTTTAAGTAGCCATTGCACAACCTTCTTCAAACTCCTACCCTCCTTTCCCCAATGCAATATCAATGTGAAGAAGTAATAATGAAAGCCCTAGATTTTCATTTACTCCCTTCCACTGAGAGAGCAGTCACCTCTTCACTTGCTGCTGTTCCTTTCCTGGATGTCTGCTTTGCTATGACAGGTGCATATCCTTTGCCTGTTTGAGGAAGTGATGTCAGAACCCCTGGTATAAAGGAAATAATGGACCAAGGGTGGGCACCTATAGCTACCAGCCCAAGCCTTCCAGAAACAATCAGGTAGCTGAGGCCTCTGGTCAGACCATTAGCACCCTTCCCCCACTCTGCACTCAAACTTTGCAGCTAGTGAAGCCAGCAACAATGAATTACAATTCTACTCAAAGCCCCCCAAAATAGGTTTGCTACCCAAAGAAACAGGACTCCAATTCAAACAGCTTCACCAACAACTCATCAAAATAGGCTTGGAATTAGAAGATATATGTCTCCAATTCAAAGAAACAGACCCAGTTAAATCACACCAAATTATGTTTTAAAACAGAAGAAATAGGCCTCTACAAATGCAGCCTGCCACACAGTGAATCAAACAAAGGAGCCCACTTATAGCTACCAAAACAGGTTTCAAAATTCCAACAGCCCCAAACAATACCCTGCTAGCCCCTTAGTAGTAAGAAAGAAAAGAAATAACCTTCTACCAAGTAGAATCCACAAGAAACAATGTAAAACAACAATAAGCTACTGTACTGTAGATCTGATCCTGTCCCCCTTCTAGCCTCATATTCTCCACCACACCAGTAGAGCAAACAGCAATCATGCAGCAACTGGAAAACTGGGCATTGGATAAAAAAATGTTATTCAGCGTGGACAAATGCTGTGTCATGCATTTCAGGAGACTAAACAAACATTGGTCTTATACACTTGGAAGACAAACTCTGAGTATTGTGGAACAACAAAGCGACCTGGGCATTATGGTTACTAATGACTTGTCATTCAAAACACATTGTAACTCAGTAATTAAGAAATCAAGTAGTATATTACATTGCATTAATAAACACATTACATCTAGAAGCAAGGAAGTCATGTTATCTCTTTACACAACCTTAGTGAGGCCACACTTGGATTACTGTGCACAATTCTGGTCACCAAGTGGAAGAGCAGAGATAGCTGCACTGGAAAAAGTCCAGTGGAGAGCTACCCGCCACATACAGGAGGTCAAAGGGCAAGATTATCAAGGGAGGTTGAATACCTTGGGCTTATACTCCTTGGAGTTTAGGCAATTAAGGACATTAGGCTTAAGGAAATTAGGACATGTGCTTGATTTATAAATCACTTATGGATCCAGGTTTATGGGAGCTTTTGGGATTGAGATTCAGGGACTCATTGTGCAATATTAGGGCACACCCTCTACAACTGTTAGTGGATTGTCCCAAAACACATAAAAGAAAATCTTGGCTCACCTTAAGAGTAACTAACATCTGGAATAAACTACCAATTGAGGTAGTAGCTAGTGACATTATGAATATCTTTAAGGTCAGATTGGATAATTTCCTTATTAAACATAAGATTCAGGGGTATTGATAAATTGGTGAGCAAAAGGACTACTGTCTGCATAGCTCTGTAATCACCTTTGAAACCTATGAATTCTGACTGGTAGTGTGCCTACCAGCAATATTGGGTGCCATTTACTGTACCCATGTTGCCATCCCTGCACTCACAGAGGATGGGGGTGGAGGCCTATTTGAATGGAAAGGGCTTCCAGTCCGTCAACTGTCAGGAGGTGTGCAATGCAACAGGGTGCATCATCAGTATCCAGGCACAGTACCCCAGCAGTGCCCATGATACCTTCATATGGCACAACTCCATTCTGTGCCAGAGATTTAAAGGCAGAGATGTACTTAGTGGGCACCTCATTGGTGAGTTTATTCCCAAGTCCCCTTCCCCCAAAGATGCCATTGATCTCACTAACTAATGCCCATTTCCTAAACAGGGGACAGTGCATGTCCCTTGTGTCCCCAGTTAACACCTGTATTAAGACCCACAACCATTGCTGAGGACAGGCACAATGTAGCACACATCACTACATGCAGAGTCATCAAGTGTGTCTTTGGCATGCTCAAGATGCCATTCAGATGCCTAGGCCATTCCAGTGGTGCCCTACAATGCAGCCTTCAGAAGGCATGTGATATATTTCTTGCCCCTGTTGCATACTACACAACATGGCACTCAACCACGGAATGTGCCTGTCACCTCAGAGGAAAACGCTGCAGCAGATGCTGAGCCAGAGGAGCAGGGGATACAGGAGTAGCTCATTAGGTGTGACCCCAGGATAGCCAGGATGTCCAAAGAGAACAAAGACTGCCTTAGTGCATACCTCAATGGACTCACATGGTAAGTACAGATCACACAGGGTTTACCTATGCCAAATCAATAACACTGTTGTCAAAGTTCAGCACAGCGAGATCCCCAATTCGACAGGTGAAATGTCGCCTATCTGACATTAGTGCATTTCTCCCCCCCTAAAGATTACCAACTCTGAGCTGTAGTTGATTTGGAGGGGTGGATGAAACACGGCGAAAAGGTGCAGTTTTGCCCTCGGGTCCCTCACAGCACAATCTCAAAACCTGTCGAGATTGTCATTGTGAGGGATTTAGATGTGAATGTTTCACTGTTTGGTCGGCATACCATCACAAAGTAGACAGTAATGTATTAAAGAAATATATTGGAAATGTAATAAAAAAGCAGTTAAAAACAATACAGGTATTCAAATAAAAGCATAGCTATCCAGGTTGGGGGGGGGGATTGGAAAGGATTCAAACAAAAACATAGTCAGTCAAGCAGAAAGTGGTAAACAGTGGCATTCATAGAAAGGCATAACCATCCAGGCAGGGGGATTAAAATAAATAATTGGGGGCTAGAAGTGAAACATGATTATTGGGAAGGGGCATGAGATGGCAAATCTGTGGTAGGGCTCAGGTGTCACAACCACCATAGGTGTAGCCTGTACCACAACCCCAGACATGGGACTGGCACATGCTATGTGTCTGGCTGGGTAGCAGGGGGCATTGTCCATACAATGGAGAACGGGTGCAGGGATGGCATGCACCGCCCACAACCATGGCCCCATAGGGTGCTAACCCCTCCAAAAAGCTGACCAATCCCACAGGTGCATGGCATCTGGCCACCCTGTACCAGCATACAAAATGTTCTGGGTGTCCTGGGCATCCATCTTCCCACACTGTGGGGGATGGCAAGACACTGAGGTGTCTGCTGTGGAGTGACATTCCCCCCGCTGGAACAGCCAGTGCTGCAGCCAGCACCCACATTGCCAGAGACCTTGGCTGTGGCCTCCAGCATGGTGACAGCCACCCCACCCAAGTCAGCCTCAGGTGACTGTTCCAGTCTCCCACACCCAGCATCCAAGTCAGCTGACAGGGACCAGTCCAGTCTATCTAAGGCCACCATGTGCTCTGCATGTCGAACCTCCATACCTTGCACGTGGTCCTGCAACATGTGAGTCATGCAGCCCTTCTTATCCTGCAGGTCCTCTTGGGCCTCCACAGCAAACTGTAGCAACTGCCTGTTGGATGCCTCCTGCTACAAGCCTGGACTGTCACAAGGACTGGGTCGAGCTGCTTCCTGGCCCATTGTGTGGGCTGAGGTTGCACTGCAGTCAATGCTGTGCCTGGCACATTGTTCCTGGGCAGCACATTGGTGGCATGGCTGGGGGGATTGACTTGGGATGGCAAGGTGGTAGCCAGGTCAGGTGCATGGAGCTGGAGTAGCACGGCAGTGGCTGGGCCAGGGATATCTTCCTTGGGTGGTACAGTGGTGGCTGAGGTAAGGGCATTGGCTGAAAGTAGCACAGTGATGGCTGGTCCAAAGAAGCTAGCTAGGCCCCATCAGCATGGGGGCCAGCAGTGATGGATAACTCTTCTGGGTCCATGCTGGACCTGGAGATCTCCTCTCTCTGCCACTCCTCCACAAAGATGTCATCACAATTGTCTGACTCCAGGTGATCCCTAGCAGGAGTCTGTCTCATGAGCAGCTGCCATCTAGATGTTCCCAGCCATTCCTCCTCTACTGTGTCCAACACCATGGACTGGGCTGTTGAGAGAAGAGAGTGACATTGCTAAGTAATGCACATACATGTGACCTGACAATGGCAGCATGCAGGCCCAGGGTACTGAGTATTATACATCAACACTGACCATGCAGTGCCCATCACACATCTCCAATCACCAGTGATTACACAGTACATGACACTCAAATGGCACAATATGAGATTTTCCCACAGACATCCACATGACCTGGATATCTGGAGAGCATGATGCAGCCTACACACATTGGGTAATACATCCACCAAGTACATCACTACTGCAGCAGTGATGGCACACTTGCATGTTATAGTGAGGTCCATGCAGGATTCATGCATAGGACTGTGGTATAATGTGGCCACAGAACACAGATCTGTGTAGTACATCCTGCTTTTACCCTCTGTGCTTGTCCATCTGTGGCCTACTGCACCATGTCATGGCTCCCCAAGCATGTAACTCCCAACACCACTAGTTCATGTGCACGCATGCCCTCAGTGTGATTGGGCTACTGCAGTCACTCACATAACTTGACAGGTCCAACTTAGCTTTAATAGCCACCTCCTGGCAGTCCCATCATGGCTACTGACTGCAGCATGCCATCCATCACCATCTTGGTAAGGGTTAGTAGTTCACTAATTCGGGTCCAATCACCTCTGTCCTGGCGGTTGGACCAGGACCTGGAGATTATCTCTTTTGTCTGCGTCTTGAGGTCGGTAGCCCATTTTCGGACCTCCTTCACCATTATGCCTCTTCCACGACTCCATTCACAGACACGGTGATTGCATCCCATGTCCAGGCTATTTTGGCTGTTGTTCCCTTCTTCAGCCAACCAAGTCCAGGTCCTCCCTAACCATGTAGGCATGGGCCAGGGCCACTGTCTCATCCTCTGAAAACCTCCTCTTTCAAATGTGTTCACCATCCATCATTCTACCTGTTAGAGTGAGGAGGGCAGAGAGCACTGAGCACTGTGGGCACACAGCAGAGCACAAAGCACAGATGCAGTGGCATGCAGACTACAGTTTCCCCTGACCAGGACATGCACATGTCCCTGTATGGCAAGATCAAACATGCAGCAAATTGCCTGCCTACAACTACCCTTGGCCATGTTCAAATACAGCAAAATTAAGGTCCTGACACAGCATAAACACAGTACTCTCTGATCACCTTTGTACCTGTTGTAGGCCATTTCACAATACATTTACCTCTAGCCACCTGTAATACCTCAGTGGAATCTGTATGGTGCTCTTTGCTCCTTTTACAAGCTCCAGAGACAATTTGGCACGCAAATGCCTGAGCACATTCCAGTAATGACATGGAAATGTTTATTTTATGTATTTATTCTTTGTTGACTGGGTAAATACACTGGTGCCAGATGCCTTTTTCAGGCATAACCCGGGTACTACAAGTACATTGTATAAACAGCAGAAAAAGGAATGCAGTACATAATGCAATAGCCAGAAACAATGCAAATAAGATAACAACAAAATTTCAACAAGTAGCACAGTTATACATTTTACATAGTGTGAATAGATACGCAAGTGACAGCATATATGACAACACAAACAGTGCAAGACATTAAATAGTGGTGATTGAGATGGTTATAAAATAGAGCAGGAGATGTGAGTCATGTGACACAAGAGCATATACTAAAACAGCAGTAAAATGAAACAGGACAGAAAATTTGACCTTACCTTTTTTAACACTATAAAAGATAACAGGCATCTTCCAGTTTTATCTGGTGGTAATATTTTCTAGTTCCACCAAAATTTGACTATTTTATGAATACAGTCTATTCCACTTATACCACCCATGGTTTATGTGGGCAATCGGGTATTATGGGCAAATTCGTGAAACCATTTTCCACTTTCATTGAGCACACATACAATCAGTTCTAGCGATCCTTATACTCCTGCTGCTACGGGCATTTTTTTCTTTAATTCTAGCTGCCTCAATGACAATTCACACCTACTTTGCCACAGAGTTTAAGCGCATTCTCATGATAACATTTCATTAAGAAATTAGCAGCTCATTAACCTGAGATATAGAGGCAGATGTGATCCATCCCCTTGATATGGGGATCATCTATTGTATGAAGCAGCACTGTGTTTGTGCAACGAAAGAAAAAGTGTTAGAGGGGCTGGCCTCGAACCCGGATCTCAGTGCCATGCAGTGTGTAAAAAAAATATCTATGCTCAATGCAGTTAGACTGCTAAAACATGCTTGGGACAATGTGGGCCAGCAAACCATCCAGCGATGTTTCAAAAAAGCAGGATTTTCTGTAACAACAGAAGTTGATGCAACAGAAGTTTTAATCCCAGAGCGGAGTGAAGTTTTACCTGCACCAGATGGTCTTTCAGCAGAGGATTATGAGCAGCTCTGTCATCTCGGTGACAACTATGAAGCCCCGCCTGAAACTGATGACATCGAGGTGGTGATTGGTGCAATGCATACTGACATTGAACCTGATGAGCCAGACAAGGAGCAGGAAGAAAGGGATCCATGACAGGAGCCCACCAACATTTTTTGTTGAACGCTCCATCAGCGACACCGGAAGGTCAACTGCATTCTTCAGTCAGCTGCCAGTTCGCACTGCCCATCTGCCCCCTGCACCCCCCACGTAAAGATTATCAACTCCTAGTCGGAGCTGATTGGTGGGGGGTGCAGGACCCCCGACAGACAGCGCCAGGTTCTAGCAGGTTTCCCACAGCGGCATGGTGCTGTAGTCACTGTGGGGGACCTCGTTGGTGAAATGTTGCTGTCGGGGGGGGGAGCCAGAAAGAAAGCATGGAGGAACTGGTCACTGCAGCAGATGTTCATTCAGCTTTGCTGACTCTGCATTGGGCCATGGAGCAGAACGCAGACGTTTTACCTAAATGGGATTTTATGCACAAGGCTGAGGAGGCATGGAGACCATACAGCCAAAGAAAAACTGTGCAGACCAGCATGACTAATTACTTTGCAGGAAGCAAGTAAAAGCAAGTTAGAGCACGAACTCAGAGAAATACAGAAATGTGACTTTCTTTTATTTTGTCTCACACTATTCAAGGTCCTACTTTGATTTTAAATGTTGGCCAATAAATCTGTTCACTTTTAAATGCTTTTAAATACTTTAGTAAAGTACATTTAGAGCATTTACAGGCATTTTGTTTGTTTTTCCAACAGTGCAATGTTGTGATACTTTACCCTGTTACCGTGCATTGCTACAGTCACTCGCAATCTTTTTTGGTTACAGCATCCAATGCTTACAATGGGCAAAACTGAGTGGGACAAACATGCCTGCCATAAGCTGGGGGGACTATGCTTTATTTTTTGTCTCAAGAAAAAAAGATGGCTGCCACATTTAGCTTACAAACACAGCACCCCTGTAACCCTGATAAGGGTTAAGAAAAAGGAAATAAAAACAAAAAAAGTATGGTGCACAACATAGGAGGTATCTAGAAAATTAGATTTGACAGGTATGCTTATGTTTTTATTAATTTTAGCTGAAGCTAGCTTATTGGGAAAAACAGTTCTCATTGCATTGCTGCTTTACAGTTCAGCGGATCATCCTTCATTTTAAGTTCAAAGGCTTTGGAAGTGGATGACAATCTGATGTATGATGGTATGTAATTACAGAGGGAGGCAGCACAGTAGCAGAAGGATCCCTGCTCCATACCTGTTCACATAAGTGAGATCATTAGAGAATTGTTCACAGTGGAGAGGCCGTGAGCGAGGTTGACAAATGTAAGAGGCACATTGAGGTTCTGAGGCATGTTTCTGTGGAGTCTTGTACACAGAGTTTGATAGTGTAACCTGTGCTCTGTGTTCCTGCTGTAACCAGACAAGTTGCTTGAGACTTCGTTTTATTTCATTTTAATTTTTTATATTGGAAGGCATGTGAGCGGCTCTGCCCATTTACGCAGGGGTCCAGTTGGAGGAGATGCATACATAAGTCAGGAGGTATAACATAGTGCAAGTAATAAATAATGAGGAAAGTGAATATTTTACACAAGCTTTACCAGAGAAATAATTTATAGGGGAGGTATGGAGGATGAGGGGAAAAGAGACAGAAACAATTAGACTTTCCAAGGAGGTAATACTTGATGTTATGTTTGAAGGCTCCCAGTGAGGCACAATGGGTGAGTGATGATGGGATGGAGTTGAAGAGTCTGGTTCCTCTGGAAGAGAGGGAGTGAAGTCCATGGGTCGTTTGGTAGGAAGAACAAGGAAGGACAGATAGGGGAGGATCTGGTGGTATGGGTCTTGGTTGGCTTCTGGAAGCAGGAAGTGATATTATTGGGAAGCAGGTCATGGAGAACTGATTCCATGTCAGAGCCATGACTGGGGAGTGGCGAACCATCAATATGGCACTGGACCTGCAGCGTGAACACTTTTTGTAAAGTGTTTTTTGCAGGGGCCTTCATCTCCCACACTCCCCCTTGTGGGGGGCTCTCCCCCCACCCCACCCCCTGATTTGCTATTCCAACATTGAGGGGGGAACACCTCAGGGATGGTGGCAGAACCGTGGTCATGCAAAGGTGTTCATGCCATGGTTCTGTCACCATATTGATAGTTCTCTATTTGGCAATCGCCCTCTTCATGGTCTACTGGAAAACTTCATAGAAGAAGATCAGGATTCTGGAGTTTATTTTATCTTTGAGTGACAGACAGCAGCCTGGTAGAGGTGGCAGTGGTGGGTGCTTTGGGGGAGTCCAGTGATGAACCTGATGATGCAATGGTAGGTGTTGTTTAGCTTACTGAGCATCTTAAGGGATGAGGATGAGGGGTAGATGACAGAAGTATAGTCCAGGAGAGAGAGATGAGGAAACTGTTGGCTACAAGTACTCACATTTTGGGGATGCAGAATTGTTTAATTCTATAGAGCATACCCAGTCTTTGGTGGGTTTTATTGATAAGTTGAGTGATGTTGAATTTGTAAGAGAGGTGGCAGTCAAGGTACAGTACAAGTCACATTAAACTGTTCCATCAATGAGTTGGTTTAGCATTGTTTTTTTACAGTTGGTAATGCATTGGCAGTTCATATTGCCTTGTTTTTCAATGCTTAACTAGCTCAAGAGCAATGTTTTAAAAATGTTTTTACAACTCAGTTGGAATGCAACTGCAGTCCAGTCACAGTGCAATACAAAACTGTATTTTATCTCTTAAGAAACAGTGTTTGCAGGCTTCATGCTGGATCCAGCAACACTTATGCAACTCAATCAGAAATGCTAAAACAACTCATTGGAGGAACAGTTTAATGTGATTTGTACTGTAGATGCCAAGGTACTTAAATTCATTCACTCTCTCAATAGGGTTGCCATCATTATCTCTGAGTGTAAAATCAAAAGTGGAGGTTTTCCAGGGGCAGAGAAAACCATGGACATTGTCTTTTTGGTGTTTAGGACTAGACCATGAGTAGAGAACCAGAAGTGCAAGCGGGGAAACATCAAAACTCCCATCACAGAGGCAACAAGTATTTGTTTAAAGCAAATAAACAAATCAAAATGAAAGAAAAAAAACACTACAGTTCTCAAAAGAAGTGGCACGGAAGGTTACGGAGAAAAGATAGCATTTAGGAAGCATAAGGACACACAGAAGGAGCAGGACAGAGAACTGTACCAGTTAAAGCAGAAGGAAGACAGTGAGAATAGCAAAGGCCCAAACCGAGGAAGATAGCCAACTTGATTAAGAAGGGGGATAAAACCTTTTATAGGTACATTAGGGAGTGAAGAAAGATCAAGGGAGGGATAGTGAGGCTTAATAAAGGGGAGGGTGAGTGAGCAGAGAGTGACAGTGAAAAAGCAGGCATACTGAATGAATACTTCTGCTCAGTATTCACAAAAGAAGAGGAGAGGGAGGTACCTAATCCAATCAATAGAAACACTTTGGATTGGGGGCTCGAGACATGATACCAGTCCTTTCACTGAAGAAAAGGTTCTGAGAGAACTCTCAAAACTGAAGGTGGACAAATGAACCGGGCCTGACAGGATTCACTCCAGAATTCTAAAAGAACTAAGGGAAGAACTAATGACACCACTGACTACCCTTTTTAACAAATCATGGGAGGATGATGTGGTACCTAAAGACTGGAGGAGGGTGGATGTGATTCCCCTTCACAAAAGTGGGAGCAAAGCATAGGCAGGAAACTAAAGATCTGTCAATTTGACCTCAATGGTAGGGAAAGTGATGTGACCTTCACTTCTGAAGGAAAGAATTGCTAACTACCTAGAGGCTAGTGGGGCACAGGACCCATGGCAGCATGGATTCACAGTGGGAAGGTCATGTCAAATGAATCTAATAGATTTCCTGAACTGGGTGACCAAAGTAGTAGACCAGGGAGGGGCTGTGGACATGGCCTACCTAGACTTTAGCAAGGCATTTGACACAGTTCCACACAAAAGATTAATAAACTAATTAGATATCCTGGGAGTGAGCCCCAGGGTGGTAGCCTGGGTAAAAAATTGGCTGGACAACAGGACACAGAGGGTAATAGTAAATGGAGTCCAACCCAAAGAAAGGGGGGTTACTAGTGGGGTACCACAGAGTTCAGTACTGGGTCCGGTTCTTTTTAATGTCTTTATAAGTGACACTGCAGAGGGACTGGAAGGAAAAGTATGCCTCTTTGCAGATGATACAAAGATCTGCTACAGGGCTGGTACACAAGGGGGGTAAGGATAAGAAGGGACTTGGCATTATTGGAGGAATGATCAAAAGTACGGCAGCTTAGATTCGATGCAAAGAAGTGCAAAGTAATGCACCTGGAAAACAAAAACCCAGGGGAAAAGTACACAATGGGGGGAGTTATTAACAACAACAAAAATGGAAAGGGACCTAGGCTAGTCATATCAGATGACCTAAAGGAAAGCAAGCAATGTGAGAAGGCAGTAAGGAGGGCTGGGGGATACTGGGATATATAGGGAGAGGCATTGCCAGTAGAAAACAGAAAGTTGTTATCCCTCTGTACAGACAGTTGGTGAGACCCCATCTGGAGTACTGCATGCAGTTCTAGATACCCCACCTCCTCAAGGACATAGACAGGATGAAGGCAGTCCAGAAAAGGGCAACTAAAATGGTGCAGGGTCTGTAACAGAAGCCATACGAAGAGACAAAACAGGAGTTAAATATGTATACCCTCGAGGAAAGGAGGTGGAGAGGGCATGATAGAAACTTTCAAGTACCTCAAGGGAATCAACAATGTCTGAGAGGCTAGCATCTTTAAGGAAAAGAGATGTGGAAGAACAAGGAGGCACAATTTGAAGATAGAGGGAGGACGACTCAGGGGCAATGTGAGGAAATATTTTTTCACAGAGAGGGTGGTGGACGCATGGAACGGCTTTCCTGAGGAGGTTGTTGGGTCAAAAATGGTGGGGGAATTCAAGAATGCATGGGACAGACACAAGGCAATTCAGTTGGGGGGGTTGGAGGAGGTAGGCTGTTGGTTAACTAGGATCTGCATCTTATCTAATAGGTAGGGCAATGGGCAGACTAGGTGGGCCAAGCGGTCCTTACCTGCCATCAAAGTTTATGTTTCTATGTATGTTTAGAATGGAGATGGGGCACCTAACTTTGCAGAACAGAGCTGCATCATCAGCCTAAAGAATTAGTTCAATGTGAGTACAGATGGAGAGGATGGAATTAATGGTAAAGGAGAAAAGTAGAGGACCAAGAATGGAGCCCTAGGGAATGCCATATTTGATATGATGATGTTGGAGTATTGACTATCAATTGTGGTGGAATGGGATCTATCACAGAGGTAGTTCTGGAACCAGTTTATAATTTCCTGTGAGAAGTGGAGTACAGAGTTTGGAGGAGTAGAGGGTGATCAACAAGATCGAAGGCCTTGGTGAGGTCTACAAAGACATTGCCAATGTAGAGACCTTCGTCAGTGGCCTTGTCAATGTAGCCAGTAAGTTTTACCAGGGCAGTATTAGTGGTGTGGCCTGCCTGAACCATATTGTGACTCTGATAGGAGATGATATTGTTTTAGGAATTTCATAGTTTGATCAAGCACAATTTTATCAAGGGTTTTGAAGAGGGAGCTAACAGAGAGATAGGTCTGAAGTTGCTAACTTCAGTTCTGGAGCAAATTTGTGGAGGAGTTTGATGGTGGTGATTTTCCATTTATGGGGAAATGACCCTGTGCAGTGTGAATGATTAAGAATGTTTGTGAGGGGTATAGCCATCTGTTCACAAACATGCAGTAGTCAATTGCATCGCCACCAAGGCAGGGCCTTGGGTCATTCTTTCTTATGTAATCTGTTACTTGAGAGGGAAGAAGATGGCAAAAATGGGGCAGGGTGTGGTTGAGTGAGGGGGGCTGGGCTGGGATTGTTGTATTGAGGGAAGGAGGACTTGTATTTGTCTAGGTCCCCAAAGTGGATGTTGAAAGGTTGGCAACATCCTTTGGATCATTGATGAGACAACCATCCCTGGAAAGGGTAATTTGCTCATCCTTTTCAGTTCTGCCTATAAGTTCATTAATTGTATTCCATGTGAGTTTAGGATTACCCCAGGTGCTGTTTTGTTTTTCCTTTAGGAATTTGATTTTGGCTGCACAAACAGCTGATTTGCAGGTGTTGCACAGAGTTTTGTATTGTTATAGTAGGTTGGGGAGTTTGTTTTTCCTGTAATTAACTAGACCTTGTTCCTTTTCTGCATGAGGTGTAAGACAGCTGGAGTCACCCATTTAGATTTTTGGTTTTTTACTCTGATCTTTTTGGGGGGAACAAGAGAGTTGCAAATGGAGATAAACGTGGTACCGAATGTGTTGAGGATGTTGTCTATACAGTCAATGTTGTGGGTGAAGGACCAGTCGGTGTGGTTGAGGACAGCCTCAAATTCTGGTTTGTTAAGTTATTTGAGATGTCTAGTATGGATGTATCTGGGTTTGGTTTTAAATCCTTTAACTGACCAGGAGCAGTAAACTGTGCTGTGTTGCTGGTGGAGTCAGTAAGGACACCTGATGCAAAAACTCAGTTTGGGTTGGAGACAATGATCCAATCAAGAGGGGATTCATACCAGGTTTTGTAGTTGGTGTGGGCAGAGGTTGATTTGTTGGTGCAGTCCAAGTCCTGTGATGGTATCTCTGCCTTCATCTGCTTGACTTGAAAGCCAGTTTTGATTAAAGTCTCCCAGGATTATCCATTCCCTATTGGGGGGGAGGGTGCTGTTTGAGTTCATGGAGTGTGTCCAGTTTGTGGTTAGGGGTGCCTGGGGGTAGGTAAGCAATGGTTAATGTTATGGTTTTGCTGTTGCTTAGGATTATGTTTGTGGACAGAGTTTTGAGAGTGGTAGACATGGGATGGGTGTAGAGTTCTACAGAAGTGAGGAACTCTGAAGGAGACTGGCATTGTGATAAGTCATTGCACCCATGCAGTTAGCAAATCTGGCCACCTTGTGGTACATTACCTTTTTCTTTGCATAGGTGGTCTTGGCAATGTACATGTGTTTGCATGTTGGGTGCAATATTCCCTACGGAAATCACTTTACTGTATGTAGATGATGCTGTAAATATGGATTTTGGGCACAGACTGCGAAATTAGCTCAGAAATGCACTGTTTAAATATTACAGGTTTGCTATTACCGCTAATGTCTTTACACTTGCCTGAGTGCTAGCACTGCATGCAGTACAGCATAGACATGACATCACACATTCTCTGCAGCATTGTAATGCTGTGTGAGCATGTACGCTATGGCATTGTGCATGCGCTGCTGTGGTATTGCACATGTGCACCATGCACATGGGCATCTCATTGCCATCTGTGTGCTGCTAGCAATCCCCCACCTGGAAACATGCATAGTACTGAGCTATCTGATGTTAGTGCAGCACAAACTCTGGAATAAGCAGTGCTAATGGCCAATCTACTCAATAGAACCATTGCAGTCCTAACAGCAGCTGGAGGGGGTGCAAGAAACTAATATTAAATGAACTTTTAGTCTTTTACCATGACATTCGAGGGTTATAGGAGTATGGCAGAAGGACTCCATGTGGTCAACCATTGAACTAGCAAATGTGGTCTACCTGGTGGCTGACATGGAGTAGCTTCTGTTGGGTGAGAGGGATGAAGCTGCAGACAGGCCCAGGTGCAAAGTGTGGGCATCTGTGGGACAGTGCCTGGCGTACAGGATGGGTATTACCTTACAGGTGAAGAATACTACAACAGATTCAATGATTTATTGAGGAGGGAGCTGTGTCACCTGCAGCAGCTGAGGGTGATGGTGAATAGTGGCACATTGCCATGCCAGGGTGAGTACCTCCTGGTGTATCTATATTTGTGATGATGTGTACTACTGTTGTGGTGCTTGAAGACTGCTGTGTTACTTTCCCTGTGACTCCAGGGCAATATGCATGTGTTTACCTGTTGGATGCATTATTTCCTATGGAAATCACTTTGCTGTATTTTCCAATATAGCCAATGCATGTGTATGGGACCACTGTTTCTACAGATGCCCACATTGCACTGTACAATACAGGACCCTCAGTGTGATCATTCCATGGTACATGGACAGTGCCATGCACACATTACAACACAACCAGGTTGTTGCAGTAGTGATAAACTGCACAGACTCTATGGGTGGGGACCCTAAATTAGGGTGGGACCAGTGTCTATTGGGATGGAAGATGCATCTAGGTGGCTGTGCATCTCACATCAGTGTTATGGTGACTGCAGTACAGTGTGTCAAGTGCTCATTCATTTTCCACACTGCTTCTCTCATGTGCTACCCTACCTGCCACACACAGTACCGCATGAAAGGTTCATCCATATACAACTATGGCGTGTGTACCACTGTTGCATGTGCCTCAGCCCCACAGCTGCTGCTGATCAGTGTGGCTCATGGATGTCCATCGACCTACACCTGTGTGCTAGATGTCTGGTCTGCAGGGTGCTGGGTGGTGGATGCAACTTATAGCCACTTGGGCTGTTACACTGCCTTCTGCACTCTAGTTGATGTTGCTGTTGCATGTGTTGCATTTCCACATCTGGCATGCCTGTCAGTGTTGTGTGTTCCTTGTGCAGTTTGGTCATGCTGTGTTATAGCACAGCAATATCATTACAGTGTGGCCCCCTACTGTTCAGATACACAGTGCTGTCTCTAGTATATCATGTACATTCCATTGCGAATGCATGACTTAGTCAATCTGTGTGTGGCAGAGTGGTCCATGTGTTGTCTGGTTGTACAGCTATTATGCACATTAAGCCACTCTGGATCCCTTGTTCTGTGTGCACAGCTGGCTGAGTTCAGTGCATTTCTTTCCATAGGTGCCCACAGTACCACAGGAAGGTGGCAGTATATCATCCTTCATGAGGGTAGGGTTGATGTGCTCTATTACCAGGTCTGCCTTCTGCAAATACTGGTCAGATGGGTGGGAGTGCACCCAGGTCATCCAGGACCTTCCAGCAACAATTCAGTGCCAGCTGCAGCAGCAGCTGCCACCACTACCACTACCACTACCACTACAACCACAGCCTACAGCCTCTTGACTGTGTTGTGCATTAGACTTGTTATTGCTTATGGGCGGGGGGCATTTTTTTTTTTCATGAGTGAGTGCCCTATATTTTTGTTTGTTTTTGGTTGCACTGGGCTTGTTATTGCTCATGGGTTGGGGGAACTTCTTTTTTTAATGGGTGAGTGCCCTTTTCTATGTTTGTTTTTTAATAAAACAGCCCATACTGTTTGTTTTTAATAATGTTTGTGATACCTCTGCTGTTGTGTTGTGTGTCTTGCATTGGTGCCCTCCTTGCCTATGCACCAACTAACTCTTCTTTGTGCTGTTCACTGAGCTAGTTGCACTGTGCCTGTGTACAATCCTATATTCAGTGCTTTACTTCTGCTAAGCTGTTGTGCTGCACTAGAGCAAGCAGAATTGGCCGAATATTTGGCCCTCTAAATTTCTGTGAATAAAAGGCTCTTGTTTTTCCTTCAGAGTCTATTGTTTTAAAAGGGTAAAATAATCCTATCAATTAACATTGCTTGTGCTGCCAAGAAGTGATGCAAAAATAAATATTTTATTTATAAACAACTGTACAAGGTTTTATATAACACTGCATACAAAAGGTGCACATATAACATGTTGAAGTCAGCAAATGCATGTTTATGTATGAGGAACCAAGGGCAATATACAATTGAACAACCCCTGGAAAAAACTTTCAGAATACTGATGCTTTTCTAAGAGCTAATCATCATGTTTTATACCAATGTATATGTGATATACAAAACCTTACAAACTGAAGCAAAATAATAGAAACTTCTCCCTTTTAAAGCATCAGTGCAATGAAAATGATTTCCCAAAAACCTAGTTTCACTTACAATTAATAATAATATTAGTATACTTGTCATATCTGCTTTGCTAGGTACCTCTTATGCTGTGCACCACAAATGTATTTATTTTCCAAATCATGTCCCATGTCAGGTCTACAATCATATTTCTAAGTCAAAGGTGGTGGCCATCTTTTTTTTCTTTGAGAAAAAAAATAAATTAAAACATTTATAAAATACTCAGATTTTGGTGGAATTAGGAAATCCTACCACCAAATGAAAGTGGAAGATGCCTTGAATCTTTTTTTTTTTTGCTGAAAAAAAGGTAGGGCCATTTTTTTTTTGTTTGTTTTGCCCAATATTGTTGCACAGCTGCTTTAACTTTATATAAATAAATATATTTGAATAAAAGAAGATACTTAGAGTTGGGAAGCAATAAGGAATTGAAATATGGTCTTAATACAGGATGCTAAAGTGGTGTTCTAAAGTTTGCTTCTTTTGTTACAGAGTGGGTGAGTATGCTGGAATATCATGTTCTTTTTCAGGCACAACTTGAGATCCTACAATCACATGAAACTTGCAAATACATAAAATAATGCTCAAAGGAACATAAATAAAACAATACATATGCAAGTTCAGGTGCAAGGAACAATGTTATATGATGTACACATTTCAGTATTAACAATCACAATTAAAATGACCCCTCCTCACTATAGTGTTTATTCAAGCCAAAGTAACTGTACTACGCCATAGCAGCTTAAGTTGGATAATTGGGTAATAGTTTCCTTTATGTTTTTTCTTTATTACTGCAAAACAATATAAAAATCATACACCTTAAAAACAAAAACAAGGATTTTCCCTGATACAGTTAGTCATTACTCAAATCCTGCTCATTATTGCATGATAGCCATTAAACTCCATAATATCCAAGAAAGAAGCTGTTCCTCCAAGCACATACAGTAAATGAGTTATGCAGAGAGAGATTTCACATTCTTGTTGCCTGCCACATCATTACCCTTAGCCATGTAATTTCCACATGCAAAACTGTCTGCCACAGTGGCAAGCAGCTTCAAAATGTTTAAAAATACTGGCAACAATATTCTTTCAAAAGTGTTGACACAAATGTTTAGAAATGTAAAGTAAAAAGGGAACTGAATGCACATTCATTTGGTTTCCCGTTTATTAATTTCTTAATGCCTACAGCTTGACAGGAATTTACCTTGCCCTTGTTTTGACCTTATAAAAATAATGCGTCTTAATGTTCCTGGAATTTCCCCTCTGTAATGAGATGTATTATTAAATTATTGGTTATGAAATGGGTAGAAGAAATTCTCAAGTCAGCATGCTTTGCAACTTTCCCAGCCATGATGGTGATTCTGACTCTGTAGTCAGTCTGTTTAAATGCCAATGCCCAACCCCAACACTATCAACAATAAATATCTGTCCCATTCTGTTACGCACTCGGAGTTCTGTTACACACCCATTGTATCAACAATAAATAACAGTCCAATTCTGTTACACCTTCGTATTATCAACATTGAATGACAATCCCATTTATTACACCATTATAGTATTAGCAATAAATAACAATCATATTCTGTTACACCCTCATAGTATCAATAATAAATAACAGTACCATTCGGTTACATGCATGTGGTATCAGCAATAAATAACAGTAGCATTCTGTTACATGCACGTGGTATCAGCAATAAATAACAGTACCATTCTGTTACATGCAGGTGGTATCAGCAATAAATAACAGTACCATTCTGTTACACTCCCATAGTATCAATAACAAATAGCAGTATCATTCTGTTACATCACCATAATATGAACAATAAATAACATTCCATTCTGTCACACCCTTGTGCTAGCAACAATAAATAACAGTGCTGTTCTGCTACATGCTCATAGTATCAACAGTAAATAAGTCCCATTCAGTTACACACTCATATTATCAGTAATAAATGAGAGTCTTGTTCTGTTACACCCCCATAGTATCAATGATAAAACACAATGCCTGTACTGTTACATCCCCATAGTATCAACAGTAAATAGCAATCCCAATCTGTTACACTTCAGCACTAGCAACAATAAATAACAGTTCCATTCTGTTGAATCACCGTAGCATCAATAATAATTAAGAGTCCCATTCTATTACACACCCGATAGTATCAATAGTAAATAACAGTCCCATTCTGTTACACACCCCATAGTATTAATAAAAAAATAGCAGTCCCATTCTGTTTCACCCCATAATATCAACAATAAATAACAGTCCTCTTCTGTTACTCATTTGTAGTATCAACAAATTAAATGGGACGATGCAACCATAGGTTTCATAGGTTGTTTCAAGTGTGAGTGGACTTATGTCCTTGATGCTTGCCATTAAGGGTTTACTTAAAGTTGCATTTTACCCTGTCCCCAAATACTTGATCCAATCTTGTTTTAAATAAATATTCATTTAAATAAGTCCATATTTGGACTATCCACCACCTCCATTGGGAGATGATTCCATGTTGTAACCAAGCTTTGGCTAAACCAATTTTTCCTACGTAGCAGGTTCCATCTTGCCAGAAACAGTTGTTTGGAATGTCTTCTCTCACTTACTCTACCATCCCTCATCACAAAACCAAGTTCTTCCCTAAGGTTGAGGTCACACATTGCTCTGTATAGCATACACACGTCACCTCTGAATCTTCTGTACTGAAGTGAATACAGATTAAGTGATCTCAGTCTCTCTTCATAGGACTTTTCCTTCAGCCCAGTTATAGACCTAGTGGTTCTATGTTGTACTCCGTTGACCCTTTGGATGTCTTCCTTTATATGGGGAGACCACACCTGCATGCAATATTCTGGAGGGTCTAACCAATACTGCATATAATGGGAGTATCACCTCTTTGTCCCAACAGGATATGTGCCTAAGGATGCAGTTCAAATTCTGGTTTGCCTTCTTCACATGGGTACTAAATTTAAAATTGGGGCTGATTGTTATCCCTAGGTCTTTTTCTTGGTGGGTTATTAGTAGGGTTTCATTTCTGAATTTATACTTATATTGCTTGTTCTATGTACCCAGGTGCATAACTTTACACTTACTAGTATTCAAAGCTAGTTTGCTATGGTTAGTCCAGTTAGATATATTATCCAAGGCTTGTTGAAGGGTGGTCATATTCTCAGAACTATTAACCACTGTACCCCTGCAGCAGTCATCTGCAAATTTCAGCAATCATATATTACGTATATCCTATTTAAGTGAAGTAATGTAAATATTGAAAAGGCAGGGACCCAAAACAGACCCCGGGGCACCCCACTCGTGACCTGGGCCCAGTCAGAGAATACCCCATTTACTGTAACTCTCTGCTTTCTTTCCTTGAGCCATTTAGAGATCTAATTTAGAATGTTTGCCTTCAACTTAAGATCCCCCAGTGTTTTCATCAGTTCAGAATGTGGGAGTTTATCGAAGGCCTTTTCGAAGTCCAAAAATATGAGGTCAACAGAATTTCACTTGCCAAGTTCCCTACTTACAGTCTTGTAAAATGTTAATAAATTGGTCTGGCAGGACCTGGATTTAGTAAATCCATGTTGTAGTGTTTTGGACAGCCCATATAGCTCCAAATAATTTTATATATGGTCTTTTATTTTACCCTTGAGTAGCTTCCCCAGTAGGGAGGTCAAACTAATGGGTCTAAAGTTTTCTGGCTTAGTTTTCAGTCCTTTTTTTAAGATAGGTACCATAGTAGCCACTTTCCATCCCTGTGGTATTTCACCTGAATCCAGTCAATGTTGAAATATATGGGTCAGGGGTAAGTATAAAATGTCTGCAAGCTTGTGTAAAACTTTAAGATGTACTTCGTCTGGCCCTGATGATTTGTTGATAGCTAGTCTCTTTAATCTAGCATGTACGTCTTTTGGGTCTATGATTAACTGCCCTGGATGAGATATTACAGCATCTCTGGGTGGGTTAGAGCTGTTATCATTAAACACTGTGCAGAAGTATTTATTCTGGATATCTGCTATCTCTTTGTTGCTTGCTGATAGCCCTGATTCATTTAAAAATAGATCTATTGTGTTGGTGCTTCCTTTTAGACTGTTAATGTAAGAGAAAAAAGCTTCTTGTTGTCTTTAACCCTGGCAGCCAGCTTTATTTCATGCTGAGTTTTAGCTTTTTTAATCTCAGTTTTAACCTTTCTAACTAAGTCTCTATAAACAGGGTATCCTTGAAGATTGCCGCATTTAATTTGTTTGAACATTTTGTTTTTTTTTTGTTAATTAATCTTTTTATAGAGGGTTTCATCCATCCAGGTACTATTCTTTTTTGCCATATTTTTTAGTACTAGGAATATTGATTCTAACTTGATCTTTCAACTTGGACAGCAGTAGGTCTCACTTTTCTTCTACTGAAAGGCCCGAAAATTCCTTGAGCCAGTCCCATTTTGATAGGTTGCTCTTTATTGCAATTAAGTCAGCTTTGCTAAAGTTCAGTTTTTCTGTGACACCTATCCCAGTTTGCCTGTGCTGCCCCAGAATATGGAAGACTACACTCTGTAGGTCGCTATAACCCAGTGGTGAACTAATGCTGATGTTAAATACAGAACTTCCCATATTAGTTAATATGATATCTAATGTTTTACTGTTTCTGCTGGCATTGGGGACCTTTTGTTCAAGCCTAAGTTGTTCGAACATATCTAGGTAGGAGTAATCTGTTTTACTAGTTCCTGTCAGTATTTTCCAATCTATGTTTGGCAGGTTAAAGTCTCCAAATAATAGAATTTTATTAATTGGTTCCAGGTTGCCAATGTGGTTTAACAATTTTACATCATTTTTCAGAGATATTAAGGGAGGCCTATATATTAAACCTAATTTAACTGAGGCACCAACCTGTGGAAATAACTTTACCCATAGAAATTCTAGGTCACCGACGTCTCCCAGTATCTCCTTGCATTTAACTGATTCATGGCTATAAATAGCCACTCCTCTGCCCTTCCTATGCTCCCTACTTTTTGAAAACATGTTATACCCCTGTGTAGTTTTTCCTATGGATCATTCACATTCTACCAGGTCTCAGTGACTAAAGCCAGTTGGATATCTTGGATGGCTAGTAATCATTTGAATTCTTCAAACTTCTTAACCAAACTTCTGGCATTGATTAATACTCCCTTCCATCCAGAGTTAGTGAGGTTAGGCGTGTTTATATTTGAGTCATGTTACTGATACTTACTCTAGCACCCCCATTTTCCAATTTAAATGAAACTTCAATACTTCATTTATTTTTTTCCCCAGAATCCTGGTACCAGTCCCATTTAAATGGAGGCCATCCCCTTTGAAGCAAGCCTTATTAGAAAAAGTGATGGAATTGTCCATAAACCCTATATTTTCTTTGGGACATAGCTGCTGTTACCAAGTATTCAATATTTGAATAGACTTATTTTTGTAATATTGTCTCCTCACAGTAGGTAAGACCCCAGATAATATAATCTCCCCTTTTTTTCCTTAATCCATTTAACAAGGTCAATATAATCTGCTTGGATGTCATCTATGTTACGTGAGGATAGGTCATTAGTACCCAAGTGCAACAGTACAATAGGGCTAGTGGTATGTTCCAGTAGCCCATCCAATAATTTGGTGATGTCACCTACATGAACCACAGGGAGTGTACTGACTGTAATGTGGACTTTGCATCCATTGCATACTGCAGTGTCAACCCCCCTTAGAATGGAGTCCCTGATTACCACTATGTCCCTATTCGGATGGAGGGGTTTTGCAGTTTGATCAGTGTTGGTAGGTTTAAGTAATGAGTCAATAGGTGACGTTAGTGCTTCATCATATTGTATGGTTAAAACTTCTACTGGGTCATTTATATCCCGAGTAAGGCCTTCAGATTTGTTATGTAATAGTAGGGTTACTATGTCATGTGTAAAGTTCTTTGGTTCTGTATCCATAGGAAGGATATGAAACCATGTTTCCATATCTTTTTATGTAAGGGTAAACAGTTATTCAAGTACACTAGCCTTTAGATTATCACCAATAGTTTCATTTATGTTGGCACTGGTTTCATATATCATCCCAGCTATAAAGTTCTCAAGTATTTTTATTTCATTCTGCATTTCCAATCTCTTAAGTAATAGACTAATTTTTCCCCCTCAAAGTACTGATCAAAATACATTTATCACAGATGAAGTCCTGACTGGGTGCTTTGTCTGTATACATGCTACATTGCAGGCAGGTTCTTCTTTTAGCTTTACTACATTTTCCCCTAGCTTGGGACATTGTAATGATAAATAAACTCTGCTTGACTGGTAAAAAGTTTAAAGAGCACTGTGTACCTTGTGTAGTATAGTCTGGTAGTGCTATGGCAGAATGCTTCCTCCCAGGTCACCAGTGTCCCCAGCAGAGTCAGCAGACATGTGCAGAAGCACGTGTCTCTGCACACATGATGCACATGACACGCGCCCTGCTCAATTCACCCCACTCGCAGCAGGGCACCTTAAGTGCTGTTTAGGTGCCCTGAAATTCCTCGCTAGAGGTCACACTCAAGTGTGTGTGTACAATTAGTTTAAACTATTTATTTTGCTGAAAAATCCCATCTAAGAGAGCCTGTCATGTGAGACTCACAGAAGTTAGTGGCAAAACATTTTAAAAGGTAGAATTAATGTGATAGTCCAGACTTGCAGTTCACTATTCCCCAGATAATGACTGCAGTCTCTCTTCCTGCTTCCTGCTTGGTAACCAGGGCTCCCTTGAGTAAACACTGTCACAATTAAAAATTAAAACACACAAGTTTCATATATTAGAATCAGTCACTACAGATAACCCCTGCACTTTAAATGTAGGACTGCATAGTAAACAATTTGTCTAACACTGCGCACTTGCAGCAGGTTGCCTTAAGTGTTGTTTAGGTGCCCCGGAAGTTCTCACTAGAGATCACACTCAAGTGTAAGTGTACAAGTAGTTTAAAGCTATTTATAGTGCTGAAAAACCCTGTCTAAGAGAGTCCCTCATGTGAGACTCACAGGAGTTAGTGGCAAAATATTTTAAATTATAGAGTATTGTTATGCCTGTGCAACTGTGATAATGGTTTGGCCATTCGCACTCTCTATTCCATAGGGAATTACCGCCCTGTAGGGGTACCGAAGGTAAGGAACCTTCAAAGAGGGTTCTACCCCTAGGCCTGCCATGAGAAGATTCCTTGGTAAAAGGTACCTTAGGAAGGAGCCCCCAAGGAAGAAGGCATGCCACTGGAGGATGAGGAGGGGAGGATGGTGGGGCAAAGAAAAAATTCCTTAGAGGGAGCCTGGGAGGTACTGCTGAAATAGCTCAGGAAGGGGGCATGGCTGGTTGCTTGCCCCCAGTGAACTACAGGCATAGCCTTTAATTCAATGGGCCTAAGTAACCAGAGTACTGTATTGTTATGCTTGTACAACTGTGATAACTGTTTGGCCATTTGCACTCTCTGTTCCATGGGGAATTACCACCCTGTACAGGCTCTAAAGGCAAGGAACACTTGAAGAGGGTTCCACATCTAGAGTTGCCATGAGAAGATTCCCTTGGATAAAGGTACCTTAGGAAGGAACCCCAAAAAGAATATTAAGCAGTAAATGTTGAACTACAAAGTTGAGAACCAGATTGACAGCAATGAGACAGCTGAAGAAAGACAAATAAGATTTGCAGGTTGTCAGGATTGCACTGATTAAAATGAATTGAACTGATGACATAAGGGCTTCCTAAGGAGAGAGGGAACGGTGAGTAGAGCCACCATCCATCTCCATCCAACAGAGGAACCTACCTAAGAAAGCTAGGGAATATATTATTAACAACTAACTACATGTTATGAACTTTGGCATAGAGGAGAGGACAAATACCCTTTTAAAGGAGGAAACCTCTGGGAAGCCAAGGCCTAGGCCACCTTCTCTGAAGGCTTAGAGTATTTTGGTTAGTGATGACTCTGCTGTAGCAAGTTAGAAAGCCAATCCAGGGGTGGAAAATAATCTAATATAGGGGACAACTCTTGCTGTATCTGTCTAACAGGAACACCTTGCAGGATTGTGAGATATCTCTGCAACATGGGATACATGACATGGTACCACCTTCAAGGCAGGAGGAGGAGAGTGACGGCCTCTGAGGTACTCAGCTGGCCTGCCCATCTAAGAACAGACTGGGTGAGCCACAGGTGGTTGTAGGGAGAATAGCTTAGAAGGTGCCTCTGAACCCACTCAGCTAGTTAAAGGGGTCCCTGACTGATGAGACCCCCACTCCTCACAACTGAAGCCTTAAATTCTACATCAAGAGGTACTGCCAATGAGTTAGACAACTGAAGCTCTGTCCAGAGTGAGGACATTCCCACTATGGGCCAGATTAGAAGGACCCCATCCTACATTTCACATGCTCAAGATGCAGACTTCATGGGTTCAGAGCAAGACTGTCAGCTGCAGAGCAAGCCCTGAGCCAGAAAAGGTAATGGTCATTGTTGGCATGCCTTCAGTTTATGAGTAGGAGCATGAATCAACTTCAATGTGCCAGATAGGAGGAGGCTGGACAAAGCCAGCAGCTGTATATTAGGTAACAAGTTATTGATGAGGAGACTAGGTGAAACCAGCAGTTATAGATTAGGTAGCAGGTTAGTGATGAGGCGGCTGGGCAAAGCCAATTGCCTGGGAGAGGTAGAAGGCTGCAGTGTGAGCTATTTTATAGTAGTAGCAGCCAGTGGAAAGCAAGTCAACCAATTCTACTAAGGAAGTCAAATTAATGGTGACATAGGAGGCAGGTGTTTAGGTAGTGAGAGGCTTTGATGCCAGTGATTAAATCAATGAGGCTTCACATAAATAAATTGATGATTTTAGCAGATGATTGCTATGGTTTCAGCATGAATAATGAGTTAATATGATTGGCATGAATACCTGAAATGTCATTAAGGTACAGTTAGGGTATTCCTTTAGATAGTCTGCTGCACTGCTGATATTGTCAGAACTCCTGACTTTAATGAAACATTATAGAGAAAGTGTATTTTGTAGACTGTATTAACATAAATTGCATGTGCCTATGTTGTCTCTTGCTATCGCAAGGTCTGGAGCCATAGCAACGCTAGGCAGAGGAGGGTATTTCAGGAAGTCACAAACTGAACTACAACTGAGCTAAAACCTTGCATTTTTAGGCAGGATAACTGCCAGGGGGATTATTTTAACTTAAACAGTGTTTACAGCACTATTATATTTTTAAATATAAAGCCGGGAATTAAATATTAACACTCGAGTCTCGCGAGGCACTTCCAGGTAGCTGGATTATTTAAATCTGCCCTGCTGCGAGCAGGGCGAGTGCATGCTTATACGTGTGAAGATGCACACAAAGACACGTGTGTCGCGTGTCATGCATGCCAAGAGTGAAATAGGGACAGCTACACTGTAAAGTTGGGCTTTGTAAGTAAAATTAAGACCCATTTAATATCCTTTACCTCAGGTTGATAACAAAACATGGCTGATTTAATTGTTCTAGATAACAAAACATGTATTAGCGCTAAAAAACAAACAACAGATAAAACTTTAAAGAGAGATGTAATCATAACTTTGGATGGTGAAACAGGCCTGAAATGTAACACTTGCTCTATGTACACATTATTTGATTCCTTTCCTCAAACTCCTTTTTATATCTGTGATAAATGTATAACTATTAGTGTCTTAAGGGAAGATATTGATAATTTTTATAAGAGGTTAGCTGTAACTGAACAATATCAAGAAAACCTGAGTAAAACCTCAGATAATTGTTCAAAAGAAGGTACTGCAGAATCATTGGGGTCCAATACTGGGGTGAGCAAAATTTACCCTCATAGAGAGACAGGAACATATGAGAAAAGGAAAAGAAGAGACTCAAATGAAAACTGAACATATAGCGAGTCTGAAGACTGGACTACTGTGACCATAGGCCACAAATCAAAATCTAGACGCAGGGCTATGTGTAACAATATCAGTCTATTGAATAGATTTGAAGCCCTGATTGATTTAGAAACAGGTGATATATCCTCAGATAGGGGACATGATAATTCAATACATAGGTAGCTTACTACCACTCCTACTACAACTGTCATGAATGAAACTCTGTCAGACATATTAACTACTGAGAATATTGTTCAGACCTCAAGTACAATAAAGATACAATCTTTACAAATGGACCCAAATATGAATCAGAAGTAGTCCAGTTAGATACTACAAAGGACAGTGTCTTTGTGGAAATGGCACCAACAGAAAATTCAAAAAGGCAATTCTTTGTATTGGGAGATTCAATAATAAAATATAAAGACAATATTGTGTGTCAAACAGACAAACATAACATAGCATGTTCATCATTTTGGGGAGCTGGTATTAAAGATATAAGTAAAATGTGTCCTGATATTCTGCAAAATTCTGGCCATAATCCACTTGTCATTATCCACGTGGGTACAAATGATCTGAAGAAACTGTCGATTGATGAAATAAAACAGGAATATATAAATATTGGAAAAACTCTGGTTGAACTTAAATGTGAGACATGGTTCTCAGAAATATTACCTGTTCCTTGAGCAAATTATCAAACTATTCGAAAGATCAAATGCATAAATGAGTGGATACGGAAATGGACACTTAAAGAAGGTTATAAGTCCATTCCCCTTTGGGAATGCTTTAGTGATACTCCATCCCTGTTTTGTTGGGATGGACTTCATTTGAGTAAACAAGGTGCTTATAAATTGGGCAGGACCTTTGAGAGTATCATACAAAAAGCTTTAAACTAGGAAAAAAGGGGATGAGGGTACAAAATTCAACATAAATCCAAAATTCAACACAAATCCCAATAACTCAAGATCCAAGAAACTGAAAATTTGAAATATTAATGCCCGAAGTTTGAATAATGCAAAAACGAACCAAACTAAAACCACTGATAAATAATCACAACACAGACATTATATGTGTAACTGAAACATGGTGGGACGTGTGTAAAAATTGGTCCAATAATATTGAAGGGTTCAACTTTTCTCAAAAAATCACACAGGAAGAAAAGGTGGGGGAGTATGTTGCTATGTTTTGGAATTAATACAATGTCAAGAAATCAAACTTCATGATAATTCTGAAAATATACACGAAACTCTGTGGTTGAGTATAATTTTTTCTCATTTGCCCAAAATTAATCTGGGGATCTTTTACAAACCTCCTAATAACAATAGTGTTTATAATAATAATTTAATAGAGGAAATAAATAAAGTTTCCAGTCCAGGAGATGTGTTGATTTTTGGAGATTTCAATACTCCAGGTATTAACTAGAATGAACTGAAAGGTATTACTGCCTTTGATAAAATATTGATTGATACTATAATATCTCATGGCTATTATCAATTGGTTGATGCTCCAACTAGGGAGAAAAGTGTATTAGATTTAATTATATCCAATTCAATTGCTAGAATTGACTATATAGATATCCTCCCCCATTTAGGAAATAGCGATCATAATATTGTAGAATGTACAATCAATATTGAAAAACCTAAACTAAATAGATCATCACTACCCTTTGATTACAAAAGAGCTGATTGGAATAAGATTACTGAAGCCTTTAAAAAAACGGATTGGGGAGAATCTTATTGTAAGTTAGGTGTAAACTCTATGTGGGAAAATTTAAAATCTAAAATTCAAGAAATAATATTTACTCTTATTCCTAGGCATAAAGACAAAAATAGCAAAGGCTATATTCCATATTGGTTCAATAAAAATATTAAGATACAGATAAGAAGGAAAAATAAAGCCTTTAAGAAATATAAAAACTGTCCAACCTTGATAAATCTCTATAAATATAAAAATCAACAGAGATTTCTTAAATCTATTATTAAAAAAGGAAAAGTCAAATTTGGAAATAAATTGGCATCTGGTAAAAATCAGAAAGCATTCTACGCTTATATAAATAACAAAAAGCAGATGGGAAAAAAATTAATTCAGTGTCTGTAAATGGTAAAACAATATTGAGCAACAAAGAAATAGCAGACAGGTTTAATAAATATTGTATGACTACATATCAGGAATATAACTCAAAGGTAATTATTCTTGGGGTAACAGACTTAGAAGCCTTCAGTATCAGTCATTATATGGTACTGAAGGAATTAAAATTAAGGACATCTTCTTCTTCTTCTTCTTCAGGCCCGGATAATATTGATATGATGGAATGGAAACATCTTTCTGATGTAATAATAAATCCCTTAACTGAAATATTCATTAAGTCGCTTCTAACTAGTATGATTCCCATGGACTGGAAAAAGGCCATAGTAGTGCCAATACACAAAAAGGGAAATAAATCAAATGTAATAAATTATAGACCAATTAGCCTAACATCTATTTGTTGTAAGATACTGGAAAGATTGATTAAAAATATTATTGAGGAGGATGTAATTAGATTAGGATTGCAGAATCTTACAGAACATGGTTTTAGGAGAGGGCTTTCTTGTAACACAAATGTATTAGCCTTCTACAACCATGTTAGCAGTAAATTAGACAAGGGTAAACTGGTTGATACAATCTTTTTGGACTTGGGAAAAGGCATTTGATACAGTCCCTCATCACAAACTTATTATAAAATTGATGGATCTAGGTTTAAACAAAGTTATTATAAGAGGGATTGGAAATTGGTTATCCAACAGGAAACAGTGGGTGCGAATTAACTCATTTCTTTCGGAGGAGGGTAGGGTTACTAGTGGTGTTCCCCAGGGATCTGTACTGGGCTCATTACTGATCGGTCTATACATTAGTGATATGGGTAATGAGGTGGACTCTTATATAACCAGATTAGCAGATGATACCAAAATAGGTGGAGAAGTTATGTCATTAATCGATTATAACGAATTAAGGAATAGTCTAAATAAAATAGAAAGATGTGGCAAACAAAATAATATGACATTTAATGAAAACAAATGTGCTGTGACACATCTTGGAAAAAATAATCAAAAATATTCATATCTCTTAAATAATAAGCCCATAAAGAACAGTAGTTTTGAAAAAGACCTGGGTGTATGGATAAATTCTAGATTATCCTCAGACACACATATTGTCAAAGCAGTAGAGAAATGTAACAGTATTATTCACTCCATTAAAAGAGCTTTCATTTTGAGGAACAAAGATTGTGTCCTTAAGTTATATAGGACATATGTACTTCCTCATCTTGATTATGGTTCACTGATCTGGAGCCCATATTTAAGGAAGGATATTTTAAAAGTAGAAAAAGTTCAAAGGAGACTGACAAAATCAATAAATGGCTTAAAAAATAAGGAATATGCAGACAGATTAGTAGATCTAAATATGTGCTCCTTGGAATCCAGAAGAATTAGAGGAGATTTATTATGTTTATACCTTATCATGGAAGACAAGACCCTAATGTCATAATGTAACATAAAAAGGATTCATAAATCAGTAAATTCTAGATCACATAATAAACAAATATTTATAAATAGAGCAAGAACAAATAGGCTTTAGAACTTTTATAATATACGAACACCCACAATTTGGAATAATTTGCCCAGGAATGTACTAGAAGCTACGTCTTTTGACTTTTTTAAAAATAGGTTAGATAAATTCCTGTTATTGAATAGTACAAGAAATATTAACAGATAAGCCAACTATGAGTGGGAGACAATTAAATGGGTCAATGGCCTACTTTGTCTCTACATACCAAGTTACCAAGTTACCAGTAAGGAGTGTTTGCAAGGCAATAAATATTTGCAATATAGTAAAGAAGTGCCATGAATATTTTGAAGCCATGTAGGCTGTGAGGTAAAAGTATTTTTTTGCATGGATAAATGAAAACAATGTAGGCAAAGGAGCAGGGCAAATCATATAGCATACATAAAAGCATGATCCTGCTACTTGGAGCCACGATGCCCCTCTGTGACATCACAGTCCACCACCATGGGAATAACAAGGACACCACAAGCTGAGCACCATGAGACCAAACAGTAACTGCAAAGTTGGTAGGGTAGGATCACCCCAAAAATAGAGGGGCTTTTATAGGCAAGGTCATATTTAAGGATAGAGCCATATGATAGCAAGCTGGCAGAGTAATGTATTTATTTATTTATTAAAGTCTGGGAATTACAACCCTTTGAGTCAGGGACTCATTTACAAAGGCTCCACATCATACAGAGAATGAAGACAGGTACAGAGTATAACAAATGCAGCGACTAAGTACAGAGGCAATAATGCACAACACATACATAGAGCAACACTAAAGATGTGTATGGTTGTGAACAGCTGAAGCAAAATAATGACTGAAAGGTGCAGAATAATTAAATTCAGTAATGTATTGCTAAAATGCCTGTAGCTATAAGCTGTGTCAGTATAGTAATATAGCAACATTAATATACTAGAGCAGTACAAAACTGAAAGTTGGAGAAGTAGCTGCCTGTCTGAGCAAACACTGAATGAACTGAGCAGAGCACACTGAATAAACTGAGCAGAGTAACTGAGAAACAACCTAGCACAGCAGGGAGTGCTGAATAGCAACATAGTACAGCAGGGAGTGACAGCTAGCTGGGAGCAGAATGAAGCTTGGACCAGGTGCAAACCTTTAAGGTGGAAAAGCAAGGAGACACAAGCACAAAACTGAAAGTTGGAGAAGTAGCTGCCTGTCTGAGCAAATACTGAATGAACTGAGCAGAGCACACTGAATAAACTGAGCAGAGTAGCTGAGAAACAACCTAGCACAGCAGGGAGCGCTGAGTAGCAACACAGTACAGCAGGGAGTGACAGCTAGCTGGGAGCAGAATGAAGCCTGGACCAGGTGCAAACATTTAAGATGGAAAGGCAAGGAGACAGCAGAGGCAGGGAAAACAGCAGTTTGAGCTGAAGCATACAGATAACAATCACAGGTAAACTGATGGTTGCTAAGTAGAAAACAAATGGGACACCAGAAAAACTAGAAAAGCCCAAAAGAAACAAACAAAAACAAGCGCAGCATGGGAGCTGGAGGGAGCAGAAACAAACAACTGGGAGAGAAGCATGGACAGACCACAGCCAGAGACAAATATTGACCTAGAGCAGGAGAAGCACAAACCAGGCAGACAGCCAGCACAATCCAGCAGAAATCCAAGCACAAGGGAAGACAGAAGACAAATGCAACAGAAAGGTGAGGGGGGTAGAGCCCAGGGAGAGGTCAGGCAGAGCCTGCAGCTGCAAAGAAAAAATGCTTCAGAGAGAGGCTGGGAGGAACTGCTTATATACAGTAGCTCAGGAAGGGGACATGGCTAGTTGCTCACCACATTTAACTACAGACATAGCTTTCCAAAAATAAGAGTCAAATTCTGTTCCACCCCATTGTTTAAGCAATAAATAAGAGTGTCATCCTGTTGCACCCCCGATAGTATCAACAATAAATAATGGTCTCATTCTGTTACATGGGGTGTAGCTAAACAAACAGTGTAGTTGCTGTATTGGTCCTAGTAAGAACAGATCCAAAAGTAAATGGTTTGATACCTTTCATCTGACCAACATAGATGTTACAACAAAAGAACAAAGTGCTCTAGCTTTTGGACCAACCAAGTCCTTCCTCAGAAGCTCACAGGGGTACAGGAGTGTAGCCAGGAATTTCAAACATGTACTCAAGAGTTGATACAACATTGCCCCACCTCATTTCAGTCAACAACATGAAGTAAGCCAATGATCCTGATAGATTCACAACATTTTATTTTATCTAATACACACACACTGCCAATCAAATGGAAGTTGGCTGGCTTGCAGTTACAATGTTTAAGACACATTGTGATAAACCTCTGTACCGAATCAAGATAGCCAGCCATACAGAAGTCCATTCACACCAGCACTCATGCATACATACTCGATCAAGTCATTCATACAATCATGGCCTGTAACTTTAGCACCCTCACATTTTCCAAAGATCATTATTTCACAGACTCACACTAAAGCATCAAATGAGGGGCAAAAACAATCCTTCAGGTACATAAGGCTCTGTCTGTTGCCCTGGCCTGAGGCTAATGTTGTCCCTGAATTTTCCAGATTTTATTGTACTCAGCAAAATACGCAGAGTTTACCTGCTGACACACATGTCTGTCACACCCCCATAGTATCAGCAATAAATAATTTGCATTCCTTTAACCCATCCCCAATCCCCAAGCAGATCTGCATGTCACTGTCAAGAAACAAATGTGGATGCTGCTAGCACAAAGGCTGAAACAGCTGGAAAAACTATGATCATCATCAGGAACAGGGCGTTTTCGAGGGCTGCCTTGGGTAAAGAGTAGAAAGGGTGAGGGTAAGAGATGGAGCTGGTGGATGTGTCAAGGAAAGCTGTTGACAGCGCCAATTGGATCTGTTGCGATAGACCCCGCAGCTAAGAATGTTGCCGTCATCAGTCGTGAGGGCTTATCGGGCAGAATTCAGTCAGCAATGGCAGACGAGAGGTCACAGAATGAAGCAGATGTTTCTATTAACAACAAATAAAGCTCAAGAAAATGTTTGTTTTGGCTGTATTTTCTAATCAGAACCTCATGGTCCCTATAATGGTGGTCTTGCTCTCCTTTAAGGTCCTACACGGCCTGGGCCCTTTTACCTGAAGGACCTTCTTATGCCTGTTGTCTCGGTCCACTCCCTCCACTCCTCCTCCTCTTGGGGCCTCCTTGTAATTCTCAGGACTAGGCTAAAAACAGCAGGCAATGGAGCATTTAGTGTCGCTGCCCCCATCCTGTGGAATTCGCCATCTCCAGCTGTAAGGGAGGCCCTTCCTGTTGAGGTGTTCAAAGCCCACCTCAAGGCCTTCTTGTATAATCAGCCTTCCCGGACTTTGTGTTGTAGTTCCTTCTGCTCCTTGAACGCCATCTAATCTGGCCCCTGGCTGTAACTTAGTAAGCAGTTAGAGACGATCATAGTATCTACGAATTTTATAATACTGAGTTGTAAGACCGATCATTTATTTAGTATGTTGTAGTGTTATTTTGTATAGCTACTTTATTGATTGTGTTTGCATGTCATTTTAATATGTTTGGCACCCAGAACCTCCTGGATGGGCGTCTTTTTAAATAAAAATGGCCTTGCCTCGCGCTGCCTATAATTGTTGCTGGTAGTTTATTTTCCCTTTAAAGTTAACTTTAAAAGCCCTATGAGTTTTTACAGATCCCATTTGGGAAGAGGAGGAGTTTCTTAGATAAATAGTTAAACAGCTGCAGACGCCTACAAGAGAACTTTAACAGAACATAATATTTACACTCAATTCAGTTTATAGTATATGGTTAGGGCTTATTCTGACTAGAAATTGGTGGCTGCTGAAAAGTTGCTGTGCAAGTTATAAAAGTTGTTCAACATTTTCTAGAAGGCAAGGTGAGGCAAGGCAAGTTAAGGCAATTTTATTTATAAGGTGCCCAATCCCAGAGGCTCTGGATGCCTAACAAGGATTAAATTAAGAGCACAGGAAACAAACATAAATAAATATAACAACAACAATTCATGAAATCTTAAATATAGCGGTTAACAGATAGAAAGCAATGGACTGTCACATAAGGGGACTAGACCAGGACAGAATCAGAAATCTGGAAAGGCCAGGACAAAGAGGTGGGCCTTCCGCCTCTGCCTGAACACCTCAATTGAGGGAGCCTGCCAGACTGAAGGTGGAAGAGAGTTCCACAGGGTCAGTCCAGAGATGCTAAATACACGATCTTCAGAAGTCCTGAGCCAAACCCTTGGAATGTCTAGGAGGCCCCCTCAAAGAGAAATGGAGGGAGTGAGCAGAGGTCGCCGGTGTCAGGAGCTCTGTCAGGTAACCAGGACCCAGTCCATACAGGGCTTTAAAGCAGAGAAACTCCACCTTGAAAAGGACCCTCCACCTGACCAGTAGCCAGTACAGATCCCACAGGACCGGGGTCACATGACTGGACCTCAAAAGTCAGTAACCAGGCTACTACATTCTGCACCAGCTGCAGTCTGTGAAGGGTCTCTCCCCTGACCCTGAAGTACAGAGAGTTGCAGTAGTCAAGCCTGGAGATCACAAAGGCATGCACTAGCATTGGTAGGTCCTCAAGTGGAATGAGGGGCTTAATCCAGGCAATGTTCCGCAGATGGTAAAAACCACTACTGACCACAGATGACACCAGGGCCCAGATATTCAAAAGGGTTGCACCATGCGCAACAGGGTTGCGCATGCGCAAGTCCAAAAATGCGCCATTCTGCGATATTCAGCAGGAGGCAGTTACGCCACTGACAACAGGTTGCGCAACAGTGCAATGCAAATGAATGCATGCTCAACAGGAGGGGGAGGAACCATGCATAAACTGCGCAACCCCATATTCAGTCGGGTTGTGCAGAGTTGTGCATGCGCAACCCCCAACCTGTGCCTGCACAACCTTGAGCCAAAAAAAAAAGGATCAAGTTGAGGGCCACCCACAGGTGAGCTGCTGTATTGCAGGGTGCAACACAGCAGCTGCCACCCCTGGCTGGCCCCCAACTCGGTCCCTGTGCCCCCCCACCAGCCCGATCTTGGTCAGAGCGTAAAACAACCCCGCCCACACAACTCCCAAAGCCCGATCGCGGGCATACAGTAACATGACCCCCGCCCACATCTCCCAAAGTCCGATGCGGGCATACAATGCTATGCCCCCACATCTCCCAAAGCCCGATCACAGGCAGAGCGTGTATCAACCCCCAGTGCCCGATCGCGGGCAGAATGTAAAAACCCCCCAACCCGAATATCTCCCTGGTGGTCCAGTGGACCGTAATGCCCGATCACAGGCAGAATGTCAAGTTACCTGCGTTTAGTGTTTTCCTTTGTGTTCAGTTCTTCATTTCAGCTTCTGTCGTAGCCGGGCGGCGGCACATCCCACCCGCTTGCCGCTCTCTTCGCTTTCATCGATTAGTCGGCTGCAGTTTCTTAGAGCTACAGCCAGGCGGTAGCTCATATTCAGGTTGATGACAACCAGATTAGACTATAAATCTGGACTGTCGTGTACGGTATGGGTTTGCACGCCCATTGGCTGTAGCTCTGCACCAATGGGCATGCAGCCCTACCGATAGTCAGTCGGGCGGGCAGCGGGCGGCAGGTGGGTTTCGATGCTGCCGCCCGCCAGCTGCCGGGGAGCGGGTGAGGGGCTTCGGGGTGGGGGGGACACTAGACACCAGGGAGATGTTTGGGGGTTGTAACTTGACATTCTGCCCACGATCGGGCATTACGTCCATTGGACCACCAGGGAGATATTCGGGGGGGGCTTTTACATTCTGCCCATGATCGGGCACTGCGGGGGTTGATACACGCTCTGCCCGCAAATGGGGTCTTAGGAGATGTGGGGGTATGTGCCATTGTATGCCCGCTGATCGGGCTTTGGAGATGTGTATGGGGTCACGTATTGTATGCCCGTGATCGGGCTTCGAGATGTGTATGGGGGTCATATCATTGTATGCCCATGATCGGGCTTCAGGAGATGTGGGCGGAGTCATAGTAACATTGTATGCCCGTGATCGGGCTTTGGGAGATGTGTGCGGGGGTCATAGTTACTGTATGCCCGTGATCGGCTTCGCTGAGATGTGTGTGGGGGAATGTATACACTGATACTGCCCGCGATCGGCTGCAGGGAGGCGGCCGGTCCCGACGGCTGCCTGGCAGGGCAGCGCCAGGCGCAAGTCTCGGGATCGCGCACTTTACATGCTAATGGCATGCAAATGGGGCCATAAATAGATGCAAATGGCACCCCCTGCGCCTTGCATAAATTATGGCCCCATTTGCATGTCACCTTTTGAATATTGGAAATTTGCGTGACAGCGTAATGGTACTTGCAGCACCACAGAGTTTAATGCTCAACTCTGGCAACTTGCGGTGTGCAGAGTTCCACTGCGCCATGCAGTGGCTGTGGTTGGGGTGATATTCAAAGGAGTTGCTCAATAGCGCAACTCCTTTGAATATTGCCCTGGCCACACCCCTGCGCAACTATTTTGAGCAGCGAAGGGGCTTGCGCCTCAGAATGGCGCAGTTTGAATATCTGGGCCCAGATCTTCAAAAGTCAATCTTATCAAGGATCATGTCCAGATTTTGCACTCTCGGGGAAGCCACCAATGGAGCAGACCCCAGGAAAAGCCCTGTATCAGCCTCAAGTGGCAACCCATCATGGCCACGACCAGGCTCGATCACTAGTACCTCCATCTTGTCCAGGTTTAGTCTCAATCAACTGGAAGCCATCTGGTCATTGATTTTAGCCAGACAGTTGTTAAGCACATCGACAGCTCCTGATGTTCTGGGGGCAAAAGACAAGTAAAGCTGGGCATCATCTTCATAACAGTGAAACTCTATACTGTACTGTAAAATGAGCTTGCCCAGGGGCAGCACGTATACTGCAAACAGCATTGGTGACAAGATGGAGTCCTGTGGCACTCCACAAGACTGGGGCATTGGGGAGGAGGAGAAATTCCCCATCACCACCCACTGCACCCTGTTTGAGAGATAGGACTCAAGCATTTGATGACAGTACTGGCGAGTTCACAAAATTCACATACCTGATCCAGAAGCACAACATGGTCCACAGTGTCAAAAGCTGAAGAGAGATTGAGGAGAACAAGAACTGACCTATCTCCTCTATCTCTATCCCTGAGCAGATCATTATGCACCCTCACTAGAGTTGTTCCTATGCTATGTCTAGCCTGAAAACCTGACTGAAATGGCTCATAGAAAGGGCCCCTACTTTTTTGCGGCACAGTGGGACCAAGTTCTGCGGCAAGACTACCATTTGCCGCAGAACTTCTGCGGCGGTGGTTTGTAATTTCTGCGGAAGTTCTGCGGCACTAACAAACTACCATATCACAGTGTCAGCTTGTCATCCTGACTTCAGTTTCATGGCAGTGGTTACAGCAGTCAGGATGGTGAAAAGCACAGTAACACTAGTTCAGAAAATAACAGACTTATAAAAATAATTTTATGCCTAAAAAAGCAAAACAAATGCCTCTCCCTTAAGGTCCTAGCCTGTTGCATAAATGATATATGCAGAGGGGATCTTATGTGATAAATAAGGTATTTCTATATGCATGCTATCTATCCTACTAATGAGGTTTCCACTGTCTATCACTCATATATTTGTATGTGCTTTCTACACCACTCATGAGATTCCCACTGTGTATCACTTATATATTTATATGCAATCTGTAACATACATACAAATATGTGTGTGGTGAGAGAGATAATGTGTGTGTGTGTATGTGTGTGTGTCTATATATATATATATTTATATATTTTTTTATTTTTTTTTTAATTTCCATGAACTTGCATCCTCATTCATACAGGTCCCATTGGAAATGGAATAGAGGAGTTATTGCAAAACTCAATTTTTATGTCAACCTGCTTTCCCTGACACACTGTGTAACACCATCAGGCCATGACATGCATGTGAACCAATTGTAAGATATAGCTCTCCAGCCCATCACAATGTGTCCACCATGTGACAGAACACTGCACTATACCTTCCCAGACTCCAAGCAGTGATGTGTTGCACCAATCCTTGTGCTGCCCAGCCAGCTCCCAGAGCTAATCTCTGAACCTGAGCTGCCGGCACGGAAACACAGCATGCTACCCTCTGGCCCAACAGCTGTCCCTGCACACATTTCTCAATAACTTTTAGGTGATTCTATCAACCACTGACAATATGTAATCAATAACCCTGGCAAAAATGCGTACAGTGCAATTATTTATTTAACAGGTCTATTCTTTCAACAGGCCTACACATTATAATATTTCACTTTTCTGGACATAATTATTTTATTTTTCTTAAAAATGTAGACAGTTAAATTAATTTTACCAGTTATTCATTTCACGGTAGATTGCAAGTTCTGCGCAAAATTCTGCGGCCGCAGAATTCTAGGAGCCTTGCTCATAGATGTCCGAGAACACCAGACAATCCTTGAGCTGTTGTGCCACTAACTTCTCAACAATCTTGCCCAAAAAGGGCAAGTTGGAGATATGACGGTAATTTGCCAGGACATCAGGGTTGAGAAAAGGTTTCTTTTGGAGGAGCCTCACCAGCACTTCTTTTAAAGTCACTGGGAATACCCCCTCCACCATCGAACACCAAGCAATGCTGGCGAACCCTGGGCCAACAGTCTTGACACATCTCATTAAGAAACACGTTGGGGCCGGGTCCAGTTCACAAAAGGTGTGCTTCAGCTTCAAGATCACCTTAGTCACTTTAGACACCTCCACTGGCCTAAACTTCTCCCAGGCAGGTGAAGTTCCTCTGAGTCCCCCAGCTCAACCACTGTGAGGTGAATGCCTCCCTGGCAGGATCCCCGAACAGATGACTGACACTCTGTCGGAGACAAACAGAGCAAACTCTTCACACAAAGTGGATGACAATGCTTTTTTCGGCTGCAGGCTGGATGAAGAAGCCTGTCTACAGTCAGAAATAGCTGAGATGGTCTGTCCTTCCCTGCAGCAATTTCCATGGACAGGAATTCTGCCTTCCTACAGGAAATTGTCCCCTGGTACTCAGCAAAGTGAGCACAAAGGGCCAACCTATCAGCCTCCAGCTGGGTCCTTCACCAGTAATGTTCCAACCTCTGACCCCTGATATTTATTGCCTTGAGGTCCCCATCAAACCAGGGGGACCTCAAGTAAGAAGATGTGTGTCATATATGAACTGGTGCGAGAGCATCCAGAGCTTCGGAGACCACCCTGTTATAAATGGCTACCGCCGCTCCGGATCCAATCGCACATGCCGCATCAACCCGAGATAGGTCAGCTAATGCTAACAGTCCCTCAGGGCACACGCCCCTTAAAGGTCGGTAACTGACCATCTCCATGGGGGGAGACTACTGGGGGGGCCCCAAACATGAACTCCATCGTACAGTGATCACACCAAGCGACCTGATCAATCTTGAGGTTATCAATCTCAAGATCCAGTTGGAACACCAGACTGAGTGTGTGGATGTGCTGGTGGATTGCAGAAGCAACAGCTTGTGACAGGACCAGTGAATACATCAACTGGATGTGGTCATATCCGAAACACGAGGATTCATCATCGATCCAGGCATTGAAGTCCCCCAAGATTAAACACCTAGGGAACTCCAACACCTGGTTAACAACGAAGTCTGCCACCTCCTGCAGAAAATCTCCCCCTGCCCCAGGAGGGCGGTAAACAAGGACAATCCTACAACCTTCACCTGCACCACCATGCATGGAGACACACTCAAAAGATCGGTGTCACCAACCAGGTGCACCGTGAAGCCCAGGCTAGCTCAAAAAACAATGGCCACACCCCCCTCCCCTGTGATCCTTCCTCAGGCAGTGCACCACAGAGTACCCAGAAGGGACGGCGGCCTCAAGAACTGGGCCGACATCATCACCAAGCCAGGTCTCCATTATGCAAGCCAGGTCAACAGTGGAAATCAAATCTGTAAAAATGGTCTTGTTCCTCATCGACTTGGCATTGCAAAGCACCACCCAAAGAAGATTAGAAGATGCATCCAGACTTCTAGCTGCCTGCCCACTTGGTCCGGTGGGAACTCTGGGTGTGGAAACCAAACACGTCTGGCTTCTCCCTTGGCTCCATTTACACCCAGGGTGTCTCCTGGACTGGACAACCTCAATGCAGCTCACCACCCCCTCCTCAGTTGCCCAAGGCTCCCTGAAGATCGCTCACTTCCTAGAGATTCTGACATCCCTACAGCACCTAGCTGCAGTGGAAGAAACTGGGAATTCAGTAAAGGGGTGAAGGTCATAGAGCCGAGTGGCAGCATAGGTGATTCTTATGGGGCCAAGCACTAACACATCTTTGCCTAGCTCACCTAGTCCCCCCCAATGGAAAATCACGATTGCACATTTCACTGTGCAAGAGGCAGACCAAGCACACCATAACCTCCCCTAACCACTTAAAACAAAACCCCTAAAGTTAAATTACAACCCACTAAAACAAACCCCACCTTACACACTAACCATACACACACTATACAAAATACAATTCTATAAATACACACACACCACTAACAATTTCAACCTAAAGCAGCAACAGCCCACCCACTACCCCCCAAAAGAAATAAAACAAAGCAAAAGGAGAATAATAAAGAGAAAAGAATACGTGTTATCTACCTCATTTTGAGGTGACTTACCAATTTCTGTATTACATGTTCTACTCTGTACTATTGCTGTTTTTGTACATTGTTACTGCTGTTTATGTTTATTTTGTAGCCACATCTGTGGCCGGGGTCGTGACTGAAAAACAGTCCTTTGGATCAGTGCTCTTACCTGGTTACCAAAAATATAAATAAATAAATGAGTCAATAAATAAATAAAAAGAGCTGCAGTGCCATATAGTAACTACTCAATGTCCAGGAAATAATAAACTTTGGAGTCACTTTAAACACTGTGGATCCAACAACACCTTCAGGAGCTCTCACCACCAGGAGTAGGGACACTTTGGCACTCTCACCCCCAAAGTTCCATAAAACTTCACAGACCACAAATGTTCAATAACCAGAGCATCTGTGCTTTCCATCACACCAATTCCCGATGCTTCCATCCACGCAACCATGACCACTCTGTAAAACGATGAAGAAAATTAAAAAAAAAAAAAACAGCCATGATTTTGTTAAAAATGTGTTGGGAATAAAACAATCAAAGCATAAATGAACTCTGAGGGATAAAGATAATGTATGCATGCATGCAAATTTCCTCTGTAATAAATAATGGGGAGAAGAAATATTTAGAAGATATATGGAATACAAGCTGAACTGTTTCTAAATATGTTTTTTAAAGTTTGTCTTAAAGTAGCTCTTTAAGGATGGATTAAGATTTTCATCCATCTGGTCTGCCCTGGTTTCAAACCAAGAGTTTTGGCTCCTTCCTGCATTCAGAGTACTTGGTGTCATTCCAGGAGTTTCTAATCATCCCATTGTATCTGTCCCATTTGATCGATAGATCCCATATTAGCACACAAACACAAAAAAAGCCAGCAGATACTGTCCTCATGGTCTATTGTGTCTGCTCAGTTGTGCAGCTAACAGTTCAGACAACTGCTGCTGCTGCTCCTCCTCTTGTCCCTCTATCCATATTGTTTCCCCAAACTGAGTTCCCCACTCTGGTTAACTCCCCCCAACCTCCCCCCCCGACTTGAAATTCTGCCTTTGACCCTATCCCGCTCCTTTTTAAAACTCTCCACTAATTTCAGAGAGATCACCTCCTCCAGCAGCGTGTTCCATGCCGCCACCACTGTCTCCATAAGGTACTGCCTCCTCATTTCCCTCCTGAACCTCCCCCCCCCTCCAGTTTCAGACTATGCCCTCTCGGAATCCTCTCCCTCTTCAATCGAAACATAACCTCAGTACTAATTCTGTTTATGCCCTTCAAGTATTTAAAGGTCTCAGTCATATTGCCTCTGTCCTTTCTTATCCTCCAGGGAGTACATGTTAAGCTCCCTCAGTCTATCCTCATAGGGTTTCTCTCCCACCCCCCTGATCATATTGGTTGCCCGTCTCTGGACCCTCCCAAAAGCTTGATGTCTTTCTTTAAATACAGGTGCTAGAACTGCAAACAGTACTCCAAGTGAGGCGTCACCAATGATCTGTACAGCGGAAGGATTACTTCCTCCTTCGTAGAGGTGATTCTCCTTGCAATGCACCCCAGCATTTTGTTGTCCTTGGCTGCCACTTTTCTGCACTGTGCTGAGTGACTCATATTTCCTGTGACCATGACCCCCAGACCCTTTTCTTCCACATAGACGAATAACCACTCCCCACTCAAATAGTAACTATAGTCTGGGTTTCTGGCTCTGAAGTGCATAACCTTGCACTTCTTAGCATTGAAACCCAGCTGCCAAGTGTCTGACCAGTGCTCAAGTATTTCTAAATCCTCCTGGAGTACCCACCTCATTGGGAAGTTTACCACTATTTTTTTTTTAAATATAGAAATATAGAAACAGGCAATAACAGCAGAAAAAGACCAATGGTCCATCCAGTCTGCCCAAATTCCCTATCTAACCTTTGGACCTACTGTCCAACCAGGGTCAGCATCCTACTTGCCTTATCATAGGCCTTGTTGCACCGGCTCAATTGCTTGAGGGTGTCACTAATGATAACTCCTAGGTCATGTTCCTTAGCCATAGTGCTAAATCTCACCCTTCCCATCCAGTACTCTGTCCTGGGGTTCTTATTCCCTAGGTGCATTACTTTACATTATTTGCTAGCTCTCAGAATCTGTATATGTAATAGTTTTGATGTATTTTGTGCTTTGTACCCTCCCGGGTCGTACATGAAAATACACATTCAGTTGTCTAGTGTACCTATCCAGTTACCAAAATTCCAAATAAATAAATAGGCATTGAATTTTAACTACCAAACCTTAGACTACCACTCTAGTTTTGTAAGTCACTCTGCATTTCCCTGATTCCCTCATTGCTATCTACTCTCCCGCAGAGCTTACGGCCATCTGTGAAGAGACACAGCCTGTCCCAGACACTTTCTCCAATGATGTTAATGAACATATTGAAGAGGACAGGGCCCAGGATAGATCCTTGTGACACCCCACATGTGACCTCCCTCTCTTCCCATCTCACCCCATTGACCACAACCCTCCGCTGTCTACCCTATAGCCAGTTTCCTACCCAGTTCACTATGGGTTCTATGCATGGAAGTGGTACTGTACACACAAGAGTCACATACCCAGCCCACACAGCTCTACACCTGTGGACAGGTGTTCACCAGCCAGCATTCACGCTTGTAGGCTGCCTGTCTGCACCCCCCCTGCAGGGCACAGGATCACATGGGGCAGATGGGTGTGGAGCAGATTACAAAGGCAAGCATCTAATGGATGCCCAACCTAGTCCTACAGTTGACCTCCTGCTCTGTGCAGAGCAGGGGACTGTGGGACAGCATGGGTCCCAGTTTTTTAAATGTTGCCCAAATGCCTCAATGGCTGCCCCCAACCCTTCCTGCCTGACCAGAGGGCTGGGGCAGCATAGCTGGGGTGGTCCTGCATTTCCTGTGACTGGAGGGTGTCTTCAGTGGGGGCGGTAGAACAGGGTCCCTGCTAATGTATCCTTGCCCCCCCACCCAACACTCTACTCTTTGTGAATGGCATGGAATGTGGGCATGCCCCTGACACTCCCCCAAGATCATTCACGTGTGTAGCTGTGTGACCTGCCAGGGAGATCCAGTGCAGAACTGATATGTGCCCCTTCTGTGCATACATGCTGGGGTCCATGGGACCCAGGTATGCAGCTTTGGCATTTAGGGATGCCTATGCACTGCAGATCCACAGCACGTAGACATTGTGCATACAGCCCTGTGTCCTTAGCTGCACCCAAATCCCCCATTTTCTTCAGCAGGTGTAACCCCCTACAAATGGGGGTTCCCAAAAAGTCTTCCTTGAGCTTGCCTAAATGCTCACTGCCAGGTTGGTGTTCTGCGCTTTAGTAGATTAAATGTATTGCCAGAGAGTGCCTGCATAGCCTCTGTGTGCTGTATCTTTAAGAGCTGCCTGGATTGCAGTCTTAATTAATCTAAAAGGGAGCTCTGTTTGAAGATGTGCTTGTTTGCTGATCATCTGTTAGAGTAGCAATAATATTATAGTTTGTTCTAACCTGCCTTCTTTACAGCAAGGACTGTTCTGTTTATCTCCACCAACTTGGCCCGGGACTGTTAGAATGGGCCAATCAGTACTGTAGGGACTCTAAAATAGAGCCTGTTTACAGGGGCTTGGTGGGGTCAAAACTTGTAGGAATTGTAGTTTTTGCATTTTGGCACCTAAAATAACCTGAGGGGGCCCTTGTTGTGACTGACAGACAGATCAACCAAACGAACCTTTTGGATCTTGGGGAAATTTCCAAACTGCTAGTAGCTAGTTTCAGTTCTGAGTTGGGAAGTAAAGAGATAACAGCTTGAATGATTCAAGCAGCAACTCCAGCATAGATTCACATGAGACAACTGTGGAAAGGTTTAAGTTTTGGCTTGCATGCCTGCCTGTGGTACCTGAGAGATAAACCTGTGCCTTTTTCAGACTGAATCCGAACTTGGAGAGTGACGTGAGCCACTGAATTGTGACCAGGCCCCTACCTGAAAAAAGACTGAAGATTTGCTGAATGTGATTGGCCTGTCTGGACTTCCAGCCTCCTTTGAACTCTTGGATTGTGCAGACTCTGTAATTGCGACCGAAGAGCCTTTTGCTTGGTACAGTGGAATTTCCTTACACGTGAATGTGTTGTGTGCTTATAGTGGGTCGTGATTTGGTTCCCCACTGTGGTTTGAATTGTGTTCTGCTTACTGGAAGCTGCATTAGAATTTCCTTACATGTAAATGTGCTGTGTGCTGCTAGTGGGTCATGATTTGGTTCCCCAACGTGGTTTGAACTGTATTCTGCTTGCTGGAAACCGCATCCAGCCCCACGGACTGAATCAAAAATCATCTCCATTGGGCCTTGGCCTTGCCACACTGGCCCAGCCTGACTACCCACTGCACAGAGAAAGCCATCGATGAGAGACCCACCTGGGGATCAGCCCCCCGCTCAACACTTGAACAGGAATGACGCCTTGGTGATTCGTGTGGGCCCCGCTTCTCCAGGCACTCCAGCTCAACAACCTGCAGTCTCAATTTCATCCTGTCTGTGTTCAGTATTGGATATCATTAGTAAACATCAGGGTAGCTCCCTGCAACAACAGCTAGATCTAAAGTGTTGTCTTTTTGCTTTTTCTTTCATGAACTGAGCCCTCCGGCTCCAGATTACTAGCAGTGTGTGTTGTGCATGTTGCTTTCTACCATCACAGGGCTCCAACCAGCTGCAACGTTCCTGGCTAGCCCACCATTTTCCTACCTGGGTGCCCAGAGTGTGTGACTTTGTGGGGACTTAAAACACATGCATAACTGTTTGATTAATATAGTCTTTAAGCCAACCAACCTGATTACGCCCCTTCCTTGTTCAAATTCCCTGAATAAATCAGATCTGACTTTTTTGCTGCATTTAACCTGACTGTGGTTCCAGTTTGTGCCAAGAGTACTGTACTATTGCTATTTACTGTGCATAACTTTGTTTTACAGGAGGTCCCCAGGGTCGAGCCAGAAGAACCAGCCCTGGTGGTAAGTGGAAACAGTGTGGGTACTGGTATGGTGTAAAAGGGGTACAGTGAAAGTGATTATTGTATATTGCTCAGGCCACTAGAAGGGAAAGAGGGGGGGTTACAGTGTCCCAGAGGGTTGTGCCCAGGTTAGTTTAACCACTACCAAACCCTGACCTCCAGGTGGAGGCACTCATTTCAGAACTCAGACCCCGTAACCTGCTACTAGCTGGCAGGCAGGGTTATTAGCCCTTGGGATAGTGCCACCTAGGGGTTACATCTTGGAAGCTCACTGCTGGGATTTTTTGCCTTCTTTTGGCCAAAAATTATGAATTATTGTTAAAGATTAAGGGCTACCCCAGTAGAAATGGCTGTACACCAGTTGGTGGGGTGGTATACTGGGCAGGAGATCGACCCCCCAAATGCTCTTCTTATACTGGATATTCCCGTGGGTACCAGTAAGGACACAGTGGAGGAAGCACTCTCCAAAGTTGAATGTTTAAAAAACCCTGTGGTGGTGGATCAACAGGCTGATTTGATCGCCCAAACTTTCATAGCCTTGGTAGAGTATAGTGACCTTGTGGACAGCTCTAAAGTGCCACAGACTATTGCCTCAGAAGGGGTCCTAGCCATCTGAGAGCAATAACAAAAGACAGTAAAGACCCCGGAGAGGATGAGCTCCCACCATTATCTGAGACTTTTGAGGAGAAATTTGCTAAGTTGTTGCTAGAGGAAGGGAAAACTGTAGAGGACTTTAAGAAACTATTCCTGCCACTTGGGGGTGTTCTTTACCCAACATCCCCTCCCACTCCAGCACCTGTTACTGCCCCACCTTCTGTGCACATGCCAGTGCTGGCCCCTATATCTGTATCCGCCATTAGTCATGACTCGTATCGCCGACTGAGGATGATTTCAGGCACCCTCCCCACACCCCAGGGGAGGACAATTGAGAAACTTGGATAGACTATGTTGCCCCTCAAATCCAAGAATGGCAATGACCAGAACCAGAGAAGAGGAAAAGGGTAGTTGAAAGCCTCAGAGGCCCCACCCAACTTACTATCCACACTACACAGGCTAGTAATCCAGAAGCAACTGCTCAAGATTTTTTGAATGCATTGGAAAATGTGTATGGGAGTGCTGATTCGGATGAGGACCTGTGGGGCAGGGTCAAAAACACTCAGCAATACCCAGGGGAGCCCTTATCTGTGTATGTGCCTCAACTCAAAGTGGTGCTACAGGAATGCCTAAAGATAGGTGGCCTGGCCCCAGCTAAGTTAAATCGGAATAGGTTGGACCAACCTCTCAAGTCAGCCCCATTCTCTGAATTATTACTGCTCCAACTACGCCTTGCTACTCAGTTGGATGCACCTCCTACCTATGACAGACTGATGAATGAAATTCGAAGGATTGAGAGGAGGCAGCCACATGGGGGGGAGGCCCTCCTGTATCTGCTGTTGCTGCTGCCCAGACGACTGAGGATGCACATGTGAGTGATGTTCAGGGGCAAAAGTGCCAGCTGAACATTAGGAGGCTAGTAAGGACACTCCACCCTGGGGAGACATACTGCGAGAGGTATGAGAAATGAGGGCTACCATTTCTCTACACGCCCATTCCAGAGATACAATGGGCCCAAACCCCTCTCAGAGCATGTCCACTATGGGGTTGGGGGTGCACTCCCAGGTAACCCCTGTTGACAGCAGCTCAAAGATTGATGAATTGACTATGGAAGTGAGGGAATTACTGAGGCATCTCCCCATGCTCACCACACACCAGTCAGAGGTTGAATCAAGATTTTCTGTTGGTGGTACCCCCGCCTCAGCCCCCAATGTGATGCCTCAGCCACACCAGACTCTAGAAAGCATACTCTGTCATAATTGTGGGAAGGAGGGGCATATGAAGAAAGAACACCGCTCCCTAAAAGACTAAGATAAGGTTGTATACAGACTTCAAGGGAAGCTCTGGAAAGTGAAACAATGGCCGAGGCATGCTGGAAACGACCACAGTGAAGGCTCAGGAAATCCCAACTCCAACTTCTTTGTGGCTAAGTCATCTGTACCAGCCCCTGCTACTGTCCCTCCAGACTAGTCCAAGATAGTGGGCCCTTCAATGGAGACTAATGTGGCTGTGAATGGTATTCCTACTCGGTTGTGCTTGACAGTGGGTTGCAAGTGACCATTGTGTTTCAGGACTGGTATAACAAACACTTATCGGATGTGCCCTTACAATCCCAGGAAGACCTACACGTGTGGGGGCTGAGCGACAAGTCTAATCCATATCTAGGATATGCCCACCTCTGGTTGCCTTTTCCTGCAACTGTCACTGGCATAGAAGATCAAGTAGAGATACTGGCCCTAGTGTGTCCCCCCACCAGACTGTATGATGGGGTTCCCCTGTTAATTGGAACAAGCACCCACATGTTTGGGAGACTAGCACAACTCTGCCATGAGAAACAAGGGCAGCTGACTAGATGGTCCCTAAGAATTCCAGCCTTAGTGAAAAGGGATTATGACTGGCAATGGAGACCCGATGAAGTGGGCCCAGATGAGCCAGTGGGGACAGTGTGGAAAAAGAAACCTGACTCCTTGATATTGGCCCCCCATGCCCAGTGCACATTCCATGGAGAAGTCCACCTAAAATGAAACCTAAAGAACAAAATCTTAATATTGGATGCACCAGGAGATGGAAAGTTGCAAGAGGGATTATTGATCAAACCCAGCATCTTGCCTGCTCGTTCCCATGCCTATGCATGACGAGTGATGGCCCAGATTCAGAATGTGTCAGATTGGGAGATTCGGGTGAACAGAAGGTGCACCCTAGCTACAGTACACTGCACTGACACTGCTGTATTGCCCAGGAACAAGTGCTTTGGCGAGAAGGAGAGAGAGAGTGACCCCAGACTTATTTCACTTTGGTGACTCCCCATTGCCAGCTGAATGGAAGGCTAGAATTAGCAAGAAACTCACTCAGAGGGACCAAGTGTTTTAATTAAAAGAATGGGATGTGGGATGTGTCCAGGACGCTGAGCATCATATACGCCTGCATGATGACCGACCATCTTGAGAGAGATCCCGACGTCTCACTCCAGCAGACATAGATGATGTGAGGAGACACCTGCAGGAAATGCTCGCTGCTGGTGTGATACAAGAATCAAGGCACCCATATGCCTCTCCCATTGTGGTTGTGTGTAAGAAGAATAGGTCAGTAAGGATGTGTGTTGATTATCGAACACTGAACCGGCAGATCATCCCCGATCAATACACTATGCCCTGTATACAAGATGCACTGGATTGTTTGAATGGGAGCAAATGGTTTTCATTATTGGATCTTCGCAGCAGATACTACCAGACCCCGATGACCCCAGAGGACAGTGAGAAAACAGCCTTCATCTCTCCTTTGGGGTTCTACAAATTCCTGAGAATGCCACAGGGGATTTCAGGCACCCCGTACACCTTTCAGGGACTGAAGGAACGTGCGGTGGGAGATATGAACTTGCTGGAATGTCTATTGTACCTAGATGATGTCACTGTGTTTGGGCGCACTTTAGAGGAGCATGAGACCCAACTGTTTAAAGTCCTAGACCAATTGGAAGCCTTAGGCCTCAAGCTGTCCATTGACAAGTGCCATTTTTTTCAAACTTCCTTGAAGTATGTAAGGCACATAGTATCTGCAGAAGGAATAGAGACTGATCCCAGTAAGGCTGAATCACTGACTACTTGGCCCCAGCCCCATAATTTTAAAGAACTACAATGTTTTCTGGGGTTCTGTGGCTACTACTGCAGGTTCATAAAAGACTATTCAAAGGTGACTCATCCGCTGTTGAATCTTACCCAGGGTTACCCTCCTACTAACTGTAAATATAAACAAGCATTTGTCAATGCCGAATTTTGTCACGCTGGCATTGGCATTGGCAGCTCCGGAGCTAGAGATGCATAATAGGAATGGCAGTGAAGTATTGAAGTAATACCAACCCCACCCTGTAGAAAGTGACAGGCATTGGGGTGTGCCTTTGGGTTGTCAGCTATAATGCTCATGCCATTGTACCTCACCCTACCCTGTAGACACTGACAAGTGTCGGGGTGTGCTTTGGGGTCTTTGGGCATTATACTTACCCCATTCCAAAAGGAAATACACTGATGTGGGTGCAGTACGGAGCATGGGGTGAACTTTCTGGACGAACAGTGCAAGACACACCACGATGCCTGTCAGTGGCTGCAGGGCGGGGGTGGAATGGCTTAAGCATGACATCCGATGATCCCAAGTCACACCCTGGATGCCTGTCAGTCTGTACTGGGTGTGGTGCTACAGATGGAAACCGTAACACCGTAGGCATGTGTTGGTAGTTTCACTCCACATTTTGAACATGGGCTGCTTGTCAGACCACCTCATAAAAAGCAGCACAATCACTTAGTTAGCTGAAAGGTGGTCTTGCACAGCGGCTGTGTCATTTAGCGACAGAGGACGAAAACACATTTTTGGGCAGGAGTGGAGAATGACAACTGCATTGTTTATGATGAGGCTTAAAAAAATGGCAACGTTGAAAATCTGGAGTGACAATATGAAATATTGAAGCAATGAGCATGCGTACAAACTGCGCAACACACGTCTGTTACCCAATTATTTTGGGGAGTTTCGTAGCCACATTTGTAACATAGGCATTTTGGGACCTCCCCTTATGAACAGTGGTGCTGCAATTTTGTTAATCTGTCCCAAAAGTTGCTTTCCCACAGCAACCATGCCAATGTGCGCCACAGGTGTGGAAACACATTTTGGGCAGGATGTGAAAAATGACAGTGGTACTGTTCATAAGGTGGTGTGAAAAAATGCCAGTGTTGAAAATCTGGCATGGAAATATTGCAAATTTGCGAAGTTACAGGGGTGCATGGAAATTGTGCAATGCACACTTGCAACACAGTCATTTTATGGACTTTCAGCACCAAATTTTCAACATAGGCATTTTAGGACATCTGCTCATGAACAGTGTCACAGTCATTTCCTCAAACTGTCCCGAAAAGTGATTTTGCACAGTGACCACACTATTCTGTTGCGGACATGCAAACACTCATTTCGGGCAAGATATGTACAATGACAACTGTACTGTTTATCAGGAGGTGTGGAAAACTGCCAAGTTTGAAAATCTGGAGTGAAAATATTGCAAATTCCTGACGTTACGAGCATGCGTAGAAACAGTGCAACGCACACTTGTAAGCCAGCCATTTTTGGGAGTTTTGTCACCAAATTTGCAACACAGGCTTTTTGAGAGCTCCCCTCATGAACAGTGGTACTGTTGTTTCATTACTCAGTCCCGAAAGGTGATTCTGTGTAGTGACCACAAAATCCCCTTTCAGGACCAAATGACGCCATGACAGTGCAAGAATTTATGAGGAAGGGTCCTAAAAACCCCATGTTGAAAATCTGATGCCAAAATTCCAAAAAATGCCTGAGATATGCATCAAAGTTGCAGAAACCCTATTTATTCTATTATACAGCTTACCGGCATTTCCTCAGTTCGCGGTCGGCTTTGACGAGTGCAGACGTGTTTCTGGTCCACCGAAGATCGTCGCGCCAGACTCTGGAGGTAAGTATGGTGTGAGGGTGTGTGTGAGGAGGTAGGATGCACAGTGGGTGGGTGCGAGTAGTGAGGGGGGGCAGGGAGACGGCGAGGGACCATTTTTTGTTTACAGGGACAAAAAAAATCAAAAACATTGCAGGACCATTTTTATGTTTACAGGGGCATGTGGAAAGCTGGGGTGGGCTCCCAGTGTGCCAACGGAGCCTTGTTTTTTTGGGGGGCAGCTGTAGCCAACGGGGATTGGGCACCCCTGTCAGCACACAACAAATGGGGAGGTTCTTTATGCCAATGGGGAGTGGGCTACCTGTCGAAACATTGGGGGGCAGGATAAGCTGACAAGGGGATTGGGCACCCCTGAAGTTGGCAGTTTGGTGGGTAGTGTGCTGCCATGTTTGTGTCGGGTAAGCACGTCAGGAGGTCCGCTGCATGTGACGAGCTTTGCTTGCATTGCAGTGTACCTTTCCTTAGATGTGCTCACTGGGGTGGTGTGGCACTGGCATGCAGGCTGATTGGGAAATGAGGGATGCACCTACTGATGCATGCCCTGCATTTGCCCAACAGTGACCGCGCCTCCAAATCTGCACTACTACAAGATGTTCGATGAGCAAGTGTGCCAACATAAAAAGGGGCCATCAAAGAACCAGAGAAAGGGTACTTCTGCACAGGTGAACTTTTTGGTCCCTGCTAGACACCAGAATGTGAAGCAGCCTTTCACGAAGTCATATACCAGCTCACCCATGCCCCTATCCTTGACTATGCTGACCCCACCAAGCCTTATGTGCTGCGTATAGATGCCAGTCTGCAGGGTCTAGGAGCTGTGCTGTATCTAGCCCATGAGGATGGGTTGAGACCAGTGGCCTTCACCAGTAGGAGCCTGATCCCGTCGGAGCGAAACTACCCTGTGCACAAGCTGGAGCTCCTTGCCCTAAAAGGGCCATCATCTACCAGTTTCATGAATACCTCTATGGGGAAAAGATATTGGTGAAGATCAACAATAACCCATTAACCTATGTACAGACTTCAGCTAAGTTAGATGCCACTGGGCACCGGCGGCTTTTTGCCTTATCAACATATGATTATGCTGTTGAATACAGGCCAGGACTGAACCATAATGATAATAATAATATAATAATAATAGATAGATAGATAATAATAATGATCTTCACTTATTAGGTGCATTTCAAATGTCAAGGTGCCTTACAGAATTAAAACAAAAACATCAACTATTACAGATTAACTATGCCATTAATAAAATCATGATAATTCTTAAAATGCCTGAGTCCACAAAAAAGTCTTAAGTGTCTGTTTAAAACCTCCAGTGGTCATGCACTCACAAAACTGACAGGGCAGAGAATTCCAGAGGGTAGGGGCCACAAACACAAAGGCACAGGCCCCAGAAGATTTCAAACTAACCTTCAGAATCTCCAGCAACCCCTCGTCAGCTGAGCGGAGCTGTCACACAGCAGGAGTGTAAGGAATCAGATTCTCTTTCAAGTAGTTGGGACCATACCATGTAGGGCTTTGTAGGTCAACAAATCTACCTTAAAGGTGATCTGCCACTGAGTCGGCAGCCAGTGCAGATTGCACAGCACAGGGGTGATATGTGAACTCCCCTGATGCTGATGCCTTGTCACTAAGGCAAGTTTCCAAGAATGATTGGGTCAGGCTGTCTGAACCTGACATCCGAGCCTTGTGCCCAAACTTTGACCGAGATGAATAGATGTCTGCGGACACAGTGGACTGTTTAGAAGATTGCTTGGGCCCTCCTGATATCTGCATGCCAGCTGCCTATTGCCACTTTTCTGCTCTAGATATTAGTGCACTACCTCAATTTGACAATGACAGCATTCATTGGGTTCAATCCCAAGATCCTATGATTCAGCCTGCACTTCATGTTCTGCGTGAGGGGAAAGATGTGTCCAAGTTGTGTTTCCCTGACTTGCAAACTGCTCTATTGTTTAAAGAAGGCCCCAGGTTGAAGCTACTCAACCAGTTGTTGTACAGAGAGACAGTGGAACATGGTGGTCAAGTAGACAGGCAGCAACTGGTCCTGCCCACAGCCTTTAAAAATTTGGTACTGAGGTCCCTCCACAATCACATAGGGCACCTTGGTACTGACAGAACTCTCGACTTGGTATGATCTTGGTACTACTGGCCCAAGATGGGGGCCAATGTTGAGCACCGTGTAAACACCTGCAGTCGTTGCCTGCAAAGGAAAGCCCTATCTCAGAGAGCTGCCCCCTTGTCAATATTACTACCAGCACCGCCATGGAACTCATCTGCATAGACTTTTTGTGTTTAGAACCTGATCAGCGGAATATTAGCAATGCATTAGTGGTTACGGATCATTTTACACGGTATGCACAAGCTTTTCCAACTAAATATCAAAAGGCATCTACCGTGGCCAAGGTGCTAGTGGAAAATTTCTTTGTCCACTATGGTGCCCCTCAGTGGATCCACTCTGACCAAGGCAGAGATTTTGAAAGTCAGCTAATCAAAGAAGTGCTCTCTCTATGGGGGGTGTGGAAGTCAAGAACTACCCCTTATCACCCACAGGGGGGACCCTCAACCAGAACATTTTAACCGCACCTTTCTAGACATGCTGGGCACCCTCCATCCCAAAGACAAGTCTAAGTGGAGTCAGCAGATTAGCATTGTGGTCTATGCATACAGTTGCACAAATAATGACACTACTGGGTTCTCTCCCTATCACCTCATGTTCGGAAGGGAGTCCCAACTGCCCATTGATGTCTGCTTTGGGGTCTTTCCAGATGGGGTCCGAGATGAAAATTACCTACAGTTTGTACAGTAACTGAAAGCTCAATTGAACCATGCCTATCAACTGGCCCAGACAATGGCCGCCAACAGAAAGAGGCATGATAAAAAAGTAAAGGCTCAAGAGCTTCGGCCTGGAGACTGTGTGTTGTTACTCAATTTGGGACTGCATGGCAAACACAAAATTGCTAATAAGTGGCACCATTTTCCCCATGTAGTTGTTGGAAAGTTGAATGATTTACCAGTGTACAAGGTGCGCCCAGAGAATAACTCTAAAACTGTTAAGACCATGCACCGTAACCACTTGCTACCTATCGGCCAAGTCATAATTGAGGCTGAACCATCAGAGATTGATTCCCTTGGGCCAGTGACTTGTGCTGCTGCATAAAAGAGACAGAGTCAACCTACCCCAGTAGCTACAGATTTAAGGTTTCCCCCGCAGCAGGCCCAGAATGATAGTGACTTTCAGTCCACCTCTGATGAAAGTGAGTGTGACAATGCCTATTACCCCTCCTATGAATTGAGTCAGCTGTTTCAAGGTAACCCTATGACTAATTGTGGGGATGAAGCTGGGCCTTCTGGACTGCCTAACCCCCCAGTTTCGTCCTTGGAGCCAATGCTCCCTGAAAGTGAAGTGCAAAGTATTACGTCTGAGGTTGCGGACTCTCTGTGTTTTGTGGAACTGTGTGAATTGCCCAAAGAAGGGACTGACAGTCTGAGTCTCTCTGGTGACACACCATAACCTGAAGAACAATGTGAGAGTGATGACAGCCCCCTTCAGTGCCACAAAGACTAAGTGTGCCAGAGCCTCCTCAAAATAAGCAACCTGGACCTCCATCAGAAGATAATGAGCAAAGTGTTGTGGAAACAGAGCCTACAGAGCAAGGAGCTGACAGTGCTCCAAGTTTGGACATTCCCATCCATGCAGAGGCTCCCCTCACAAGTGACGAACACTCCGAAGTTAGTGCTAAAAGTACAGAGACTGTGGCTGCTTCCCCCAGAAAGACTGGCTGAGCTGTCAAGCCAGTACTATACTTTAGTTATGATTCCCTTGGGAGGCCAGTGGATTTGCCTCTCAATGTGGTTCACAAAGGGGTTTACGTCTCGTCAAGCTCACTGCCCAAATTGAGCTTGAGGGCCAACTCCAGGTTACTTGTTCTTCCCTCTCAACTTAGTGCCCCTGTCCTATCCAGCACCAAGTTACTGATAGGGAAGGGCCCCCTCTTACATTGTTTAATGTACAAGAAGTTATTAAATGAATCAGTATTACTTGTATGAAACCTGCATAAGAATTGTCAATATGGATGTAGTAATGTGAAGTATATTGAAATGTATAGTAATGTAACAAGCTAATGATATATATGTCTCATTTATATCACATTTTTGATATTATTATGGTACAGACTTGACACGGACGCCAAGTTTTCTCCAGGCAGGGAAGGGTGTAGCCCCTCTTCAAATGGGGGTTCCCGAAAAGTCTTCCTTGAGCTTGCCTAAATGCTCACTGCTAGGCTAGTATTCTGCTTTTTAGTAGATTAAATGTATTGCCAGAGAGTGCATGCATAGCCTTTGTATACTGTCTCTTAAAGAGCTGCCTGGATTGCAGTCTTAATTAATCTAAAAGGGAGCTCTGTTAGAACATGTGCTTGTTTGTTGATCATTTGTTAGATTAGTAATAATATTGCAGTTTGTTCTAACCTGCCTTCTTTACAGCAAGGACTGTTCTGTTTATCTCCACCAACTTTGCCCGGGACTGTCAGAATGGGCCAATCAGTACTGTTGGGAATCTAAAATAGAACCTGCCTACAGGGGCTTGGTGGGGTCAAAACTTGTAGGAATTTGAACCTTGTACCTTATCCTGACATGATTTTTTGAGCAATTAGCTCACCAGATGTATGTTTAGATATTTTTCCTTTTTAATCTTTTCTGAAAATAGCATAAAATAATAAAATATAAAGAAAAAAAAAACTTGTAGGAATTGTAGCTTTTGCATTTTGGTGCCTAAAATAACCTGGAGGAGGAGCCCTTGTTGTAACTGACAGGGAAATCATCCAACCGAACCTTTTAGATCTTGGGGAAATTCCCAAGCTGCTTGCAACTACTTTCAGTTCTGAGTTGGGAAGTGAAGAGATAACAGCTTGAATGATTCAAGCAGCATCCACGGCATAGATTGGCATGGGAGAACTGTGGAAAGGCCTGCGTTTTGGCCTGCATGCCTGCCTGCTGTCCCTGAGAGGGAACCTGTGCCTTTTTCAGACTGAATCCGAACTCAGAGAGTGATGTGAGCCACTGAATTGTGACCAGGCTCCTACCTGAAGAAGACTGAAGATTTGCTTAATGCAATCAGCCTGTCTGGACTTCCAGCCACCTCTGAACTCTTGGATTTTGTAGAGACTCTGTAATTGCGACCGGAGGGCCTTTTGCCTAGTACAGTGGAATTTTCTTACATGCGAATGTGTTGTGTGCATATAGTGGGTCATGATTTGGTTTCCCACTGTGGTTTGAATTGTGTTCTGCTTGCTGGAAGCAGTATTAGAATTTCCTTACATGTAAATGTGCTGTGTGCTGCTAATGGGTCGCGATTTGGTTCCCCACTGTGGTTTGAACTGTATTCTGCTTGCTGAAAGCTGCATACAGCTCCACGGACTAAATCAAAAATCATCTCCATTGGGCCTGGGTCTTGCCACACTGGCCCAGCCTGACTACCCACTGCACAGAGAAAGCCATGTACAAGAGACCTGCCTGGGGATCAGCCCCCTGCTCAACATTTGAACAGGAACGACGCCTCGGTGATTCGTGTGGGCCACACTTCTCCGGGCACTCCAGCTCAACAACCTGCAGTCTCAATTTCGTCCTGCCTATGTCCAGTATTGGGTATCTTTAGTAAACATCAGGGTAGCTCCCTGCAACAACAGCTAGATCAAAAGTGTTGTCATCTGATTTTCTTTGTTGCTTTTTCTTTCACGAACTGAGCCCTCCAGCTCCGGATTATAAATAGTATGAGTTGTGCATGTTGCTTTCTTCCTTCATAGGTCCCCAACCAGCTGCAATGTTCCTGGCTAGCCCATCATTTTCCTACCTGGGTACCCAGAATGTGTGACTGTGTGGGGACTTAAAGCGCATGCATAACTGTTTGATTACTATAGCCTTTAAGTCAATCAACTTGATTACGCCCCTTTCTTGTTTAAGTCCCCTAAATAAATCAGATCTGATTTTTTTGCTGCATTTAACCTGACTGTGGTTCCAGTTTGTGCCAAGAGTACTGTACTGTTGCTATTTACTCTGCATAACCTTGTTTTACAGGGGGTCCCCAGGGTCGAGCCAGAGGAACCAGCCCTGGTGGTAAGTGCAAACAGTGGGGGTACTGGTATGGTGTACAAGGGGTACTGGGAAAGTGATTATCGTATATTGCTAAGGTCACTAGAATGGAAAGAGGGGGGGTTACAGTGTTCTGGAGGGCTGTGCCCAGGTTAGTTTGACCACTACCAACCCTGACCTCTGGATGGAGGCACCCGTTTCAGAACTCAGGCCCCTTAACCTCCTACTAGCCGCATAGGCAGGGGTAGTAGCCCTTGCGATAGCACCACCTAGGGGTTACACAAGCATCTATAGGGCATTGAGTTGAAAGGCCTGTTGAAGTCAAATATAGCAAATTCATAGGATGACCCTGTTGGTTCCCTCATCACTCAACTGAAGAAATACATCATGTCCGTCTGACTGACCTCCCTGCCACACACCCATGCTGTTTACTGTTGTGGAGAATGTTTGCTTTCCAGGTAGTCCACAAGGTCTTCTTTGACGGGTGACTCCATTAGCTCCATTATATAGAAGTCAGACGGACAGACCTGTAGTTCTCAGCTTGTTTCTTGTCTCCCTCCTCTTATGGAGCAGAACTGCATCAGCCGTCGTCCATTCCTTCGGGACTACAGCTGTCCCTAGTGAGCTGCTGAACTGTCCTAGCAGTGGTTTAGCTAGTTCTGCTGTGAGTTCCCAGAGTATTCTCAGGTGTAACTCTTCTGATCTTTCAGTAAAGAAATTCTTCCCCATGCCTTTTCTAAATGTTCCTCCTGTCAGTCTGCGTTTGAGCCTCAGGTGTTTGCCTCTGACCCTATAGTAAGAGTAACTCACTGGTGTCTACTTTGTTGAAGTATATCTCCCATGAATCAGAGGGTCTCTATCACATTTCCACACCCCTCCTCTTCTCCACTGAGTACATATTAGAGCTTTTTTACATCTCCTGGCAATTTCTCCTCTGCTTTCCTTGACTCATCCTTGTCACCTTCCTCTGTATCACCTCTATTTTCTGCCTTACCATCTTTAGGGGAGAGTTCTAAATTTGCACACAGTGCTTCAGATACTGGCAGACTAGTGACTGGCTTGATTATGTTTCCACTGTGTCTTGTGAAGCCTCACCTTATAACCCTAGTATTGTTTGTTCCATAGTTACTGTATACAGTGTAATAGTTAAAATACATTTGTTCCAGATTTGTTTTCATAACCTGCATTCATACTTCATAAACCATGAATAAAATAAGCCTTAGGAGGACTGCCTGTTGGCTCAATGAAAGCTTGTTGCACTTCCATGCTGGCGACCCAGCATAGTGGGATCAGGTGGCCAGTCTGGGGAGTGCTTCTGAGGGGAGGGAGATGGGTGGACTCTGGTGCAGCAGCAGCCCCTCGCATTGAGCCAGGAAGAATGCTCACTTGTGGGGGTCGGTGTCAGCCCAATATCTATTTTAAGGCCATGATCTGAACATTCCTGTTAAACATAACTTGAAGTTTCTATGCATCATGCCTACTGTATGTTGTCCTTGTCCCCTCACTGCCATCCAGGTCGCAGTGAGTATTATCTGCAGAAATTACAATTTATAATGTTTGCTTATTGATTGCACTTACATTGCTGTGTATACTAATGATGTGTTTTCTCTTTTGGTTTTTCTTTCCCTAGATAGTTGGATTTTTATCAGGACTTCTATCAGACAGGTCACTTTGCACTGCCTACCAGAGAATGGGAATGGAGGATAGCTGCAGATCCCCAGTTCTTTTGGAAAAAGACTATGGGTGTGTCTAGAAGGGTAATCTCAGTACCTACAAGACTGTGACAGCGACTCTTTCTACTCTGTATTTCTCTCTACTTTACTGACCCCGGAAATTTTACAGTCTGTTTCATGTTCTCCCCTTGCAATATGTTTTTTTTTTTTTTTTAATACACTCATGTTTTTTGATACAAATGTATTTCAAATTGTATAATAATATGAAGGTGTGATTTTTCAAATATTAATTTTTTTTAACACTATGTCGCTTTGTGAACTTTATGAGAAACATACTGCCAAGTAAGCCAGCCGTAATGGTGTCTTACAGTAAATAAAGCACTGTGACTTTATAATATGAAAGCACTGTGACTTTATAATATGATGTATTTATGGCTGATTCTTCCTCAGTGAGCCCGCCCCCTAACAAAGATCACAACTGGTCAAAGCGCAGGTGTACACTGGTAAGAGGTAGCCAGCAGGTCATGGATCTGATTGTGGCAGTTTGCCTGTGATTATGTATGAAAACATTGCCTTTTTACACATAAGAGCATGTTTGAACTTTTGGTATTAATAAACCTAAAGTCACCATCCATAATTGTGTGCATTTTGGTTTTTCCACACTCAAGTACTACACAGCAGATTTGGTTTCTTCTAGTGGTATCAGCCTGCTGTGCATTACTAAGGCTCAGGCCACCAGAGGCTATGTACGACATCATGGGGTGATGGGTAATGGGAGGAGATAGGGAAGACAGAGAAATCCACAAAAAGGTATGTGCCTCGGCCATCAAAAATGATGGTCCTCCCTCAGTCTTTGGGCCTCACTCCGTGTGGCTCTCCTCTAGACATGACATCGGGAGGAGTGGCAGTTGGGGCTGTGGGTTGGCAAGGACATGAAGTAGGAGAAAGTGGCAGTTGAAGGGCCCAAAAACTTTATAAATAAATAATTTGCCAGTGAGCCTTGACTATAACTGGAACAAATACCCTATTTAGTATGGAATAGAAGTGCCAGTGGCTCAGTAAGTTGTATGCCCACCTCTGGGACCAGAAGATCAGAATGTCATGGTTCAGGTCACACACCAGGAACTTGTGCTGATAAATACCCAATACCGACACTGTAGTGCAGTACTGGGGAGGGATGTGCTTAATTGATGAGGTGCCATCCTTCAGATAAGATGTTAAACCAAGGACCCTTCTTCCCATCTTTGGTAGATGTCTAGGTGGAAGTTAAAGATCCTATGGCCATTCTTAAAAGCAAAGGAGATATTTCCTCGGCACCCTGGCCAGTATTCCCTCCACCAATAAAACAAGCTCATTGTAATCCCTTCCCCAGATACTCATAAAAATGAGATTTCACAATTCAGTATGCCCTTCCTGGTCAAAAATTACAATACATAAATAATACATGACTTAACTCTTGAGCAATCTGTACCATGTTTGCTTTTATTAAAGGAGATTATCTAAACCCAAATATATGCCAAATAAAATATACTGTGGTGGCAAGAAGTCAAACACCATAGCACCCAAGGCTTCTGAAAGTTGAGGTTTTTGACTGATGAGTTGATGCTGTGTGCTAACTTTTACCCAACAAGCATTCTACTTTCTTCTGGCTTATAGTTCTTTGTGGCTTTGTAGTGTGGTAGATACATGCTGCAGCGAGGTCAGCTTAGTAGCTGACATGCTCATCACACAACCTGGGATTTGTCACAAAGGTGTTCCTGTTTGCCAGCACTGGTTCAGTAGGGATCTTAGTGCTGTGTGTGGGGGGAGCACCTTACTCCTTGCTTCTATGGGGAGATGTCAAACTGTCATGTAGAGAGATCTCTTGTATCAGGAAGTCACGTGGATAACTGTTTTTTTTTTAATTAAATAATGCAGAAAGATAAGTCAGTCTGTACATAGATAACTTGATAGCTGGACAGACAGATGGACGTAGAGAGAAAAAGATGACTAAAAAAGAATTGTGTTGAGCATATAAGTCATTTTTCCTGGTACTGTACAAACTGCTTTTAAAGAACTGATTCCAGTTCTGTTCTTGGTACATAATTTCCTTTTTATTTGTACAGTGTGGAGGCCCACTGCAAAATTACAAAGTACTGGCACCAGTTTCTTGTTTTCTGCCCATGGGGCTATAAGCTTTTCCCTGTATGATCACCACCTTGTGAGGTAAGGGGAGGGTCAGCCATGGAAATGTGGGAGCCAGAATGCTAATGAAGAACTGAGCTATACTTAGCCACTGGCTAGCCCCCACTTTTGCAATCACAAGGCACAGCACCTCCCACTTTAAAGAAGAACTACAAAAAAGCAGTTCTACACAGTGGGGCATTGGCTTACAAACCAGAACAAAAGATTGGTAGGGAGAAATTAGGCAGTGCACAGTACCACTTATCACACAGCACAAAAGGGATAGGATCAGGGAAGGGAGGTTCCACTGGACACTAGGGACAAATGCAGAATTTGCAAGATACATAATAGGAAGGTGCACCTCACCACCAGAGAGGCTTGCTGGAAGATTCATTAGTAGCCCAGGAAAATGTATAAGGTGAGGCAGAAGGGTAGTGGGGGATGACTACAGCAGTAGTGCTATTGGCTGAGAACTCAGAACATGGAACTGTACCAGTGAGCTTCACATTCCAGCATGTACACCCAAACTCTGCATGTGCCCACTCACATCTGGATAAGCTAATTTGTCAAGAAACATTGTCACGGGCGGGGGGGACTCCACATTCTGTAAATAGTGTGCTATCTTTGTGTAGGCCAAAAAAAGTATGATATTATGATAATTATAATAATAATATTCTTTATTTCTATGGCGCCTTTCAAAAACCAAGGTGCCTTACAAAATATAAAATAACATATCAAACATTCCAGTATCTTAAAATATAAAACAGCTGATACAGTTTCAAAGTGAGATCAGTCACCAAATGCCTGGTGCCACAACTATGTCTTTAATGCCTGTTTGATTATAGGGTGCCAATCTGCCCCCATTTAATGTGACCACAATTTTTGCAATTGCATATAGGGCTCCAGTATTTCTGATTGATACATTGATGGTCAGTACCTGTTTAAACCTCTGTTCTGTAGTTCATATCCCTTTCAGCCAGAATTATATTGTAGAACATGGATGCATTGTGCCATCAATGTAAGAGCTTTAATAAAGAGAAAGAGTTAGATTTTCAGCCATGATGCAGCAAACGCACATTCTGATTTTGGCTGTGCCAGTGGCACTTTAATGTGATAAAATGTTTAAATGTGAATTTCAAATGTTTTGTCACATTTATGGCAATTTTGATTGTTTTACGGTAAAATAATGACGTGTCAAATATTGATGAATGTATCATTGTAGAGCACTCGCATTTTGCAGCAAGTTATGGCAGATATGCGCAATAGTTAGACCTTCTCTTTAGGTGGTCTAACATATCAAAACATGTGTCAGGGATGCAGCACAATCATGCTGCCAGTCCCTGATACACAGCTGCAAATCTGGCCCACAAACTAGACCATAAAGTGTTAAAATGGTCCTTACCAGCAGTGTGTAAAACCAGAAACACCCACAGAGTTAGCTAAAAGGGCAGCAAATAAGGAACTATGACAGAATGCAAATCAGTATTTAAGAAACACGCGCCTGCCCCCAAAAAACTGTCTACCATGTTAAATGCCATCCTCCTTCAACACTATTATGAAATATGTTTTTTAAAACCATAACAGCTCAGATTTACTGTAATTCAGAAGTTTTCCCATTCCATTTCCAGTGTTGGTCACATTGTTGGCATAGCACTGCCAGATAATTCCCTAGCATTTGATTGTTTTCAAGGTGATAGGAAATTAATGTATGTGAACATGCTGACCTTTAGCTTCCTTCTTCATGTCATCACACTCCTTCACTGCCCAATGGACTCTCATCTCCCTGCTCGGCAACATGTCTACTGGACATGCTTGGATGGTCTAACATCTTCAGGCTTCCAGTGCCACCTTAAGGGGAACATACTCATATGTAGGATTATTGGATGTCAGCAATTGGTAGTGAAGTGCACTGGTGAGTCAGTGGCAGAGGAAGGAGAGAGGAGAACATTATCTGTGCACCATGAGTTAGGGTCACCTGCTTCCATTTTTCTCACACCCCCTTCCTTTTTGTGAATGTGTAAGCTGTGGTGTGCTAGAGGGAAGATACACAACGGTGTGTGCTTTCATACACAACTAAGCACAGCCATACTATGCCACCACCAGGAAAAACTAAACAATTGGGGCTCATTACTTAGCCCTCCAGGAAGATCAGCATCTGAGTGCATGTCTTGAATTCTCCCTGCTCTGACCCTGATCCTGACATCTAGGGCTCGGTGTGTAAGTCCAGACAACCAGCATGCTATAGCAGTCCCTCACCATTCAGCACCACAAAGCAAGAGACCTATATCTTTTTGTCTTATTTCAGATTGTCTTCCTGTCCTGGCCAGCCAACCTACTACCTTCAGCCGTCACCCCTGCACCATTCCCCAAGGATCAGACTCCCTCCCTTGAGCTTCCATGACATACCATTTGTGGCAAGGTGGTGGGGAGCATCTCAATCCACCCAAAACTGACCCAGCTAGCTCTCGGGGGGTGATGCTGCAGGGACAGCCTCATACCGCACAGCCAGGACTTTTCCCAGTTTTCTCCCTTGCGGAGGTGGGGCATGCAATTACCCCCACGGAGAGAGTGCATACCCTTCCATACACACTACTCCAAGGGTCTGCCCCATCTTCTGCCTTTTCTACAGCATCACGGGTAGCTGGTGTAGCATGAGGTAAGGCGCCCAATGCCTCAGCCCACAGTGCCACTGGGCTTGCTCTACCTCTGCATTTTTTAACATGTGAAATAATAAAAGGAGTGTTCCAGTTAATATGGAGTATCCAGGGTTTTCATCATTATTCTAAGCTATTTTTGAACACTAATCAGAGGTAATTATATGTAGGTGAAACATTGCCACACAGTAGGGTTTACATATACAGAATAGTAGCCTATTGTTGCCATTAAAGGTACATCCTATCAGAAATTGCAAACAAACTACCTCTACTCCTCATGTTCATGTGAATATACTGTAGGTTTAGAAGAAGACAAATGTTTAATGTTTTCTTGTATGTGTTCTTCACTTTTTAGATTAAAACATTAATTGCAGTTGTCAGTGAATCTAAACACAAACATGGATATTGTCAGCAGGGTACATGCTAAACTGATATCACAGTTGTTCTACAGAACAATAAAGTATACTTTAAAACCACATTAAATGTGATTTTGCTTGTAAATCTACAGTATACCAAACACAAGTGAGAAAGGAAGTCAGTTGTTTAAGCTTTTTTTCTAAAACACCTGGTTGCAGTTTTGTGTCACTTATTAGCTGCATATAAACCCTGTAGTGTAGCATAGTGTAGTGTAGTGTCGCCTACATGAAAACTCAAAAGGAAAGCAACAACTAGGCACATACCACACAACAAAATACTATCCAAGATACAGGTGCAATACAGATTAACAAACTCCTTTAATGTGAAGGGATTATAGTCAACAACGTAATAAAAACAAAACTCTAGCCAAAGCCAGTATGGCTGCAAAGCAATATTATTAATGGTAGTAAAAAATGTGTAAGAAAGGCGGTATCATGAGAAACATATACTATATGGTTTTTTTTGAGCTGCACAAGCATTTTGACATTAATCAAAAACTTACACCCATGAGACTCTAGATCCTCCATCCAGATTGTATCCTCTCTTCACAAACTAGTGGAATTATAAAGTGATGAGATTTTCATCATGTGATTGATTTGCACATTCTAACCTCTGTTTTCCTTTTTTATATATGCACAGGAGGAAGGATTATCCTCCCCCCCCCCTTCCCTCGGTGCAACAGTCCAGATTGGCTCAGAATCTGAGGGCACCTCAGGATGGAAGCACGGTAGGAGTATCATGGGGTCTTCTACTTTCAGTTTTCCATTTTCTGTCCCAATCCCTGCGCTGGGGCATGCACATTGTATGTGTGTACATGGAGGCATGCACACGCCTACAGAATTCTGCAGTTCCCTCCTTTTTCTGCCATCTTCAAACCCACATTACCACCACGCCTCCACCTGGAGGCAGTCATTCAGTGGGAGAGGCAGTCCTCCCTCCCTGGGAAAGGAGAACAGACCATTGAATGCTCAATCCTTTCCCTCCCTGGCCAACTGCCCAGCACCCCAGGCTCATTCCTAAACCAGGGCTGCTGACGTGACAAGAGATAAGGCGGCCAGTGACTCAGACCTGTACACCACTTGGCCAGCTACTAATCTTATTTCTTTGCCGAACTGTAATTTAATTACATCAACAATTATGAGCACATAAGCAATTGCAGTGGGCTAGATAAATTGGGCAGTAAATATAATTAATAATGTTTAACTTTTTCTTTTTACATGCTCTCTCTGTTCTCTACCACTACAGTTTGCAAGGCTGTGTGCTAATTTGAGGTGTGTTTTTCATTACCTACAGTGGGAGGTCATTTAGGTCAGAGGGGGACTGGAATGCTCATGTGTTTAAAAAAAAAAACTTCTCATTTGATAGAATTATCATCCTGGAACTTAAGCAACCCTAGTTACACTATACACTTTATATCTGTACCAATATTAACCACCAAATGAAATATATGCAGAAGTAGCACAAGAAAGAATTATATCACACACTTCCCTTCTGTGCCATGCATGTACACTCACCCCATAACAGAATGTTCTATAATTCTTCAAAAAAAATGTCTAAATCAATTTCAGAGAATTATACTAAGGGGTAATATGACTGCACTGGCTATTGCAAACTAGTAAGAGTGCAAAAGTTCTCCTTTAAGAACTGCACTAACAGAATCCACAAAACCCAATAAAAAGGGGAGGGGGATAATGCAACAGAGACATTGAGTCAAATGATTAATATATTGGGTACTGCAGTTTTGTAAAATTAGTTTAAAAAAGAAAGTACTAACAAGTGTGGACAGTGATCCTGTTAGTGCAGTTCTTAAAGGAAAACCTTTGTGCCCTTTCTTTATTCATTAATGGTTGCCAATGCTGTCACCTTGCCCCTTAGAGTTCACTGAAGTGGATTTAGAAATCTGTTTTTTAAACAATTATAAAACATTTTGACATTTGACGAGTGTAAGTGCATGGCACGGAATGGAAATGTGTGATATACTGTAGTTGTTTCTTGTGCTACTTTTGTAAATATCTTATTTTGTGGTTAATATCAATACAGACATAAACTGTATAGTATAATTGCAATTACTTAAATTGCAGGATGGTAATTCTATCAAGTGAGAATTTTTTTTTCTGAAACAAATGAGCATATCTGTTCCCTTCTGACCTCCATGACCTCCCAGCGTGAGGAGACTGTGAGGTTGTGAATTATGCAACTCAAATTAACACACAGCACTGAAGTGGCAGACATCAGAGAGTGTGATAAATGTAAAAAAGAAAAAGTAACTTGGTAGAGATAGACAAAAGAAGGCCTAGGCCCATTGAGATGTCTCCCACTACATAGCAGGGAAGGAAAAAATGTTTATTCATACCCAGTTTATTATTTTTTTTAATTTATGCTCCCACTTCACATCCTGGCAGATCCCTCTTTCAGGCCCCTCAGGGATCTCTCACCCCAACTGTTCCCAACCCCACCACCCCACATCGCAGCCACCCCAGGCTACCCGGGTGTATCCCTTCACCAAGTGGGTCCCCTACCTTCATAGGGAATGAGCCTTACCGGGCCATGCCAATGACCCTGGGTGCTGTTGAGGTGGCTGATGGAGGTCCGGGAGCTTGGCAGCAAGGATCCAGGAGGCCATCACCCAATTGGCCAGGACACCATTTTACATTTTCTTCCACAAGAGCTTGATGTGCAGGGTGCAAGGTGACACCAGTATCTGTCATGCTCCTTGGACAGTGGGACACAGTGTACTGCTGTACACCTGGCCTCTGCCAGAGGTCAGTAGGCACTGGTCCTCAGCCCCACCCTCCCCCTGAGAGGAGTTAAGCTGTCAGTAGATGCTCAAGCTTTCTCTCCCTGGCTGGCCCTCCACTGCCTGAGTCCTTTCCTGAACCTAGGTCACTGGTGTCACAGCAGTAAATCTTTCCGCTGCACCGGCACTATACCCAGTTTTAATGATATATTTATCAAGTTCATGTTTAAACTGGTTAAAAGACTGGATGTTTACCAAATACTCTGGTAGTACATTCCACAACCTGGTGGCTCTAATGGTAAAATAGTTGGCTTTTCTATTTGTATTGGCTCTAGGAACTACTAATTGTTTATTACTGGACCTTAGATGGACAGGCCACTCATTAAACTTAAGGCCTAACTGGGTCATCAAAACTGGATCTTTTAATGTGTTGTATAGAAATAATAAATATCCTCTACCCCTTCTTTTTTCTAGACTGAACAAGTTTAATTTGCTTAATCTATTATCATAATCCATAGAATCCGCTTACATCCTTGCTATCACTCCGTCCCCACCCTTTGAACTATGGTCCTATTCGCCCTCTATCCCTCATGCCTCATTACTAATTGTCCCACCCTTTCTTGCTGCTCTTCATCGCCTGCTCCCCTACTCTCATGCGCACTACCCTGACAGTTTCACTGGTTCCTCAGCATCTAACTCTAAATGCACCAAACTTCACTTCCTCATCTTAGCTCTACTCTTGCTCTCCTGCGGAGATATCTACCCAACCCTGGTCCATCTGCGTCTCATGCCCTGAATGCTCCATTATCTACCGCGGACCCTTCTATTGCTCCCGCTGTCCTCCCGAAGGGATTCAAGATCCTTCATCTAAATATACGTAGTTCGTTGCAAAAAATTGACCTTCTGCAAACCATGGTGGCCACTCTAAAATCTGACATACTGATCATCATGGAAACTCGGCTAAAGAGCACGATCCCAGATCTCTCAGTCTCCATTCCTGGCTACTCCCTCCTGAGGCAAGACCAGGCAGGTAGAGGTGGTGGCATCGCCATGTACGTTCTTACCTCCCTCCAATATTCTTTTATTTATTCATCCACTAGCCCTGCATCCCACGACACATTGGCTATTTATTTAACTCTGCCCTTCACCCTCCCTATCTTTATAGTGAGCATTTACTGTCGCTCAAATGTCCAGCCCTCTATTGTTCTCAACCTCATAACCTCCATCACAGTCTTTTCTCGCTCTGGTGAACTATACATCTTAGGTGACCTAAACTTAGACTGGCTGTCTCCGAAGACATTTAAAATATGCAATGATCTTGGAGCCCTGAACCTCTTGCGATTCATCTCAGAACCCACCTACCCTAACCATAAAACACAAAATCACTCCCTGATCGACTGGGCTCTTACCACCCACCCTCACAGAGTATTTGGCTCTGGCACCCTTCCAGATGTTCTCAGTGACCACAACCCAATATTCATTGTCAGGAAAATCCACAGACCAAAATCTCCACATAAAACCTTGCAACTTCACTCCTTCAAATCCCTAGACGTTGAACCTCTCCTGCACAGCCTATCTCTCTCTGACTGGTCTCCTTTAGTCTCCTTCCTCTCAGTTGATAACGCTCTAGCCTACTTCAAAAAAATATTCCTTGCAAATTGAAACACCTTTGCCCCTCTCAAACAAACCAGGGTTAGGGGTAAACAACTACCTTGGATTACTCCAGAACTCTTAGCCTGTCTTAGGGTCAGAGATCATGCCTGGAAACAACACAAATCCACCCGGCTTCCTAGCAACCTCATGGACTACTGTAATCTCTGAAATGCCTGTACCAGGCAACAAGCCTAGTCAAGTCTGATTACTTCAAAAATGCTTTCCTCACTAACATAAATTCCCCTTCCAAGTTCTGGAAGGTGGTTCATGCCCTTTTGGCCCTTCAGTCCCACTCCCCTTTTCCAGTGCTAAAGATAAATGGCAACCCTGTAATCAATTCCCATGCTGTAGCTGTGGAATTTAACCCCTATTATACCTTCTGTGCAATCAAACTGCTGAAGTCCTTCCCAAATTACCCCTCTCTCCTCAAATGTATTCAACAATGTCTGCCCCCAAATTAAGGTGAGGTGGCCACAAAGCCTCTGTCCACTGATCATATCATTTTAACTTGTGTAATTACCGCGCTGTGCTTGATGTTATTCACTGCAGATTATTTCCCTCCCCAGTGGGTCTCAGGGTAAAACCAGGACTGCCCTCTGAGTCAGACTTTACCTTCTCAAACCTGATAGCCTCTGATAGCCTGAATCTCTGGCCTATCTGCTGCATAAATTTCAAGCATGTAATGTTTCCCACCGAAGTGATCAAATGCTTCCTGCATAAACCTTTGGCCTCCAAGAGTCGCCTCTCCTTGATGTACCTTGTATGGCTCCCATTGGTGCTTATAGTTCTGGCAAGACATATAGAGTTAACCCCTATCTCCTCATCTTCTCCTGTCTATCAAATCTTCTCCACTCCCTCTAGTTGGCTATCTGGTAAGGGGCTAAAAGTGGCACACATGAATATTCTCAGCCTCCTGCCAATCTGACCAAACTAACTGCTTGGGTTAATCACTATAAACCTGCCATCCTTGGCATTACAGAAATGTGGCTGAAGCCTTCAATCCCTGACTCCACCTGTGCTGTCCCTGGCCTCAACGTCATTAGGCATGACCGCCCTGGGAAGAAACAAGGTGAAAAGATCTTGATTTACTACAAAAATCACTTAAACCTGTCCATCATACCTCGTCAACAACCTCCACTGCCCCCAAATGAGTTTCTTCACACAGCATTATTGTTGGGTAACTCAAAAAACTGCATATAGTCAGCACTTATAATCCTCCTAAGAGCAGTGTGCAAGGGCTATCCTACCTCCTTGATGCTGTCAGCCCTAAAGTCTGTGGTAATGAGTTGATGATCTTAGGTGACCTTAATCTAAATGGTGGCCCCTTTCAGCTCGACATCCTGACAGTGAACTCCAAAAAAAAAACTATTACAGCGACAGTCACTGTAATGGTCCTTTTCCGTGGTTCATTTTCCCCTAGTGTTCTTCCCCCTGCTTGGACCAGTTCTGACCTGGAGTCGATAATCCTAAAATTTGGGGGTGCAGGGGGCTCTGGGGGTGTGGGGGCACAGCCCCCCACAGAAAGCACTCAGGGATTGGACGGCACAATACCTGTGTCGGTATTGTGCCCTCACTGTGCTGGAGGTCAGTATTTTCACTGTCGACATCCTTTGGTGCTTCCAATCTAAACTGGCTAGGAGGAAATGCTAGGCAGTATGAGCCTTTGCTGGCTGGCCTCACCCTCTCTCAGCTTATTCAGGAGCCCACTAAGTTGTCAATTACTGATGGTAAAAGTACTCTCCTCAACTGGGTGATGTCAAACAGACCCAAGAGAATTGAATGCTCTGGAACCCTCCCTGACTTGATCTCGGATCATCCCCCCCCCCACACATATTGTGTCTGGAAGATCTCCCCTTACAAAATCCCTTGCAAAATCCTCCTGATGAGGGATTTCTCTAATTTTAATTTGGAGTCCTTCCACACTGACCTGGGGCTCACTGACTGATTGACTGTGCTAAAAGCTCCTGATACTCCCACTGCACTGAATAACTTTCTTGCCATCTTTTCGGTCCTACAGGACAAACATGACCCACCTTATCAGTAGGAGGGTAAGGGGCACCATCACTAAGTGGCTCCATGGTAGCCTACTTGCCCTCATGAAGTTTAGAGACAATTGCTGGGCCAGTTTCAAGGCCTCAAAGGACATGGTTATCTTCCAGCAGTAAAGGCGACTCAGAAATGAGTGCAAGAAAGCCATTAGATCTGCTAAAAGTGAATTTTGTAACTCTGCTCTGCTAATCTTAGCTAGAGACCCTAGAAATTTCTGGAGGAATATCAAAAATATTGTAAGAGGCTCCTCAAAATGTGGTGTCTCTGATATGATTATAGGTGGGTCTAACTGCAATAATGCCCTAACTATTGCTAATGCCTTCAATTACCACTTTTATGATTTGTCTGCCTATACCTCTCTATTCCCTGCCCCTGCACATGATAATCAAACAGTACCACTTAGCCCCAGCCCAAGCCTGCTTCTTGTCCATTATGTTATTTCAAGGCAGTGACCGGCAGGGAGATGCAGAGACTTCTCTCTGGTCTCTCCCTACACTCTAGTGCTGTCACAATAATATGGAGCCTAAACTCCTACATCTTGGTGCCCCTTTCATTGCCTTACCTGTATCATACATCTTCAACATGTCGCTCACCTTGGGACTTATCCCTGACCTCTGGAAGGTGGCTAGGGTTGTCCTGGTTTTTAAATAAGGTGATCCCCAAAGCATTGACAATTACCAACCTATAGCCATCTTATCAGCCATTAGCAAACTTCTGGAAAAAGTTGTACAGTAGCAGCATAACTTATGGAATACATCCAGGCTCATGCGCTGTTTTCACCAGCACAGCATAGCTTTCGCAAGGGATACAGCACCTCCTCCGCCCTAGTTAAAGTTACCTCTGAGATCAGGGTTGCCATGGTAAGCTCTCTGGTGCTATCATCATAGACCTTTCCAAGACCTTCAACCTGGTTGATCATGCACTCCTATGCTCTCAACTTTGGTCACTTGGCCTGTCTGCCCCTGTCCTTGGGTGGTTTTCCAAATACCTTCAGGGAAGACAGAAATTCACGAATTTCAATAAGGCCGTCTCGGAGCCCACCCCGCTAACTTCTGGAGTCCCTCAGGGGTCTGTCCTAGGGCTCCTCCTTTTCTCTGTATTTGTTAATAATCTCCCATCTGTACCATCTCACAGTAGCACCACATTATATGCAGACGATCTGGTAATCCTTACCCACTCCCGTGACATCAGAGTCATTAACCACCAGCTTAGTGCTGATTTTAGTGACAACCAATCTTGGTTTAGAGCAAACAAACTTGTCCTCAATCTCAAAAAAAACACAGGCCATGCTCTTTGGATCCCAGGCAAAAATAAAAGCTTCTCCTGCTCCCCTAAGCATTAACAGAATTGAAGGATCTTTTTTGAAGGTTGTTGACTCCATCAAGTACCTGGGGGTTACCCTTGAACCCCAGCTTGTCCTTGCCCAGCATATCCAAAATGTGTGAAGGCCAGTAAATAGCAAATTAGGCCTGGCTTACAGAAAGAAGGACAACCTCACATCTGCTGCTCACCATGCCCTGGCTAGACGTGTGTTCCTCCCTACCCTCAGTTATGGGCTCATCACATTTGCGCAAACCACTAAGTCGCACCTCTCTAAATGGGACATAGCCTATGACAACATTTGCCACTTTGCACTTGCTGCCCCTCATCTCAGCCACCATTGTGGCCTGTACAACAAACTTACCTGGCTCTCCCCAAGCAACCATGGGAGCTTTATCCTGGGGTGTTTCTCGAACAATGTCATTAGAACCGCTATCCCTCCAGTACTGGCAGAGTTCCTCAAACCTACTTCTTCCTCATATTACCTTAGGTCCCATGACTCAGCAGTTCTTATGGTTCCTACTACCCACACACAAATGGGCAACAGGGCATTTGCCGTGTGTGCACCCAGAATATGGAACTCCCTTCCTCTCCTCATCTGCTCTACCTCCCCACCTGCTTCCGAAACTCCCTTTGGGATTACTTGCAGCTCTCCTTGGTATGCAACTGCTCTTAATCACACTAATGGCCTCTCCTGCAAGCAGGACACTTGTCACTGGACATCTCCATTTGGCACTTTCCAGAGTTCCTTTGCCGGTTCCTCTGACTAGCCATGCCTGCCCATTTTTCTGTTTGCCTGTACATTTTTTACTGTACTACAGTAAAAAATGTTCACCCTGTCAAAATCCTTTGAGATGTCTGTATTTTGTCTCCTGAACTTATGTACAATCCTTACTACCCTGAAATGTATGCTTTGTTCACTTGATGCTACTGTATGTGTTACTCTGTTTGAACATGTCTCTTTATTTTCCTTGTAATCTCCCGGGTTGCACCTGAAAATAGGCATCTGTTTTGTTTATTGTGCTTACCTGGTTAACAAAAACTAAATAAATAAATGTCACAGCTGCCCCTCTATCCCCCCCCCCAAAAAAATGCTCCACTTCCTATTTCCCCACACCCCTCCTTCTAATTCTCTTCAGTCTACTCCACGATACTCTAAATGCCTTCCTTGCAATCAACTCCCTCCCCTTAATCTTAAATCTCTCCTTCTCAACCTCCACTGTCCCTACCACATGGAAGCATGCAGTCATCCTCCCCCAACCTAAAGGTGGAGACCCCTCATCCCCTAACAACTATCTCCCCATCTCGCTACTCCCTACCCAAGTCAAACTACAAAAACTTCAAGTCCTCTCTCAACTCACCTGCTTTCTATCTGATACCTCCTTCTTTACCCCATTCCAAACTGGTTTCAGGAAAAAACACTTCACCACCACCTCCCTACTTCAGCTCGCTGACTCCATCCTCTCTGGGACTGACAATGGCCAAATCACCTCAGCCATATTTGTCGACCTTGCCAAGGCATTTGGCACTGTTTCCCACTCCCTTCTCCTTGGTTCCCTCTCATCTGCTGGTCTAACTCCTTCTGCCACTAACTGGTTTAAGGCCTACGTTACTGGTAGAACCCAATCAGTTAAGATTGCAGATGCCATCTTTCCACCCCTCCTGATCTGCATTGGTGTCCCTCAAGGCTCCGTGCTTGGTCACCTTCTAGTCTCCATCTTCCTTAATGACCTGCCATGTGTCTGCTCCCCCTCCTCCACCATACACATGTACGCTGATGATATTGTCCTGTATGCATCTGGCTCATGCTCAGCTGAGATTACATCCAGCTTGCTGCATGACTTCAACAAGGTCCAGCTCTGGGTTGCAAACCATCAATTATTCCTCAACACCAAGAAGACAGTCTCCATGACCTTTGGCACAAGGCAGAGATTCTTTAGGCTTCCCTACGTGCCCACTTTCCACACTCTTGATGGGACTTTACTTGAGGACACCTCATCCTTCAGATACCTTGGGGTTTGCTTAGACCAACACCTTAACTTCTCTGGACACATTGATGCCATCCAGAAAAAATTGCACCCCAAGCTTGGTGCCTTGCTCAGGAACCACTGTTGCATCCCTCCTGCAGCTAGACATGAGCTTGTCCAGAAGATGATCCTCCCAATTTTTGACTACTGCAACAGTCTATGGTGCTGCTCCTCCCTGATCAGATTGGACACTCTCTTCAACTCCTTCTGCTGCTTTGCCCTTGATGCTCCCTCTCGCACCCACCACTGTGACCTCTATTGAGCCCTTTCCATCCCCTCCCTTACAATAGATGCCTCTCACACTACACTAAATTCACTGCTAAACATTGTCTGGGTGAACTCCCTTCCTACCTCTCTCTCTCTCATTTATAACACCCCCTCCTCCTTCCCACTCCCTCAGATCTACCGACACTCGCACGCTAACTGTCCCCCGCTGCTACACCCTCTCCTGCCAGTCTGGGTACTCTTACCATTCCCCTAAAATATGGAACTCGCTACCTCCCCAAATCTGACACTACTCCTCCCTCTGTTCTATCAACACTGCCCTCTCCAACTATCTTGCATCTAACTGTTCTTGTCATGACCTGCCTTAATTTCCTTTGTCTTGCTCCTTACAGTTTGTCCCCCTTCGGAATTTACCCAATGCCTCTACTGACTCTACTGACCCTAGCCCCTCCTAGGTTCTAGTTCTCATACCTTTCTCCCTTCCCCTACTCTCCCCCCCTTTTTCCATAGCCTTCACACTCCCCTTGCAGGGTTCTCAGTGTCCTGAAGGGATCCTATCGTGCCTAGGCTTGCCACCTCTTCCTCCATTAATCTATCCTTGGCCTTCCAGGTCCCCTTGCAGGGTCCCCAGCAACCTGGAGGGTTCCTTGGATCATCCCCTCCCAGGTGTTATTTCTCATTCCCTCCCTCTCACTATCCCTCTATAATTACAACACCTAACCACAGGAGGGTTTACAATTGCCTGAACTTCCCTGCTGCCTTGCAGAGTTCATCGCATCCTGAACGGTTCTCTTTTTGGGTCAGGCCTTATTTCCTCTCCTAGGTGTTAATTATACTTACTCCATCTCTCTCTCTCTCTCTCTCTCTCCTCTCTAATCCCTACTCCAGTCCCCTGTCCCTTTGCAGGGTTCCCCACATCCTGAAGGGGTCTCTCTGGGACATGACTGTGCACTATCTGTCATCTCGTCCTCTCTCTCTCCTTCACCACTTATTTCACGTTAGCACTTGTTCACTTATTACCATTGCACTTATTAAGTGTTCTCACAAATTACATATGTATGTAACACTGTTTGTAACAACTGCCTTACTTAATTGTATGCTATGTTGATCTTTGTAACTTGAATGTAAAATGACTCATCCCTATTGTACCCCTTCACCCAGGTTGCACCAGGAGACGAGCAACCTGTTGTTCAGTGTGCCTTCCTGGTGAAACATTTTTATAAATAGATAAATCCAACCCCCTAATTATCTTAATTAACTTCATTTGTGGTCTTTCCAATTGATCTATGTCTTTCTTTAAGTGAGGATTCTAGAATGGAGAACCATAATCTAGAAGTGGAATGACATATGTTTTATAGATGTGAATTATGCAGTGTGGGTCACGTGAAACAAATGAATGTTGCATTGATCAAATCAAATGATTTGCCCTTCCTGCAACTAATGTACAGTGATCAGTTGAAGTTAATCTACTATTTACTATCATTCCCAAGTCTCTTTCTTTATTTACTGACTTGAGTTGAATGTTGTTCATATAGTATTTATGTCTTGAGTTGTTTATCCCATAATAGAGCACTATACACTTTTCAGGACTAAAGGCCGTATGGTTTATTTGTGCCCAATTTTGTAATGAGTATAAATTATTCAGCAATGTAGTATATTTTTTCCACTGTATCTACCTCACCTTCTAATTTGGTGGTGTCTGCAAATTTTGATATGTGATTTTTTTCTGTTTTTGCTCATGTCACTTATATATAAACCAAAATGTACTGGTCGCAAAACAGATCCCTGAGGGACTCCACTACTCACCTTTCCTTCATTTGACAGTAAACCAGATATTTTAATGCACTGTGTTCTTCCCGTTAGCAAGCTTGCAATCCGTCTAATAAGATATGTGTTTTTTGCCATATTATAGAGTTTGTCAATTAATAAGGCATGAGGCACAGTATCAAAAACCTTTTGTAAATTAAGCATAATGAAGTCATGTGCTTTGCCCTCATCTATACTTTTACTAACTTTTTCATAAAAGGATATAAGGTTAGTCGTACTAGATAAACCCTTTTTATAACTATGTTGTGATGTGTCTTCTAATCCTAATCTAGTGATTTCTATATCCATTTTTTTTTATGATCCTTTCCCTTACCTTGCAACATATTGGTGTTAAACATATTGGTCTATAGTTCTCCACCTGTCACTTTTTACCCTTTATATAAATCAGACCTACAGTTGTCTGTCTCCATTCCTGAGGCACAACACCTGTGCTCATAGAATCATTTATCAATTTAGTTATAGGATATGTTAAGTTTTCTGCCATTAATATTAGAAACATAGGGTGAATATTGTCTGGCACAACAGAAGTATTATGTTTTAAATTTACAAGTAAGTCTCTAACCTCATGTATTTCAAAACATGGTTGAATATGTTTTGGATCTAACGCAATCTTTTTATTTTCATTTTTCTCAAAAACTGAGCAGAAGTAATTGTTAAATAGATCTGCCATTTCTTTTGGGCCTGTAATACTAGTGTTGTCATTTAAAAGTGGGCCAATCATGTTGTTAGTAACTCTATTTTTATTAATACAGTTAAACCTCGATTATCTGGACCTCGATTATCCGGATAACTCACTCGTACAGACTTTTCTCTTGGTCCCAACTTTTAAGCCTATTTCAGTTCATGGCTCATTGTAGCATTGTTCCGACAGTGTGAGTAGGTGTGTCATTAGATATAACAAAGGGATGTAACACCTAATGACTCACCTTCTCACACTAGCTGATTGATTGATTGTTTTACTCACTATTTAAGTGTTCCACCACAGTTACGAGTTTAATTGCGTTTCAGATAATGGCAGAATACGAAGTTACAGGTGTTAAACAAAAATGGAAAATTCTTCCTCTTAGTGACAAGCTGGAAATAATACATAAACTGGAGAAAGGGGAAAAAGCTGTTAGTATAGCAGGGGCATACGGAATTAGCAAACAGCAGGCCTCTGATTTAAAAAAAACAGAAAGAGCATCTCATTTCACATGCCACAAACTTACGAGACGAGCGAGAACTGAAATGTCAGAAAACTCTGAAGCCTGCTTCAGATAAAAACTTGAAAAAAGCAACTTTTACTTATGGTTCCGCAGCAGCCGAAGCAGGGGCACCTGTGTCCAGGACCAATGTTACAGGAAAAAGCCTTACAATTCAGTCAAGAGCTACAAAAAGAAAATGACATCCCCCTGACAAACAATTTTAAGGCTTCTAGTGGATGGCTGCAACGCTTCAAGCAGCGATATTCAATCTGCCAGCTTGAAATCCAAGGTGAGAAAATGTCAGCTGATCAAAGTGAAGTGCGGCCATATTGTGAAAAATTGCACAAAATCATCCAGAACAGGGGGTACACAGCAGAGCAAATATACAGCGCGGATGAAACGGGGCTGTACTGGCATCTGCTGCCTGACAAAACTCTAGTCAGTTCTCAAGAACAGACAGCTGCTGGCTACAAGAAAATAAAGGACAGATTGACAATACATACAAAATATATACAAAAAAAGTCTTATTATCTTTAGTAAATGTTAATTCACGTTCAAGATTTAATTTCTCCTTCATGATAGTATTTTTAAGTTTGTCTAAATGGATTTTATATGTATGTTTATTATGTTCAGATGGATGTTTTTTGAATCTTTTATATAATTTCTCTTTTCTTTTAATTTGTCTTCTGACGTTTTGTTAGCTATTACGGTATTCTACCTTTGTTGTTATATTTTTTAAATATTGGAACAAATTTCTCTTCTACCACAACTATAATTTTTTTGAGAGTATCCCAGTTTTCCTGTACACTCTGATCTTTGAATAGGGAATCCAATTTTATTTTTCCAAGGAATTTACTAATTTGATTCCAGTTAGCATGTTTATAGTTTTTAAATGTACCCTGTTTTTTTAAGGTTTATTTTCTGGCTAGTAAGTACCATGTTATTATACAATGATCACTAGAACCCAAAGGACTATGTGTACATATATTAAAGATTTCATTTTCCAAGTTGGTGATGATTAAATCAAGAATGTTTCTGCCTCGAGCTGGACAATATACAAGTTGATCCAATCCAATTGAATAGATAGTACCAATGAGGTCTCTCTCAAATTCTGATGATCCATGTCTTTCTACCCAGTTTATACCAGGAGTATTAAAGTCTCCATATATCAAAACATCACCTAAGCTAGACACATATTCAATTTCTTTTAATAGTACTGAATTGTAGTCCTTAGTATTGGATAGTGGTGGTCAATAACAGGTTTCTAAAATTAATTTTTTTTCTGTTTTTCAATTTAAGTTTAACCCATACAGTTTCAGTCTGCAAGACAGACTCAGTTTGAACCTGTATCTGGTGATATGCAATATCATTTTTTATAAAACAGCACACTCCACCACCCATTCTTTTTAATCTGTTCTTTTTAAATAATTGGTATCCATGAATGTTATTCATCAACTTATTTAAGTTATCTTACCAAGTTTCAGTTATGATTGAAATGTCAATTTTATGGAGCGATAAGAAATGCTCCAACTCCATCATTTTCATTAAATTCAGGCTTCTAGAATTTAGCAAAGCAAATTTACAGACATAATCATTTCTAATTTTCATGGTGTTGTACACCATGCCAGGTCTCATATCCCTTTCTTATTTAGTTTAAAGTACCAGAAATGATCTTTTAAAATTTCTTGCCCAAAGCATGTGAACCTCTTCTGCTTAGATGTAAACTGTCCCAACTGAACAATCCATGTTTTCCTTTGAATTCTTCCCAGTGAGTAATACATGAGAAGCCATTTGACAGAGTCCATTTATAGAGCCATTCATTTATTCTTTTGATTTTTTCTGCTTGTTAAAACTGGCTCTTGAAACTGGCAATATCTCTGAGATAAATATTTCACAACTCTTGTTCTGAAGATTTTGACCTCATTTAACATAATCTCCCTTAATATCTTCCTCACTGGCCTTGTTAATATTGTTGGTACCCATATGAATAATAACTAGGGGATTTTCTCCAGAATTTTTTAAAATGTCTCTGGCCATGCTCATGATGTCATTTATGCTAGCACCTCTAAATCTGCTGCATGTTCTATTTTGCTCATCTCTATTACAAATTAGTCTATCCAGATGTTTAACTAATGAATCACCCAACACAAATGATTGTCTTGTGCTGATAATGGTAGGTGCTGGATCAGGAGTAAGGATTTCTACTGGATCTCCCATAGTGCTTTCACTCAATTCAGTTTGATTTGGGGTATTGAGCAAGTCCGTCTCATGAACACTAACTGTGTTTTTATTAGATTGAGTTACTTCTTCTGTAAGTAAATCCATATCATCCCAATTTAGATTTACATTTATTTGCTCCTCTACAATGTTTGTAAGGACAGAAACAGTAGCAACACTATCTGGTTTAAATGGCATTGCATCATAGTGTGGTACATATTGCTGGTCCGCTTGGGTTATGGCTGTCATTTGATAATGAAATCAATGGCTCATAACTGTTTTGGTGAGTAGGGTAAAACACATGGCCCTTCTTCTCTTTTTAAATGCTTTTTTTGTGCTTGACAGTTTCCCAATCTCCAGCTGTATCTTCCTCATTTGCACCATCTGTTTGATCTCTTCTTCTATTTTGATGTATTCTCACTATAGACTGCATTGTGCCAAGCTGGCTTACACTATGGGTAGGTGTTTTAACTGCATTTACCCCAGAGGTGCTTCAGATAGATGATTTACTCCCCTGTCTACCTAGTGCCTCCATATTAAATATTTATAATTTAGGGGCCGCAACCACTTGATTTTTTTTCTGGCATGGTTAGTTTTTCATGAAAAGTTTTAATATCCACTTCTAAATTACTGTTGTTTATACATTTATCACAGACACAAATAGTTGTTTTTGGGAGTATTTCAACTAGTTTATACATTCCACAGTTGCTGCACTTTATCCCTATTTCACCATCCTGTGTAATGATTTTGTCACCAGTTGTGTAAGATTTACTAATGAATTCAATAGGGTAATACACTTGAACACAACTTAAAACCTCTGAGGTGCTATCCTAGACTGATAATATATCTTGTACAAGAGGAAGACAAAATAAAAGGACCAAGACACTAATTTCAAAGTATCCTACCTCTGTCCCTTTGTCCCTGCTGGACATGCTAGACATGCGCTTGGACATGCGTGTCTCTGTGCATGTCTCAGCATGCATTGCCATGCATTCACCCCACTCATGCTCACCCTACTTACACTCGGCAAGTGCCTTATAGAGAATGACCCAGAAGGTGATTCATGGGTCACATGACCACTCGCTAGCACAATCTCTAAACTACTACAAAAATAACTATTTAGCTGCACAGTTCACTCCCCAGTCTCCTAAAAGTGCTTTCAGTGGCTTTACTAGCTAAATTCACTAAAAATACCACCAACAGATTAATCTGGTTCAATGTCAGTTGGCATTCATCTGTATCCCCTTCCCCTGGGTCATGCCTGAAAATAGGCAGACTTTGTTTAGTGCACTTACCCGGTCAACAAAAACTAAATAAATAAATAAATAAATAAAACTTGTGCCGGTCTATAGTTCCATGAGAAACACCCATGAATTACTATTCCCACAAGACTTCCTGTCTCCTTCAGTGTCAGGTTGCTAGGAGACACCCCTCCACCCAAATCACTAAGGGAGCACAGTTACTGTCACTTACAAGTAATATAATGCCCTTGCCAGATCTGTCTCACCGAACTAGTCAGTCACACAGCTTATAGACAGGGAGTAAAAACTTTTATTAATGCACTGGATGATCATTTTATAGAGAATGACAAGGAAGGCGATTTGTGGGTCATGTGACCTCTCGTTAGTGCAACCTCTCTAAATTACTACAAAAATAGCTATTTAGCTGCACAGTAAAACATGATTAGCTATATTCACTGCCCAACTTATCTAGTTCATTGCAATTGCTTATGCGCTCTTAATTGTTGATGTAATTAAATTACAGTTCAGTAAAGAAATAAGATTAGTGACATGAGTGGGGAATCCTATCCCTGAATAAATATATAGACTGGGGTTATGATGCAAGGGCGAAATACATATATATATATATATATATATATATATATATATATATGAAAAGAGGTTGGAATGTGTGCATCAATCACATGACAAAAATCACATTTTTTTATAATACCACCAGCCCTCATGAAATGTTGCGAATAAAGACATCGAAGAGGACTATATTCATCATAAAAATCATAATGTGGCAATGCCATAATGTGTGATTCCCCTCTGTTGTCTAATGGTTCATTGTAATCTTTTATCTTGCAGGTGTGAATGTGGAAGCTATGGCTCGATGAAAGCAGCACAGGAGAATAGATGCTGTTACTGCTACACTGCGGTGACCATTCAGTTTGAAGATTTTCCACATCTGGAGTGCATAACCAATCACCCTGGATTTCAGTCTAAAAGCCTGAATAAATACATCCTGAGATCATCGCTGTGTGCTTGCATGCACTATACAGGTCCAGTAGGAGATGAGACTCCCCAGGAAGAGTAGGTTCAGAATAAAATGGTGCAATGCATGTCGCTGTGTCACATTGTTATTTCACTTTTAATTATAGGTCATTTATGTGCATAAGGTGCCAATATTCAAACATCCATCATGGGGTGTCTAAAAATGTTCAACTCCACATAACGATGGCATGGGTGCCCTAAGATGCAATACTCTGTTTAATAGTGCAATGGCACTATTCAACTGAATATAGGAACATGTTGGAACAGTGCTAAGCCATATTGTGCAGACCACACATGGCTCCCAAAGTACACTACCACAGTGTCTTGCACCAAAGCTCAATTTTCAGTATGCAAACAGATCCATGCACATGAGCCCATTGAGCATACAAATGGTTAAGTTCTCATTTGTATGCCCAGTATGTGCTCATTTGCATGTGTGGGCTGAGCAATGGAGCACAGTACTGTACCACCAAATTTCCCATTCATGGACACGGCATAATCTCTGATGTTAGGGGTCCTGGCATACCTTATCCCTCACCAGATGAATGCACACATTTTCCCTGTTGTCCAGTGCTCCTTCCTACTACCAGCATCCATGCATCCATGTCCCACATACACAGCTAAGTTCCCTGTCATCCACTAGTACCTCTCAACTGCAAATCCCATGCGTGATGTTTGAAACCCATTTAACTGCTGCTCAGCGGTCCATCCACCCCAATACCATAATCGATGTATGAATTATCTTTTCTTTGTGTGCAGCAGTACCTTCCCCTGCCTGATCCCATGCACATTACCAAAACTGCCTGTTCCTATTGTCCACTCATCCCACCTCCTGAGTATCCCTGTCCCTAGTAAGCTGCCATGATGGTATGCTTGCCATTACTGTGTTCCCCCTCCAATGGTTGACAAGGCATGCCCATCTCCACCCCCACACACAATGATTCCCATACCCATTTTAGAAATTCCTGCCAGTTTCCTGGTAACAAGTGCAGTGTCACACAGTGAAGTATTCAGATACCACTCAACAGAAATCCTGCCCCATGTACTGCAGGTTGTGGTCCAGGTCCCTGGCATCTACTGGCAACCACACATACCCCATCTCTGAGGCATCAAACATCCAGCCCCTCTGGCTCCACCCATCTCTGTCCACCCTGGCATCATAGCCAAAGTCATTGGATGTGGAGCAACAATGCACTCATCACACCATGCATTGGCCGCCCACCGCATGGCATAACATTAGAGAGCATGCTACTTATTTATAAGTCACAGTGTCCCTGTCATGGTTCCCTATAAATAAGCATTGTGCTTGCTGCTTCTGAAAGATTGTAGTGTGTGGATGTTTGTGTCACTCACCCTTCACTGACCACATAACTGGTGTTTGTGGGATGGAGATGGGTGGTGGTAGAGATGTTGGATGTTTGGTGCTGGGGGAGACCAACAGATGCCAAAGACCTGCACCTAGAATAGCAGTATAAGGGGATGGATGTCTCCTGACTGATAACTGACCACTCCATTGTGTGGCACTGCACCATTCATCAGTCTGGACTTATTCCATACAGCCACTGCAAAGGATGGAGCTCAGGCAAATAGCATCTCAGTCATCTATGACACAGTGACAACATCGAAAACTGTTTTTCCTCATTCAGCATAGGTACTGCATCTGTACCGTCCTTTAGATATCAGAAGAAGAAAACCCGTTGTTAAATTTTGTTGTGCTCCCTACAGGCTTTTTATGCATATGGCTTACAGAAGATTCACCCACTGGATTTGGTAGAAGTTGGGACGGAGGAACAGAAAAATACTTCCAGCTTGTGTGGTCCAGAAAATACAAGAGTTCCCTTCCAGTCAATATACTGGATACCAAGATGCTGAATAATTTGTGATGACAGTCAGTCTTATGCACAGCGTTTTCTACCTGCAAACATGAACTGTTACATTGACCCTGGCCCTTCTCCCCCGTTAACCTTCCTTCATAACTTCCTCATGGCCCATAGAAACATAGAAATTGTCAGCAGATAAGTACTGCTAGGCCCATCTAGTCTGCCCTTAAGCTCTGTTGTACTTGATTAAAACTTCTGACCCTCCCTCTGCTTTACCTCTATGGTTCCCCTATGCCTGTCCCATGCATGTTTAAATCCAACCACAGTGCTTTTTACCACCACCTCCTGTGGCAGACCATACCATGTGTCCACCACCTTTTCTGTGAAGAAGAACTTCCTCGCATTCCCTCTTAACCTGCCACCTTCCAATTTCATGTCATGCCCCCTCATTCTTGTACTCCTCCTGTATTGGAAGATGTCTCCCCCTGCACCTTGTTTATGCCCTTGAGGTACTTGAATGTTTCTATCATGTCCCTTCTGTCCCTCCTCTCCTCCAGCAAGTACATATTGAGGTCCCTTAATCTATCCTTGTAAGTTTTGTGGTGCAAGCCCTGTACCATCTTAGCTGCCCTTCTCTGGACTGCCTCCAGCCTATTAATGTCCTTTCAAAGGTGTGGTTTTCAGAGCTACACACAGTACTCCATGTAAGGCCTGACCAGGTTTTTATATAACGGCAAAACTACCTCCCATATTCTGCTGGTGACACCCCTGCCTATGCACCCCAGCATGCTACTGGCCTTCCCTGCTGCCCTTATACTCTGCTTTGACATTTTCAGGTCATCTGAAATAAATCACAGGTCCCTTTCTTCCTTGGTGACTGTCAGCAACTCCCCCCATCCTGTAGCTCTCTTCAGGGTTTCTATGCCCCAGGATCATAATTTTGCACTTCTTTGAATTAAACCTCATTTGCCACTCCTCAGACCATTTCTCAAGCTTCCCCAGGTCCTTCCTAATTTTCTCCACCCCTTCTAGAGTATCCACCCTGCTACAGATCTTGGTTTCATCTGTAAACAGGCAGACCTTTCCTTCCAGCTTCTCTGCAATGTCATTAATGAAAACATTGAACAGGACTGGCCCAAGGACCGATTCCTGAGGTACCCCGCTGGTCACCCCCTCTCCCCAAATTGTACCCCGTTTACCACCACTCTCTGACTCCTGTCCATTAGCCAGTTCCTAACCCAGTTTACCACCTTGTCTTCCATGTCCAGACTACCCATCTTGTTAACCAGCCTCTTATGTGGGACAGTGTTGAAGACTTTGCTGAAATTGAGGTAGGTGATGTCCACTGCCCCTGCCCCAATTTACTTCCTTCATCACCCAGTCAAAGAAATCTATCAGATTTGTCTGACACGACCTACCTGCTGTGAAACCTTGCTGCCTAGGGTCCTGGGCACTGGTGGCTTCCAGATGTCCCACTATCCTTTCTTTAAGCAGCGTCTCCATGATCTTTCCCATTACTGAGGTGAAGCTGACTGGCCTAGAGTTCCCCACTTCCTTGCTACTGCCGGAGTTGTGTAGAGGGACCACATGTGCCCTCCTCCAATCCTCTTGTACCACTCCAGTGTTGAGTGATTTGGTGAACAAGGCTACCAGAGGTTCTGCTAGTTCTCTTCGCAGCTCCCTTAATATCCTCTGATGTATGCTGTCTGGCCTCATTGCTTTGTCCACCTTCAATTTAGTGAGCTACTGCAGGACTCTCTCTCCTGTGAATGGACTGTTGTCCACCTCTCTCCTCCCCTTGGCATCTGTTGCTTAACTGTGGTCCCTGTCCCTCCTCCTCTTCCATGAATACTGAACAGAAGTATTTATTCGGTATTTCTGTCTGTAACCCCCCTACAAATGGGGGTTCCTGAAAAGTCTTTCTCGAGCTTGCCTAAATGCTCACTGCCAGGCTGGTGTCCTGCATTTTAGAAGTTTAAATGTGATTGCTAGAGAGTGCCTGTATAGCCTCTGTGTACTGTCTCTTTAAGAGCTGCCTGGATTGCAGTCATAAGTAATCTGAGAGGGGGCTCTGTTGAAAGATGTAACTATTTGCTGAAAATCATTTAGAGTGCTAATGATAATGATAATATAGTTTGTCTAACCTGCTTTCTTTGCAGCAAGGACTATTTTGTTTATCGCCACTATCTTGGTCCTGTACTGCAAATTGGACCAATCAGTTCTGGTGGGACCTAAAATGGAGCCGGACTACAGGAACTGTCTGAAGTCAAAATCTCTAGGAATTCTAGTTTGGGACTTTTGGCACCTTTTTTGTACCTGAAGGGAAGCCTTTGTTGTGACTGACAGACAGATCAGCCAACCAAACATTTTGGATTCTGGGGAAAGTCCCTGGCTTGCTGGCAGTTGAGTCAGATCTAAGTTGGGAGCTGAAGAAGTAACATGCTTGAGAAAGTCAAGCAGCTGTCTGAGTAGTTTCACGTGGGAGAACTGTGGAAAGGCCTGAGTTGTGGCCTGCATGTCTACTGCTGCCCCTGAGAGGGAGAGAAGAGAATTATTTCTGACTAAATCCAAGTTTGCCAGAATGAAGTAAGCCACTGATTTTTTACCAGGCTCATACCTGAAGAAGACGACTGAAGATTTTGCTGAATGCAATCAGCCTGTCAGGATTTCCAGCTGCTTTTGAATCCTTGGTTTGTGTAGAGACTTTGCAATCGTGACCAGAGAGTGGTTTGCCTGGTACAGTAGAATTTCCTTACATGTAAATGTGCTGTGTATTGAAAGTGGGTCGTGATTTGGTTCCCCACTGTGTGAACTGTGTACTGCTTGCTGGAAGCTTTATCCAGCCTAATCGGACTGAATCCGCGTTCATCTCGATTCGGCCTGGGCCATGCCTCGCTGGCCCTGCCAGACTACCCCACTGCACAGAGAAAGCCACCGACAAGAGACCTGCCTGGGGATCAGCCCCCTGCTCCACACTTGAACAGGAATGACGCCGAGGCGAATTGTGTAGGCCCTGGCTTCTCCTGGCACTCCAGATTAACCACCTGCTGTCTTGATTTTCGTACAACCTGTGTCCAGTCTTGGGTATCATGAGTAATCACCTGAGTAGCTCCCTGCAACAACAGCCTAATCTAAAAGTGTGTCATCTGATTGTCTTGTTGTTTTCTTTTCAGGAACTGAGCCCTCCGGCTCCAGATTGCAAATAGTGTGTGTTGTACATGTTGTTGTTTTTTACTTCCATCACAGGGTCCCAACCAGCTGCAACATTCCTGGCTAGCCCACCGTTCTCCATCTGGGTACCCAGGGTGTGTGACTGATTATGGACCCTGAAGTGTATGCATAACTGTTTGATTGATGCAGCCTTTAAGGAAATTAACCTGATTATGCCCCTCCCTTGTTCAAGTCCCTTAAATAAATCATATCTAACTCCTTCTTGCGTTTACCCTGACTATGGTTCCAGTTTGTGCAAGAGTACTGTACTGCTGTTATTTGCTGTGTATAACCTTGTTTTACAGGGGGTCCTCAGGGCTGAGCCAGAGGAAAGTCCTGATGGTAAGTGCAAATAGTCCAAATCTTCCAACAAACGAACCGTGCACAAGGATTTAGCGGTGCATCTAGCCAAATGAACAAACTTGTTTACAACAAGCTAAAGCACATGCTTACCCACTAAAATTCAGACACGGAGCAACTTTTAAAATCCATTTATTGAACACCAAGATGCGCTTGACGCGTTTCGGACAAAATCCTTTCTCAAAAGCTGCATCCTAGAAAACACACAGAACTTAGATACAAAAGCCAAATGACATCACAATTACTAAAACAATTCCATTGGTGAACCAATAAAATAGAAAAATAGAAAAATTAACCCTTTTTAAACATGCAGTGCTACAAAACACATATAAAACTTTCATTATAAATATCACATATTATTGCACTACAAAATTTTATCTATATTCCAAATAAGGTTTTAATTCCAAATGAGCATTTAAACCTGGTTTCTGATATCTTTTAACCTTAAATCCATTCATTTCCTTTTAAAATTTTATTACGAAAATTTCCACCTCTGGGTCCATTATATATTTTCTATGCCCAAAAACTTAAACTCATGGTTCTCCTCATCATTCCTATTTTCATTAATATGTACCGAAGTTGCATATGTTAAATCATTTTATTTATTGCTCTTATGTGTTCTAACACCCTTATCTTAAAGCTCTCCGTTTTACCTATATAAAAAGCCCCACAGTTACATATAGCTAAGTATATCACACCTTCATGTGACAAGTGATAAGATGTCTAATTTCAAACTTCTTATCACATCTGTTAACAACACTAAATTCTTTACTTTTCTTTATATGTTGACAAGCATTACAATTTTGCATTGGTTACAGCCAACAGGTTCTCCTAGCCAATTGTTGGTGTGTCTCACTGGAGTAGTAAAATGGCTGTGAACCAACAGATCCTTTAAAGTTGGGGCATGTCTATAGGTCATAATAGGTGGTTTTTCATTACATCCTGCAGGCCTATCTCACATGATAATACATGCCAATGTTTCTTAATAATTTGCTAACTTCATAACTTTGGGCACTGTAAGTAGTATCGAAATAAAACCATTCTCTTTATTATTGACCTCATTTTATCAACCATTAAATCACCTCTGTCCATATTGGCAGCAAATTGATAACCTTCCTCTATTACTTTTTCAGAGTAACCCTATTTTCTAAACAATTGTTTAATGCCATAGCCCTTTTTAAAATCTTCTACTTTACTGCAGTTACGTTTAATTCTGCAAAATTGACCCTGGGATATTGGCTATTATATGTGGGGATGACAGTCTGGGCTAATAACAATGTATTGCCATCAGTATCTTTTCTAAAGAAATTAGTGCTGATCTCACTCCCAGTTGACCTGTAAGTCTAAATAATTCACAGACTCACGGTTAGCATTAAATGTAAATCTAAGATTTTGATTTGTCCCATGTAACCATTTAACCAATTCTTGCAGCATGACATTATCTCCTTCCAAATTAATAACACATCGTCAATAAATCTTTTCCACAATAAAATATTATAGAAAAACGGGTTCCTGTCCATATTAAATTCTGTTTCATTTTCCCATTGTCCAACATACAAACTAGCCACTGTAGGTGCGCATGTAGCCCCCATAGCAATCCCTACCTTCTGTCTATAAATGACACCATCAAAAAGGAATATATTTTTCCCCAGAACATGCTCCAATAACTTTAAAATTACAGCTCCTTCATGGGGAACATTGGTATAGAGAGTCTCTCTATACCAATGTTCCCCATGAAGGAGCGTTGGATGCAGCTGCTGAATTTTTGAATAGTAATGGGGAAAGAAATGATGAAGAGACTGCTGTAATTTTAAAGTTATTAATTTGGAAGGGAGATAATGTCATGCTGCAAGAATTCGTTAAATGGTTACATGGGACAAATCAAAATCTTAGATTTACATTTAATGCTAACCGTGAGTCTGTGAATTATTTAGACTTACAGGTCAACCGGGGTGAGATCAGCACTAATTTATTTAGAAAAGATACTGATGGCAATACATTGTTATTAGCCTCAGAGCTGTCATCCCCACATATAATTAGCCAATATCCCTCAAGGGTCAATTTTGCAGAATTAAACGTAACTGCAGTAAAGTAGAAGATTTTAAAAAAGGCTATGGCATTAAAAAAATCGTTTAGAAAATAGGGGTTACTCTGAAAAGTAATAGAGGAAGGTTATCAATTTGCTGCCAATATGGACAGAGGTGATTTAATGGTTGATAAAAATGAGGTCAATAATAAAGAGAATGGTTTTTATTTCGTTACTACTACAGTGCCCAAAGTTATGAAGTTAGCAGAATTATTAAGAAACATTGGCATGTATTATCATGTGAGATAGGCCTGCAGGATGTAATGAAAAACCACCTATTAATGACCTATAGACATGCCCCCAACTTTAAAGTTCGTTGGTTCACAGCCATTTTACTACTCCAGTGAGACACACCAACAATTGGCTAGGAGAACCTGTTGGCTGTAACCAATGCAAAATTGTAATGCTTGTCAACATATAAAGAAAAGTAAAGAATTTAGTGTTGTTAACAGATGTGATAAGAAGTTTGAAATTAGACATCTTATCACTTGCACACGCAAGGTGTGATATACTTAGCTATATGTAACTGTGGGGCTTTTATATAGGTAAAACGGAGAGCTTTTAAGATAAGGTGTTAGAACACATAAGAGCAATAAATAAAATGATTTAACATATGCAACTCGTACATATTAATGAAAATAGGAATGATGAGGAGAACCATGAGTTTAAGTTTTTGGCATAGAGAAAATATATAATGGACCCAGAGGTGGAAATTTTAGAATAAAATTTTAAAAAGGAAAATGAATGGATTTTAAGGTTAAAGATATCAGAAACCAGGTTTAAATGCTCATTTGGAATTAAAACCTTATTTGGAATATAGATAAATTTTGTAGTGCAATAATAATGTGATATTTATAATGAAAGTTTTTATATGTGTTTTGTAGCACTGCATGTTTAAAAGGTTAATTTTTCTATTTTTCTATTTTATTGGTTCACCAATGGAATTGTTTTAGTAATTGTGATGTCATTTGGCTTTTGTATCTAAGTTCTGTGTGTTTTCTAGGATGCAGCTTTTGAGAAAGGATTTTGTCCGAAACGCGTCAAGCGCATCTTGGTGTTCAATAAATGGATTTTAAAAGTTGCTCCATGTCTGAATTTTAGTGGTTAAGCGTGTGCTTTAGCTTGTTGTAAACAAGTAAGTGCAAATAGTGTGGGTACTTGTGTGGTGTATCGGGGTATTGTGAACATAATTATTGTGCAGTGTTTAGGCCACTAGTAGGGAAAGAGGGTGGTTACTGTGTCCCGGAGGGCTGTCCGCTGGTTAGCGTGACCACTGCCAACACTGGCCTCCGGTTGGAAGCGCCCATTACAGAATCTAGGCCCCCTTAATCTGCTACTAGCAAAGCAGGCAGGAGTAGAAGCCCTTGGGATAGCGCCACCAAGGGGTACATGTCTTATCCATGTCTCCCTCCCCTTTGAGCCTAACAGTCCCCCCCAATGTTCCTTCTTTCACTGATGTACCTATAGAATGTCTTGTCCCCTTTCTTTACTGTCTGCACTAATTCTTCCTCAGTCTGTGCCTTTGCTGTCCTTACCACCCTCCCTGCTTCTCTTAGACACACTAGGTATACCTCTCTCTCTCCTCTTCCCTTTGGGTCTCCTTGTATTTCCTGAACCCTGCCCTTTTAGCCCTTACTTTGTCTGCCACCTCTTTCAAGAAGCATAGTGGTTTTCTCCTTCTCTTGCTTTTTGATACCAATCTGATGCATTGGTTTGTCACTTCTACTATGGCTCCTTTTAGGTGCTCCCACTGCTTTTTCACCCCCCATCCCCCTCCAGGGCTATTTTGATACTCCTCCCCATTTCAGTGAAGTCTGCCTTTTTGAAATGCAAAACCTTTGCCCTAGTGTGACTTGTCTGAGTCCCTATCCCCATGCTGAACCACACTATGTGGTGATCACTGGATCCCAGTTGCCCTTCTACCTGGACATCTGTGATTCCATCCCCATTGATCATCATCACTAGATCCAGAATTGCCCTGTCCCAGGTGGGATCAAGCGCAAGCTGCTTGAGTCCTGCCTCCTGTATCTGAATCCCATCTTCTTCACTAAGACCAGCTTTATATATGCCAGGAAATTAACTATCACCAGTATACTGTAAGCTATCCCATCAAGTAACTTAGATGGTATTCAAGCAACGAGAGAAAGTCAGTGTAAGAAATCATTCCATTTGTAGTTGGAATAAAGAAATGTGACAATTGCTGTTCCCCTGTTTTTGAGCATTGACTGATGACATGACTATACTAAGTTATCTGTTGCTATTGTATTAGAGGGACCTTGTGCTAGTGCATTATTAAAAACAACCCACTTTTGTCAACACAGTGCAGAAAAAAATTTATTTTTTCTTACTATACTATCTTGTCATGCTTTCCTTACTTACAGTGTCGAGGAACAGTACCATATGATTGCCAACAGAAGGGAAGGGAAATTGTTTAACCAGGAGAGGCATACTAAGCTGAAGTTTGTTTCCAGGTGTGACCTGGCAGAACAAGGAAGATAAGTGGCTTGCTCAGGGTCACACAGCATGCAAGTGGGGGGCTATGGGATTCAAACCCAGTTCTCCAGGTTTGCAGCTCACAGCCTTAAACCACTGCACTATACTGCCTCCCAGACACATGTGTTGACTATTACTTGTGATGTATGACAAATGGTACAGTACGGTTCTGATTATACGAACCCCAAACATCCAAAAATCTCTATCTAATAAACCGGACCCTTGTTGCCCAAGATTTACTCTTTACTGTAAATAGGATAGAATGATCAGGTACAATAATCGGTACTGTACTGTATTGAGCTATTGTGCTCTTGATCTGTTTCTGCTGCCAGGGATCACTTTGTTACTGACTAAACTAACCAGCAGCTGCAATGGAAAAGGTCCGTGGAAGACAACCACCGGTCAGGAAGAAATAGGGAAAACATCTGAGTGTGGATGGGGCTGAGCTTGCTACCTTACCCTGAGTGCTGCAATAAAGGAAAGTAGTGCATGCCGGGGTGTCTAGATAGATGGTAAGAGAGAGTAGATTCAGTACTATACAAACTCACTCACTGATTATGTTTAGGTACAGTGCTGTCATTTTGCAGTGTTTTTTTTTTTTTGTCAACTTTATTTCCCTCCAGTCACCTCTCGCAGGGGCCCCATCAGTCACCCCATCATATCAGTCCTGCTGTGATAGCCTGGTCCCGATGAACCTGTTCCTCCAACACACCCATGACACACATATCTGGGCCCCTTGGTTACTCCCTAGATGGGGTCGCCTCCCGCTCCACAGTAAACTTCCTGCTATGCAGTGCCAGGCAGGCAGAGGTAAAGGATGGAAGCAATCAGGGCTCGGGAAGGAGAATCCAGCATGGGCATGGTGGCGAGAGTGATGTCTTCCTCCTGCCAAGAGGGGTATTTCCTTGTTCTACGTTCTCCCAGAGGTGCAGACGTGCAATGATGTCAAGCGTGGGCATGAGTGCATTCCCGCTTTCATCCCGCTGATGTCTGCTATCGCCTCTCCCCATGCCCTTGTGTGATTCCTGGCTACAGGACAGCACACCTCTGTGTGGTGTCGCTAGTGCCAAGACTTGACAACCCACACATCCCCAAGAGAACAGAGCTGTCCTACGGGCACTCGATCCTCTCTCCCTCAGCCAACCCCTAGCAATCTGAGCTCGCTCCGAACCTGGATCACCAGCATGGTGAGAGGTAAAGTGCCAGTGCCTCAGCCCTCTAATCCACTGGGCTAGCAGTCATTTTGCAGTGTTGAGCTCCTGCTCTTAGTTTTCAGCCACTAAGAATATGCAGTCCCTTTTTCAGGGGCAACCCGGGGTAGGATACAGAGGATGAGGAATACAAAAAAATATAAAGCACAGCAATAAACAAACAATACATAAGCATAGATATAAAGAAATACAGAATAAAGAGGAATACTAGAATATAAATAAAGCCCTATACATACAATAGCAGCACTGATATCAGAGGAATACAAGGATAAGATCCCAAAGCCTAATACAATGTTATCCTAATTACAATGCTATACATTATACACAAAATAAATATTTATTTCAGGGGAGGGGTGTGGATGGTGGAAAACAAAGCAGATTCAGGCACAATTAGGATCACATTATATACAGCAATTAAGCAAATTAATGTAGGAATATATGTACATCAGATTACACAAAATAGTGCAGTGCAATAGTATAAATCAAATCTAAAAGACAGGCAGTACCTTGAGTTGTAGGGGTAGGCTCGCCAGGATGGGCAGACATGAGTATAAAAAAATACAGGGGTTATTAGTTGGAGCAGGAGCTAACAGTTTTCACCAATAAGAAGTTGCATGTTGGGTGCTACTATAACCCACCAAGGGCTGGTGTCCCTGTGCTTGCAGCCCTTCTGAACCTTCTTGTACCTCTTTTCCCCACAAGAGACTCCATTCTTGTGGGGGATTTCAACATTGACTGGGACACAAACCCACTGACTCCAAATCCATCATACAACAACACAGTCTCACCCAACTAATTACATCTCATACACACCTCAACAATCGGTCCAACAAACACACTACCCTGGACTGGATACTGATGACTCGAGGAGACAAAGTTGTCCATGCGGGCACTCTGTCTGACGCCATTAGTGACCACTCCCCCATCTACTGTGTCTGACATACCAAGCACCTCCAACCCCCACCTACCTTCCTGACCTTCTGCAATTTCTCTAATTTTGACCCACTCAGGCTTCTGAGTGACCTCAGAGCCTTTGACTGGACTTCCCTCTACAATACCACTAACGCTGACCTTGCACTAGACATCTTTGTCTCCGCCCTGTCTCACATCCAAGACAAGCATTTCCCACTCACTTCACACAGAGTGAGTGGGGGTGACACTCACTGGCTTACATCGGACCTCCTCAAGTTTTTGAAGCAGCGTAACTCAAAGTGGGCAGACTATAAAGCTGCCCCATTCCCTTCCCATTTGAATAGCTACTGTCACCTGCGAAATCTCTGCAAGCGCCGAATACAATCTAAGAAGTTGGCCTATTTCCAATCACTTCAATCTAGTGACCTAGGCAACCCCAGGCATTTCTAGTCCTCCATTAATGCCTTGCTCTCCCCCTCACCAAGCAGTCACCTTCCCCCCTAAACACACAACAAGGCTCTCTCACTGACACTACTGACATTGCAAATGCACTTAATGCACATTTCTCAAACCTTAGCAACCACTTGGCTATGCTCCCCCCCCCTCCACCCACTTGCCCCCTCCTCCACCTTCCCCTCCTACTAGCCCCCTTTTTATTTTAAGACCATTTCTCCTCCAGGGACTCTTAAGCTCCTTCTCAGCCTACCATCTCGAGGGAGTGCTGATAAAAACTTAAAACTAGTGGCCCAAGACATTGTCTATCCACTTACCTTCATCTTTAACCTCTCCCTTACTACAGCCTCTGGTCCCTCTGTCTGGAAGCAGGCCAACATTATCCCCATTCATAAATCAGGTGGCTCTAGTCTTATAGACAACTACCATCCCATCTCCATTCTGTCCCATCTTGGTAAGCTCCTAGAGAAGGCAGTAAACTATGAAATTACAGAGCATATCTGCAAATATAATCTCCTTTGCCCTCAGCAGCATGATTTCCAGAAGGGGCACAGTGCTACCATGGCTCTTGCCCTCTTCACCGACCATGTGCTGAGGAATATGGATGAAGGGAAGCTAAGCGGTGCAGTGTTTGTTGATCTGTCCAAGGAATTTGACCTTGTAAATGATAACATCCAGATAGCAAAACTCAATGCCCTTGGTTTCTCCCCTGCCTCCATCACCTGGCTCATTAACTACCTCTCTGGTACTGTAGAACACAGATGATCTGCCTTGGTGGTGTCACCTCCCTCCTTTTGCCTGTCTGTGGGTGTCCCCAAGGGATCTGCTGTTGGCCCCCTCCTCTTTCCCTCTTCATTAACTCTCTCCCATCGGAAAGCCTATCCTGTAAATCACTCCTCTATGCTGGTGACTTAATACTATACCAAAGCAACCCCTCCCCCTCCTCCCTATCCACCATTCTTACTGATGATTTCTGCAAGGCACATTGTTGATTCTCCACCAACAAACTGTTGGTCAATGCTGCCAAAACAAAGGCCATGCTTTCTGGTTCCAAACTGAAACTATCCGCCCTAGCCCACAATGCTGGCTTTCTCACTGTCAAATCCCCAGATGGATCTCCCCTGACACTGTTACTACCTTCAAGTATCTGGGGTAATCCTGGACCCATCCCTAACCTACGCTGACCACATTGCATCACTGATCAAGCACATCAACCAGAAGATAGGGCTCTGTTATCACATGATTGACCACCTCTCGCCAGAAGCCCGCCTTGCTGTTGCCCTATTACCTCCTTCCCCTCCTTGACTATGGCTACCTAGTGTACTTCCTCACCTCCATTACCAACCTTAACCACCTGGATGCTACCTACAATCATATATGTTGCCTTGCCCTCCACGCCCGTCTACTCACTCACCACTGCACTCTTTACCAGTCCCTTAACTGGCTCCCGCCACATGCATGATGCTCCTACCTGCTGGCCCGAACTATTGCTGATATGTTGCACAATCCCTCCTACTCTCCACTATACCTTCTTATCTGACCTAGAACATACTGCCACAATCTACATCAGTCTTCACACCTTCCACTAGAATTCTCTCCCATAACTACGAGGATGGGCCTAAGAGCCTTCTCTGCAGCCAGATCCTCACAATGGAATGATCTCCCCTCCTCCTTATGTTCCCCAAACCCACCTCTAAATCTAAATTCCCTGTTAAGAATGCACTTTCTGTCCACCAAGACCTGCGTCTGCCCACAGGCCGCTAGCATGGCTTCACCTCCTTTGTAGCTCACCCTTACACCCTCCCCCCTCTAGTGCTCTGCTCTCCTCTCCCGCCCTGAATACTATTGTTATTCCTTTTGTTGAATGATGGAGCAACCTTACCCTGTTTACCTAAATATTATATACCTTGTTTGCTCAATTGCTGATGTACCTGGTACTGTTTACCTTATATTTGCTCTGTTAGCTTGACCTACACTGTTATGTTCTCTATATGATTCACGCTGCTCTTTCACTGTATTTTTACATTATTTGTGCCAGTTTCTGGCCTGGGCTGTGCCTGAAAAAGGTCTTCGGATCAGTGCACCAATATGGTTACCAAATGAATAAATAAATAAATAAATAAATAGTGTAGCGTCACCTTAATATAAACTATAGTGCAGCATGGTGTAACATGATGTAGCATACTTTAGTGTCACTTACATGTAAATTCAGTGGAGTAGCATGGTGTAACATAGGGTAGCATCAGCTAAAGTGCTGCCAACTTTAAAGTGCATTCATTGATATGGAGTTGCTACTCAGTTTAACAAACCCATTTTTAATGAGATACTAACTCTAAATGTTGAAGTTTCTTATCCAGTATGCAGTGAAGTGCAAACCAGTTGTCAACTCTGTGATGTAATCATTAATATTAGAAACAGAGAAAACTGGTTAACAACTGATTTAGTGTCAACTCTAATGCACATGCCTGGAAGTTCGAGTTCAACTTTTACTTACAAAATAACACAGGATGGAGCACTTGGTTTGCTGTTAGTCTAACATTAACAGGATCAGTGGAATGAAAGGTACAATATTTACTCATTTACTAGTAAAGGACTCAAAATAACGAGCTCGTCCATAAATGAGCTCACCCATGGATCGGCACTATTCCTGCTTATGGACACACGCCACGGGGATTTCTGGCAGACCGGTTCTAATACTTACAGTAAAAAAATAAGCCACACCTTGGGGTTTTTTAAAAATTCCTCGGCATTACTGTTTTCTGCAACCACACTGCTCCCCATAGACTAATGCTCTATAGAGGCTATAAAATAACCTCCAAACCTTACAGTGTCTCTTTAATTACTGCTGGCTACTGCTGTTGTTTACTCACCCTCCACCAATGGCACCATGTCATAATGCCTAAGAGAAAACATCTCCGACAACAGCCACTAAGAAACTACAGCTATGGCAAAAACAGCTAGTTGATAAAATGCCAAGCAGTCAATACCTCACAAAGCAAGCCAAGGAACCATGCCAAAGAAAACAACTGTAACCAGGGTCGAGGCGATTTCTTTACAATGTTATGCGGGGGGAAGAGGCTCCCCAGACCACCCATTATATATAAATAGCAGCTCCAGTCCACGCTATATTCAATATGCAACAATAAAATCCATGCACTATAAATGCAAATGCTATTTTTGACACACTATTATTCCATAGATATACTTCATACAACATATTGACCGGTAACATCCACGACCAAACTGTGTTAAATCTTCTGTTTGTGAAGCAAAACCAGCACTCACTGTACTCCCCATTTCTCCCACTCACAATCCTGCTGGGAACAGACACTAAATCCCAGTGCCAGTTGTCACAAACCCACTCAGCAGGTCAGGCCCTCTACTCCCAAAGTGCCAACCTCTGAGCGCAGTCTTGTAAACAGTTTAACAGAACAAGATAACCCTCTTGTCTGTTTTGTGAGTTTGGATCAACCTTTGGTCTCAAGTCTTGGAGGAATTCAAACTGTGAACCTCTTGCTAGCATACCCAATGCACAGGCTCAGATATATCTGTCTTTGGGGGGCCAGATATCCTTGCCTATGGGCACCTAACCAGGTATACAGAGATGAACCCTCAAAAACTTTAATAAAGACCTCAGATTTAAAATGCTTCTCTTTCCAGTTTGGTACCACCATTCAAGCTATACCTCATGTCTGCTATAACCATGTATACTCTACTTGCCCAGTAAAGAAATCAAGGACTGATCAAGTAAGTTCTAAAAAGAGATTTACTGAAATAGATAAAAATATGTAACATAAGCAATACAGAACTGTTATATCACAAGACATATAAATCTTTTAAAAGAACAAGGTTTAAACAGTGCAAATTCCTACTTACAGTACTTAGATTCTAAATACTTGCTTAAAGTGCTCCAAAGATGTGTCCTTGTCAGAGTCTAGGTAAAAATGTGTGTAAGTAAAACAGAGTATTCCTTAAACAACTGTATTGGCCAACTCCTTTTTTGTGTGAGGTGAGCTAGCTCCTCCTCTGTCAGATTATGTATAAAAAATATATATCTTATACAAAAACAGGATGCCTTTTTTAAAGTATTACATTCTGCAACTTCAACATAATTCATGTCCTTCAAATTACACTTCTTTTGATCTATGCTGTATCCTCCCTCACACAAGCATCACAGGAGCATTTACAACCTTGCACCTCTGTGTAAGAACCTAGGTTCCTCTCCAAAGTCATAAAATGGATATGATATAGCAACTATGGCTGTAATAAACTCAGTCAAACATGATCCTTGATTAAAGCCTTCCATGTAACACATTGTCTCTAAAACCTTAGTGTGTGTGATACACATGCTGTCAGCATTTTCCCATGGCTTGCATCTTTCAACTGAAAGCTCGGGAGGGTGAGGTCACTCCTAGAGCATCAGACCTTCAGCAGTGACAGTCAGTAATACATTTTATATTTAAAAAAAAATGGTACAGCACTCAGAACTGGCTATCTACGTCACACCAGTCACAAGTAATGGTTGACACAGGGAGGAAACCGATAACAAAGCTGCATTAACCAAACAGCAGTAACCAAGAGAGAGTTGAGAAGTTTGCACATATAACAAACTCTGGCAAGAACCAATATGGCTGTGGAGAGCTTTTAGGAGCATCAAGAGCAGTTAACAGAATATGCTGTGCTCTCGCTGCACAGGAGTCAGCCATAATACTGCAGTGATTACAGTACTGCTCATGCGTGATATTTGCACATGTCCAGTTTGCCCTGGAGTCAGCCTTGAGTAACATGGTGGCACTGACATAACTACGTGTAACAACCCAGTCCCCTCAGGTTACTAGAATCCCATTAGTACTGTACTAGCTTTAGGCAGGTAGGCAAAGGCAGCTGGTGGGGAGGTCACTAGGGGCTTTCTACATAATGACATCATTGTTTACTCAGCTAGCCTGAGAGAAGGATGAATATGTCATATAGAACTCTCACAGCAGCATAACCATTTTAGAGTCTGATGTTCTTGGGGAGCTTAGTATGTTCATCAGTAAGTTCAAGTGTGGCAGTTAGACTGAAAGGAGGTCTGACATTGGGACTTTGTCAAAGGGAGCCCTCGTATTTCTCACCCTAGCTTGGGAAAATCTTCAGTTTGCCTGCAGGACTCTTTAGTTTCAATCCAGGGGGAGTGAGAGGCAATGCAGTTCTTGTGGCTCCAAGGGGCAATCCCCTGAAGTTCCTGAAGTTCTGAGCTGCCTTAAGGAAAATCAATGAGTAGAATCTGACAGCTACCAGAGAAAGAAAGATGTATTTTGTTCTTTCCATGACTGGGAGGAAGGAACAACTAATCTGTGAGTACAGAATTTGAGACTATTCTCTAAGGGAGTTGTCTGAGGTGTGTGCGCCCTGGATAAGGTTAGATCACACTGGTCAGGACTCCTTTCAACACAACTGTGCTGAATTTAAAGTTAAAGTTGGAAGTCTTTAGCAATTTACTGGGGATTAGAGACTCATTTAATGTGACCCTGAAGGAATGGCAGAGGCTGTTTGGGGCCAAGGGTGAGGAATGCCATCTGGAGTTTCAGGTAGGGCTAAGTGGTTCGTGGATGGGCACCAGTGTTCCCTGAGCAATGACCATGTACCAGGAGAATTTTAAAGTGTGTGGCACATCCCACAGATATACACTTTGGAAATGGAAATGTACGGAAAATGTTTAAAGTGTGTGGCACATCCCACAGATATACACTTTGGAAGAGAGAGATTTATTTTGTGGAAAACAGTACTGTCTAGCAAACTGTCCTGCAAAAGAGAGTGTGCCTGTATTGCAATTTGGGGGACCACCCTTGCTTCAAGTAACATCTGTAAATAAAGCCATACTGCAAAATCCCAGTTACTGCTTTGGACATTTTGCTTATTGTTTCTAGTGTGAATGTTATTGGGGCTCCTCAGCAGTTAGGTCTAGCATATGCCTAGCATCCTCTCTCCTGGACCAGGTTGTCAATAAAAGGTCCATTTCAGTATGTACCACCACCACCCATCCTCTAGATAGTGAGCTTGGTATACACTCCAACTTTATGGGTGGTACCATGAGTGTAGCTCTGCCAAAAGAAAATTCTATGCCATGTTGTTGTCAGTAGTTCTTTTAAGGGGATGCCAGCTAGCCAAAGGTGCTGTGGGGGTTACATACATATGTTCGATACTCATGCATGCGCAGTCTAAGTCTGCACCACCATGTTTTAAACAGCAGCCATCATGTCTGCACTTGCAGAAAGGAAAAGTAGTGCACTAGGAAGTGGGTATATTTATGTGGGCCACAGAGGGGAAGGGCTGCATAAACAGAATCACTGGAAACTATGCTGAAGCACTGGGGCAGAACATCAGACAGTGGTCTGTTTATGTGCTTCCACAGTGTTCTTTTACAAATCTGATGATGGCATAACATCTGTGGAGCTTGGCCCACACGACTGTGAAAATCAGACTCAGGAGGAGACTATTAACAAACTGGAGATCTGGTCTCAGATTTGCTTATCATCACAGTCACTTTCTCATTCTTTTCTAAGCAGCAATTTCTGGAAAATGTGTCTTAATCATATTGATCTCAGTGCTGGTAGACTACTTCTGGTTTTCCCCTGATTGTATTAGGAGATGGTAGTAGCAGTCTTGAAGTGGTTGCTGCCAGTGGTGACTGTCATAAACGCACTCCTCAGGTCAGGCCCTCTGCTCCCACAGTGCCAACCTTAGAGCACCATAGTGTGAACAGGTAACAGACAGGATAACCCTCCTGTCTGCTTTTGGGTCCAAATCACCTTTATTCTTAAGTTCTGGGGGGATTCAAACTATGAACCTTATGCTAGCGTACCCAAATGTACAGGCTCAGATAATATTATATTCAGGGGGATGCAATATATCTTTCACCTAAGGGCACCTAACCTGGTATCTAAATTGAAACTTTAAACTCTATAAGAAACGTTAGGTATATTCTTATCTTTTACCAAACTTAGTAACACCATCAAGCCCTTGAACAGTTAGTTGTCAGACTTAATATCCATTTAGCAATAACATGCAAAAAATGACTAAGGATACCCAGGCAGTATTTTAAAGAAAATGTTTACTAAAAATGGATAAAATCAGGAAGATAAAATACAGTACAAATAACAAAGAAAGTCACAATCACATAAAAGAAAAAAAAAGGAAAACTACAACAAAACTCCTACCACAATACATTTAGATCTTTTCTATCTATTGTATTACCTCTGTAAGTGCCTTTAAATTAGAGAGATCTTTGTTTCTTAAGAGCCCAAAAAGATATGGCCTACATTTCAGACACAAGTATCAGTTTAAACTCTGTGGCCCAGATATTCAAACTGCGCCAGGCTGTGGCGCAAGCCTGGGTGCAGCACAACTTGGCTGTGCAGGGGCGTTGACTGGGTGATATTCAACGGAGCTGTGCCATGGCACAGCATCATTGAATATCGCACCCTGGCCACCTGCAGTGTGCATGGTGCAGTGGCACTGTGCCAGCACAAGTGGCCAGAGTGGAGCAGGGGGATGCATTAGTGCAAGTTCCGTTGCGCTATGCACAGTAACCACGATATTCAAAATTGCACATGCAAATGGAGCCATAATGTATGCAAGGCACAAATGGGGCCATTTGCCTGTCATTATTGCCCCATTTGCATGCAGGTGCGCTGATCCCCGGTGACTTGCGCCAGGCGCCCTGCCAGGCAGCAGCTGTCGGGGACCGATGCCCCCTGCACAGTGCAGCAATATGTCCCTCAGCCCAATCACAGGCTTCAGCAACTATAACTTGCGTCCAATATCCCTGGTGGTCCAGTGGACCGCTGTCAGCCCGATCGCTGGCATTTGTAAAATAAAAGAAATTCCTGTATCCCTGGTGGTCCAGTAGACCACTCACAGCCCAATCACGGGCTTAGGTGTAAATAAATAAAGTCCAATATCCCTGATGGTCCAGTGGAGTGCTGTCAGCCTGATCATGGGCATTTGTATAAGAAAATTACGTCCAATATCCTGGTGGTCAGCAGACCCCCTCCCCACCACCACTGAACCCCATCACCCCTCCCGGGGCAGTGGTGGGCTGCCACCACCTGCCTGCCACACCACCTGCTGACTGCAGGTGGGCTGCCCATTGATCCTGGCGTGAGCCAATGGGCATGCAGCCCCATATCATCTCGCATTCCAGATATGTGAATGGATCCATTCACATATCTGGAATAGTGTAATATGGTACAACTGCATGCCCATTGGCCACTGTGGACCAATGGGTGTACAACCTACCTACAGTGTCAGTCAGCAGGTGGTGGGAGCCAGGTGGTCTTGCTACCACGCTGACTGGGAAGCAGGCAGTAGGGCCCAGTGGGCGGGTGGGAGGGGTTCTGCTGGACCACCAGGATATTGATGATAATTTTCTTTATACAAATGCCTGCGACATTGACAGTGATCCACTGACCACCAGGGATATTGGACTTTATTTATTTAAACCTAAGCCCGTGATCGGGCTGCGAGTGGTCCACTGAACAACCAGGGATATTGGACTTTATTTATTTACACCTAAGCCCACAATTGTGCTGACAGTGGTCCACTGGACCACCAGGGATATAGGACATAAGTTTTTTGAACAGATGCCCACGATCGGGCATGGAGGGGCGCCACCACAGAGGTGCAGCCAGAGATCGGGTGGCTAACCACAGGTGGCAGCTGCCATGTTGTGCCCTGCAATACGGCAGTTCACCTGTGGGTGGCCAGCCATTGTTCCTTTTTTGTTTGGGCTCACCTGTGTGCGGTGCAAGTAGGGGTTGTGCATGCATGGACTCAGCACATCCCGGGCTGAATATCGGGATGTGCAGAGTATGCATGGGCACATCCCCCCCACCTGCACTGCATACATTACTGATGCACTCTGGCGCATCAGGATTTGTGTCAGGCACAATCCCCATTTGAATATCATGCCGAGGTGCATCAGTGGGTTGCGCTTAGCACAACACTGTTGCACCTTGCGCAACCCTTTTGAATATCTGGGCCTGTGTCTCCACACCCCTTCTGTGAGTCATCTAGCTTCTCCTTTAAGAATATAAAATTACAAATATGATTTCCTACCAGGAGGTATTTTAAATAATGTGAACATCAGCAAAAACCCATTTCCCAAATTATGAGTCTTTGATCAACACACCCCCTTTCATGTTTTACAATCTCACACTCTGTCACCAACTCTCAGCTAGGTGATGGAAAGCATACAGGATCAGCCTAATGATGTCCCTTTCCTGATATAAAATGTATACTTAGTTTCCAACTTAAAAAGCATGAGGTCATAAAAAGGCCATAAAATGCAATTTCTCAAGGAAGTTAATTACATTACAGAGATCTCCTGGTCAGTGTAATACATCCTGTGATTTCAGCTGCTGACACCTTGTAATTTAAAAAGACCAAATCTCACAGACTGACATTTTGTACACTGACCATTTATTCATGATACCAATATCATACAATAATCATAACCAGCTCACCAAGCGTCACAGTGACATGCTCTGAAAAAAGTGGTCCCCATGCTCATCTGCACATTTTATAAATTATCCCTTGAGATAAACGGGACAGTAATTGTTTACTTATGTGCAGTTGTTTAAAATATTTTTGTAAATTATATGCATACCTCTAAAGGATCCCTATTTTAACTGTGCCTGAATAAAAGCTGAAGCTGTCAGTTGTGTTTTGTTTTGGTTTTAGATTTATAGAACAGTTATTTAATACAACAGCAGATTAGGTACATACGGACACATGTTGATACATGGATATATAAGGATAATAATATCTCAATCACAAGGGGGTCTGTGTTAGGTTCTGGTTTTGAATGTATACATACAGTAGTCACTTGTTACAGAATTGCACATATATCATGTTTAAGATACTATAAGTCTGACTATTCATAAGCAATATGGACTTATAGTATATGGTTACCCTTTGTTATGTATAAAAATCAGCCTGCTCAAAATCCTTGTTAAGCACATTCTAAACTGTTATGCACATTCTAAAGTATTGTTATGTGCATTCCGAATAGTTGTTATGCACAGTTCAACGGTCATACAATTTAAAATTTCTCATTTATTCTACACCTAGCTACTTATATAACCACCCAGTGCCAGAAGTCATACCTTTTACCTTTCAAAAGTCTGGAAATTTGATTTTGATATGTGAGTAGAACAAAGAAATGGCAAGATTTTTTGTTTTCACTTCAGTGAGAGTCTGCCACGCTAGTGTAAAAACCATATACTATAAAAAATAAAATATGGTCAACCACACACAACTCAGCATGTGTTTCCATCTCAGGGTTAAGATGACAGCATGGACCTCTCGAGCTTCACTCTTGAGGTTCATATGCTGTCATCTCAACCCCTCGATGGAAACACATCCCTGTTGTGTATGGCTGCCAGTACATTATTCTCTGTATTGTACACATAGTTTAAGAAAAATGTATCTGAACAGTACTCTGTGTAAAATTTGATTGACATCACTGTGTGAAACCTATTTTTTACTTAACACATATATATTTTCATATTTATAAGACTTTTAACATTATTTACTATGTATTGCTTAAAGAGCTACTGATACCTCAAAGAAAACTTTGAAAAACATAATAATGAGGTAAAATTCTGCTTGTATTCCATATATATTCCAGATTTCTCCTCCCCATTATTTATTACTGAGAAAATGTGCATGAATACATGATTTTTATCCCTTACAGTTACTTTAAAGTTTATCTGCCTCCATAGCTTTCTCTCTACTTCAAGTCATAATGCTCTGTTGCCATGAGAGTAACTGTGATGTCACAAGCAGTGCATTATGACCTCAGATAGGGACACAGCAACAAAAATAGATGAACTCTTCAGGAGCAAAAAGCCTGTTTCAATGCAAGTGACCTCAGCAATGAATAATGGTAAGGAGGAATAAAAAACTAATCTGAAATACAAGCTTAATTTATCTAAATACCATTGTGAGCAAGCTCAAGGAGACCATACTAAAGGAAAGGTTGATGGAATATCTAGAGGAGCATGGTCTTCAGAATGCGAGGCAGCATGGGTTCATGGGTGGGATCGTGTCTTCATAAGTGACACTGGAGATGGCATTAAGGACAAAATGTGCCTATTCACAGATGACAGCAAGGTCTGTGGGAGAGTGGACACTGCTGAAGGGTTACAGGACCTACAGAAAGATCTGGGAAAAACCTGTGGAAGTGGTCCAAGATCTGGCAGCTTGGCTTCAATGCCAAGAAATGCAAAGTTATGCATATTGAAGACAAGAATCCCAGGACAGAGTACTACCTGGGTGGAGTCCGAGTATCTGCATCAGAGGAGGAGGAGAAGGACCTGGAAGTGATGATCACTAGTGACCTGAAGCACTCCACACAGTGCAAGAAAGCAGCAGCAAAGGCAAACAAGATGCTGGGATGCATATCTAGGGGGATCAGTAGGAGGAGAGAGAGAAGGTTATATTGCCTTTGTACAGGTCACTGGTAAGGCCACATCTAGAGTATGGAGTTCAGCAGTGGTGCCCACATCTCAAAAAGGACATTAACCTCCTGGAGAAGGTCCAGAGGAGGGCTACAAAGATGATAGCCAGTCATCAGGGTAAGGCATATGAGGAGAGATTGAGGGCACTGAACTTGTACTCCCTCAAAGACAGGAGAGAGAGAGAGAGAGAGAGAGAGAGAGTGGGACATGATTGGGACCTTCAAGAATTTGAAATAAATAAATAAGGTTAATAAGGAGAGTCTCTTTAAGCTGAGTGGCAACCATAACATGAGGGGGCACAGTCTTAAGCTGGAGGATGGGAGGTTTAGGAGGGAAGTCAGGAAACACTTTTTCACAGAGAGGGTGGTGGACACTTGTAACGCACTGCCAGAAGAGGTCATCTCATTGAAGACAGTGGGCAGCTTTAAGAGAGGCTGGGACAGGCATAGGGGAAGGTAAGGATCATGGGTAGCAAGGATGGGAGGAGTAGGTAGGGGGCAAGGACATTAGCTCAAGTGGTAGACCCTGCAATGCGAGCAGACTTGATAGACCAAATGGCCTTCTACTGCTGGCTTCTTTGTATGTTCATATGTAAATATTATGTTTTGGTAAAGTTTTTTTTGAAGGTGTCAGCTGCTCTTTAAGCTTATTTTTCCTTGTGTTTTTAATCATTATCATTTACTAATGCTAGCACAGACACACACAGAGGGTTTTAAAATGATGCTTCATTGGGTTTATAGCTTCTGTCAGGGAGTGAACTTTCAAGTCAGTGAAATGTGGCCTTGGGATAGCTTTCTTTTGATGGAATTAATCATGTCTTGGTGAAGTATTTTGCAAAGCTGAGACTATTTAGAAGTACAGTAGGAGTTACGCTAAACAAATGCAAATATCTGTAAAAGTATACATTTCACAGATAATAAACTCATATGAAAGTTATTCAGGACAAAACAACCTTTCAAATGAACCTGTTCATTAAGCTGCATGCACTATATTTTTAAACTATGGCCATCTGATTACGTCAATTTTCATTTTTCATAGGAGTTATGGCAAACAAATATAAATATCTCTAAAAGTATGCAAGTTATGCATAAACCATCAGTATGAAAGTTGTTCATGGCAAAATAACCTTTCAAATAAACCTATTCTTTAAGCTGCACTAATTATATTTTTTAAACTATAGTCATCTGATTACCTGAATTTTCATTTTTCATCTCAATTTTCACCTTTTGGATGGCTATATTTAAACAAATCTAATGAATTCAGATTAGTGACTACCCTCATTTGAAAGGTAATTCTGTCCTGAACAACTTTCATGTTGGTTGTATGTTGGTAACTTGTATACTTTCTGAGATATTTACATTTGTTTGGCATGACTCGACTGTGTTCACTCAGAGACAGAAAAAAAAGAGGTTGTTTTGAAGACCATATTTTACAAAATATAAATAATTCAGATTAGTGACTACCTTCATGAGAAAGGTCTTTTTGCCCTGAGCAACTTTCACACTGGTTGTTTTTGTGCACCTTAAATAGTTTTATAGATATTTCGATTTGTTTTGAGGCTGTGCACATTTGCTCTCAGAGAAAAGCAGCTTGGAGGTCTGTGTTCATCATTCTAATTAAACAGAAAGAAAGGAGTATTTCTTTAACTGCCATGGAGAGTTGCAGAATGGAAGGATACATTGAAAACTCCTAAAAGATGTGTTCCACAGAAACTCATTTTTTCAAGTGAAAGTAGGATGGTTGTAGGCTCTGCCCACAGCCATAAAAATACTCTTGCATCACCACCTACTGGACAGAAAAAGGCAGTATCTCCCTAGCAACAGAGAACTCAGGGCAACATCTCCCTAGCAAAACATAACTATTTTTTTCTGGTTCAGCAATAAATGCAATAAAAATACTTTGAAAAATGAACTATTTTCCTTTCTTTATTTTGTCACCAAAAAAGAGGAGCATTGTATAATCACAATAGACCACTCCAGTGTGTGGGTGATGCTGGGATTTACCCACTTCTGGTGTGGTTTACTCACTCGGCCTGTGGCCTTATGACTGAACCACACCAGGTGTGGGTAAATCGCAGCATCACCCACACCCTGTTGTGGTTAATTATTTAAGTATTGCATGGTGTGGCACAGAGTGGTATCACCTACATATAAATTCTGTAGTGTAGCATGGTATAGCATAGTGGAGAGTCAGCTTTATGAAATCTCTGTAATATTGCATGGGGTGACATAGCATGATGTCACCCACATTTTATATGAGGGATGGGTGGGTAGTAAAATACTCTACCCTGAATAAATACCATCTGGCACCTCCAAATGACCCTAAAAATATCCTAATGCAAAATGGGTAGTTGAAGAAGGTTGGGTAGTTACTACCCTGATCTTTCTACTACCCTATTACCCTGCCCTGACTATAACAAAATGTGAAAAACTTTGTTTTTGATTGCCCTAAACAGAAAAAAACTACTCAAAAGGATCTGTCTTAAGTCAGGTAAGAAAGACACAGCTGCTTTGAGTGAACCTGCTGCTGTTTTCAAAATCTTATACACATGGTATTGGTATTGGCAGGCATTGCTGAGGCAGGTACCAGAGGCACAGCTGCTGTGAGTGAGTCTGCTGCTGTTTCCAAAAATTATACTCATGGTGGGCATTATTGAGGTAGGTACAAGAGACACAGCTACTCTGATTGAGTCTGCTGCTGTTTCCAAATATTATATCCAAGGTGGGCATTGCTGAGGCAGGTACGAGAGGTGCAGCTGCTGTGAGTGAGCCTACTACTGTTTCCAAAAATTATACCCATGGAAGGCATTGCTGAAATAGGTACAAGAGGCACAGTTGCTCTGAATGAGCCTCCTGCTGTTTCCAAAAATTATACCCATAGTGGGCATTGCCAAGGTAAATACGAGGGGCACAGCTGCTCTAAGTGAGCCTGCTGCTGTTTCCAAAAAATATACTTATGGTGGCATCACTGAGGCAGGTATGAGAGGCACAGCTGCTCTGAGTGAGCTTGCTACTGTTTCCAAAAATTATACCCATGGTGGGCATTGCCAAGGTAAATGCGAGAGGTGCAGCTGCTCTGACTGAGCCTGCTGCTGTTTCCAAAAATTATACCCATGGCAGGCATTGCTGCGGTTGGTTCAAGAATCCAGCTGCTCTGACTGAGCCTCCTGATGTTTCCGAAAGTTATGCCCATGGTAGACATTGATGGGACAGATGCAAGAGATGCAGCTGCTATGAATGAGCCTTCTGCTGTTTCCAAAAATGATACAGATAGCAGGCATTAATGAGGAGTACATACGAGAACCAATGTTAAGTTACCAAATTTGGCAGTATGCCACTCCACTCAAGATTTTCTATTTGGCTTGTACACAACCTAGTCATCTTATTCAGTATCACTGTTTGCAGGCTATTTGTTCATGTTCATGGTCAGAAGTGCATAATTCAGTGTTTGTGGCAACTGAGAAATTGTAAACATTAATTTTGAGAAATGTAAGCCATTCCACATTTACAGGACCTAGCAGTGATCTGTGGTCAGTGACTATTCCTCCAACTGCACTAGATGTGTGTTTTGAATATACACTTGAAGGTGGACAACTGAGGTACATTATTACGAGATTTGCTAAATCTGGCCATGCTGTTTTCTTTCTTTTCCAATATAGTAATGGATCTTCCTCCATACCAATCACAGTATAGTCTACAAAATACTCCGGGATCATTGTGCTGTGTGAGACGGTAAACAGTCTGGCAGATGGACCATCTGCACTTTCTTCACAGGATAATAGTCCACATTGTTGCAGGTGACTCAGAATTGATTTGTCTTTCTGACCTTGAACATGGGATGCCTGAGAAATAGCTGTAGATGTCCTTTCCCTCACTGATGACACTGGTGATTGTGAAGAATTTATAGATGTGCTATTGTCTGAGCAGAGGCACACTCTGATGGTTTGGTAGAGTTTGACTGATGTACATCACTTAACGGTGTTGGTGGTGCAATGTCACATTTGGTTAGCAGAAGATCTCTCCAATTGTCTATGTCTTCCCCTGCAGGAAGGATGGCTTCAATGGTCCCCTTAAAGTGGGGATATAGCAATGTAGCCAACACATAGGCGTCACGTTTAAACATGGTAATTATTCTCTGATCATTCAACAGTCTAAGACTCAAGTCATCTGCCAGCATAATATCGGTGGCATCTTCTTTTGACTGAAATTCTTTCTTTGTGTCATCAAGGAACATGTGAAGAAATCTTATTTGAGGAAGAATTTGACTCAGAGTTGCTCGGTCTGAACTGACAGCAGGTGTAGCAGCCTCAAATGGCTCCAATAAGATGACCAAAGATTCAAGTAGACTCCAACTGCTGGAACTGAGCATGATGTCTGCTTTACCTATTTGATTCTGCATGGTGTAGTCATGTACAGGTTGTTTCTGTTCAAAGTGCCTTTTCAACATATAAAATGTTGAATTCCAGTGGATTGGAACTTCCTGCAATAATGTATGCAGTGGTAAGTTGCTTGATCTCTGCAGCCCAAACAGTATTTTTTGTGCCTTCACAGAGTGGCTGAAATGCCTGCATATTTTCCTAGCAAGACCTAACAGGTTTTCAATATTTCTGTTACCATTTAAAAAAATTATGGATGAGAAGATTTAAACAATGTGCAAAATAAGGTATGTGTTGATAGCTGCCATCTCTAACAGCCTTGACTATGTTGGCATCATTATCTGACACTATGAACCCTGGAGATAGGGAATACAGAGTAAGTCATTTCAGCAGTAGTTTTTTCAGTTCCTGCAAAATATTCATAGCAGTGTAGTTTTCCTCAAAAGTGGTAACACATAATACAGCCGTCTTCCTACTGTTTACGGTACAGCCGGGAACATTACTTGCTGACTAAAAACTTGCCTAGAGTGACTAAACAAATTGAATAAACAACTGTAGAATTTATTATACACCATGCTGTGAGAACCCCTAGCACCTTGGCTTAGTGCCTTCAAGTGCCTTGAAGTCATTACTCAAACTACTCAGCCCAGCCAAAAATTGATGCTTTCCTCACTGCCCGACCCAGCTATCTGGCAGGTAGCCCATCCCTAATTTAAACACTGTTGTGTATCATGGTGTATAGAAGCATAGTGTGGTACTGGCTACATGTAACCTCTGTAGTGCATCATGCTGTAGCAGAATGTGGTGTCACTATATTTATACTCTGTATGGTGCAAGGCTGTAGCATAGTGTAGGGCTAAACTACATTTATGCTCTGTAGTGTAGCATGTTGTAGTATAGCTGGGAGTCAGCTATATGAAACCTCTGTAGTATAGCAGTTGTAGCACAGTATGGTGTCACCTGTATTTACAAAACCAAAAAAAAACCTGGGCTTTTATTTATTTTATTTATTGATAGTTCAGATTACATCCTTCAAGCAAGCAGCTCTTTTACAAAGGTTCCACGTCAGTAAATAGTGTTACACATGTATACATTAATCACAATACAGTTTCCATAAATGTTTCATAGGTTCCACGACAGTTTCATAGGGTTACAAGGTTACACATGAAAAGCAGTACAGGTTGAATAACATTTCATAAGGTTTCTGAGGTATGCATGAATTACATTTACAGTGTATCGGATTTAACTATTCTCAACATACAGCATGAGTGAAGTCAGTGGGTATGGAAAGTATCAAGCAAACAGGTGGATTCAGCCTTATCAGAACTCCAGGGCATTCGCTGGCCATGTTGTAGAAATGCAAAAAAGGTCACTTTATTTTAGCTTCAGGCAGACAAATAGCATGAAAACGAACAGGGATACAAGACCATTGTTTGTTTTCTCACTGTCTACCTAAAGCTAAAATAAACTGAACATTTCTGCACTTTTACAATGTGGTCAGCAAGTGATTTGGAGTTTGGATGATGCTGATGATGGAGCTGCTTTTTGTTTTAAAGCTCGTGTGATTTGCTGTGAGCGTTGTTCATTCCAGGAGCAGTCTCCCTTTTGTTTGGAATGTCATCCATGTTTAAAACACTGTTGTGTATCATGGTGTACAGTAAAATAGTGTAGTATTGGCTACATGTCAACTCAGTAGCATAGCATGCTGTAGCATAGTGTGGTGTTAATATGTTTATACTCTGTCATGTAGCATGCTGTAGCTAGCATGGTATCAACTACATGTAAATTCTCTAGGGTAGCATTGTGTAGCATGGGGTAGTATCACCTTCATGTAATCTCTGTAGTGAATCATGATATAGCAAAGAGATCTGTCAACTACATGTGAAATCTGTAGCATAGATTGTTACATGAACTTGAAAGACTAGAATTCTGTCTCCTTACTGTTTTTTTGCATCACTTCTTTTTGTATTTTTAAAACCAGACTGAAATCTTATTGCATTACGTATCTGTGTATACATGTAACTGTTTCATTTAATGTTTGTTGCATTTCATTATTTATTTATATTTTGTCTGTATAAGTCTGTTTATTTTGCACCTGGGTAACCCTTGAAACTGAGCAAGAGACGCTCTTGAGATCCAACCCAATAAACACATTCTAAATAATAGAAACATAGGGTAGTGTAACCTACATGTAAATTATGTGGTGTAGCATTGTGTAATATCACTTCTATGTGAATTTTGTAGGGCAGCTTGGTGTAACATGAGCATATCATGGTGTCACCTATATGTGAACTTTGAAATGTAGCAATGTGGGGTGTCAACAACATGAAACCTCCTATAGTGTAGCATGGTGCTTCACACTTTTGTGCTAACCGCAAACTCTGTAGTATGGCATGCTGTAGCATAGGATAATGTGACATAAATATAAAGTTTGTAGTGTAGCATGGTGTAGAATGCCACAGTGTCACCTACATGCAAACTCTGTAGTGTAACATAGTGAAGCATAGCATGGTATCAACTACATGCAGGCTCCAAAGTCTAACATAGTGATGCATAGCATGGTGTCAACTACATGTAAACTCTTTAGTGTAACATAGCATGGAGCCAACAACACGTAAACCCTGTAGTGTAACATACCGTAGCATTGCATGGTGTCAACTACATATAAACTCTGTAGTGTAACATAGTGAAGCATAGCATGGTATCAACTACATGCAGGCTCCAAAGTGTAACATAGTGTAGCATAGCATGGTGTCAACTACATGTAAACTCTTTAGTGTAACATAGCATGGTGCCAACAAGGAGGAGGCAGTATAGTGTAGTGGTCTAAGGCTCTGAGCTGCAAATCTGGTGACATCCACCAGACCAGACCTGGGTTTGAATCCCACAGCTTCCACTTGCATACTGTGTGACCCTGAGCAAGTCACTTAACCTCCTTGTGCTCCCAGGTTGCTCCTGTAAAAAAGCTTTCAGCTTAGTGTGCTATACCTGGTTAAACAGCTAAAAATAAAATAAAAACAACATGTAAACCCTATAGTGTAACATACCGTAGCATTGCATGGTGTCAACTATATGTAAACTCTGTAGTGTAACATAGTGAAGCATAGCATGTTATCAACGACATGCAGAATCCAAAGTGTAACATAGTGTAGCATAGCATGGTGTCAACTACATGTAAACCCTGTAGTGTAACATACTGTAGCATTGCATGGTGTCAACTACAATTAAACTCTGTAGTACAACATAGTGTAGCATAGCATAATGCCAACTACATGTAAACTCTTTTTTTTTTTTACTTCTCTTTTTACCTGCTGCTTGCTGCCGAGCCATCAGCCCAGGTCATGGCACCCTCCGCTCCCATTCCCACATGTAGCCGCAACTCCCGGATACCACCTGGATTACCCACCAGGGCGAGATTGTGGCACCGGCCCAAGTGCCTCAGACAATGGTATAGGTCCGGGAGCTGACCTGGGAGCTCATTAGAGTGGAGGAGCAGACATCATCCTGGCGGCCAGCAGCATGATTTTTCTCCCCGTTTTTAGGCAGGGGCAGGGATGTGCAAAGATGACCTGCGTCCACCCTACTCCCAAGCTTGCTTAGGCATCTGCACTTGTTGTGCAACCCAACCTCCGCTGGGTGTCCCCACAGTGCCGATCACTCTGCCACCTTCCCCCCCCAGAGAAAGAGAGCAGTCATGGGATGCTCAAGCCTTCTCCCACGGGCCAGCCTTCTGATGACCTGAGTCCATTCCTAAACCTGGGTCACCGGCGTCACAAGCAGAAATCCAACCACTGCACCAATAGGCCGGCCTTACATGTAAACTCTGTAGTGTAGCATGGCATAACATAGCATGATGCCAACTACTTGTAAACACCACAGTGTAACAGTAAAGAATAGCATGGTGCCAACTACATGTAAACTTCACAGTGTAACATAATGTAGCATAGCATGGTGCCAACTACATGTAAACTTCACAGTGTAACATAGCGTAGCATAGCATGGTGTCAACTACATGTAAACTTCACAGTGTAACATAGTGTAGCATAGCATGGTGCCAACTACATGTAAACTTCACAGTGTAACATAGTGTAGCATAGCATGGTGCCAACTACATGCAAACTCTGTGCTTTCATGAAAGTCCAGCACTCACCACCTCAATAAAAAACACTGCTCGCTGATTTTCCATCTCAGGTGCAAAATTTATTGATGTGCCAGTGATCAGCATGCCTTGACTAGTTTTGGAATAACCGTCCTTTATCAAAATACATGCAAAAATTATTCAAATTCTCTCTTAAATAGGCACAAGAATATGACATCATCATTCGTGTCCACATGAATCCAAGTGTAAAGTGAAGTACTACCCCTATAAAATAGCTAGTTAAAAATACAATATACAATATTTGCAAAAGACATACATATTAAGAAAAACACATACATATAAAACATGTTTGGATGTCAGTGACATGTATACACTCCAGTTATTTATTATTTATAGAGATTCAAAACCCGTAATATCTGGAATATATATATAAATAAATTCTGACGTATCAAAACATGATTTTCATTCTTTGATATATCTAGAAACAGTTCTCTAACATACATATTTAGATAATTATTAGAAATCTCTATACATCTTCATATTTATTAATACTGTCATAATAAAGCAACTTATCCATTTTCTATCTATAATTGATGTAGGGAATTAAACTGATTCTCTCATTTAACCCAGGGAACTTACATGCTCCTAAAGTATATATATCTAAAAGCCTTCTCGCTGCAGAATAACATTTTTGTAATCTCCTCCTCTCTTATCTAGTTTGACTTTTTCTATAGCCTGAAAAGTGAATTGATGTTCACCACTCTGTGTCTGATTTTTTACATGTAATGCCGTTGCATAAGTAAAATCCCCATTTTTAATTGCCCTGCAGTGCTCTCCTACATGGCATTTGAAAGTTCTTTCTGTTTTGCCCACGTAGAAGACACCACAGGTACAAGTGGCCAGATAGTACACTCCCATAGTGTCACACATCATTAGCTGCCTGATATAGAAAATTTTTTCATTGTTCGCACTATAAAATTCCTTGCCAGATTTAACAACAGTACAATAAATATATCTTTTGCATGAAAAGCAGCCTACAGAGGGACTCATGAGCCATGTCTGTATCCTCGGTTTTTCTAATTTACTATGGACCAAATAATCCCTAAGGGTACTAGCTCGTCTCAAAGAAAGATGTGGAGGACATGAAGAAAATTATTTCAAATGTCTATCTTCTTTTAACACATGCCAGTTGTTTCAAACAATTTTCCCTGTTGCATTTGCATGTACTGAATAGTCCATTACCAAATTACAAATATTGTCATCTTGTTTTCTAGCAGGTCCCTTGTATAATACCTCATTTCTGGATATCTCACTTATTGAGTTCCTGGTAGAATGCACCTCTTTCCTATTATAACCTCTCTCAATAAATCTTTGTTCCAAATCCTTAGCAGCTATTTCATATTTTATTTCAGTGCTACAATTCCATTTTAATCTAAGAAATTGTCCTTTAGGAATATTATCAATTACATGTCATGGATGACAGCTAGAGGATAGCAACAATGTATTACGTTCACATTCCTTTCTGTAGATATTCATTTAAATTACTCTTCTGATCCTTAGTGATACATAAGTCCAAAAAACAGATTTCTGTGTCGCTGACACTATAGCTAAACCTGAGATGTGGATTGGATGCATGCAAATATTTAATAAATGAATCCAATTTGGCTCAAGACCCTTTCCATATAAGGATTATATCGTCAATAAAGCGACAATACAGTTCTATCTGATGAAAAAGGGTTATAATCACAATCCCTAACAACTTTATTTTCCCACATCCCCATATACAAATTAGCCATGCTGGGGGCAAATGTCACCCCCATCGCTGTTTCCCTCCTTTGTAGATAGAAGCAATCAAGGAAAGTGAAGACATTGTGGTTAAGAACAATTTCAGAAAGTTTGACCTAAAATTTATAATATTCCTAAAGGACAGTTTCTTACATTAAAACAGAATTGTAGCACTGAAATAAAATATGAAATAGCTGCTAAGGATTTGGAACAAAGATTTATTGAGAGAGGTTATAATAGGAAACAGGTACATTCAACCAGGAACTCAATAAGTGAGATGTTCAGAAGTGAGGTATTATAGAAGGACCTGCTAGAAAACAAGATGACAATATTTGTAATTTTGTAATGGACTATTCAGTACATGCAAATGCAATAGGGGGGGAAACTGTTTGAAACAACTGGCATGTGTTAAAAGGAGACAGACATTTGAAAGAATTTTCTTCATGTCCTCCATGTCTTTCTTTGAGACGAGCTAGTACTCTTAGAGATTATTTGGTCCATAGTAAATTAGGAAAACTGAGGATACAGACATGGCTCATGAATAAATCTGTAGGCTGCTTTTCATGCAAAAGATGTATTTATTGTACTGTTGTTAAATCTGGCAAGGAATTTTATAGTATGAACAATGAAAAAACGTTCTATATCAGGCAGCTAATGATGTGTGACACTATGGGAGTGATTTATCTGGCCACCTGCACCTGCGGTGCCTTCTACATGGGCAAAACAGATAGAAATTTCAAATGGCGTGTAGTAGAGCACTGCAGGGCAATTAAAAATGGGGATTTTACTTATGCAACAGCATTACATCTAAAAAATCAGACAGAATGGTGAACATCAATTCTCTTTTCAGGCTATAGAAAAAGTCAAGCTAGATAAGAGAGGAGGGGATTACAAAAATTTGATTCTTCAGCGAGAAGGCTTTTGGATATATACTTTGGGAGCATGTAAGTTCCCTGGGTTAAATGAGAGAATCAGTTTAATTCCCTACATCAATTATAGATAGAAAATGGATAAGTTGCTTTATTATGACTGTATTAATAAATATGAAGATGTATAGAAATTTCCAATAATTATCTAAATATGTATCTTAGAGAACTGTTTTTAGATATAGCAGAGAATAAAAATCATGTTTTGATATGTCAGAATTTATTTATATATATATTACGGATATTATAAGTATTGAATCTCTATAAATAATAAATAACTGGGGTGTATACATGTTACTGACATCCAAACATGTTTAATATTTATGTGTTTTTCTTAATATGTATGTCTTTTGCATGTATTGTATATTGTATTTTTTAACTAGCTATTTTATAGGGGTAGTACTTCACTTTACACTTAGATTTGTGTGGACGCTAATGATGATGTCATATTCTTGTGCCTATTTAAGGCAGAATTTGAATAATTTTTGCTTGTCTTTTGATAAAAGATGGTTAGTTCGAAACTAGTCAAGGCATGCTGATCATTGGCACTTCAATAAATGTTGCACCTGAGATGGAAAATCAGAGAGCAGCATTTTTTATTGTAGTGGTGTGTGCTGGACTTTTATGAAAGCATTTCGTTTGTGTGTCCGATCACCTCAACCTGGTGCAGCATTCTGCTTGGAGGTCCTACATGTAAACTCTGTAGTGTAACACAGTGTAGCATAGCATGGTGTCAAATACATGTAAACCCTGCAGTGTAGCAAAATGTAGCATACCCATGGTGCCAACTACATGTAAACTCCACTGTGTAACAGTGTAGAATAGCATGGTGCCAAGTACATATAAACTCTGCAGTGTAACATACTGCAGCATAGCAAGGTGCCACTACATGTAAACTCCACAGTATATCATAGTGTAGCATAACATGGTGCCAACTACATGTAAACTCCACATTGTAACACAGTGTAGCATAGCATGGTGCCAACAACATGCAGACTCTATAGTGTAACATAATGTAGCATAGCAAGGTGCCAACTTAATGTACATGCTGCAGTGTAACATAGTGTGGCATAGCATGGTGCCAACTATATGTAAGCTCTATAGTGTAACATAGTGTGGCATAGGATGGAGCCAACTACATGTAAACTCCACAGTGTAACATAGTGTAGCATAGAATGGTGCCAACTACATGTAAGCTCTATAGTGTAACATAGTGTGGCATAGCATGGTGCCAACTACATGTAAACTCCACAGTGTAACACAGTGTAGCATAGAATGGTGCCAACTACATGTAAGCTCTATAGTGTAACATAGTGTGGCATAGCATGGTGCCAACTACATGTAAACTCTGTAGCGTAACACAATGCAGCATAGCATGGAGCCAACTACATGTAAACACTATAGTGTAACATAGTGTAGCATAACACGGTGCCAGCTACATGTAAACTCTGCAGTGTAACAGTGTAGCATAGCATGATGTTGACTACATGTAAACTCTGCAGTGTAACATAGTGTGGCATAGCATGGTGTTGACTACATGTAAACTCTGCAGTGTAGCATAGCATAGCGTCAACTACATGTAAACTCAGCAGTGTAACATAGTGTAGCAGAGCATGGTGTCAACTACATATAAACTCTGCAGTGTAACATAGTGTAGCATAGCATGATGCCAACTATATGTAACCCTGCAGTGTAACATAATGTAGCAGAGCATGGCATCAACTACACGTAAACTCTGCAGTGTAACACAGTGTAGTATAGCATGGTGCTAACTACATGTAAACCCTGCAGTGCAACATAATGTAGCATTGCATGGTGTCAACTACATGTAAATTCCACAGTGTAACAGTGTAACATAGCATGGTGCCAAGTACATGTAAACTCCGCAGTGTAACATGCTGTAGCACAGCATGATGTCGACTACATGTAAACTCTTCAGTGTAACATAATACAGCATAGCATGGTTCCAGCTACATGTAAACTCTGCAGTGTAACAGTGCATCATAGCATGATGCCAATGACATGTAAACTCTGCAGTGTATCATAGCATGGTGCCAACTACATGTAAACTCTGCAGTGCAACATAGTGTAGCATAGCTTGGTGCCAACTACATGTAAACTCCATAGTGTAATGTAGTGTAGCATAACATGGTGCCAGCTACATGTAAACTCTGTAGTGTAACAGTGTAGTATAGCATGCTGCTAACTGCATGTAAACTCTGTAGTGTAACAGTGTAGCAAGGCATGGTGTTGACTACATGTAAACTCTGCAGTGTAAAATAATGTAGCATAGAATGGTGCCAACTATATGAAAACTCCACAGTGTAACACTGTAGCACAGCATGGTGCCAACTACATGTAGACTCTGAAGTGTAGCATGGCATAACATAGCATGGTGTCAAGTACATGTAAAGTACACAGTGTAACAGTGTAGCATAGCATGGTGCCAACTACATGTAGACTCTGTAATGTAGCATGGCATAACACAGCATGGTGTCAACTACATGTAAACTCTGCAGTGCAACATAGTGTAGCAAAACATGGTGCCAATTACATGTAAAGTCCACAGTGTAGCAGTGTAGTGTAGCATAGCATGGTGCCAACTACATGTAAGCTCTGCAGTGTAACATAGTGTAGTATACCATGAGGCCAACTGCATGTACTGTAAACTTTCTAGTGTAACAGTGTTGCATAGCACGGTGCCAACTACATGTAAACTCCACAGTGTAGCAGTATAGTATAGCATGATGTCGACTACATGTAAACTCTGCAGTGTAACATAGTGTAGCATAGCATGATGTTGACTACATGTAAACTCTTCAGTGTAACATAATGCAGCATAGCATGGTTCCAGCTACACGTAAATTCTGCAGTGTAACAGTGTATCATAGCATGATGCCAATGACATGTAAATTCTGCAGTGTATCATACCATGGTGCCAACTACATGTAAACTCCACAGTGTAACAGTGTAGCATAGCATGGTATCAACTAATTGTAAACTCTGCTGTGCAACATAGTGTAGCATAGCAAGGTGCCAACTACATGTAAACTCCATAGTGTAATCTAGTGTAGCATAACATGGTGCCAGCTACATGTAAACTCTGTAGTGTAACAGTGTAGCATAGCATGCTGCTAACTACATGTAAACTCTGTAGTGTAACAGTGTAGCATAGCATGGTGTTGACTACATGTAAACTCTGCAGTGTAAAATAATGTAGCATAGAATGGTCAACTATATGAAAACTCACAGTGTAACAGTGTAGCATAGCATGGTGCCAACTACATGTAGAATCTGTAGTGTAGCATGGCATAACATAGCATGGTGTCAACTACATGTAAAGTACACAGTGTAACAGTGTAGCATAGCATGGTGCCAACTACATGTAGACTCTGTAGTGTAGCATGGCATAACATAGCACTGTGTCAACTACATGTAAACTCTGCCGGGTAACATAGTGTAGCAAAACATGGTGCCAATTACATGTAAAGTCCGCAGTGTAGCATAGCATGGTGCCAACTACATGTAAGCTCCGCAGTGTAACATAGTGTAGTATACCATGAGGCCAACTGCATGTATTGTAAATTCTCTAGTGTAACAGTGTTGCATAGCATGATGCCAAGTACATGTAAACCCCACAGTGTAGCAGTATAGCATAGCATGATGTCGACTACATGTAAACTCTGTAGTGTAACATAGTGTAGTATAGCATGGTGCCAGCTACATGTAAACTCCACAGTGTAGCAGTATAGGATAGCATGAAGTCGACTACATGTAAACTCTGTAGTGTAACATAATGTAGCATAGCATGCTGCTAACTACATGTAAACTCTGTAGTGTAGCGTAATATGGTGTTGACTACATGTAGACTCTGCAGTGTAATATAGTGTAACATAGAATGGTGACAACTAAATATAAACTCTGCAGTGTAACAGTGTAGCATAGCATGGTACCAACCACATGTAGACTTTGTAGTGTAGCCTAGCTTAACATAGCATGGTGTCAACAATGATTAAACTCCACAGTGTAACACAGTGTAGCATAGCATTGTGTCAACTATATGTAAACACTATAGTGTAGCATAGCATGGAATCAACTACATGTAAACTATGCAGTGTAAGATAGTGTGGCATAGCATACTGCCAACCACATGTAAACTCCACAGTGTAACATAGTGCAGCATAGCATGGCGCCAACTACACTTAAACTCTGCAGTATAATGTAGGGTAGCATAGCATGGAATCAACTACATGTAAACTCTGCAGTGTAGTATAGTGTAAGATAGCATGGTGCCAACTACATTTAAACTCCACAGTGTATCATAGTGTAGCATGGCATGGAATCAACTACATGTAAATTCAGCAGTGTAACATAGTATGGTGTCAACTACATGTAAACACTATAGTGTAACATAGTGTAGCAAAGCATAGTGCCAACTACATGTAAATTCCACAGTGTAACACAGTGTAGAATAGCATGGTGTCAACTTCATGTAAGCTCTGCAGTGTAGATAGTGTAGCATAGCATGGAATCAACTACATGTAAACTTTGCAGTGTAAGATAGTGTAGCATAGCATAGTGCCAACTACATGTAAACTACACTGTGTAATATAGTGTAGCATAACATGGTGTCAAATACATGTAAACTCTGCAGTGTAACATACTGTATCATAGCATGGTGTTAACTACATGTAACCTTTGCAGTGTAACATAGTGTAGCATAGCATTGTACCAACTACACATAAACTCTGCAGTGTAACATAGTGAAGCATAGCATGGAATCAATTACATGTAAACTCCGCAGTGTAACATAGTATAACAGCATGGTGCCAACTACATATAAACTGTGTAGTGTAACATACTGTATCATAGCATGGTGTCAACTACATGTAAACTCTGCAATGTAACACAGTGTAGCATAGAATTGTACCAACTACACATAAACTCTGCAGTGTAACATAGTGTAACAGCATGGTGCCAACTACATATAAACTCTGCAGTGTAACAGTGTAGCATAGCATGCTGCTAACTACATGTAAACTCTGTAGTATAACAGTGTAGCATAGCATGGTGTTGACTACATGTAAACTCTGCAGTGTAAAATAATGTAGCATAGAATTGTGCCAACTATATTAAATTCTCCACAGAGTAACACTGCAGCACAGCATGGTGCCACCCTCATGTAATCTATGTAGTGTAGCATGGCATAACACAGCATGGTGCCAACTACACGTAAAGTACACAGTGTAACAGTGTAGCATAGCATGGTGCCAACTACATGTAGACTCTGTAGTGTAGCATGGCATAACATAGCATGGTGTCAAGTACATGTAAAGTACACAGTGTAACAGTGTAGCATAGCATGGTACCAACTACATGTAGACTCTGTAGTGTAGCATGGCATAACATAGCATGGTGTCAACTACATGTAAACTCTGCAGTGCAACATAGTGTAGCAAAACATGGTGCCAATTACATATAAAGTCCACAGTGTAGCAGTGCAGTGTAACATAGCATGGTGCCAACTACATGTTAGCTCCGCAGTGTAACATAGTGTAGTATACCATGAGGCCAACTGCATGTACTGTAAACTATCTAGTGTAACAGTGTTGCATAGCACAGTGCCAACTACATGCAAACTCCACAGTGTAGCAGTATAGTATGGCATGATGTCGACTACATGTAAACTTCAGTGTAACATAATGCAGCATAGCATGGTTCCAGCTACACGTAAATTCTGCAGTGTAACAGTGTATCATAGCATGATGCCAATGACATGTAAACTCTGCAGTGTATCATACCATGGTGCCAACTACATGTAAACTCCACAGTGTAACAGTGTAGCATAGCATGGTATCAACTAATTGTAAACTCTGCTGTGCAACATAGTGTAGCATAGCAAGGTGCCAACTACATGTAAACTCCATAGTGTAATCTAGTGTAGCATAACATGGTGCCAGCTACATGTAAACTCTGTAGTGTAACAGTGTAGCATAGCATGCTGCTAACTACATGTAAACTCTGTAGTGTAACAGTGTAGCATAGCATGGTGTTGACTACATGTAAACTCTGCAGTGTAAAATAATGTAGCATAGAATGGTGCCAACTATATGAAAACTCCACAGTGTAACAGTGTAGCATAGCATGGTGCCAACTACATGTAGAATCTGTAGTGTAGCATGGCATAACATAGCATGGTGTCAACTACATGTAAAGTACACAGTGTAACAGTGTAGCATAGCATGGTGCCAACTACATGTAGACTCTGTAGTGTAGCATGGCATAACATAGCACTGTGTCAACTACATGTAAACTCTGCCGGGTAACATAGTGTAGCAAAACATGGTGCCAATTACATGTAAAGTCTGCAGTGTAGCATAGCATGGTGCCAACTACATGTAAGCTCCGCAGTGTAACATAGTGTAGTATACCATGAGGCCAACTGCATGTATTGTAAATTCTCTAGTGTAACAGTGTTGCATAGCATGATGCCAAGTACATGTAAACCCCACAGTGTAGCAGTATAATATAGCATGATGTCGACTACATGTAAACTCTGTAGTGTAACATAGTGTAGTATAGCATGGTGCCAGCTACATGTAAACTCCACAGTGTAGCAGTATAGGATAGCATGAAGTCGACTACATGTAAACTCTGTAGTGTAACATAATGTAGCATAGCATGCTGCTAACTACATGTAAACTCTGTAGTGTAGCGTAATATGGTGTTGACTACATGTAGACTCTGCAGTGTAATATAGTGTAACATAGAATGGTGACAACTAAATATAAACTCTGCAGTGTAACAGTGTAGCATAGCATGGTACCAACCACATGTAGACTTTGTAGTGTAGCCTAGCTTAACATAGCATGGTGTCAACAATGATTAAACTCCACAGTGTAACACAGTGTAGCATAGCATTGTGTCAACTATATGTAAACACTATAGTGTAGCATAGCATGGAATCAACTACATGTAAACTATGCAGTGTAAGATAGTGTAGCATAGCATACTGCCAACCACATGTAAACTCCACAGTGTAACATAGTGCAGCATAGCATGGCGCCAACTACACTTTAAACTCTGCAGTATAATGTAGGGTAGCATAGCATGGAATCAACTACATGTAAACTCTGCAGTGTAGTATAGTGTAAGATAGCATGGTGCCAACTACATTTAAACTCCACAGTGTATCATAGTGTAGCATGGCATGGAATCAACTACATGTAAATTCAGCAGTGTAACATAGTATGGTGTCAACTACATGTAAACACTATAGTGTAACATAGTGTAGCAAAGCATAGTGCCAACTACATGTAAATTCCACAGTGTAACACAGTGTAGAATAGCATGGTGTCAACTTCATGTAAGCTCTGCAGTGTAAGATAGTGTAGCATAGCATGGAATCAACTACATGTAAACTTTGCAGTGTAAGATAGTGTAGCATAGCATAGTGCCAACTACATGTAAACTACACTGTGTAATATAGTGTAGCATAACATGGTGTCAAATACATGTAAACTCTGCAGTGTAACATACTGTATCATAGCATGGTGTTAACTACATGTAACCTTTGCAGTGTAACATAGTGTAGCATAGCATTGTACCAACTACACATAAACTCTGCAGTGTAACATAGTGAAGCATAGCATGGAATCAATTACATGTAAACTCCGCAGTGTAACATAGTATAACAGCATGGTGCCAACTACATATAAACTGTGTAGTGTAACATACTGTATCATAGCATGGTGTCAACTACATGTAAACTCTGCAATGTAACACAGTGTAGCATAGAATTGTACCAACTACACATAAACTCTGCAGTGTAACATAGTGTAACAGCATGGTGCCAACTACATATAAACTCTGCAGTGTAACAGTGTAGCATAGCATGCTGCTAACTACATGTAAACTCTGTAGTATAACAGTGTAGCATAGCATGGTGTTGACTACATGTAAACTCTGCAGAGTAAAATAATGTAGCATAGAATGGTGCCAACTATATTAAATTCTCCACAGAGTAACACTGCAGCACAGCATGGTGCCACCCTCATGTAATCTATGTAGTGTAGCATGGCATAACACAGCATGGTACCAACTACACGTAAAGTACACAGTGTAACAGTGTAGCATAGCATGGTACCAACTACATGTAGACTCTGTAGTGTAGCATGGCATAACATAGCATGGTGTCAACTACATGTAAACTCTGCAGTGCAACATAGTGTAGCAAAACATGGTGCCAATTACATTTAAAGTCCACAGTGTAGCAGTGCAGTGTAACATAGCATGGTGCCAACTACATGTTAGCTCCGCAGTGTAACATAGTGTAGTATACCATGAGGCCAACTGCATGTACTGTAAACTATCTAGTGTAACAGTGTTGCATAGCACAGTGCCAACTACATGCAAACTCCACAGTGTAGCAGTATAGTATGGCATGATGTCGACTACATGTAAACTTCAGTGTAACATAATGCAGCATAGCATGGTTCCAGCTACACATAAATTCTGCAGTGTAACAGTGTATCATAGCATGATGCCAATGACATGTAAACTCTGCAGAGTATCATACCATGGTGCCAACTACATGTAAACTCCACAATGTAACAGTGTAGCATAGCATGGTATCAACTAATTGTAAACTCTGCTGTGCAACATAGTGTAGCATAGCAAGGTGCCAACTACATGTAAACTCCATAGTGTAATCTAGTGTAGCATAACATGGTGCCAGCTACATGTAAACTCTGTAGTGTAACAGTGTAGCATAGCATGCTGCTAACTACATGTAAACTCTGTAGTGTAACAGTGTAGCATAGCATGGTGTTGACTACATGTAAACTCTGCAGTGTAAAATAATGTAGCATAGCATGGTGCCAACTACATGTAGACTCTGTAGTGTAGCATGGCATAACATAGCATGGTGTCAACTACATGTAAAGTACACAGTGTAACAGTGTAGCATAGCATGGTGCCAAACTACATGTAAAATCTGCAGTGTAGCAGTATAGCATAGCATGGTGCCAACTACATGTAAGCTCCGCAGTGTAATACAGTGTAGAAATACCATGAGGCCAACTGCATGCACTGTAAATTCACTAGTGTAACAGTGTTGCATAACATGGTGCCAACTACATGTAAACTCCACAGTGTAGCAGCATAGTATAGCATGATGTCGACTACATGTAAACTCTGTAGTGTAACATAGTGTAGTATAGCATGGTGCCAACTACATGTAAACTGCACAGTGTAGCAGTATAGGATAGCATGATGTCGACTACTTGTAAACTCTGTAGTGTAACATAGTGTAGCATAGCATGCTGCTAACTACATGTAAACTCTGTAGTGTAGCGTAGTATGGTGTTGACTACATGTAGACTCGACAGTGTAATATAGGGTAACATAGAATGGTGCCAACTACATGTAAACTCCGCAGTGTAACAGTGTAGCATAGTATGGTACCAACCACATGTAGACTCTGTAGTGTAGCCTAGCTTAACATAGCATGGTGTCAACAACAATTAAACTCCACAGTGCAACACAGTGTAGCATAGCATGGTGTCAACTATATGTAAACACTATAGTGTAGCATAGCATGGAGTCAACTACATGTAAACTTTGCAGTGTAACATAATGTAGCATAGCATGCTGCCAACTACATGTAAACTCCACAGTGTAACATGGTGCAGCATAGCATGGCGCCAACTACACTTAAACTCTGCAGTATAATGTAGTGTAGCATAGCATGGAATCAACTACATGTAAACTCTGCAGTGTAGTAGTGTAAGATAGCATGGTGCCAACTACATTTAAACTCCACAGTGCATCATAGTGTAGCATGGCATGGAATCAACTACACGTAAATTCAGCAGTGTAACATAGTATGGTGTCAACTACATGTAAACACTATAGTGTAACATAGTGTAGCACAGCACAGTGCCAACTACATGTAAATTCCACAGTGAAACACAGTGTAGAATTGCATGGTGTCAACTACATGTAAGCTCTGCAGTGTAAGATAGTGTAGCATAGCATGGAATCAACTACATGTAAACTTTGCAGTGTAACATAGTGTAGCATAGCATAGTGCCAACTACATGTAAATTCCACTGTGTAACATAGTGTAGCATAACATGGTGTCAAATACATGTAAACTCTGCAGTGTAACATACTGTATCATAGCATGGTGTCAACTACATGTAACCTTAGCAGTGTAACATAGTGTAGCATAGCATTGTGCCAACTACACATAAATGCTGCAGTATAACATAATGAAGCATGGCATGGAATCAATTACATGTAAACTCTGCAGTGTAATATAGTATAACAGCATGGTGCCAACTACATATAAACTGTGTAGTGTAACATACTGTATCATAGCATGGTGTCAACTACATGTAAACTCTGCAATGTAACACAGTGTAGCATAGAATTGTACCAACTACACATAAACTCTGCAGTTCAACATAGTGTAGCATAGCATGGAATCAACTACATGTAAATTCAGCAGTGTAACATAGTATGGTGTCAACTACATGTAAACTTTACAGTGTAAGATAGTGTAGCATAGCATAGTGCCAACTACATGTAAACTCCACAGTGTAACATATTGTAGCATAACGTGGTGTCAACTACATGTAAACTCTGCAGTGTAACATAGTATAGCATAGCATGGAATCAACTACATGTACACTCTGCAGTGTAACATAGTGTAGCATAGCACTGTACCAACTACACATAAACTCTGCAGTGTAGCATAGTATGGAATCAAGTACATGTAAACTCTGCAGTGTAACATAGTGTAACAGCATGGTGCCTACTACATATAAACTCTGTAGTGTAACATACTGTATCATAGCATGGTGTCAACTACATGTAAACTCTGCAGTGTAACATAGTGTAGCATGGCATGGTGCTAACTACATGTAAGCTCTGCAGTGTAAAATAGTGTAGCATAGCATAGTGTCAACTACATGTAAACTCTACAGTGTAACACAGTGTAGCATAACATGGTGTCAAATACATGTAAACTCTGCAGTGTAACATAGTATAGCATAGCATGGTGTCAACTACATGTAACCTCTACAGTGTAACATAGTGTAGCATAGCATTGTACCAACTACACATAAACTCTGCAGTGTAACATAGTGTAGCATACCATGGAATCAAGTACATGTAAACTCTGCAGTTTAACATAGTGAAACAGCATGGTGCCAACTACATATAATCTCTGTAGTGTAAAATACTGTATCATAGCATGGTGTCAACTACATGTAAACTCTGCAGTGTAACATACTGTATCATAGCATGGTGTCAACTACATGTAACCTCTGCAGTGTAACATAGTGTAGCATAGCATTGTACCAACTACACATAATCTCTGCAGTGTAACATAGTGTAGCATAGCATGGAATCAACTACATGTAAACTCTGCAGTGTAACATAGTGTAACAGCATGGTGCCAACTATATATAAACTTTGTAGTGTAACATACTGTATCATAGCATGGTGTCAACTACATGTAAACTCTGCAATGTAACATGGTGTAGCATAGCATGGTGTTGACTACATGTAAGCTCTGCAGTGTAAAATAATGTAGCATAGAATGGTGCCAACTATATGAAAACTCCACAGTGTAACACTGTAGCACAGCATGGTGCCAACTTCATGTAAACTATGTAGTGCAGCATGGCATAACATAGCATGGTGTCAACTACATGTAAAGTACACAGTGTAACAGTGTAGCATAGCATGGTGCCAACTACATGTAGACTCTGTAGTGTAGCATGGCATAACATAGCATGGTGTCAACTACATGTAAAGTATACAGTGTAACAGTGTAGCATAGCATGGTGCCAACTACATGTAAAGTCCGCAGTGTAGCACTGTAGCATAGCATGGTGCCAACTACATGTAAGCTCCGCAGTGTAACATGTTGAAGTATACCATGAGGTCATCTGCATGTACTGTAAACTCTCTAGTGTAACAGTGCTGCATAGAATGGTGCCAACTACATGTAAACTCCACAGTGTAGCAGTATAGTATAGCATGATGTCGACTACATGTAAATTCTGTAGTGTAACATAGTGTAGTATAGCATGGTGCCAACTACATGTAAACTCCACAGTGTAGCAGTATAGGATAACATGATGTCGACTACATGTAAACTCTGTAGTGTAACATAATGTAGCATAGCATGCTGTTAACTACATGTAAACTCTGTAGTGTAGCGTAGTATGGTGTTGACTACATGTAGACTCTGCAGTGTAATATAGTGTAACATAGAATGGTGCCAACTATATGTAAACTCTGCAGTGTAACAGTGTAGCATAGCATGGTACCAACCACATGTAGACTCTGTAGTGTAGCCTAGCTTAACATAGCATGGTGTCAACAACAATTAAACTCCACAGTGTAACACAGTGTAGCATAACATGGTGTCAACTATATGTTAACACTATAGTGTAGCATAGCATGGAATCAACTACATGTAAACTTTGCAGTGTAACATAGTGTAGCATAGCATACTGCCAACTACATGTAAACTCCACAGTGTAACACAGTGCAGCATAGCATGGTGCCAACTACAGTTAAACTCTGCAGTGTAATGTAGTGTAGCATAGCATGGAATCAACTACATGTAAACTCTTCAGTGTAGCATACTATAAGATAGCATGGTGCCAACTACATTTAAACTCCACAGTGTATCATAGTGTAGCATGGCATGGAATCAACTACATGTAAATTCAGCAGTGTAACATAGTATGGTGTCAACTACATGTAAACACTATAGTGTGACATAGTGCAGCATAGCATAGTGCCAACTACATGTAAATTATACAGTGTAACACAGTGTAGAATAGCATGGTGTCAACTACATGTAAGCTCTGCAGTGTAAGATAGTGTAGCATAGCATGGAATCAACTACATGTAAACTTTGCAGTGTAAGATAGTGTAGCATAGCATAGTGCCAACTACATGTAAACTCCACAGTGTAACATAGTGCAGCATAAAATGGTGTCAACTACACGTAAACTCTCCAGTGTAACATAGTATAGCATGGCATGGAATCAACTACATGTACACTCTGCAGTGTAACATAGTGTAACAGCATGATGCCAACTACATATAAACTCTGTAGTATAACATACTGTATCATAGCATGGTGTTAACTACAAGTAAACTCTGCAGTGTAACATACTATAATAACTGGTCAGCAATTTCTCTCAATGTACTGACCAGGTTGATATTTCCATAACAACCAGCTGGTTGTTATCACATTCATGAGCCATGCCAGTCAAACTATGCTGCTGCCTCATTGGCCAACAATCTGTATGTGGGCGGGGCCAAATAGTCTCACAAACTGCTGGAGAAAAATTGCTGGCCTGTTATTATAAAAAATAAAAGATGGGGAGGGTGTTTCATATGAGAATTTGATGCACACCCTCATTGTGGTATGCTTTGATAAACCCCTCGGGCTTTGCCCTCTGGGTTTATGTAGCATCCCACAACTCGGGTGTGCATTCAATTCTCATATCAAACCCTTCCCCATCCATTATTCTCTATGTATCATAGCATAGTGTCAACTACATGTAACCTCTGCAGTGTAACATAGTGTAGCATAGCATTGTACCAACTACACATAAACTCTGCAGTGTAGCATTGCATGGAATCAACTACATGTAAACTCTGCAGTGTAACATAGTGTAACATCATGGTGTCAACTACATATAAACTCTGTAGTGTAACATACTGTATCATAGCATGGTGTCAACTACATGTAAACGCTGCAGTGTAACATAGTGTAGCATGGCATGGTGCCAACTACATGTAAGCTCTGCAGTGTAAAATAGTGTAGCATAGCATAGTATCAACTACATGTAAACTCCACAGTGTAACACAGTGTAGCATAACATGGTGTCAACTACATGCAAACTCTGCAGGGTAACATAGTATAGCATAGCATGGAATCAACTACATGTAAACTCTACAGTGTAACATACTGTATCATAGCATGGTGTCAACTACATGTAACCTCTGCAGTGTAACATAGTGTAGCATAGCATTGTACCAACTACACAAACTCTGCAGTGTAACATAGTGTAGCATAGCATGGAATCAACTACATGTAAACTCTGCAGTGTAACATAGTGTAACAGCATGGTGCCAACTACATATAAACTCTGTAGTGTAACACACTGTATCATAGCATGGTGTCAACTACATGTAAACTCTGCAATGTAACATAGTGTAGCTTAGCATTGTGCCAACTACATGTAAACTCTGTAGTGTAGCATGGCATAACATAGCATGGTGTCAAGTATAAATAAATTCTATAGTGTGTTTGGTGTGGTATTAGGTAGTGCCACCTACATATCATGTAAACACTATAGTATTTCATTATGTAGCATATCACAGTGTCAGCTATAATACATGTAAACTCTGTACTGTAGTATGGCATAGCACATGGGAGTGTTAGCTACTGTAAATGTAACCTCTAGAGTGTAGCATTGTGTAGCACAGGGTAATGTCACCTACAAGTAAACCCTGAAGTGTAGCATGTTGTAGCATTGGGTGATGTCACCTGCGTGTAAACCTCATAGCATAGTATGGTATAGCACTGGATGGCGTCAACTACGTGTAAACTATGTGTGCAAAATAGTGCAACACTGCATAGTGTCTACTACATTTAAACACTGTAGTATGGCACAGTCTAGCATGGTGTGCTATCAATTACATATAAACTCTGCAGTGCATTATGGTGCAGCATAGGATTATACAAGCTACTTGTAACCTCTGTAGTGTAGTGTGATGTACTATAGCATAGTGTCACCTTTTTTGTATGCTCGGTAGTTTAGCATGGTGTAGCATAGTAGAGTGGTACCTATAGAACATGTAAACTCTGTAGTGGAGAGCATGGTGCAGCACAGTATAGTGTTACCTACAGAACATGTAAACTCTGTAGTGTAGCAAAGTACAGCATAGTATAGTGTTACATACAGAACATATACACTCTGTAGTGTATCAAAGTGCAGCATACAGTAGTGTAGTGTTACCTACAGAACATGTAAGTGATGTAGTGTAGCATGGTGTAGCATTATACCATGTCAACTACATGTAAACTCTGTAGTGTATCATGATGTAGCATTGCATGGTGTCTACATGTAAACTGAGAACTGCAGCATGCTGTAACATAGCATAGTATCAAGTACATGTAAACTCTGTAGTATAGCATGGTGTAGCATAGCATTGAGATGACTGTGCAAATTCAGAAGTATAACGTAGTGTAGCATAGCATGGTGACAGCTACATGTAAAATCTGTGATGTAGCATGTTGTAGTATAGGATAGTTGCAATTACATATTAACCTTGCAGTGCAGTATAGTGTAGTACAGTGTTGTCTCAGCTACATGTAAACTGTGGTGTGGCATGGTGTAGCGTAGCATAATGCCAGCTATATGTAAACTTAAGTATTGTATGGCATAGAATTAGGTAGTGTCAACTACATGTAAACTCATTAGTACAGTATGGCATAGTATTGCAATGTATCTACTACATGTAAACTCTGTAGTATAACATGATGTAGCACAGTGTGATGTCAGCCTCATGTAAACTCTATACAGTAGCATAACATGGTTTCAACTACGTGTAAGCTCTGTAGTGTAACTTGGTGTTGTATTGGGTAGTATCCCCTACATGTAAACTTCGTAGTGTAGTGCACTGTATAGCATTTTGTCAACTACATGTAAACTCTGTAGTGTAGTGCATTGCACAGCATAGTGTCAACTACATCTAACTCTCATATGAAGAAAGCAAGAACAGCACTCCCTCTCTTCCCCTGCATGGAGACTTAGAACCGGACACTTCAGAACTGTTGAAAAGGCTGACAGATGTACACTTCATGTCTAGAAACCCACTGTGCAAAAGCAGTTAATCTTATTGAAAGTGCCATACAAGCTAGCATCAAAATACACAGGATAAAAAGCTTAAAGCAATTTTAGAAGTCAGGCATATCCAGTTCACAGGATGCCAACATGGCATTCAGATGTCCCAACTGACGTTTCGCGCATTACACAGCCTCGGAGTTGTGCTGTTCAATTGGATAGCTGAATTTTAACTTCAGCTGAAGCTCACAATGTATTGTTGCTTAGCTACCACAGATGCCTTCTGGTTCTTGGTCTCTGTAGACTTCTAAATAATAAAACAGTTTTTACACAAACACACATGGAGCAGAAGACAAATAGTTAAATTAAAACATTTCTCTGTACTCCACCAGGAGGTGCAAAATCAGCTTGAAATAATTCATTTCATTCGCTGATGCTCCAGTTCTGTTGACATTTTGACCTAATTTTTTCCACATTGGCCCAGATTTTCAGAGCAGTTGCGCTGGCGTTAGTGTGGTATTGCTCCAAGGAGCCATATTCAGTGTGAGCCAGTACACAGCGCAAAATCCATTGCACCAATGTGTAACTATAATGAATGCAGGTGCAAGAGCAGGGGGCATTCCCATGAATATCCAGGGCAGTGGCATATTCTATCATGAATCCATGGCACAAGTATGGAGCAAATCAAAGTTGCTCCGAGCAGACTTGTTCCTATAAATACAGGGCGCAAACACGCAGACAGCACTTGCACCAGGGGTGTGAGTGAGAGTGAGTGAATGAGAGAGACAGACAGAGAGAGACAGATACACTGACAGACAGATAGAGGGACAGACCAAAGCCCACACACACAGAGGGAGAGGGACAGAGGTGGCGTTGGAGAGGGAGAGAGGGGCAGAGAATGAGAGAGAGAGAGAGAGAGAGAGACACACACACACACACAGACAAACAGTGCACCAGGGTGGCACACAGCTAGCAGACAACTGCCCAGGGGGACAGTGGACAGCAAGAGCCATGGACAGTGCACCCTTCATGATGAAGGCAGTTATGAGGGGTGTGAGGGGGCAGGAGGAACAGCGACATGGCCGAGGAAGGGCCCATTGGCGGTACGCTCAACACAGGTGGTACCGTGTCTGCATCACCTTTGAGAACTACAGTGACACTGAGATCATGGGCTAGTACCACCTGAACAGAGCCATTCTGAGGCAGCTCTGTGAGCTGTGCAGTGAGGAGATGCAGGCACCCACCAGATGGAGCCATGCCATATCCGTGGAGACAAAGATGATGGCTGTCATGTGCCTGCTTACTACGGGCACCTTTCAGAGACCAACAGGGAACACTACATTCGTCACCCAGTCAGCCACATCCTACCTCCTCACACAGTTCCTAAATGCTCTGCTGCCACATGCTTCAGAATTCATCCATTTCCTCTGCACACTGGCAGAGCTTTCAGCAAGCATGCAGGACTTCCACAGGGTGGCAGATATGCCTGGCATGATTGGGGCCATTAACTGTACCCACATGGCCATCTGAATGTCACCTGGCCCTGAGGGGGTGGCATACATCATCCGGAAGGGGAGCCCGATTGTCAACTGCCAGGTGGTGTGCGATGCCACTGGGAGCATCACCAATGTCTGCGCCACACACCCTGGGAGTGCACATGATGCATTCCTCTTGCACAGCTCTGTGCTGTGCCACAGGTTTGAACATAGGGACATCCCCACAGGCCACCTAGTGGGTGAGTATGGCATGGGCAAGAGGCAATGGGCAGAGCAGACCTGGGGATGGGGGTGGGCAGGGTGTATATGGTGGTGCGGGCACCAGGGACAGGCAAGGGGTGCAGCATAGAATAGCAGAGGGCTAACCATGTCAGACTCCACACAGGTGACAGTGCATATCCACTGAGGCCCTGGCTGCTCACCCCCTAGCAGAGGAGTGGTACAACGAGGAACACACCAGCATGAGCAACATCATTGAGTGTGTCTTTGGCATGCTGAAAGCATGGTTCCTTTGCCTAGACAGGTCAGACAGTACAGCCCCTCAAAAGCCTGTGGTCTATTCCTGGCCTGCTGCATGCTGCACAACATGGCAATTGACCATGGGATAGCTGTTGAGCCTGATGATGGTGGCAGTAGTGGGGACAATGGAGGCAATGGGCCAGAGGGTGGTGGACAGCCACACCTTGGATGGAGGGACCCCTGGCTGCTCCACCAGGTGTGATGCCACCAGGACACCATTGCACAGGAGCACTATGGTGCACACAGGTAGATGGTGCAGTACACGTGCATGGGCCACACAAACAGGTACAGCACACATGCAGGGGTGTGCATGGCAATGGGCATGCACACACAGAGGTGTGAGGCAGGGGTAGGGGAGTCAGTGACACACAATCACACACAGCAACACACACACACACTCCACACACACCCACACACCCAGGTATTGGTAAGTGGCGTGGATCTGATGCATTGCACCTGTGCACAGGTGCAACCGGTGCTAGACTGCCCTCATCATGCCCATGCCACATGATCCAGTGGCTAGGTAAGCACGCACACAGGCAACATCCAGCGTGACACACAGGCACAACACCAGTGGTAGGCACACACCACCCATGTGCGCACAGGGCAGCAGCTCCAGACTGCGGTCAGGGTGGCCCGCACATCAGGGCTTCTGCATGTAACCATGGCCACCATGGTCACGGAGGCAGCCTCACCAGAGCTGATCAGCAGCCACAGGCTGGGCATCAGCCATGGGAGGGTTCCAACTGCCCCCAGGGGTTGAACCGTGGGACCACGACCATGCCCTTGTGGGGGTGTGCAGGCGCCCAAACAGGCCAACCCCAGGCATGCCTGGGATGCCTACATCAGAGCCCGGTGTCGGCTGTGTTGGGGTCACCTGATGCCAGGTTCATGGGGTGAACAGTACACTGCAGGGGGTCACCTGTGCACAGCCACACCCTGTGGCAGCCTGCAGTGCAAAGCCATCCGTGATCGCACTGGCAATGTGATCCAAGAATGCAGTCGTGGCATCCTGCATGTGCTGTATCCCCACTAGAATCTGTGCGGTGCCCCTTTCCTGCTGCTCAGCTAACTGGTGCACCTCCACACACAGTGTACACACCCCAGTGGCAAGCACTGCCTGTTGCTGAATGGACGCTCATAGTAGATGGGTGTGCTCAGCCAGCTGGTCAGTGTCCTGGGGCTCTCTTATGGGATGCCGATCCTCTTGTGGTGACCTGCCATGCTGCACAGCCCCCCTCTCTGGTGGATGTTGCACAGTGGGGCCTGCAGGGGGAATGGGCACAGCAGGTGCACCAGTGGTGATCCTGTGCCCGACTGCCTGGTGGCACCCGCTGCCTGATGCTGTCACCCATCCAGCTGCTGTACGCCATGCAGTTCCTGCGTGGCTGTACCACCTCCGCAGGGCACATCCGGGGCAGCACACACCACTGCCCCCACAGTGGTGGCAGGCAGCTGTTCCGCCACTGGCAGAGTGCTGTGCATGGTGCCTGTGTCAGATGCCAGCAAGAGTGTCTCACCCACAATGTTGTCCATGCTGTCCAGGATCAGTGTGATGTCATCATCGGAGTTGGACCCTGCCCCAATCTGTGTCTCTGCACATAGGACACCAGGACTGGCACCCTGCAGGAACACATCCAGTTTGTCATCCGACCCCAGGTCCAGGACATCTGCCTGCACCATGGTGCTGAGCTGCAGCCTGTCAGGCCCCCAGATACTGGTGGAGGTGGACGGCTGATCCTTCAGGGCCATACTAGCATCCACAGTTGCTGCTGTTGCCAACATCCCATCATCTGCACGGAGGCATGCTGATGCTGCAAGAGAACGAAAGGCATGTCAGTGATGTGATGCCCACATGTGACCCCCCCATACTGCCACTGCATGTGTCCTGTGGCATGGCATGAGCATGGGTGTGCACACAAGCACATGACATGCATGCCAGCAGCATGCACACTAGCATGCCCATGTACGCACCCTCTGTGCCACTGGCTTTGCGTGGCTGACATACTTACCATGCAGTGATGGGCTGCCACCCATCTGGAATCCTCCTCCAGGCACACCCTCCACCATGGTGTGGTGCATGTTTGCTGCCACCAACTCCTCCTGCAGCATTAGTGTGGGTGCATCCACAGGTCCTCCTCCAGTGGCAGTATGGGACGCCTGGATGGCCACCACCTTCCCCTTTATCCACTGTTTGTCCATTCTTACCTTCTTTTAGCACTCCTGCGCCTACTGCTGGTGGCTGCCATGCTGGTTAATGTAGGCTTCCACCTCCTCCCACTCACAAGCCCTGGTCTGTGGTGTGCCTGTGGCACCACTCAACAGGGGCTCCACATCCAGGCAGGCCTCAAACAGGGCATCAGTCTCCGCCTTTGTGAAGTTGGGCCTGTGCTTCTGTGTGGGCCCCCGCTCCTTGCCCTCCTCATGTTTTCATGGTTACCTTTCTGATCTCCTGGTACCATCCACCTCTGTCCGGGATCTCCGCTCCTCTGGTGGTGGCCTCCTCACAGTTCCGAGAGCTAGGTTGAAATCAGCAGGGGATCGATCCTTTGGAGTTGCTGCTCCAGCTCTCTGGAACTCGTTGCCACTGGAAGTGAGAGAGGCCCCCACTATAGAGGCCTTTAAGAGTCGACTTAAGACCTTTTTATTTGTGCAGGCTTTTGGGATTTAAGTTATTTGTATGTTATTTTAATCTAAATGTACACGGTATGACATACTGTATAGGTTTTGTGCGGCGCCCAGAGCCTTTGGGATTGGGCGTCTTTTTAAATAAAGTTGACTTTGACTTTGACTTTGACTTTATGTGCTGACATGCTGCTGCCTGTGGACATGGGCAGCACAGTGTGACAGTGGCAGCATCTCCCCAGTCCATCCCACCATGAAGTGCTGTTGGCTCCCAGAGAGCTGCAGCAGCATGCTCAACTTACCTAGCAAGGTTGTGATACGGGTCCATGGCCTGTGCAGTTCTGTTGCACTTATAAGGTGCAACGCATGCAAATGAGGTGGGGTGCAACAGTAATGACATGCTAATGCACCCACTGTGCCATGCACTGGCTGATGAACTCATCTGCATGTGGTGTCTGAATATCGCGATATTGTGCCATGCATAATGGGATTGCACCAGAGCAAGTCACGATGGTGCAATGCACACACATGCGCGGTTCACAGGCCTGCAGTGCGCATGTGCATCATGGCATCAATTGCACACCATGCATGAGCAGCGCAATGCAGTGGCATTGCACGTGTTGTGCATGGGCCAGCTACATGCATGGCCATGCATGGGGTGTCATGCCCTATCACGCATGTGCGTAATGCCAGTTGACTCCTGAGCTCTAGGTCAGACTTCTGATGCTGTGACCCTGCATAGCCATGCCCATTCCGTGCACCTCTGGCACTGCGTGATGGGTGTGCACTGCACATGCTCCGGCACATCATGCGGCAGGTGCATGGTGTGGACACATGTGCCTCCTGCCACCATGTTCGATGCTGAACACGTTGAGCTGACCATAGCACAGGCAAGATGCAGGACGGCCCAGAACTGGTCTCAAGTCAAGTTGGCCAACTTAGTGGCATGCGTGGAGCTCCTTGCCCACCAGCTTTTTTGGCAGGTGCCCCTGCAGCAGGCCAGGGGCACCGTGTGGCAGGACATAGCCAAGAACCTGAAGCACAGGATGGCGGTGCCCAGCACATGAGAACAATGTCACCACCGCTATGGGGATCTCATGCGGTGGGACTCAGAGTGCCTGAGGAGACTACAGGCACATGCCAGGCGAGGGGCTGTGCCACAGTTAGGTAAGTCATCCCATGTTGCATGTCTGCCCTGGTGCTGTACTGTGGTGTTGGCGTGCCTGCCTGCCATGCCCTGCAGAGGGGTACACTGTCATTGTGCACATCACGGGGTGGCATTGTCAGCTTCCACTTGCATTGTGATGCAGCCGTGCAGCCATGCAGGACTTTTCGGGCAGGGGCACACCCTGTGCACAGGGGTAGGGGTGGGGAGCAGCTGCTGTGCACATGTCTTCTTTCCATTTCAGGACCTGAGGACAGTCGGAGGGTCCAGGCTGCAGCAGCACACCAGGCCACAGTGGGATGTGGTGGAGCAGGACCAGCACCAGTAGGGCTGCAGATGGCAGGTAGGCACTGTCATAGTCCTTCGCACTGTACATAAGGGGTGGCAGCAGATTGGGTGCAGGCATGGCCACCTGTGCCATGTGCCATGGCAGCTATGTGTGTCACAGTGTGTGTGGTGCATGCCATGGTGGCATGTCCATTGGGCACATGTTCCAGCTGTTGGTGGGGTGGGCATCACCCGGCTGCCACTGTTGTTGCTGTGGTGCTACCAGCGCACTGTGCCATGGGACTGTCATTGCACAGTCATGTGGCCATTGTGCATGGGGACCACTTCTGTGCAGTGTCGTGGTGTGCTGAGTTGCTGGCTGGCATTGGCTCACCCTCTGTGGGTGGCTGTTATAGGCCCTCCAGGGGTGTGTGTTCCCACTGCTCATTGTGCACTGTGGGTGGGCATGGTTCCTTGGGACAATGCACTGATCACCTGTCCTGTCCCCTGTTATAGATGTCCGGCGGCAAAGACCGCTATGCTCCATGTTCTCCAGACTCTTCTTGTGGCCTCCACAATGCTGGAGGTGGTTGTATAGATCCGACAGATGCTGGTGGCGGACCAGAGGCAGTGTCTGTGCACCAGAGTGGCCGGACAGGGCCGCTGTTATTTGTGCCCCTGTTTTCCCCTGTTTCCCCTGATGTACCCCCCCCGCAGTCCCCCCTCCCACTGTACAGTCCCTGCTCCCTGTCCCCTTCCCTGGCTATACCTACCCTTTCTCAGCCCCTGGTTATTGTATATGGTTTCATACAAATATAAATTTTCTGACTTACCTGCCTGTGTCTATGTCTGCTTTGCAGGTGGCATGGGGAGCCATGCTGCAGTGGTCCACTGTCTGTCCATATGGTGTGCATGTGAAGGAGCACATGTTGTGCTTCCATGGTTCACTGCTGTGTGCTATGGTGTGTCCCACTGTGGTGGTGTCCATCCTCTGGGTCGGTGGCTGTGCCTTGGGGTGTTCATGGGCCAGCTGTTAGGGGTGTATGGTGGTTGTGTGTGTGGTGGTGGCACACAGCCATGGTCATTGATCAGGTACTGTCTGCATGCTGTGTTGGGGCCCCTGCTTGGTGTTGTGTGGCCTGTCCCATGTGGTCTGCCATGCTACCTGCCACCCGGAACGTTCAGTGCCTACTGTTTGGGCTTCCCATGTGTCTGCACGGCATGTGTGTGCTTGGCTGCATGGTCCTGGGTGTGACCTGCTATGGTCTGGGAATGGTCAGTGGCATGCGGGGGGGGCTCCCTTGGTGGCCCTCCACTGGTCATTGGCACCTCCTGTTGCCTGCTTTCTCTGCCACTGTTGTGTTCTGGGGTCAGGAGTCTGGGTTCCTGTGGGTGCCCTGCTGGAGGAGGCCTCCAGTGGCCTGTCACTGTGCTTCCGTGGCTCTCTCCCTGGGTCTGTTCTCTATGCCGTGCCCCCCTCTATTACTCTGCTGCTCTGCTCCCACAGTTGCGCTGGAGCATCTCTCTTTGCACCACTGTGGCACAACTGTGTTTGGTCTGCTCAACCTCTGAATATGGCTCCTGTTGCACCATGGCACATCGGATTTGCACTGCTCCTGACATGCGCCAGGCTTTGGCGCATTTCTGAATATCTGGGCCATACTGTTTTTATGCCCCCCCCCACACACACACACAGACTCTCTTCTGAACATCACAGGCTACCTTTGTAATGTACTGGAAAACATCATTTTGTACCACAGCAAAAACATGTTTTGGGCAGGATTTTAAAAATGACACCTGTCACATTCATGAAGTGGTGTGAAAAAGTGGCTATGTTGAAAATGTATGGTCAAAATAATAAAAGTTGCATTCCCCTGCCCACACGCCTGGCAATCGTTCAAAAGATGATCCTCCCAATAATGGACTACGGGGATGTAGTCTACTGTGTTGCCCCTAAATGCTCCCTGACCAGACTAGACCCTCTCTTCCACTCATTCTGCCGTTTCTCCCTGGACTGCCCTCCCAGTACACATCATTGCAACCTCTATCATTCCCTAGATCTCCCTTCTCTCCACAATCGGAGATTGGTACACTGTGCTAGAAACGCTGCGAAATTCTGGTCGCAGTCCCTCCCCCCCCAACCTTGTGGCCACTCTTAATGTTCTTCCCCCACCATCCTACTCGCTCAGAAACTTTGATTCTCAGCTACTTCACATCCCCCACAAGTCCACCGGGTCTGGACAGGCTGCTTTCAGCTTCTGAATGCCTAAGTTATGGAACTCCCTGTCGGCAGATATTAGACATACCACCAGCACTCCTCACCGCAATGCTCTACTAAAGACACATTTCTCCACTACTTGCTCATGCACTCTGCACCGCTGAAGCCCATGCAGTCTGGTTGGCAGCTGTTTAGTTGCTTTGTGTATTCTACTCCTGCTGCTGCCCACCCTGCTTATAGTTATGATAGCGTATGCTGTGTATGCTACCCTGTATGTATATTTCTACATATGTATACATAAGGATTTGCCTACTATGTTATGACTGTATTGAAGTATGTACATTTCTAATCTATTTACACTGTATTCTACCTAACCCCCACAGCCCCAGGGCACATGTGGAATGGAGTGGTACCCTGCTCAGTAAGCCTCCCTGGAAAAACTCTTAAATAAATAAATACATTGAAAATTATCAAAGTTATGAAAAAACTTTGAAAATTTCAATGTTTATTCAACCTGGACATTTTAACATAATTTTTCACCACATTTTTAATACAGTTTTCTTAAGACTGCACATCATTAATCTGGTAGGTGAAGTTTTTCAAATCCTGCCCGAAAGGTGAGATTTTCCGAAGCAGCTGTGAACCTGATTTGAAAACTTTCACCTCCCTTGTTCATGAGGTGGGGTCCCAAAAAGGCCATGTTGAAAATGTGGTGAAAAGATAATTTAAAATGATGAGATTATGAGTAAAAGCTCAAACCACATTGAAAATACATAGACTGCATTTACCTTACCTTCTTAAATTTGACAGCGTTGCAGAAGGAGGATGTCTTTCATCACAGAGAGTGGATCTTCAGTGCTGGACATTCTGTAGGCGAGTGGTATGGGGTGGTGGGTGCATAGTGGAGAGTTGGGGTGGGCTAGGTGTGGGGTGTCAGACATTGATGAGGGACCATTTTCTTCTTTTCTGGGTTTACATGTTTTAAAAAAAGCTGTGAGGGACTGTTACCATTTTTCAGGTGGACCAAGACTGGGGAATGTGTTTTGCAATGAATGTCCTTATTTTTTTTGAGAAAATAGAGCCATGACTTTCTTCACACAGGTCCCCAGGGCCCTTAACAAAGCAGAAGGTGAGTCCTAACTTGGTTCACACAAGGCCCTGTACACAGCTGGATGTACAAGGTCCTGAGGTAGAGATGGGCGAAATCCACAACTTTTGCTCCTTGAAATATTTTACAAATTTCACGCATTTCACAAAATGCAAAATTCTGCCTGCAAAATGTGGAATTTTGCCCTCGAACAGTGGAATTTCACCACTTGCAGGCAAAGTTCTGCCATTCGTGGGAAAACTTCCGCATTTCATGGGCAAAATTCTGCATTTTGTGGGTGGAAATTTGCGTTTTGCACCCTCTAAATATTCTGTGAAATGCATGAAATTCGTGAAATAGCTCACATGGCAAAATTTTTGATTTCTACAGAACTTCACCAGTGAAATTCAATTTTGCTTCATCTCTATCCAGAGGGCACTACACAAGAAAGAGTGCAGACGTAGCTTGCTTTGCAGAGGGCCTTTTAGCTAGCAAAGTGGTGTATACTCATGAAATATTACATCTTGGAGCCTAACAAGTTCATAATGGACACTTACCTTTGAGCTCATGGCTTTATGATATCATTAGCCCCTCATGGTAATATCTCCATGTATATGACACAAGACATGTAAAATTAGGAACCTTCTGAAATACCAGTCAGAAATATTTCTTTACCCAGCATGTGGCTGGTATCTGGAATAGCCCTCCTCAATACAAAATTGGAAGTACTAACAAAATGACTTTTAAAACAGACTGAATAAGTTAATTAACGAGGAAACTTCCTGAATACTACCACTGAGTAGTGTGTGTGTGTGTGTGAGGGGGTGGGGGTGGGGTGGTATCAATGGGTCACCTTGGCCTTCTTTTACCTTTTAGCCCCAATTGTACATGAGTACATTTTGCTAGCAGATATTCTTTGTATACAGCCCTGCTTTCTTTTACCTCTCCACTACTTTTGCTTAATTGTTTACTTTATAGATGATTCCTAAAGAGAAGGCCTATGGTCACAACACATATTTTTATCCTGATTTTCCTCCCAGATCTGGACAGGCCCACATTAGGCTGTCTTGTCAGGAACCATCCTGGTCCCCATCACCTTCCAAATAGCCTGAGTTTAGTTAGTGCAACCAGATGTTACATACCTAACTGAAACTTAACTCAATCCACACGTACCTGATGCCACTATCTCATCAACAGGTTTCAGTATCTTCAGGAAGGATAGATAAGGTAAGCGGTGTGGGGGCTGCCTTATCTACCTCAGATCAAGCTGACAAAATTGTGATCAAAGACCTAACCAGGGACTGTGAATCCTAGCAATAAAGCTATTGATAGGGTGAGAGCTCAAATCTTTTGTCTGTATATATACCAACTGGTAAAAAGGACCAGGGTATAGTCACTCGCTCACTGCTTCCTATGTCACCTCAGTCAGAACTAGGAATACATTGTTAGTGATGTCTTCAACACTAATTCAAATGCAATGTCCAGCACAGGTCGCAGAATAAGCTGTGCAGTATATTTCTCACATAAATGGTCCCTGAGCACCCAGGAGCAATTACAAAACAGACACTATGACACTACTTGACTGGGTACTGGACTGGTTACACACCCAGACAGGGTTAAACTTGTTAAAGTTCTGCCAGATACCCTAAGTGATCATTCCCTAATTCAATGTCAGGGAGCTGTGTGCCGGAATGCACACTACTGCTCACAAAGGTGCCACAATCAGGAGCAGTAGAACTATTTGTAAAAGAAAAACTGGGTACACACCAGGGGCCCAATATTGAAAACTGTGCAAACTGGCATACCAAAATTCACTCTCCACCCTGAAGTACCCTGGGTGCCCAAAGATGCTATATTTATTTATTTTTTATTTTATTCATTTTCATAATTCGGATTTACAACTTTTGAGTCAATGACTCATTTGCAAAGGCACTTCGTCACTGGGAGGGTAGACAACAATTGATGGTGAAGTGCAACATTGAAGAATGATACAGGTAAGGTACAATAAACAGAAAGCAATTCCAATATTACAGTGGTACACAGAGGCTGGTAATTAGTTACACTTGAATCTGTCATGCATATAAATATTAAGGTATACGCTAGAGGTTCTAGGGAGGGATACCTGGGGAGAGGGAGGGGACTAAGGGTGGGTTGGTGGGGGAGGCAGTCCAGAGGACATTGTCTGTTACAGGGGGCCAGGTGGGGTCTAGATTAGGGCAGTCAGGGGCATTTACAGCTCCAAGTGTCAGAGAGGTGGTTTCAGAGGGCGATTTTAAAGGGGCCAATTTTGGGGAAGCTAGTGATATGGGGGGGAAGGAGCTGAACCAGAAGAGGCTCTGTAGTAGAAGGACCTTTGGGCGAGAGAGGTCCTGGTTCTAGGTACCTGGAAGGTGGCCTTGGCTGCACTTTGGGTGGCAACTGACTGGGAGGCCAGTTTTAGGGATGCAGCAATCCCTGGGAGGGAGAGCCGTAGTAGCAATTTTTTGGCCAGTATACAGGTGTGGTAGTGCAGGCGCTCATCAAAGGTGAGTAGGTTCAAGGAGGAGTAGACCTGGCAGGTGTGCGTTCTGCTGGGGGCACCGGTCAGGAGCCTGCAAGCCTTGTTGATTGAGGTCTCAACTTTGGTGAGGGCAGTGCTGTCAGCAGAAGCATAGATGGGAAGCCCGTAGTCAACCAACGACAGTATGGAAGAAGTGATAGCCAGCATTCTGAGGGAGGCAGTCTCGGTGGCAGTAGAGGAGCCCAATCCGGGTGTTTATGGCAGTGGATAGGGTTTTAAGTTGGGAGTGGAAAGTGAGAGCCGAGTCGAAGGTGATGCCCAGATATTTGTATGCTGACACCTGTTCAAGGGGGTATAGGGTGCTAGGGAGGATGAGGAGTGGGGCATTTCTGGTGTTACTCTGGCGGTGGGTGAAAAGCATAGATTTTTGTCTTTTTGAGGTTCAAAACCAGATGGTGGTTGAGGAGCCATTTTTCAGCTTGGCTGAAAGTGAGTTGAAGGGAATCCTGGAGGATGAGGGGGTTAGGATGGGTGGTGAAGAGAACTGCGTTGTTGGCATATAAGAACATTCTGCTTTAGCAGGAGCTGGGGAGAGTGTTGAGAAAGAGACTGAACAATGTGGGGCCCAGGATAGAACCCTGGGGGACACTGGAGTGAACTGGTATGGTGGTTCATAGAGTGCCGCTTATCTTGACCCGTTGGGATCTGGCATGGAAGTAACTGGAGAACCAAGCAAGGGGGCCAGATGAGAAACCCAGTTGGTGGAGGATGTCGAGCAGGAGGGGGTGACACACAGTGTCAAAGGCCTTAGATAGGTCGATGAACATTGCCCCGGCAACGTTCCGAGTTGAGTGCAGAGTGTATGTGCTGTGAGAACTCCAGAAGGGCCAATGTGGTGCTGTGTCTGGGATGGAAGCCATACTGTTCTGGACACAGTATGCCATATTTGGTCAGGTATTCCATGTGTTGGATGGATACTATTTTTTCCAGAGCTTTAGAGAGTGGGGGTAGGATGGAGATAGGCCTGTAGTTGTTAAGTGCTGTGCGATCTCCATTTTTATGGATTGGGGTGATTTCTGCTGATTTCCAGGCACTCAGGAATTGATTGAGACATAGTGACCACTTTAACAAGTCAGTGAGAGGGGCTAGCATGACATCTAGTGTTAGACGGAGGATCCTGGAGTCAATGGGGTCACAGCTGGGGTTGTGGCTAGAGAGGACTTTTAGCAGAAATGGCCTGGCTTCATGGGGGGATACGGTGCGAAGGAGAAATGGGGGTGGTTCAGGGTGGGGGTTGAGGTAGGGATAGGGTTGAAGAAGTGGACAGGTAGGACTGGGTTTAGGTTGGAGAAAGCCATATTGAGGCAGTCAACAATTTGGGTGGGGTTGGTGGTGATAATGCTGTTGACAGATATCTGAGATGGGGGGCAGCGGGTTTTCCCATTGAGCTCCTTAATATTATCCCAGAACACACACGATGAGCCCCAGGTGGAGGCCAGGGTGGTTTGGTAGTGTTTGGCCTTGGCTTCCCTTATGGCTCAGGTGCATTTGTTACGAGCAGCATTATAAGCCTGTCTGTCCACTGACCTGCCTGACTTGACCGTGACATGCCATAGGTTGTCTCCCTACCTCAATTGTTGGATAAGGGAAGGGGAAATCCATTGGACATTTTGTATTTTGGAGCGGGTACTGGTAAAGGGGGCAAAGAGGTCACAGACCTTGCTGAAAGCTCTGGTGAGGTATGCTAGCTCAGTGTAAATATCGGTCGTGAGTGAGATCGGGGACCAGTCAAGCTGAGCTAGATGCTGCCTTAGTTTTCTGAGGCCCCCCTGGGTGAAAGCAGTGGTGGAAGGTGACTTGGGACATGGGTTTTTGTGTGGGAGATGACCAGCAACAGAGGATAGGGGAGTGCTCGCTAAGTGAGTTGGCTAGGACATTAACATCCCTAATTTTGTGGGGCGGTTTGACAGTATTACATCAAGGAGGGAGCTGGTACCACTTGACTGATTAAATTTGGTTGGTAGTATGACTAATTGAGCTAAGTCAAGGGCAGTAAAGGAGACCTTTACGTGTGCAGCAGCAGAACCAAGCCAGTTGACAATGAGGTCACCTAGGACAAGTTGCTCAGCTTTGTGAGGCAGGGTGGAGAGGTAGTCAGTAATGGAGCGGACTGCTGGTCCCTGGTCCCATGGGGGTATGTATGTTGCTGTTAGAAAGAGAGGGCCCCTGCCCAGGTCAGAGGTGATTTTTATGGTGATGGCTTGGGCACCATAACTGAGCTTGGGGACAGGGAGAGCTTGGCTAAGGAGAAAGTCACGCAAGTAGACTACACATCCGCCTCCACGCTTGCCAACGCAATCCTCTCTGAACAGGGTGAAACCTGGGAGGAAGGGAGGCAGCCAAGTCAGGGGTTGACGCAGAGAGCCAGGTCTCCACTATGGCGATGATGTCGGGCCAGTGTTGTACGACCCAGCACTGGAGTGCAGCAGTTTTATTAGGGAGACTGCAGATGTTCATTGAGGCAATGCGGAGGCCACACCCAGCAGGGGGCGAGGGGAGGGTAGATGACTCAGGACCAGGGTTGGGGTGGATGTTCCCGGAGAGAAGTAGAAGTAAGGTGATTAGTCTGAGCACAGTGGGCTGCAGCGACTGGGGCTGGTACACTAGAGCTGATGAGAGGATCCAGTAGAGGGGGTGCAGGGGATGGGTAGGGAGCTAAGGGTAGGCATGGCTAGGATGGGTGAGTCCAGCCCAACCCGGGGGTGGGGGTGGGTGTGGAGGTTGGTGAGGGGTGCAGTGGAGTGATATGGTGGTCCAGTGTGGGGAGTTGGGGACTTGGGGAGTGGGGTACAGGGTGGGAGTAGGTGGGGCTGGGTAGGGCCAGGGATGAGCGAGCATGGAGACCATAAGAAGACTAAGTATGAGGGCCAGTATGCCCATGGTTGAGAGACGCCTGTGTATAAGGGGGATAGTGGTTCTTTGGTGAGTGTGGCTGCTGCAACGGGGTAGGGGTCGCGTCGCCACCTCTGGTGTCAGAGGTACAGAGTTCGAAACCCCCAGTTGGGGGGGGGTTACGGGGCCTGGGAGAGAGAGGTGGACTGGGGCGTGAGAGGGGCTAGAAAGCACAGACGGAAGGTGCTAGGAGGGGGATGGAAATAGTGACTCCTAGTGGCCGCACCAGGTACTGCTACCGGCCAGGGGAAGGGAGTGAGGAGTGCTGAGAGGGGACAGGGAGGCGAGTGGTTGGGAGATGGAGGGAAGTACAGGGAGGGACTGGGCAGGATGTAGGGCAGTAGAATAGCTGGGAGGGCAAGAGTGCCTAGGAGTAGAGGAGATCAAGGAAGTATAGGGAGGGTAATGTGTGGAGCAAAGGATGCTCCCTCTGGTAGTTAGAGAATATAAACTGTAAATGGGAAAGTGGGGACTTAGTTCTATGAGATACAGGAAGTCATGTGACAGGAAACAGGTATAAATTAAGGGTCGAGCTTGGGTGGGAGAGTGGCAGTGGGAGGGTGGCTGGGGTGGGCAGGGCAGTCGATGCATGCAGTGCGTCAACGGGCTAACAACCCTCAAGAAACAAGCCAGGAAGAAGGTAGCTCTTTACCTATTCGACTCTCGGTTGCTGTCCCTGTCCCCAGATGGTGCGTGTGTGCTGTGGGAGGTTTCTGCTTGTGGGGGAGAGGTTTGCACAGAGGCCTATAAGGGAAGGGAGAACAAAGAGATTAATCAGCATGCAGCAGGAGGCTTAGGCCTAGAGATCTTCACTGCACATGTGCACAGTCTTAATCTGGGTATCAGGATATGGCCCTTAGTGCGCATGCACGAAGATGGCATCCTAGAGAGGCTCAGAGGTAAGATATACACACATTACAAAAACACATTCTCAGGAGCTCTAAAGTAGTGCAATATGGCTAGATAGCTACTCAATAACAGCACTAGATATAGGCAGATGTAGTCGCTAAGAAATGAGCACAAAATCCTATGCTACTAGTTCAGAAGAGGGCAGTTAAAGGCCCTTAAAGTGTCCCACAGATCCAGCTGAATTTCCCGATGTCTGAAGGATCATCCGGTTGCGGTTACCCCCCCCAACGGTGACATTTCACCAGCCAGGTCCCCCACAGCGACTACAGCACCATGCCGCTGTGGGAAACCCTCTGGAACCCAGCACTGTCCGTCTGGGGTCCTGCACCCCCCCAATCAGCTCAGACTCAGAGATGATAATCTTAAAGTTAGAGGTGCAGCCCCCCATGTGGGGGGTTCGGGGGCGAAACCCCCTGAAGAAAACAAGGACAGACAGTGCGAACTGGCAGCCGACTGCAGAATGCGGTCAACCTGTCAGTGTTGCTGACGGGGCATTTTACAAAAATTTTGTCAAGCTTCTGTCGTGGATCCATCCAGTTGCAGGAAAAACAATCAGTTGTTGAGTGGGGTAAATAATACTGCACCCCTCAAGAAACAAGCCAGAAAGAAGGTAGCTCTTTACCTATTCGGCTCTCGGTTGCTGTCCCTGTCCCCAGATGGGACGTGTGTGCTGCGGGAGGTTTCTGCTTGTGGGGGGAGGGTTGCACAGAGGCTTATTTGGCTCTCAGTTGCTATCCCTGTCCCCAGATGGAGCATGTGTGCTGCGGGAGGTTTCTGCTTCAGTAGAATAGCACACCAGTGTTTTTCAACTGAATATAGGGCCATGTTGGCCCAGCGTTAAGCCACAACGTGGATCTCGAAATAGGGTGACACAATGGCTAGCTCCCGAGTGCAATTTCCCGATATTCAACTGGACCCATGTAAATCAGCCCATTGGAAGTGCAGGGAGCTAAGGGGCCATTTGCATGCCAATTATGGGCTCATTTGCATGGGGAGCGAGGCCCATTTGCGCAGTGCCACCCCTCCAATTGCCCAGTCCCAGTGAGCCATCTCTGGTGCTAGTGGTTTCCCCCTCTCTCTGTTCCCACTCCCATATAGACAATAACATGTCCTTGGTGTCTAGATCCCACTCTTGTATAGTATATATCATGTCCCTGGTGTCTAGTGGTGCCCCCCCTCCCTCCTATCCTACTCCTGTATAGTAAATAACATGTCCCTGGTGTCTAGCTGTGACACCTCCCTCCGATCAAACTCCTGTATAGTACATATCATGTCCCTGGTGTCCAGTGGTACCTCCCCCAACCCGAACCCATGCCTGATGTGTTAAGTCTTAGTCCTTGGTGTCCAGTGGTCCTTCCCTCCACCCGCACCCATGCCTGATGATTTAAGTCTTAGTTCCTGGTGTCCAGTGGTCCCTCCCCCATCCGCATCCATGCTTGATGTGTTAAGTCTTAGTACCTGGTGTCTAGCAGTCCCTCCTCCCACCCAGTTCTCCATCCCTGTATGGATGAAATTCCCCTGGTCTGTCAATTACCCCCCCACAGCACTGGCCATCCTGCCACATTCGTGCAGGAAGCCATTTGCCAGGAAGCTCCCCCCCCAACGAACACCTGACCCTGTACCCCAGCATAGATCTGTGCTCTAGCCCATTCCTTGGTGGTGGTTAGTGTTCCCCCTTTCCCACCCACAGAACAAAAACCCACCCCCAGGTCTCCCTTACCTGACTGTTGGTGCCACAGATAATCGATGGCAAGTGACACAGTCCTCCACACACCACCTCGGCCACCCACCATCTAACAGTAGCAGGGAGCGCAGCTTATTTATAGGGCACTGTGGGGGGGGTGTGGCCAACCAGCAATGAAGATGGCAGCTTAATTCTGTGCTGCTGAGCCTTGTCAACCACATCTGGCATAATCCAATGGCAAGGCAATCTTAAATGTACTTTTAACTTGCATGTCTGAAAGGTTCAATACTTCTGCAGCAGATTGATATATGATTTCTGCAGAATTACCTGCCGTGCTACCTAGGAAATCACCCGATCCAGCTGGGACCTGGTTCCCGTTGCAAAGTGCTTTGTCAGCCTACCAAACAGCCACCAGGATGAGCTCCCCGAATCCAGCTGGTATGGACCTGCTGTAACTAAAAAACATGATATCACGAGTGCTACGGGATGCTGCTGAACTTAAAATAACCACTACAGAGACTCAAACTGACTTAAAGCAACTTGGTGACAGACTTATCATCGCAGAAAATCGACTGACTACAGTGAAACAGTTGATGGGTCACACCCAGGCCCTGGTACAGGAGCAGGATTCCATGATCAACTATCTCCTCGAAAAAGTCGATGGTCTGGAAAATGGCCAGAAGTAACATGAGGATCGTCAGCTTTTTGGAAGGTGCTGAGCAACAAAATATGTCCATTTTTTGCAATCCACAATCCCAATCTTTCTCAATGCACCAGATTGTCCACCCATTGAGTTCGAGCGGGCATATCACAGCCTGGAAATGAGATCCCATCCTGGACAACCACCATGACCCATCATAGCCAAGCTGCTCCAGTGCCTGGTTAAAGACAACATCCTCTGCCTGGCACAGGAACAAGCTCTGCTGATCTGGTGACGACATACAATCAGGTTTTTTCAAGACTTCTCGGTTGACCTCTACTACATGCATAAAGCTTTCATTTCAGTCTGGAAATGATTAGCCCAAATGGGCTTTCATTATGCCATGAGATACCCGGCAGTGCTATATGTTACCATAAATGGGGTGCAACAAGTCTTTGCCACCCCAGAGGCCATTGAGCAGTTCCTTGGAGTGAGGTCCCGCTCCCCTAGACATGCAGCACCTATGGATACCCTTCCCCCTCCAGAATACAAACCACACCATTACCCTCCTGGATCTCAAACCTTGGATCCAAAATCTCAGACACCTACGGACTCCTCCTGGAAATGAGTTAAATGAAATAGAGGCAGACAAAGACACCGTGACTCTACAAACTGGGACACTCAAACTGAACTTCACTGATTACAGAGCCATAGCAGAAGCTTGGGATCTCCAAACTCATCTCAGTGTCTGAAATTCCACTCAGCCTCAAACCGGTATGTGGCCCTAGAGATCAAGCTGATACCAACCTCTGCCCAAGCCTTGAGACCGTCCACTTTCAGGGAACCAAAAGCAGGCATGGAAGAAAACCTTTCCTGAGTGGATCATGCTGGGGAGACACATTACTGGTACTGATGTCCTCTGGGACCGAGGATCTGACCACACCGAGAAAGAAAGGTCTAGGGTTTGAAACTGCTCCCCATGGTGTTCTTGGTCTATTTTTCTCCACTCTCTGAGATGTTGATGAGGCATTACCTAACTGTTTGTATGCTTTACATACAGTGCTGCCTTTCGAGAAGTTGAGCTTGTTGCTCATATGTTCCTAATTACTAAATGTTATGGTTGGTTCCTGTGAGCATTGATGCCTCACTAACTCTCGATCAAGAGAAATAGTATGGACATAGCTCAGAATAAGAGTCTACAAGCAAGAGACTCAAGATAAGCCCCAGCATCGCCAGAGTCTACTGTACTGGCTGGTTGGCTGCTTCAACACTATTTACTCTTTTCGGGGGTTAGAGAAGTTACCCCCTGACAACATGGATCTGATTCTCCCTACCTTCTGAAACATTAGTGAGGGCTTATTAACTTTTTATAGAGATTATATATATATACTTTGATATGCTGATGTTGAGCACTTTGCACATGTTTAACTGTTTTAGTAACTGTGTTATTTTTCTGACTACATCCGATGCCCCACTAATTTTTGGCAGGGGGAGAAGGTCTGACACTGGCCATGAATAATTGCTCACCAGTAAGAATCTGGGCATTGGTGTCAGACTCATCAGTTTGCTGACAAATCATACCAGGCAAACACGATTAGCAAACCACAGCCCCAGAAATAAGTTTGTTTCATCCTGGCAATGTTTGCCTTTGAAGAGTTTTTTTATGTCACTCTGTTAGCACATGTTCATTCTGAGATCCTTAAAGGATGCTCAAGTTTACTATTGCATTGGCTGCAATCAGAAGCAGCTCAGTTAGATTCTCTTAATTCAAGGAATAGCATACCCTAGCTCTTACAACAGTTTTCCCCGTTTCCCCTCTCACCCTGCTGCAATAATAAGCTTCTTTTTTTACTTTTGATAAACAAGCAGCAAAAACATTTTGGGATGGGTACAAGGAGATTTGGGAGCTGTGTCACTGCTGAGCCCATTGCAGTTCACAATACCAGGGGCTCGGCAGTCTACAGCAGTGACCACGCACTGTGGTCTGACGGAGCTCTCGGCTTTGTGGGCAGAAACTTCTTGTACTTCAAAGGACTGAAGCCACTCCAACTAGAGAGGGCTTCAGTCCTTTGATCTGCATGAAGCAGTATCAGCAAACAGCTGAGCCGCTTTCAGCGTCTGGAGCCAGTGTTTGGATCCGCGACTCAGATATGCACATTGGCATCCATGCTAATGCACATGCCCAAAATCATAGACATTCCTATGATTTCAAAAAAGAAAACCATCCATCGATGTCTGTTGTTGGTGCTCCATAACTATTCTTCCCCCACCTGACCTTCCTTAACAGCACCCACCACCCCCACCCCTCCCAACAAACATAACACTGACACTGGGGGTGCCCAATCCCCCAGTGTTGTTTTTATTAAATATATTACCTGTAATGAAGAAAACTGTCCATCGACGTCTGTTGCTGGTGGCCCCTGACTGTTCTTCCCCAACCCAATCCTCCCTCTCAGCACCCCCCCAACAAACATAACACTGACATTGGGGGTGCCCAATCCCCCAGTGTCAAAATCTGAGATAAAGAAAACCTTTCCTCTGCATTTTTTTAAATACCCTGCAAAAAAGAAAATGATCCATTGATGTCTGTTGCAGCTGCCACCGTAACTTCAAACCCCCTCCTATTTTTTTTGAATACCCGTAAAAAAGAAAATGGTCCATCAATGTCTATTGCAGCAGCCACTGTTGCTCCCCCTTTCTAACACTGACACTGGGGGTGCCCAATCCCCCAGTGTCCTCTGCTGGGGCCCAAGTAACTGTTACCCCCACCCAACCCTCCCACTCAGCACCCACCACCTACCCTCCAAACATAATACTGACACTAGGGTGCTCAATCCCCAGTGTCCAAACCTGAAATAAAGAAAACATTTCCTCTGCATTTTTTGCAAGCCTGTGAAAAGAAAACAGTCCATCAATGTATTTTTGCACGTGAGACCACCCCCGACCCTCCCACCCAACAGCCACTCACCCTGCACCCCCAAGCCCTTACTTATGCACCGGGGGTCACATGCCGTGATCGTCTATGGATCGCAGCCATATCTTCACTCTTTAAATCTGGACCATGAACTGAGGAAATCAGGTATGCAAGTCAATGTTTTTCAATGGGATTTTTCAATATTTTTCACCAAATTTTCAACATACCTTTTTTGGGACACCACCTCATTAACAATGCAAGTAACATTAGGTAAATCTGTCCCGAAAGGTGATTTCTCGGTTGCTGCACGAAATCACCGTTTGGGCAGGAGTTGAATATTTTCTCTGCACTTATTCATGAGGTGTGATCCTAAGAAGGCTATGTTGAAAATTTGAAGCAAAAATATTAAAAAACAACAAAGTTACGAGCCTACATTGAAATTTACGAATGCAGGTTTGTAACTTTGGTAATTTTTAATATTCTGACCCCAAATTTTAAACATATCCATTTCTTCACAGCACCTGATGAATGTGGCAGCTGTCATTTTTCAAACCCTGGCCAAAATGTGTTTTCATACCTGTGGCATGGAATGACGCATCGGTGGTGAAGAATGATGTTTTAGTAGGGATTTGAAAATGTTCACCTACCAGGTTCATTAGGTGGGGTAATAAGAAGGCTGTGCTGAAAATCTGATGTACAAATGCAGTAAAATGCCCAGGTTATGACTGAACGTTACACTATTTCAGCATTCACTCATAACTTTGCTAATTTTCAATATTTTGGCTCCAACCTTTCAACATAGCCATTTTTCCACACCATCTCATAAACGTGAAATGTACCATTTTTAAAATCCTGAATGAGATGTGTTTTCACACCTCTGGTGTGAAATTACATTTCAGCCAATATACTGTAAATGGAACTTATTTATTTATTTATTTATTTATTTAGTTAAACATCAGTTTAGAAACCTTTGAGCCAGAGGCTCATTTACAAAGGTACCTCGTCACACAACAAAGGTACCTCAGAACTTGTCATGTCTATAAGGTAAATCCTAACACAAGTATCTTCAAAATGTGGGCTCAAAATTGCAAAAAACAAATTGTTTACCAAGCATCAAATGTTTAGCATTGACAAATGCTTGTCTGGAGTAGCACCTACAAAGTTGAAATATGCATATTCATATATACAAATGTAGAACTGCTGTTGATAGGGTTGATTAGAAGTTCCAGAATAGTTCCTCTCACTCTCTATGAACTCGGGGACCCTGGTTGCACCCTATTGCTTCTGAACAGTAGGACGGTAATCTTCCCCGACCTAGGAGACTGAATACAGTACCCCATGACCACTGACCTATATGAATAGTGCTCTAGTTTTCACAGCTGCAAAACTAGCATGTCAAAATTCTCTCTTGAGGACTGGAATAAGAGTCAATCTACGACTCACAAGAGTATCCTGCCATGCTTTTTCTCCTTTCCCTTTGGGACACACATGATATTGTAATGGGGAACTCATCCTCCTCAACCTACCACTTCCCTGTGTCCTATGATCTCCCTTTCCAGATCAGTGCTGCTCACCAACTTATCCTCCTCCATCCTCCCCTTCCCCCCAGGACTAAACAACCAGGGAGCAAGTTACCCTTATGGGTGTAAACCCTCTTTCCCTGTAGCCAGTACCCCTCATGTTGAATCAGATCCAGGTACTAAGCTCACAGCTACTCCCAACCCTGCAACTACAAAGTAGAGCATTACCCTGGGTGGGGGACAATGGTCTTACTCTACAAAAGTTAGAACTTAGGCAAAGGGCGGCAATGTCAGATAAAAGCCCCACACAGGAAACACTCACTATATGGATTCTTTTATAGACCCTCTGTACCCGGACAATAGGTTGATACCAGCATGCTGTTTTATACCCCTGTCTGTTCACTGGTGATAATCTTTTCCCTTCTTCTTGCCCTGGATTTGAACCCCAGGTCCACTGGCAACCATTGCCTGGCCAGCCCTACAGGGTTCACAACCCAATGGCGTCAGATTTTTGCTATACTTATTTTAGCTTCCCACTAGGCAATGTAGTTTACTTATGTAGTTTGGATAGCATCCTGTTTACTACAATTTTAATAACAATACGAGTTTGATTTGTGTTAAAGTGCAGATTCACTCTGCAATGTTTTGGTATTGTACCGGGTAATCTAGAGATAGTAACATATCAGATGTATGAATACTGCATGATTGAATTCTGTTTCTTATGGGACACCTGGTCACCTAGACATCATCTTCCTGCTTTCTGCCCCTCGCCCCTTATACTAAATCAGAGCCCTCCTAGAGCACACTCTCCTGTAGGCTTAATAATATATGACATTTTCTATGGCTGATCTTAAATGTGTCACCTGGAATGTAAGAGGCTTCAATTCCCCCATTAAAAGGAAACAAGTCCGCTCTCATCTTAAAATATTACATACTAACATAGCCTTTCTTCAACAGATGAAACTGACTTCTTCAGAAGCAGTTAAACTACAAAGGGAATGGGTGAGTCTGGAGTCGCACAGTTTTGCTACCACATCCAAAAGAGGAGTTTCCATACTTGTTCACAAATCCCTACCCTGGACAATAGAAAAGCAGGAGCATTATGATAATGGACGATGGATGCGCCTACAACTTGCTACCCCACAAGGTCTGTTAATCCTTTGTTCTATACATGGACCCAATACAGACTCCCCGAATTTCTTCAACAATTTCTGCCAAAGTTTCTGGACTTTGGGCACTAGGTCAGAACTGTGCAGCTCACAACAGCACAGGCTAGAAGAGAGATGGAATAATGCTGCTCACCATTACTATGCCCAACCAAAACACTGATCACAACAACAGCGGCAATGGTAGCGGTCTCTAAAAACACGGACTGCTACAATAACATATTACACAGAGCTCTGCCCCTGCACCCCCCATAACTAAAATATCAACCTCCTGGGGGGGGGGTGGATATTGGGGAATAGGAGAAACTCAGGGTCCATGGAATCTTCTGCTTTCGGCACTAAAAAAAAAGAAAGTACACTTCAGGCAGGGGAAAATTTAGAAACTGATGTGTTGGGAGATCAGGAACAGAATCCTGGTCCCCTGCTCTGTGCTGGTTGAGCTGCTGTTGCTGCCCTAATGGTATTCTGTGAACATGGTGACCATGATTGAGTGACAGCAAAAACGATGACTCAATCACAGCAACTGTGTTCTGGGCTACCTGGCAAGGTAACGATAGGATACCACGATGGGAGAAGGAAGGCGACAGAAACTATACACACGTGCGGGGGAGAGGTACCACACCTTGTGAGGGGCAGAAGGGAAGGGAGGGTATGTGGGAGGTAGTGTGGTGGTCAGCTGCCGAGCTGACGATGTGATGTGGTGGTGAGGGTGGCCAACTGGGATTGGGAGAGGGCCAGGTTCAGTTCTGGGGTGGGCGTTGCTTTTTGTGTTGGCACCAAGTGTTTTATTTTTTTAAATTTTACACGCACACCAACATGCACCCCCTTGGAGTTGAAAATCTTTAATTAGAGTGGTGTGGGGGCTGAAGCAGTCCTGTTGCCACCTTTGGAGTCGCTACAAGTGTACATCGCCATTATTTATTTTTGGCAATGTACACTCTCCCAAACAGCAATCATCGTTCTGACATGGAACCACCCTAACCGTCTCCACCACAGGAGCAGCTTGGCCAGCAACTGCACTTTTCTGTGACTTGTGCCTCTTTACTAGTGCCTGAATAGCTGTAGGGATAGAGGTAGTTGTCATACACTATTCTACCTGTTACTATTCAGGCATTCCACGGTCCAGGTAGCGCGGTTTTGTCGGCGCTGTTCAGGATTCATTATTGTAACCAGTAGAGAACTTTGCCCCTGCTATGACTCTATTGGGGGTGACTTTAATACTACCATGGCTCCGGGCATGGACAGATCACTCTACACTGCTGAGCCTCATCCCAAGGCTGCCAGAGCCATAACTAGTATGATGCAGAAATAATCTCTTTTTGAACTGTGGAGGTCATTCATTCCAATAGCTAAGGACTTCATGTATATTTCTCCAGTACATGGCTCAGCCACTAGACTGGACCTTTTACTAGGCTCCCCTCACATAATCCAAAAAGCTATCACCTGTGATATTGAGCACCCTGTCATATCAGACCATGCCCTAGTTTTCTCATTGGTGATATGAGAGCCTGAATCTCCTGATCATCTCAGTGGAGGCTAGACCCTCTGGTTATGAGTGATGCCTCCTTCAGGCAGTAGGTTATGGAAGAGGCCAATAAATTATTTCTAGAAAATGATACAGGAGATGTCGCTGCTACTGTTCTCTGGGAAGCCTTTAAGGCAACAATTCGGGACAGGATTATGGGCTTCACATATAGGCACAGGCAAGAAAGAGAGTCGCTCTTAAGGCACTAGAAGACAATTTTGCACAAAAGGACCAAGACTATAAGAAGGACAAAAACCAAAAACAAGCAAAGTTCCTCCTGGCGGAAGTTATAGGAATCTGTATCCCGATCAACTCACTTCTGGCAAGGAAAGATGGACTAGCCCTTCTCTGTACTAGACATAGATACTGAGATACAGGTGAAAAAACAGGTCATCTGCTATCCTACTGTCTAAGAAAACAACAAGTGGTAAGCCGCATCTCTGTGCTGAAAGACACTACAGGTACCCCCAGCATAAACTAACTGAAATAAACAAAATTATGACTCAATTGTATGAGAAGCTTTACAGCTCCTCAGTATCAGACCAACACACCCAAATACAGAAAGCCATCCACTCATTAAATAAAAACAATTTGGCAGGTGGAGATGGCATACTGTCAAACCTGTATGCCCATCTGGATCCCATAAGTCCCTATCTCCATAAGATGTTTTTGGAATCACATGCCACCACATCTCTTGCCCCATCCCTCAGGGAGGCCTTAATAATGGTCCTCCCTAAAGAGGGGAAAGACCCAAGTCTTTCAGCAAGCTACCATCCCATATCTTTGATAAATGCAGATGCCAAGGTAATAGTTAAGGCCTTAGTGCTCCATATGGATTCAATCCTCCCTACACTTATGCACCTGTCCCAAACAGGTTTTACAAAAGGAAGATTAGCATCAGACCATCTCCATTCCCTGATGTCCATTCTCCCTAAGGCCCATCAACTTCCAACCCCTAGGGCTGCCGTCACCAATGATTTTGAAAAGGCGCTTGGCTCCGTGAAATGAAGGTACCTTCTCAAGGTCCTCCGTTACATGGGGTACAGGCCATATTTCTCCAGCTGTGTACAGACCTTATACCATGTCCCAATGGCAAGGGTCCTAACAAATTCCACCTTATTGAATCCCTTCCTACTATAAAAAGGCACAGGCAAGGCTGTCCCCTATCCACCATGTTATTTGTATTGGCCATGAGCCCCTGGCAATTGCTATTTGCAACCATCCAAGTATACAAGGAATGCCCATTAATGGAGTCGACGTCCACACCAGTCTTTATGCAGATAACCTTCTGGTCTTCCTTTCAGGTGCTCTGGAGGGCTTACCTTTTCTCATCTCACTCCTCAAGGCATTCTCCTTGGTTTCTGGCTTAAGCATAAACCAGGGGAAAACAGAAGTCCTGCCATTAAATAAATTAAGCACTCCTGCCTCATTTGAACTAGCAGGCCTGAAGTGGTCCCCTGCGCCTTTAGAATACTTAGGCATTCATCTATCTGGAGACCTCACTAAGGTCCCTGCATTTAACATGGCCCCTAACGCAAAGCTTACTGAAGACCAGCAACACTGGAACAACGTCATCTCTCCCTAGCGGGGAAGAAAACAACAATTAAGATGATGGCCACTCCAAAGATTTTCCATTGCCTTTCTCATCTCCCCATCAATTTACCTACCAGTTGGTTTATGAAGTTTGACACTTTAAAGCAGCAGTACTACAGTAGATAAAAAGAACTGGATCTTTTGCAATAATTTGTTCCCTGTGCTCTGATGAGTACGTACCTGGCAATCTTTCTTGTTTTCGCTGTAATACCACCCCGTAATTTGCTCCTTTTTTGTTTTGTTTACATTTCTTCCACCTGCCATGTTGAATTGGAACTATGTGCTCCATCTGCACATATGCATGACTCGCAGTTTCTACACAAGGACAGTGGGAACGCACAGCACAGGGTCAAATGGAAGTAAACAAAAGTTGTGATTCAATGTGAGGGGGGAGCTTGGCTGCATATTAGGCACCAGTCATATTTAATGTGGATACACAACAATGGAAATACATTTTAAATATCTAAAAACTAAAGATTACTAGAAAAAAATATTTGCAGATATGGAAACCTGAACTATGGCTACAAGCACCTAGCCAAACAGAAGAATTTTGATAATCACTTCCAGATTATCCAATACAGCCACTTTAATAGGGTTATTTTTATGTGGAGGAACTGCCTCAAGATTAAGTTGTACCAAGCTTAGATCACACTGGATGAAAGGGGGATGGAATCTCTCCTGGTTCCAGGGGTATCATAAAGCCTTGCTTGGCATGCAGACATGGCAATGGTTTGCACCATCGTCAGACCTATTGCAGTCTGGAACACTACTGAAACCCTCCTATGCTCACCTAACCCTCCTGTCACTTACTTACACTCCCCCCTCCCTCCTCACCAACAGCAATGGAATACTATGTTAGTGTCCACTCAGACATGGACCTGGCTTGCTAAACTACATAACTCTCCTTCACTCCATTAAAATGGCTCCCACTCTGGGACAACCCCATTGATCTGGATCGATGGCCAGTCTCTACATTGGCCCTCATGAATAGACACAGGCATAGGAAATGTTAGAGATCTATTGATCCCTGGTTTTCCCTTATTCCCTTTATTTTCAAATCCTTCACCAATTTAAAAACCAGATTCTCTCTGTTTTAGTCAGATGTTTGGAAAGTTTTACAGCTGCGTAGTGCACTGTCACCCCTATTGAAAAAAAACAAGGCCACTAAGACAAACCCCTGACCTTGACATGCAAAATTGGCTCACAAAGCCAAGGTGGAAAGCATGTGCAGTCTACACACAGATTCAGAAAGCGATCCCTGAGTAAACACAAAAAGCTATGGTGTACTGGGCAATAGCCTTAAGCATAACTATTACCCCACAAGACTGGGAAAACTGGAAAGTGGCATATTTCAAATGTCCAGATAATAGAAGCCTATGTATCCAAAATTAGATTCTCCATGGAGTATACAGAATGCCAGTTAGATTGTACGACATGGGCCTCCTAAATAAGGATTCCTGCTGGCATTATAACTCCCCGGAAGGAGATACACATCACATTTTATGGAACTGCCCTACTGTATGAATCTATTGGAAGGAAATCTTAGCAGCTTGTTAACAAGTAGTGGGTAACTCGATTCTGCTTGCCCCCCAGCTCATGCTGCTGGGCATTCCATCCCCTCATATCCATTATACTGACCCTCCGATACGCTGGTTCATTCAGGCAGGGGTGGATGCAAAATGCTTGCTTCTTTGTAAATAGTGTGCCACTAGTGTACTTCAAATACTGGAGTGGCAGCAAGTGATTCATCAAGTAGCAATCCTCTCCCACATGTCACATACTGTGAAAGGAAAACTGTATTACTATCACAGCATGTGGTCCTTCTGTGTCTCTTCCCCATTCTGAACAGAGGATCCTAGCTGGGCCTATTTTTATGTTTGCTTGCATGCATGCACAACAAACATTATGTGGCAGCTTAGGAGAGAAGCAATTTGAGGAGGCACGGCACTGTGGCAGCCAGCAGAGGCATTGCATTTGAGGGCTTGGCACTGGAGGACCAATGGAGGCACAATGTGCTGATGACACTGGCTTCCAAAGGTGCAACCAAGTTGTAACATTTTTGCCGTAGCAATCAGGGTCTGCCTTTTCATTGCAGTGTCAGCCATTCCGCTACAATGAGGGAGCGAGCCATCATTGCAGGGCGGAATGTTGTCTAGTGTAATGTTGCTTGTGAATCCGGTGGCAAGCCACCTCCTTGGCAAGCCTCCTCACAAACAATATTAGACAGCCCCCAGTGCTGAGGGGGTGTCCAATCCCCCTCAGCATCATGTGCCACCCCCAAAACAGTTTTTGTTTGCCAACGGGGGGGCCCAATCCCTATCGGCTTTATTCCTCCCCCCCTTTCCAGTGTAATTTGCTGATGGGGGAGCCCACTTCCCGTCAGCATAATGTCCCCCCCAAAAAACATTGGTTTTGTGCCAAAGGGTGCCCAATCCCCTCAGCTCTTGCCCCATTATGTGCCAGTAAAGGGTGCCCAATCCCCATTGGCTACAGCCCCAAAAACACTCGGGTGGCACACTGGGAGCCCACCTCAGCATGCCAAATGTTCTAGTAAAAAAAATCCCGAATGTTTTTCCTTTCTCCCCGTAAATTAGAAAACAGTCCCTCATTGAGTCCAGTGGCTCCGCACCCACCCTCTGCGCATCCTGCCTCCCCAAACTCCTCCTCACCCCATACTCACCTTGGAGCCCAGTGCAATGATCTTCGGTGGACTAGGAACACATCTGTACTCTTCAAAGCTGACCGCGAACTGAAGAAATGCCAGTAAGTTGTATAATATAGGCAGTCCAGAGGAGGGCAACTAAAATGGTGCAGGGTCTGCAAGAGAAGCCGTATGAGGAGAGACTAAAGAGCTTAATATGTATACCCTTGAGGAAAGAAGGGAGAGGGGGGACATGATAGAAACTTTTAAGTACCTCAGTGGAATCAACAAAGTCCAAGAGGGTAACATCTTTCAGAAAAAGAGACTTGCAAGAACAAGGGGACACAATTTAAAGATAGAAGGAGGGCAGTTCAGGGCAATGTGAGGAAGTATTATTTCACAGAGAGGGTAGTGGATGCATGGAACAGCCTTCCTGAGGAGGTTGTGGGGTCTAAAACTGTGGGAGAATTCAAGAATGCATGGGACAGACATAAGGCAATTCTTGTGGGGGGTAGGAAGAAATAGGCTGTTGGTTAACTAGGATCTGCGGCCTATCCTGTAGGTAGGGAAATGGGCAGACTAGATGGGCCTAGTGGTCCTTATCTGCCATCAAAGTCTATGTTTCTATGTAATGGCATAAATAGGATTTTTTCAACTTTGGTGCATATCTCAGATCATTTTTGGGAATTCTGGCACCAAATTTTCAACATGGGATTATGGGGACGCCTCCTCGTGAATTCAGCTACTGACATGGTGTTATTCGGTCCTGAAAGGTGATTTCACGGTCACTGTGTGGAATCACCTTCCGGGACTGATTAACAAAATGACAGTGCAAGTGTTAATGAGGTGGCTTCTCAAAAAGTCTATGTTGCAAATCTGGGGGAAAAAATCAAAGAAATGACTGTTTTACAAGGGTGCGTTGCACAGTTGCTACACACGCTCGTAACTTCACAGTATTTTCACTCCAGATTTTCAACATTGCCATTTTTCCACACCTTCTTATGAACAGTACAGCTGTCATTTTTCACATCTTGGCCAAAATGTGTTTTCGCACTTCCAGTGCAGAATAGCACGTTCGCTGTGGGAAATCAGTGTTCTGGACACATTAAGAAAATCACGGTGACACTGTTCATTAGCAGAGGTCCTAAAATGCCTATGTTTAAAATTTAGTGACAAAAGTCCATAAAATTACTGTGTTACAAGCGTGCATTGAGCAGTTTCCACACACGCTCGTAACTTTGTGCATTTGTAATATTTTCACTCCAGATTTTCAACATTGCCATTTTTCCACACCTCCTTATGAACAGTGCAGCTGTCGTTTTTCACATCCTGGCCAAAATGTGTTTTTGCATTTCCGGCACCGAATAGCGTAGTTGCTGTGGGAAATCAGTGTTCGAGACACAATAAGAAAATTACAGTGACACTGTTCATGAGCAGAGGTCCTAAAATGCCTATGTTGAAAATTTGGTGACGAAAATCAATAAAATGACTGTGTTACACGTATGCGTTGCACAGTTTCCATGTATGCTCAGAAGTGTGAGCATTTTCAATATTCCCACTACAGATTTTCAACATTGTCATCTCTTCACACCTCCTTATGGATGGTACAGCTGTCATTCTTCACATCCTACCCGATCTGTGTTTTCGTACATGTGGCGCAGAATGGCACAGTCACTGTTGGAACTCAACGTTCGGGACACATTGACAAAATCACACTGCCACCCTTCATGAAAAGAGGTCCCAAATGCTTTCATGAGGTAGGGTCACATAAAGGCCATGTTGAAAATTTGCAGTGCAAATACCAAGGCGTCAGGGTTTCTAACCATAACGTCCTACCCTGTACAGATTGACAGGCACCGGGGTGTGCCTTTGGATTGCCAACTGTGCTGCTCATGTCATTCCACCCCAACCCCCCAGCCACTGACAGGCATCGAGGTGTACCTTGGACTCTTCAGCCACAGACTTCACCCCATTCTCCTGTGCTGCACCCATTTCAGTGTATGTTCTTATGGAATGGGGTGACTGCAAAGCCAAACACCCTAAGGCACACCTCAGCACTTGTTGGTATCTGTAGAACAGGGTGAGGTGACATGGCATGACCGTCATGGGCGATGACCCAAACACTTACCCCAATACCTGTCTGTCTCTAGAGGATGGAGGTGGGGTTGACGTGAAGTTCAGTACTTCACTGCCATTCCTATTCTGCATCTGTCTAACTCCTGCATTTCCAATGTTAATACCAGCAAGCAAACATTCGGCATTGACAAATGTTTGTTAATACTACTATGAGGTAGAGCCAGAATCACCTCTTCAAGATTGATGCCATAGTGTTTTTCAGGTTTAATGTTTTCTGACTCACGAAACTAATATTGGCAAAATGTGCTGTATGATAATGGTAACCATATCTGCATACAATCTGTGGTACTGTACTCTTCTATGTTTTGTGCAATATCTGCAATAAGAATTATAAACTGAACAAAAAAATTATTTATAGGTCATGGGTGGCGCGCCTTGCCCTATAAATAAGTCACCTCTGACTGTTGGTCTGGTGGCGCTGAAGGCTGAGGCACTGGATGCCTTACCTTCATGCTATGCCAGTGACCCATATTTGGGAATGAGCATGGGCCACCGGGGGTCGACATCGGAGGAGAAGGATAGAGCACCCGATGGCTGCTCTCCTTCTCCAGGACGGGGAGGGCTGCAGACCTCGCTGCAATACTGCCACCTGGGAGAACCAGGTGGAAGGTGCAGTCAGAGACAGCAAGACATGGTGGGAGGGGCAGATGCCAACCGAGGGCCGAGCAAAGGCACGTCTCACCATGCCTTTGTCTCATTGGCCCTCCCAGTGTGCTGACACACGCAGGGGGAAGGAGAAAAGCCAAGGAAAACACCTCGTGGTGCTGGTAGATGGGTTCCAGCACCAGTGATCAGGGAAACCCAAGGACAACAGCACAAGGTACACACTCTGAATCAAGGTCTGGGGGAGTTAGGGGGACTCCCCCACCCCAGCCAAGGGGGAGTCATCTGGAGTGCTCAGGGTCTAGAGAGTGGGGCACCCATATGGTCTGAAGAACCTCGGGACAGCTTCGATGCAGGGTGCATTGGGTCCCTGAAGAGTGGGGCTACTGCGGGTAGGTAGATGGATAAAGACAAAGTTAAAAAAAATTAATAAGTCACCTCCCTGCTACTGTTAGACAGTGGGCAGCTGAAGTGGTGTGTGGAGGGCTGTGTCTCTTGGTGTCAATTCACTACATCACTGACAGTCAGGTATGGGGGAACTAGGGGGTGGGTTGTCAGTGCTGCAGGTGGGAGGTGAGGAACTTTAAACACCACCAAGGGATGGGCTGGGGGCACAGATCACTGCTGGAGTTCAGGTCCAGGGCTTTGTTGTGGGGGACTCTTGTAAATGTTTTCCTGCACAGCTGTGATAGGACGACTGGTACCATGGGGAGGACTGAAAAAGCAGGGGGCTTTCATCTCTTCAGGGAAGGGGATCAGATGGGAGGAGGGACCACTACACACCAGGGACTAAGACGTAACACATCGGGCATGGGTGCGGTTGGGGGGAGGGACCCACTGGACCCGAGGGACCAAGACTTACACCATCAGGCATGGGTGTGGGTGGGGGAGGGACCACAAAACACTAGGGACTAAGTCTTAACACATCAGGAATGGATGTAGGTGGAGGAGGGGACCACTGGACACCAAGGACTAAGACTTACACCATCTGGGATGGGTGTGGGTGAGGGGCACCATCATACACCAGGGACATGATATTTACTATATGGGAGTGGGATCGGAGGGAAGAGGGCACCACTAGACACCAGAGAATACTGTGTTGGGGGTCAAGGGGGTCGACACATGTCTTCTGCCAACCAGTAGGGTTGTGCAGGAGTAAATTGTGGTTTAGGTCTGTGGTATTTGCACCATACAAAGGGATTGTACAAAACACCCTTGCATGGCGCAAATACTCTAAATATTGTACTGCTCCAATATTCAAGTCCACGCCCCTCAATTTGCATTGTGCCACCCCCTCCACAGTTTGCACATGTGCAAACCCTGTTTGCCCGCTCTAACTGGACTTTTGAATATGGAACATAAGTGCAAAGTCTGATTTGTGCACACAAACTAGGATTTGCACTTGGGCGAACTTTTGAATATTGGGCCCCAGGTATCTAGTTTGCAAAGCGGATGTATTAAGAGAGTCAACTACTTCCACCCCCTAATGAAGCCACTTAAGTGTGGTGATACGTAGGGATGTTAGTACACCATTCTTATCTGAACTGGGCTCTTAATAAACCCGCTTTGCAAACTGAACATAATAAACTTGCTTTGCAAACTGGACACCCGGGGCCTGATATTCAAAAGTTTGCACAGGCACTAACGGGCCTTTGTGAGTGCAAACTTGGGTTTGCATTGGAGCCCCAGATTCAAAAGGAACATTTACATGGGCAAAGAGGGTTAGCGTCCATGCAAAACATAATGTATGCATGTGGACAACTGGAGGAGCGTGGCCATAAATATCCATGTTACCTCATTTTCAGAGGTTTTACATGGCACAAAAGGGTATAGTGTGGCCCTTTTGCACAGCACAAATACACCAAACCAAACCCTGACTTACTCCAGGCAACCCTAGCAGCTGCCAGAGGTAATGCAGCTACCTAGCCGTTTGGCCACTGTGGGAGAATACCCACATCATGTGGTCCCTGGCACCCCCGTTTGCCAATCACTGGCCCTTATTTAATAGATAGCATCCCTGGTGCTAGTGGTACCCTCATCTATCAATTGCCAGCCATTTTTTAAATAGATAGCATTCCTGGTGTTAGTGGAACCCCCTCTGCCAATCTCCAGCCTGCTTTATAATAAGATAGCATCCCTGGTGTTAGTGATCCCCCCGAAGCTGATTGCTGGCTTAATTTTTAATAGATAGCATCCCTGGTGCCAGTGGTAACCTCCCCCAATCCCAGCCCCTGCATACATACAGTTATCCCTCATGCTAGTGGTGCCCTCCTCCCCATCCCAGCCCAGACCTACACACAACCTCCTCCCTGGCATCCAGTGATCCCCCCGCAGCACCCCTCCCCACTTACTGTAGCCACAGCATGGTGCTGCTGGTGTACACGGCAACTGGCACAGCTCTCCTCACACCTCCTCTGCCAGCTGCTGTATGTACAGTCAGGGAGCACACCTCTTATTTACAGGACAGCCCTGTCCTATAAATAAGAGGCAGACTCCCTGACTTTACATACGGTGGCTGGCCGAGGGGGTGTGAGGAGGGCTGTGCCAGTCACTGTATGCACCTGCGGCACCACTCTGTGGATACTGTGAGTGGGGGAGCGGTGCCACAGGGGGGACCACTGGATGCCAGGGAGGGGTTGTGTGTAGGTCAGGGCTGGGATAGGAGGAGAGAGAGAGAACTGCTAGCACCAGGGATAATATGCACGGGCTGGGATCAGAAGGAGGGGGTGCCACTGGCACCAGGGATGCTGTCTATTAAAAAACAGGCCAGTGATCACTGGTGGGGGATACCACTAGTACCAGGGATGCTCTCTATTAGAAAAGGGGCCAGTGATTGGCAGAGTGGGTACCACTAACACCAGGGATGTTATCTATTATAACATGGGCTGGCGATAGGCAAAGTGGGGGTACCACCAGCACAAGGGATGCTATCTATTATATAATGGACTGGTGATCAGTGGGGGGGGGCATCCACTAGCAGCAACGATGCTATCTGTTAAAAAAGGGCTTGATGGAGGAGGAGTACCACTAGCACCAGAGATGCTGTCTATTATAAAATGGATCAGAAATCAGTAGAGGAGGGGTTCCATTAGCTCTAGGGATAGATATACATGGCTGGGACCAGAAAATTGTTGTGGGTGCCTCAATAACATGCTTTGCTGTCTGTGCCAATGAGCCCATAGTGGGCATGCAAATGGACCCTTAGCACCTTGCATGTCAAATGGGCTCTGAATATTGAAAATTAGAAAATGGGCATTAAAAATTGAGGGCTGTGATTGACTACTGGCATTCTAGTAGCCCTACATTAATCTTTTATTAATAGACATGTAGAGCCATTTCACATGTATCTAGATAAGCTAAAACAAGTCCCTATTTTCAAAAGAATTCCACTGCAAAAGTCTGAACAGTTCCCTAAGTCCGCCATTTAATTTCCCTGACTGCGATCGTGAAAGTGCCACCTACATAAGCTAAAAGCCTAACCTCTTCCTAAAAACTTATGTAACCCCCCTACATATGGGGTTCCCAAAAAGTCTTCCTTCAGCTTGCCTAAATGCTCACTGCCAGGCTGGTGTCCTGTGTTTTAGCAGTTTAAATGTATTGCCAGAGAGTGCCTGTATAGCCTCTGTGAACTGTCTCTTTAAGGGCTGCCTGGATTGAAGTTATAATTAATCTAGGAGGGGGCTGAGTGTTTCCATGCTCAAGTCTCGCCCGGGCTGCCAAATAATCGCTCTGTTCTGCCATCGCTATTAGTGCAGAGGGAGCTCTGTTAGAAGATGTACTTGTTTGCTGATCATTTATTAGAATAGTAATAATATTGCAGTTTGTCTAACCTGCCTTCTTTGCAGCATGGACATTTCTGTTTATCGCCACTATCTTGATCCTGGATGCTGAAATGGGCCAATCAGTACCTTTGAGGACTCTAAAATGGTGCCTGTCCCCAGGGGCTTTGTGGGAGCAAAATTCTGTAGGAATTGTAGTTTAGGGCTTTTGGCGCCTAAATGAACCTGGAGGGGGAGCCCTTGTTGCGACTGACAGAGGAATCAGCCAACTGAACCTTTTGGATCATGGGGAAAGTCCTAGACTGCTTGCAGTTTCAGTTCAGATCTGAGTTGAGAAGTGAAGGAGTAACAGCTCGAGATAGTCGAGCAGTAATCCTGCATAGATTAGCGCAGGAGAACTGTGAAAGGGCTGAGTTTTGGCCTGCCTGTCTGCCTGTTGTCCCTGAGAGGGAAATTGAAGTTTATTTGGACTGAATCCGAATTGTGAGGACAATTTAAGCCACAGAACTGTGACCAGGCTTTAACCTGAGGAAGACCAAAGATTTGCTGAATGCGATTGGCCTGTCAGGATTTCCAGCCACCTTTGAACTCGTGGTTTGTGCAGAGATGCTGTAATTGCAACCAGATAGCAATCTGCCTGGTACAGTAGAATTTCTTACATGTAAATGTGCTGTGTGCTGTTAGTGAGTCGTGATTTGATTCCCCACTGTGTGCTGAACTGTGTTCTGCTTGCTGTAGGCTGCATCCAGCTCCAACAGACTAAATCCATTTGCATCTCCATTTGGCCTGGGCCTTGCCACACTGGCCCAGCCAGACTACCCGCTACACAGAGAAAGACATCGATGAGAGACCTGCCTGGGGATCAGCCCCCTGTTCAACGCCTTAAACAGGAATGACGCCTCCGTGATTCGTGTCAGCCCTGCTTCTCCTGGCACTCCAGCTCAACAACCTGCAGTCTCGATTTCATCCTGCCTGTGTCCTGTATTGGGTATCGTGAGTAAACATCAGGGTAGTTCCCTGCAACAACAGCTATATCTAAAGTGTTGTCATCTGATTGCTTTCTTGTCTTTTCCTTCATGAACTGAGCCCTCCGGCTCCGGATTACAAATAGTGTGTGTTGTGCTTGTTGCTTTCTTCCATCACAGGGCCTCAACCAACTGTAAAGCTGGTCTACCCCAGGCAATGGTCCTGGCTAGCCCACCCTTTTCCTACCTGGGTACCCAGAGTGTGTGACTGTGTAGGGACTCTGAAGTGCATGCTTAACTGTCTGATTGATTTAGCCTTTAAGCCAATCAACCTGATTACGCCCCTCCCTTATTCAAGTCCTCTGAATAAATCAGATCTAACTCTTTTTGCATTTAACCTGACTGTGGTTCCAGTTTGTGCCAAGATTACTGTACTGTTGCTATTTTGCTGTGCAACACCTTGTTTTACAGGGGTTCCCCAGGGTCAAGCTAGAGGAACCAGCCCTGGTGGTAAGTGCAAACAGTGTGGGAAATTGCATAGTGAATAAGGGTCATTGTGAAAGTGATTATTGTATATTGTTCAGGCCACTAGAAGGGACAGAGGGGGGTTACAGTGTCCCGGAGGGCTGTGCCCAGGTTAGCTTGACCATTTACAACCCTGACCTCCGGGTGGAGGCACCCGTTTCAGTACCCAGGCCCCTTAACCTGCTACTAGCCAAGAAGGCAGGGGTAGTAGCCCTTAGGACAGCACCACCTAGGGGTTACACTTACAGGTGAAATAAATAAACAACAGTTCCCACTTGTTGGCCACTGTTCAGAGACATGACAAGCGCAAGGCTGCTAGAGCGGGCAGTTTTAAATGTCAGAATGTCTCTCAGCCAGTGGTTCACAAACAGCAACACAAACTGCATTACTTCAATAAATATTCAATGAAGAGATAACACAAAGTTTTAAAAAGTTTTATTCACAAACTGTGTCAGTATCCTTATGTTAGCTTATGCTGGTTCCGATCATCTGCAAGCAGGCCAGCTGTGTGCCTGCCCACCAAATAGCCCACCTTTCTGTTCTGCTGGAAACAGGGGAATTTTCTGATGTTTTCAGGGGAAGAAGCCATAGGAATCATAGGTCTTATGATTTCTATGGGAGAAGTAAGTAATAAGCCACAACAGTGTGTGCATGCCCCAGGGGTGTAGTAAGGCACAAAGCTGAAGGCCGAGTGTTCTTATGCCCCTGGGAAGCACATTAAAATCCTACGATGCACACCCTGGAGTGGCTTATTACACATAAAATGGCTGTAAGTAGGGGAGGGCATAGCCTGACTGAGGAAGAGAATGGAGGCTTAATCTCCTAGCTCTGGGACCATGCAGTAAATATCACTGCCATCCTACTTAATTACATCAGTCCTCCATTGATATTTGATAGCCTAGCGATCCTGTGAATGGCCTCTCAAAAAAAATGAAGAATAAACAAGTGCAGCTCTCATTTTTCTCTGCAGAAAGATGTGAGGGGCTGGGTCTGCACCAGCCTGCTGAGACAAACATGGCCACATTGTCTTCCTCCAGAATCTTCGAGGCCTCGGTGGATGAACCCACCACCAGAAATGCACAGCCCCACTCCAACATAGAGGCTCTGTTGCAAACCCTGAAGTTTGATCTAACTCACCAGATGCACTCAGGCTTTGAGAATATTGGGTCCCAATTAACACATCTGCAACAAATGATAAATGGCCTGAGCGACACAGTGTAAGGCCATTCCACTTGCCTAAGTGAGCTTGAGCAGCGAGTCAGTGATCAAGAGGATTCCCCAACATCTCAATTCCAGCCTTCAGCAAGCCCTGAGAGAAACAGAACTGTTAAAAACCAGTACTGATGACCACAAAAATAGAGAGAGATGCAACAATGTGTGTATAGTGGGCCTCCCAGAGGACCTGGAAGGCAAAGACTGCAAGGCATATGTGTCTGCTTGGTTCAAAAAATCGCTAAATTTACCTGCTGACGCTTTGCTGGAGATCCAGAGAGACCACCGCTCCCCGGGGTGTAAACTGAGGCTGGGGGATCACCCTGGGCATATCATTGTGAAGTTCCTGAGGTTCCCGGACTGACAGCGGGTACTAGATGCTTCTCATAGTGTCGGCCAGTTGAAAGAGTAAGGGGAGTGCGATTAGCATCTTCCCAGATTTTTCAAGAAAACTACAGGAGGACAGGCAAGCCTTCACTGCGGCGAGGCAAAAGCTGCATGAGCTGAACCGCCAATTTTCTCTGCTATATCTGGCCCTGCTAGTGATTCAACTTAGGAACTGGGAGAGCAGGGCCTTCACAGACCCAGAAGCGGCCGTGCGTTACATCGTACAGGAGTTAACTCCACAGCTGGCAGAGGATGAGGCAAGGAACCGGGTAGCCTAGAAAAGTAAAACAATACTGTGTGTCTACATTGTCCATGTGAAGGCACTGGTGACACAGTTGAATGGGACTCCTGTGAACCCGGGCCTCATGGGGAATGCGATCTCTGGGGATCTGTTTACTCTAACTTCCCAATCTGTATCGAGCCTACTAATATAGGGAGCTATAATTAATATCTCTTTTGGGGGTGGGTGCCATGAGTAAGCTTGATATCATATTCCCCATCATTTGACAGTACAAAAATGTTAATCTTACTGGGCGAAATGTGGCTCAGGCATAGGAGAGTTCCTCTTAGTCAATTAATGGTGCCCTCCTGACATTCGGCTGCTTTTCCTGTGTCTTTCCTCCTAGGGGATGTGGCAAACTCATCCCCCCTCTTCTTGGAGGGGGGACAGCATATGATTCAGTGGGGAAAATCCAGATTTCCGGGACCCACAATACGGTTTTACCACAGCCTATATGGTAGGATTAGGAGGACTCCCTGAGCCGTACGGTCGGACTGGTAGCAGTCCGGATGGCCCCAAATGGAAGAGGGATAAAACACACAATGACATGGGAGAGGCCAGGAGGGTGGGTCTCATGCCACAGCCCTAGGGGATTGCTGCTGCTGAACAACAGGGCATGGTGCCTTGACCATGGTCGAAGCAGAGTACCACGAAACAGTGGGCTGCGAGTCTTGACTTCTTTGCTTATATTTCTAATTTCCTCATGTTAAATGTTATACGTTCTTTGGCTTGTTTAGAACCTGTGAGATCCTGGGAAAAATCTCAGTTATTGGATCCACAGAAGTTAGTTTTGTTCTTTATATATGTAGAGCTTTAATGCTCATACATGATTGTTTCTTGGGCACTTGTGAAGTAGCCATGGCAGAAGCATGGGGGGGGGGGCACAAAACTCTCTCTCTCTTGAGAACATCTTACTTGATAAGTCAGTGCTGCAACCATAGGGTGAGATACTTGTATCGTGGGGTGAAGAAATTACTTTTACCAGAAACAGTAAATTGGGTACAACATACCTTACAGGTATGATTTTTATTAAAAAAAAATAAACAAATCAAGAAAAATACAAACAAATGACTTTTTGTTCAAACAGAGTAAATTAATCAAAAGAAAATCATAAAGCACAGCTTCACTAGAAAATAGAGAACTATCTTGTCAATATCTATCTGTGCCTGACCTCTCACAGAGATCTCCCAGACAGAACCACACAGGCCCTCTCCCCATGAACATCTGACCTGGAAGTCTCAGTTAAGACCTTATATATGCGGGTAACTCCTCCTATCTACTAAAAACACTCCCATCAATTATCTCAAAACATATTTTATTCCCACATAATATCATTATTTTATTACAGAATTATCCTACACTGATTCATTTTTACAAATAATCCAAAACATTTTATTCTTAGAAAACATAAACATTTTGAGAAACTTAATTTTGCCCTTAATACACTCATGTGGGCTACATTACTGAGGCTCCACCCATAAGAGCAAGGGAAGAGCTTTCCCAACAGGATAAAAGGAGAACACTTAGGGCTGCCATTCCCTATACAGACTCATTTGACTCGGCAGGTTTCTGTGCAGCTACACAAATGAAAGGTGAGCCAACAAGGACTTATCTCATGAAAACTCAGGTATTTAAATATCTAATTTCATCTTTATACAGCAAAATACCTGTTTATAAGTGTAAAATAGTACACAAAAAGTGAACAGCTGCACAGAAATACCGCCGTGTAGTTTAAAGGCAAACTGTCACTACTGAAAGCCAGGTTCAGCAGAAAAAAATCAGTGCTCACTTATTTCATACATGAGGAGTGCTTGGCTGAGCTTTATCAGGATTCAGGACAGTATTTGTTTTTAATTTCCTGACCGCTGTGGGAGGCGGGGATGGCTATTTAAGCCACCGGAGTTACTAAATGCAGGGAAAAACAAACCTACTGTTTGGAACCTGGAAACCACACAAAACGAGATATAAAGGGGCAGAGTTAGATTTTCCTGCTTGCAACTGCAGTTGCAGGACTAAGTGCTAATCGTAGGGATCCATATACATAGAAATTATTAATGCTTTCAAATGGACTGGTAGAGGCATAAATGGGTAAAGCAATGATTAAGTGTATGGTTATTTATATTCAGACTTCCAGTCCATTCTAGTATTTTAACCCAAATCTTCTCTGGACTTATATTTGAAACACACATCCATTGCCAAGGATCCTGAAGGCAGAATTAAAGCAGAAAATGAATAGCGAGTTGCCAATACGCTATTTCAGGGAGAATGAAAGTAGCTTAGTGCTTGGGAAAGAAAGGAAAGCACAAGAAATAATAAGAAATAAATGCTGTTGTACAACAGACTTAGAGAAATACATAAAGAGATATAGAAGCAAAGGAGAAATAAGGCCTTCAGGTCTTGGACTGGTTCTGAAAAATGCAAGGAAGGGGGAGCACCACTACAATACCCTCCTATTCAAAAACAAACCAATCTCTATTGGTTTGTATAGAGATATGTAAATCCACATTCCCTTGGAATGGGATGGGGTTTCCAACCACCCTCACAGAAACCCCACCCCAGGGCACCCTTAACAATACAAGGTTTATGTAGATTGCACATTCTACATAAATATCTAATTTCACCTACATACATACATCTGCCCTGGGGTTTAGTAAATATTTAACCAGCACCATATCGGGATAAAAAGTCAGCATTTTTATGTCTGGCACCAGATCGGTGTTTGATTTCAAAACTATAGGGCTGTAGTGCCAGATACCATCTGAGAATACCAGCATTTTTATCCTTCATTTTTTGCAGCCAGCAGAGAGGGTTATGATCAGTAACAAGTGCAAATTTGTTGCCCCACAAATACAATTTCAGAGCTTCAATGGCCCATTTGACTGCCAAACACTCCTTCTCAATTGTTTCATATTTATGTTCTCTTGGAAATAGTTTTCAGCTGATATAAAGGATAAGATGCTCTTCTCCTTTGATGTTCTGTGATAATACAGCTCCTAACCCAGTATCTGAGGCATTGGTATGAACCTCAAAAGGCTGGGTAAAGTCAGGAGATTTCAACACTGGTGATGCACACAAAGCAGCTTTAATAGCTTGAAATGTTTTTCACAGCCATCAGACCAAGGAACAATATTGGGGACTGATTTTTTTGTTAGTTCCGTCAGTGGTGTAGCTAAGGTAGCAAAGTCAGGAATTAAATGCCTGTAATATCCTACAAGCCCTAAAAAAGATCTTACTTCTGTCACTGTTTTAGGAACAGGACAATTTGCTACTGCTGTCACTTTACTGATTTCATGTCGCAAACTCCCATTTCCAAGAATGAACCCTAAATATCTTGTTTCCTGCTTGGCTATGCAGCATTTTGAGGGATTAATAGTGAGCCCTGCTGATTAAATAGTCTGGATGACTTTATTCAAATGATCAAGGTGCGGGGACCAATTTGTGCTGTATATTACCACATCATCCAAATACGCAGAGCTGTACTGTACGTGCGGGGTTAACAGCTGGTCCATACCTCTGACATGTTGTAGGTGCTCCGTGTAGGCCAAAAGGCATATACACAAACTGGAAGATACCAAAGGGCTAACTGAAAGCAGTCTTATTTTTAGAATTAGATGTTAAGGGAATCTGCCAGTAGCCTTTTGTGAGGTCTAGGGTGGTAATATAACAAGCCTGGCCTATTTGATCAATGATGTCATCAATTCTGGGTATGGGGTAACTGTCAAATTTGGATACAAAATTCAACTTTCGAAAATCTAAACAGAGTTGGATACCCCCTTCCTTCTTTGGAACTATTACCATTGGAGATGACCATGGACTTACAGATGGTTCTATGATTCCTAGTGCTAACAGCTTATTTATTTCTTCCTTGACCTCTGCACATAGTTTTTCAGGTAATCTATATACCTTCTGGCATATAGGGATTAGCTGTGGCTCTAATCTGATGTGACACATTACTAGCTTGCCCTGGTATAGTAGTAAATACAGCAGAAAATTGTTCTAGGAGTTGATTAATTTCAATTTTTTGTTGTTCATCTAATTGTGCATTAATAACCACATCCTGAAGGTTTTCAGTTTTTTCCATTCTATGGTATGCTGTATCTAATCAAGTATCCTGATCATCAGAGTACACATAGCAACAAGGTTTTATGTCCATGCACTCACACCATTTTTTTAATAGATTGACATGGTATATTTTACTCAATGAGCGTTTTTCTGGGGTCTCTATTCAATACATGACAAGTCCAGTCTGTTCTACAATATAAGAGCCTTGCCACTTCATCAATAACTTGTTGTCTGATGATGGTAAGAGAAGCGAAACTTTGTCACCCGGAGTGAACACCTTTTCCTGAGTTTTGGTGTCATAAAACTCTTTCTGTTTTGTCTGGGCTTCCACAGTATTTTTATGATCTTGTTGAGTATATAAAAGCAATCTCTTCCTTAATTCTTTCATGTACTCTAAAATGTTCACATATTTAATCTGGAGATCGCCCTCCCTCCCAGGCTTCTTTCATTACATCCAAGGGTCCACAGGATTCTGGCCATAAATTAATTGTAATGGTAAAAACCCAGTAGAAGCTTGGGGAACTTCTCTAAAAGCAAATAAAAATAGAGGTAGGTAGTGATCCCAGTACTTTCCCTCATCATCCACAAACTTGCGCAACATACATTTCAAGGTTTGATTGAACCTCTCCACAAGACCAACTGTCTGTGGATGATATGGGGGTCATTCTTATTGCAGTAACACCTAGCAGCTTATAGAGTTCCCTGAGCAGAGCGGCACAAAAGTTGGTACCTCTGTTAGTTAGGGCTCCCCAACCTACTACAGTAATCCAGAATCTTTTCTGCTATCTTTACAGTGGATATAGTTCTAAGTGGGTAGGATTCTGGGTATTTGGTTGCATAGTCACAAATAACCAATATAAATCTGTTCCCTTTAGTACTTTTACTTAGAGGCCCAACAATATCCATTGCAATTCGTTCAAAGGGTTGGGAGACTAGTGGTAAGGGTCTAAGAGGTGCTTGTTCTTTTTTGGTTATCTGACTAACTTTCTGGCATTCATAACACCCCTTACAGCAATCAGCAACAGATTCATGAATCCCAGGCCAAAAAAATTATTGTAAGAGTCTGGCTAAAGTTCTCTCCCTCCCAACATGTCCTGCACTGGGAATGTCATGAGCAAGGTATAACAAATCTGCTCTGTACTCAGGGGACCACTAAGTGTTCAACCTGTTCTTGTGTGGTGGGATGTGTACAGATTCTGTATAGAATATTGTGTTCTAAAATTATAGGGTTTCTAGTAATGTTATCTAACCCTATCTGAGAAAACATAGAAACAAGGGTAGCATCATCCTTCTGTTCTTGTGCGATGTTATACATCTGTAATATGAGCATTATTTCTACATGTCCCTCATCATTTTTCCACTGTTTTTATGAATTTCTCTTTTCTGCTTTAGATTTTCTTGTCTTCCCCACCTCCCCAAATATCTCATCGTGAAAGGAAAAAGGTAGGTTAGTTTGATCAGTTACTGTGGACAATTGAGATCCAGTTGAAACAGTCACTAAATTATTAGTATTAACATTTTGACAAGAGGACACAATTTGAGAAAAACATTGGTAGTCCTGTCCCAATATGAAAGGAACAGGTAAAGTAGCAACCACCCCCACAACTACTTTATCCTCATGTCCATAAATATTAACAGTCACTGTGGTAGTTGGATATTGATGGATGTCTCCATGTATGCAGATTACTCCTGTAGTAGAAACTGTAGGTAACAGGAGAACCAAGTCTGCTCGAATAAGGCTCTGCTTGCTGCCAGAGTCCACAAGTCCATAAACAATATGTCCATTCATACGGGTAGGAATAATAAAGTTACCCAAGTTTAGAGAAGCAAAATAAACTGGTTCTTTCTTTTTCTTAGGGCAAAATTTGGCAATATGCCCCATACCATGAGAGTAATGGCATGCCACTGTTGTGTTTGTTATTTTTGTAGGAGTAGGCAATCCCTCTTTCTTAACACCCACAATACTTTGAGTAGATGGAAAAGATGGTCTTACCAGAGTTATCGTAGTTGCTAGACTACTAGCAGGGAAGCCATCAGTTCTGCGATATCCCTTCTGCAAGGGTTGTTGAGCTGCCAAAAAGTCCTCAGGGTAACAGCAAGGTCTGCATTGTCTGGGTTATGTTCCCGGATCCGCAGCTGTACTTCAGGAGACATAATCTGTATAAATTGTTCCAAAATAAACATGTCCATCATGGCCTTAACAGTTTTCTCTTCTGGTTGGATCCATTTGGTACCTAAGTCTTGTAATCTGGTGTAGGTTTCTCTTGGTGGCATATGAGTGGCATGTTTTAAAGTCCTAAATCTCTGTCTACAAGTTTCTGAATTGACGTCAAATAATTTCAAGATCTCTCTTTTTACTGCTGTGTAATCATTAATGAATGCACTGTCCATATTAGTGTATGCTAATTGTGCTTTACCTGTTAAATAAGGGGCAAGGCGGACCACCCATAGAGTTTGGGGCCAGTTACAGGCTTGGGCCACCAGTTCGAATGTTGTTAGATATGATTCAATATCATCAGTAAGTGTCATTTTTGTTAGCTTAATGTCTTTTGTGGTTTGTATTCCTTGTCCTGCCCCCAGTGTCTGAAACATTTGTACAGTATCCACCCACCTCTGGTCCTGTCTCCGACATTCCAATTCCCTTTCCTGGTACTCTCTTTCCCGCTGTCTGTCCTGTTCTACCTGTCTCAATGCTAGCCATCGTAATAACTCTTTTAAATCCTCTGGGGGTACATCTTCTGATTATTCCTCTGGTTCCTCCATGTTTACAGCCTGCATTCGATTTGTGATTTCTTCTATATCACCAGTAGCCATACCAGTCCTAATCTTGGGCCTAGTTGCAGGAGGAAGTCCTGATAATAAGGGTTCCCCAATGATTGCAGTCTAGCTTCTTGTTGTGAGTCCATAGTTCATAGTGCAGTTCTGGAGACCCAATATCCGCAAAGACATAGACAGGATGGAAGCTGTCCAGACGAGGGCAACTAAAATGGTGCAGGGTCTGCACCGGAAGACATATGAAGAGAGACTTAAGGAGCTTAATATGTATAGCCTCGAGGAAAGGAGGGAGAGGGGGGACATGATAGAAACTTTCAAGTACCTCAAGGGAATCAACAAAGTCCAAGAGGGTAGCATCTTTCAAAAAAAGAGGTGTGCAAGAACAAGGGGGCACAATTTGAAGATAGAAGGGGGCGGCTCAGAGGTAATTTAAGGAAGTATTTTTTCACAGAGAGGGTGGTGGATGTATGGAACGGCCTTCCAGAGGAGGTTGTGGAGTCACAAACAGTGGTGGAATTCAAGCATGCATGGGACAGTCATAAGGCAATTCTAGGGGTTGGGGGTAGGAAGAAGTAGGCTGCTGGTTAACTAGGATCTGCAGCTTATCCATCAGGTAGGGAAATGGGCAGACTGGGTGGGCCAAGCGGTCCTTATCTGCCGTCAAATTCTATATTTCTATGTTTCTATAGGGCTCCTCCATCTTATGAGCCATGTACCTACTGCTTCCTTAAAAGTCACAGATACTAAAGTGCAGTATCTATTATAGGATCCATTTTTAGCTTGGATCACCAGTAAACCACACTCCTGGTACCAATTTTGTTTTGGGGTGAAGAAATGACTTTCACCAGAAACAGTAAATTGGTTACAACACACTTTACAGGCATGATTTTTATTTAAAAAAAAATAAACAAATCAAGAAAAATACAAACAAATGACTTTTTGTTCAAACAGAGTAAATAAATCAAAAGAAAATCATAAAGCATAGCTTGGCTAGAAAATAGAGAGCTATCTTGCCAACATCTATCTGTGCCTGAACTCTCACAGAGATCTCCCAGGGAGAACCACACAGGTCCTCTCCCCACAAACATTTGACCTGGGAGTCTCAGCTAAGACCTTATATATGCTGGTAACTCCTCCTATCAACTAAAAACACTCCCATCAATTATCTCAAAACATATTTTATTCCCACATAATATCACTATTTTATTACAGAATTGTCTTACACTGATTCATTTTTACAAATAATCCAAAATATTTTATTCTTAGAAAACATAAACATTTTGAGAAACTTAATTTTGCCCTTAATACACTCATGTGGGCTACATTACTGAGGCTCCACCCAAAAGAGCAAGGGAGGAGGTTTCCCAACAGGATTAAAGGAGAACACTTAGGGCTGCCCATTCCCTATACAGACTCATTTGACTCGGCAGGTTTCTGTGCAGCTACACAAATGAAAGGTGAGCCAACAAGGACTTATCTCATGAAAACTCAGGTATTTAAATATCTAATTTTATCTTTATACAGCAAAATACCTATTTATAAGTGTAAAATAGTACACAAAAAGCGAACTGCTGCACAGAAATACCACCATGTAGTTTAAAGGCAAACTGTCACTACTGAAAGCCAGGTTTAGAAGAAAAAATCAGTGCTCACTTATTTCATACATGAGGAGTGCTTGGCTGAGCTTTGTCAGGATTCAGGACAGTATTTGCTTTTAATTTCCTGACCGCTGTGGGAGGTGGGGATGGCTATTTAAGCCACTGAAGTTACTAAATGCAGGGAAAAACAAACCTATTGTTTGGAACCTGGAAACCACAGAAAACGAGATATAAAGGGGCAGAGTTAGAGTTTCCTGCTCGCAACTACAGTTGCAGGACTAAGCGCTAATTGTAGGGATCCATATACATAGAAATTATTAACGCTTTTAAATGGACTGATTGAGGCATAAATGGATAAAGAAATGATTAGGTATGTGGTTATTTATATTCAGACTTCCAGTCCGTTCTAGTATTTTAACCCAAATCTATTCTGGACTTATATTTGAAACACACATCCAGTACCAAGGATCCTGAAGGCAGAATTAAAGCAGAAAATGAATAGCGAGTGGCCAACAAGCTATTTCAGAGGGAATGACAGTAGCTTAGTGCTTGGAAAAGAAAGCAAAACACAAGAAATAATAAGAAATGAATGCTGTTGCACAACAGACATAGAGAAACACATAAAGAGAAACAGAAGCAAAGGAGCAATAAAGGCTTCAGGTCTTGGACTGGTTCTGAAAAATGCAAGGAAGGGGAGAGCACCACTAAAACTTGCATGGGTTTCATGTAAGAGCTATGAATGGTAATCTGGAGAAGCATATTGGGATGGTCCGGGGAAGCAAAGTGTCACCACTCAGGGTGCCGCTGCTCCCTCATCTCGATCTTAACACTCACCCCAGGGAGTTAAATGGGGTGTCCCCATACAGGCAGGGTAGGGGAGTATGCCCCTTATAGAGGAGAGAGTCCTCCAATCCCCAGTCTCCTTCAAGATGGTATACTTAATACACTACACATTGAAACTGTATTTGTATGGTCCCCTTCAGCACTTCCACGAAGAGTAGAGGGAGGTGTACTTCACACAGTTTATTGGGGCAAAGGAGAAAGGGGAGATTAGTTGGTTGTTTGGGGAAACAGTTTGAATTTTAAAGGGGAGAAGTGAAGGATCATGGGGTATTGGGGGAACATGGTGGGGGGGTTGAAGTTAATTAGAGGGGTTAGGTTGGTTAAGTTGTTGAGGTTAAAGTTTACTAAAAAACAGGAATACAACATGGGGGCACTAGCCCTGGTGATTGGGATAATACAGCAGGAGAAATATGATAACAATATGTCATGTAAAACCTAAAATGTATTATGTGTAATGTTCAGGGGCTGAAGATGGTAGTGTAACCCCCTTGCAAATTTGGGTTCCTAAAGCTTCCCCGGAGCTCGTTTAAATGCTCCATGCCTGGCTGGTGTTCGGCGTTTAAGACATTTTCACATGGTAGCCAGTGAGCGCCTTTGAGGCCTCCGTATACTGTCTCTTTAAGGGCTGCCTTACAATTAGTCTGGGTGGGGGTTCGAGTGTTACTATGCTTGAGTCCCGCCAGGGCTGCAAAGTGAGCGCTCCCTTCTGCCATCGCTAAGCAGGCAGAAGGAGCTCAGTGGGAGAAGGAAATAGTTTGCTACAAATAATGTAGGGTAATAATGATAATGTGGGTTGTTCTGACCTGTTTCCGTTGCAGCAAAAGACTGTCTGATTATCCCCTCCATTTTGGTCCCGAACTGCCGAATTGGACCAATCAGTATCTCGGGACTCCTTGAGCCGGCTGACCAATGGGAGAACTGCTTGTCATTGGAAAGAGGCATTATGGGTTATATGCCCTTCTTGCACCACTAAAAGCAGGAGTAAATGACTGGCAAGTGGCACGACAGCCAATGGGATCGGGTAGCGCCGAACTGTAAGAAGGGTCCCATGCTACTAGGGGCAGATGCGAGTGGCTGAGGAAAAGGAAGGAGCTGTGTGCTTCTGCGTTGGTGGAGTGTTCACGTGGGAAGCGCGTGAAGGCCTGAGGTGGCCGTTTTTGCCCATTGAGTGAGTCAGACTAAATCCGCCGGCATGCAGTCGGAGGAGGCTGGTGCCAGCCCAGCTACCTACCAGGCTTAACCTGAGAGGACTGGAGAATCTGCTGAATCGCGCCCGGTCCATCCGGAAAGTGAAGCTGCTGTGTACTGCCCAAGTCTGCTGTAGGTTTATGTGGGTCTTGAGAGCAGCTGCCTGGTATGGTACCCCTCTGTAGTTTGCCATATAAATGTGTGATGAGGCTGGTGAAATTCGGGCTCGGTCCTGCCCGTGGTGAAGGAGTTGTTACTTGCTGGAGTCGTGAGTACTAACTTAGGGTAGCTCCCTGCCAAGTTTGCCGTCCGGGGTCTCAAGTTGTTTTGTTATTCTGCTGACTGCATAATTGAATTTTCTTCCCATTCTGACCTGTTCAGGAATGTAAAGGCTATCTGTGTCCGGGCCCCAACCAGCTGCCATGGTGGACTAGCCATTAGGGCTTGGGTACCCAGGGACAGTAGATATTAGGTTTAGGCCTGTGCACAGAGCCCTAGGTAGATAGGTATAGTGATAAGCCAATTACTTTGATTTCCCCCTGCCCTTGTTATTTGCCTCCCTTTAATAAATCAGATCGCTGTGTTGCAACTACACCCTGTCTAGTTTGTGCATTCCTGGTGAACTGCTGCATAGTGACTGTGATATAACTGTATCTTACTTTACAGGGGGTCCCCAGAGTGAGCGGAGAGATACTACCTGGGGGGTAAGTGTATGGGGGAGAAGTATTGTTGGAACCCTGTGTATGCCACTCAGTGGGCTGAAAGGGGTTGCAGTAACCCAGAGGGCTGTGGACTGGAGGCAGCCTCGCCAGTATTAACCTCGATGTCTGGGTGGAGGCACCCGTCAACGGATCTGGGCCCCTCACCCTATCTCCGTGGAGGCAGGCAGGGGTAGTAGCTTTAAGGGTAGCGCCCCTTGGGGGTTACAAATTGGAGGCACCACTGGGATCAGCATCCCCTAGTGGCCAAGTGGGGAAGTACATAAGAAATGGAAAAACTGGAAGGGGATATGTTGGGGAAAAATAAGTTGGGACCTATTAAGACAATGGTACACAGACTGATGGGGTAGGGTGAAGCCAAAGAGCTGGACTCCCAGAAAATTGTGTTACTGTTAGATGTGCCTTTGGGAACACCAACTGCTGACATCATTTCCGCAGCAGAGCGAGTAAAATGTTTAGGCAAAGTGGAGGTAAAAGGGCGTATGGCTGACCTGCTCGACCAGATGTTGCAGGTGCTACTCCTGTGCAGTGTGGCCATCGACCCCGAGAAGGTACCATTGGTGATTTACCCAGAGGGTGCCTCACAGGGATGGAGGCTAATTCATATTCAAGTGGTCAGTCACTCCTGGGGGTCCCCCAAATGAATAGTTTTAAAGACAAACTGCTTAAATTGCTGGCTGTGGAGGGGAGAACTACTCAGGAACTGCTGCAAGCATTGGATTTGTCTAGTGATGCTACCCCTCAGGGCTCCCCCGGCACCTCCCCCTGTCCCCCCAAGAGTTCTATTCTGGCTTCACTGCCCCTAGTAGTCCCACCTATACAGCTCGACTCCTACCGTAAGCTAAAACTTTTTTCTGGCATGGTGCCAGTGCCTCCAGAGGAGGATGACCTAGAAGCTTGGATGGACTATGCCACCCCCTTAGTCCAGGAATGGCAATGCTCTGAGAGGGAGAAAAGGAAGAGGCTGATGGAGTGCTTGCGGGGTCCCGCTTTAGAAGCCATTAGGTTTTTGCGGGCCACCAGTCCGGAAGCCACCTTCACAGAGTATCTCTCTGCTTTAGAAGGGGTGTTTGGGAGTACAGAGACTGGTAAAGATTTACTATGGAAATTCAGGTCTGCTAAGCAGTGGAGGAATGAGAAACTGTCCGCTTTCGTCACTAGGGTGGAGCAGGCTTTGCAGAAGGCCTATAGAAAGGGGGGAATCACTGCCACAGCCTTGAATCAGGTCAGGTTAGAACATGTTTTAAAGTCTGCCAGATTCTCTAGTGTAATACTGTTAAAACTCTAGTTACATGATCGACGGGCTACCCTGCCTGAATATTGTCAATTAATGAGGGGATTAGAGAGGTGGAGACCATGAAGAGGGTGGGAGCCATGTGTGGGGGCGGTGAACCCTAGTGGGACCCCTGAGCTTAGCACCCCTGAGGAGATCAGCCTGTCCAGAGGGTTTGAGGGATCCCCAGATTTTCCAGGTGCTGTGGGAATGTGAGTTATTTCCTCCGACCCCCCACGTAGAGAGTGAGTTGAGGGCCGAGGTCAGGAATTTACGGGAACTGGTGAGGGACCTGAAGCAATCTACTATGTACCCTGTTAGGTCCGGGGCCCCTGAGACAAACAGAAACCAGACCCCTGGCCCAAAGGAGCCCCTCATCCCTCTCAGGGCCCCCCATAGATAAGGTATCAACCACCAAATAGTGACCCCCGGGACCCTAAGTTCTGTTACCATTGTGGAGAAGATGGGCGTTTTCAACCTGAGTGTCAGAGGCCAGAGAATTTAAGGAAAATCAACAGTAGATTGATCACTTGGCATCTCAGGGCCCAGTCTCGACCCCCTAGGAAATGTTTTTTAACTCGGGCCCAGGCTCAGCTGACTCTCAATACTGTGGCCCCTGACTGGTCTGATGTGGTCGAGCCTGCAATGGAGACCCCGGGTGCGAGTAAATGGGATTCCCACTCGAGCTGTATTAGACAGTGGCTCTCAGGTAACCATCATGTTTCAGGACTGGTATCAGACACACTTACCTGAGGTGCCTTTGCAACCCTTGACTGGTCTACATGTGTGGGGGTTGAGTGACAAGGCATATCCGTATTTGGGGTATATCCGGGTTTGGTTATCATGCTCTACCTCTGTGGCTGGAATGGATGAGCAGGTGGAAACCTTAGCTTTAGTCTGCCCGCCCACTGGACTGTATGATGGGGTGACTTTGTTGATTGGGACGAATGCCCATATGTTTGGACGATTGGCCCAGTTGTGCTCAGAAAAGCAAGCATTCAAAACTGGGCGAGCCCTAAGGATATCCGCTGTGATCCAAAAGGCAGTTGCAACTCAAAAGAAGGTTAGCCAGGAGGAACCTAAAGGCCCGGTGGGGATGGTGTGGAAAAAGGACCCGGCCCCAGTGATACTCGCCTCGAATGCCCAATGTGTCCTGCGTGGAGAGGTACAACTAAGGACGGATGTTAAAAATAAGTTGTTGATGTTGGATGCGCCTGGGGAGGGAAGATTGCCTGAGGGACTGTTGGTAAGCCAGTATCTTGCCGGCTAGAGCTCATGCTTATGTCAAGAGATGATGGTTCAAGTGCATAATGTGTCCGACAAAGAGATTCGAATAAGAAGAGGGTTCACCCTGGCAAGTGTCCATTGTGCAGATACTGCAGTACAGCCAAATAGCAAGGGTCCCGGGACAGACGAACGAGTTACTCCTGACTTGTTTGATTTCGGTGACTCCCCATTGCCAGCTAAATGGAAAAAGAGGATCAGTGAGAGGCTTGCCAAAAGGGACCAGGTTTTCTCCCTAAAAGAGTGGGATGTGGGATGTGTGCAAGGGGCTGAGCATCACATTCGGCTGCATGACGAAAGGCCTTTCTGAGAGAGATCCCGGCGCCTGGCTCCAGCTGACATAGATGACGTGAGGCGGCATCTGCAAGAGATGTTGGCTGCTGGTGTGATACAAGAGTCCAGAAGCCCCTATGCCTCCCCCATTATAGTGGTAAGGAAGAAGAATGGGGTGGTTAGGATGTGTGTTGACTATCGCACTTTGAATCGGTGGACCATCCCCGACCAGTATACCATGCCATGCATACAGGATGCCTTGGACTGTTTAAATGGCGGTAAGTGGTTCTCTGTGTTGGATCTCCACAGTGGGTACTACCAGATCCCGATGGCCTCAGAGGACCGGGAGAAGACTGCATTCATTTGCTCCCTAGGTTTCTATGAGTTCATTCGGATGCCTCAGGGGATTTCAGGCATCCCTGCCACCTTTCAGCGCCTTATGGAGAGGGCCGTGGGGGATATGAATTTGCTCCAGTGTTTGGTCTATCTAGATGACGTCATAGTGTTTGGACGTTTGTTGGAAGAACACGAGCAGCGATTATTTAAGGTCTTGGATCAGTTGGAAGAGTTCGACCTCAAGCTGTCTATAGATAAGTGTCAATTCTTCCAGACTTCTGTAAAATATGTGGGCCACATAGTGTCTATTGAGGGCATAGAGACTGACCCTAGCAAAGTGGAGGCCTTGACTACTTGGCCTCAGCCCAGGAACTTGAAAGAGTTGCAATGGTTTCTGGGGTTTTGCGGATATTATAGGCGATTTGTCAAGGACTATTCGCGACTGATTCGTCCTCTCCTCAATTTCACTCAGGGGTACCCTCCTACACACAAAAAGTATAAGAAAGTTGTGCAATCTGAGACAGAGAAGAGGTATTTCCAGCCGAATGAACTGTTTGGGGATCGTTGGACTGTTGAGTGTGAGGATGCTTTCTATGACATCATATATCAACTTACAAATGCCCTCCGTGTTGGCCTATGCTGACCCGGCCAAGCCCTATGTTCTCCATACCGATGCTAGTCTTCAAGGATTGGGGGCTGTGTTATATCAGGAGCACTCAAATGGCCTGAGACCTGTAGCTTTTGCCAGCAGAAGTCTGTCTCCTTCAGAAAAAAAAACTATCCCGTGCATAAGCTAGAGTTCCTGGCTCTGAAGTGGGCCATTGTTGATCAGTTTCATGACTATTTGTACAGTGCCAAGATATTGATGAAGACTGATAACAATCCTCTGACCTATGTACAATCCTCAGCCAAGTTGGACGCCACTGGCCACAGGTGGCTCTCTGCCTTGGCCACCTACGACTATGCTGTTGAATACAGGGCCAGTTTAAACCATATAGATGCGGATGCCCTCTCTCGGAGGCTATGTCCCAAACTGATTGGATCAGGTTGTCTGAGCCTGACATAAGAGCCCTTTGCCAGAAGTTCGACAAGGAAGAACAGGTGTCCCCGGATGCTGTGAACTGTACGGTGGATTGCTTGGGGCCATCTGAGAACTGCATACCTGCTGCCTACTGTCATTTTTCCGTGCTGGACACTAGTTCACTGCCCCAGTTTGACAATACTAGTCTTCAACAGGCTCAATCCCGAGATTCTATGATAAAACTGGTTGTGAAAGCCTTGCAGGCCGGGCGGGATGTGTCCAAATTGTGCTCCACCAACTTAAGAGCCACCTTGTTATACAAAGAAGGGCCCAAATTAAGGCTGATTAACCAACTACTACACCGAGAGACTGTAAATAAAGAGGACCAGATCATCAAACAGCAGCTGGTGCTGCCTTCAGCATTAAAGGAACTGGTCTTAAGGTCCTTGCATAATCAGATACGGCATCTTGGCATCGAACGAACACTTGATTTGGTACGAGCCTAGTTTTACTGGCCAAAAATGAGTGCAGATGTAGAGCAGTATGTCAATACCTGTAGTCAGTGTTTGCAAAGGAAAGCCTTCCCCCCAGAGAGCTGCTCCCATGGTCAACATTACCACTAGCGCCCCTATGGAACTAGTCTGCATTGATTTCTTGAGTCTAGAACCAGATCTGAAAAATATCAGTAATATATTGGTGGTTACCGATCATTTCACCTGGTATGCACAGGCGTTCCCTACTAAGGATCAGAAAGCAACCACGGTGGCTAAGATACTTGTTGAAAACTTTTTTGTCCACTACGGGGCCCCCCAGCGGATCCATTCCAACCAGTGAAGGGACTTCAAGAGCTGCTTGATTAAAGAGACGCTGTCTTTGTGGGGGGTGCGAAAGTCAAGAACCACCCCCTACCATCCTCAGGGAGATCCCCAGCCTGAAAGGTTTAACCACACATTGCTTGACATGTTGGGCACATTGCAACCCAAAGACAAACCGAGATGGAGCCAGCAGATTAGCACCCTGGTCTACGCTTATAACTGCACCAAGAGTGATGCCACGGGATTTTCCCCGTACAGACTGATGTTTGGGAGAGAGGCTAGATTGCCTGTGGATGTGTGCTTTGGAGTTCCCCCCTGATGGGGTGCAAGCAGAAAATCATCTACAATACGTACAGAAGCTGAAGGCCCAGTTAAACCATGCTTATCAGTTGGCCCAGACCATGGTTGCTAAAAGAAACTTGGCCAATAAGGAGAGGTATGACAAGAAAGTGAAGACACTGGTGCTAAGAGAAGGGGATAGAGTGTTGCTGCGAAATCTGGGGCTGCATGGAAAACATAAGATTGCTGACCTGATGGTACCCTCATTGTTGTGGGACAACTGGCCGATTTGCCTGTATATAAAGTGCGACCTGAAAACGATTCCAAAGATGTGAAAACTATTCACTGAAATCATCTGCTGCCAATCGGGCAAATCCTGATTGAAGCCGAACCTTCAACTGCTGCCCCCTCCTGGCCTGTGACTAGATCTGCTGCCAAGAAAAGAACCAAACCCGTGGATTCTTCAGCAAGCCAACCAAGAGAGCATTGTTTAAATCCTGCAGAAGGAGATGATCAACAATCGGTGTCGGAAGACAATGAAGATGACATTGAATACTATCCATCTTACGAACTGAGCCAGTTGTTTTGGGGCAATCCCCTTGTTAACTCTGGAAATGAGATTGGCCCGTCTGGACTGTTTGAGCCCCATACTTTGTTTCCGGAGCCAATACCTCTAGAAGATGAGCTGGGTAGCAGAAAAGCCCAAGGGTGGGGTCCTTAAGCCTGGCTGAACTGTCCGGCCTGGCTGAATTATCTGACTTCTCGGATGAAGAGAGTGAGGTGGGGGGAAAAGCCAGTGATATGCCAGAACCTGAAGAATATTTTGAATGCCCTGATGGTTCCTCACTAGTAGCTACACAGCCCTCAGCTGAGCCCAGTGGAGTGGGTCCTGGGGTAGAGGGTCAGGCCACCAATAATACTATGGGCACTGGGCCCTATTCCCCTGTGGAGGTTCCCGTCCCTAATGTCAGTGGGGCTGAGTTGGAATCAGGGCCTGTTTCAGGGTTCCCCGAGACACCTAGACGCTCCAGCCGAGTACGACCTGTAATAAAGTTGAGTTATGAGTCTCTGGGTCAGCCAGTATGACCTGCCCTTAAATGTGGTCCACAAAGGGGTGTATGTGTCCCCGAGCTCCTTACCTAAGCTAGCTTTGGGGGATAACTCTAGTTTGTTGGTATTACCCTTTGGGTGTGGTGCCCCTACTTTAGGTGACCCACCAGTAACTGAAATGGAGGGGTTCCCCCAGTCCCAGGGCCATCAGCAGGAAATATTGACCTGATTGGGAAAAAAAAGGAACAAAGGGTTATGTGTATACAATGTTGTATAACCCATAGTACACTGTGAATATTCATGTATGTAATGCAAAGTGTGATGTAGTGTCAATTAGGCTGTGTGTCTTCAAGTGAATTAAGGATAATTACTTGTCGCGGATGCCAAGTTTTTCCAGGCCAGGGAGGGTGTAACCCCTTTGCAAATTGGGGTTCCTAAAAGCTTCCCAGTAGCTCGTTTAAATGCTCCATGCCTGGCTGGTGTTCGGCGTTTAAGCCGTTTTCACATAGTAGCCAGTGAGCGCCTTTGAGGCCTCCATATACTGTCTCTTTAAAGCCTGCCTTACAATTAGTCTGGGTGGGGGTTCGAGTTTTACTATGCTCGAGTCCCACCTGGGCTGCAGAGTAAGCGCTCCCTTCTGCCATTGCTAAGCAGGCAGAGGGAGCTCAGTAGGAGAAGGAAATTGTTTGCTACAAATAACGTAGGGTAATAATGATAATGTGGGTTGTTCTGACCTGTTTCCGTTGCAGCAAAAGACTGTCTGATTATCCCCTCCATTTTGGTCCCGAACTGCCGAATTGGACCAATCAGTATCTTGGGACTCCTTGAGCTGGCTGACCAATGGGAGAACTGCTTGTCATTGGAGAGAGGCATTATGGGTTATGGCGCCTTCTTGCACCACTAAAAGGCAGGAGTAAATGACTGGCAAGTGATGACAGCCAATGGGATCGGGTAGCGCCCGAACTGTAAGAAGGGTCCCATGCTACTAGGGGTAGATGCGTAGTGGCTGAGGAAAAGGAAGGAGCTGTGTGCTTCTGCGCTGGTGGAGTGTTCGCGCAGGAAGCGCGTGAAGGCCTGAGGCGGCTGTTTTTGCCCGTTGAGTGAGTCGGACTAAATCCGCCGGCATGCAGTCGGAGGAGGCTGGTGCCAGCCCAGCTACCTACCAGGCTTAACCTGAGAGGACTGGAGAATCTGATGAATCGCGCTCGGTCCATCAGAAAGTGAAGCTGCCGTGTACTGCCCAAGTCTGCTGTAGGTTTATGTGGGTCTTAAGAGCAGCTGCCTGGTATGGTACCCCTCTGTAGTTTGCCATATAAATGTGTGATGAGGCTGGTGAAATTCAGGCTCGGTCCTGCCCGTGGTGAAGGAGTTGTTACTTGCTGGAGTCATGAGTACTAACTCAGGGTAGCTCCCTGCCACGTTTGCCATCCGGGGTCTCAAGTTGTTTTGTTATTCTGCTGACTGCCTAATTGAATTTTCTTCCCATTCTGACCTACTCAGGAATGTAAAGGCTATCTGTGTCCGGGCCCGAACCAGCTGCCACGGTGGACTAGCCATTAGGGCTTGGGTACCCAGAAACAGTAGATATTAGGTTTAGGCCTGTGCACAGAGCCCTAGGTAGCTAGGTATAGTGATAAGCTAATTACCTTGATTTCCCCCTGCCCTTGTTATTTGCCTCCCTTTAATAAATCAGATTGTTGTGTTGCAACTACACCCTGTCTAGTTTGTGCATTCCTGGTGAACTGCTGCATAGTGACTGTGATATAACTATATCTTACTTTACAGGGGGGCCCCGGAGTAAGCGGAGAGATACTACCTGGGGGGTAAGTGTATGGGGGAGAAGTATTGTTGGAACCCTGTGTGAGCCACTAGTGGGTCGAAAGGGGGGTTGCAGTAACCCAGAGGGCTGTGACCGAGGCAGCCTCGCCAGTATTAACCCTGACCTCTGGGTGGAGGCACCCGTCAACGGATCTGGGCCCCTTACCCTGTCTCCGTGGAGGTAGGCAGGGGTAGTAGCCTTAAGGGTAGTGCCCCTTGGGGGTTACAGTAGTTTAAAAGAAGAGAATGTGGTCATATTTTAAAAAACAAAAGAGAGACATCTATTTTCTCCAGGAAACCCACATGACAAGAGAAAAGTCGACAAAACCGGCACAGTCTTGGGGAGGGGCTTTACTGATTGCACCCATCTCCTCCAAAGCCAGTGGAATGGCAATATGGATCCATCCTCAGTTAACAGTAGAGACCCACACAACAATTGCGGATCCGACATTACTATAGGGGGCGCTAGATTTACACTGGTAGTAGTTTACGGCCCGAACATAGATGACCCAAATTTTCTTCGCCACTTAACTTTGACCCTGTCCCCATTCCCCAATAACCTGATCATAGGGGGTAACTTCAACACCTCCTGGGACCAAGAAATGGACCACTCTGGAATGAGGAGGAGTTCCCCCTTCCAAGTAGTTCAATAGTGCTAAGAGATTTGATGGGGGATAGGGCCTTGCAAGAGGTGTGGAGATATTTTCACCAAGCTAAATCAGAATATTCCTTCTATTCCCCAGGCCACCAAATATTCACCCATACAAATTACTTTTTGGTATCACTGGACATCCTGAGAGAAGTTAAAGACCCAAAATATGGACTGATCCATGTGTCAGATCATGCCCCTCTTAAAATGCTGGTCCCCTCGGTCCGGGCATGCCCACCTACACGTCAGTGGAGACTGGATCTGACACTATTAGCTTCAGATCAGTACAGGGAGCATATGAAGAAAGTCACTGGGGAGTACTTACTCTATAACAAACTGGATTATACCTCCACAGCGACCACCTGGGAAGCCCTTAAGGTGGTAGTAAGAGGGGCCACTATCTTGTATGCAGCAAACCTATGACGGGAGAAATATAAGAATGAGAGGGACATAGAAAATAAGATTCTCAAAATAGATAAAGCAATGATGGAGACTGGAAATCTCAGTAGTATGGGGGAGCTAAAGGTACTCAAGGGAAAGCTAACTTAATTTGCATCCAAGAGAACAGAGAAGGACATATTGAAAACAGGGGCAAAAGCTTATTTTGAGGGGGACACTGCAGGTAAGTGGCTGGCCTGGATAATAAAAGCAAAACAAACAGAAAAAGTCATATTGTCGCTGGACGCCTCCGATGGGGTAACCACTTCAGACCTGGTACAAATTAATGACACTTTTTGTGATTTCTATGAAACTCTGTATAGGTCGGAGGCCTCACCTGGGGCTGATCCGGAGGCATATGTGAACAAGGTCCATCTCAACTCAATATCTGAGGGTGAGAGGGAGGCTCTATATACCCAGATATCAATGCAAGAAGTCAAGGAAGCTATTTGGGACTCAAACTTAGGAAGGGCCCGGGCCAAGATGACATTCCTATGGAGTTCTAGAAATGATTTTGGGAGGACATTTGTCACATTTTGGTATCTATGATACAGGAGGCTCTGGAGTCAGGGTCCCTTCCTCCATCCTTGTAAATGGCCACAATTATTGTTCTCCCCAAATCCGGCAAGGGCCCCCCAAAATGCAGGTCATACAGACCCATTTCACTATTAAATGCGGATTACAAGATCCCGGCAAAACTATTAGCTAAAAGGTTGGAGCCAATATTGCCCTCCCTTATAAATCAGGATCAGTGTGGGTTTGTTAAAGGAAGACAGGTGAAGCACAACCAGCATACAACCCTAAATACAATTTACAAAAGGGTGAACCATAGGGGGATCAAAACAAGGGCCTTCTGGCACTAGACGCTGAGAAGGCCTTTGACGGGGTGGAGTGGGCATTCATTTTTGCCACTCTCAGGAAGTTCTGATTGGGCCATAAGATCATAGCTTAGATTAAGAACCTTTACACCACCCCAAAGACCCAAATCTTCACAAATGAAATTTTATCGCCACCTTGCCCTCTCACAAGAGGTACTCGTCAGGGGTACCCTTTCTCGCCCCTCCTGAATGTACTAACGATGGAGGTCTTGGCTTCTTCTATCCATCAGAATCACAATATACAGTGGTGTAGGATTAGGGGGTCAGCATCAGGTCATCTCACTATTTGCTGATGATGTGCTGCTGTTTCTCAGGGACCCCGATCACTCTATTCTGCACTTAGCTGAGTTCTTTGAAGTTTATGGCCCTTTATCAGGCCACAAAATAAACTGGGCCAAATGCGAGTGGCTCCCCCTGGGCAATGCTCCCAAGGGAGTGGTTATAGAGGGTTTACATATATCCCCAGCAGCATCTACAAAATACCTAGGGGTTATTATCCCCAGGAAACTTTCATCCCTATTCAAAATTAACTACACACCTCTTTTGAAAAAAATTCAAGCCCAATGTGAGAGATGGAACGATTTTCCTCTAACCTTAATAGGGAAAGTAAATCTGGCAAAAATGTTCATACTACCCCAATGTCTTTATCTCTATCAATCTTTATCAGTGTGGATCCCCCAATACTATTTCAAATCACTCAAGAGGGCAATTGGGACTCTTTTGTGGGGTAACAAAAGACCTAGAATTAAACAGGAGGTCCTATGAAGAAAAATAAAGGAGGGGGGGGGGACTGGGCCTCCCAAACCTTAAAAATGTATTACCTGGCAGCTCAATTGTCAGCCCTACTAAATATATACCAAACAGGCAGTGAAGGTAAGATGTGGGTGGGACTAGAAAATGACAGTGATGAACTCATGCTGGAGCCTCAGTTGTTTGCATCAGTGCTAAATTGGTCTGCTCTTAAGTTTTTTAAGAACCCTTTCCAAAGAACAACACTTTGGGTCTGGTACATGTCCCACAGGATGGTGAATTACCCACCTACTTTGTCCCTAGACACAGACATTGGGCTTGCTTTGTGGGGGGGGGAGTTACCCATTCCGGAGAGGCAGACAATAGGGGTCTGGAGGGAGAGCGGCCTCCACTTGGTACATCAATTATACAAACATGAAACTGTTCTCTCATACCGGTCCATATCTGACAGGTGTGGTCTCAACCCCTCCCACTTCTTTACATTTTTGCAAATCTGGCTTAGATTGAGAGGTGGGGGGGTGGCGGACCCTGGGTTCCTTTGCCCTCAATAGTCCCTGTTAGAAGAATGCATAAGAGAGTCCCTGCAACACATCAAACCAAGGCTGATGACCAAGTGCTATGGACTTTACTGGGAGCCCTGCCAGATGTAATCCAATCTTTAAGAAGCAAATGGGTAATGACCTGGGGGTTGAAGCACTGATGGAAGGGAACTGGAGGATAATTTTTAGCAAAGGTATGAATTGCTGTGTTAATAACATGCTGAGAGCCGTACACTTCAATATACTACACAGATTATACTTCATCCCCGCTCTGGCCCATAGGATAGACCCAGATCACTCGGATCTTTGTCTGAAGTAGTGCAAGGTGCAATGAGGAATGTTTTTTCACCTGATCTGGGCATGTCCTAGGATTAGGAACTACTGGGCAGGGATCATTACAATCACACAGGCCTCCCTTGGGGACTCCCAACAGTTAGGACCAGGGGCAATTATCCTGGGCCTCCCAGGCTCACTGAGACCGGGAGAAAGGCTGGGCCACCCTCTGTGGCCACTGGCTTTGGCGGTAGGAAAACAGGTTATGGCCTACCATTGGGGGCGAGAATCCCTACCAACGATCATGGAGCGGGCACAAAAGCCAGAACAGTGCATGAAGATAGAGCACATGCAATATAAAGCCCAGGGCAGAGAAGATACAGTAAGTTTAGAAAGATCTGGAAGCCCTTGGAAATTGCCATGACTCAGCAATGGTTCCCGAGCATCTGAGCAACTTGGGGAAGTATTCTGGCAGTAGCATACAAACAACCTTCTGTTGGACTGCCATCTCCCAATTCCATCACGAACAATTCCACTCAAGTCTAATAGTTGATTAATAGAAACTCTATTATTAAACTACAAACAGATGTGCTAAGATCTAGCTTATCTCTGTGCAATGCCATCTTGATTTGTATATTTGAGACTCTGTTAATATATGATAAGCAATTTCATAACAAATGATTGTTAACCATGGTATTGCTGTACAAAGTCTCATAATGCCAGCTTAATTGTATGCTCTGGATGTTATCCTGTGCTGTACCTTGAAAATAAAGTTTGAAAAAAAAATGTCTCTAAGTAGTTTTTTGGGGGAGGAAAAGGAGATTTGGCACCTGACTTTGCATTTATAGAGATTTAATGCATGGTCAGGTGACATCTCTAGATTTTTCTAGCTATTTTATAAATAGACTGAAGCTGTCTGTTATGTAGCTACACAAAATGGTCATGCTGTGTCAAACAGGAGTGGAACTGCGATCATACTGTACAGAGCTTCTGCTACACTGCAGCTGGTCAGCTTAACAAAGTAAAAAAAAAAAAGTATTTCACGTTCCTGGCAAAAATTCAGACAAATGGAGCTGTCATTTTTACTGTTGCCACTCAGAATAGATCGCAACTAAAAACTGTGGTGAAAACAATTTTTTTTTTCCTCAACAGAAGGAGCAACTCTCCAAAACCATGTTCTGTTTTGTAACAACTAACCCCCACTGGCAGCAAATGGCACTTCTTCCCCCCAAATTCAAATCTGTGTGCTGCAAAAACAGCCCATTGTTAGGTTTCCATTTCCTCAGTAACCACCCAACTCCACTGCTGTCTCTCCTGACTATACAGATCTCATGCACCACATGGACCCAGGCTGCAGCATGAGGGAACTATTTCATAGAAACATAGAATATGGTAGCAGATGAGGACTGCTTGGCACACCTAATCTGCCCATTTCCCTACCTGATGGATAAGTTGCAGATTCTAGTTAATCAACAACTTACTTCCTCCTACCCCCCACTAGAATTGCCTTATGTCTGTCCCAGGCATTCTTGAATTCTTTCACTGTTCCTGACTCCACAACCTCCTCAGGAAGGTTGTTCCATGCATCTACAACCATCTCTGTGAAAAAATACTTTCTAACATTACCTCTGAGCCATCCCCTGTCTATCTTCAAATTGTGCCCCTTGTTCTTGCACATCTCTTTTTCTGAAAAATGCTGCCCTCTTGTACTTTGTTAATTCCCTTAAGATACTTGAAAGTTTCAATCATGTCCCCCCACACTCCCTCCTTTCCTCAAGGGTATACATATTGAGCTGCTTTAGTCTCTCTTCATATGTCTTCTGGTGCAGACCCTGCACCATTTTGGTTGCCCTCCTCTAAACAGCCTCCACTCTGTCTATGTTTTTGCGGAGATGAGGTCTCCAGAATTGCACGCAGTACTCCAGATGGGGTCTCACCAACTGTCTGTACAGAGGAATAACAACTTCTTGTTTTTTACTGTTGATGCCTCTCCCTATGCATCCCAGTATCCCCCAGCCCTCCTTAATGCCTTCTCACATTACTTGCCCACCTTTAGGTCATCTGATATAATCACTCCTAGGTCTCTTTCGATTTTTGTTGTTGTTATCATCTCACCCCACATTGTGTACTCTTCGCCTAGGTTTTTGTTTCCCAGATGCATTACCTTGTACTTACTCGGTTGCTCGGTTACTTGGTTTATGGACAAGAGAAGACCAAAGCCCATCAAGGTTGTCCTCCACACCTTGTGGATCATTAAACCTTTCATGTTGTTTCTAGGAGCCATTTATAAAGTTTAGTTTTAAAGATTTTTATGTTCTCACAGTCTATGATGTCCTGTGGCAAGGAATTCCAGATTCTAGGGGCTCTGACTGTAAAAATTGCTGCCTTTTATTTGTTTTTGCTCGATCAATTCCTATTTGTTTATTATGGTTTCTTGCTACAATTTTCCTTGATGTGAAAGACAGTCCACATAAATCCATTAAGGTAGCAGAGTGGGTGATCTTGAAGAGCTGAAGAAGATCACCTCTTGTTCTTCTAAGAATAAGTGAATATAGTCCCATTTTATGGAGCCTAGTTCCGTAGTCTAGCTGTGAGAGATGTGGTACGAGTTTTGTAGCTCTTCTCTTGACCTGTTCAATTCTAGTAATGTCTGCAATCAGATAGGGACTCCAAAAGGGTGATCCATAGTCCATGTGAGGTCTAATGTGTGTTTTATAAAGAGACATAATGCATTCCTCTGTTTTAAGAACAAATGTGTTATTAATTCTATGAAGAAGAGCATTAGTGTGGTTAGCTACTTTATTACAATGATCAGTATATGACAATTTGTTGTTTACTAGTATTCCCAGGTCCTTTTCCACAAATGATTCCCTGATAGTAATATTGTTAAGGCAATATGTTTGTTTGGGATTTTTATTACCCATGTGCAATACCGAGCATTTTGACACATTGAAAGACATTCTGTTGACATTTGCCCAGCATTCAATTCTAGCAAGATCATTTTTTTAAGATATTTCTATTTATGTCACTGTCAACACATCCACCCAACTTGGTGTCATTTACAAATTTTGAAATTGTATTATTTGATGAAATAGTTAGATCACTAATAAAGATGCTGAACAGTATGGGTCCCAGAACAGAGCCCTGGGGAACACCGCTAGATACCTTTCTTCTTTCCGAATGTTCCCCATTTACCCTAACACTCTGGGTTCTGTCATACAACCAACTATGAACCCATGACACAATACCGTGTGAAAACCCCAGATTAGTTAGTTTATTTATCAGTATAGCATGTGATACCTTATCGAAAGCTTTACTATAATCAAGTAAGATGACATCAACTGGGATATTGAGGTCCAAATTTTTGCTAATCATGTTGTAAAAAGACAGCAAGTTGGTTGTACATGAATAACCTGATTTAAATCCATGCTGTGTAATATCTTCTGTAATACTTCTTTGCATTGAATCTGAGCTGCCATATATTTGGCCATTCCTCCAACCTTGCCAAGTCCCTTTTCATCCTTTCCACCCCACCTTGTGTATCAACCCTGTTGCAGATCTTTGTGTCGTCTGCAAAGAGACATACTTTTCCTTCCAGGTGCTCTCCAGTGTCACTTATAAAGACATTAAAGAGGACTGGTCCCAGTACCAAACCCTGCGGTACCCCGCTAGTTACCCTCCTTTATTCACTGTGGACTCCGTTTACTATTACCCTTTGTGTTCCATTGTCCAGCTAGTTTTTTATCCAGGCTGCCACCTTGGAACCCACTCCAAGGCTGGCTAACTTGTATATTAATCTTTTGTGCAAGACTGTGTCAAATGCCTTGCTAAAATCTAGGTAGGTGTTTTCCACAAAAATTATATATATGAACAGCAAGAAAAGAAGCTACAGATAAATAACAACCTCTCTTTTTTACAACAGCAATAAGGTACTCCCAGGGGATAAGTTAATGCTCAAGTTAATCATCCCCTGAGGCACACAGCACTCATCTGCACCTCATGCCACATTACACCCCAAGGGGGTGATTAACTAGAACATTAACATAACCCCTGGTCATTTCTTATTGCTAAATTGCTCTCCAACGCTATCCATTCTGGTGGTGTACATCCTGAGCCCTGTTGGGGCAGCACTAAGTGGCTTAGCGCTGGGCTGACATGGCCCTTGATTCAGTGGAATCATGCTTGCATGCTATTGTAGTGAATACAGCATCTTCAGGCACCTGGGAACGTGCAAGGTGCAGTGCAAATTTTTGCACTGTGCTTTATACATATTTGAATATAAAGCCTCTGGTGTGTGCACAGTTTTCCTTTTGCAAGTGCTTCCCTAGTGCAATGTCTATGGGAAGTTCAACAGCCCAGGCCACCCCCCCCTCCCCGATCACAATCAGTGGGGTCCTAGAACAAAAAGAAGGCTCCTGAATTCAAATCTCACTTGGTATAAGTTGATTAGAGCTTTTTACAAATGGGACATAGTGCTCTCAAATTTAGGAGGGTGGAGTGTTATATATTGTTTGTTATAAGGGTATCTACTCAATGATAAAGCAGGATTTACTGTGTTGCATTACATATTTTTTATTTCCTATGAACTACAAAGCCCAGAATGCCTTGCATGACTCAGGGAGATTATGTCATAGTGGAGAATGGAGAGAGAGAGAGGGAGAGAGAATGAATTGTGGAAAGTTGCAATCCATGCTGTCTGTTTTCTTTGTATTCCTTCCTTCTAGTAAATATATTGCAAAGTTCACACATGCGTGTGATAATTTTGTACCTTTCTAAAATGCAAGGCAACAGATACACCATCCACATTAATCACTTTGGACTCCATGCCTGCACAAGAGAGTGGGACAACCTGTGGGGACTACCCAGAGAAACAAGGTCCACAATCCACCTGCAAGGATGCAAAGAAGCCCACAATAAGTGTGGCAGTATGATTAGAAAGGTCAAATCTGACTTCTGCAAGGACCAGCAGACCCAGAACTGGAACACTGGCAAAAGTTTCTAAAACAAATGTCTCTGAGCTCCTTAGTAAGGAAGATAAAACTTGACTTAAAATGCTGTTGGTTGAAGTCAAGAGGTCCTTGATACTACCAAAAGTGCCAACTATTTCAATTCAAAACTAATAGATAAAGTGCTGGGGTAAACTAGTCACCCACATTTCATCTTTGTAATAGATTGGCAGTATAGCTGCCACTGGCAATGAAACAAATTATTGTTGATAGTTTTAAGATATAAAGGAGAGACCATCTCTTCCTATTTGGTCTCTTTGGTTTTTAAGAAGAACATCTTGGGAAGGAGGAGGGTCAAGAAGCTGTGACCACTTCCCTAGAAGCTGCAAATGTGTGGGGGGAAACACAACTGAAAGCTGCTTATTGTCTGAAATAGCCTGATCCATTTAGCTTTTTGTGTGGTTTTAACCACACTACAAATTGTTATTTTTTAAACTTTGGGATCTTAGACCACGAGAGGACAAACCAGAAGTCAACAGAGAGCTACTTCTGGTCTTCCCCCACCCACTACAAATGCTGGTGCCTGTGGGAGTGTCGTCGAGCACAGCATTGGCGATATGGCAGATACACCGGATGTTTGTTTCATGTCAGCTGGGTCAGATTGGAAAACTGCCAGGGATTCTGATTGAGGATCATCAGAAAAGGAATCAAAGGAAAGCTAGTAAGAAAGAAAAGCATAGCTACTACCTATACCCTAGATACATACTCTACTTCACTTTGGAATGTACCTAGTCCATTATGCAGGAGGTAATGGAGTCCCAGGCAAGCAGCTCACATGTGCTGAGAGAGAGAATCAATGCCTGGTAGAATGCATAAATTGCAATATGTACCAATGTAGGCAGTATGACCCCCAAGGTAAATACCTTTGTATGTGATGAATGCGCACTAAATGAAAAATTAATTATGGAGCTAGATAAGTTACAGGAAGGCCTACTGTAGGAAGAACACAGGAAATACACAGTATGGAAGCTTTCTTGCAGACTCTGGAACTAGAGAAAGAGAACCTTATGAAGACAACATTAAATGCAGTTGGCGAACAAAATCAGCAAGAAAAGACTGAAGGAAGAGGACAGCCCAGGGAATTGAATTAATAATGGGGAAAGGCAGTTTAGACAGAGAGAGTGAAGCTGATGTAACCACTTCCTCTGGGGAATGGGACACAGTACAGCAAAGACACAAAACCAAGTGTAGCAGGTGGGATGAGAGGCATAACCCTTTCACTATCAATGTCCAAAACAAGCATGCTGTTTTAGAAATAGAAGAGAAGCAAACTGAGATTAGCATGCCTCCAAACCATTTAAATTCAGATATAGCCATTGAAGCTACAGCAGGCCAGGAATGTCAGACTCAAAATAATAAGACTCTATAATAAGATTCACAGATTCAATGATCTATAACAGAGACAAAATACAATGGTGACATGTTTGCCAGGGGCTAATATAAATGACTTAACCTCCAGACTAGACAATAAACTGGCAGGGACAGGTGAAAAACCTATAAGTGGTCCATATAGGGACAAACAACATAAAACAGGTCAAACGAGAGGGAGATCACGAGAGACTATGAAAACATAGGTAGAACGTTAAAAGACAGAGGTGGGAGGATTGTTTTTTCAGAAATTTTACCAGAACCAAGGGCAACTGCAAACAGGCAGAGACGAATCAGTACGTTAAACAAGTGGCTCAGGGAATGGTGCCAAGCAGAGAACTTTGAATTCATTAGAAACTGGGCAGCCTTCAACCATAGGAATGATCTGTACACCAATGATGGATTCATCTGAACAAATAGAGGGAGCTAGGCTTCTTGGGAATAAAATATTAAATGCAATCTCAGATACTTTAGCAAGCATTTGTCAAAGCAGAATGTTTGCTTGCTGGTATTAGCATTGGAAATGCAGGAGTTAGAGAGACGCAGAATAGGAATAGCAGTGAAGTATTGAACTTCACACCAACCCCACCTCCACCCTGCAGAGACGGACAGGCATCGAGGTATGCATTTGGGTCGTCACCCATAACATTCATGCCATTTCACATCACCCTATCCTGCAGATACCGACACATGTTGAGGTGTACCTTGGGTTGTTCGACTTTACAGTCACCCTATTCCATAAGGACATATGCTGAAATGGGTGTAATATAGGAGAATGGGATGAACTCTGGAGCCGAAGAGTCCAAAGCACACCTCGATGCCTGTCACTGGCTGCATGGTGGTGGGGTGGGGGTGGAATGTCATGAGCATTACAGTTGGCAATCCAAAGGCACACCCCTGATGCCTGTCAGTCTGTACAGGGTGGGACGTTATGGTTAGAAACCCTAATGCCCTGGGTGTTTGTTGGTATTTGCACTACAAATTTTCAACATGGCCTTTCTGTGACCCCACCTCATGAAAGCATTTGGGACCTCTTCTCATGAACAGTGGCACTGTGATTTTGTTAATTTGTCCCAAACATTGTGTTCCCCCATTGACCGTGGCATTCTGCGCTAGACGTACAAAAACAGAGATCAGGCAGGATGTGAAGAATGACAACTGTACCATTCATAGGGAGGTGTGAAGAGATGGCAATGTTGAAAATCTGCAATGAAAATATTAAAAATAATCGAACTTCTGGGCTTACGTGGAAACTGGGCAATGCATGCGTGTAACACAGTCATTTAGTGGAATTTTTTCACCAGTTTTTCAACATAGGCATTTTGTGACCTCTGCTCATGAACAGTGTCACTATAATTTTTTTAATCTGTCCCAAACATTGATTTCCCACAGCGACTGTGCTATTCTGTGCCAGATGTGTAAATGCATATTTCGGGTAGGATATGAAAAATAACAGCTGTACTGTTCATAAAGAGGTGTGAAAAAATGCCAGTGTTAAAAATCTGGAGTGAAAATATTACAAATGCTCGAAATTACGAGGGTGCGTGGAAACTGCACAACGTACGCTCATAACGCAGTCATTTCATGAACGTTTGTCACCAAATTTTTAAAATAGGCATTTTAGCACCTCTGCTCATGAACAGTGTCACTGTAATTTTTTTAAATATTTCCTGAACACTGACTTCCCACAGTGACCACACTATTCTGTGCCAGAAGCGCGAAAACACATTTTGGCCAGGATGTGAAAAATGACAGCTGTACTGTTCATAGGGAAGTGTGGAAAAATGCCAATGTTGAAAATCTGGAGCAAAAATATTACAAATTTGCAAAGTTATGAGCATGCGTGGAAACTGTGCAATGCATGCTCGTAACACAGTCATTTTATGGACTTTTATCACCAAATTTTAAACATAGGCATTTTAGGACCTTTGCTCATGAACAGTGTCACTGTGATTTTCTTAATGTGTCCCAAACACTGATTTCCCACAGTGACTGTGCTATTCTGCACCAGAAGTGTGAAAACACATTTCGGTCAGGATGTGAAAAATGACAGCTGCACTGTTCATAAGGTGATGTGGAAAAATGCCAATGTTGAAAATCTGGAGTGAAAATATTATAAATTTGTGAAGTTAGGAGCGTGCATGGAAACTGCACAATGCACGCTCGTAAAACAGTCATTTTTTGGATTTTTTTTCATAAAAATTTACAACATAGGCTTTTTGAGAGCCCATCTCATGAACACTGGCACTGTCATTTTGTTAATCGGTCCCAAAAGGTGATTCCATGCAGTGACCGTGAAATCACCTTTTGGGATCAAATAACACCATGACAGAGGCTGAATTCATGAGGAGGGGTCCCAATAACCCCATGTTGAAAATTTGGTGCCAAAATTCCTAAAAATGCCTGTGATATGCACCAAAGTTGAAAAAACCCTATGTATGCCATTATACAGCTTACCGGCATTTCTTCAGTTCCCAGTCGACTTTGAAGAGGGCAGACGTGTTCCCGGTCCACCAAAGATCATCGCTCCAGGCTCCAGAGGTAAGTATGGGGTGAGGGGAGTGTGGGAAGGTAGGGTGCACAGTGGGTGGGTGCAGGTTGGGGAATGGGATGGCTACCGGCGTGGGACCATTTCCTTTCTTTCAGGGAGAAAAACAAAAAGGCGTCAGCGGGAAGGTGTTTTTTATTTTTCAGAGCTTCTTTCAGCACCTGGGCTGGGCTCCCAGTGTGCCACCTGCCTTTACAGGGTGGGGGACTTAAGCTGATGGGGATTGGGCCCCTGTCAGCAAGAATGACTGTTTAGGGGGCATGATGCCGAGGGGGACTGGGCACCCCCTCAGCACACAACAAATGGGGGAGGAGGTTACATTATGCCAACGGGGAGTGGGCTCCCCCGTCGGCAAATGAACTGGGTTGGGGCATGCCAATAGGGGAAATGGCTACCCCTGTTGGCTTTCATGGGGCTCTGAGGCAGCAGCAAGCCACTGCCGTGTTTACAAAAAATTTTACACTAGGCAAGGTACTGCCCTGCAATGATGGATCGCTCCTTCATTGCCGCAGAATGGCTGACACTGCAATGATGAGGCAGACCCTCATTGCAGTAGTGAAATCATTTCAACTTGGTGGCACTTTTGAAAGCAATGTCATCAGCACAGTGTGCCTGCATTGGTCCACCAGTGCCAAGCCCCCAATGTAGTGGCGCTGTTGGCTGCCACAGTACTGCACCTCCACAACCCACTTCTCTCCTAAGTGGTCGCATAATGTTTCTTGCACATGCGCACAAGCAAACATAACAAGGCAAGGGACAAGGGAAGGAATAATACAAATATAAAGTAGACACACAAAATGGATCATATTAAAACCAGAGAAACCCTAACATCAGGCAAGAAGAAGAAATGGCCATGAGTGGAAATGTATCTTAACAAACGCTCGTAGTTTAAATAGAATGGAAGAAAACTTAGAAGCAGAAATGACCAAAGAGAAACCAAAAATAGTTAGCATTACTGAGACCTAGTGGGATGAGCACACAGAATGGGATATGGACATTTCAGGTTACTCCTTTTTCAGACTGAATAAAAAGAAAGTAGGGGTTCTACATCTTTATGTGAAAAAGTCCATTAAAGCCACTGGTATTTTTGGTAAAATTAAACAGTCAAGTAATATGGAAACCTTATGACTACAAGTAAATCCTCAGAATAGTAAAAGTATCATTCTGGGCTTGTGCTACACACACCCAAATTCAGATGAAATGCAAAATACCACATTTTAGAGGGAATCTACGCAGGATGTGAGATGGGAGATTTAGTCCTAACAGGATATCTAAATCTACTTGATACTGATTGGGATAGAAAAACATGCAAGACAGGGTACTCTAAGGCCTTTTTAGAAATATTACAACAATGCTCTCTAATTCAACATGTTAGAAAACCTACAATGGGTGACAGTAACCTACATTTAGTGATAACATCTACTGATGTTAAAATAGAGGAATACCTGCTAAAATGACCATTAGTTAATAGTGCTCACTCAGTGGTTAATTTTAACATAGTCCACCCAAGACAAAAGACAACAGGATGTATCGGAAACTTTCTCTGTGGGAAGGCAAATAAAATAGGAATCAAAATAGCTATGGATAAAATAAACTGGGAAGAAATGCTACAAGATCATAAGGCAGAATGGGCATGGTCACTGTTTAGGGATACTATTATGAAATATGTAGCCAAAACATTCCAAAGATCAAAAACTATAATGGCAAAGGTAGAAAGTCAAAGTGGCTGATAAGGCAAATAAAAAGGACGATCAAAAGCAAATCCAGGGCTTTTTGAACACTGAAGTCTACAAATACAACAGCAAATAAAACTAAGTATGACAGCTTGGTTAAAAGGTGTAAAATTCAAATTAGGAAAGAAAAACTGAAGACTGAGATAAAACAAGCCAGAACTGCAACAAGATGTAATGAGAAAGCCTTTTATGTGTGCATATAAGCTCATTAAAACAGACTACATCAACAGTCCCTTAGAAAACAGGAATCCACAATCAGTTCCCCCTGGAAATGGCATAATAATTTAATTGGATGTATATTTCAGTTCCATATACACCAAGAAGGATAAGCAAAAAAACTACAATCAAACACCAGCAAATAATAAAGCAAACAGATACAGGCTGGATCACAATGGAAAGGATTTTAGAGAAAATAAAACTTGGCAAAAATAAAAAAAAACTTGGCACCAGACCCAGATGGTATAACAAGAAATTTGCTAAGATTGTTGGGTATAAATGTTTTAATACCCATGCAAATCATTTTCTGCAAATCTCTTAAAGAAGGGGTCATCCCAGAGGGCTGGAAGTGTGCACTTACTTATAAATAAAGCCCTAAATCAGATACCTCCTACTACAGGCCAATGAGCCTCACATCTGTATCTGGAAAGACATTGGAGGCCTTAATAAAAGAAGAGATACGGGCACATAGGGAAAGGGAAAACATCCTGAATGGTAAACAGTATGGTTTCTGTAAGGCAGATCAAGCACCACAAATGTGTTGACCTTTTATGAGAAAGTAAACAGGGAGTTAAATGAAAGTAATCCAGATGTCATCTACCTGTATTTCAAAAAGCTTTTGATTTGGTTTCATATTGGGCTATTATAGAAAAACTCAGCCAGATTGGAGAAATCACTAAAACATTGGATATCAAAATGGCTCACTGACTGTACTCAGATAGTTAAAATAAATGGTCATCTCTCATCAAAGGGTCAGGTTACAAATGGCATCCCCCAGGGATCTGTGTGTCCAATACTCATCAACATCTTTATAGCCGATTTAGACAAAAACATAAATAACTGGAGTATGCAGATGATACGAAAATAGGGGTGTCTGCACTACAAAAGAATAGATAGATAACATTCAAACAGAATGAGATACTATAATGATATGGGCAAGGAAATGGGGGATGCACTTTAACCTAGAAACATGTTCTGTAATGCACATGGGGAAAATAAATACTCTGTATAAATATAAGCTTGGGGAATGTACCATTAGGCAAACAGAGTGTGATAAGGACCTAGTCATTCTTGTAAATAATAGTCTTTAAATGGAGGAAGAATGTGGGGAGGTAATGGCAAAAGCAAACTGAGTCTGGTGGAACATGAATAGATTCATCAAGAGTAGGGACAAGACAGTTATAGTACCCCTGTACAGGGCATACATAAGGCTATCATTGGACTACAGCACCCAGTTCGGGATGCCTTGTGAGAAAAAAGATGTAAAGGCCATGGGGGGGGGGTGGAACAAAGAATAACTAAAGCCATCAAAGGGTTCAAATAATTAATATACAGGTGTAGTGATAGTATAATATGTTGATTATTGTCACTCCATTTTGTATGCTATTTCATGTAATGTATGTCATTTTATACTCCATTTTGTATTGTGTGACTCCATTTTACATGCTGCTTCATTTAATTGGTGTTTTGCTCTTTAGATAGCCTTATTATTATGTTTTGCTTCAGACAGTGTATTTTGCTGACTTGAAGGTCGCATATTATCAGGCAACCTGTTTTTGTAGTTTTGTTTAAACTTCTGCTTAGCTCATAGTGTTCTAGGCACCCGGCCAGTGTTTGGAGCACAGTGACCTAGCAGGTGTAGGGAATTCTGAGCAGTCCTTATCGTGTGAATTTGCAACATCCTGGGAGCCCGGCCAGCTTCTAGAATGTGGGAAAACAACACTATGAGGGCTGCACGATTATTTTTAGCATAGAATAAGATATAAATGTAGCTTTCTCAATGCCTGGTTAGAAGCCTCTCCTGCAGGGTGGACGCATCGCTGTGGGGCCAGTTCCCGGTTCGAGAGACTCCTAGCCAGGCTGACAAGGGGGCTTCCCAGCCATTGGAAGAGGGCTTGGATGATGCTTTATTGAATCGGTGATGTATAACCTTTTGTATTATATTTTGTTATAATAAAGCTTTGGCTTGCTGTACTTATTGTATTGTTATTGTGTATGTGAGTGTGAATGGCAAATAGCTGCTTGGTTTGAGTTGGCAGAACATTTTTGGCGTAGTCGGCAGGATTCGAAAATAAAATGTCTATTTTTAGGAAAAAGGATGAGTTCTTTTTTTTAAAAGGTGTATTAAGGCTCAAACAAGCAAGGGCAACTGCCCTTTGTACTTGTAATTTGTGCTTGCTGCAAGTATATACTGTTAGAGCCAATGATGGCTTTCACAGTTCAGGCTGCTTTTAGAGAAAAGCAGCGGCTGGTTAAGCAGTTAGATAAGCAACATCTAGAAAAAAAATAAACTACTGTGGATGTACGCACAGTAGGTGACTACAGACGGGATGATTTGAAAATCCTCCCCCATGTTGCCTATCTGTGTAGTTTCAAGTTTTTCTGTATCAATTTCAAGTTCCCTTGCCTCCTATAGAGGCTGAAACATTTGATCCTAAACCCAAGTACTGGGGACCTCTACCAGATGGATCTCAACCTAGTACTGTTAGAGATTTTTGTTTGTTTTGTTTTTAAACTGCAAACCAGAGCTCTGGAAAAAGACTTGGTTTGGCAGGTTACTAAAATGGCCAAAAGAAAACCTTTGAAAGGGTTAAAACCTTTGAAAATGGCCAAAAGAAAACCTTTGAAAGGGTTAAAACCTTTGAAAGGGTTGATAGCTGCAGTGTTTGGAAATTATCATGAAGGTCCTGCAGTCAGTTTTCTTACTCAGACTAGTGTATAGGAAAAGAAGAAGAAAATACCTTGGCACCGGGTAAGTCTGAATTTTTTTTTTATTCAAAGTTGTTTTATGTCTGTCTGTTTTATTTCTGTAATACGTATACTAAACAAGGTAATGCTCCGTCTTTCTCATGCATATTTTCTAGCTTATATCTGTGTTCTGTAATTATGTTCTGTTGTCAAGGTTGCGAGATAGGATTGACTGCCTTCAGTGCACAACAGGTTACAGAAAAAAAAAAAGGAAGAAGAAGCTTCTTTGCCTCATAGCTGACTGTTTTAATTGGCTTTATTTTTAATGGAACATTTGTGCTGCCTAGATAGGGTCAGTGAAGAACTTTTGTTTGGTGGAGCAGGTAGTGTTGATGGTGAAGAGTTATGACGCCATATAGATTGCAATGTGCAGAAAGAGTTGTAGTTTGCAAGCAACGCGTCAAGCCACTGCTAGGTGAAAATGTAATGTGTTAACAGCTATAAATGGCTTTATCATACTTCTAGTTAAAACCAGAAACTTTTGCAAAATGGCAGAGTGCCATATTTTAGTTATGTGCCAAAAGGTGTAATCATGTTATACGAGATGAGTTCACTTACAGATGATGTGTTTAAACAGTGTTTTGTTCTGGAAAGATTTGGCATGACAATATGTATAAATTGTTGGTTTAAAAATTGTCAGTGTTACAAGACAGGCAGGAGGCAGCACATATATCTAAACCACGTACAGTTTTCTAATGGAACTATGGCATTACCTCAGCAAATTGGTGTGAAACAATGTCAGTCTTATTTTGTGTTAAGTATTTCTTTTTGTGTGTATGTGTGTGTACTGTCTTGGCCAGCAGTTTTATTGTGTAAAGATATTTTAATATTGGTGGTGTTCAAGGACACTACAGGAATGGCTGGGTTTGAATGACCCTTGCATGCACACTGTGACCTTTTGCACGTTATTTGACCTTCTTGTGTTTCAACATTTTATGTTACTACCAGTTCAAACTTGATGTGTATTCCATGCCTAAAGCACAACTTTTCACACAAAATGTATGTTTTCATGAAAGCACACCAAGAGTGAACCATGTAATTTGACTTTTTATTGCAAAACTAGTATTCTAGTGAAGAGGAACAAACTTTACAATTTTGAAAAAGGTCTATTACAGCTGTTTTTGAGAGTTTACCATCTACAGAGATACGTACGTATTGTATTACCATCAATCTGGACATTTTGTCATGCTTAGGATAAGGGGACCCAGGGACGCTTGGTTTCTTTTATCCTATGGAAATAATCTTGCTTTATTTTTAAACTGATGTGTGTTTGTTTTGTTGTTTGTCTGTGTTTCACAGCTAACATTTTATTGTTACAGTATTCGAGCTGTCTTTTGCACCTCGAGCTGTGTCTTCCACCAGTAGAGCTTGGAGGAGGGGTAAGCTACCCTTCCTCCCTTCCAGTGTAATACCCACAAAGGTTGCAAGGTACATGTCATATTTATACTGATTCATGGTCTGTAGCCAATGGTTTAACAACCTGGCTGCCCACTTGGGCTAAGGATGAGTGGAAAATTTATTCGAAAGAAATATGGGGAAAAGAACTGTGGCAGGAAATATGGACTATGGTGCAAAATACTCAGACCACTGTATTTCATGTTGATGCTCATTGTGCTTCAGATACACTAGAACGATGGTATAATTCTATTGCAGATGAAAAAGCTAAGATTCTTCCAGTGGATATTGAAGAAACTCAAAGTCAGCAGTTATCAGGGCTGGCAAAATGGGCACATCAAAAATGTGGACATTTGGGAGAGAAAGCCACTTACAGGTGGGCATATAGTAGGGGTGTACCCCTAACATTGGATTTGGTTAAAACTGTTATTGCTCAGTGTCCTATATGCCAACATGGGCAACAAAGACCAATCCCTCATATTGTGAAAGGACAATTGGGGGTGGGGAGAGCCTCAAAATGGAAAGAGAATTTGCATGAAGTATTACAGATTTTAAATAATAGACCAATTGAGAATCTGAGACCCCTTAATGCGAATGATAACTCCTAATTTGCAAGTGCAGGCTTACTCAACTACAGAAACAGTGTTATATTGGGAAATTACACCAGGAGCTCTGTCTCTCTTGCAGGGCAACCCAAGCTGCTGGACTTGATTTACATGCCCTTCAAGAATATAGAAACTGGTATTGGAATACAAATTCCACCGAGACATTTTGGTTGGATAGCACCTAAATCAGAACTAGCCCTCAAGGGAATACAAATTTTGGGAGGGGTGATTGATTGTGATTATCAAGGAGAAGTGAAAGTAATTTTGTTGAATAGTAGAGAACAAAATCTGTTAATTCAACAGTATGACAGAGTGGCTCAATTGTTAATTATTCCAGTTAACAAAATGACCCCTATAAAGGGACAAGCCCCCACACTCTTAACAGCAAGGGGGATAAAGGTTTTAGATCTACAGGAGGTTTTAACAATGGAGCAAAATATGGGTTACAAACCCAAATGGCCCTCCTGAACCAGCTGAGGTGACAGCCACCGGACAGACAACACTGTGCTAATTATCAGATCAGGGAAAGAAAATGGAATACGTGCCTGCACATAAATGTTATCTTTGAGAATAATGAAATTTGTGTCTTCTAGGTCCAGCAATGGATTTTAAAAGGAATGCTGGTGTGTCTTATGGTCCATTTGGCAGAGCTAGTTACCCCTGGAGGAAGGATTCAAAGGGTTAACTGTAATGACACTGGTTGTAAAGGAACCTGGAGTTGGAAAATGATACCAAAGATAGAACCCAGGGAACTTTAGCTGCCCATCCGACAGAATGTGTGGTACTGAATATGACATTTTCACCAGGGGTCAATCTCTGATGACAACTGCGGCCCAGGACAATATGCCTACTAAACAGATGAAATCTCTTTGCAGAATAAGACTCGTTATTAAATGCTGCAACTTACTGAATAGTTGCATGGTGACTGTACAACGAGACTTGATTGCTGCATGAATCAAACAGACATTTTCAATGCAAGTATTACTTTGATTGACATAGACACGTTATTCTGCATGAATGCTACTGCAATAACTAATAGAACTACTTGGGCAGATCACATTACAGTGTTGAAAAATCATCCTGTAATTAGCAATGATAGTATAGTTAAGGTTTCATCCACATGTACATCAGTAGCGAGCGGTATCAGAAAATGTAATCCATTTTAACATAACGTTTATGTTTAGTAGAAAATGCAAATATAAAAGAGCTTGGTATGATACGCTATTAGGTGGAGCAGGGCAGGTATGGAATTTTAAATAGTGTTGATATAGAAACACTGACTAACAGGCTTCAGGCAGTAGGAATTGATGTATTTAGCTTAATTAACTTACAAGCTCAATGGATGCCAACTGTTTTCTTACCCCAAAGATTAACTTTGAATTATGATTTTGAGTTCTTGCAGTTATTTAATGCTTCACAGGTATGGGGAATGGGAGTAGCAGAAAATATTTCACGATTTATTGATTGGACAGAATGCACAAATGCGACATATGTATTCTATAATGCAAAGAAATAAGGCCCAGAGTGATTTAATGAGTAATAATGAATATGTGTGGAGGACCGTGTTCAAATCATGGATTCCTAGTAATCATTGGATTGTAATGTCATCCACCACAGTAAAATGCACAGATCCCTGATAATGAGCAGAAGCTTATTTTGTATTGGCAGCCCAATATTTTAGATCAATCAAGATTGAGTATCTCATTAAATAAAATTAAACAGATAATTCAGGAAACAGATGTAATGCAGGCTCATTTGGCAATAAGACATAAATCATTAGGGCAAAGTCAGGTGCAAACTACGATAGTTAAAAATAAAATGATTGATTTAAGTTCCAAGATTCAACAAGAGACTACTCATTACAATTATCTTGCTTATTTGGACTTGTTACTTATCATGTTATATTCGTAGTAATTTTGCTATGGTACCAATATCATACAACTCGTATTCACAATAATCAAAGGACAGAATGTAGTGATAGTATAATATGTTGATTATTGTCACTCCATTTTGTATGCTATTTCATGTAATGTATGTCATTTTATACTCCATTTTGTATTGTGTGACTCCATTTTACATGCTGCTTCATTTAATTGGTGTTTTGTTTTTTAGATAGCCTCATTATTATGTTTTGCTTCAGACAGTGTATTTTGCTGACTTGAAGGTCACATATTATCAGGCAACCTGTTTTTGTAGTTTTGTTTAAACTTCTGCTTAGCTCATAGTGTTCTAGGCACCCGGCCAGTGTTTGGAGCACAGTGACCTAGCAGTGTGAATTTGAGCAGTCCTTATCGTGTGAATTTGCAACATCCTGGGAGCCCGCCAGCTTCTAGAATGTGGGAAAACAACACTATGAGGGCTGCACGATTATTTTTAGCATAGAATAAGATATAAATGTAGCTTTCTCATGCCTGGTTAGAAGCCCTCCTGCAGGGGTGGACGATCGCTGTGGGTCCAGTTCCTCGTCTCGAGAGACTCCTAGCCAGGCTGACAAGGGGGCTTCCCAGCCATTGGAAGAGGGCTTGGATGATGCTTTATTGAATCGGTGATGTATAACCTTTTGTATTATATTTTGTTATAATAAAGCTTTGGCTTGCTGTACTTATTGTATTGTTATTGTGTATGTGAGTGTGAATGGCAAATAGCTGCTTGGTTTGAGTTGGCAGAACAACAGGGTAGACTGGGTGACATAAAACTTAAGACCCTGGGGTTTAGAGGCCTTACAGGAGACATGTTGTTCATGTTTGATGTCATGATTGATCCAGAACTAATGGTAGATTTTTGCTTCAAATTTAAACAAGACAACAAGAAAGCATCCTCAAATAAAGTTAAACAAGTTTAAAAGTACCAGAAGATGATATGTCAAAACACAGAGGGTAATGGGAACCTTGAGCAGCTCACCCCTGGAGGTAGTCATAAGCAAAAATAAAAAGCTCTTTAAAAATAACCTATACACCTATATGGCCAAAAAACTATGGAACATTACCACTGAAATAGTGGGGGAGTAGTTTACATAAGTCTTTGGCCTCCATCTTGTACTGCAAACCTCAGTATTGACCTGAGTATTAATTTAGCCTTTACTGACCTACATTCCATCATCACTGCTAAGCCTGCCTAGACCCTATGTGGGAGACCTGGTCCAAATACCTCTCTGATGCTGGGCCATGAACCAGGTTACCCTAAATTCTACTTTAAGATTGTGTCAGTCAAGGACACCTTGAAATATACCAGTTGGGTACTTGGCAAAATTAGGGCCAAGAGTGACTCGCTTGACATGAAATTACTTACCCTGGTGGTAAAGAAACTTTCCCATCCTATCTCTAGAATATTCAACTTTTCCCTGTGTTACTCACAGTTCCCTGAGAAGTGGAAATCCACTCTGGTTACACCAGTACTCAAAAGCAGTGACCACTCTAGTCTAGACAATTACAGACCAATCTCTATTCTCTCCCCTTTGTCCATGACTCTAAAGAGGATAGTTTCAGGCCAACTAGTCATGTGTCTTGAAAAATACTGTGTCCAGTGTGTTCAGCAGCATAATGTTTGGAAGCTTCACAGCACCAGTATTGTGCTGTTGGAATACACCATGTACATGAGGACCTTGGCAATGGTGACCTGTCTGAGCTATATATACTGATTTTACAAAAGCCTTTGACCTGGTCAACCATACGCTCCTACTCAGCAAAGTCCTTGGCCTGGATCTGTCCCAGAATACAGTAGACTGGTTATAGTTACGTCATGAATTATACTCAGCCAGTGAAGATCAATGGTTCCTTGTCTGATATAAGGGGAGTATCTACTGGTGTCCCCCCAGGGCTGTATCTTGGGCCCACTCCTATGTGGCCTATTCATTAACAAATTGCTTGATGTCTGTCAGACAGGCAACATTCTCCTCTATACTGATGATGCTGTCATCTATTCTAAAAATCCTGACCTTGATAGCCCCACTACCATTCTCCACAGTACCTTTAAGATTTTGGAAAGCTGGCTCTCCAACAACAAACTGGTCCTAAATTATAAAAAAACAGAGACCATGGTCTGTGTAAAGTTCTACAGCATACAATGCTGTAAGAAGCTCTGCAACCTCTAAAGCTGTAAAAAGTTCACAAAAAGTTAACTACACCATGTTCGGAAATCTCAACCTCTCAACCTGCATACCTATAATCCAGAAAACTGCAAATATTTTCATGTTAGCAGATAAGTCTGGATAAGTCACCAAAATTACTTAAAAAATATTCTTGCTGAAATGCAAAATCCTTAGATATATGTCACATAATATTCTCCAGGAGGAGCTGTGGGCTCCCAGGAGAGGCCCCACTGACAACGTTAGAGCCAACAGAAAAGGAAATTAAGGTAAGAATGAAGAAATTTCTCCTTTCTGTATTGCTCCACATTATCAGTGGCTTTCCAAAGTCTTGAAGGCCATAAAGTTCCTCCAGCAATCCCGATCAAAATAAACTCCCAAGTTTCCACTACTTCTGACCAATGCACAATATTAGAAAAATTAAATTCATACTTTGTGACAGCAGGTTTAGCCTTTGATTGTTCACCGTCCACAACACTTATGGGCTGTCTTAATCTGGAGACCACTTCTACCAACACACATAATCAGGGCTCCTTCTCTTTCTCCCCTATAACTTCTGTTAAATGCCAAAAAAAACAAAGTCATGTTCTTTCAACCCAATCACTATTTAATCTTGCCACTCCCATACCCATCACAACCCTGCTAGGAGATACCCTAGAGGCTATAGATAAGTTTAAATACCTAGGCCTCTGACTAGACAATACACTATCCTTCACCACACACACATCGAAACTCTCTCACAAAAACTAAAAATTAAATTAGGCTTCTTCTATAGGAATAAATCCTTTTTCCCAGTGACATCAGGAAGAGGCTAGTCCAAGCACTTTCCTTCCCTGTTTTGACTATTCAGATATTATGTACAGTTGCTGTGCAGACTCTAGCCTGCTAAAGTTAGATGTTCTTTTTCACCGTGCTATCCGCTTTACAAGAATGCCCCATCCAGAACCCACTGTTGAGCCCTTTATTCTGTGATAGGTTGGTCATCCCTTTCCACCAGGAAAATAATTCATAACTGTACTTGGGCATACAAAATGTTACTGGACAAACTCCCCCCATATATCTTGTCCCTATATCATCATTCCTATAGTTGTTACTCATTCAGAAACAATTCTCTTATTCTACTAGACGAACCCAAGATTTGCACCCACTTTGGTAAAGTAGCAATCAGCTACACCATTCCTGCTGCCTGGAACAAACTGTAATCTTCCCTTAAGCTTTCTGAACTCCTCTCTTTCAATATTCTGAAATCTTTGATCAGCAAATGCCTTAAAGAAGTCTGAAAATGCCATACTAGTTAGCATATCATTTTTACGATGTAAAACTAATTTAGAACTAACCTTTGTCCCTCCTAATAAAGTATATTCTGTTTTTTAGATTTACCTTGTATTCATAACTGTGTTAAAGCCACTGTTCTGTGTATTCATATAATCTCATTAAACTGTACTTTGTCCTTTCTCGAACCATGTTTGTTCATCTCTACATTGCCATTGTATTTTGTTTATTTGTCATGTCCTTAACCGGACTTCCTTGTAAATGAGCTTGCTCAATGGAGTTTTCCTGGTGAAATAAACTTGAACTTGGACTTGAACAGTGGGGAGTTAATACATATGGGTTCTAAGAAGCAGTACCCATTTCCAGGCCTCCGAGATCTAGAGGGATTTCTAAATTTTCAGGGATTTGGAGCCATCTACAGGGAAATTGTCGCATAGACTTGCACTGGTTATACAGAAAAACAGAGCAATTCACCTTCCATGGGAAATAATGTAATCTACAGGAAAACACAGGAAAACTGCTCTGAAGTTACAGGAAAAATGAGAAATCCATCTGAGAGCCCTGCTATTTCCCAAACTGGGTGGGGAAGAATATTGCCCCATACATAACCCATATGGGAGATAAACAATACATAGCTGCTAACCACCACCTGAAAAACTCTGCAACCGAAGACTGCATCGGCAGAACTTGAACTTCCGATATTTAGTGCTTAGTGAATGTATGGACAGAGGACCACATTGCCACTTTGCACAACTGTAACACAGATGCCTCTCCTTTCTCCACCCAGATAGTAGCCAGAGCTCTGATGGAATGGGCCTTGATGAGGATCAGGGCTTTCTTCTTCTCTGCTGTATAAGCCTTGGTGATACAGGCCCTCACCTACCTAGCCAAGGTGAATTTGAAGGCTTTTTAACCACTTTTCATTGTTCCAAACAGAACAAACAGACTTTCAGACTTCCTGAACTCTGTCCTTTTCAAGTACATCCTGACTGCCCTGTACAAATCCAACTTGTGGAACTCATGCTCCTTTGCACTTGCTGGCTTAGGACAGAATGATCACATCGGTGCTAAGGACAGTGCAATCACTTAAGCGTCCTTTGATGCAGCAGTCAGGCTTCTGCAGCCAGCAGGCAGAGGAGCCCTACTGACTAAGAGTGACATACAGTCTGACTTCTGTTTGTTACCAGTTAGGCCAGGCAATTTTGTTCCGTTGGGCTTCTGCTTCAAGGGCCATTACTACCATGACATGGCCATGCTGTTAGGTTGTGCGATCTAATGTTCAGTCTTTGAGGCATTTAGCTGCTTCCTAGAATGGGCAACAAAGACACATTCAGGCAATGAGCTGATAACTCACTGTCTGGATGATTTTCACTTTATTGGTAAACCTGGAACTGAATGGTGTGGGAGAACATTAGAAGCTTTTAGGGAGTTGATGGCATGGTTTTGGGTCCGTTAGTTGAGGAAAAAACAGAAGGGCCTATGACAAGGTTTAGATACCTGAGCATAGAATTAGACGTGGTAGAGATGGTTTACAGGCTGCTGGTAGACAAGGTGGACAAGCTAAGGGAGTAAATTGGAGAAATACGGACAACTAGAAAAGTAATGTTAAAAACCTTACAGTTGTTGATCGGCCACCTAAATTTTGCATGCAAAGCAATTTCACCTGGAAGCCCATTCATTAGGCATTTGGCATGGGCAACAAAGGGAGTGCTTTAACCCCATTATCACATAAGGTTGACAGCTGGTACGAGGGCTGATTTGGAATGTGAGACATTTTCTTAAGGCAGTTTAATGGAGTTTCAAAGTGGCAGTTAGGAATGACATTCACACAGGATTGTCAATGAGTTATAGATGCGGCAGGTGGTTTGGGTTATGGGGTATATTTTCAGGTTCCTGGTTTGTGGGTCATTGGGATACCACATGGGTAAGAGATTTCCTTACTGAGAATATAATGTTGGAGCTGTTTCCCATTGTTGCTGCTATTTTTGTGTGGAGTAACAGACTGGTAAACCCGAGAGTACCCACTCAGAAGACATGGCAGTGGTTGAAATTTTGAATGCTCAGTCTTCAGATTCTGTTGAGGTGAGGAGGCTGTTGTGAAGCTTTGTGCTGTGCTGCCTATCGCTCAGCCTAACATTTAGGGCCAAACATGTACCTGGGAAAGATAATGTCATTGCAGATACGTTGTCTTGCTTACTATTTGAACACTTCCACCAGCTGGCTCCAGCAGCAGAGCTAAGCCCAGCCCAGATAGCACATTACCTATGGCAATCAATGATCCAAGAACAGTGAACAGCAAACTGGTACAGTATGCTCTGGCCCTGGAAACATGGTGTAAGTATGACATAAACATGAGGGCATTTAAGTGAGTATAAAAAAAAAAACATGAGGGCATTTAAGAAGTTTGGGGGACAACAGGTGAGGTGACTAGGAATGTTAGAGAGCGCAAAGGTGGTTCAGCAGTTTATCCGCCATCTTATAGAAGGCAGAAGATCACCAGCTTTCATAAGGAGCTACATGTCAGCCATAGGCTTCTTTGCAAAAATACATGGCTTGTGGGATGCGACAGGCTTGTTCATAATCCAGAAGATGGCAAATGGTTGGACTAGGATTATGGGAAAATGGCAGGATACCAGAAAACTGGTTAACAGTTCTTTGTTGAATGAAATTATAGGTTCACTGGGTTACATTTGCTTGACAACTGCCGAGATGCATCTATTCAGGATTCCCCCTCGGCATGTGAATTTTTCAGTGCCTCCAGGGTATCTGTGCTGGTGGTGGACTCCAGTGTTAGTTGGTTAAAGCATTCAGTTTGATGATGTGAGACTGCTTGCAGATTGCCTGGTTATAATGTTGAGGCAGTCAAAAACTAACCAGTTGGGACCAGCTGGTCATAATACATGCCCCTGGAGGATGGTAGGAGAATACATAGCACATAGGACACAGGGTAGGGGGATTTCTTTATACACAGTAATGGTGGGGCAGTGACCAGGTATCAGTTTGAGGAAGTTCTTAAAAAGGGAATTTAAGCTACAGGCAGAGATCCAAGGGGCTATAACACCCACTCATTCAGAACTGGGGCAGCCACTGAGGTGGCTCAGTTGGGTTGTAAAGAGGATGAGATAAAGGATATCATCAGGTGGGTGTCTCAGGCATATAAGGGTATATCAAGCCAGCTGCTGCCAGAGGAAACTCTGGACATGGGGGTCAATAACATGGTGATGCTAACTCTTTTTCAATTATGTTACAGATCCAGTGCCTGTGCTCAAAGCAATATGGATACTGGGACACTCCTACATCAGAAGAGCACAAGACCAGGCTGCATGTTGGGCAAATGGGACTCAGTTAGGTATATCGGCCAAGAAGGCTGTGGTACAATGATGTGGTAAAAGGGGTATGCAATGGCAGGAACTTACTCCATGGGTTAAGAAACTGGACTTGCGTAGCTGTCCCCCAGCCGGTCTTGTCATTCATTTAGGCAGCAGCGACGTGGTCAGAATGATCACTGTGGATCTGGGGTGGCTAAAACAGCAGATGCCTGTAACAGCTCTGGCTTGGTCCACAATCATATCACAGAGAAAATGAAGGACTTCTAAGGCCACTAAACCATTAAACAGGGTCTGCAGAGAGGTGAACAGAGAGGAATCTCGGTTTTGTCTCTCTTTCATTTGTCTGATGTGGGCCATGATTTAATAACAACATTCATCAGGTACTGGAAACTTAGCTATAATATATTTACCCTTGGGCATTGTTTGGGAGACATGCAAGCAGGTTACACATCTTGTGGTGAATGATTCAGAAGAGAAAATGATGAAAGAAAGTGAAACGTTTAAAGCAGGTTGCCTTGTACAGGTGCACTCAGAACACATTTACTTATTGCATTGGTAATGTGGGGTGGAATGGTGGATCATGGTGGGTGACTGGCAGGGTAGGTGAGGTCCTGTGTGGGCAGCACTGCCCTTTTATGGCCTAGCAAGTCCAGAATCCATCATAAGAGGAATTTGTCATGGGAACAAGCTGGCCCAGTGGGGGTTAGCGAATTGCTCTTGGCCATGGATTTGCACAGAGAATGCTGAAATACTGATTTGTCTGTTTTGTTAAAGCTTGAATCTGTCTGCTGCCCCAGACTGAAAATTTAAATGGATATTGCATTTCTCCTGACTATATAAACAGAATTGCTATATGTAAATTGCTATATGATGACCTCAAGGCAGGGAAACAGTGTGACAAGGCAGCAGGTAAAGCAAATAGGATGCTGGGATGCATAGGCAGGGGCATCACCAGCAGGAAAAGGGAGGTCATAATTCTACTATACATGACACTAGTGAGGCCGCACCTGGAGTACACTGTGCAGTTCTGGAGACCTTACCTACGTAAGGACATAGACAGGGTAGAGAAGGTTCAGAGGAGGGCAACAAAGATGGTGCATGGATTGCATCACAAGTCCTATGAAGACAGGTTGAAGGAACTGAACATGTACTCCCTGGAGGAGAGGAGGAGAGAGGGATATGATAGAGACATACAAGTATCTTACAGGGAGGAACAGGGTGCAGGAATGCACTATTTTTAAGCGAAAAAGATGTTCCAGGACTAGAGGGCATGGGATGAAGTTGGAGGGAGGACGATTCAGAGGAAACGTGAGGAAGAATTTCTTCACAGAACGGGTGGTGGACAAGTGGAACACCCTGCCAGAGGAAGTGGTGGGGGCTGAAACAATCACGGGATTTAAGAATGCATGGGATAGGCATAAAGGAATTCTGGAGGTCAGGGGTAAGGGGCAACAGACTTCCTGGAAAACATAAACTGAACTTACAAACTTAAATGGGCAGACTGGGTGGGCCATAGGCCCTTATCTGCTGACACTGTCTATGTATCTATGTATGTATGTATCTATGTAAAGGTAAAACATTTTTTAAACAAAAGAACATGTATGTATAGACAAGCATTGAGGTAGTGGACTCTCTGAAGTACCTAGGGCTCATACTGGATCAAGGTCTCACCTACAAGAACCACATGGATCAAGTGACCATGCCCATCCACCACAGATTGGGTATCCTGTATCGGCTAAAAGACCAACTTATCCCAGAAGTTAGGCTATCCAAAGCAACCAGCATCCTGCTCCCCACGCTGACCTATGCTGACCCTGTATTACAGGGTAAGGACCAGAATGCAGATCCTGTACAACAAGGTAGCATGATTTGCTACCCAGGATCACCCCAGGAGCCACCACTGTGACACACTCACCAGATTACAGTGGCCCACCTTTGATGCTCGCCTCCAGTACCCACTCCTCTGCCTGGCCTACAAGCTACTCCACCTGGCCGCTCCTCCCAGCCTAGAAGCTACTATCACCCCCAAAAATAACTCTCGGACCCTGAGGATCTCAGGGCAGACTTTACTAGAAACCCCCAGGATCCAGACCAATGTGGGAGGCATGTCTTTCGCCTTCAGAGCCCCCAATCTGTGGAACAAGCTCCCTCCCATGGTACAGGAAGCATCCACTCTACCGAAATTCTGAACCAGACTAAAAACCCACATGCTTGAGGCCAACACCTGTCACTGTCAGAACACCTGACAGTCACTCTTCCCCTTCCTTCACTCAACCCCTAGACAGATTACCTCCAATCGCACTAGGTAACCAACGTATTAGGGTCTCTAACTGGTCTAATAACAACTGTCACCTGTATTCCAAATGCTCTGCATTAAATGCCAAGTATAACTGTAATTTACAGCTACCTGTATATACTCTGTAATACTATATACTCTCTTCTCTGCATGTAATGCTCCAAATAATGTCTGTCCGTGTTGCCCCTGAAAAAGGGACCTCCGGAGCTCAGTGGGCCTACCCAATCATCAAAATTTAATAAATAAATAAATAAATGTTTTGAATTTGTCGATTAAAAATGGTCTTTTCCCACAAGACTGTGCTCTGTGTTTTTTATAGCAAGTTTGGATTGGGGAAGTGGATTTATCCGGACAAAGGAGTGGCAGCGTATTCCCACTAAGCTAGATGAAAGAGGAATTTGATAAACCAATGGTCTTCTTACCTCCCTAAAACTGCATGCATTTTTTTCATTGTACCTACCTTTACTGCTTGATCCAGGTAGAATGCCCATCACTGAGATGGTGATGATGGAATGATGGAGTCTTCCCTGGACACAGAACACTACCAGAATAAGACACAGAGGCCAAGCAAATCATGACACAAACCATTTAGAAAAAAAAATTCCAAATACAGTTTAAAAAAAAAGACACATCGTAACCACATCTCCAACAGAGAGAGAACTGAGAACTAAAGAGTTTCCACACTGAGCCCATTTTGCCACTGACAGTTCCTGTCAGGCCAGAGATCTACATGTGCAGAGGGCTCTAAAGTGGGGTGGGTTCACTAAACATGCACCACACAGCAGTGCCAGCACATGTGGAGCCTGCTACCTTGTGCTGTCAACTCTCAGTGACCTCCCCCCTCCCGCCCTCATTTATTTTGTCTTATACCACTTGAGAAGAAACCACTTGTTTCATACAGGAAAAAATAACCTCACACACCCTTTCCGGAGCCTGCAGTCTAATGCAGGCAGCACGCAGCCTGGTCTGAAGTCTTGTTCTTCTCCTCATCATTTCAAAGTCTGCTGTATATTGTTTGTTGTACACAACTCACACCTTTACTAAAGGCAGCTTTCAGCTGCATTATGTTGAAGGGAAAAAAAAGCTGAAAGTTGCACTGAAAAGTGTCACCTACCGAGCAAGCCCTCCCAGACTGGCAAGGCTTCCTAAACTACATCAAGCTTCAAGCGGGATTGCAGAACATCAGAAGACCCATGTAAATGCTGCTGTATTCTTGTCTTGTCAGCCATCCTTCCTCTGTTTCTAAAGCCTGACCCATTATTGCATTACCAGTGCCAACATCTTAATAGATTGCATGCTCACCTGCGGAGCTGGAAAAATCTGAAAGACATGGGTTCTAGTCCAACACTAGGATCTTGAGTTGATACTAAATACTGACCCTGCAGTGCTAAACTAAGGGGTACTGTACAGCTGAGGAGCTGTTCTTCAGATGAGAGACTAAGGCAGTACTAGTTATTAGCCCGCAAAAAATTAATTTTATAGTTTTTTAGGTAAAATGTATTGCTGACATCCTTAGATTCACCATTAATGTATTTGTTAATTCCCTCAGATGTTTTTAAAATAATTTTTATAACTAATTTTTTAATTAATGGTTCAAGTCATCAAACATGGCCACCACTCGCAGTTTTGAAACATCTCTTCTATTGAGGCTACCCTTGGAATATACATTCTAGATTTACACTGTAGATATGTTAGGACATTGTTACCGCATGTTTTGGATGGTAAACAACATTGCACTACACCAAGATATTTAGTGTTTTTATGGCAGGCATGGCACAGAAATAACTTAACATTTTCAAAATCCCTTATCTCAGTTCAGTAAAGAAATGAAAAATGGGTATATTAATGTTTTTATCAAAAATACATTACTGCTGAAAAAAACTACACGTTGACTAACAAATACTGTAGGCTGCTTTAAACTGGAAGTACCACTGTTCATTGACAGCAAATCTGCTGACATCCCGTACAGTGACGGCACAATGCTGACATGCGGTATTGTGTTGTCAAGAAACAAAGTGTTTTTTGCAGGGGGCTCTGCCCCCCACACCCCCTGCATTTCTATATTATCAACTCCAGGTTGGAGTTGTTTCCGGGAGGAGGCACACCACTGGGAGAAGCTGCGTCGATGAACTGCAGACCATTACAGCAACTTTTGCTGTAATGGTCTTTTTCCGGCTTTCGCCATTGTGGTGTTGCTGTACAGGGGGCCACCCCTTTAAACCAAGGTCTATTCTAGCCCACTCTGGTGGTTGTCCAGGTGAAAGTCAAAGATCCCAAGGCACAGCGGGCCCAGTAGCATGGCGAGCTAAGGCATTTAGCACCTTACCTCCTGCCACGTGGGCGACCCATGTTCAGGAATGAGTATGGGTTGCTAAGGATCAGTGGGGTGGGACAGGATCAAGCATCCCAGGGATTGCTGTCCTCTCCTGAGGGGGGGGGAGTGGCCAGCCATCTTAGCCTGTAACTGCCACCAGGTGAAGGACTGGTAGTAGTGCAGGCCTGAACAAGTAGAACGATAGGGCCACAGCTGTACAGAACGTGTGTGCCTCCACGCACATGTACTGGTGCTGTGGCTAAGGGAAATGGGACCCAGAAAATGGAAGAAGAGGGGAGGATAGGCTATATGCAGCCCTGACGTTGCCCCATGGCCCATACCAGCACTTGGATCGGGGGGGAGTTGTCTGGATTTGTAATCCTGAGGGGAAAAATAACTCTTCCCCCTCCTGGTCCTGCTGCGGGGGGAACCCGTAGGTGATGTATACCTAAGAGCCAAGGAAGGTGTGTACCAGTCAGAGGGATCAGGAATGGGGTTGAAAAGCTGCCCGTCAAACCCACCAGGTAAAAAGCTTTACAGAAAAAAAAGATGTCATGACACTTATCATAGAAGTAGGAGGATTTTTATTTAATGTCAGTTAACAGCAAGATAATTATGTAGGCAAGGGCATGCATTGTTTGAAAACCAATACTCTTCACTCTGAAAGCATTATATGAAACCACATTATTCATGGGGTATTCATATGCAGCTCCATAGTTTTTCTGAAGACAGCCACCTCATATATGGCTTTTTACACACACTATATACACCCCCCCCCCAAAAAAAAGCACAAACTGTTTCACCACAACTTCCGGGTGGGTGTGTCAAACTGCTTTAGAGATGTTTGACACCCAGCCAGTCACAAAAACAAATGTTTTAAAATAGATAAAATGACTTGCAAAGCATTTTTTTCATACCTAAACAATATTTGTGGTTAACTGTCCCACTGGAGCAAGCGGTAGTACAACCATCTGCAGTATCTTTGACCCAGGTTTGGGAACGAGCACAGAGTGTCAAAGGGTCAGCTTGGGGGCAAGAGGAATGAAGATGGACAGCACTCCTCCTCCTCTGGAGTGGGTGGGTTGAGGCAGTCAGCAATAGTCTGACTTCTGGCAGTGGCCAGGGGTCTATGCACCTGATAACTCAAGGCAAGGCAAATTTTATTTTTCAAGGCATCCAATCCCGGGGGCTCTGGGCACCGTACATATCAACAGTACCATCCATAAAATAAAATAAAACAGTAAAATTACAGCAGTAGATTAAATAACCACATAAATAATTAAATAAGCCTAAAACTGGAAACATTAACTAAAGGGGCTAACCCAAAAGGGAGGTCTAATACGAATTGTCTGGGAAGGCCTGACTAAAAAGTGGTTCTTGAGGAAGGTCTTGAAAACCTCAAACATGGGGGCTTCCCACACAGATGGTGAAAGCGAATTCCACAGGATGGGGCCGGCGACACGGAACACCTTATCGCTGGCGGTTTTCAACCTCATCCTGGGAATCACAAGGAGGCCCCGACAGGAGGAGTGAAGGGAGCAGATCGAGGCAGCAGGTGTATGAAGGTCAGACAAGTACCCATGGCCCAGCCCTTGTAGAGCCTTAAAGATGAGCAAGCCCACCTTAAAGAGGACCCTCCACCTGACCAGCAGCCAGTGAAGTTCATGCAGCACCGGGGGACGTGACAGTATTTCAACTGTCGCATCAGCAACCTGGCAGCCACATTCTGCACTAGCTGCAGCCTGCGGAGGGTATCTCCTGAGATCCTGAGGTAAAGTGCATTACAGTAGTCAAGTCTTGATGTCACAAAGGCGTGCACCAAGGTTTGGAGGTCCTGGGGTGGAACCAGTGACTTGATCCTGGCGATATTCCTATGATGATAGAAGCTGGTCTGGACAATGGATGTCACCTGAGCTTCAAATGTCAATCCACTGCCAAAGGTCACAACAAGATCGCTCACCCTAGAGGAGGCCTTCAATGGTACAGACCCTAGGAACAAACCCGTTTCTGCACCAGAGGCCATCCTATCATGCCCTCTGTTCAACTCCACAACCAGTACCTCCATCTTAACAGGGTTCAGTCACAATCAGCTGGAAGCCATCCAGTCATTGATCTCGGCAAGGCATTCATTTAGCACTTCCACCGCATTGGATGTCCCAGGGGCAAAGGACAAGTACAGCTGGGTATAGTCCACTTAGAAATAAAAACCCAAGCTGTACTTCCCAATGAGCTCTCCTGGGGCGGCATGTACATGGCAAACAACATTGGTGACAAGATCGAACCCTGAGGTACTCCACACAACAGGAGACTAGGGGAGGAGGAGAAATTCCCCATTACTACCCGTTGCCTCCTATTCATGAGATAAGAGATGACAGTGCCGGTGAGTCCAAAAAATTCCCTCAGGTTGTCGAGCAACACACAATGGTCTACCATGTCAAAGGCTGAGGAGAGCTTGAGGAGCACGAGAATCGTCCCTTCTCCTCGATCTCTAACCCTGAGGAGGTAATTGTGCACCTGAACTAATGTGGTTTCCATGCTATGCCTCGCACGAAACCCAGAATGGAGAGGTTCATACAAATCAAAGCCACAAGGTGCTCCTCAAGCAGAAGCGCCACAACCTTCTCAACTACCTTTCCTAAAAATGGGAGGTTGGGGATTGGATGTTAATTCGACTTGACGTCAGGGTCTAGGGATGGTTTCTCCAGCACTGGTCTGACCAGTGCCTCCTTCAAGGCATCAGGGAAAATCCCCTCTGAGATAGAGAGCATTGGACAATCAAGGTGAACTGGGCCAACGGTGTCAACACATCTCATCAAGAAATGCATCGGCACCGGGTCTAGTTCACAATGTGTGTGCCTCAGCTCACGAGCAATCCGAGTAACCTCAGTTGCTTCCACTGATTTAAATTCCCCCCAGCTAAGTAGAGTACTCTCCGGACACCCAAGGCGACCACTGCTGGCCATATTATGGCTCACTAGTGGTACACCTTGCCGGATGGCAGACACCCTCTCTGAGAAGAAGAGAGCAAACTCTTCACATAAAGCGTTAGAAAAGGCTTTTTTCAGCTGGTTTAATAGCCTGTCCATGGTCTGAAAGAGCACAGTTGGTCGGTTCTTCCCAGCAGCATTCTCCCTGTGCAAGAACTCTGCCTTCTTACAGGTGATTACCCCTTGATACTCACCATAATGAGATTGCAGGGCCAGTCTATCCACCTCCAACCCAGACCCCCACCAGTAGTGCCCCAACCTCTGATCCAAAATTTTCATCGCCTTGAGCTCCCCATCAAGCCATGGGGACCTTAAGTTAGAAGACTTGGGTCATACACAGACTGGTGCAAGGGAGTTGAGTGCCACTGACATCGCCCTGCTGTAGGCTGTGACAGCCTCACCTGTACCCCTCACGCATGCACTACCCACACGAGATAGATCAGCCACCACCACAGCCACCACCAGAAAACCCTCGGGGGTCAGACCCCTCAAAGGGCATAAGCTTACTAACTCTGCAGGGGGAGGGCTCTCACGGGGGACCCAAATGAGAAATCCACCATACAATGATCGGACCAAGTGACCCAATCATTCTTGAGGTTACTAACCTCAAGCTCCAGTGAGGAAACCAGGTCCAGCATGTGGCCACCCTGGGGGGTCATGGAAAAAACTTCCTACGACAGGCCCAGAGACGTCATCATCTGGAGGAGGTTGTAACCTAGCCTAGATGATTTTTCATCAGCCCAAACATTGAAGTCCCCCAGAATTAAACATCTGGGGGACTCCAATGTTTCACCGACGATGAAGTTGGCTACCTCCTGCAGGAATTCACACGCCGCTCCAGGGGGTGGTAGATCAGGACAGTTCCTGCAACCTGTGCCCAGACCCCCATGCATGGCCACACATTCAAAGAATCCTGGTTTTCTCACTGGGTGCATGGTGAAGCCAAGTTCAGATCTAAAACAGATGGCCACTCCCCCGCCCCTCCGCTCAACCCTGGGGCAGTGCACTACCAAGTACCCGGGGGGAACAGTGGCCTCTAAAACTGTACCGGCATCATCACTCACCCAGGTTTCGGTGGTGCAAGCCAGATCGACCGAAGAAATCAAGTCTGCTATGATTGCGGTCTTGTTCCTGATTGATCTGACATTGTAAAGCACTGCCATCAGGAGATTGGTGGATAGTGTCACCCTTCTGCTTACTAGCCTACTCGGTCTGGTGGGAACCTTGGGGAATGGAACCAAACATGTCTGGCCTCTCTCTAGGTTCCATTGGCACGCAGGGTGCCTTCTGCACCTGATAACCTCAGTTCTACCCCCACCCACCAAGCACGGAGTGCCCAGCCACACCCGGTCTGTGTGTGAACTCTTGATCCCGATCTCGCGACAGTGACATGCTGTAGTAGTGGAAACTGGGAGGGCAGTAAAGGGCTGCAGATTGAGATGCTGGGACACCCTGTACGCAATCCTAACGCGTCCCTGACCCGCAGGCCTCCCCAGACACATACTGTCAATTATTGGGTAGCCACTATAACCACTAACCAAATACCAGTCACACAAACTGTCACACAACTAATACAAAACTAGCCCTAACCACTCTCACCACACAAACACTCAGTTACCTTTAAAACCAAACCCCACCACCCTTCCCACCCACCCACAAAAAACAAGAAACAGCAGAGCTAGATATTTCAATTTTGGAGAACAATGACCATAGATTCCCTTAAAATAGAATCTGAGTAAAATAAAGCAAAGTTATTGTCAGTGTTGAATGCAATTTTATGAAGGAAAAAATTCTTCACTGCCCAATAAGTAAGGATGGAGGATCCCCTGACTGACCTCCACCTTAGGGCAAGAGATTATAGTGAAGTTATTGGAAATCAAGGGCTGGAATGAGAGCAACCTGGAAAAAATCACCCCCTCAGTCACTCTCACCAGCTTCGGGGGTCCAGAAACCAAGTTCAAGACCAGCGATGAAAAAGTTCCTAGTCCAGACAGTCACCATCCAGTCCAGTCCCCCCACCCATGATAATCCAATGGGGGGAGGAACAGAAGACTTCAGGCCTCATGTGCATGCAGGTCTGGGACTTGACGGGTGTCAGTACATTCATGCATGGAAGCATGTGAGGTGTTTATACCACTGCACATCCGAGTATTGGGGGAACCAGATGCTGAAAATCTTTCCTGCAGGCAGTAGGATGATGCAGGAGACCCACAGGCTGCCTCTCTTCTGAAACAATGCCACAGCATAAGTCTTGACTGCAGTGCTAGGGTGATAGTGGTCACTCCCTGTGAGGATCCTCACTATGAAGGATAAGTCATGGTCCTCTCAGACCAGGCAGCTGAGCAGGAGTGCCAATGTGGGAGGGTGGCTTGAGGGGGCCAGGCTGATATGGAGCACATCATCATCACCCTGGACAGAGAGCAACAAACAGAGTAAAAAAAAAAGGAATCCTTGTGGAAAAAGCCTATAAACAATATTGTCATACTTTTTTTGTAGATTATATTTTTGCACTTGGATGGGTCAGAGCATCTCTCAGAGGTGCCCACTCAACCACTGCTGCTACTCCCTGCCTGAGGCGGTTCCATGTCATAAGGGCGATCATCGAAAGGTGATCATCATTATGGTGAGTGTACATCACTGAAATTCAGTTTAGGTGATGTACACCACCAGTGGAAAACAAAACAGTGCAAAGGACTCTATATTTTAATGTCATGCTGGCTTTGCTCTTCCCGCACCCCTACTTTAGGATTCTCAGCTCCAGGGGGGTGTCAGGTGCAAATTGTAAAAAATCAAAAACCCACTCAGGCAGGGTGCAACAAAACATACTTGCGCCTGGACCCGAACCCAGCATCCTGGCCCCCAGTCCAGCACCCACCCACTATGCCATGGAGCCAGCTCAGCAGCTCACTGCAGCACCACCCCTTACAAACCCTCCCTCCCATCCCACCTCTCACTCAGCGTGCTCATTCCTCCCCCCCACACACATGTACATATAGCGACATCCTGTTGCTATTCATGGACCCACCCCATCCGGTCGCCTTCCCTAGTCCCTCACCCTGTCGACATGCACCACAAGTGGTTCGTCATTTTGGTAGGCACCCACTTGCGAGTAGCGCATGTCACTGTATACCACCTGAGACTTCTCTCACTCTAGGACCCACCCCAGGACCTCCCGGCCCCTAGATCACACCCAAGGGAAGGCCCACCTACCAACCTGGTGGCCTTTCTATGATTAGAGGGTTGGTCCTGGTGGAGAGCCCAGGGAGTCCGGAGGAGAGATGGTCCAGCAATGGGGATGTGGGCAGGGTCCCTGGAGCCCCTGTCACCTCCCTGATCCACCAAGGGATTTTTCATGGTGGTTTCCCCTCAGAGCGTGGATGTGCAATGACGTCTGGACACTATGTGCCAATGTCTACCGCCACCCCCCCCCCTCGTCTCAGCACCACAAGTTCCTGGCAGTGCCCATGGTCTCCACCAGGAGCCGCCGAGGAGTGGTGCTAGCCCCGGATCCCCTCCCCGGGAAGGGAGAGCAATCCTCCAGATGCTCAATCCATTCCCTCCCCTGCCAACCCCCAGTGACCCGAGTCCATTCCTGAACCTGGGCCGCCAGCATGGTGTGAGGTGCGGCATCCAGCACCTCAACCCTCAGCACCACTGGGCCAGCTAAAATATTAATTAATCAATCCATCTTCATTTAACCAGGTGACAACATCATTGAGAAGAATTCATTTGCCAGGTGGACCTAGAGTTAATACAAGTATAGTGCAGTAGTGAATTACAAAACATAAAAGGTGATAACACGAGAAACAATATAGAAAATGTAGATGAATGCAAAATAATACAGTGGAAGTTGCTATTGAAGTAAACAAAACATGCACAGCTTAATTATATTAGATGTGCAAAAATTATAACAACCTGCCAAGGTTGGGGAGAGGGCTAAGTTAGGATGGAAGCCAAGGGGAAAACAGGATTCTAATGTAGGCTTGGGTCCACAACTTTAGTTCCAGTTAATAATTACAGGAAACAGTTACAGGAATCTCTAAAGGAGTGCAAGAAGAATCTTTTAAAGGTAGGTAAGTTTATAGGAAGAACAAACTTTAGAGTTTTTTGCAGTTTGTTGCATAGGGTAGAGAGTGCATAACTAAAAGATGACCGACCATAGCGAGAGTTGACTCTAGAGGCACCTAGGGTGGTATATTCACGGTTCCTCAGTGGGTAACTGCCTACAGTGCACAGGAGCAAACACTCTGAAATGTAATGAGGAAGCTTCCCAGTAAGTGCTCTAATGGTCCACAGGGCCGTATTTTTCTGTCTTCTGAAAGTGAGAGATGACCATCCTACCAGGGAATACAGGGAGCAGTGATGGGTAGAGTATGGCACTCCAGTGATGAATCTTAATGCCCGGTGGTAAAGAGTGTCGAGTTTGACAAGCAATGAACTGGGGCCATGACCATAAAGGAAGTCGCTGTATTCCAAGAGAGGAATAAAGGTACTTTGCACGAGCCTAGTTTTGGCTTCCTGCGTAAGTAGGTGTTTAATTTGGTAGAATAAACTGAGTATCTGCTTGAGTTTTTTTGAGAGCCCCTCAATGAGCACTACGAAGGAAAGCTTGTGATCTATCCAAAAACCCAGGTATTTGAATTTCTCCACATAGTCTAAGGATTCACCTAGGAGGGTGGTAATAGGAGGGACTAAACCAAGTGTCCAAGGATTAGGCTTCTTAACATTTGGAGAGAAGAACATGGCCTTCGTTTTTTTTTTTGTGTTTAGTAAGAGCTTTTGGCTTAGAAGGTTTAGTTGCAAGCAATTGAACACTATTTGAAGATCCTTGCTGGCCAGATCTGGGGTAGGTCTGTCAAGATATATGACTGTCATCTGCAAAAAGATGAATGCGAGCATCATTAATACCTGCATCGATGTTGTTAATATAGAGAGCAAAAAGAAGGGGCCCCAAAATGGAACCCTGTGGTACTCCTGTCTTGAGAGGCTTTAGGGGAGATAGGTCACCATCAGCTTTGACCTGCTGATGGTGACCGGTAAGATAGCTGGCAAACTATTTTAATGCCAGTGAGTCCAATCCACAGTTCCTAAGGACAGCCAAGAGTAAGTCATGATCCACCATGTCGAAAGCCTTACTCAAATCGAGAAATAAGGCACACACGTACTTTTTGACATCTGATGCATTCTGCCAGTCGTTCTTGACCTTGGTGAGTGCTGAAATGGTGCTATGACAAGGTCTGAAACCTGACTGAGCTGGGTTTAAAAGCTCAAAGGTCTCCAGATATTTCTGTAGCTGGGAATTGACTAGTTTCTCCAGCATTTTTGAGAGGACAGAGAGTAAAGAAATTGGCCTGTAATTATTAAGGTAAGTAGGATTGCTTGATTTTAGTAAGGGAATAACATGGGTGGTTTTCCAAATTGAAGGAAGATTGCCCTGAGTCAGACAAAGATTAAAAAGATGTGTAACGGGGCAGCTAAGATGTGGTAACTGATTTTTAGGAAATGTGGCTCAATAAGATCAACTCCTGTGCTCTTCCTAACATCCAGTTCAAGAAGTAGGTCCTCTACTTGCTTCAAGGAGACAGGCCTGAAGGTAAAGGATGCATGAGGCACAGTAACATCAGCTACTGATCCAGGAGGGTCCTGGGTGCAGTGCTGAGTAGGAAGGCTATTGGCAGGAGAGGAATCAAAAGCAAGTCCTGCAGTAGCAAAATGGTTATTAAAAAGGTCAAGTATAGTCTGTTTATTAGTAGTAGAGGTTCCGGTGTAAGAAATTCTTGTGGGGAGAGAGTTGGCTGTGGAGTGATTTTCGATGTTCCTTACGTCTTCCAAAATTTGGCAAGGCTATTGGTAGAGGAGTCCAATTCTCTACGGAAGTACCTTGCTTTTTCTGCCCTGACAAGTTTTGTGCAGAGATTCCTAGCTGCCCTAAAAGCTGACCAGTCACAGGGAAGTTTGTCTTACGGGCTTCTTTCCAAAGAGCATCCCTATGAAGGAGGGAAGTCTTCAGACTGGCCGTAAACCACATCATACTGTATGTGGGTTTACACAACAGTTGTCCCCGAAGGCAGTGATTTTCAAGTCCTAAATCCAGTTGGCCTCAAAAGGCCACAAACTACAACCACCAAAGCTCACTAGTGGTCTCACTCCCTATTTGTTCACTCCAAACCCCACTGATATAATAAATCTCTTTTCAGACACAGTAAATCAAGTCCCTGACACATTTTCACTTGAAATGTATCTGCCTTGTTCGCTTTTAAAGACAAGACATTGTCTATTCTATTACTTTGTAGGTTGTAGGGCTCTAATGAACTCTGTGGATTCAAAAAATTGGCCTAGTGGCCTCATTTGAGAAACACTGGCCTAAGATTTATTGAACCGTCTCCAAAAAATCACATTCACATGGGCCTTCTACAAGATTTGTATTAGATTATTCAACATGCAATACAGATTATTTTTACATACAAAAAACATAAACCACACTCTAAGAAAAACATATTTATGAAGATGTCCTATCAAGCATTTAAAAGAACATCAAGAAGAGGAAGGGAAACTAGTAACCATGAAAATGTGAGCATTTATCACAACACCCACTGTACATTTTTTCCACAATAGTGCAAACTAGTTTCCTTTCAATTTTTGCCTTTCTGAGAAATATAACACTTTAAGGGAACTGGTAACCATATACACTGAATCCTTTTGTGGAACACACTTTTAGTTCAGAAGCTATTTACACCTAACCTGAAATAAAGGGTATGTTAAGATCCTAACAAATGACCTGCAACATACTCCGAATGTATGTAGTCCAAATTTAAATGAAAAATCAAGAAAATAAATGATGTTTCTTTATTTTGGTTTGCCCCACCCTTGGGACAGTAATGTCCAAAAAGTTAAAAAATACAAATGTAAGAAAAATATGTATTTGAGTTTCCAGTTGAAACCCACACATCCCTAGGACAACATCTTTCTTCTATCCCTTTATGTTTATGTGCCACTCGAACACCAAGATGTCCATTGTGATAGAGCTAAAGAATGTTCCAAGAATAAATTGGGAGCCATATGTTCTGTAAATAAAGTACAGCCTCTGGAACCTTGCCCTTGTCCAGTGCCCTGGCCAACATTCCATCATGTCAATAAAACTAGGTGTATCAATATCAGTTCAAGTATGTTCCAAACATTTGTCAAACTAGATTGTAAACCCTGCTTACCTATAGGAACTGCAGTTTTCCATCTGTCATCCTGTAAGTTCCAAACCAGAGTTATCTCAGGAACTGCAACTCCAGCATACATTTTGCTTTTATGTAAAGTTCATATGACCATCATCAAAAATCCATGAGTGTGAAACCCCACATTTTCTTTTGAGTTTGGGGAGAGTTTAAATCTTTGTTTCTATTTACTTTTTTCCAGTGTTTCCCTCACTGGTTCTCCTATTTCCTCCTCAGTGTTCATGCAGCTGCATCCTTCTTCCACCCAAGAAGTAGATTTTTGTCTGCCTTAAAGGAAAACGCAAATGCTACTCCAAAGAAAACTGTCTAGCAGTGGAGTGAGCTGTGGGGTCTCTCAATGTCCTATAATAGAATGAATGAGTGCTGATATCCTATCCTATAGTGACACCTGATTGGTTGCTTGCCAGTCAGTCAGGTGTTATAAGAGTTGAGGACATCATTCATTTATTCATTCTATTGCAGCAGGACGCTGAGTAAAATGGGCATCTTGCAGCTCACTGCAACCCTGAAAGTGATTCTTCTTTTACAGGTTTATCCTTTGAATTTAGGACTGGGGAGGAAGAGGGAGTTTGACTACTGGAGGGTAGGATGGAGTGGGGTTTCAGTGTGATTCTTGACTCTTGGGAACAGGCACGGGCTGGGGGAGGTGGATGGTGTGTGTTTTATGCGAAGTGGCATTTGCGAGGCAAGGGAGGATCTATTGTGCAACAAACTGATTTTACAGTAAACTTCACCAGGACTGTGACTTGGAGATGAAAGATGGGTGCTAGAAGGTGGCAGGGGGTGGTACATCATTTCTAAAGGTCTAGATGACAGGAGGGGAGCCATTTGTAACAGTGTTGGGGGGGTTAATTTAAACATATTAAAAATATTTATTTTATTAAAAACACTAATTACTTTGCATAGTTTTTGTTGGTGCAGTGCTACTTCCTCTAGGGAAAACTATGTACATTGACACCTACACGGAAACTTTCACCGGTGAAGCGCCACAATACATAGTCTTCACCAGGTGAAGATGATCATTTCACCTGGTAACAAGTATGCACAGTGCGGCTGCAGGTAATGTGAAGTTGGGGACACTTTTTGAAGTACTCCACAGTGAAGTTCCCTGACTTGGCCTGTATATAAATATAGTATAACTCCCTCAGATATCAGTAATTGGTGGATTTACCAAAGGATTGTTTTCTTCCACCTGAAAAGATAATTAATCCTGTTATGATTCCAGGGCCTACTGTTCTAGAGGAAGTTGTCACTTTTCTATGTACTATATAGCAGGTAAACAATGTTTCAGTTTTTTACAATATTATAAATGATGCTGCTTTTTAATTATTGACAGTGAAAATATAGAAATATTTAGGAAGTTTGTTGTTTTGCCTATGTGTTTCTTGAGATGGGAATTTGAAATGGCTTTGCCAAGCTGATCAATAAAGTTTACCTATGCACCTACCTTCCACAGCCAGAGTCTCGCATATCCTCAGTCTTTCACACTGTGTCCAGCAAATCCCTCCCAGGGGTCAAGTTTCCATTAGGCAGAAGCAGTGCCTGAATGGTGGGCACAACAGCTGACCTTTCATTATCTTCGAACAGTACAACTTCTTCTGCTTACTGTGTTGTATTACCATTGGCAATGCCAGACCATTGGCTGTAATGAACTCTGGTTTACACAGTGCATTAATTTAGTATACGTAGGTTAAGGAGAAATCAAATATAACCCTCAGATATTTGTAGGTGTAATGTCATTGCAAAGCACCATCCATTCCAATGTCTTAATTTGTAAAGGTTTAAAATGTTAGACAAATTGTGGTTTGAGTCCAAATAAAAACTCATAGTGCAAGTCTTTTGTACATTCATTATAATGTTTCTGACAGGAATAAAAGCTCAGGGACCAGATTCACAAAACTTTGCCCCATCGCAAACCCAGTTTGTGCCATGCAAACTGGGTTTTGCTCCAATGTGGTATTCACAAAAGCCCAGTTTGCACCCACAAACTGGGTTTACGATGGGGCAAAAGTTTGGAGGTTCACAATGCAAATGAGGGAGGGAACCTGCATATCAGTGCAGTCCCATTCACAAAGGATTTTCTCCACACAAGGGCCTGTTGTGGAGGTTCCTTGTGTGGAGAAAATATCACAGACCAAGACCTGGTGGTATTCCATGCAACCCTAGTGGCTGCTGGAAGTACTGCCGTTCACCATCCCTCTAAGAAAAAAAAATGACCGTGTCATTGGTGGTCTAGTGGTCCCTCCCCATTACCGATCCCTGATCTCTGGTCAAGTAATGATTCCCTGGTGGTCTACTGGCCCTCCCCTCCTCAATCCCCCAGTCAAGTAATGTTTCCCTGTTAGTCTAGTGGTCCCTCCCTCTGCCCTGTCATTCGATTGCCATACCAGCATAAACAAAAAGAAAGTTCCATGGTAGACTTGTGGTCCCTCCCAACTCCCTAATCACTGTTCGCTGTCCTGGTAATAACTGGTCGAAGAACCTCCACGGTGGTCTAGTGGACAACCCCAGCAGGTAGTGCCCCACCACCTTGTCCCCCACCCCCAAACCAAGCCAGCAAGTAAAGTGTACGCACCCCATTGACAGCTCAGTCAGCATCTGGCCATGGAAGTGAGAGGATGGCTGTGCCAGTCACTGGCTCAGTTTGGAAATGGGGGAGTGGCATAATGGGGGGTTCCCCCATGCCACAGCGACATGAATTGTGTCAAATGGCATAACAGCAATGGGACAATGCTGACAGTCTTTATTGTGCCGTCTGGGAAAGCAAGTGTTTTTTGTGGGGGACTTTGCCTCCACACTCCCTATCTGAGAGACTCTACCCCCTGCACCCCCTATACTATAGATAACTAACTCTGAGTGGGAGGTGATTTGGGGAGGGGGACGATATCCCCAGAGACAGCAGTGTCAGGAATACCAGGGACTATTGCAGCTAACTGCCAATTTTGGCACTATTATGGTCTTCATGGTATTCCTGTCGCTGCTTGAACGTAATACTGTGGTGGGTTACTACCTGCCAGGTGGGGGGATGGGGAGTCCACTAGACCACCAGGGGGGTTCTTCAACCAGTTATTACTCGGAGGATCAGTGACTGGGAGGCGGAGGGACCACAAGCTCACCAGGAACTTTCTTTTGTTTATACGGGACGGTGATTGGACAATGGGGAGGGGAGGGGAGGGACCACTAGACTGCCAGGGAACTTTGTTTTATGCTGGGATAGTGATCGGACAATTGGGGGTTAAGGACCACTGGACTGCCAGAGGAACTTTATTTGTTTTATACGGGGATGGCAATCAGACAATGGGGAGGGACCACTAGACTACCAGGGAATACATTTTTTAACTATCAGGATGGCGATTGGAGAACGGGGTGGGGGGCAGGAACCACTACTACCAGGAAACAATGTACTTTTTTTTTTTAAACTATAGGGACAACAATTTGTTCTAAGAGATGGAGAGGGACCACTATACCACCAATGAAATGGTCACTTTCTTTAATATAGGGACAGTGATCGGCTCTCAGGGACAGGGAGGGGCCACTGTACCACCAGGGAAATTCTTTCTGCTATGAGGGGACAGTGATCAGTGATCAAGGACAAAGAGGGACCACTAGACCACCAGGAAGATTTACTGTATTTTGTCTACATAGGAGAACGGCAGTTCACATTGGGGGGAGGGGGAGCAAAACCCCCTCGCAGCCCATGTAAATGGGCCCAAAATGGGAATGCAAATAGCCAGTTAGCACCTTGCATGCCCAATGGGCTCATTTGCATGGTTGCTTTTGTGAATAACAAATAGTGCACTGGCGCTATTCATTGCAGAGCTATTTCAAGCAATGCAGGTCATGGCAGCGCTAGTGGGGTTAGAGGTAGTGGTAATGGCTTTACCACAGCCTCTACCTAGCCTTATTCACAGTCGGATAGCGCCCCATGCTATCTGTCTGTGAACAGCATTTTTTACCACCTAGGCTATCACAAAGAGCAATGCAAACTTTTGCACTGCACTTTGTGTTTTTTTGTGAATCCAGACACCGGCATTAACAAAGTAACTCATCCCTCTCACAAGCAACTTCCTAATTACTGTAAGGAAGTTTACCAACTGAGTTGGAATGTTCAGAGCCATTGGTGAAATCTTTAAAGGGAGGTACTAGGCTGGGGGCTGGACAGGAGGCAGGCTCCCCTCCTTTTTACGATTAGAACAACATGTCTGAAGGTTTGAGAGGCACACTTTGGGAGAAAATGTAAAGAATCAAACAGGGCTTGGTACAAGGAAGTGTTACTGTTCATAACTGCCATTTTGTGAAACAAAGCATAGTGTTGTGAAATGGAGGAGCTGCAGCCAGAGCAAGGCCTGAAAGGGAAGACAGCATGCCCCCCATTGAGGAAGCAAGTTCCTTAGCCCTCCAAGAGGGGATAACTACAGTTGTGGAATGAGGGACCAGCTCTACCCAAGCTATGACATACTGCAAGCCGCAGTGCTCATCCTAGTTGACCAACCAATTACCAGGTCCCAGATCTGCTCCAAAACTATGGTTGCTAGTATTTTAGCACATCACACTACCATTGGGCAATTGAGAGCCATAGAAGAAATAATTTTAGTGGTATACAGATAATAAGATGTTTGATTTCCTGAGGATCAGGAGGGGCACTGAGCCAGAGGTACAGGCTCCTCAGCTGATATTTCTGAACATGCATTCCACTGACGGTTACACTGCTCATGAGTTCAATGGAAAGAGTTGAGGTAGGCTGTACTATGTGTTTGGGGTCTAGAATAGCTAGATTATCTACTGACCATTCAGATGAAACTAACTAAATTTGCTAATAAATTTGATATGTTAAAGGGGACTGCACAGGTGGTGTCTGAAGTAGGGTGCTCAAGACAGGCATTTGACTTAACCAAACCAAAGTGGGAACCAGAACAGACCAGTCAGACATGAAGAAAACTAAACAGCAGGTTCAATGGCCTACGCAGCCAGTAAGTGTTATGCTTGTGCAACTGTGTACGTAGGTTTTGGCCATTCGCACTCTCTATTCTGGAGGAATTACTACTTTAGAGGGTTCCACCCCTAGAGGTGCTGCAGGATGCGTCCCTTGGCTAAAGGTACCTTAGGAAGAAGCCCCCGGGAGAGAGGCGCTGCCACTGGAGGAGGAGGGGAGGATGGCGGGGCAAAGGAAAATTGCTTCAGAAGGAGGCTAAGGGGGAACAGCTTATATAGCTCAGGAAGTGGGAGTGGCTGGCTGCTTGTCCATCGAGCCATAGGCAGAGCCTTCCAATTCAATGGCCTACGCAGCCAGGAAATGTTTTGCTTGTACAACTGTGTACTTAGGTTTTGGCCATTCGCACACTCTATTCCGGAGAAATTACCACCCTGTAGGGGTACCAAGGCAAGGAACCCACTAGAGAGTTTCACTCCTAGAGGTGCCATGGGATGTTTCCCTTGGCTAATGGTACCTTAGGAAGAAGCCCCAAAAAGAAAGTAATATTATGAAGCATTTGGGCAATGCAAAGAAGTAGTTAGAAACGTATAAACAATCAGAAGTGTGACCCATGGTAAAAAATAAGCATGAGGCAGCTTGATCACTCAACAGGATCGCAGAGAAGCCATGGGATGAGTCCAATGGGTTGCAAAGGGAAGAAGGGACTTCCAAAGGAGAGAGGGAACGGCCAAGAAGGGACACCATCCCCCTCCATCCAACAGCAGATCTTAAGTAATGGAACTAGGAATTACTAACTAGGTATTATGACCTTCGGCACGGAGGAGAGAAAAAAAAACCTTTGAGGAGGAAATCTCTGGGGATCCAAGGCCTAGGTCACCTGCCCTCCAGGCGTAGGATAATTTCATTAGCGATGGCTCTACTATTGCAATTTAGAAAGTCCCAAACAAGAAAAGATGGAAAATATTCCAATTTATAGGGAAACTCTCACTCTATCCTTCTAACAGGAATGCCGTGGAGGATTGTGAGCCGGTTTGCTCTGCAACAAGCCACCTCCAAGATGGGAGGAGGAGAGCAACAATACCCCCAGGCATGCACCCAGCCCACCCAGGCAAAAAACAAAACAAAAAAACAGGTGAACCTGAGGGGCACGTGGGGAGAATGCAGTGAAGGTGCCTCACCAGGGAACCACTATAGCCAATAGACTATATTAAAGTGGAACACTGGAGCTAAAGGAAATCGCTGTAACCTCCGTTCATGGCAGAGTCATAAACAATACAACTTGGGGTGCTGTTCACACGGTTGACAACTAAAGGTCCACCCGGAGCGAGGACATTCCCAGCTATGGGCCAGGTGAAAAGGACCCCACCCCAAGCTTCACATGCACAAGCTGCGGAGTCTAGGTACAGAGCGAGACCATCAGCTGCAGAGAGGTCCTGTGCCAAAATGCTATGGCTGGCTTGCCCAGGACTGCTGAGGAGCTGAATAAGCATTGAGTGCTGAGACCTTGCACAGGCAGATGGCAGGGAGCTGTGCGCAATGATGGCATAAATCAGGGGTTCATCTGGACATAGGTCAGGAAAGCAGATAGTTGTTCAGGGAACATAACACTAATCAGACCTGCACGTAGGTCAGTAAGCAAGAGGAACAGGCAGACCGACACACAGGTCTGCAAAACATAGTAGCAATGATGGGAGGTGAACATAAATGGGGACAGCATGATAGTGGGGCAAGCCAGCCAGGCATGTAAAAAGCCAAATCAAAGTGACAAATACTCTGAGGATTTTTGGCGGTGAAGGCAGGTATTAAAACAGACATATTGAGCCACAAGGGGCCACGACTCCCCAAACACCTCCCAGTCCCCGTCGTAGGACAAACAAGAAAGAGACGGAAGGTCCGAGAACCACATGCAGATATTAAAGCTAGTTTAACAGCCACAGCAGGAGTTATAGCAGACCTCAGAGTAAACAGGAGTGTATGAACAGGGAAAGCATGATTGAACTGCATAGCAAGGTGCAGGGGGAGCATATACAAAACAAGAAATAGCATGAGCTTGAATCAGATGAAAACAATCAGGCTTGATAACATGGGGAACAGGCTTGCTAGTATGGGGAGCATTGGGTTGTGTAAAAACACAGCACTGGGTACAATAAACTATGGGAGAAATAAAACAGTAGCAGGAGCTGCAAAACAAAAGCCAAATGGTAGGAGCAAGCAATGGAAGGACAACTGGTAACCCCCCCAAAAGAAAACAAAACCCAGACACAAACAGAGAGGAAATAAAAGGAAGTACAGGCCAGAGGCATAAATACAAACCAGAAGCAGAAGAACAAAACGCAGAGTCCAACAGAAAGAAGCAGCAAGGGTAGGGGAATCAGGGCAGGCCCCAGCCAAACACAGAGCAAATGGACAGAGCCTCCAGCCAGCAAAGAAAAAGTGCTTCAGAAGGAGGCTAAGGGGAACAGCTTATATAGCTCAGGAAGTGGGAGTGGCTGGCTGCTTGTCCATCGAACCATAGGCAGAGCCTTCCAAATAGGGCCTACTGTAGGGCTTTCCATCCCTAGGAGCAGTTAAAACTGGGTTAGGAGATCAACATAAGGGTCCCTGTAGTAGGGACAGAAGGCAGTAAGTGAGTGTGAGGAAAGTTATATCTATTTTAAAAGAGAGGGAGTGGATCACTATAGGCAAAAAAGCCCATAAACTTGTAAACTTAGTTAAATCTTCATTTCATTTACAAAACCCAATGTTTCACCATTCTCTTCATGGCTTTGTCTGGGAGAATCTAGGCTTATTTCTTGACTTTCCCAGTTCCTGCAAATGATCTCTTGATCAAATAACAATGTCTGGTTGCAGTTCTGTAGCACCTACTGAACTTTTTTTCAGTTTTACCTGATACAGAATTCATATGAGTGAGCAGCTTCTCACTGCTACAGGTAGGTCCTGCTCAGAGATGTAACTGTCAGACAAAGCCATAAAGAGAATGGCAAAACATTAGGGTTTTGTAAACAAGTGAAGATTCAACCAAGTTTCCAAGTGTATGGGAATTTCTTGGCCTAGAATGATCCAGTCCCTCTCTTTTGTTGTACTAGGGCTTTGCAAAGACCAGCTCCATGAATCAAGACTTCACACAGTATAATGATTTCCCTAGGGTGGGTGGGAGGAGCCAGCTTGAGGACTTCTGGCGGGATTTGGAGGGGAAGGGGACATGCCAAGCAGTGTGGATGAACAACATATACGACTCCTAGAACTACTGTTACAGGTGAGTAACTTGTTTTTCTGCACTGCTGCTGGGGGCCGATTTGCACTTCTGAAATGTTTTAATATTGTGCTGTGCCACATATGCATCGGGAACCCCTCATTTGCATAGGCGCAGCACAGTATTGTGCATGTTGGTGCTGTCGGGTGTGATGCGCATCTGTGCCCTTTGAATATGGACCTGGCCCCAACAGCGGGCACATTTCCAGGTATGTGCAGCGCATTCCCGGGTTGTGCCCGCACATCCACTTTGAATTTGGGGACCTAAGTTCTGTTTTTTGCTCACTTGTAGCACAAAAACAGCTGCAGGCTGAAACTGTTAGGTCCATTAAAGTTTGGTCCAAGGATGATTCTTTTGATATGTAGTTATGCTGAAAAATGTGTAGTTTGAGTTAAGAAAAAATGTAAGCTGTTTGAGCCTTTTTTGAATGTGCCAAGGATAAATGAATTTTTGCCAAAGAGATGTCCATCAGTCATGTGGTGGTGTGGGAGCAATTATGTGACGCAAAACTAGTTTTTCACTCAGAACTTGGTAGTGTCTTTGTTGCACCGGATTACTTGACGAAGCTGTACAACTGCATGACTCTCTCCTGTATTATGACTTATCTGGCATAATGCCTTGATCATGATGGTTCTAGTGCCAGGAGAAACTGTGCTGTTAGCTTCCCGAGATGCCAAAGCCATGTGTAGTCTGCAGCACTGACATCTAGTAGCAGATGAAAACTGGTAGTAGGTAGCATAGGTGCTCTTACCTGCTTCCTGAGGACATTGTCCTGTGGGTTATTTCTGTTACTCAAAATCAAAATAAATGTTTTGCAGGTCTGTATTACCAATGATGAATGAGTGGAGAGATTTTCAGTAGAACAACTAGGTTACTGAGGGAATATTAAATATTGAAGAGTCGGCCTGACTTAGCAAAGATTTTTCTAGAACTTGGATAGTGTACCTACTGGAATTCAGTCAGTGATGGAAAGTAGAAAGTGTTAGTACCAGGCATGTTACTTAGCATGAAGGAAACAAAAGAAGTCAAGATGGAAGAAGGCTATTCGCCTGTTATGGCAATACTTTAAGGACTTCGTTCCTTTTTTTTTTTTTTTTTTTAATTTAGGAATTTCTTCCTCCACTGGTGCACGTCACCCTCTCGGTCCAGGGCAGTCGCTCAGTAGCTTTCTTCATGGCTCCCCAACCCTGCTTCCCCCGTGGTGAAGTCCCAGGATGCCACCCTTCTGGAACAGGATCTGGTGGCCTATGGGATAAATAGCATTGGACTATTGTGTACCCTAGCCGCCATTCAGATGGCACCAGGGTTTTATTCCACATTTTTATCTTTCCCCCTCCATGTAATATATGGCACTGTCAACCTTTTGGTGACCTCAGTGGAGCTTTTTAGGAGAGCCAGAAGGGTCACTGCAACACTGGGTGCAGCACAGCTGGGAAATGTTGCCATTGTCAGCACTGTCACCAAGTCAAGCTGCCTATGCTGTGCGCCGGACTCTGCTCCTGAACCCAGGTTGCCAGAATGGGTCTAACTCTTTGATGACTCCTGTCCACCTCAAAATCTGGATGATTATCTAAAACCATGTGCTGAGTATACTGGAGTTTGATGGGATACATTTATGAGAAGCTTCATGATGGCAGGTATACACCATATCTTTCTTATTTTGTCTAGGCCAGCAAAGTTCATGTGGTGAAACCTGCAGTGGCCTATATTTATGTTGAAGCAGTTTCCCAGGGCATTGAGTTGGCATTGAGTTTTATTTTACCCTGCTTTTCATTAAGTATTATGTATGTTTATCCTGTATACCTCCTGGGTGTTCCTTGTCCTCCCCGCGTACGCATCTGTAAACCAGATTTTTTTTTTAATCTCTGTATGTTTACATGGTTAAACAGTTTCTTTTTTAATTTTATTTTTATTGATTTTCAGTAGTGGTTGTACAGTTGATACCATGACAGTGAAACATTATAAAGAACAGAGTAGTACACTGTATCATTGGAGAGGTTTGTGAACACAATTACTAGTAATTAACTTATCTCTGTTAGCTGTTTAGGGGAAAGGTCTGCAGTATATTGTGCTCACTTGTTTTTATCGTGGTCACACTGAGATGACAAATTAGACTTGGATATGCAGTGCAATCAAAAGCTGTTTATTTTAATACCACAGTTAACATTTAAACATTTTTGACATTTAAACACAGTACAAAACATTCCTAGGACATTTTCTTTAGACTTTTGTCTATTTGTGCACTGTATCTCCTTACACAGTCTTTACTACCTACACATGGGGGTCCTTTAAATCCTATCTGTAGGCCATTAAGGAAGTATTATTTTAAGAACAACCTTAACTAACACAAGCACACAATTCCTTAGTACTAATAATCTTTGCTAGAACTAAACAATATCTAATTGCATTTTATCTTTATGCATTTAATATGGAGCCAGGATTCTTAAAGACATGTTAGGTAAGCACCTTGAAAGTCTTTAACATATAATAGGCCCAATATTTCAAATAGTTTCTTGTCTCCCTCCCATCTGGAGAGATGAAATATCTTTGGAAAGGCTGGATGAAGATCTTTTCCTGGCTCTTTGAATTATTTTCTCCTCGAGGCTTGCAAATAAATTGACAAAGTTAGTACAATTTCAATGTTTCTTTCTTTTGGCAAAAGCCAAACGTCTTTAGAGTGTAGCAGAATAATAGTTTTTAAAGTCAGTAGTGGAGATTTGAGATCTCTTCCAGTGATGAAGTAACACATTCAGATGAACTGAGTTGGTAATAAGACGTGTTGGTCCTTGGAGTTCCATTTTATAGAGGATTACTTCCTTACAGATGACATGAGGTTTTGAAATGATATAGCCATATTTGGGCAAGAGCTTGGTTTGGTCAGAAGTCTGGAGGTTACGTGCTGAATTATTTTCATCTTACTAGACGTCCGGTTAGCATCTTTGTCTGTTGTCTTCTTGAACTGTTCACGAAGTGACAATTAATAGACTTATAGCCACAAGACCTCACACTGCGCATGTTCAAGAAAGAGGCATTGGAAGTTATGTCACTCGTGGTTAGGGCTGTGATTGCTAGTGGCAGGTGGTCTCCTGATAAGAGGCAGTTGCTCCTTGTTTTGAGGAACCTGTTCATAAGTTGACTGTCTAGATTTTTGGATCGGTTGCAAACTTCTGGTAGTCTGATCCGGTGACATAATAAATGCTGAGTTTTGATTTTAAAATACTTCTTGGGTTGTCAGCTCATGCACAATGTCTTGAGTTTAAGAATATTTAATTTGACATTTTAAATGTTCTTGCTGCTGGAAAGCTTGGAGAATATTGTCTGATGTCCAGGTCGCACCTGAAAATAGGCACTTGGCTGTCTAGTGTGCCTTACCCGGTTAACAAAAACAAATAAATAAATAAGGGACTCTTCTTTCGAAGGTATAACTACTTGCCTATCTGCACCAGGAACTTCAGTATCAGCTTCTTCTTCATTGACAGTTACACAGAAACATTAAAGCAAAGAATTTTCTTGGCAGAAAAGAACTGCTTGGCCCACCCAGTCTGTCCAGATGTTCTCTGCCTAATCTGTCTCTGCAGACCCTAAATGGTCTCGGGTGACCTTCCCCCACCCTGCATATATACTAATATTTCCCTATGTCTATCCCATGCATGCTTGAAGCCCCCACTGTTTTGGCCTTCACCACTTCTGCTGACAGTCTGTTCCAGGCAGCTACCACCTTTTCAATAAAATAGTACTTCCTCACATCCCTCTAAACTTTCCCCCTCCACCTTCATTGCATGCCCCTGGTCCTGGTGCTCTTCCTCATTTGAAAGAGGTTACCCTCCTACTCCCTGAACACCCCTGTGAGGTATTGGTAGGTCTCTATCATAGGTACTGGGTCAATATAGCATGGACAAAACCACACATGGAAAAACATGCTGTAGAAAGCATAAATGGCTCTACAGCAGCAGGGGTTGTTTCAGCATGCGGTAACAACCACTACCCCTGTTGCTGTAGGCTGCTATGATGCAACGTGAAAGATGCTGCCAGGGCAGTGCTTGGCTGAGCCACTCCCATGGTGGTATGGCTAGAGCACCTGCCTCCGGTGGCAGCGGGGACCTGGGGCTGTAATTCAGTTTTACCTAGGTCCCATGGTAATGTGGCTTTTTTTGTGGGGAAGAATAAGAGTTGCTTTATATTTTACGACATGCACTCTTGTTGTGTCGGTCGGGATTTTGTCCTGATGCTGTTAGAGCACACACTGTTGTGTCTGCACCATTGTATGTATGAACAGTTATGTCTGAGACATTATGACCCCATGCCCTATCATGTCATCTCTCATGCTCCTCTTTTCAAAAGAGTGCACATGTTGAGATCCCTCAGTCTCTCCTCTTGGGCTTCTCATGCAATCCTTGCCCCAATTTAGTTCCCTTCCTCTGGGCTGCCTCCACCCTACCTAGGTCCTTTCTAAGGTGCAGCCTCCAAAACTGGACACAGTACTCCAGATGGGGTCTTACCAGTGAGCAATACAGTGGCAACATCACCCCCTCCGCCTGCTGGAGATAACCCTCCTTATGTACCTTAGCATCCCACTAGCCATACCCACCACTTTTCCACATTGTCCTGCCACTTTGAGGTCATCATTTATGATAACCCCAAGGTTCATTTCCTGCATAGAGACTGTCAGTATCTCCCCCCATCCAGTACTCTGCTTCTGGGTTTCTAGGTGCATGATTTTGCACTTTTTGACATTCAAACCCAGCCACTAAGCTCCTGACCACTCCTTGGGTTTCCCAAGATCCCTACGCATTCTCTCTACCATCTCCTAAGTGTCCACCCTATTACATATTTTGGTATCATCTGCAAAAAGGAATACCTTCTCTTCCAGTTCTTATGCAGTGTTGTTTATGAAGACATGGAAGAGGACCAGTTCCAGTACTGAGCCCTGCAGCACCACTCTGGTCATTCCATCATTAGAATGAGTGCTGTTAGCCACTGCCCTCTGTCACTTATTTGTTAACCAGTTTCTAACCCAGTCAACCACTCTGGATCCCTCGTAGGCTGCTCAATTTCTTTATCACTCTCTTGCGTAGCACAGTGTTGTAGGCCCTGCTTAAGTCCAAATACGCCATGTCCACAGCCCTCCCCGATCTTATTTCGCTGGTCACACAGTCACATAAATCCATCAGATTTGTCTGGCATGACCTCCCCTACATGAATCCACACTCCCTGTGACTTTGCAGTCAACTAGATTCATAATACTCTACCAGCCTTTCCTTAAGCAGAGTTTCCATTAATTTCTCCACCACTGAGGTATAGTAATAATGGGGGATTTCAGTCTACCTGGGATGGACTGGAAAATCCCTGCTACTTCCTGCATTAGGGAACAAATCCTGCTGGATGCTTTCCAGAGTGCTTTCCTGACTCATGGTGTCATGGAACCCACTAGGGAGATGGCTGCCCTGGATCTGATCTGGTCCAACTGTGCACATGTTCAAGATGTGAAGGTGAATGCACCACTTGCAGGAAATGACCACGACATGGTGTGGTTCCATCTGGACATGGGCAGAGTGAAGGCCAGGACCAAGATGAAGGTCTTGCACTTTGGGAGGGCTGACATTGGTAGGATGGGTGAAGTTCTGAAAGGTCACCTTGCTGGCATCAGAGTGGGGATGGATGTGGAACAGAAATGGGCCACAATAAAGAAGGGATTGATGGAGGCCACTAGTGAGTGCGCCAAAATTAAAAGTAAGAAAGCTAAGGCCAAAAACCCAGTTGGTTTGGCAAGGAGATGGCAAAGGTGGTAGGGGACTAGAGGACAGCCTTCAGAAAGTACAAGCATACTCAGACGGAGGAGGCTAGGATGGACTACACAAGTAAATCAAGGAAGGGGAGCAGGGCAGTAAGAAAGGCAAAGGCTATGAGAGAGTAACTAGAACTGGGGATAAAAGCATGTGAGAAGGACTTTTTCAGATAAATAAGGGAAAAAAGAAACATTAAAGAAGAGACTGACAGGTGAGAAAAGGAGGAGGGTTGGGTAGAGAGCAGTGAAGAAAAAGCAGAAGAGCTTAACAAGTACAAGTCTTCACTAGGGAGAACAATGGCTCAGTATCACAAAGAAGCAGGGGGGTGAGGACTGGGAGGGGGAAGTCACAGATAGCGCAATTCTAGCTGACAGTATCAAGGGCCTAAGGCCCCTAAAGGTGGACAAATCACCAGAGCCAGATGGTATGCACCTGAGAATCCTAAAAGAACTGTCAGAGGTTCTGGTGGGTCCTCTGGCAGACCTATTTAACACCTCTCTGGAGTCCTTAAATGTGCCCCAGGACTGGAGAATGGTGATGTAGACCCTCTCCATAAAAGTGGGCTGAGAAATGAACTATGGAACTACCGACCAGTCATCATGATCTCAACAGTGAATAAGCTGATGGAGACCTTCCTGAAAGATGGCCTAATCGGCTTTCTGTAGGAAAATGGGCTCCAGGACATGTGGCAGCATGGGTTTGTGTCAGGGAGGTTCTGCAAAACTCACCTAATTGACTTCTTCAATTGATTCACTAGAACAGTGGACAAGGGACAGGCAGCTGATGTCCTGTATCTGGACTTCAGCAAGGCCTTCGACTCAGTGCCCGAAGGAGACTGGTTGGGAAGCTGGAAGACCATGGGGTGACGGCTAAGTTTATAGGATGGGTCAGAAGCTGATTACATTACAGAAACCAAAAGGTGATAGTTAGGGGAGAATTCTCTGAAGCGAGGCCTGTGACTAGTGGGGTCCCACAGGGCTTAGTGTTCAGTCTGGTGTTTAACATCTTCATTCATGACATCACGGATGGGATCAAGGGTAAAATCTGCCTATTCACGGATGACACCAAGCTCTGTGGGAGGATGGACACATAGGCAAGAAGCCAAGAACTCAGAGAGGAGCTGGCTAGGCTAGAAAAGTGGTCTGGCATTTGGCAGCTGGGGTTCAATGGTAAAATGTGTAAAGTTATGCACTTGGGGGTGAAGAATCTGGGGACCAAATACTGGCTGAGTGGCATGCAGGTAACCAGGTCAGAGGAAGAAAAGGACCTGGGAGTAATAATCACAAGTGACCTGAAACACTTAGCACACTACAGGAGAGTAGCAGCCAAAGCAAATCAGATGCTGGGCTGCATAGCCAGGGAATTACCACCAAGAAGGTGGAGGTCACTCTGCCGTTGTTCAAGTCACTGATAAGACCACACCTGGAGTACTGTGCAGTTTTGCAGCCCATACTGTAAGAAGGATATCAACTTGCTGGAGACGGTCAGGAGAAGGGCAACCAAGATGATCCAGGGTCAGCAGGGCAACACCTACGAGGAGAGGCTCAGAGGGCTCTCAGTATGTACTGTCTCGAGGAAAGAAAGGAGAGGGGAGACATGGTTGAGACCTTCATGTACCTTAAGGGTATTAACAAGGTGAGCACTTCAGCTTTAGTGTGAAAAAGACTACTAGGGGGCACATACTAAAGCTAGAGGGAAAAGGCTTAGGATGGAGATGAGAGGCATGTTTACACCAAGAGAGTGGTGGCCAAATGGAATGAGCTGCCAGAGGAAGTGGTGTCACTAAAATGGTGGACAGCTTCAAGAGGGGATGGGACAGGGTGAAGGGAAAAGTTTGAGGTAGAAGGGGGTGGGCGAATGGAGGGGGGGGGAAGATGAGGGAGGTCAGAAGGGAAAGGGGGAGGGGTAGTTCCCTCTGTAAATACACTGGAAACAGTGCACTAGCACAGATTAGCTATGCTGTAAGGCCTTTATCTGCTGGCATGTTCATATGCTCATGTGACTATTGACCACCCTACAGTTGCTAGCCTCCTCACTGCAGCAGCCCTTATGTAGATGGACCATGTCTGCTCTTCTCTAATCCTCTAGATCCATGCATGTTTCCAGTGAACTGTTGAATAAGGCCATCTACGGGGCAGCTAGCACCTTCCTGAGTTCCTTTAGTACTCTTGGATGTATACCATCTGATTCTATAGCCTTGTTCACTTTTAGAGCTGCTAGTACCTTCAGGACTCTTTCCTGTGAAAACAGACTTGTGTCCACCTCAACCCCCCCACACTTTGTTCCTGCTACTCCTTGGTGGTATGTTCCCCCTCCCTCCACTGTGAAGACTAAGCAGAAGTACTTGTAAAAGGCTGGCAGCTTTTTCTTGGTCCCTTCTGTGTAGTCTCCCCCTGCTGCTTTCCTATTCCTCACTATTCATACCCTTGTTCCCTTGTCTTACTTATGTAAATGAAGCCCATATGTCTGTCGCCACTGCCTTACTGTTTTGCTCTGTTTTACGTGTTACACCTCCATGTCCTCCACCCTCTGCATTTCCTTATACCTCCTAAATGTCACCCTTTTTCCCTTCACCACCTTGGCCACTTCCCTAGAGAACCAGTTTGTGAAGTATCACAAGATACTTGAGCAGAAAAAACATGGATCACAGGATACTGAAGGGACAATGAATTCAGTGATAAAATGGGGAAGGGTTATACGTGTTGGGCACAGTGATGTATAATACGCTATCATAAGGATATATATAGTAGGAATAGTGTATGAGGTTACAGTGTTTAAGTATATTCTAAAGAGTGATATTTAAGGCATGAATGTAAGGTTTATATTTTGGGCTACAGCACCTGTGCATTGGGGGGGGGAAGGGCCACGCACGGGTGTCCTGCGGGTGCTTATGGCTGTGATTGTGGTCATGCCCCCCCATGCACAGCAGTGCAGGGGAGGATTGCAGCTGCATGGGGGAGGTGGATCACAAGGTGCAGATGAGCATCCAATAGGATACCTGGCCTGGGTCCCATAATGGATCCCCTACTGTGCACATGCAGGGGATCCTGGGAAGGTGTGGACCCCGAGAATCGGGGTCCAATGGGTGACTGCCCAAAATGGCTGCCCCCAGTCCTCCCTGGCAGCCTGGTGGGCTGCGGCAGCAGTGTGGTGTGGGTCCCTGTGCCGCCACTAGGTGTCAGTTGTGGGGGCCCATATAACTTTATGGTTGGGTCCCCCATCACATAACTTGTGCCCCCCCGGCCAGGAACTCCACACCTTAGTGAATAGTGCGGGAGTGTGGTGTATGTCCCCGGACCACCCATGGTGCATAGATGCATGGGTGGCTGGGGGATCTGGTACACAAGGCACTAGCACACCTGTTGCAAATGCCATGGGGGATACACTGTTTTTTGTGAATAGAGACCAATAATTGTAACTTGCTTGCACCACCTGGGCTTTTAGCATCACCTCTGCATCTATCCAGGACCGCGTAGCTATGCAGGCATTATGCTTTTGGGTATAGGGCCCATTTATAGAGCCGACCTTTGGACTGATTGATAGTAGTACCGGCCAGGTAGTTACAACACAGCCCCTTGAACTGTGGCCCATTTTACAGTCCATGCTGTGATTGGGCATCATATAGCATCCATGTACCCTCTATATATGAGAAACTGCAGGTAGTGGATGAGAGTGACCCTATCAGAAGCATCAGGGAGACATGTCAAAAAGTATAAATTAACAAAACAAACCTCAGAATGGGGTAGAGGCATGTAGGGTGCCAGCACAGCCTGACCGATTTCTTTTTACCACTTGCAAAGGAACACAGTGTTAAAGGCAGAAGGAGCTCTGCAACCCACTAAAAATAAAAAAAAAATAACAGAATGAGGAAGTGAGAAATTAAAAGGCAATGAAGAGGGAGAAATGAATGGACCAGCTGTTGAAAAACTATTAATAAGCGAGTCATATGACACTAAGTAAAGCTTTCAGTGCAGAAAGTGGAAAAGGTCGACTCTTCAGAGGTTATGCCTGCCTGGATTCAGTTAGTGCAATATCATTCTTTGATGTATGCAATAACCTTGCTTTCTTTGCCCTGTTGGCTAGAGTAATATAGGAAGAATAAAGAACCCCCAAAGTTCCAGTTAGTCAGTGAACCCCTCTCCAACTCAGAATGAGCTCTGCTCTCTCTGAAGCTGTCAGCTGAGATCAGTCTTCAGCTTGCTGGGGGAAGCTCAGAGCAGCCTGGGTGTATTCAGTCACACTAAGCAAACTGGTCAGGCTGCTTAGCATCACTAAATAACATAGAGACCCCCCCCACCACTAAAGACAACTGTCATCTGACAGCTTTAGAATGACCAGAGTGCACCAGATTTGCTTGGCGGGGGGAGGCAGCACTGTCTAGCCAAGACTTTAGGGTTAGTATTGGACCTACCATGAATAGATCAGGGGTCAAGACGGGGCTCCCAGGACAAGTTGTATATAATACATGTCAGGCTACTGAGGAGGGACAGCTTTACAAGATGCTGCCAGTTCCACTTAATGTTTCTGCTGATTTAACTGTATATAGGAGGATGAATGGGGGGGGGGGTAGGAGATCACGGGTGTTGTCATTTGTGGTTATGGTACTAGTTCTGGCCTCCAGGGAAGGACTAGAAGGATTTTTCTGTATTTTAAAATAGGTTTTTGGCACCCCAAATACCAAACAGTATGAACAGTAAAGGAAAGAAACAGTATTCGTTATTTAGACCCATTTTTTGTGATATGTGGGAAATAATATTCATTACTCCCACACAAACTTGAGGGTCTGAGTAAGGGATGGATTCATAAGTTGGAAGGACTCAAGAGTGGGAAATTGTGACTTTTACATGGGATCTGAATTACTACGTGTATTATGTTTTTATATATTTTGTTTATCCCACTGTCACCATAGCTCCACCAATGTCCTCTCTTTGGTCATTGAACAGGGCTGCTGCCTTTCAGCACTCTATGCCAACCCACCCCAAAGACAAAGCTGTCATTCTAGGCCACTTTCTGGAGCCTTCACCTCTTACCTCATGAAATAAGCTTCTCTTTCAGCAGGCCCAGCTGTGCTAATACTGGAAACACAACTCTTTGGTGGGGCAGCGATGGGGGTAGTCAGGGACCGACATCGTACCACGTAAAATGGGTGCCCTGCATCTGCCATCATAAAGTGTCACAGCTCTTTTTTCCACCATCAGCTCCAAAAACCACCCTTAGGGACACACGTGTGCCACAGTGTTCTGTAGGAGGGTTCTTAGAGGCCAACCCTTGCCACTACTAGGTTCCGTTGCAGAACTATATGTTGCACAACCGGGGGGAGATGTGTCCATGTGCTAGCCTCATCCCCTGCTGTACCAGGCACAAGATATAAACCATGGTGACCAGGATGTTAGAGCAGGCCCTTGTGTTTTAGTGCCACAGAACTGGTGGTGCAAATTTTATTAACATCTAACCAGACAGTTCTGGATAAGTGTTGTAGGGAGAACAGATAGTATGACTGTAATAGGGAGACCAGCTAGAATGACGTCTGCTTGCCACTTGTAAAGCCCTTATGGCTCCCCAGCCTCTCATCTCCCAGGGTGACCAGCCCAGGGAGGACCCAGAAAATCCAGTTTTTGGTGGTTAGAGTGGTATGTTAATTAACCAGCTCTGGACATGATGCCCATATGCCACTGAGTGGTTAAGCCACATAGGGGTGAAAAAAAGTCTGCAAATGGTCCTGCTCATAGCACCCCTCAAAACTCACCATTGAAAGAGGTACTACAAAAGGGGTAGTCTGTCTACAGTAGTTTGATTCCTTGCACACCACTGTGTAATAGATACTGCAAACCCACTCCAGAGGCATGTATAGTTGCTGTATGTAACACCTGACTCCAGATAGCTGGGCCTCATGACTAATCTAATTGAGTCACAATGGACATTCTTTGTGGTTCATAGCTCAGTGATTGTGCTACATACAGTAGAGCTGAATGATGTAAGTTATGCTTGGATACATAGGCCAGACCAGTAAGTAGGACAATGTCTGCAAAGTATATGAGTTATATGAAAAGATTAGTGCTTAGATGCTTCATCATAGATATGAGCAAGTCAGTGATTGTAGCCATAGTGCTTAGGTGCTTGAACGGATGAATAGCAACTTGTTAGGACTTGATGTTTTGACCTTTCTCTGTATCCCACTTTAGGAAGGATACTTAGTCGAGTAGGATGAGACCCCCCCCCCAGTGGAATAAGAGTGCCGTAGAAGAAGGAGGTGTTAGGGAGGATGGAGGACAGTGCGACTCGCCAGCAGAGCGCAGTAGCCTGCTGATTTATGTAGGATGGGGAGGAGCTCTTCCCCACAAAACTACAGGCATGCACCTTGCCAGTTCTGTGTGGTTCATAGCTCAGCGCTTGTGCTACGTACAGTAGAGCCGAATGATGTAGGTTATACTTGGATCCATAGGCTAGACCAGTAAGTAGGACAATGTCTACAAGGTATATGAGTTGTATGAAATGATTAGTGCTTAGATCGTTGAGCATAGACATGAGCAAGTCAGTGATTGTAGTCATAGTGCTTAGGTGCTTGAACTGATGAATAGCAACTTGTTAGGACTTGATATTTTGGCCTTTCCCTGTATCCCACCTTAGGAAGGATGCTTAGTCGAGTAGAATGAGACCCAAAAAAGAAAGAAGGATTGCGGGTACGACTACTCCTCCAACTCTAGAGAGTGTGGCAGTAGCAAGCAGGAGAGGAAAACCCCCCTTTGGGGAGCCTCTGAAGACCCATGGCTACTGATCTGCCCATCCTTCTGGGCATATTAAGGGACAGTAATCCTAAATGAGCAATATATACATAATATCAGCTAGTCTGAAACCCCAAGAGAGGAAGATCCGAAGGTTGAGAAGAGCAAATGGAATCCAGTACTGATGATGAATGCCCAGCAAAGATGGTAGCATAACTGGAGCAAATTCCCAGGCCGAGCTGTCAATGTCCAGGGCAAACTATCGATAGAAGGTCATCCTGAATCCAGTTGAATGCACAGTCAATCTTGAAGTAGAGGTCCAAGTTCTGATATACGAGTTCATGGAAGCAGAAAGTCCAGGAAGGTGAGGCGAGTAAGCTGGATACAGGTGGGAAGCTGAAGAAGGTGGAGCAACTCAACCCCAGGACCTGAGTGGGTGAGCAGTAAATGGACATAAGGCCAGAAGCCCAGAAAACCTCCAACTCATCTGGCGAAGCAAGTCCGGCAAGGGACAGGACCTCCCTGCCCCTGAGCTGGGTGAGGGAGGAGTACAGCAGAAATAATCAAACCTCCAGGCCGATGGTTGGGCAAGGCAGGTGTAGAGCAGGAATAATCAAACCCCCAGGCCCCGATGCTGAGTGTGGCAGGTGTAGGGTGGAAATAATGGAACCTCCAGGCCCCGATGCTGGGTGAGGCAGGTGTAGAGTAGAAATTTGAACCCCCGGGTCCTGATGCTGGGTGAGGCAGGTGCAGGCTAGGCCCCCGTGTGGTCAGCGAGAATGGCCAGACGCTATGTAGGCCAGGTGGAAGGGATATAGAGTGGCCAAGCCAGTCTCTATGAAGGCTAGCAGGATTGGGGAACACCTCCACGGAGGGCTACCCAGCACAGCATACATCCCAGAGGCTGAAGCTGAGGGGATGATAAGAGAGTTAAAGCTGAGAACAATGACCTGCTGGGCAGCCTACAGTGAAGATAGTGACATTGGGCCCATGGAGCAACAGGCGCAGAGCCTAAGAATCAGGAACTAGGGCTTGAATCAGAGATGCTGTCCATGAAATGGAGTAAAGATGTCAGTAGGTAGGAGAGAAAGTTGAGGGTCTGATAGAAGGCACAGAACAGTCACAGCACAAATAAGTATAAGTCTGGCCAATTCTTGCCATATTCCAGTGTTTGCAAGCTCTAGTTCAGTAGATACAGAGCGAGGCAGCATAGTGAAGCTCTGGCAGGTCCAGAAGGCAGCAGAAGCCCTGGCACAAGCAGTAGACTGTAGGTAACAAGCAGTGCAGCCAAGCAGGCAGCAGGCACCAGCTCCAGGAAGAGACGCTAGAGATTCCCTCCCCTACAAGCTGGAGAGGCGGGGCAAGGTAGCACTGTGGCAGCGATGTTAGCTGCAAATCAATGGCGTCACTGAGCCCGAAATGCTCCTGGTCCAGGAGAAAGTTGCAGAGGAATGGATCAAAGGAGCAAATGGCAGTGGCAGCAAGCTCCATGGTCAAGGTAGCGCTGCAGGACACTGCCAGCAGAAAGGGAGTGCCAGAGGAGCTGAACATAGAGCCAGCGGGTAGACTATGAGGAGCCAGGGTGCAAGTGAATGGCACGGACTAGCGATGCTGTGGTGCAACACTGGAAAGAGCAAGAAAGATCCCCAGAAGGAACACACAGCAAGGTACGGAATGGGGAGAAGAAAGAGGAGCACAAAAACAAATGAGGAGGCAGGACACAAAGGCCAGGAGAGCAGAGGAAAGCACGGGGAAAAGGGGTGGAAGCACAGAAGGGGGAAAAGCCAGCACCAACACACAGCACGGAGCAAGAGCAGGAGTGCGATTCACTTTAAGCGAGTGGCGGTAGCCCGCTGACTTATGTAGGATGTGGGGGAGGAGCTCTTCCCCCACAGAACTACAGGCATGCGCCTTACCATTGTGGTTACTCCCTTTGTCTTGCGGTCTCAAATAAGGTTGAGTGACCTGGGTCATTAGACCTCTGGTTGTGGGAGGTTCGTACTCAAGGTTTAAGTTATTTGTGTGGTGATTCCACCCAGAGAGAGTTGTCCTGGTATCAATATGGTACAAACTCCTGGTGCGCAGTACCTCCCTACAGGAACACCCAACCCATGTATCAATGCAACACAAGAAGAGTTACCCAAACAGCATGCAACTTACTTTAAACAATAATCTTAGAGTCAACAGGACTGTGTCAGACCCTCTAACTATTAAACATGGCATACCTGAAGGATGCCCCTCCTCCTCCATTTTATTTACACTGAGTATAGAGCCACTGGCTGCTATGGTCCGAGCACACCCAGAGTTAGAAGGAATAGTAGTAGGGGGGAGGAAACATGCATAAGTCTCTATGCAGATGACACTATGCTCTATTTAAGAAACCCCATAAAGACCTTTCCTGTTCTGGAAATAGTGCTTGCAGAAAATAGTTCAGTATCAGTATCAGAATTTAAAATTAATATTAGTAAAGCAGAAGCAATGTTGGTCAGTGGGACTATAATATGCTGGCCCTTCAGTCTTGTATTCTCTATAAATGGGTAACATCACAGATACAATATTTAGGTATTCAAATTCCCACTCAGCTGCAACTGTTATATTGGGCAAATTGATCACAGAGGTTTTCATAGACTTAAATACATGATAACTCTTGCCTTTGTAAATGGTAGTAGTAAATGGGGTTAGACCTACCAAAAGACATGTCACTAGTGGGGTGCCTCAGGGGTCAGTCCTGGGATTGGTCCTTTTCAACATATTCATTAGTGACATCAGCGAGGCTATAAATGGCAACATTGCCCTGTTTGCGGATGACACAAAACTTAGCAGAAGAGTAGACAGCATGGAGGGAGTCAGAGAGCTACAGGAGGACCTTAAGAAGTTGGAAAGGTGGTCACACATATGGCAGCTGAAATTCAATGCTAAGAAGTGCAAAGTTATGCACCTGGGTAGGGCCAACCCTAGGACAGAGTACTGGCTAAATGGAGTCAAACTTAACTCTTCTGCTGAGGAAAGGGATCTGGGGGTCATCATTAGAGATGTCCTCAACCAGCAGAGTCAGTGCAATGAGGCTTACAGCAGGGTCAGCAGAGTACTGGGATGTATTATGAGGGGACTGATAGTAGGGACAGGGAAGTCATAATGGCGCTCTACCAGTCATTGGTGAGGCCACACCTGGAGTACTGTGTCCAGTGCTGGAGGCCTCATCTTAGAAAGGAAATTGACAGATTGAAGGTGGTCCGGAGAAGGGCACTGAAAATGATACATGGCCTTCAAGGAATCCCCTATGAAGAGAGGCTTAGGGCTTTGAACATGTACTCACTGAAGACTAGGAGGGAAAGGGGAAATATGATCAAAATGTTTAAGTTCCTTAGAAGCATTAAAGTACCAAACTTGGCACTTTTTAACAGGAACACCAATTACACAACAAGGGGACTCTAGTGGAAACTGAAAGGTGGAAGGTTCAGGAGGGACATCAGAAAGTATTACTTCTCTGAGGGGGTGGTGGAACCTTGGAATTGACTGCCACCCAATTTGGTGGCAGCTAAGATGTTATCTAGTTTTAAACATATGTGAGACAGGGCCAGGGCTCAATGCTAGATTGGGCATCTCGGGGAACAATACACCAGTATACATTAGGTCCCAGGATACTATGCTTGGGCAGACTCGATGGACCACAGGTCCCCTTCTGCCAACACTTTCTATGTTTCTATGTCCTTGATAGGCATACTGGAATCTCTTAAAATGAATGTTTTGCCTAGATATTTATTTCTTTTTCAAACACTGCTTTTAAATATTCCAAGGACTGACTGGAGTAAAATCCCTAAAGCACTCCATAGACTTGTTTGGCAGGGCAGGAAACCTTGGGTTAAATTGTAGGATCTAATGAGGCCTAAAGGAGAGAGAGGGCTTGGCCTGCCCAACTTAAAAATCTATTATCAAATTATCTAAACTTTACCCTGGATAACATACAAAAAGGGGTCAGATGACAATGTTTGGTGGTTCATGGAGAGAAATAGTAACTAGGGGTGTGACTCGATAAAATTATTTGACCAATCCCGAGGACAGTCATTTTATGGTTAATTGACCAATCCATGGACCCAGCAGATGCTTCAGAACTGGTTAAAAATCAAAAGAGATCTCCCAAGAAGGAATCAGCTTACCAAATTTACTAAAATAACACAATGCTCAGAGTTCTTGCCACCGAACACTGACATAACCTTTCAAAGATGGGAAACCTTTGGTCTCGCCAGATTCTCCCAGGTTCTACAGGGGCAACACATAAAAACTTTCACTGCATTGCAGGGTGAGTTTACATTGGAGAGTGCAGATTTTTATTGGTACTTACAAGTGGCTTCATGTCTCAGGACTGGGTTCAATAGTCAACAGGTGTTTGAGGACCCACACCCCCTGGTGGCCTTCTTAGAAACTGCAGGTATGGGAAATATAGCTATAAAACTTATCTCAAACTTGGTCCACTGTTATAAAGCAGAGCCACTGCCATCAGTAGGCCAAGGGATATGGGAAATGGAGGAACAGGTCAATTTAGAAATAAAGAATAAAAGGGCATTGGGGGGAAGTTTTTCAGACATTGGCATCTAATAACTGGTGGGAATTTTGCTGGATGATAGCAAATAGGTATTTCTTGACATCATCCAAAACTAAACATTATATACAGGGGATGTCAGATAGATGTTGGAGGGATTGTGGGGTGAGGAGACACCACACAACTTTTGGGGGGCATGTCCTAAATTGGCCTGGGATGGGGTTCATATGTAAGTGTATGGCCGGCACCTTCACAGAGGTTGACTTTACATACCTGATCTTAGGGTGGCTGTCTGAGGGAAAGATAACCAGCCATCAGAAGAGTTTGATAGGCATTTTAGTGGCAGCAGCCTGCAAAGCCATCATCCATGACTGGCTGATCCCCAACTGTCCAAAAGTGGCAGATTGGTTAAATAACATAAAGTCAGTCTATCAGTTCAAGAAATTGTCAGCAGAACTGAGGTTGTGGGTGGATCAACTGCAGGGGGTATGGTTGCCCTTCATGACTTACATAGAAAACAGGAAGGGGCAGTCAGTCTTGTCGCAACAAGCAAAGGGTTACTAAGAGGTCCTGAATTAGGCCTTGTATGATATAGAGAGAGAGGGCTTCACAAAATACTTGTCTTAGAGGTATTATCACCCTTTTCTTCTTTCTCTCTATGTCACCGACTCCATGACAATTTGGGTTTTAATATTGTTTTACTTTACTGTTGTTTTCTGTTATTAATTTAATTGTTCTTAAGATAATAAAATGATAAAAAATAATAAAAATAAAACTTTATTTTTAAGGCACCTTTCAAAAAACCAAGGCACCGTACAGAATAAAAACATTTAAAATTCACATGTTACAATAACCACTTAATTATAATCAAACTCCAAATGCATGCATCCACAGATATGTTTTTAGGCCATTTTTAAATCTCTCCACGGTCGAGTACTCCCGTAACTGGTGGGGTAGAGAATTCCAGAGGGTTGGGGCCGTTTACATACTGTAAATGTAAGAGCCCCAGAAGATTTCAAGAACACCCTCGGGATCTCTAGCAACCCCTTGCCAGCTGAACAGAGCGATCGCCCATGGTAGTAAGGGACCAGGAGCTCTTTCAGGTAGTCAGGGCCAAGTCCATGTAGGGCTTTATAAGTCGGAAGACCAGCTTTAAAGGTGAACCGCCACTGTACTGGCAGTAAGTGCAGTCCGCGTAACACTGGCAAAATATGGCTGGATCAAGAAGTACCAGTCAGAAGCCGGGATGCTGTGTTCTGCACCAGCTGCAAGCGGTGGATTTCAAACCCAAAAAGCCCAAGATAAAGGGAGTTGCAATAGTCCAGACGCAAGGACACAAAGGCATGGATCAGCATAGGAAGATCGCCGGATGGAACAAGGTGCCTCATCCTGGAGATATTCCTCAGATGGTAGAATGAGGACTTGATGACTGCAGACACCTGCAAATGCAGAGTCAATCCCTCATCAAAAATTACCCCCAGGTTATGCACCCGTTCAAAGGTCGGGAGAGAGACACCCCCCGAGATAAAGTCCAGAGGGTGAACCAGCCCCGGGCCCCCCTATCCGGCGGGCTGAATCCACTACCAACACTTCTGTCTTTTCCGTGTTCAACTTCAACCAACTCGAATCCATCCCATCCTGGATCTCGCCAAGGCAGTTATTAAAGACCAAGAGAGCTCTATCCTGATCTGGTGCAAAAGAAGGTAGAGCTGGGTATCATGAGCATAGCAGTGAAACCTCAGCCCATACCTTCTTACAATGCCTCCGAGGGTCAGCATTTACACTGCGAACAACATGGGGGACAAGACCGAGCCCTGAGGAACCTCACAAGACAGAGAAACTGGATCTGAGAAATAAACCCCAGAAACCACTCTCTGCATTCTTAGAGTGAGGTAAGATGTAAACCACTTGAGGACTACATCTGATAGTCCACAGATAAACCTCAGACACTCAAGTAGAACCTCATGGTCAACAGTGTCAAAAGCTGATGAAAGATCTAGAAGAACCAAAATGGAATGGTTCCTCTGATCCCTAGCTATAGGGAGATCATTGAGCACCCGAACCAGCGTTGTCTCAGTACTATGCTTTTTTCTTAAACTGGACTGGAGGGGTTCATAGATATCATGGATGGTTAAAGAGTTCTCCAGCTGCACAGCCGCTACCTTCTCAATCACCTTCCCTAAAAAGGGGAGGTTACAGATTGGTCTGAAGTTTGCATGGCAGTCATAGTCCAAAGAAGCTTTCTTTAAAAGGGGTGTTACCACTGCCTCCTTCATTGAGGTCAGAAACTCACCTGTTTCCAAGAAGCACCAGACTATCCTTGCTACGACTGGACCAATGGAATAAATACAACCCAAAATCAGGGAAGTTGGTCCTGGATCCAAACTACAGCACGTAGGGCATGCATCTAGGACAATCCACATGATATCCATGAATTCCGGTTGGTCGAAGGAACTCCAGGAAAACAGAGAGGCCGCAGTCTCACACTGATCCAAAGCAATGTCCTTAGAGTGTGCCGACTGAAGTGCCTTCCTAATGTCAGCCACCTTAGTAGCAAAGAATCGAGCAAGTTCATCACACTCCCTTTTCGAAAAGGCCCTTCGAACCTGTAGACAGACTGGGTTGCACAGCCTGTCCACAGTACAAAAGAGCTGAGCTGGTCGATTCTGAGCAGCCGCAATCTCCCCAGACAGGAGCTCTGCCTTCTTACTGGTGATTGCAGATTGATAGGCCTGATAATGCTCCATCAATCTAAGGTGGTCGGCATCAAGGGAGGATCTACACCAGCAACACTCTAACCATCACCCTAGTTGCCGCATCTCCCTCAAAGTCCCATCAAACCAAGGGGACCGAGGGTGAAGGGAGAGAAGGCGAACACAGACAGGAGCAATGACATCCAGAGCCGCCGAGATGGCCATATTATAGGCCACCGTGAGGGCATCTAGGTCATTGTTAGCCACTGGAAAGGACGATAGGTCAAGCACTGCCGCCAGGCCTTCTGAACTAATGTCTTGTAAAGGGCGATACCTGACCATTTCCACAGAGGTAGGCCTATGAAGGGGGGTGCTAAAACTAAACCGCACATTGTAGTGTTCGGACCACCCAACTGGTTCAACCCCCAAATCGGAGGCCTTGATCCCCAGGAGAAAAACCAAGTCAAGGGAGTGACCATGTTTATGGGTAGCACTGGTAACTATCTGTGTAAGGCCCAGAGATGACATCAATTGGAGGAAGTGCTGTCCAAACTGTGAGAATTCGTCATCAACCCAGGCATTAAAATCTCCATGAACCATCAGTCTGGGAGATTCAAATGCCATGTCAATGATGAAGTCCACCACTTCCTGAAGGAAGCGCTTCTCATCTCGGGGCGGATGGTAGATGAGTGCAATCCTACAACATACACCCGCTACCGTGGTACACTCGAATGACTAGGCTTCCTCAACTGGTTCATTTGAGGTTAGTCTGAAAGCAGACCACGACCCCCCCACCCCCTGCAATCCAATCTTGGGCGGTGAATCACGAGTACCTGGCCAGAATCGAAGCCTCCAAAATGGGGCTAGAATTTCATCCAACCAGGTCTTCAGTATCGTGTCAGATCCACTCTTTCTACAAGACCTGCAATAATTGCAGTCTTGTTTTTGATGGATCTGGCATTGCATAACACGGCTCAAGTTGGACTAATGTGACTGTATATCTTTGAAAATGTCCACTCCCACTAATGGTGCGTATTGATTGCCATGGCTGTGGTCTCTGACGTGAACTGAATATCATCAAGTAAACACTGAGGTTAATAAAATGAACAGGAACAATGTATTTTCCTCTGGAGAGAAAGTGGGGCAAGATAAGGAAGAATGGATTTGTGGGTAGATAAGCAAATAGCCAGGATGCGACTTTCATACTTGGATGGATATAGGTAAATTTTTTTATGAAAGTTATATCATTTTTATTGGTAACAGTGGATTTTCACTTTTATGCCATGTATGTGTCATATATTTGGAAATTTTTTTAAATAAGTTTCAAAAAAATAATCTCTCAGACAAGGAATTCACACAAAAGAGCATGGGACTTTAGAGACTGCAAGGCTCTAAATGATAATAAGGGGGTTAGGTAATGACAACAGTGTACACCCCAACTGTTGCTTCAGTGCCCATTCAGGCTCAGACCACAGTAAATAGAGGTCTGCCGTTCCCTTGCCCTTCCAGCAGCAGCCAATGATGCCTCCTCCCTGGGCTCTGGCTGTGTGCCCATCCAAGCTCAGCCTCCCCAGAATTAGTCTTCCTCCACATCACACCTGCACAGTATAGTAGCATGTTTCAGCCCTCCTGTACTGGGGCATGACCCTCACCCAACTTGTACCAGTGTAAAACCCTTAGTTACTACAGCACTGGGGAGCTCCCAATGCTTTACTGGGTACCCAGTCATGGAGACAGTGCAGGCCTGATAATCTTCCATGTGGTTGGCTGGTAGTGATGCATTTAATGCGCTTAAATAAATGAAGCAATGTTTGCAAATCAAAACCCGAAACCAGGCTGCTTTTAACACCCTTCCCCCATTTGGTATTTGTAAATCTTGGCTGGATGGCTATGTTCAGAAAATGGTTTCCAGTTAATTTACACAAATCAGGACAAGCCCTTGAGTTTACTCACAGTTTTCCAGACAAGAAAATCTCTTGCAATGTGCAGAGGTGATGGCACAGTTTGAAGCAAGACCCTCTCTGGCTCTCTTCATTCTCTCTTCTTCGTTGCTGCAGGCCTCTGGTGTCAGATGAAAGATGGCTGTTGTCTCTGGTCCCAATCAGGCATCTCCTGACCTCTGCATTCAGCAGACAATCCTTTCTCTCATGCCCTATCTCTCTTCCTACCTCTCTCTCTCTCTCTCTCCCTCCCTCCCTCCCTCCCTCTCTCTCTCTCTCTCACCCTCCTGTCTCTACATACCTTCATCTCTCTCCTCATTCTCTCCCTCCCCTTCTCCTTCCTCCTCATAGAAACATAGAAATTGTTGGCAGACAAGGACTGTTAGGCCCATCCAGTCTGCCCATAGGCCCTATACATGTATGCATCCACTCACCTTCAGTGGTCAATGGCTTTTCATCACTCCCTTTCCACCCAAGGTTTCCCTGTGCTTGCCCCAGGCATGTTTAAACTCCCCTACCACCTCTTGTGGCAAACTATTCCAAGCGTTCACCACCCTCTCCATGTTGAAAACTTTTCTCACATTACCTCTTAATCTCCGCCCCCCTCCAATTTGATATCGTGCCCCCTTGTTCTGGTATCTGTCCAACATTGGAAAAGATCTCCCAACTACACCTTGTTTATGCCCTTGAGGTACTTAAACATTTCTATCATGTCACCCCTTTCTCTCTTCTCCTCCAGTGAGTATATATTGAGGTCTCTTAGTCTCTCCTTATATGTTTTGTGGTGCAAACCATGCACCATCTTTGTCACCCTTCTCTAGACAGCCTCTGCCATGTTTATGTCCTTACACATGTGTGGTCTCCAGTACTGCACACAGTACTCCAGGTGAGGCCTTACTAGTGTTTTATACAATGGCATCATCACTTCCTGCCTCCTACTAGCAATACCTTTGCCTATGCACCCCAGCATGCCACTGGCCCTCCCTGCAGCCTTTGCACACTGCGTTGATACTTTCAGGTCATCAGATATGATAACCCCTAGGTCCTTCTCTTCTTTGGTGATGGTCAGCACCTCTCCCCCCATCCTGTAGGTCTCCCCAGGGCTCCCCCTACCTAGGTGCATTATCTTGCACTTTTTTGCATTGAACCTCAGTTGCCACACCTCCGACCATCTTTTAAGCTTCTCCAGGTCTCTCTTCATTATCTGCACCCCTTCTGGAGTATCCACCCTGTTGCAGGTCTTGGTGTCATCTGCAAATAGGCAGACCTTTCCTTTCAGCCCCTCTGCAATGTCACTAATGAAGACATTGAACAGGACTGGTCCCAGTACTGATCCTTGTGGCACTCCACTGGTCACCCCTCTCTCCACAGATTGGATCCCATTTACCACCACCCTCTGCCTTCTGTCTGTCAGACAGTTTCTAACCCACTGTATCACCTTATGCCCTATGCCCAGACAACTCATCTTGTTAACCAGCCTTCTGTGTGGGACGGTATCAAAGGCTTTGCTGAAATCCAGATAGGCGAAGTGTACTGCCCCTCCCTGATTTACTTCCCTAGTCACCCAATCATAAAACTCTATCAGATTTGTTTGACAAGACCTTCCTGATGTGAATCTGTGCTACCTCAGATCCTGGGCACCAATGGATTCCAGGTATGCCACTATCCTTTCTTTCAGCAGTGCCTCCATGATCTTCCCCACCACTGAGGTGAGGCTGACTGGCCTGTAGTTCCCTGCTTCCACCCTACTGCCACTTTTGAGCAGTGGGACTACATGCACCCTCCTCCAGTCCTCTGGAACCATACCTGTGTTGAGTGACTTTGTGAACAGGGTGGCCGGAGGTGCTGCTAGTTCCCTCCGCAGCTCCATTAATATCCTCGGGTGTATGTCATCTGGCCCATTGGCTTTATCCACCTTCAGCTTTGTGAGTTCCTCCTGAACTCTCTCCACTGTGAATGGACTGGTGTCCACTTCTCCACCCTGATTGCCTCTGCTCCCCAATTGTAGTCCTTGACCCTCTCCCTCCACAGTGAATACTGAACAGAAGTATTTGTTCAGTATTTCTGCCTTGTCTAGATCCCCCTCCTCCTCTGTCCCTCTCTCCCCTCTTCCATCCCTCCTCTCTCACATACCCTATGCCTCTCTCTCTCTCTCTCTCTCTCTTCTCTCCTCTCTACATCCCTCTCTCTCCTTCCTCTCTTTCACTCCTCCCTTTCTCCCTCTCTCCCTCTCTCTCTCTCTCTCTCTCTCCCCTCCCTCCTCCCTCCTTCCCCTCTCTCTCCTTTAGTATATACATGGATATGTATGGTAGTATATGCATAGCTATATATGATAGGAAGTATAAGCAATGCCATTAGGGCTGTGGTTTATGCCTATGGATAATTGTAGTCCTATCTATGTATAGTTCCTGTCATACCCAGTGGGCTTTTCTTTGTCTGTGTCCAGTGGTGTGTGATCACTATCTCTGGGTTGAAATAAAGATGGCTACTGAACAGACATGCTGTATCTGAGTCTCCCTGCACAGGCCACAAATGTATTACACTGGCGACCGAGGATCAAAGCAAAACAACTCAGAGGCGTGTAAGAAAGGTTATGTAAGCTAAGGTATGTTTTTAACTGCTCTATAAAAAATTTCATGCTAACTCGCATTTGGTTCAATGGACTTACATATCTTTCCCTACCAACCAGGCTACTGTAAGCACTATACATTTGTCAGCTGCAATCTCTTGTATGAGCTACAAACCTATATTAGCATGATTAAAGACACAACTTCAAACTCCTGATTTGTGAACTGCCTGTTTAACTTCCTGATTCCAAAGGAGAAAATAAACAATTCCAGTTCTGCTTCAAGTGGGAAGTAGAGGAATTTAAGGTATGTGAAACCTTAACAGACATAAATCATGTCAACACCATCAGTGACAGCATAGATTCCTGACCACAACAGAAAGGCAGCACATCAGCAACCTCATATGGCATAACAGAAACATTGTGACACATATTGAAAAGCCTTTGAAATTAAACAGACAAAGAGGTTTTTTTTTTTGTTTTTTTTTATGGACCCTGCAGATATAGAGCAACCTGCCAAAAACATGACAGCAATTGGCAGATTACCAGAATTTGATAAATTAAAAGAGGACTTTGATTCTTAATTGCAACACTTTGAATGCTGGTTGGAGGCAAATGACGTTCCTGATGCAAAAAAGGCAAAGGTCTTCCTAGCAGTTTTGGGACCTACAGTGTACCAACTCCTCAAGAATCTGACTGCACCTGCCAAAGTGGTGGACATGCCATGTTCCCAACTCACAGAGACACTTTCACTGCATTTCAACCATAAGCCAGTTCTCATTGCAGAATGCTTCAGATTTTATCATCCTAACGAAGAAGAAGGGGAAGCTCTTGCCGACTACATCATAGCTTTGAAGCATCTGGCAAGCACATGTGACTTTGGCCAGTTGCTGGAGGACACCCTCTGAGATTGCTTTGTCTGCAGTCTGAGTGGAGAAGCCTATCAAAAATGCCTGTTCTCAGAATAGGACTTAACCTTCAAAAAAGCCTGTGAGACTGTCCTCACTATGGAGCTTGCCCAGAGGGATACCAGGGAGTTAGTGAGACATTCTGAACCCCAAAGAAGCAGAGTTCACAAGGTCACTCATTCTCTAGAACCCAAGGGACATTCTACACCACAAAGTGGTCCTCCATCTTTTTATTAACAACCCCAAACATTTCAGAAATCAGCATCACTAGGCACTTCCACAAAGTCAAAACCATGTTACAGATGTGGAGGTAACCACCAGCAAAGCACATACCAATTTCGACTTGTGAAATGCCACAGCTGCAGAAAAGTGGATCACATACTGAAAGTGCACAAAAGTACATCATGGACTGCTACTGCATGGTATGTCACAGATGGCACTGCAGCCACTGAAACAGAAGATGAGGCATTGCACCTGTTCATGTTTTATGCAACACTGGCAAATGCAGCAGAAATTTATCTCCAAATTCAGCTTGCAGGAAACCTGGTTAGCATACAGATAAACAGTGGAGCCTCAGTATCTCTTGTGCCAGAGCACATCTACAGAGAGAAACTTCAGCAGTGCCCATTCCAACCATTGTATATTCAACTCTTGTCTTACTCTGAAGACCCAGTCCCTGTGCTAGGGGAGATTGAAGTACCAGTCACCTACGAGTGAGGAACATGGACCTTGCCTCTAGTGGTGGTACAAGGAGAAAGACCTGCATTATTAGGCAGAGACTTGTTCACGCAGGTCAAATTGAACTGGGAAAAGATCTTCAGCTTAAATACTGTGACCAAGGCACCGCAAGATGCATTAAAGAATGTACTGGACAAACATGGTCCTATTTTCCAGGATGGTTATGGCACAATCTGGGATTTCAAGACAAAGATCTGAGTGCATCCAGGAGCTGCTCCAATTTTCCACAAGCCTCAACTGGTACCATACACTTTAAGGGAAGCAGTAGAAAAGGAACTGGGCCATCTTGAAAGCCATGGTATAATTTCACGAGTAGAGAGGAGTGACTGGGCTGCCCCTATTGTTGTTGTACCTAAACGACACACAGCTGTGAGGTTGTGTAGTGACTACAAGATTACAGTAAACCATTGTATTCAGCAAAACCCATACCCATTATCCAATGCAGAGGTCTTGTTTGCCACACTCAAAAGGGCAAGTTCTTTAGCAAGTTGGGCTTATCTTTTACATACCAGCAGTTGGAACTGGAACCAGAGTCTGAACCCTAAGCATCAACACCCACAAGGGACTTTACCCATGTCATTGCTTGGCCTATGGAGTTTCTACAGCACCAGCAATTTTTCAGAACACAAGATACTGCATGGGCTGGACCAAGTAGTATGCATTATGGACAATATCTTGGTAACAGCACCCACAGTGGATGAGCATCTGACAATCCTGGAACAAGTTCTCAGACTTCAGTGGTATGGACTAAGAGTAAAGCTATCAAAATGGCAATTTCTGCAAAATTCTGTTGGGTATCTAGGTTACTGGATTGACACCCAAGGCCTACACCCAACAGAGAGCAAGGTGGATGCTACAGTCAAGGCACCTGCACCAACACATTTGACAGAGTTAAGGTCGTATTTAGGACTCTTGAACTATTATGGATGGTTCCTAGCCTATTTGTCCACATTGTTGCAACCACTCCATGACTTGCTACAAAAAGAAGCTCATTGGAATTGGTCACCACATTGTGAGGAAGCATCCCAAGCTTGCAAAAAGCATCTTCTAAGCAGTAAATGGTTAGCACACTATGACCCCACCAAATCTCTGAGGCTGGCATGTAATGCGTCACCTTATGGGTTGTCATCTTTCTCATGTGCTGCCTTCTGGAGATGGACACTCGATCACATTTGCTTCCAGGACCTTGTCTCCAAGTGAAAGAAACTATGCATAGATCAAGAAAGAAACATTGAGCATAATGTTTGGTGTCAAGAAGTTCCATAAGTACTTTTACAAACGGAAATTCACTCTGCTAACAGATCAAAAGCCTCTACTGACAATTCTGGGGCCAAAGGCCACAATATCAACTCTCTCAGCACTTAGGATGCAGCAATGTGCCCTGATTTGGTTGGCTTACGACTATGACATTGAATACAGATGTTCTCAAGATCATGCAAATGCAGATGCATTATTGAGACTGCCATGCAAAGATGCTACAGAGAAGGAGGACAATGGGGCAGTATTCCACCTTTCACATCTGAGGAAATTAACCAGTGCTTCACAGGATATCACAGCAGAGACATAATGAGATCCTGTCCTCTCTAAAGTACTAGATTTTACCTTAAATGGTTGGTCCAACTTCACGAGAGGCCCAACTCCCTGACCTTTCTTAGACAAGAGACTGTTGTCCACAGAGCAAGGCTGTGTTTTATGAAGAGTTCATTTTGTGATACCTCCAAAGTTCTGCAAGAGATTATTTTCTGATTTACATGACAGTCATCCAGGAATCTCTCAAATAAAGGCGTTGACCAGAGGATACCTCTGGAGGCCAGGACTTGATCAAGATATCCAACACCTTGTCAACCAATGTGTGCCATGTGTGGCTGTCTGCAACCAACCCTCAGCCACACCCCTGCATCCATGGTCCCGGGCTACCACACCATGGGAGTGCATCCATGTTGACTATGCTGAAGTGGACAAACAACATTTCTTAGTAGCAACTGACGTCCACTCCAAATGGCTGGAAGTGTTGCCCACACAAGTCACAACTACTAAAAAGACTGTAAACTTTTTGAGACAAATTTTTGCCTCATATGGCCTACCATGGGAGTTAGTGTCAGACAATGGTCCCCAATATTCTTCCCATGATTTCAAACTGTTCTTAAAGCAGAATAGTGTTTGACATATTTTGACTCTACTTTACCATCCAGCATTCAATGGCGAAGTCGAACAAGCTGTACAGACATTCAAAAAAGCTTGGGCTAAACCAGATTCACAGCAGAACCTACAGCTCAAAGGTTGGCTCATTTCCTGTTCACTTACAGAAACATTCCTCACACAGTCACCAAGCGAACACCTGCTGAATTGCTTTTCAAACGTCAATCTCATACCCATTTGTCATTGCTCAAGTGAGACTTGGCCAACACTGTCTCAAAACATCAACTACAACAGCAAAATGGTCATGATAAGTCAGCCAAGCTGGTAAAAAATTTCCATCCTGGGGAGAGGGTGATGGTTTGAGACTATAGACATCCCAAGATTTCTTGGATTCCTAAGGTGATGATTGAAACACGTGGACCTCTGACCTATGCAGTTCACGTGGGACATTGACTTGTTCATGTACATATAGATCACCTGCTGCATTCTGAGGTTCCAGAAAATGTAGTAGAAGATGTCACTCTAGATGAGGACAGTAACACAGAGGACTTTGCTCCTGCGCGTGAAGCTCCACCGGGGCCGGGGCCAGATAATAAGGCAATGCCTGCCTCACCAGCAGCGGTTGTTCCAGTCTGCAGATATCCCATTAGGCACTGAAGACCACCATAAAGACTTGACATTTAAGTCATGTACTGAACTTGTACCTCTGTGCAGCAGGACTCTTACTTGTACTGTTACTTAGTTAGTGACAAGAGCATTATGGGCATAAAAGCCCCCTAGCTCTTACAAAACCTTAGTATGAATCTTAGTACAAGTTCTACCCAAGGGGCAGAATAATTCTCTGAACTTGTTTCTGGGTACCAAATAATCTACTTCAGCCTGGAAGTTATAAAATGTTACTGCTGAAGTATTTGGACTAGTTTCTATCTAAGGGGAGGAGTGTAGTAAATACATTGATATATATATATATATATATAATATATATATATATATATATATATATATCATATATAATATATATATATATATATATACAGTGTATATTATAGAGTGCAGGAGAGCTGCTAGAAAAGCAAACAGGATGTTGGGATGCATTGTAAGGGGGATCACCTCTAGGAGCAGGGAAGTGATTCTGCTGCTGTACAATGGACTGGTGAGGCCACACCTTGAGTACTGTGTACAGTACTGGAGACCACAGTTAAAGAGGGACATACAGCTCCTGGAGAGGGTACAGATGGGCTACCAGGATGATTCAAGGACTGGGGGAATTGATGTACAAGGACAGACTTGAGGAGCTCAGCCTGTATACTTTGGAGGAGAGGAGAGACAGGTGGGGCATGATCGAGGTCTTCAAGTACCTCAGGGGAATAAATAGGGTAAACACGGAGGAAATCTTTAGACTAAAGGAGGGAGGTATCACTAGAGAGCATGGTTTGAAGTTGGAAGGAGGTAGGATCAGGGGAAAAGAGGAGGAGGTTTTTCATGGAAAGGATGGTGGATCCTTGGAATGCACTGCCTGGAGAGCTGGTCCAGATTTCCAATGTGGAGGGCTTCAAGAGAGGGTGGAACAGATACAGAAAGGGGTATTGGAACACAAAGGGGGGAGGGCCTAGGTTCCCAACAGGGGATCTGAGGTTCGAGCAGACTCAATAGACCATAAGGCCTAATCTGCTGGCAATTAGTATGTTAGTATATGTTAGTATATGCATGGATATATATGGTAGGAAGCATAATAAATGCCATTAGGGCTGTAGATTATGCCTATGGATAATTGTAGTCCTATCTATGTATAGTTCCTGTCATACCCAGTGGACTTTTCTTTGTCTATGTCCAGCGGTGTGTGTGTGTCAGCTATCTCTTGTCTGAAATAAAGATGGCTACTGAACAGACATGCTGTATCTGAGTCTCCCTGCGAAGGCCACCAATAAATTATACTCCTCTCTCTCCTTTTCTCTCTCCCTCTCTCTCTCTCTCCTCTCTCTTCCCTCTCTTTCCCTCCTTCCATCTCTCTCCCCCCTCTCTTTCCCTCCATTCCTCTTTCTCTCTCTCTCTCCCCCCTTCCCACCCCTATAGTCTCTCTCGCTCTCTCTCTCTCTCTTGGCAGACTGGGTGGGCCAAGCATTCCTCATCTGTTGACAAATTCTGTATTTCTGTCTTTCTCTCTTACAGGCAGCTCTGCCAATGAAACTTGATTCTAACCACACCACATACCACACCCTGGCATACAATCCCTAGTGTGTGGCGATAAATGGCACCAGGCTGCAGCACTGACTAGGTGGCTTGGGCTGGGCTGCAACACAACAAAGTCTCCCACTTGGCTGCAGCCTGCAACTTTCACTTGTGCTGGGCTAGCACATGATTGCCTCATTTTCTGGAGGTAAGAATGTTGCTTCTCACTTGTCTCTCTGTCTCTAACAGACACACAGTCTGCCTCTATGGCAACTCCATCAGTCTGTTGATCCACTGAGCTGTCAGTCAATCTGGACCGTGCTGGAGTTCCATCACTCGACAGATGATTGTCTTAAATTTCATGCCAGAAATCCTGCAGACCACCAGTGCACCAGTAGCTACTTGTGGCTCCCCTATAGACTCTTCAGCCTGATTATTTGATGATACAACCTCTGATGTTGCTATACCAATGGGATCAAGGTGCACAAAGATGGTAGTGATTGCCTGGCTGTGGGGAACTAGCCCCAAATCTGTATTTTAAACAGGGCTCCTACTTTTAAACCTTTACCAGCTATCACCTTACTCCTATGTGTGATCATCTATGTATCTGGTTAGTCGGGGCATGAAATCAGGGAATCCCGGTACAATTACGAGCATCAATTATGCTTGTTCATAGGCAGCAGATGGACACTTTTACATGCAGTAAGAGCCATAACTCCATGACATATAAGCAGAGAAGATCGCTCCTCCTTTGTTGCCCCCCCAGCCCCACTCCAGTAATCCCAGTTCTCAGGGAACTGGAGGAAGCAATGCATCAACAAAAGTGGTGGTTGGCCTCTGCAGAACCCTAAGGGTAAGCCTCACTCTTTGGGGGAGTTACACAAAGGATGGGGGGTTGGATCTGTGGCAGATCAGACACACACACGCGCACACACACACACACACACACACACACACACACACACACACACCCACTGGCCTGCCACAGTTTGACTCTAGGAATCAGAGTCATGCATGTCATTTCTCTAATTGGGCACAGTCAGGTCAGTTGGCTATGTTCAATCAATCAATCAATCAATCAATCAATCAATCAATGTATTTTATTTGTATACTGGAGGGTATGTGAGAAAAGTGCCCATTTTCACAAATGACCAGTGTTGGAAATAACAAGTAAATGGTTACAGGCATGAGGAATAAATAATACACAGTTTTTACAGTGTTAAAAGCACAAGAACAAGGTCATAAGTATACATATTATAAACATTGCATTTACGCTGTTGCAGGCTGGAAGACGAAATAATATGTACATCAAATTTACAGTGGTAGAAGCATAAGAACAAGGTCGAAGGAATACATAAAATAAAACATTGTATTTACAGTGTAAAAGCCAAGACCAAGGGGTGCATTATGTATACATAGTATTTAAAGTGGCAGTGGCATGCATGGGGAAGATAAAATGCAGTAGGAGAAAAGCAGTGTTAGAGGATGGGGCGGGGTAGTTTGAGGCTGTAGGAAGATACACTCTCTAGGTAGGAAGATGGTAATACTGTGCAGTGGAGTTACTTTGTAGCCAAGGTGTTACCCTGAGGGGAATGGGAGGGAGCCAGAGAGGCAGGTGATATGTGACGGAGGGGGGTCCTCTGAGGGCCTAAGTTTGTGATGATTAGGGTGGGGTTAAGTGCAGGTAACACATGGTAGTGAACACTAGATTTAGTGAGTGGGCCGAGGGGAGGGCATATCTGGGCAGCAGCAGGTGAACGATACGAGGAGGTGCTCTTTGAGGGAGGTGTTAAAGAAATTAATGGATCTGTAGGCCTGGATTTCTGGGGGCAGTTTGTTATAGAGCTTTGTACCCTTGTTGGTGATGGAGTTCTGGGCAAGATTGATCCTGTAGAAAGTTATGTCAAAGACATGACTGGACTCACCTCTGGTTGATCACCCGGGGGGCTGCCAGTGGGAGGAGGGAGTTAAGACTAGGTGGGAGAATATTGAAACATCTCTTGTGGAGGAAGGAGAGTATTTTTTGATGAAACCTCCCTTCTAGAGTGGGCCAGCCGAGGGAGGAGTAAAGAGTGCAGTGGTGGGTTCTCCAGGGGAGACCGGTGACAAAGCAAGCTATGCCATTGTAGGTGACACTGAGTTTGGAATAAAGGAGGGATAAGGTAGGAGGAGAGAAGACAACAGATCCATAGTCTAATAGAGGCAGGAGAATGGAGCTAGCCAGGCGAAGTCTGGAACCGAAGATAAGGTACTTTCTAATCCTGTATAGGAGACCGAGCCTGACACGGACCTTTTGATTAAGTTGCTAATGTGGAGGTTGAAGGAGAGGTAAGGATCAAGGTGGATGCCCAGGTATTTGAACTCAAGGACTTGCTCAATAGGAGTGCCAGAGTTGTTGGAAAGTTTAAGGCCAGTGACAGGTGCTTTCCTTGGGCTGGAGAAGATCATGAACTTTGTCTTCTTGGCATTGAGGACCAGGCCGTTCCCGGAGAATCAGTGATGCAGCTTCCTAAAGTCGGATCTCAGATTCTGGAACATAGCAGTGGGGTCAGTGTCACTGCAGTACAGAACCGTGTCGTCGGTGTAGAGTACAAATTGGGTAGAGTGGCAGATAGAGGGGAGGTTGTTAATGAAGAGTGAGATGAGAAGAAAATCTAGGATCAATCTCTGGGGGACACCATACTGAATCAGACAATTCAGAGAAGAGATGGCCATCAATTGATATCTTGTGGGATCTCCCGGAGAGGTAGCTACCAACCCATTTGATGGGAGTGTCACACAGGCATAGGCCTGTAAGGGTGTTTAGGAAAAAGGCGTGATCCACAAGGTCGAACGCCTTGGTCAGGTCCACAAAAATGGAGCCTGTATACTGGCCATTGTCTTTGGCTTTGAGGATGTCACTGGTGAGCCTGACCAGGGCTGTTTTGGTGCTGTGCCCGAATCTGAACCTATGCTGTGCGCTCGAGAGGAGGTTGATGAATTCGAGGTTGTCGGTGAGTTGAGTATGCACCACTTTTTCAATAATTTTTGAGAGAGGAGTGAGGAGGGATAAACTGTAGGACAGTAGTTACTGACTTCATTTCTGAACCTGGATTTGAATGGAAGCACCAAGAGAGGTTGACAGTGAAAATGCCAACCTCCCGCACAGCAATGACACAATACCGGCTAGCAGGTATTGTGCCGTCCGATTTTCGAGTATTTTCTGTGGGGATATGCACTCCCCACACCCCATGCAGGGGGGACTCTGCCTCCGCACTCCGGACTTTAGGATTATCAACTCGAGGTCGGAGTTGGTCCAGGGAGAGGCAGAACACTGGGGGAAAGCAAAACACGGAAAAGGACCATTACAGCAACTGTCGCCGTAATGTTTTTTTTTGTGTTTTGCTGTTGGGGTGTCGAGCTGAAGGGGTGCACCGGACTTGAATAAGGGCCTGATGAGTATGGTTTTCCAAATGGTGGGGAAATAACCGGAACACAGGGAGCGATTTAAAAGGTTAGTAATGGGGCTGTTCAGATATATCATTGATCTGGTTCTAAATTGGTCTTGTTCATGTAAGGGATTTTGGAGCATTATTCCTTTTAAAAATGAGCACACTAGTGGAAGAACTTAAAAGAACTATTAAAATGACAAACAAAGGCTTATTAAGGGGGACTATGGGCAACCTCGGTCTGTCATTTGACTTGCTACAGACGTGCCACTGACCAGTTCTGGTGAATTCAAGAAAAATGACATGTTTGGGGGGCAAATCAGAGTAAATTAGAACAGTTTGGGGAAACTAGTTGAATCAGAATGGATTTATGTGATAATGCTGATTGCACAAAGGTGATCACCATTAGGGCGAATGTACATCAGAGAAAATCTATTTCACCGATGTACACCCCGGAGCATGGTAAAAAGGTGCCGGGGACTTGCTTTTTTTTTTGGTTATGCCGGGGGTTGTGCTTGCACCCCTACTAAAGGATTCTCAACTCCAGGGGGTTGCAAAGTCAGAAAAAATCATTTTTGGGCCGGGCGCTACAAAATGTATGCGTGCCTATACCCGAACCTGGAACCCTCACAGCTGTAGCCTGCCACACACCCACCACACCATGAAGGCCAGCTTGGCAGCCCACCACACCACACAAACTCTTCCTCCCCTTCTGCCCGTCACACAGCATGCTCACTTGTCCCCCCCCCACGTGCATGTACATACAGCAACAGGATGTCGCTATACCCGCAGTCGCCCCCAGTCCAGTAGCCCTGAGAACAAGCACCGCTATTAAGTTGCCCTTTTTGTAAGTGCGCAATAGCAGTCGCCGTTCTCACAGGATACCATCAGAACCGAGTAATAACCAACCTAAATGGTCAGAGTAAGACCCCTATTAGTTCTGCCTAGAACTTAAAGGCAGCACTGCAGTAAAACAAAAACATTACTTAGCACCAGGGAACTGCAGGCCTGCCTTGACTTACCTCCACTGTATATGTTTGGTAACACAGTGTCATAGGAGCTAAAATGGCATAGGATCTCTCCTGGTGGAGTTGAATATTTCAAGCATAGAAATGGCTAGTGGGATGGGAGCAAGGTGGCTGTGGAGGGCTATAATACAGCTCTCACAGAAGCATTCAATTCCATAGCATATCTCCATGTCCGCCTCTTGATTTCCCAGTGGAGGTTATTTTGGTTTGATGCTGATCTGTGGAGGCTGAAGACAAAGCATTGTTGGTGGAGGTCCTGGTTAGAGGAAGACAAATTGGTGCTGCATGCTCATTACAATGAGTATCAGCAGCAATCACTCTGAAAAAGTCAGCATTCTGTCACTGGTGATTCCTACCAGAAAGAATCGACCTGCTCAGCTCTTCAACACTGTGAGTAGATTATTAAATCTGGTCTGTCTGAGCCGGGCCAGTGGCGCTGAGGGTTGAGGTGCTGGACGCCTTACCTCATGGCACGCCAGCAACTCAGGTTCGGGAACGAGCTCGGGTCATCGGAGGTGGGCGAGGGGGTGGAGATGGATTGACCTGCCAACAGGCAGGCTCTCCTCTCCAGGGAGGGGATGCGGCACCCCTCGGCCAATGGTGACCCCTAGTGGAGGCTAAGAGTGGCACGGGCTTGGAGGGGGCCAGGCGGTAGGCCATGGGGTGGGGGAAAGGAGTTGTAACCAGGGCCGTAGGGTGCATGCGTGCCTCCGTGCTTGTAAACCACTCCACCAGAATCTAGGCGATAACTGGAGGCAGAAAACGCCGGTGGCAGCAGGATGATGACCGACTCCCTGCAGGCTCCGTTCCTGGGCCAGGTACAAGGTAAGCACCGGCTATTCCAGGGGACAGGGCTGGGGGGGTCAGCCGGAATGGGGCATCCGATCGGAAGAGCATAAATAGGTATATTAAAAAAAAATAATAAATCTGGTCTGTCTGAAGTCCTGTAGAGCCTTTTTGACTGATAAATGTGATGCGTTTAATCAAATATTTTAGACAAGATGTCTTCTATTCATGTTTGGATATCCCCCAAGTGGCCTGTCATCATCCAGCAGTGCTCAGTCTTTGATGGGCAGTGGCACTCAGTCTGTGTGGGAGGAGTTTGAACCAGTGTTGGCGGATAATGAACTTCCTATTATTTGTTGGATCCTGGGCCAAACTGGCTTCTTTTTTGAGTGCTGTGGTAAGCTCAGTTCAATATCTGTGGAAATTGTTGGTTGTTTTCTTAGAAAGGGAATTTTTTTGCCACCTTGAAAAGGGCATGTGTGAGGCCCCTCCTTCAGAAACCATTGTTGGTCCCTGGTGATCTCACAAATTACAGACCTGTCTTGTATATTCCCTTTATTGGGAAGTTGTTTGAAAAGGTGTTGGCGGTGCAGCTGGAGCAAGACCCGGAGAAATTTGACATCTATGAACCATGCCAGTCCAGTTTCCAGCCACATCATAGTACAGAGGCAGCCTTAGTCAAGACACACCATGATCTCCTCCTGGTAAAGGATAGCAGGCATCATTCCATCCTTGTCCTGCTTGATCTGTCATCGGTGTTTGATACGGTGGACCATGGGGTGCTGGTGACCTGTTTGGAGCATTCTGTAGTAGTCATAAGCATGGTGTTTCAGTGGTTCAAGTCCTGCTTATCTGTCAGGATGCAGCAGGTGGCACTTGGCTCTTCCATCTCGAGCAGTGCTGCACTTTGCTGTGGTGTGTCCCAGGGGTCAATTCTGCCTCCCTTGGTTGTTTGCCATGTACAATGCTGCCATTGCGGGAGATCACTAGATGCTATAGTTTGAGTTTTCATTGATATATTGATGATACCCAGCTACATGTGTGTTGTGCATCTGATGCTGATACAGCAGTCCTGGAATTGATGTAATGCCTTTGGGGAATTGAGAAATGGATGGTGGCCAGCTGGCTCAGACAGAATCCATTGAAGACTGAGGTGTTACTAGCAAAGCTGGGTCAGTTTGGTTTGGTAATAATGAGTAGTGGTGCAGTCCTTCCTTCCTTGGATGGTGTACTGCTCAGAGCCATAGATGAAGTGAGGAATCCAAGCGTCACTGTACACTCCAAGTAGACTCTATCAGGTATCAGCTGCTGCCCACAATGGCTTTTCCCATCTCTGGAACATCTCCCAGATTAAACCCTTTCATGAATCAATAGATCTGGTGGCTCTAGTACACACCCTGGTTATGACTAGATTGCACACAAACCATCAGGTAGCAACTGCAATCCTGTGCTGCAGGGCTGTACTTCATTACTGGGGCAGCCAACCCCTACAAATAACTATAGCAAATAAAATTAGAGCAGCAAGGGAAACAAAGCCACCAAGTGAGAAAGGCATAAATGTGCTTACTTTATTAGTAGCTTTATGCATGTGTTCACAACTGCCATACACCAGAATGTTGAAAAAATAACAGGAACCAGGAAAGCAAATATTTTATAGGAACCAGAGTAACAGATTCCTATCCCAAGATCAGGAGTAACAATGCAGTTGATCAGTGGTTCTAATGGCTGAAACTTTTACAATTATGTCCACAATTCAACAAAACTTGCTGAAAATAAAATCCACAGCTTGAGTAGTTTGCAGGCTCTGTGCCATATAAATGAGGAGAAGTGCTTCTTGTCCCAGTGCTTCATCTCAAACACAGACTTCCTCAAGGAACATCTAAACTGGACTACAGCAATGCTCTTTAAATTGTGTTATCCACAAGGTTGTTGTGTTGCTTGCAGCTGGTCCAGAATGTATCAGCCTGGCTGGTTGCTGGGACCTCTTGGTTCGAGTATATCACGTCAGATCTCGGCGTTCTGCACCTGTTTCTGATGCGGTGGTGTATCAACTTCATGGTGTGCTTGCTAACATACACGGCACTGTACAGTCTGGATCCAGGCTACCTGAAAGATCTCCTGACCCTTTATGCTCCTTACCTACCAGATATTAACTGGACCACACAAATGGCAGCAACAACAAGTAGGGACTTCTTATTGTCACTACAAGGTGTGGGACTGTGCCAGCTTGTTAAAACCCCAACAAGGGGAGATGCCATTCTCGATCTTATCCTCACAAACTAGGAAAGGATCAAGGACATCGAAGTGGGATGCCATATGGGCAACAGCGACCATCGTATGGTAAGCTTTAAGGTAAACATAACACAGGACACCAGCCACTCAAAGATAAAGGTGCTAGATTTTCAGAAAGGCTGACTTCCAAAAAATGAGGAACAACATAAGTAGCCAGCTAATGGAAACAGAGGTTGAGGAGTTGGAAGTAATGTGGGGGAGACTCAAGAGAGCAATAACTGCCATAGATCAATGTGTCAGATGGGTCAACAAAGTAAAAAGAAAAAGAAATCTTCTATGGTTTTCCAAGGAAGTGGCAACCACAGTCAAGGAAAAAAGAAGGAGTACAGCATGTACCAGGAAACCAAAACTGAGAAAGACTGGGAGTCATACAAGGAAAAAATGAGAGTCTAACAAACAAATTAGAAAGGCAAAAGCCCAGACAGTGGAATAGATAGTAGAAGGGGCAAAGAGCGGAGACAAATAATTTTTTAGATCCATTAGGAAACATAGGAAGGCAAAAGGGGGATAGCAAAGATTTGCTACTGAAGAAGGGAAATGCACCAGACATCACCCAGAGAAAGCCGAAATCCTCAACAATACTTCTGCTCGGTGTTTACCAAAGATAACCAAGGGGATGGCCCAGCCCTGAAACAACACAACACCTCAGGACTAGGGGTAGATATGAGTCTCTTTACAGAAGCCGAAGTATGGGAGATGCTAAATAAACTAAAAGCAGACAAAGCCATGGGACCAGACGAGATGAACCACATAATCCTTAAGGAACTGGGGCAGAATTAGCAGCCCCTCTGGCACTTCTATTCATGAAATCCTTGAAGAGCGGTGTGGTACCTGAAGACTGGAAAAAGGCAATAGTGATTCCACTTCATGAATCAAGCAGTTGCAAAGAGGCTAGTAATTACAGTCCAGTGAGTCTCACATCTATAGTAGGGAAACTATTAGAGACACTACCCAAATAGAGGATCATAGCATTCCTCGAAACTAGCAGCCAACCAGACCCTAAACAGCATGGTTTCACAACAAGTAGGTCATGCCAGACAAATCTGCTCGAGTTGTTTGACTACACTACAAAAATAGTGGACCACAGTGGAGCAGTAGATGTGGTCTACCTAGACTTTAGTAAGGCCTTCGACTTGGTTCCACACAGAAGGCTGGGAAAGAAGCTTAACCATACATGGATTGGTCCAGAAGTAGTCAGATGGGTACAAAACTGGTTGCAAGGCAGAACCCAGAAGGTACCGGTTAATGGAACACACTCTATGGAAGGCAAGATGACCCGTGGGGTGTCCCAGGGCTCAGAGCTGGGGCCTCTGCTCTTCAATGTTTTTATAATGAACATCGCTAATGGACTGGAAGGGAAGGTGTGTCTGTTCACAGATGACACTAAGATATGAACAGGGTGGACACCTCAGAAGGACAGCGCAAGATGGAAGCTGACCTCAAGAAACTAGAAGAATGATCTGGAGTGTGGCAGCTGAGATTTAGTGCCAAAAAGTGCAAGGTCATGCACATAGAAAAGAAAAATCCAAGAAAGGAGTATAATCTAGGAGGCAAAAGACTGGCAGCCTCAAACCAGGAATGAGATCTGGGAACCATAATTTCAGATGACTTGAAAGTTAGTAAGCAGTGTGAGAAGGCAACATTGAATGCCAGCAGAATCTGGGCTGCATTGGGTGGGGAATCACGAGCAAGAGGAAAGAGGTGGTACTACCACTGTATAGATCACTGGTCAGGCCTCACGTGGAATATGGAGTCCAATTCTGGAGGCCTCACCTCAGGGAGGACATTGACTGGGTGGAAACAGTACAGAGATAGGCAACAAAATGATTCAGGCTCTGCAGTACATGTGCTGCGAAGAAAGACTTAGGGAACTGAATATGTACTCCCTGGAGCAGAGAAGAGAAAGAGAGGGGGGACAGGATTGAAACATTCAAGTACATAAAAGACATTAACAAGGAACAGGCACAGGAACATTTTCACTTCAAGGGCTCCAGGACCAGGGAAAATGACCTGAGGCTGCAAGGAGGAAGGTTCTCTACCAACACCAGGATGTTTTTCTTCATAGAAAGAGTGGTGGACATCTGGAACAACCTGCCCCAAGATTTTGTGGGGGTAAACACAATGGGGGATTCAAGAATGTATGGGACAGACACAAGGGAGAACTGACTACAAAAGGCAACTAGAGTGTCAAAATAGGTGTAAAACAAATGGGCAGACTAGATGGACCTTGCGGTCTCCCTCTGCCATCAACTTCTATGTTTCTATGTTTTTATGTTTTCTGTGGTTGTCCCCTCTGGTCAGTGGATGCAAGTCTCCTTCATGTTCTCAGATCTCATTTGAAGTCCTCGGGTAATAGGATGTTTGGCATTGCTGCTCTGATCCTCTGGAATGCCTTTCCCTGAGAAGTGAGAGACTCGCCATCCCTGACCCTTTTAAATCACACTTGAACTCATATTTATTTTTGCTGTGCTTTGGATCCTAACACTGATGTATAAAATTTTGTGTTATTTTAAGTGCATGATACTTTTATGAATGATGTTATTTGTTTGACTATAGGGCATCCAGAGCCCCAAGGAATGGGTGCCACATAAATAGAATTGCCTTGTCCTCCCCTTCTGCCGCACAAAGATGACTATACCTCATTTTTAAGTAAGGACACACATCCAAGCTAAAGTGCTGGAATGTTACCCTTACTCATACTGTGTAATCCTGAAGGATCCTTATCAACACAGGTTCACCTATTTGTCCAGTTGTGTACAGTTCATCTGCCAGTTACATGCATTTAGTATTTTTCCTCATTTTGCATTTTGCTGAGCTATTTAGCAACATCATTGAACCTTGACTCATCCCAGCAATCTGCTGCATGAGGTATTGTGAATATTTGTGGTTACCTTGGTTGATGATCAGTTACACTCTGGTGTTTCCGGTTTTACTGCAGTGTGTATTTTAGTAGCTGCAACAGTAAGCTAGTAAAAGCAGTGATCCACTTTTCAGCTATTAGTAATTGCACTCTTTCTATCAAAAAAATCACCTTTTAAATATGTGAGATGTTTTAATTTAAATACAGATTATGTATAAGATGATGTTTGGCTTCAGTCCACTGTAATGATTTGGTGAAAATGTTTTTTGTTGATTTCTTTGGACAATCCAGCTCCCCTCTTAGATCATCTAAGAGAACAACTTCTGTGCTTTCATTTACCAGGTTGATGTCAGCTGACATTAGAACTGCTGTGGCCCTCACATTGCTGAACTCCCTTCTTAGTCATATATAATGCATGCTTCCACCTTTTTTCAGCTTTTTTGAAATCTCGGTTTAATTTATATGATGGAAACAGCGTGACATTATTCACATACATGACATTGCCTAGGCAGAGTATGTAAAGAGTAAATCTTTTTCAGTGTAACTTACAGTTAATTACGGGCATATCTCACAATGTGTCATTCTTCCTATAAAAACTGTACAGAGACAATACATCATTCAACTGTAACGTGAACAAGTAAAGAATACATTCTTCACACACTGGAACAAAAATGTCATGTTATTAAATACATCTAATAATAATTTATATACAATCATATTTCTTAGGTGAAAAGGAATTCATACCATATTTCATTTACCTGAGGTTCTTACCTCACTCTGAGTTACATGTTTTAATTAGAATCACTTCCATGGGGGGCAGTTACTCTAAGTAAGGGCCTACAAGTTTTCAAATCTATCTTCTCTCTTGCTCTCTTTCAGGATGTACATTGATCTCTCCAGGGGCATAGTACTAAACAGGAGATACTGCTGGGACACTTATAAATTTTGAACGCACTTATGTGTCGTCACTGACATTAGCCTAATGACCCTCTAATAAGGCACCCAGACCCCTTTCTCATCTATCTCCTTTCCAAACAGCTAAGAGACTAGCATGTCAGGGATGTGTACCCTCATCCTCTGGCTTATCTGTGAACATATTTTAGACCAGAAGGGTCTGAGCCTCAGACAGTCACCAAAATAATGGAAATAGGCCATACAGTACACTGAGATATGTGCCTAAAAAATGAATTTCGTTCTGGCAACAGGGGCACTACTTATTCTCTGCAGATTTATATAACCAGTAACCTGACACAACTTGTGTTAAAAGTTCTCGACAAGAAACCCTGCAGTTTTCTGTCATAGCACATCCAAAGTTACCTGGCTGTCAATCAACTCTGACACCATACCGATAAAGGATTCTTGCCCATAACACCATTAATATTTGCCATGTAAAGGCCCAACTTGGCTAAAAATGATTGAAATGTATATGGAAGTATATTAAAGGCAAGACTGAATGGATTGTGGAACTTAGAAGTCATACACAAGAAAAAAGGTATTGCAAAGTATAGCACATTTTGGTGAAAATTCTGTTATTTTAAGTATTTATTGTCAATAAAATGAGAACTAAAAATTCTTGCCCTACTGGGGTGTTTTATGCATCACAATTTTCTACAATGATCTGTCTAACAGATAATGTACAATAAATTACCATATCTATCTTCTGGTAGTAACTATAGGTCAAGGTGCTACCCCACCCTTATAATGTTTCTCAGCAATACTCGCCTTTCATTACAGGCTGAAGTATTTTACTATTTACCCTCAAGGGAAGGGTTTTTACACCAGCCTAGCTATATGAAATGATAAATATAATACATCTGATGCATTTTCTATCTAAATACTTAAAATATTACTATTTGTCTTGACAATCAGCATATTTTCTTTAGTAACAGCACTGAAAAAAGTGAAACACAAACCTTACTGGAATCCCCTTGTATATGAGATTTATTTTCTCTAATAATTATAAGTGACAGCTTATCTGGATTGGTATGAGTTAACATAATTATTGATATAAATCAAGATTTTATTTTCTTATTCAAACCCAATGTTCATTTTGAATCATGTGTCCTGCTGTTGGCACTGTAGTGCTTATTCCCTGAGGAAAGTACATTTTTATTTCCCGGTCTGAAATCATGGGATCCTATGCATCAAAGTCACTCTCAATGGACACGTCATCATTAAGGCTGTAAGAAAATCATGGCAAAAAACACAGTTTTTCACGGCATCTGCACGGTAAAAAATATCACTTTTCACAGTAAAAATGCAAATCAAAAAATAACAAACCAAATAAATTTGCTCTGATATTTTATTAAAGTATATCATTGCAACACAGTCATTTACTTGAAGTTGTGGAAGGATAGGGATGAATTGAAAACTACCACATGAAGATAAACCTGTGCGAAAACTAATTAGACGTATTAGACATATTACTGCTGTAGCACCTTTGCAGCAACCTGCATAGTTATCCAAAGTAATGTGCAACTTGGCAGTTTCAGTACTAGGGTCCCTACAGTAGTCACCCCCAGAGGATTATCCTAAGGTACTGAAACTAAATGACGATAAGAAAATGTCCAGGCAGAGCAGATGACCTTCTCTTTCTGAACCCCTTTGTAAGAACGCAACAGTTCTCCAACAGAGACAGCTACTTGATTCTGTTAAATATTCCAGATGAGTGACCTTCTAGATTTGTTCTCTCAGCATTATTCTCCCTTTCAAACCAGCCTGAAGGGGAGATGCTAGGAAATTCTATGCCCTTAGGACAACTCTGTGTGGGTGTGTTGGGGGGAGGGGCTGTGTTAACTCATCAATGAGAAAACTTACAGGCGATGCTAATCTGCCGCATAACAACCAACTTATTTGAACGTTAGGATAGGATTATGAACTTTTTTGAGTTTTTTAGAACATTTCAAACAAATTCACGGTAAAATGATGAAATTAGTCAATTTCACGGTACCGCTTATAAATCGCGGAAATCATGAAACCCGTGCGTGCTGTGATTTTCTTACAGCCTTAGTCATCATTGTGAATGACAGCTTCTGCAGCTTTTTTGTCAATGTTCTCGCACTTCTGACATTTACACATGTCTGTACAGGATAGCCCAGCAGCAAGACAGGAATACCTCCCTGTCTGACATTTCACATTCTTGCAGGCACAATGTACTGTCTATAAAATACTGTCTGGTGCTGGACTTCTTGTCATCCAAGTGATGGCAAGCTCCTTGTTTTCTAAATGCCATCCATGGCCAACAGGGGAAGGAGCATTCATCACGTTAACAAAAGAGTTCCTCATTATAGCAGCCTGGTAATTTGCCCACTTGCTGTGTTGGTGTAGAGTATCACATGTTGGTGGCATGCTCTGCTGAGGCAATGAAGATGATGCCAGGCAGAACACCTTGTATCAAATTTTTCAAGCGCAAAGAATGTTAAGTCTTGCAGTAAGAAGTCTTTCCCAAGGTCTGTGAAAACATACAGGAACTCTTCACTCTCAGAGGCTACAGCAACTGCTTTTCTCTTTCTCTTCCCATAGAAGGCACTTGTAGAATCACAGCCTGCGAATGTGTGAAGTCCAATAAGGGAGGTACATACCTTAGGGCCTAGAGCTGAAATGACTTTCTCCAAATCAATAATGCGGCTTTGATTCCCAACAACAGTGAAGAAATACAAATTGACTGCCAGTTGTGACTACAAACTGATGCCTATGACTGCAACATCTGTATCTGGGCTCCTAATTATCATATTCTGGCAGTCCTTAACAGCATGTTTCACATGAAGAAATATACGCATGTCACATTCTTCATGTTCACATCTTAATTCATCAACAGCACTGACTGTCATTGAACCCTCCTGCACAGCTGGGCAGTAACACTCCTCTCCATGGGCTATGTAGAGAGTGATGTCCTTGCCTATATCTTTCAAATCTGCATCCCTCCACATGGTGTATGGAAATTTATGAAGTGCTTCCTTATTGTTGCCATCAGAAAGAAACTTCTTCCACTGACTGGGGGTTTTCTGCTCCTTTCTGTAGATTTGTATAATTTGTGAGCCACCACCTGTCCAGTGGGACCATTCCACATTTGTTATGTTCACATTGGGATACTGATCTCTGACAAAGTCCAAACAAGTACACTTGTACTTTGTTGGAAGCCTAACCATGTACACTAAAATGGTGTCTGCAAGCTCACCAAATGTTGAAGAAACATCACATAATGCTTGGATGACAGTCATTCCAACAAAGATTGTTGCACTATTCTCTGGAACATGGTCAACAAGGCAGTCTCCGCCTTTGGATTGCATAAGATCGAGCAGAGCTGATTTGTTGTTTTTTGTCAGAGCACCATCAGTGCTAGCAAGAAAGTAGGAAACTGTTCCCAAACAGTAGGACAAGATTTCCATGAGATCAGTTTTCCTACTTTGACCTAATACAAGAAGTCTTGCAAAGAGTTTCTTGTCACTATGAAGCATCACATCTTTGCCAGCTACTGTTGCATTTGTTTTTGGATTGACTTGATCACTGAATGTTTTCAGTTTCTGGTTTTTGATGGGAGAAAAAATGTCCTGAATAGCAGAAAGCAGTCACTGGTTTAAGAAGTCCATCGGTGCAATTTCCCCTTTCTCTTCAGCAGCTAGCAAGTCATTTGTAATCTAATTGGTAGCAACAACATCTGAACTTAAACACACTAGTCTATTTTGAAGAGCATCAAAAGGAGTGATCAAGCATTCAATAGCCAACAGAATTCTCATTATGGCTGTCTCATTACTCTAAATTCTTGTGCTATCAAAATCTTCCTGTTTGCATACCTCTGGAGTCATGCCTGCCATCACTTCACACTGTCTCGTTATAGCAGCTTTCTCATGTTGTGGCACGATCTAGTGATAAACTGCTGCATGATTTTGTGTCAGTCCAGTCTTAATTGCAAGTTTGTAGGTTTGTTCAATTGCCTGGTCACATGTGACTGAAGAGAATCCATGTCCACTTTGATGTTGAACTGTCCTATGTACTTGAGCACTGAGTTTGGTGTAACATTCTGGGTGTGTGATGGGCAGGTTCACCATTTCCAGCCAATATGATAGAAGATATATGGCATAGTTCACCTGATCATAAGAGAAGAACCAGGGCATCATGAAGTGGATAGCTGAAAGGTACAACTCCCAGTCCCACATCTTGTCCTTGAATATGAATGACAATACTCTGATCCTCTTTCAACTCTGCAGCTCTTTTTTAAGTTTCCTGCATCTATAGTTTCTGCCTAGACTAGTTGATCCTTCTGGCGTTTATGGGCCACAGTGATGTATCATTCCTTTTTCTTGCATATGATGCAGATAGCAGGAAGGACAGGTCCATATGCATGGACAGAGAGGCCAGATCTTGACCAAAGTTTCTTCCTTGAGCTGGGCAAAGGTTTGGAACTGGTGCTAGAAGAGGTAGACTGTCCATAATCCTGTTTCCTCTGTAATATTAACTGCAGAGCACAGCGTTTTCTTGCATTCTCTGTGCTTTTTTGTCTATAAAATGCTTATAGCAGGTAGGGTGAAACCCTGTGTCACTGGAGATGTCATCAAATTCTTTTGATAGGTTTTGTTGAAATGATTCAGCAATGTATCGATCCTCACCATGAAAGTCCAACCATGCTTGAGCACATTACTGGTGTTTTTCCCACCTGAAAGTCATATAAGCAGAGGTGTAAGGAGCTGGATCTGTACACACTGGAGATAAGGAGGAAAAGGAGAGACATGATTGAAACTTTTAAATATGTAAAGGGGCTCAATAAACTGGGAGAAGTAGGTTTACTTAAGAGGAAGGAGGGGGGCAGAACTAGAGGGCACAGCCTCAGACTGCAAGGAAAAAGATACAGGGGCAATGTGAGAGGGCATTTCTTCATGGAGAGGGTGGTGGAGCCCCGGAACAGAGTACCAGATGGAGTAGTCAGGGCTAAATAGGTGGAAGAATTCAAGAGGGCATGGGACAAGCATATGGGGCTGAGTATCAGGGAAGGGTAGGGGCTGGCAGTGAGGGGGAGGTGTAGGGAAAAAAAAGGCAGACTAGATGGGCCAGATGGTCCTTTTCTACCATCAAGCTTCTGTGATTTTATGATTCTATTATTCTATGACACATGTAAATAGTTGAGCGGGCTCCTTCTTGATTGAGTCTAGATGAATATGACAATGCAAACCAGTTATTTTCTTTTTTAATTCAAACTTTATTGAAATTTTCACATTAAACAATGGACAGGGTCAAGACATCCATAGCATAAAACTTATGACCACACAAGTTAATTGACCCCACCCTCCTCCCCCTAACACCCCCACTCCAACCTCCCCACACAGTCCCAAAGGCGTGACAGTCCATGACATCCAAGAAATTAAGAGTTAAGTATTAGCCATTAGATGGTATATAATGTATGAAGAGAGGCCCAAATCCGTTCATATTTGGACTTGTTATTATTAATACTCAAAATAGTCTTCTCTACTTGAAGATTAAATAATAACTCATTTAGCCATTCAGAATAGGAGATAACTTCAGAGCTTCTCCAATACTTGAGCACTAGTTTCTTGATGGACATCGAGATCAAAGTAATGTGAAATTTATGCTTATTAACAGAAATATGTGAATAATCTCCAAAGATGCAAACCTCTGGGATAAACAGGTCCCTCAGCCCAAGGAGGGGGTCAGCTTTGTCCCTTATAGCCTCCCAAAGGGATGATATCTTAGGACAATCCCAGAAGATGTGAAGTAGGGAACCTTCTGCCTGACTGCATCTCATGCAAACATTAGATGAAGATATTCCCCATTTAGCCAGTTTCTGAGGATAGTAGTAAAGGTTATGAAGACTACAAAACTGCATTAACCGTAACCTATCTTGCATTACAAAATGACGGCAGTTGTTCCAGATATTCGTCCATTCCCTATCCCAATGTGGGAAGAGAGCAGACCAGAATTCTGTTGGACCGAACGGCACTGGAAAACGCCAATCGAACAAGATATTGTACAATTTGGAGATACTTCTGGGAGAAATAACCAATGGGGCTAGTTCAGTAAGGAAGGCAAAATTATAAGATAAGGGGGTGCCTTCCCTGATTTTTTTAGTGAGGAGATGTCTAAGCTGATATATCTTAAAATAGTCACTTTCCTTGAGCTTAAATTTCACCACAATATCCTCAGCTGATAACCAGGTACCATCCTCCTTAAGGAATGAGTGAACCCTACCATCACCTAGACTAGGTAACCATTTGGGGGTAACACTTTATTGTCTATTTTAAAAGCAGGGGAGTTCCAAATCGACAGCTCCACATCTAGCCAGTTTTTATATTTTAGGAATCTACACAACTGCAAGTGAATCTTCATAGAAACTCCAATTGTGGCGCCTTTTAATTCTTTGGGTATAGAAGCGGTATTGAGAAATAATAATGCGGAGGAGGCTATATTAGCCAAGTGAATAATTTCCCTCTCTATTTTTGAGCCATGCAGGCACATAATCTGAGGGATTAGATACCATCCATCTTAAGCATTTGGCTGCGCTACTGGCCCAATAGTACATACTCACGTTTGGAAGTCGTAAACCACTCTTGGACTTGGGTGCCACAAGCTTGTAAAAAGCTAATCTAGGCTTCTTTTTAACCCAGATGAAGTCACTAATCAAGTTTTGGGCCTTTTTAAGCCAGCTGCTTGGTAGACAAATGTCAAGTAGCTGAATGGGGTATAGGAGACGTGGGAGAACATTCATCTTAACCAGACTAACTCTTCCCCCCCAAAAAATGGGTAATGCCGACCATCTAGCCAACTCTAGAGCCACCGCAGACAGCAGTGCTTCCAAGTTGTGCTTAAAGGTACTCTGTAGGTCTCTAGTTCGCACAATGCACAGATACCATAATGATTCTCTAGATCAGGCCAGACCTAGGGCAGTAATATCATTCTTAAAAACTTTATGATTTAGGGGAAACACAATCGACTTCCCTACATTTAATTTGTAATTGGATAGTTTGCTAAATTGCCCAGTTATATCCAACATGGCAGGAATAGAAGTCTCTGGGTGGGAGAAGTACAAAAGCAAGTCATCCGCATATGCAGTGACTTTAAGTTCATTACCAAGAATGGTAATCCCCTGGACCTTCGTACAAGTAATTAGTTTATGAATTAAGGGCTCCAGGTAGAGATTAAAAAGTAGAGGAGAAAGGGGGCAACCCTGCCTGGTTCCAGAATACAGAGTGAAGGTCCTGGAGAACACCCCATTCCCAGAGATCTTAGCTGTTGGATGCTGATATAAGGCTTTTATCCAAGATTGAAATTGATGAGGGGATCCAAAAGAATGTAATGTTTGAAGTTAAAAACTCCAGTTTACTCTGTCAAAAGCCTTCTTGGCATCCAGGGAGACCAATGCCACTGGGAAAGAGGCATCCCTGGATGCCGAGAAGACATGCGAGAGAGTACAGAGATGGTCTGCAGAGAGTCTGCCATTCATAATCCCACCTGATGTGAGCCAATTAAATTGGGAAGAGACAAACTGAGTCTGTCTGCCAAAATCTTTGTTAGAATTTTTATGTCTTGGTTCAACAATGATATGGGTCTATAACTCTCAACAGATTCTCAATCTTTACACGGTTTTGGGAGAAGCACAATGAGGGCCTCTAATAGAGAGGAGTCAACTTGTACACCTGATAATATGTAATGAAAGAGAGAAAAAAGATGGGGGGTAATTTGCTCCTTAAAACACTTACAGAAGTTTGCCGTAAAACCATCTAGTCCAGGTGATTTATCTAAAGGTAGGCCCTTTATCTCCTCCAGAATTTCCAACTCCATAATAGGGGCTACTAACATCCTACCCTGGGACTCTGATAGACAGGGCAATTGGGCCTCCTCTAGGTAGGAAGAAAGAATATGTGTTGGGGGGGGTTAGGCATTTCCCCATATAGGTGTTCAAAATAACTGACGAACTCCGAAACAATCTCCTGGGGACTAGATTTGAGAGTTCCATCTATTTTGGAGAGGATCAGGGGGATAAACCGAGCAGACTCCAATTGCTTAATTCTCTGGGCTAGTAACTTGCCCACTTTTTCCCCGTGATTTATATATGAGGCTTTAGTACATAAAATAGCAAACTCTGCTTTCTCATTCAGCATATTTATATAGGAGTCCCTCAATTTTACCAGCTCTTGTTTAGAGTCGTCAGAAGGATTTGATTGTAAGGTAGTTTCTAAAGCTGTTATCTGGGTTAACGTCTCTCTCAACCTGGCCTCCCTCCCTTCCCCTCTTCCTTGTCATGGCCATCCCAATTAGGATGCCCTGGAGATATGCTTGAAAGGGCACCATAAAACATCTGGCCTAGTGTCGTGTGTAGTATTCAACTCAAAAAATTGTGTGATATGCTCCTTAATTTGATTTCTGCACTTGGGATCCTTGAGCAGTTGGCCATTCAGTTTCCACCTGGATTGCTGCTTAGGCAGAGAAGTGAGAGTCAATTTGCAGAGAACCAGTGAGGGGTTGGAGGGCGGACCTGAGTGAATAGTAGAACTTGTCACCCCTGGTAACAAAGCTTGAGAGACCAAAAGGTAGTCAATACAGGAAAAGGACCTGTGGACAGGGGACACAAAAGTGTATTCCCTGTTCGCAGGGTGTAGAACCCTCCAGATGTCATAAAGTCCCAATCTATCTATTAACTCATGTAATGCGTACTGTGCCGGGGAAAACGAAACCGGGAGTGAGCTAATATGGTCATTATCTGAATCTACCACTAGGTTCCAGTCCCCCCAAAAAATTATGATGGAAGGTAACAGGGAAAGAACATTATTAAGTAGTCTCGCAAAAAATAAGTTTGGGTCGTAAATACTTCCTAATCCAAAATCTACTGAATGCAAGGTGACCTTAACCAGAATAAATCTGCCATGGGGATCCTTAATTTCCTGGATAACCTGAAAAGGAATGCTTCTGTTAATAAGAATTAAGACCCCACAGCTGTTTGAGGTTCATTGGGCTGAGAAGACCTGACCAATCTGCATCCGTCTCATCTGAATGGCTTCCGAGTCAAGCAAGTGCGATTCCTGAATAAACGCAACATTAGCACATAATATGTTTAAGTGCTTCAGTATCTTGTATTACTTAGTTTTTTTACGGGCCCCTTTAACATTCCAAGTTGAGAAACAGAGCTCCTTAGCCATTGCACAAATATGATAGACAATTGCAGTAATTAAAGTCATAGACTACCTTAAAAGGAAACCTTGACCAACCTAAAACAGACTACGCCCCGTCGAATAATACCTCCCTCCCCCCCAGACATACTCCCTCCCCTACTGAAAATATCCCCAAACTATCCAACAGAAAGACAAACCACAAACAATCTACTCTTGATCCCCCTACCCTCCCAACCACCCAGCTCTCCTGTGTACAGCTAAGCAGCACTCCTCCAAAACAGCCGGCCCCATCCTCCTGCCCACCCCCATGCAGAATCTCATCCTAATAACCAAAATTAGAGTAGGGCAAGTTCAAAACACTTGTGATGTCCACAAACATCAGTGCTACATGTGAGAGCCTCTTGTAAAGCCAAAGAAATACAATTAGCAAGTCTCGTAAAACTTGCCCTTAATCCTGCTACTACAAAAATGGTTATCACCCCTTGTATGGAATAACCTGAAACAGAAACATCTCCCATCCGACGCCTCTCCTCGAGGCTGTTATACAAAATGAGAGTAACATCGCTACCCTCGGCTTTGAACAAAAATGGGTCTCCTCCCTACTATCTAGCAGAGCAGGGGATGAGAATAAGAATGAAGAAAGGGCAATCTACCAAAATAGTCTAAATCCCAAGATTTGGGAAGCTCCCCCCGCAAAAAGAAGGGAGAATAGAAACCTCCAAATAAACTAAGCGTCGGTTCCTTTCCAGAACAATAACTGTGCCTGTGAACTCGAACTATATCTCTCTTGTCACCAAATCTGCCTTAGCATTTCCTCACTACTGCGAGGAGTGGGAACAATCCAGAGAAATACTCTCCTCTAGTGACCGCCACTGAGAACGGTGCAGCAACTATCCTCCCTGTAAATGCTCCCTATATCCCTTTGTAAAGCTGCAGTAAGGATAGAGAACCTAAGAAGACTCCTACCTCACCAATATCTTGTAAAATTCAATAAGTCCTGCCAAAACACCCATGAACTGGTCACCCGAACTCCCATCATGAGGGCTAATTAAACTGAGAAAGAGGTCCCTTATCCCAATCATAAAGAAAAGGGAGGGGGTAAGATTGGTCCAATTTAGTTGGGAAATGGAGTACAAACACTGCCCTACCCTAAAGCTTTGTTTCAGTAGTCCGGATCTCTATAATGGGCAGTTCAGCAGAAAAATGCCCCCTTACACCCAAAAGACCTTCTCTGCCCCCCAAAAGAAGCCCATGAGCGCAAACAAGCATTATCCTCTTATAACTGTGATCTGAAATATCCCCACTGTTCACCAAACCTACCCCCGTGGAGATCTAGAGCATATCTAGTTAACCGAGAAGTTTAACGGTACAGCAACTTTTCCAGATTTTAGAACTCCACTAGAGAAATAACCAGAAATAGATGAATATGAATCAGAAAATAGGACACTGCATATTTCCATGTGTTCTTTAACATCATAAACTTCCTAAATAGTCCCTTCTAATAGCCCCCGTGATAATTAAGAGCCTTTAAAGAGATCAGACATAGCATTTTGTAGTCCATCCATTGCAGTCCGAGTCTTCATAAGAGTGCCACTGTCCGGATATCTGGACCTGCAGCTTCGAAGGATATCGCATTCTAAATTGGAGACCAGCAGCCAACAGCTTCTTAACCAAAGGCAGCTCTACGTTGCCTAACAGATAATGGCAGATCCTGGGTAACTCTGATTCTCGCTCCTTCCCATTGCAGTTCTTGTATGGTCTTTAGTTTGAGAAAGAAATGCTGCTTCTCAAGGAAGCTGAGAAAGTGAAAAATTAATGGTCTGGGAGGGGCCCCCCTCGGAGGCATCGAACGCAACACTCTATGAGCCCTCTCTATAGTATAGTGGGAGCCATAGGCGAGGTTCCTATAAGTTTCTTGATAAACTTCTGCACAAACAAGATCGCGTCATTCCATTCTTCCATCTCAGGTAATCCAATAATGACTGCATTGTTCCTGCAGCTACGACCTTCGAGGTCTTCAAGCTTTTGCTCCATCCTACTGATTTTTGGCCGAAGCATGGCCACCTCAGGATTCTGCTTATCCTCCTTCCTCTCTAAAGCAGTGAGTTGAATCTCGACATCTGAAGTTCTCAATGCTACGTCTTCAATAGGCAAGAAGAGGGTTTTGAATTCAGAAGTGAGGTTTCTTAACTCTTCCTTGAACAGCCGAAATTCGGCCAGGAATCCAGCGAGTGTTAATGGCTCCTGTTCTAAATTTGGAGGTGCCATTGCCTGCGTTGAGCCTGTGGATCCAGCCCGTGGTTTCTTAGGGGCCTTCTCTGGGGTAACCGGGGGTGTATGTTTAGGCAGAGGTTTCTTCGTCTCAGCCTCCATTCTGCATCAAACACACAGATTACACACTCGAGGACTTCCTCCACCAGATAATAGCAAGAATCAGGCTCTCAATGTTAAAAAGCTCAATAAAAGCACGAAAGTTTATCGGCGGTGGGCAAGAGAGAATGGGAAAGCGTCTTCTCAGGCCTGCTGCATCACGTGATCCCATGCAAACCAGTTCTAAAACTGGATTTCTTTTGAATCATAAATGATTTACAGGGGCTTTCCTGGTCTTTGTCATCATCCTTGAGCATGGCCATATTGGTTCTGCATGAATACATGTGTTGAATGGTCAAATCCAAAGCCTCTAAGCTTTACTACTGTCCTTTTTTATGTGCTGCAAGTGGCTGGCTCAATACTGGGTTACCTTTCTAATACTTGTACACTGGATGCTGAAAAGTAAAAAAAAAAACAAGGTTTAGGAGACAACACTGAAGTCATGAAAAAAGCTCACTTTACAGAGACCTAATTAATGTCACTTAATGAAAATCTACATGGTTAGAAACATAGAATTTGACAGCAGATAAGGACCACTTGGCCCACCCAGTCTGCCCATTTCCCTACCTAATGGATAAGCTGCAGATCCTAGTTAACCAGCAGCCTACTTTTTTCTACCCCCACCCGCTAGAATTGCCTTACGACTGTCCCATGTATGCTTGAATTCCACCACTGTTTTTGACTCCATAACCTCCCCCAGGTGACTGTTCCATGAATGCACAACCCTCTCTGTGAAAAAATACTTCCTTACATTACCTCTGAGCCGCCTCCCCCTCTATCTTCAGATTGTGCCCCCTTGTTATTGCACACCTCTTTTCTGAAATATACTACCCTTTTGGACTTTGTTGATTCCCTTGGGGTGCTAGAAAGTTTCTATCATGTCCCCCCCTCCCTCCTTTCCTCAAGGCTATACATATTACGCTCATAGTCTCTCTTCATATATTTCGATTGCAGACCCTGCACCATTTTAGTTGCCCTCCTCTGGACAGCTTCCATCCTGTCTATGTCTTTTGTGGAGATTGGGTCTCCAGAACTGCACACAGTACCCAGATGGGGTCTCACCAGCTATCTGTACAGAGGAATAACAACTTCCTGTTTTTACTGGTGATGCCTCTCCTATGCATCCCAGTATCCCCCAGCCTCCTTACTGCTCTCTCACATTGCTTGCCCACCTTTAGGTCATCTGATATGACTACCCCAGGTCCCTTTTCATTTTTGTTGTTGTTAGTATCTCACCCCCATTGTGTACTCTTCCCCTGGGTTTTTGTTTCCCAGGTGCATTACCTTGCATTTCTTAGCATTGAATCTAAGCTGCCATACATTTGACCATTCTTCTAACCTTGCCAAGTCCCTTCTCATCCTTTCCACCCCACCTTGTGCACCAACTCTGTTGCAGATCTTTGTGTCATCTGCAAAGAGACATACTTTTCCTTCCAGTCCCTCTGCAATGTCATTTATAAACACATTGAAGAGGACTGGTCCTAATACTGAACCCTGCGGTACCCCACTAGTAACCCCCCTTTCTTCAGAGTGGACTCCATTTACTATTACCCTCTGTGTCCTATTCTCCAGCCAAATCTTTACCCAGGCTATCATCTCGGGACCCACTCCCAGGCTGGCTAACTTGTATATTAAGCTTTTGTGTGGGACTGTGTCAAATGCCTTGCTTAAGTTTAGGTAGGCCATGTCCACAGCACCTCCCTGATCTACATTTGCTGTGCTTGCAATATCCCATAAATATTAAGTGATGTTGCTAGGAAAATGTGGTGGTTGCTAGGGACAAGCACCTTTTATTGTGTTCCTACCCTGTCTTCTTTTTGTTTGAAATTATATTTGTCATCATTTGAGAAATCAAAACCTCCCTGTAAGATGGTTATGTAAAGACTTTATGTGCTATTTTTTTACAATGCTGCCAGTAAATAAAATATGTTGTTTGCCACGAAAACACATGCCACTATAAATATTTAGGAAGAACTTAATTTAAAATATCATGCATTTATCATCCAAATACTTTGTATGGAGTTAAAATGGAACATATTTATAGCTATGATGAACAGAGTATTGCTGATGATAGATAAATTAGGGTGGTGGGGTAATGTTTTGCCCCACCAATTGTACCACACTAGAGATATGGCTGTTTATTGCATATTACCTGTTTGCAAGACCAATGAGGAAACATGTGGTGTATTATGTGCACTAGACAGGCAAGAATTCTGGGCTCTATAAACAATTTCATGCATAATTCAACAAAAAAAATGCAAGGATTTTTTTTTGTGCATTTTCAACACATTTTCCACCATGTATCATGTATAAGCTGCATGATGCTTTCACTAATCATTTCAATACATTTTTTGGATATATTGTAATCATTTTGAGCCATCTTGGGCCCAGATTAGGCAAATATTGTTGAAATTATAGCCAAACATTTGTTAATGGGTATGGTGACAAAATTGGTCGACAGCCAGGTAACTTTGGATGTGCCATGACAGAAAACTGTAGGGTGCCTTACAGAGAACTTTTAACACAAGATCTGTCAGGTTATTGGCTACATAAAATTGTATAGAATAAGTAGTGCCCCTCTTGCTGGAACAAAATGACACAATAATGGGCCTCACCATATGGCCTAAAATACATGCCCCTTACTCTTGTGCAGCAGCCACATAAAGGAGAGACCTCAGGATTAAATTTGCTCACCGGGCTGGTGGTATATATCATCAGTGAATAAATTTAAACTGAGCTTTCTTAAGCTTATTACAAATTAGCAAGTTCATTTACGACTTACGCATTTATGGCCCAGTCATCTTTGTTAATAGCATAGCTCAGGTATTTCTCCCATACGTCCCTCATTTTGAGGGGCCAGATCCATGGCTTTTTCCCATTGCAGCACATATATTTTGGCCACTATCCCCCTAGGGACAGCTCTAGCTCTCAGAATTTTCCTCTACAGTCTGCTAAGCTCTGACTTTGTTGGATCTGACCTAATTTCCTAACTAGTGCATTTGCCTGTAAGTATTTAAATCTGTGTCCTACAGGTATTTCCAGCCTGTTTGTCAGCTTCACAAAGTCTTTGATACCCATGGGTCTAATCAGATTCCCCAAGCACTGCACTCTTCTGTCTTTCTAAAGCCCAAATCTTCTGTCATTCATTTCTGGGAGAAATTCAGGGTTCACATGTACTGGTAGTAACAGAGCATTGTAGTGGTCTTCCCCCTACTTCCAGGTTGCAATTTTCCATGCTTCTAGCATGTAGGCCACTGGTGGGCCAGACAGATCCTTGGATCTACTGTACATCTGTTTAGCCTGCATTTCTGTAGGTAAGTGGACAGAGTTACTCCATCCTTGGCCCTCTGTCCAGAGATTCTCAGCTCACTTCCTCCATGTGCATTAACCATTGCCTGGAGAGTCTAAGCTGAACTGACACATGATACAGCGACAGACTGGAGAATTTCAACCCTTCTTTAGCTATGAAGCCCTTCAGTCTTTTCAGTTATGCACTGGGGCACCTCCTCTGTCACAGGAATTCTGAGCTGACTGCTTCAAATTGTTGGTAGCCTTTTCTTCACCAACCTTTTTGGTAAAATTTGTAAGGGGTACAACATCCTAGGAAACATATTAATTTTGAGCAGATTCAGTAATCACATCTAGAAGATAGAAGCTCCCTCCATCTTACCAGGTCCCCTTTAATTGTTATGAGGATGGGTATGTAATTTAGCACAGAAAGAGATGACAGGGTGGGCCCCACTTTGATCCCAAGTATATTATGGCTGTGCCTACCTTTTTAAAGGGATATTTTCCTAAGCTTTGGCTCACTCCCCCAATTTGCATAATCTTTGATTTGTTGAGGGTTACCCTGTATCCTGATACATGGGAGAACCTCTTGATTATCTTGGCCACTGCCCCTATTGCTCTGTCCAGCTCAGTAATAAATAGCAGGATGTCATCCATGTAAAGCAAACTCTTGTTAGGGGGCCCTATTTCCCCTGCACTCCCCAGACCTCATCACAATGCCTTATGCATTCTACAAGTGGCTCTATCACCAGTGTGAACAGGAGTGGCAAGAGACAAAACCACTGCCATGTACCCAGCTAAGTGCAAACTCCTCTGACAATGCTCATTTACCAAGCTTTACACCTTGGGGGGTTTGTAGAGAAGCCCAGCCTGTTTCATGAAGCCCTCCACTGGAAGTGTGCAGCATGATGCTGGTGCCCATCAAGCCATGACAAACTGACTGTCCACTCTACCTCCCACATACTGGATGCGCCAGGTGGGTATGCTGTCCATCTTCCTGATGGAGCCCACCAAAAATGCAGGACTTGGAGCCATACCTTGGACCCCTGTAGAATGAAGGTAATACTCACAGAAGAGAAGAATGGGGCTAGAAGTAGCTAAGCAGAGAAGAGTTGCAATGGTCATAGTGGCTAAACAATATACAATATATAGCTTGCCCTTATGGTGTAGGGAATTCAACCAGGTCAAAAACCTTGTTGTGCATGGTGTAAACGTTGTTGTGCACATTCCAAAGATGTTGTTGTGCATGTTGCATCATAGACTCAGCTGGGTTTCCTCCTTGCACTCACTCCTGCCACTTTCAGTTTCTCCGCTCACTCACACAACATTGTCCCCCTTGGGGACACTCCGTCAGCCTCTGCTTTCACTTTTGCAGTAGCATTCTGCTCAGTTACACAAGGGTAACAAACTCATACAAAAATGTCTGAAACCATATACTATAACAAATAAAATATGGACAATCATACAGAACTCACCCTGTGTTTCCATCTTAGTGTGAGATAACAGCATGTACCTTTCGAGCTTCGATCTCTCTCACACAAGAGTAACAAATTTACACAAAAATGTTTTAAACCATATACTATAATAAATAAAATATGGGTGATTATACAGAACTCACCCTATGTTTTCTTCTCAATGTGAGATAACAGCATGGACCTCTCAAGCTTCACTCTCAAAGTTTACAGTATATGCCATTATCTCCACTACTCAACAGAAACACAAGCTCATTGTGTATGCTCACTTATACATTATTCCTTATATGCAAAAAGGAAACTTGAAAACCCCACCCACCTGTTTGACCAGGCAAATCAACAATACACTGTAACTGACAGCAGTGCCAATGTAGTGACTGTTTAATGGCTGTAAGCATATTCTGCCACTGTTATTTATTCTCGTCTATGGCTTTCACAGGAAAAGCTTGTGAAATCAAGTAAGAGTAGGGATTGCTAGAAAGAAGAGTGATATCATTACAATGTGGTTAAGGGCATACAATGACTGAAAACTAAGTTGTAAACTAAACGGTTTCTAATTAATGTGCAGTATTACCAAGATTCAGAAAAAGTAAAAAAATATTTTTTTTATAAAAAGTGTTCCGTTAAATTGTCATATATGGGATATGTAATGGCCTGACACAAAACATGCAATTTATCTTCAAGTGTGAGGTTGCAGGACTATCACTCATGAGTAGCACAGTCATGAGTGAGATATGAAAGCCCTGCCCCCTCACAAGTGATGATAAATCTATTTAATAAATTATTTATTTAGTTAGTTTTAGTTAGTTTTTTTTGACAAGGTAGGTGCAGTAGACAAATAAATGTCAATTTTCAGGCATGGCCCGGGAGGTTACAGCGACAATTGGAATTACAAAGAGCAATAATGCCACTGCATAACAAATGCAGAGGAACAAGAAAAAGCCACAATATGTCTTGATAAGCAGGTAGAAAGCAACAATGAGAAACATTACAAAAGCATGAAACAGGCCAAAAACAATGTCACAGTAGATCAAAGATAATAAGTACAACAGATATTGCAAGAGATATGCAAAGCATATAGGTTGCTAATGTTTAATGCAGTAATACCAAACAAATAGTCAAGTATAAGAACATTTACCTGTGGAACTTGAAAACAGTGTAAAGTTCTTTTTGAATTTGGGGTGGGACTGAGATACACAAAGGTAAGGAGGGAGAGTCCCACACCCATGGAATAAAGGAGCCAAATGTCTGCTCACCAATTTTAGAGGAGCACTTAAGTATACACAGGAGGAACAGATCATTGGAACATATGGTGTAGGTATGGTCAGAATGAGTTAACAGAGTAGCTGGTGTGGCAGGTTTGGATGAACTGGTGATGTTCTCAATAACACAACTTAAGGTATATAGGTCCAATGGGGGGGGGGGCAACCAAGACTGGAATATAACATGCAGTGATGGGTCAGCCAGGGAGTGGATAAGTCAAACCTACATAGGTTGTTGTAGGTGACATTCCATTTGGATAGGATGCAAGCACTGGCCTGATAAAATGCTGTGAGCCTACAGGAAAGGCTATGCAGCAGGAGTCCCTGTGCAATAGCAAGCCTGGCAGTTGGAGTCAGGGCATATCTGATTCTGTAGGCAAGCCCATGTTTTGAATTTACAGACCTACAGATGTTTCAGATATGCTTGGAGAAATCCAGGGCATGATCAAGTGTAAGGCCTAGGAATGTGAAATATGTCAGCCACAGGGAGGTGTGAGCCATCTAAGCAGTGGATGGCCAAACCAGTATGACAAGCCCTTAACTTATATGCAGGCCTAAAAAGCATGACCTGGGTCTTGCTAGAGTTTAAGACAAGGTGATTTTGGACAAGCCAGGTCTGAACATGGTCAAAATCAGCACTGAGCTTAGCACTGATGTCCAACAAACTCTTGAAGCTGGTGTGTAGCACCATGTCATCAGCATAAAGTAGGGTTTGACAGTGAGAAGGGGCTTTTGTGGTATTATTAATAAAGATGGAAAAAAGCAATGGCCCAGAATGGAGCCTTTGGGAACATCAACATTGAAAGTGGTAATGGAAGAGTTGTCCTGGGTAAACTTAACAAACTGGCACGTGCCACTAAAATAGTTGGTGTACCAGCTAATGGCAGTGGTGGAAACCCCAAAGGATGACAGTTTGTGTTTTAATAGGGTATGATTAACAAGGTCGAATGCTTTGTGAGATCTGTAGAGATGGATCCCATAAGCATACCCTTGTTCATAGCAGCTTTAACATCATTGGTAAATTGGACCAGCACTGCGGTAGTGCTATGGACATGCCTGAATCCATGCTGGGTGGAGGACAGCAGCTTATGTTTCTGAAGGTGGTCCATGAACTGGGAGGCTACCAGCTTTTCCAACACTTTACTGAGAACAGGCACTATTGCAATAAGTTGACTAAGCTGGTAAGCAGGTAGGCAAGATGTGGGGCAGAAATCCTGAGTAATTTAGGCTCAAGTCTCTTAGAACCAATGCTTCACAGGTTGAGATGGACTTTAGGAGTTGCAATACTTCACTGTGAGAGACAACATGAACGTAAAATCGTATACTGGGAGGATGATCAAGTGGCGGAAGATACACAGGGAACACAGCAATAAGTTCTCAAACCTGGTTAGGACAGAGAAATGGAGTCTGAAAGCAATAGTGTCAGGACTGTTAACATTTGGTGCCATTAACAGTCACAGCAGATGGATCCTGACTCTCACTGTTGTCCATGAGCACCTTGATGTGATTCCAGAAGCTCATATAGTCTTTAGCAGAGGCCCGAAGGAGCTCCCTGCAATATTTATGTTTAGCCAAACAAATTTCTATTTTACAGACATTCCTCAATGCTGGATATTCAAGCCCATTAGAGTGCAGTGACATGGATTTAAATGTAGCCCAATGTTTGTCTCTGGCCTTAAAGAAGGAGAGAAGATCATCATGAAGTCACCTAGTGGCATCTCCTTTAACTCAATGCCTGATAACTGGAATATATTACCCCTGAAGGGATTAAAGGATAGAAGAAAACTAGGAAAGGGCTTTATCTGCATCATTGGAGCAATATACAGGAGTCCAATCAATAAGTCGAAGCTCCACGAAGAAGACATCCAGGTCAAATCTAGATAAATCCTGCAGGATTAGCTCTTTGGGAGAGCAAGGGGGAGAGCAAGCATTCTAAACACAAAAGACAGGGAGTGGTCACTAACAGCATCAGCAAGGATTCCACCAACAATTATCCTATCCTTCCTGTTAGAACTCAATCAATATGTGAGTGGTTTCCTCCTTTGGTAGGCAGTCTGGTTGATTCAGCAATCAGATGAGAAAGGTGAAGTTGACTTATGAGCAAGTCAAAAGTCTTAGAGTTACTACTGTACCACTGAAGATTAAAATCACCCATTAGAATAATTTCATTTTTCCCAACAGCTGAGGACAGGTAAGCAATTAACTCAGACAGGCCAGCCCTACCCACCTTGGTGGATTGTATATACAAACCATGTGAACTTTCTTGGTGCCCCTTAGGACCAGAAGGGAGTGAAGGACTTTGCAGGAGGATAAGGTGACACCAGGCAGGGCAGTTAGGAGTAGGTGAGCCTTGTGGTAAAGTATTATTCCCCCACCCTTTCTTGTAGTGTGACTGTCAATTCTAAGCAACTTATACCCAGCCAGAACACACACTGAATCAGGTACTGTGGAATTAAGCCAGTATTATGTGACACCAAGTACTGTATGTCAGGGCTGTAGTGAGTGACCCAAGCTTCTAGTTCTGGAAGATTGGCCATAATGTTCCTGATAATGAGGTGAGCCACCTTATTACTCTTAGTATTAAACCAGGGGAAGAGAATGTGGGAACCATTGCCCAATGGACCAGGGTTGGTTTCAATGTCCCCAGACAGGGTTATGGAGAAAGCAAGGTGCCACGAGCATGATACGTCAACAGTCAGGGGATCAAAACGCAGAGAAATAAATGCATACTTAGTTATGTACTGTACCAAACTATCAAAAATGAATGCTTGGGTGAAAGGCACCACATTAGAACTGGAAGGGGTGCTCCTGGAAATGAAAGCAGTAAAGAACTGGAAACAATGGGATTGATTGGAGTGGAGCATATAATGGTAGTCAGGGGCAGGAACGTAAAGATAAGCAACAACCATAAGGCATGCAAGAGCAAAGAAGTTACAAGACATGACCTCAGGTGTAGCACTATAACTGGATTTATAAAATGGGCAAAGGATTTCAAGCAATCTGATTGGTTGTTAGCCATGCATTAGATGTGTCTAATGCACAGCTAAAACTAGAACCCCCATTTAGAATACACAGGCCCATTTTATAAGTGCAATAAGCCACTCCGAGGATGTGCATTAGACAGTTCTAATGCACGGCTAGAGACTGGATGCACTCGGCCTGTAGCCACGTGCCTCCCTATGTCCCCCTAGCCGTGCATTAGAACTATCTAATGCACACCCCATTGTGTCTTATTGCTTACATAAGCAGAGAGTGATGCAAAGATAGTTACTGATAAACACAGGCTAACAGCAAGGGATAGCCCTAGAAGAATATAAAACCAGCAAGATGTATGGTTTAGCTGAGGAGAACATACTAAACCAACTAGGGAGTACCAGAGTTTCAAAATAAATTGCAGTAAAGAGGTTTTGTAGCAACAACAGTGAGCTAGTCATTATAACCTGCATATTTTAAGTCAGCACATTGCATTTTCAATTCATACAACATTTGTGTAATAATAATATTTTTAAAGGAGAACTGCACTGAATCTATTAGTCACTTTTTCTTAGTAGAAGCTGTTTTTAAGTACTGGTTCCAATTCTTTTATTGCTCTAGTGTTACAGGCTTTTCAGTAATCTTAGCGCATGTCCCTAATTTACACGTTGCTAGTAAGAACCATTTTAGGACTGTATGATGAAGTTTATGTCCCTGTTCTTTTCTTCTTATTGACACAATGCATCCATGTTCTATTCAGAACTCTGTGGTTGAGTGGGACATAAACTACATCACACAGTTGTAAAATGGCACTTAACGTCACAGTGTAAATCAGAAGCACCCATTGAGGTTACTTATATGACCATATAGATAGAACAATAACTAAATTTGAACCAGTACTTAACAAGCATTTGTCAATGCCGAATGTTGTCGCTCTGGCATTGGCATTGGCAGTGGTGGAGCTAAAGATGCATAACAGAAATGGCAGTGAAGTATTGAAGTGACGCCAAACCCACCCCCACCCTGCAGAGAATGACAGGCATTGGGGTGTGGGAGTTTTTCAGGCACATTTTCAATACAGGTATTTTGGGACCTCCCCTCATGAACAGTGGCACTGTGATTTTTTTAATATGTCCCAAAAGGTGATTTCCTACAGCGAGCATGCCATTGTGTGCCACAGTTGCGGAATGCATTTTGGGCAGGCTTTGAAAAATGGTAGCTGTACTGTTGATAAGGAGGTGTGCACAAATGCCAGTGGTGAAAATCTGGCATGAAAATATTGCAAATTTTCGAAGTTACAAGGCTGCGTGGAAACTGCGCAATGCACGCCTGCAGCACAGTCATTTTATGGACTTTCGGCACCAAATTTTCAACATAGGCATTTTAGGACCTCTGCTCATGAACAGTGTCATAGCCATTTCCTCAAACTGTCCCGAAAACTGATTTAGCACAGCAGCCGTGCAATTCTGTGCCGGACGTGCGAAAACACATTTCAGCCAGGATATGTAAAATGACAGCTGTACCGTTCATAAGGAGTTGTGGAGAAATGCCAATTCTGAACATCTGGAGTGAAAATATTACAGACGCACAAAGTCAAGAGCGTGCATGCAAACTGCGCAACACACACTCATAAAACACTAATTTTATGAACTTTTGGCCCCAAATTTTCAACTTAGGCATTTTAGGACCTCTGCTAATAAACAGTGTCACTGTCATTTTCATAATTTGTCCCGAACACTGATTTCCCACATCGACCGCGCAATTCTGCACCGTACGAAAACACCGTTCAAAAACACATTTCGGGCAGGATGTGAAAAATGACAGCTGTCGGTTCACAAGAAGGTGTGGAAAAATGCCAATGCTGAACATGTGGCATAAAAATATTGGGTACCGCTAAGCTTCAGCGTATGAATAAATCAAGCAATGCATGCTTCGTGAAACAGTCCTTTTTGGATTTTTTCACAAATTTGCAACTTAGGCTTTTTGAGAGCTCCCCTCATGAACACTGGCACTGTTGTTTCATTCCTCACTCCCTGGGGGGATGGCCAGCAAGTTCAAAGGTTTACCATTTACTGTGCAGCAGAGCTCAGAGCAGCACACACAGAATATAGACAGAGCGCAGGAGTCCAGCAGGGAGGATGGCAGGCTACCTTAGCAACCTCCCTGTACTCTGTCACTCTGACTTCCATCACTGTGCTGTGCTTTGCTACAAGTGCCCCTGCCATCAGTCTATCAGCTTCTTCATTTTTTTCCAGCAGACGTCCCAGTGGAGCTGCACACAAAAGATAGTCAATCAGAGTCCTATGGGGGAGTGGGCAGCAAGTTCCAGTGCTCACCAGCTGCTGAGCAGTAGTGCTTATAGAGGTGTGAATGGAGTGCGGACAGAGTTCAAGAATCCAGTAGAGAGGACCAGAGGGCCACGAGACTCTGCATGTTTAAGGCACTGTGTTTTCAAGCTCAGTCTTTACTGTATCATAACCATATTCCTGCAGTCAGTCTGATGCCACATTCTACCTGAATTAGTCCAAGAACATTCTCAGCAAGCAAGTTCCTTGTTTCTCTACTCTGGACCTTCTGTAATTTCAGCCTGCCACATCATCTGTAGACAAGAGGTGATTTTTATGACTGATTCTAACAACGTTATCATTTTGGGACTTGTACTTCCTCAGTATCATTTTATTTTGACTCACTGTTTTATTATAAGTTTGTGTTTTCTACCTTTGTGAGCTAGGAGTACCTTTGCTTTGTAATCTCATTTGTTCTTAGGTTGGAATTTTTTTTAATTGTTTAAAATTGTTATTTTTGATCAGGGTTTTCTGTATCTTTTATAGGTACTATTTGATTTATTACACTTTTAATATTACTGCTTCATTTCAGGGCTTTCAAAAATTCTTTCTATGTTTTTTTTACCAATTTCTTTTCTCCGTTCTAATTGGATTTTGAGGAAGGGATCAAACTTACATAGACAAAGTAATGATAAACAGTATCTGGCCCAAGACTTAGAATATATTATGCCAAACAGTGTCACTTTATCTTAAGTGGTTAAACTTCATTTAAATGGTTCTAACTGGGGTGTGTCATATCCCAGAAGCACTGTGTCTCATGCATATGCAAATATTGGTTTGGGTCCCTTCCATCTTACTCCTCCTCCCTACTCACCTCCATTCCCTTTACCTCCTGCTCCCTCTTTTCCAGGGCTCCTCACACTTTTGCCATTCCTCATCTCCACTCATCTGCTGGAGAATCAGCATTTTCCCATCATCTCCCTTTACTCTGGAACATACTCTCATCCTCTTTCCATTTCACTATGTTCCATTTCCCTTAGGTACCAGCTGAAATTTCTTCCTTCCCCCAGTTCCTGTTTCCCTCTACCTGACTCCCCCCCCACCGTTACATTTGCCTCCTACCCATGTGTAGGTGTGGCTGAATTGCTTGATATTTGCTGCTTGCTCTTATTGTACTTACTCCTGTTTTATTCATGTACTCTATTCCGCTTTACGGTAACTGTGGACTTTTTCAATGTTATGTAACTGCATTTAACTGTGCACTGTGTCCATGCAGTATCTGATCAAAATAGTGTGGTAAATATAGCATGGTGAAAATCACATATTCATTATAGCGTGAGCCATAAAAATGGTATGTGTTTAATAACGCGTGGGTGTTGTAGTGCTCCTGGTCAAATGTGCGAGTGGAGTTGGGTAGTGTTGTTTGGGTTGTGTTCCTTAATGTTGATGACTCCCCAACCCCAGGAGTTATAATACTAAATCCCCCAACTCCCCAGGGTTAGAATAATAAATCCACCCCCAGCTTTCTCCTCCCATGTTGCATCCCCATGGCATTACAATAGTAAACCTGCCCACCCCGACTTCCTCCCCTCCCACCGAGTTGCATCCACCCTGAGTCGGCAATAGTATATCTCCCCCCCGACTTTCACCATCCCCAAATCAACAACAGCTAATCTGCCCCCTCGAATTGCCGCACTGTCATTGCTTTGCAATGTTTTCCTGATGTCCAGTTTTTACTGTCAGCTTTTTGACTGTGCTATTGTTGACGGCGACATTTTTCATATTCAGTTTTTACCTAGACCCTGTCCATGCTATGTATTTGCCTCCCATGTTCCCTTCCCCCAGTCACACCTGGAAATGAGCCTTGGTTCAGTGTGTCTTTTTCAGTCACCAGTTTCCAAATAAATAAATAATATCTTATGTGTTTTAAAATGTATTTGCACTGGTCCCCTTTTATTCTTACCAAAGGTGCTATTTTCTGGGGTGTGGGATGGGTCTTAGATAGAGAACTGATGAATTATTACAAATTAACCTCTCCCTTAACCCCATAAATATTTTAAATGGCTGATTAGGTCCTTGCTGTTGTTTTTAAACATATTAAAAAGAGGTGGTGTTAGTCCTAACCCAGGACCAGAAATAGCTTCCCTTAAGGATAGACAGGACCTTCTGTTTGTATATGCTAATATCAGAAGTATTCTTTCTAAAATGGATCTGATCACTGATTTTGTGCTTGACTGCACACCTGACTGTTTAATATTCAGTGAGACTTGGCTGAGGAGCCGAGCCCAATACTCTGAACATCTAATTCAGGTATATGATTTCTTTAGGGCATATTTAAACAAGCATTTGTCAATGCTGATTGTTGTCTTGCTGCCATTGGCAGTGCAGGAGTTAGAGAGATGCAGCATAGGAGTGGCAGTCAAGTATTGAACTTATGCCAACCCATCCCCACCCTGCAGAGAGTGAGAGGCATTAGGGTGTCCCTGTGGGTGTTTGTTAGTGCAGTGCGGGAAAACATGCTGGGCAGGATGTGAAAAATGACAGCTGCACAGTTCATAAGGAGGTGTAATAAAATGCCAGTGCTGAACATGTGGCATACAAATATATAGAATTTGCGGAGTTGCAAGGGTGCGTGGGAAATATGCAAGGCACACTTGCAGCACTGCCAGTTTATGGTCATTTGGCACCAAATTTTCCACATAGGCATTTTAGCACCTCTGCTCATGTACAGTGTCACTGTCATTTCCTCAAAGTGTTCCAAGAAGTGATTTCACACAGCGACCACGCTATTCTGCGCCGGAAGTGCGGAAACACATTTTGGGCTGGATATTTATTTTATTTATTTAGCTTTTGTTGACCGGGTAAGTGCACTAGACAAATCCTGTCTATTTTTAGGCACGACCCGGGGGAGGGGGATACAGATGAATGCCAACTGACCTTGAACCAGATTAAGCTGTTGGTGGTATTTTAGTGAATAAGAGAAATCTGGCCAGGACACCGGGGAAATTCCCCTACTCTTTTCGATAAGTGCCATGGGATCTTTAACATCCACCTGAACTACCACCAATCCAGGCAGATGGGACCTCGGTTTAACGTCTCATCCGAATGACGGCACCTCAGAAATGCAGCACCCCTCTCATGCTGCATTACAGTGTCAGTACTGGGATATTAACCCAAGTGCCAGATGTGGGAACTGAACCCACAGCCCTCTGATCTCCCGGCCTCAGAGGCGAGTGTGCTACCTACTGAGCCACTGACACTTGTGAAGTGATGGCTGTACTGTTCATGAAGAGGTGTGTAAAAATGGCAATGGTGAAAATCCAGAGTGAAAATATCACAAATGCATGGCAGTGCGACGTAGCGTGCAATCTCTTAATGCACTTTCAATAACACAGTCATTTTATGAGTATCAGCTCAATTTTCAACATAGGCATTCTAGGAGCTCGGCTCATGAACTGTGTCACTTTCATTTTCATAATCTGGCCCAAACACTGATTTCCCACAGCGACTGCATAACTGTGCGCAGGAAGTGCAGAAACACATTTCGGGCAGGATTTGGAAAATGACAGCCGTACTGTTCACAAGGAGGTGCACAAAAATGCCAATGCTGAAAATATGGCATTAAAATATTGCGAATGTGTGAAGTTATGAGCCTGCATAGCAAATGCTCAATGCACGCTCGTAAAACAGGCATTTGTTGTATTTTTTCCACCAAATTTGGAACATAGGCTTTTTGAGAGGCCACCTCATGAACACTGGCACTGTCATTTTGTTAATGGGTCCCGAAAGGTGATTTAGTGCAGTGACTACGAAATCACCTTTCGAGGCTGATTAACGCCATGACAGTGACAGAATTCATGAGGAGGGGCCCCATAAACTCCATGTTGAAAATTTGGTGCCAAAATTCCAAGAAATGCCTGAGATACGCAGCAAAGTTGAAAAAACCCTATTCATTGCATTATACAGCTTACCGGCATTTCCTCAGTTCGCAGTCGGCTTTGAAGAGTGCAGATGTGTTCCCGGTCCACGGAAGATAGTCACGCCAGAGTCTGGAGGTAGGTATGGGGTAAGGGGTGAGGGAGGCAGGGTGCGCAGTGGGTGGGCCTGCGGTGGGGAGGGGCATCTAGACTATGAGGATGGTTTCGTTTGCAGGTGAAAAAAAAAGGAAAACCATTGCGGGACAATTTTCACATTACAGGGCATTTGGCATGCTGGGGTGGCTCCCAGCATGCCACCTAAAATAGTTTTTGGGGGGTGTCAGTAGCCGATGGGGTTGGGCACCCTGGGGTGATGCCAATGGGAGTGGGCTCCCCGTCGGCGGAGCAAAGAAGGTGGGGCGCTGAGCCAAGGGGACTGGGCACCCCCTCAGCATTCCATGTTTGTGGGGAGGGATGCTGATGGGAGTGGGCTCCCCGTCGGTACCGCGAACACAGGGGGTTGCTGACAGGGGGATTGGGCACCCCTGATGTTGGGAAGCGTGAGGCGGTCACCCGCTCGCCGACCATGGTCATAATGGCGGTGACCTCGGCAAGCAAAGGACCGCTGCGTATGACGAGCTTTGCTCGGATTGCAGCGAACCTTTGCTTTGATGTGCTCGCCCCATTATGAATGCATGGTGTTGTGGTGGCATGCAGGCTGATTGGGGAATGAGGGACGCACCTACCGATGCATGCCCTGCATTTGCCCAACAGCAGCCGCGCCCCCAAGACCCGCGCTAGCGCAAGATGCTGCTTGCGCATGCGCGCAAGCCAACATAATAAAAGGGTGGAGGGATAGTTAATTTCAGGATAGACATACACCAAGGTAGATTACTTTATTTGTTAGGGGAACAGCTGTCAGTACTTGGTGCTCACATTTTGAAATACATCAGGGAAACCCATTCTTCTGGTTGGGGTTTATAGACCCCTCAATTTTTTTCCCTACATTTTCCAGCTTTTGCCAATAATTTGTTACCCTTTTCTGAATCTCATGAAATACTTTTGCTGGGGGGGTCTTTTACATGGATTGGCAAAACAAGTATAAATCTAAATATGCAAAAACATTTGCCTGACAGCTAGGCTTAAAACAACTAATTGGTTGATACTATTCACATTAGTATTAATCAGACTGTTAGTTCTGCTTTATTAGATTTACTTTTTACTAATTCCCCACACCGTTTTTACATTTGGGAGTCCTACCAGGTTTATTTAGTGACCACAATTAGAAGTGTTTGTTTATGGTAAAGACAGAAATTCAAGGCCCTTCAAACTGATTACATTTAAATTGTCTGATTACATTAAATGTGGTTATGATTTGGAAAATATAAACTTGGATATGCTTAAACTGATTCCAGATCTTTTACTGGGGTGTATTTGTTTTGTGTCTACATTTTTAAAAAGTAGAGGGCAAGCAACTTCTATTAAAACATAAAAAAGGTTAAAAATTCTGCTTCTTGGTATTCACCATTGTTGTCAAAACATAAAAAGGGACAAATATATGGTGTGGAAAACTGCTCACAACACTAAACTACAGAGGGACAAGGCCTACTATAGGAAACTTTGTAACCAGTATGTTATAGAGATTAAGAAAGCTCAAAATGTGTTTTTCTGTAATGAGATGAATGAAGCTCAAGGGGACCTCACCAAATTGTGGTCTGGTACTGTATTAAAAATCTGAATGGGCAGAATAAAACCATGCCCAATATTAAAATTCAACTAAATGATAGTTGTGTTGCTCAAGACAAATTTCTTTTTAGTATTTTCAATGCATACTTTACTGAGCCTGGGAATCGTTTTTGACAAGGTAATAATATTCATCAGGTCATAAAGATTCCTTATTTAGAAGAGTAGGGCGGAACCTTTAAGTTTTCTGCAATAGAAGTAGGTGAGGTGACTGAAGCTCTTTTAAATCTAAAATCCGGTAAAAGTGGGAGCCAGATGGGCTGACTCCCCATTTACTTAAAATATCAGCTCCCTTCCTTGCTGAATCCTTAACATTTAATTTTAATTGGTCTCTTTCTGAAAGATTTCTGCCAAATGATTGGAAGTTTCCCTGAGTCATTCCTATCTTTCCAGGGGGAGACCAGGGTAAAATGTTGAATTATCACCCAATTTCCCTCCTTTTGGTAGCAACCAAACTATTGGAAAGACTGATCACTAAGCAACTTAATTGCTATCTAGAAGACTTAGGTTATCTTGATAAATTCCAGTCTGGCTTCCAAAAGCAACAGAGCACTGTGATTGCCTTGTTGAAGGTCTTGGATGACATGAACATATTTATGGACTCATGGTTAATAATCGGAGCCGTCTTTGTTGACTTCTCCATGGCCTTCAACACAGTAGATCACCATATCTTGCTGTCTTGTTTGGCTGAAGTGGGTATGGGTATTATGCTTTAAAATAGTTCTGCAGCCTAATTGTCCTCCAAAAAGCATTTTACTGTTGTAAATGGAAAGAAGTTTGGCACACTCACTATTTCAAGAGGCATATCACAGAACTTGGTCCTTGGTCCCTTATTGTTTCTAATTTACCTTCGGGGTCTGAACAACAGTGTCACCAATGCAAAGTATCATCTTTACGCAGACAACATTGTCATTTACACCTCTAGTAACTCACTCATGATTGAAAAGATAAATCTTCCAAAGAACTTTGATGAACTGCAATCATTTTTTCCGAGCTCACGCTTAAACCTGAATTTGACTAAAACTAAACTTAAGATTTTTAGACATCCTTAAAAAATAGGGGCTTCCCCAGGCATTCATACTGTTGCCACCAATGGTGCTCCACTGGAGGTAGTGGATTCATATAAATATCTTTGGTTTTGGCTTGATTTCCAGGGTTCTGGAAATAAGCAAGGTGATCATTTGGTAGGGAAAATTGGCTCAAGAGTGAGACTCCTTTTAAGCAATAAAGACTGAACAGCCAGTCATTTAATAGGATATTAATGACTGGCTGGGGCTAGGGTGGCCTGAGGTGCAGCTGATGGCCAACCCCCACTGACCAGTTGTTAATCCCCACAAAATGACCGGCTGTGAGGTCATTATTTCAATTATAAACCTTATCACAATAATGACAGCTGTTTTTTTTTATGTTTTTTACTTTTCCGTGGTGGTGTGTGTCGAGATTGCCATGTCCTGCCAGTTATATGGTAATGTGAGAAGCTGATGGAAGGAGCTGCATACTCTCCCTGGCACCCTTGGTGTTGTACAGGGGTTTCATCTCCCTCTGTTATATTTTTTTGTTCTTGTTTCCATTTTATTTAGGACAATTCTGCCATTCAAGGCCGTTCAGCCAGAATGCACGATGAGCTATGTAGCTACCATGCTGGACATTTCTAAGAGATTTCAGACCGGCATGGTAGTCAATCACTGAACAAGTTTAACTCATGAATAATTAATTAGATTTATCATATTAATTCAAGGATAGCTGAACTCTGAAATCCTTTGATAAATTATGCAAGCTCAGATTTTTTCAATTTTTGACTATGCAGCTTTATTGTGCTACTTATCGTATTGATAGATAGATCTGTGATGTACTAGTGTTTTATTTTATTTTGATTTTATTGTTGTTATTTATATACTCTGCAATGTGTCTGCTGATGTTTTTCTAACTGTTGTTATGAATTTGTGCAGTGCTGTGAGCCTCTAGGAAGGAGCACTATAAAAACAAAATATCTTTCTGTTGTATGAACATGCATCATCTGAACATCTTCATAAACTAGGTATGCTGCATAATCTCCTAGCATGACTGATTCTTGCTTGCTCATGTTAAACTCTCCATTATGTTGTGTTCTCTACAAGATGTTGAGTTGGTCCTCTCTGGCTAACAGGATGAAACTTCATAAATTTATTTTCGTTTATAAATGAATTCTGGGAAGTTTGTAGATTATTTGACTAAGCAAATCAAATTTAGGAGTGTCAGAAGCACCTCTGTGAGCTTGTGCACCCCTGTGCTAAAACTACCCAGCCCAAATATTTTTTCAGTGTTTTGTTCCACTGATTTGGAACTCTTTTCTGGCACATTTTCAAATATTGGGTGACAAATGGTCATCAACAGCTGCCCTGAAAACATGTTTTTTTATCATATCTGAATAGTTATAATTGTTTTTATCAATATTACACTAGTTGATTCTTGATATATTGTAATTTGATGTACTTGACATACATTATCTATTTATCTGACTATATTGTTATGATGTCTAAGTATTGTATTTTTGTATGATTTTTGTGCAACTTGTTCTGTGTAAGCATAAGGTCCCCATTGCGAATAAGCTTTCAGTTAGTTGGTTTTAACCTTTGAATAAAATAAAATGAAATTATAAAATATCATCAAAGATTATAGGTTCATAGGTTAATAGAAACATTTTGAGTCAGGAGGTAGGGAACCCATTGACGACTCACCACATATCAGTGGTACCTTCAGCTGTGTTGTTTGCCCATATGGATATCTAGTGACTGTTTTAAACATATCCATAGTACCACTACTAACTACAGTTTCTGATGCTGAGTTTCATATACTCACCACCCTCTGGCTAAACAATCTTCCCCTCCTCTCCATATTATAATTCTCACCTCTCAATCCAAGTCCATTTCATTCTACAATTCTGGTACTTGTATTCTTGACCAACCCTGTGCTTTCCCAGAGTAAATCGTTGTTAAGTGCACTATATACAAAGCACAAATCCCCCTTATTCTCCTGTATTCTAGGGGATATAGTCTCAACTCCCTCAATCTTTTCACCATATGATTTATGCTTTAAGTGCTTTTTTTTGTTATTCTTCTCTGCACCTTCTCCACAAGCACAGTGTTCCCTATACCTTGTGGGGCACATAAGGGTGCACAGTATTCTAAATGAGGTCTAACCAAGGATCAAAACAGCGGAGCAAAGACTCTTGCATCCCTACTCTTTATGTTTTTAAATATATACCCAAGAAGATTATTTTTGGAAATGGCCTACGAATAAACTCATTCCTTTCTGGTTCTCTTTATTGCTAAGTACACACTATAAGGTTTATGCTCCCTTTCCCCCATGTCCATCCTCACAATCTGAGTCATCTTGGCTGCACCCCTTCCCTTGCTTCCCCGTAGGCAAAGAAGCATGGAGGAGCACCTACCCTCACTTGCATGTAAGCCAATAGGACAAATACATCTAACAACATGTTTTAGCTCAGGGGCCTGATGCACTGCGAAGGCCAGGACTTCATGGCACTTAGAGAAACCCAGTGTGTGTGTGTGTGGGGGGGATGTGACAGGGATTCCAGGATGAAAGAATATTGATGATTCTGAAGGGATAGGCCTGACAGGAATGCTGGAGGGGGTGGGGGAAGGTGATTTTCTTGGTAAGGGAGAGAGTCAATGTGTTGAACATTAGAGGGAAAACAATGCCGCTAAGTCCATATGGGACCTGTTGGAGGAAAGGAGAGGAAAGTGAGTCACCCTGATTGCGTACTAGAGGCCTCCAAAACAATACAGTGGAACATGGTGTCCAACAAGTTGGGTAAATTACAAAAGCAGCTAATTCAGATGCTGTTGTGATCCTGGGAAACTTCAACCTCACAAGTATCGACTAGCATCTTAAGTAGCCTAATTTATTTATTTATTTAGTTTTTGATTACCGGGTACAGTTAGTGCTCTAGACAAAAAAAATGCCTATTTTCAGTCACAACCTGGGACAGTTACAGACATACTGTAGGTAAAAGCACATCACATCACAATGGTTACTATTACATAATACATACTTCTGTCAAACACGTTACAGTATAGACAAGCACGGTGATTCCTACTGTACAGGAAGAATTAGACATTACACTAGGCTATCCATAGATACAGGGGAATACACAATACAGTTTCAAGGAGATAGACCAAATGGCATAAGTAAATAGAGACAATATTCCAGACAGTCTCGTGGTGGGATATCTCACAGCCTGTCCTTGCCTGCTATTTAGAAGTGGGTGAGAGTGATAAGTGCCTAAATATGTGCTGAAGGGACATGCAAAGGAAGCCTAACTAGGTGTCTTCCACAGGGGTTAAGTCACAAGTGCATCTGTCAGAGGCCAGGAGGCAGGCATGGAGCTCATTTTTAAAGATCAGGTGAGTAGTGGACTGCCTCACAGTTGAAGGCAGAGAGTTCCATAGCTTTGGGATAGACACCACAAATGTCTGCTCACCCATCCTGGTGGTGCATTTGGGTGTATTAAGGAGTGATTTTTTGGTAGATCTCAGTGGGTAAGTCTGATGGGCCGGGTTCATCAAGCATGCAAGAAACCTAAGTCTTCCAGTTCGGATGATACTGTCAATTGTGCAACCTGTGGTATAGACTAGGTAAGAGGCGAGAGAGCCAGCCCAGACTGGAGTAAAGTATGCAATGGTGGGTGCGCCTAGGTACTGATAGTGCAACGCGACAGATGTTATTATAACAGGTGTCCCACTTCTGCAATAGTCCCTTGTTTGCGTCTTTATAGGAAGCGATTCCATAAGTCAGGCTTGGTCACAGTACCCCCTGCACGATGGCTAATTTTGCCTTAGAGTTTAAGGATGCTCTGACTTTGTAGGCCAGCCTCAGCTTGATATTCACCGCCTTACAAGTGTCAGTGATATGGAGGCTGAAATCCAATGAAGGGTTGAGGGTTATACCCAGTTATCTGAAAGAGTCTACCAAATCCAGGAGTGAGCGGTCCAAGCCATGTATGGCCAATGTTGCAGAGCTGGCTTTGATCCTTGGTGCTGATCCAAACAGCATTGCCAGGCAGGGCTGAGAGAGTTCCTTTCCACCTTTAATGATTGCTTCCATGAACAATATGTCCAACAGAAGAATAAGTCTGAGGAAACCCTTGACCATTTTCTTGGCAGTGGGGATGGGGGATCTGTAATCTGAATGCCAAGGTGCCATTGGGAGACAGTGAGCACAACTGGATAATCTTCTCCCTGGCAAGAGGGAAGACTAGCCAGACCTCAGAGATAGAACCTGGAACTTCAGAAAAGCAGACTTTACAAAGATGCAGGGCATGGTGACCAGGGTGTTGGGCAGCTGCATGAGACTGTTAATGCATAGCACATTCGGGGTGCATTAAAGAGGGTGGGACAAAGCTATCATGGGGGTCTGCATCAATGTATGGAATAAGGGAAAAGGGCCAGGAAGTGTCCCCTCCCTCAAGGCCAACAGGGACCTAAGACAACTCATTCTAAACAAAAAGGTATGTGACTGCTGGAAAGAAATGGTTGCCGTCAGGCTAGAGAGGAGCAAGGATCAGCACCAAGAGACTAAATAGCCTAGAGGTTAGACTAAAGCTGTGAATGAACATAGTAGATTTATCAGACCTTGGTTTGAGTTCCACAATCTCCACTTGCATACTATGTGACTCTGAGCAAGTCCCTTAACTATCCAGTGCTCCCAGATGGCCCTTGAAAACAGGCATTGTGCCTAGTGTACCTTATTTGGTTACCAAAGAAAATAAATTGTGGGAGCCAAGGAAGGGCTGGAGATAGGACAGCAGTAGGAGTGGTGGACAACTCTACAGTCTTCATACAGTACATAAATAGAAGGAGAAAGGTGAAAAAAGGGATCAGACCCCTGAAAACAGGGTAAGGGATGAAGAACCTGTGAGAGATCTATGGGCAATGGATGAGATGCTGAATGAATACTTTGTTTGATGTTCATGGAAGATGAGGGCCAACCGAGCAGGGTTGTTCATGTGGAGGATCCATGGTATCAAGGTTAGCCACGATGCAGCCTGCAGACATCTTACCCACAAACCTATGAGGAAAGTGTGAAAAACTCTTAACCTGTCCACACTGAGAAATGGAAGTTGAGAGAAAACATAATCTAGGCCTTCCACATATTCAAGAGTGCCATCAGGATTGAACAAATGAAGATGCTTGATCTAGTGTGCTCCAGTTGACTGTGGGGACATACCCTGATGTTTAGAGGTGATAAATTCATGGGTAATTTTTAGGAGGCACTTCTCCTAGGGGGTGATGAACTTATGGAACAACCTTCCTGTAGAGACAGTGGATATGAAGACAGTACTGGCTTTCAAGGTAAGTCTGGACAAATTTGTCCTTACCAAGGAAGGAACTCACTGGGTACCTTGGGGAGGTGACTGGATGGGCTGTTCCTAAATGTTAGCATATGTGTGCATAGCATACTTATCAATTTCAGATTATGATGTGGGGCGGGGGGCTGATGGATATAAAGTCCCTTCAGACCACGAATACGTACACATGCTCATATGGATATGCTTACACATGCACCCTTCCTGTGACAAAGAGAGCAAACAAGCAGCCAGCTGCCTTCATAGCCAATACCAATGCCAATCCTGTGCCAGGCAGCCAGTGGGGCAGTGGGGGGGGCATGAAGTTCCTTGTGATCCATGACCTCCCTCATTGGCAGCCATTGACTCTCCCCTCTGCACTGCACTACGCCACCAGTACCCGGTGTAGGATTCCATGGAACAGAGCCCTCCCCAGCTGTTTGATTTTTCAATCAAGCTTTTTCTCTCAGCTGCTTGTACACTGGTTCCCTTCTCCGGACAGACAACCTCCCCAGCCCCATCTTCCACTAACATTTCCATTGCCACCATCCCACAGCTTTCCCCTGTGACAGGGTCCTGGAGAAGGGCCCTCGCATATGGAGGACTCCATGGTGTTGGGCATGAGTGTGCTGGCAGCCATCATGAAGACGGCAGGCCAACATTCTTCTCCACCATATAATTCTGGTGATTATTCTGTTGTTTGGTTCCAGGGATAAAGGGCTTTGATAATAAGCTCTCTTAATATTTGTAATGTCTTATTATATGTGGACATCTGTTTTAGTGGCCTCAGACAATATTTCCATATTTAAGGCATTGAGTTATCACAATAGTCATATCTTGTTGTGATAGGTTGTGTCTTTTGTATGCCATATGTCATGTCAGTCTGTTATATTGTCTTTAATTTAGAACATACATATTGATGGCTGAGGGCTGCCCAGAGTTCAATGAGTGGAGTGACAAACCACTCCCCCAACCAGGCCTTGAAAGGTCCTCCTCTAGGCCAGTCCTCATTCGTTTTCTTCATTGCGGCCGGAGGCACTGTTCCTCCTTGCTCCTATCCCCGTTTATTTTCCTTCCCCACTTTTCCTGATGTTTTGTGGTGCCTCTGACCCGCTGACTCACAGCCTTTCTCAGCTCCTTGATCCCCCCCATGCTGCTCCTGCTGAGCTGCTCAGGATGCTGTGCTCCTGCTCTGGGTTCAACTCTGGACCCTTACAACCCCGTACCTCCTTCTAGTAGCCTGCTGTGTGTCGGCATCCTCGCATCTGCTCCCTCCCCTGCTGTGCCATTGCTTCTGAGGTGTGCTTTCTCCCAGCTTTCCAGCTGGGGAGGACTTGACATCGACTGCACCTTTCGCTGCTGCCTTCAGCTGTCATCTTTGCTCCTGTACCTCACACTCCCAGGTGTGACGTCTCCTCTGTGCCCAGCTTTGCCGTTCCCCACTGCTTTCTCTGTCTGTACCGGGGCCCCTATTTTCCCTCCTGCTGGCTGGTGTACCTCATTCCTCGGCCACCTATGATGTTTCCTATCTTCCACTTCCCAGTGTCTGCCCGGATTCTTCAGCCTCCGTTGCCATTGCCATGCTGTCTCTCTTCCTGGATGGGGTGGTTCTCCACTGTTATGGTGCCTTGCTCGCTCATTTCCAAGTCATACCTCTCCACTGTTTTGCATTTCGCATTGAGCTTTGATTTTGCTTGATTTTCACCTTGCTCCACATCGGTTGCCTGCTGTTCCTCATACATTACTGCTATTTCTGGACACTCGAACTGTTCGATTGTTGAACTGATTTGTTGGATGCATTCCTTATCACTACCTATATGAGGCTCTCTGTTGACTTAGTATTGCTTACCATGCGGATGTGCTACCCATTCTGGCCCTTTGCTATGACTTTGATGGCCAGTGCTCTGATTTTACTGCCAAGCGGTTGAGAGGTCTGTTTCTCGGGACCCTATTTGGGGTACATCCCTTGGAAGTGATTTGCCGACTGTTTATCCCATGGTTTGTCAGCCCAGCCTCTATCCTGATTTGACTGCAGGTGTTTCATGGCCTTCTTCTACTGGGTGAGCTCCCCTCTCACCTGTCCCCCTTCCCCTCTCAACATTACGCATCTTTAGCTCTGGCCTTTGCCGCTCACTGCCCTTGGTTACACCATGCTTTGTTTTCTTCATTTCATCCTGACTGTGCTTCCCCATAGTGGGCGCTCACCCTCCTTCTCCCATTCCCTCCACCCTCCATTCCTCTCCTTCTCTGACCTCTGCTTTCTTTTGGGGGCTTCCCTGTTCTTCCATCCCACTATACCACCATACCCTACTCTTTCACGTCACCTAATATTTCCTCCTGCATATCACCCTGCCTACTTGTCTCCTCCTCTGACCCTATTCCCTCATTCCAGTCAAACATGTTCAGATGTTCTCCTGGTACTGTCTAGCTCACCATTGGCTACCAGCTTCAACCAGCCGATCTCGCTCCTACCTTCATGCAATTCTATCCATTCCTAATTTGGCTCTCAATGGACTCGGGTGGCATGCACTCCCATAGTTGCCAATCACGGGTAGCTTTCTCATGACATGAATCTAGCTTTCCTTCACTCAGTCTGACCTCAGGTTCTACTCATTCACATTGATTAATCGGGCATACCTCTCATTAGGTCATTTGCTACCTCATTAAACTGCTCTCCATTCGGAGACATGCCTTCCATGTCCATTGCTCCTTGGCTTGGTGTTAGCCTGTAGCTGATGGTCTCACTCTGCACCCATGAAGTCTACATCTAGAGCATGTGAAGCCTGGAGTGGGGTCCTTCTCCCTGGCCCATAGTGAGAATGTCTTCACTCCAGATGGACCTTCAGTCATCCCTCATCTCAGCGACACCTCTGGATTTAGAATTTATTACTTCCAGCTGTAAGGGGTAAGAGGTGAGGCTATCATCATCAGAGTCCCTTTGGCTGCCTGAGCAGGTTTGGATGCACCCTCTACACTATTCTCCATCAAGACCACCTCTGATTCACCTGGTCTGTTTCGTAGGCTCGCATAGGCCAGCTGAGTGACTCAGCAGTCATCTCTCCTCTCTTGCTTTTGAGCATCTAGTTGCAGAGACATCGCTCGCAACCCTTAACAGCTGTCCATTTAGAAGGACAGAGTGAGATCTTCCTCTAAATTGGAATATGTTCCTTCTCCTTGATCGCAACTCTAAATTGTAGTAGCTGAGCTGTCACTAATCAAAACGTTCTTCAGCCTGGAGGGAAAATGACCTATGCCTTGGATTGCCCAGAAGTTTCCTCCTCAAATTGGGTTTTTCCACTCCTCCATGCCAATGGTTATAATATTAGATATGGTTGGAGTTTTCTTAGGTTCTGTAGTTTAGTTACATTGTTGGATGGAGTTGGATGGTGGCCCCAGCTGTTCCCTCTCTCCTTAGGAAGTCTGCCCTTCTGCATCTTGTCTGCTTTCATTCTTTCATTGTCCTTGTCATATCTCATTCTTCTGTCCTTTCCATCTACGCATATCACCTTAATTTCTGGTCTCGATATATTCTGATTTCTTGCCTCTTCAATGCTCGACACCCTTTTGGATATTCTTTTTGGTCTTCTTCTAAGCTACCTTTAGCCAAGGGAATTATTCCTGTGGCACAGATGGGGGAACCCTCCTCTAGGTTTCCTTGCATTGTACCCATACTGGGTAGTACAGTATATTCCACGGATAGAAAGGTGAAGAGCCACAATGCATTGAAGTCACACAAGCATACATCTCATCCAGTTGTGCAAGCCCATTGAAACTGATGCCTGAGGGCTGGTTGGAGTTCAATAGGTGGAGCAACAAACCACTCCCCCAACCAGGTCTTAAAAGGCCCTCCTCATTTTCTTTGTCGCCCCACCATCCACCACTCCTCCTCCAAGCTCATCTCTCTTTCCTGTGGGCTTCTTCCTAAGCTATCATTAGTCAAGGGAATTATTCCCATGGCACCTATGGGAGGGAACCCTCCTCTAGGGTTCCTTGCATTGTACTCCTGCAGGGTGCTATATCCCATGGATAGAGAGATGAACAGTCACAAAGTATCAAAGTCACACAAGCATACATCTCATCCAGTTGGGCAAGCCCATTGAAATATAGTTTTTCAGCTTCATTCGGTGTGTATTTTGTCAAATGAGCAATCATCTATTAAGCAATCTGTTTGTAATATATGGATATTCATAATAATACTATCATAAAGTATACTAAAAATTCCCTATATTACATTCATTGGAATCCGTCAATAGTAGTACAAGATCTCGTATTACTATTAATAGAGCTTTGAGGATAGTGTTACAGGAAAGAACACTCAGCTTGCGCTAGAAAGTGAAAATGAAATACTGTCCTGTCTTGACTCAGTCATCAACTGCTGAAAAGAGGCTCTCTTCTTACCTCTCCAAACCAAAACTAAATGTGTAAAACTTGCATCCATATATTTCAAAAAATAACAAATAAGGGATTATGATTTTTCAGCTACAATACCATCTTGAGGTTCTGCGGCCATGTTAGAACCTCTCAAGCTTCAGATTTCCCCAGAACTTAGTGGTATTATAGCCTCATAATAAACAGACCCCTACCTATTATTCTATTCTTAATCTCTCCATGTCAGCTTCAGAATTACTGAAAAGTTGGGGAGGTCACGTGATGCAGTGTGCCTGAAAGCAGCTCTCTCTGATGCTCCCTGCCTCTTCCTACCAAAACTAATATTTTCAACTACAAAACTGATATCCTTCTTATCTTTAATGACCCTAAAGGCTTCCTGACTGAGTGTAGTGTCTGTGAGCTGATTTTTAGGGTGTTTGAAAGTATTTCCAGAGACTAACATCGATGGAGGCTGAAATGAAAGCAGCTAATGTAAACACACTCCACCATCAACGCCTGAAAAGGCTTCCAAGAAGGCTAAAACACCAATTCTGCTTCCTCCTCCAAACAAAGTGCTTCTGCTGCAGCTAATACACCATTAACTGAGGAGCGCTTCCTTCAAATTATGGAACCTTTTAAGGAAACATTACAGGAGATCTCAGGAGAAGTTAAATCTATCAGGAAGGACTTTGTAGACCTATCCAGGCAGGTCGGTGATCTGGAAACCAATGTCTCTTCAATAGATCGATGGAGGAATACAGTTGGTCCAGAGATTACCAAACTAAAACAACAGATACAAAAGCTACAAGCTAAAACTGAAGACCTTGAAGGAGGAGGCAGGAGGACAACATTCTTATCCTGGGGCTACCAGAGTCTGAGGAGGGAAATGATACCATCAAATTTGTCCAACACTTCTTAAATAAAGTTGTGGGTCCATCTCCAATTAATCAATCCTACCACATTGAAAGAGCCCACAGATCACTGAGGCCCAAACCTCCACCGAATGCACCCCCGAGGCCAATTATCATTAAATTTCTAAGTTATATTGAGCGCCAGCACGTCCTAGCCAAAATCAAAGAACTGGACTCCGTGCAATGGTCTCATGTGAAATTGAGAATTACCCAGCATTTACCTATTGAAGTCCGGAAAGAAGAGCAACATTTCATCCTATTATTAAAAACTAATCGCTGGCTGGGATTAGATTTAAAATGATGTATCCGGAGAGGTTCGGGGTCTCCCTGGAAGGTAGCTGGCAGTACTACGAGGATCCAGAATATGCACTAACTGATCTATCAAAAAAACTTCCTAGCCTGTTCAAAGGAGCCTGAAATGCTGGGATTTATTTGTCTGTTGTTGGTCTTATTAGCCTGCCCATTTCGTTAAGTTTAAATATTTTTAATTTCCAAGCTTTCCCCTTGAAGTAGCGCGATGGTGCCTAGTTGGATTACCTGGTTCCTGGGGGGTTGAGTCCTGTTTGGGATGGATGGTTGGGGTGGGTCGGTGTAGACCGCGTGGCCTAGGTGATTTGCCAGGCCCCGAGGATCGGTAGCTCCAAGTTGGCTGCGTGGGTCAGAGGCGGGAACAGGAAGTGCGGTCGTTGTTTCCGGGGGGCATGTTTAGTGCTCGGACCAGTCAGGTCCGCCCCGGTCTCTTCCGATGCGCACTTCCTCCCAATGGTTGCCCCGAGCCAGAACCGATCTCCAGAGGAACCGCTACCGTCAAACAACCTGCGGATCTACTTGCAGGTAATTTTTCACTTCGGTGGGGCAGCTCTTTTATTTTTGATGTGCAAGAGGCCATCATGCGCGAGAATAGAATCCTGGAGAAGTTTCACCGCGCCTGAGCTTATTTAGAGTCTAAGGGCCTGGCAGCCTGTGTTTGGTTTAATTTTTGGGATATCACTCCTGGCTTGGAGTTGGTGGGAAGGGGGCGGGGAGGGGACCCTGCCTTCTACAGCCTGTCTCACGACCGTGGATGGACTTGCAGACTACCGTGGCTACCCACTCATTTAAATACTGTGGCTGCAGTTCTGAATTCATGACTACTGGGATAGAGGGCTCTAACCTTAATTTTGTTCGAGTTTTGTTTAATCTAGGGTGAAGCCATGGTATCGGGGAAGGGGTTCTGTTTTCATGATACTGTCTATGTTTCTGTGTTGTTTTGGATGAGGAGGGTTTTGTATATAGTTGGCTGTATTTTTGGGGGTTAGGGGGTTGGGGTTAGGACTGATGGGGCAGGTGCAAAGGTTTTTGTTTTAATTGTTCTGGGGGCTGGAGCGGAGATGATACATAACTATGCTATTTGTGTTATTTTTTGTACGCTCTGCAAGAGTTTTTCCACTTCGTTATAAGTGTCTTGGATGGATTCGAGCTTTGTGTGTGGGGAGAGGGGGGAGGATGTCACCGCCAATGTTTCCCTTGGATGGGTCAATATACCAAGCTGCTTCCTAAGTTACTTGAGTACTAGTAACAATGACATTGAGTCATATTAAATTTGCCACATGGAATGTGAGGGGTTTAAGGGAAATTTCAAAGAGAGGTCGGGTTTTTCTGAACTGCTCACTATTAGGAGTTGACATACTTTTTCTTCAGGAGACCCATATTATGGTAACTGAAATGAATCTGCTAAGATTTAAGGGCTTTGCGCAGGTGTATGCATCAGGTCAAGCTACTAATAGTAAGGGCGTGGCTATATTGATCAGACGGAATGTGCCTTTTGTGATGAAGAAGCATGTGCATAATCCAGAAGGTAGATATATATTTGTCCAGGGCACGCTATATAATTTGGAGGTAGTTTTGGGTTCTATATATGGTCCTGTTGGAGGGGATCCCGCATTTCTGATGGCCCTAGTTGGTTTGTTAAGTGCCTTTCTCCCTTCCAATTTTATTTTAGGGGGGGATTGGAATATTGCACCTTTGCAGTGGCTGGACAGATCCGGTAGTGGCCCTAAAACCGAGTTGCCCGCTCAGCTAGCTCTCGCTGATTTGCTCTCGCTGTTGGGGTTGGAGGATCCTTGGAGGATCCTTAACCCTGCATCTAGATCTTACTCCTTCTATTCCCCAATGCACAGTTCGTGGTCCCGGATAGACTATATTTTAGTGAGCACTAGCTTGTTATCTAATATCTCGTCTGCCAACATAGAGCCTATAGTTATATCTGACCATGCCATGGCATGGGTTAAACTGTTTCCAGGTCCCGCAGGTCAGCGAGACACTATCTGGAAGCTCAACAACCAGATTTTGAAAGATGAGTGGACTACTTCATCTTTCAAAACACTGATTTCGTCCTTCTTGGAACTCAATCAAGGCTCGGTCGATAGATACGATTTAATCTGGTGCTCACTGAAATGCTTCCTCAGGGGTGAATTTATTAAAGAAGCCTCTAGGCAGGCGATTAAGGATAGAAAGTTAATTTTTAGCTAGCTGAATTAAAATTGCGGAGGAAGAACTCTCAGCTTCTTACTCTCAGGGGGCACTGGAGAAGTTGTACAAACTTAAAGATAAATACGAAGACTTAATCAGGGAGAGAACAGAATATGCCATATTGAAATCCAAAATAAAATATCTCGAACAGGGGGAGAAGCCAGGCAGAATTCTAGCCCTAAGGCTTAAAGAAATGGAGAACTCGAGGTTGATTCCCAGTATTAGAGCCGGGGATGGCTCCATTAGAACCAGTCCGGGACATTGCTGGGGTTAATGAGACCTTTTCAGGAATCTTTACAAGACTGAAGCTTCCCGTGTCTCCCTACGAGTATAGCAGAATTCCTTGAGTTCTCCTCTTCCTAGGCTTGATGCTAGTCAGAGTGAACTATTGTTAGGCCCATAACTTCCGAAGAAATCATAGGGTGCCATTCGTGATCTGACTCGGATAAAGCCCTGGTCCAGACGGTTTTTCCCAAACTTCTACAAAACCTTTTGTTCGGAGCTTATTCCTCCATTATCAAGTTTATTTAATTATATCCTTTCTTCGGATCTTTAGACCCCTCCTTACTAGAAGCAACTATCATTCTAATCCCCAAATCCAACAAATCGGTCTTAGATCCTGCTAATTATAGACCAATTTCCCTACTCAATTACGATGTTAAGATCTTAACTAGACTCTTTCGTTAAGAATTAAACGAGTATGGCAGACGCTCCTTAGTGCGGAGCAAGTGGGCTTCGTGCAGGGAAGATCTGCAGCTGACCATATAAGGACTCTTGCTCATATCTTTCATGCCGCTCAAGACTCTCAACTCCCTATGGCTCTAGTGGCCTTAGATGCTGAGAAGGCTTTTGATCGGGTGAGTTGGGAATTTCTGTGGGCTACCCTGCAGAGAATGGGCTTCGCAATAGTTTATCCAATGGATTAAAGTGATCTATAGCTCTCCCTCGAAGTAGAGTCTACTGCAATGGGGTACTCTCTCCCAGATTTCCTTACATTCTTCTTTACCGCCAAGGTTGTCCGCTATCACCGTACTTTTAACCTTTACTTAGAACCCTTACTGGTGCGTATCAAGTCCTCATCCGATATTAAGGGCCGTACTATCGGACAGCAATCACTAACTATTCTGTGTTGCAGATGATATTTTGTTGCATCTTGTGAACCCAGTCCAGTCTATCAAAGGGTACTTAAAATCATTACTCAATTTGGGGTTTCAATTACCAGCTGAATCTATCTAAATCTGAAATTTTTCCGCTTAATTCATGTCTTCCAAGCGGAGGTAGCTCAATTTGGCATGAAATGGTGGCCAATCACCTTAAATATTTAGGTATATATCTAACACGAGACCTTTGTACAACTAGAAACTTAATCTGGAAGATCTAATGGATCGGGTCAGGAGGCGACCTTAATAGATGGTCAACCCTGCCCCTAACTATAGGTGGGAGGATTAGTGTGATTAAGATGAATATACTTCACGTCTTTTTACCCTTTAAGTTTGCTAAATATATGGTTACGAAATCTTTTTCCAAAGATTCATTTCACTATAGTTAAGTTTATTTGGAAAGATAAGCAACCAGAAGGTCTTTTCCAAATTGTGTGCACCTAAGGTTAATGGGGACTTGTTTACCCAATTTTGAGCTTTACTATAGGGCCAGCCATTTGGCGAAAATTAGTAAATGGATCTGTCCACCTCAGGGTCCCTATATGCCTAAGTGGTTGCAGATTGAAAATGAGCTCCTCAAGGCCTTAATATAGATCCCGATCTTTGTTCTACTGCAACCTCTCAGTGCTTCCAAACCAGGTAAGCAGCTCTGTGATTGGAACCTCAGTAAAGGTCTTTAACCAGCACTGTAACTCAGTTGGTATTAATAATTCCAAAGACCATCCCAACTAGTTTCTAATCCTAATATTAAGTTGGGCTCATGTTGGCTGACCCCTTCCTGGTTGCCACAAATTAAGGATTGTGTGGTGGAAGACTTTTACTATCAGGACTTCCTATGTCCTTCAGGTGAGTTGATGACCAAATTCACTATTCCTTCGCAATACATCTTTAAATTATACCAGTTAAGGCACCTCATAGTTAAAGGTTTTGGTTCGGTGAAAGAGCTGTCCGGTCTTCGGCCTTTGCTGGACCTGCTCAAGTCCCTGGCAAATGAACCCCACAGTATAGCTAAATTTTATGCACAGCTTCTTCTTTGCAAAATGCCCGATGCCTTGCCAGGTTCTAAGGTGTGGGAACCACTGATTGCCAATTATCCCTCACCCTGGAAACAAGTGTGGACAGATTTGAATAGGTTCCTTTCCTTGGACAGGTATAGGCTTACACAATATTACATAGTTAACAACATGTGCTATACTCTGGCAAAACTTTTTAAATTTGGGAAAATTAACTCCGCCACTTGTACCAGGTGTGGAGAAAACCAGAGGGATATACTGCACATTTTTTGGACCTGTAAAAAGGTTGCTTCTTTGTGGAAATGCATTCAAAGCAACTTAGATCCTTTGTTAGCTTAAAGGACCTATTTACACCTGAAATCTGTATACTGGGGTCTATGTGGATATTAAAGTGAAGGAAAGAAATACCACATAGCCCTAATTTCAATGGTGGTCAAAAGATTAATTCTTCGCCACTGGCTAGACCAATCCCAGATCGTCTATCAGGATTGGATAGCAGAAATGTCCCAATGTTTTAAAGTTGAAAAACTGGTTGCTAGTTTCAGGCATGCTCTACCTGCATTCCACAAGAAATGGGGCAAATTATATGCCCTATATCTTCACTAGGATTACACTCGGGGTCTCTTAGAATTCCCTCCCTTTTAGTATAGGTCTTAGGCCATCTGACCTGGCCAGTGTCCCTTGTTAGGTCCCCTTAGCCCCTGTCTACACTTAGGTTTGGTCTGTTCTACTGAGGTCCTTGGTTATTGGTGGCGACATCCTCCTGAGGGAAGGGGGATGGAGGGGTGGGGAGGGGGTTTGTTTTTGTTTTTGTTCTTTTCTTCGTTGTACTATTTTATTTCTTGGTTGTGTTGTTTCCTTATCATTTGTGTGCTACCGAGCTATTGGTTATGGAGTATGTTAATGTATACTCATGTTTTGGTCTGTTAAAACTAATAAAGTGTGAATTTCAAAAAAAAGAATTACTGAAAAGTTATTTAATGCAACAAGAAATATTTTAAATTCACTTTTTATTGGCACTGGTTGCACATATTGCACTCTGACCTGTTTATCTCCTCCTAGATACTGTAGTTATGTATTAATCTGTATTTGATGCTACTGAATATTTATGTTTTGACACAAATATGGAGTAGCCAGGACTTGAACATTCAACTTCCTGAGGAAGGCGTGTCTTTAAGCCAATATGTAGCCATGTCTTCATCTGTCCATGCCCAGTACCCAGCACCAGACCACATTTTTATTTATTTGCTGTGTTTTAATCCATTTGTGCAATAAACATTTACAGTTTTTTCTACCTTTACGTGGTGTGCTCATTCTTGTTTTTGGTACTGTTTCTTCCACACCAGACTGCTCTGAAAAAGCTAATGACAGACTTGCTATTGAGAAAGATAAGCAGTTACACTCCAAAAAGTGTACTAAACAAGCATTTGTCAATGCTGAATGTTGGCTTGCTGACATTGGCATTGGTAGTGTAGGAGTTAGAGAGAGATGCATAATAGGCATGGCAGTGAAGTATTGAAGTGATGCCAACCCCACCCTGCAGAGACTAATGGGCATTGGGGGGGTGTCTTTGGGTTGTCAGCCATAACGTTCATGCCATTTTCCCTCACCATACCCTGCAGACACCAAAAGGTGTCACGATGTGCCTTTGGGTGTTCGGACCTGACGCTCACCCCATTCCATAAGGAAATATGCTGAGATGGGTGCAGTATAGGAGAATGGGGTGAACTTTGGGGCTGAAGACTCCAAGGCACACCTCAATGCCTGTCATTGGCTGCAGGGTGGGGGTGGGGGTGGAATGGTGTCAGCATTACAGCCGATGATCCCAAGTCACACCACCAATGCCTGTCAGTCTGTATAGAGTTGGGCATTACAGTTGGAAACTCTAACACCCCAGGCATTTATTGGCATTTTCACTCCATATTTTCAACATGGGCTTTTTGCGACTCCACCTCATAAACAGTGACACTATCAGTTCATTAGCCAAAAAGTGATTTTGCACAGTGACTGTGCCATTTGGCGTCACAAGTGCGAAAACACATTTTGGGCAGGATGTGAAAAATGACAGCTGTACTGTTCATGAGAAGGTGTAAAAAAATGGCAATGTTGAAAATCTGGAGTGAAAATATGAAAAATTGGTGAAGTCATGAGCTTGCATAGAAACTGCACAATGCACACCCGTAATGCAATCATTTTTTTTTTTTTTTCCAAATTTTCAACATAGGCATTTTGGGACCTCCCCTCATGAACAGTGGCACTGTGATTTTGTTAATCTGTCCCAAAAGTTGATTTCCCACAGCGACTGTACCATTTTGTGCCACAAGTGCGAAAACACATTTTGGGTAGGTTACAAAAAATGACAGCTGTACCATTCATAAGAAGGTGTAAAAAATGCCAATGTTGAAAACCTGGAGTGAAAATATTAAAAACTGGGAAAGTTAAAAGAGTGTGTGCAAACTGTGCAATGCATGCTTGTAATGCAGTCATTTTCTGGAATTTTTTCACCAGATTTGCAACATGGGGTTTTGGGACCTCACCTCATGAACAGTGGCACTGTTGTTTCATTAATCAGTTGTGAAAGGTGATTTTGTGCAGTGACCACGAAATCACCTTTTGAGACCAAGTGATGAAATGACAATCACACCTTCATGAGGTAGGGTCCCAAGAAGCTCATGTTGAAAATTTGGAGCCAAAATTCCAAAAATTGTCTGAGATATCCACCTAAGTTGAAACTCCCATTGATGCTGTTATAAAGCTTTCCATGATTCTCTTCAGTTTGCAGATGGCTTTTGAAGAGTTCAGACGGGTCCCACTTGACTGACGATTGCAGCGCCAAACCTCTGGAGGTAAGTATGTGGTGGGGGGGTGCACAGAGGGTGAGTGCATATTGGGGGAAGGGGTGGTGGGATGATGAGGGACCATTTTCTTTTTTAGAGAGACCACAAAAAAACAGACATTGGAGGAAGGATTTCTTTATTTACAGATTAAAAAAATACTTTTTGACACATTGGGGTGGGCTCCAAGTGTGCCACATGAGTTTGGGTGGAGGAAACTGATGCCGATGGAGATTGGGCACCCCCTCTGGCAAACAAATGAAGCATGGGTGGAGATACATGATGCAAACAAGGATATGGCACCCTGTTGGTGAACAAATTGAACTGGGGGGACATGCTGATACAGGGATTGGGCACCCCCAAAGTCTGCTTTCTGGGGATGTGTGGTGGATGGCAGGAGCCACCACATTTACTGAAATGTTTCACCAGGAAAGGCACATAAAGGAGTCTTGTCATCTGATATTCCGATGAGGAAACTGCACCTTATTGGAGTGGCAGATTTCTTTCAACTCTGTGGCTCTCTTTGAAACTGCTGTCATTGGCAGCATGCTCGCAAATTGGTGGCCGAAAGACGCACCCACTAAAGCATTCCCTGCATTAGCAACAACACTGACACACCTCTGAAATGTGTTACTGCCACAAGATGTTGCTTGTGAAAGTGCAAGCCAACATAAAAAGGACTTGGTTGACAACCAGACTCTTTAATTTTCAGTATCCCCAGACATGGATTGCTTCCTGCTCACTGCCAGTACATCTATGATGTGGGCATCATATGTTTCGGTGAAGTGTCTTTTTCAGAGCATGCCTGTCTGTTGGGTAAGGGAAGTTAAAGAGCTAGTGGAGCCAAAATAGGCAGAAAGGAAAATAATACAAATTATTTTTAGTTTTCTGTTAATCTGTTTCTTCTTCTACACATCCCCTACAGAGCTCCCTCTTGTCAGGGTGCCCAGCTCTGTCTCCCGCTCGCAGCATTGTCCCCTCACTTTCCCCCATGGTGGGGCAGTGGGGATCCCTCAATCCACCAGTTCGGATCTGGTGCGAGGGGCCTCTGCTATCGCAGGAGCGGGGCCTGTGGCGTCTGGCAGTCATCCATCCAAGGGGCCATTTTACGTTCCCCCCCCCAGCGGCACAGCGATGTGCAATGCCACCAATGACCAAGCCACGCGCTCCCTCACGCAACACATCAGGCGACTGCCCTGTAACCACCCCATAGGTGTGATGCTGGAGAAATTAATATCTGTCAAGAAAATGTGAATTAAAAATCTTCACAACTTAAAACTATGTTTGTCAAAGCTGTGAATTTAGTTGCCGTATCAAGTCCTAGTATGCCAACAGTGGTATGGCTAGGTTGTGTTCTTGTTGTGCCAACAAATTGAGTTTGTGGCTGATCATCACTGTGGGCCAGCACAATTTGAAGTACTGTAGTATCCCAGCAAGTGCAGTCTTCCTCAGGGGTGGGAGGGCTGAATGCACCACTGGACCTCACTGTGGCCTTCGGGGGCTCTAAAAGGGCACATTGGGAACCATGTGAAAGGAAACACCGGATAGCTGATTCTAGTAGTTCACTGCCATGTGATGGGATGAGATGGGGAAAGAGGAGAAATATCAGAAACAGTTGGGTAATCCAGTACTGGATGATGGCTGCCCATTCTTCCTACACCATTGTGTGTATATTAATACTGCCACTGAAACCAATTTTGCTTTTGTGACAGTGTTCTCACATGCATTCTTAAGGTATGAGAACAATGAACCAAAGGTGAGTGGTACTGATACCCTAAGGATGTAAGTGAGCTGCTTACTACAACCATAAAAGTGATCTCAGTGGCAGTATTGCTATCATTCATTAATTAACTCTTTTCTGTAAGAGTGTTCTCAGCAGTGGCATTAATATATTACTGATTGAGGCTGATCAATAATATATTAAATTAAAAAAACACACCAAATGTGCCTGTTTCCAAGGCTGCTGCCTGTGACACACTCATTACAATATAAGAGAGTCTCACGTGCAGAAGAAAGGAGCATTTCAAATGGGTGGGAGGACTTCCTCAATCTATAATCTGCTTTCCAGGAGTGGTATCAGTGCATGATATGCCACCAGATGGGGCATTTAGCCAAGCTTACTTTTTCCTCTTTGCAATACTGAACAAACATACAAAGTTATGAGTAGATAGCATTTATTCAGTTTTCTCCAGAACACTACTGTACCTTGAAACTACTGCTCTACTTCCCATTAAGAAGCCCTTGCAAATTATTCCTGCCAGCTTTGAAACCCGTAAATGGTGGCCAAACTGACCATTGTACTAGGGAAACTATAACCCAAGGTGGAAAGGTCAGTTGAAAAAAATTGAACTGTACTCAACTGGGTATGGTGGTAGTAAGTACATAAACCTAATTATGTCATGGTAAAAATGAATGGCATAAAATTATCTCTGTACCCTCTTCCCACAGGTTGCAACTGGAAACTAGCATGTCTGCACTTTCCTTTCTTACATGGTAAAATATGTTTGAAATAACTTTTTTAAATAAATAAAATAAAAATGAAAATTAACATGGGTACAGTCATGTAAATTATTTTTGAAAATTGTATTTGCACTATGATAAAAAAATTATGTTTATCCACAGGCTCCAAGTCTTCTGATCTAATTTCATTTTGTTATGTATGAACATTTGTCAGATTATCATGCAAACAGAAGTCAACATGGAGTTTTTGACCCTGATATTTTCCTGTTACAAAAGGTACACTGGTAAGTTATTTTTTGTTACTATAACTTACATGTCAACGCATGGGAAAAGATGGAAAGAATTAAAAAATAAAATTGCTACTCCAGGAAAATGCACAGAAAAATTGGAGGATCGTTGCATTTCTTTTTCTGTAGCCTACATTATAGCCAATAAACTATACCTTATAAATTTACACTGATGAAGTATTACAGCTGTTAGGAAAAACTCATCAACACCAAATGCAATGGTCAAATGGTACAGTATATTTAGATCTTTTAGGTGCAACAGACAGTGGCATCACACTTACGGGCCTAGATTTGGTTCAGATGTTAAAACAAGATTGGACTAAAAAGCACATATCAAATACATAGAGTGCCACATACTGGCACTCGACTAGTCCCAACAAACTGTAAGAAAACAAAAAAGGCACTTGGGTTCGTAGTGAGACTCAGTACAAAATGGACACTGTACTCACTTGCTCCAGATCACAGTATGTTTTATTATGGTGCTTTTCCAAAGTAACAGAGTGAAAAAAATTACAGTAGATTAAAGTTCTATTACCGCTAGTGATCTGAGGAGCCTCACACAAATAAATCTGATGGCTAACCTTGCTGCTTCACTCACCTGAGCTTTATCTGGAGGCCTGTGATCTGGAGCAAACGAGTACAGTACCTATTTTGTACTGAGTGAGTCTTTACTGAGTGAGTCTTTACTGAGACTGGATGCATGCCATTTTTTAGGAAGTACATGTCACTAATAAAGTAGAACTACAGTACTATGTTCAAAATATAATTATTTGTACAAAACAGACATGGGCTTGATGGAGGTTATTAAAGCTAAATTATGTGGATATGAAAAAGTAATTCCAAAATGTTGTGTTAGGTTTGTGCTTTATGCACTACAGGAAACTTAAAATATGCAGAAGAAAAATATAGAACAGGACTGTGTATTTCCCCAGTAGCTTATTGCAAATGGGTAGAACCCATTGTGTGCATACCCAAAACACACAGAGTGGTTAGAAGCTATAAGGATTACAAGGTCACAATAAACCCTTGACTGGATGTGCATAGTGTTGTGCAGGATTATTTATCAGACTGTCATGTCAGTAGACATCAACATGGTGTGTCTGACCCTAGTCTTACCCCTGAACAAAATATATGAGTTCCTAGTTGTACAGTTTTAGCGATAGAATGTCTGGGTTGAAACAATATGTGTTAGTGGAACTTTAATCAAGCATGTAGTTGCACTAGAGAACCATCAGGGGAAACTCTACACATACAAATGGGGTGCACAGGAAGTACAAGTTTAGTAAGTATTCGAGCAGACTTCAGTGAGCTGGGATGCAGCAACCTGATACAAAAGCCGTGTGTGTGTGTATTCAGACTGAACCGAAGATGCCATTAAACTCAAGTGTTAATTCTGATACCTGTGTGATTTGCTGTCTAATGTTCACTAGTCAAGAAATTAGTTATAGCCTATGAAACACCAATATATCTAGATATATCAAGATATATCACTGGAAATTCCCACAAATTTTAATGTTTTTTGTGGTACCTATATACTGTGGCAACAATGCAAAGTGGCACCCCAGCTCCCTTTGGTAGTACAGTTACCGGAAGAAAGATTCCTGAGAGAGCATAGCAGCAGCACACCATTGAGCAATGAAACAAAGGAGCCATGTAATACAGCTGATGAAACCAACACAAGCCCTGCATATTAATGGTGAGGGATGACTTGGATTCGTCATACTATGCCACTTGCTCCAAAGCTAGTGGCAAGTCTACCATTGCTAGTCTTTCCTCTAGATATCATCATAAGTGAAGTTCATGGTCTACAGTGGTCACCAAAATAAGTCCCAGTATACAGTTATCAGAGAGACCATAGTGGTGGCACACTATGGTGAAATGAAACAAAGGAGTCACCCAATACAGATCAAAAACCTTAATTAAAGAGATGCAGTCTAAAAGCAAGGCAAATGCAAACCCCAATGCTTCACCTCTATACCAGCAAGGCTTTCTCAGGAGCCATTTTTACACATTTTTACATGGGTTCTGTTGTAAAAAGGAAAACATAGCTTAAATCAGCAGTGCAACAAAAAATGTTATTCTAAAAAGCTAATTTTCTGCTATGGTTATGAAAAATATCGTCTGAACTGTTGATCTGGGTTTTCTAGATGTTTTCTATGCTGTGTACTGCACATTTGAATTTTTCTCTGGATTCTTACCAACCTCAGGTCCTCAATATTATTTCTATGCAAAAATGAGGCAGCCATTTTTTTCTTGAGAAATAATTACTTTAAAACTTTCATAAAATTCTTAAATGACAAAGAAAACTGAAAATGTTACCACCAAAATAAACTGGAAGACATCTGACATCAATTAGGAAGAAAGAAATGTGGGGTCAAATCATAGCCTATTTCCATTGCGCTGCTGCTTTAAAAGCACAAAAGAGGACGAGGATTGCATTTAACACACATGGTACAATACCAGTTCTTTTTGGTGAAGCAAAGCAGATGGTGAGGCTAATAACCCTTCCCACAGACTAAATTTACCCAAATATTTTAATGGTCTGTGGTACAAAACTAGTGTTAAATCTGTGTTTTTCCAGTATTAAGCTGCCCAATTTGTCCTTATCCTTATATCATGTTTCACATGAGCATTGGGACATATTACATTGTGAATCTTGTAGGCTGGGTTGGTCTTGCCTAAAAAAAGATTGTGCACAAATTATATTGTATAACAATACCATATTCTATTTTGTTATTACCTAAGGATAGCTCAGATCAGTGTTTATTATACATAACGCTCATTTTTGAATTAGTTCAGTATCCTCAATAGCACCACTGCCAAGCAATGGATGCCAAGCCAGACTGCAACATTCAAGTACTGGCCTTATCAGAGATTTATAAACTGTTGTTATGTCTTGAAGAGATATTAGGGATTACAAAAAAATGTCAATTAAGTTGTATATCAAAATGTACCCTACTGGCTAAATGAGCTTTGGAACTTTTGCATTTTTTGTTTTACCAATGCAAACAGCTAGGGCCTTTGTGTGCAACTAAGAAACAGCAGCCTTGCATTGAGTAACATGAGAAGCAGCTATCTTCAGTTGGTGGTGGCTATTTTGAATGTGGTTGAGGCTAGAATGTTTCAACTCACATATGCGCTACAGGAGTGAGTGAGATGAAAAATGTGGTTTTGCTGCTTGGATGCTGTCCTTCCTGGGAGGGAGAGTATGGCACATTCCACTCCTACAGTGGTTCCTGGTCAAGTCACGGTAATGATGCATTTGATAGCATGAGAGAACATACCTGGTTACAAGAGTTAAGGATAATCATAAATCTTTCTATACTTATATTAATAATAAAAAGAGGTGTAAAACTACTGTGGGGCCTATTAAGGACCAGGCTGGGGTTTTAGTTAATGACAACCAAACTATGGCAGGGCATTTTAATACTTATTTTTCATCGGTCTTGAATGACAAATCTGAAAGTATTAGGGACCATCAGTATAATGCAGGTTATAGAATTGTTTTGAATAAAGGGGATATTGAGGGCAGATTGATGCACCTGGATCCAAATAAGTCTCAGGGACCAGATGGGATCCATCCTAGAGTTCTTAGGGAGTTAGCAACAGTATTGGCAGCACCCATAACAGTATTGTTCCAAATATCATTGGATAGAGGGGAGGTGATAGAGGTATGGCGTAAAGCAAATGTCGTCCCTATCCATAAAAAGGGGTCAAAACAGGAATTGAGTAATTCTAGGCCTGTATGCTTGACCACTGTTTTGGGAAAAATGTTGGAAACTATTATTAAGGACCAAATAGTGGAGTTCATGAACTTGGCAGAGGACTGTGATAATGCACAACATGGCTTTAGGAAGGGTTTATCATGCCAGGGATCAGTGCTGGGGCCTTGTTTGTTTAATATATATATTCACTCACTGACTGGAGGAGGGGATGTTTGGGAAACCAAATTTGCAGATGACACCAGGATTGGTACTTGTATCAAAAATAGTGAGGATGTAATGAAGCTGCAGGAAGCTTTATTTAAAATAGAAAGATGGGTGAGGTATTATAAGTTATCTTTTAACATCAATAAATGTGCAGTTATGCACTTTGGGAAAAATAAAAAAGCTGATTATGTTCTAAATTGACATATGCTGGGAAAGGTAATTGCAGAAAGAGATCTGGGTGTTAAAGTGACTAATTATCTCAAGTTCCATCAACCCTGTAGCCAGGTGCTAAAGACCGCTGGTGGTATTCTTATTAATATTAAGAAGCATATTAAGAGTAGGAAGAGCGAGGTGATTGTGCTTCTGTTTGGTTCACTGGTGAGGCCGCATTTGGAGTATTGTGCTCAGTTCTGGTCACCAGGATTTAGGACCGATGTCAAGAGATTGGAAAGGGTTCAGAGAAGGGCAACAAGGTTGGAGGCAGATGTTAGTGACCAAGATTAGGAGGACAGATTGGAAGAGTTGGGGATGTTCACACTGGAGTATAGGCGTTTGAGAGGAGACTTGTGTATGGTGTATAGATCGCTTAAAGACATCAACTTAAGGGAGAAACTGGGACTTACACTTAGGGATCAGTATTACAACACTAGGACACACTCATGGCAGTTGAAGGGGCAACATTTTAAGACAATAAAAAGAAAACACTGATTTAGTGTTAGGGTAATTCCAGTTTGGAACAACTTGCCTGAAGAGGTGGTTGCTAGTAAGACCATGCTTGAGTTCAAAAGGGAAATGGATAAACATTGTGTAGCGAACAAAATAGGGATCTACCATAACTAGGGCCTAAGCGAGCACAATGTACTTAAGTCTTCTCTGCTCTGTAACTACCTATGATACCTATACCTGGCCGTGCATCCCCCAGGATGTCACAACTTGCATGCCCTAGTATGGAGAGGAGGTGGGAGAGATGGGAGAAAATGGGAAACTGCCCACCAGAGTGCACTGAATGATTGTCCTTCATGCTTCCCCACCCCACAACACCCAATCCCATGGTATTCTACCCCTTGGTTGTCTCCACACACTGTTAGGAAGCGCTTTCTCTCTGATGAGAACTGTTAGAGATAGACACTCCTTGTGGCTGTCTGGGGGTGGGGGATGGCAGCAAGTAGTGAACCTGGCTTGCAGAAATGGGTACCTAGAAACACAGAAACATAGACAATGATGGCAGAAAAAAAAACAATGGTTCATCTAGTCTGCCAGTAACACCCTATCATACCCCAAGACCTTTTGTCAATAGGGGGTCCCTATCTACACTATCTACCCTCTGGCTCCCTGTTTTACTACTACCCCCTGAGTAACCACTAAGTCCTTAACTCTGTCCCAGCCATGTTTGAACCATTAACAGTTTTGGCGCCCACCACTTCCACTGGCAGGCTGTTCTATTGATCAACCACTCTCTTTGTAAAATAAAACTCTCATGTCTCTCCTGAACCTCCCCTTCACCAGCTTCTACAGTGTCCTTGTATTCTAGATTCACAATTCTTGTTGAATAGCTCATCGCAGTTCACCTTTTTTATTACTTGAACTTGAATATCTCGATCACATTGGCTCTCTCACATCTGGCTTCAAGCAAATACATGCTTAGTGTCCTAAGCTGATCCTCATGGGATCTGAAGGGCCCTCGTGGGCATGAGATGATGCAAAAAATAAGATGCAGTTCTCTGTACATAGTTTCAGTTGTTTCATGAAAAAAATTAAAATACTCATAGAATCATAGAAATATAAAATTTGTTGGCAGATAAGGACTGCCTGGCCAACCCTAGTCAGCCCCTCTTTTCCCTACCTATTTTGCCACAGCAGCCTCTGCCTGGTCTCTGTCCACATCCTCCCCACCTGCTTTGATAACAGTTTTCCTTAATACTTATCCAATGCATGCTTGAAGCCCACCACTGTTTTTGCCCCCACTCCTGCTGGAAGCATGTTTCAGGTATCCACCACTCTCTCAGAGAAGAAATACTTCCTCACAACCCTCATAAACTTCCCCCCTCCAGCTTCATTACATGCCCCCTAGTTTTTGTACACCTTCTTTTCTGAAAAATGTTCCATTCCTGTATCTTATTCACCCTCATAAGGTATTTAAATATTTCTATCATGTTCCCCCTTTCCCTCTTCTCTTCCAGGGTGTACCTATTTAGAGCCCTCAGTCTCACCTCAAAGGACATTTGGTGCAGCCCCTGCAACATTTTTGTTGACTTTCTTTGGATGGTCTCTACCCTGTCTATGTCCTTTATGAGGTGTGGTTTCCAGAACTGGACACATTCCAAGTGTGGTCTCACCAATGACCGATACAGTGGCAACACCACCTCCCTGTTTCTGCCGGTGATACCCCTCCTTATGCACCCCAGCATCCCATTGGCATTTCCTACTGCCTTTGTGCATTGCCTTGCCACCTTAAGGTCATCTGTTGTGATTACTACTAGATCCCTTTCCTGTTTAGTGACCATCAATACCTCCTCCCTCATTCTATACTCTGCCTCTGGGTTTCTGTGCCCAAGGTGCATGATTTTGCACTTTTTTTTGTATTGAAACCCAGCTTCCATACCCTTGAACATTCCTCAGACTTTTTCAGGTCTCTATTCCTTCTCTCCACTCCCTCAGGGGTATCCACCCTATTTCAGATCTTGGTGTCATCTGCAAAGAGGCACACATTCATTCCAGTTCTTCTGCAATGTCACCTATATAGACATTAAAGAGGACTGGACCCAGTAATGAGCCCTGAAGAAACCTATTGGTCACTCTCCCTTCTGCATTGCCCTGAGCGAGTGCCACTGACCACCACTCTTTGTCACCTATCTGTCAGTGAATTACATAGCCAGTGTATCACCTTGGTTCCCACTTCCAAGATTCACAGTTTTTTTATGGGCCTCCTAAGTAGTATGGTGTCGAAGGCTTTGATGAAGTCTAAGTAGACCACATCCACCACTCCTCCCTAATCTATTTCTCTAGTCACAAGGTCAAATAAATCTGTCAGGTCTGTCTATCTTGATCTCCCTCTCCAGGAACTGTGCTGCCTCAGGCCCTGTAACCCACTGAGTGCAAGGTAATCTACCAGTCTTTACCTTAGAAGAGACTCCATTAGTTTCTCCACTACTGATATCAGACTGACCGGTCTGTAATTGCCAGCCTCTTCACTGTGGCCACATGTATGGAGCAGGATTAATTCTGCCCTTTTCCAGTCCTCTGGGAGCCCTCCTGCATCAAGTGAGTTATTGAATAGGGCTGTCAGAGTCCATTCTCATGTTTGTGAGAATAGACTCAACCTTTTTCAAACACAGCACATCTCTACAGCCATCAGTATCAGACCACTCTCTAGAGTAATCATGTATGCATCTGCCATCTGCATTGGCCAGCCCTAATATGAATGCATGCATATCTTTACAGCTGTATTCACTAGACTGGTTTATACTACATTTGTTCCTACTTATTTTGTAATACTCCCACACTTCCATTACTCCCTGGGTCAACATTCTTTTTTTAAAGCCATTACCATTCTGGAATAATTTACCTGCTTTGTTACACTCTACCAGTTTGCAGGATGGGGTCTTTGTGCAAGAACTATGATTGCCTATGCATCACATATCCACAGTGCATAGGCAATCCTATGTCAGAATGCCATGAACCAGGGGTCCAACAGACCCCCAGCGGCATTCACAGAAAGGGTGTGTACCCTTTGCGCACTAGACCCCCTGACTGATTGCACAGCTACACAGCACAGCTGGTCCAGGGGCATGTCTGTGAGTGTGCCCACACTTCATGTCATTCACTAAGGCATGGTGTGCCAAGAAGGAGGCACAGAATATAGCAGCAGGGACATGTTGTATCCATTGTGTGCCCCCCAGAGAAAGCTCACAAGCTGCAGGAGACCAACCCCCCCACCCATGGTGCTGACCCAGCCCTCTGGTTGGAATGGGAGAGCTGGCCATTTCTGCATTTGCACAATACTGTAAACTTTTGTGCTCCCGCACCTTCCCAGAATCCCCTGCTTGCATGGAGCAGGGCATCCACTTCGGGAACCAGGAAATGCATCTGACTGGTTGCCCTCCTGTGTCCCTAAATCTCCCTCACCCACAGCTGCATGCTAGGATAGGCAGTGCCACAGAAAGGTGCTCTGCGGAGGCATGCAGTTGTGCATAGTGTTTGCTGAAGTGGCCCCCATTCGCACCGTGAAGTGATCTACAGAGTGAAGGCGGATTGGCGGAGTGCTCCACAACGTGAAGCGGAGTACTTCACGTTATAATGGGTAACGCGAAGTCCATTGAAAACAATAACTTTTGCATTACTCCACCTTCCCAAACCACTACTCCACCAATTCTCAAGGTGAAGTACATTGAAAACAATGTACTCTGCCTTACTCCGCCTTGTTTTTAAGCTCCAAAGGTGAATTTTGCAGTGATTCAAGGAATTTCAGGTCACATGGGCTCTAGATTGTTCTGCACAACCTCAGTTTGGGGTTGTGTGAGTATGAAGCTGTAGGAGACAATCTGTTCTGAGAGCTCTGTTATTCAAACCTACTAAAAGCTGTTAAAAAAAGCCTTTTGGGGTCATTTGCTTTGCTGAAACTTTAGTTCATCGATTATAGGAAACCCTCCTGTGCTTATATCATTGAGCGCTTATTGTTTGTGAGTGGATTTTGAATGTTAATGTACAATATTCAGTCTGTGTACTGAGAGACAGTGGAAGTGTGCTTTGGGGGAGGGGCGTACCTGTGGTGTAGGTAGATTAACTTGGAGGAAAAAGACAGTGCTTTCTGTTTTGGTGATATTTTTCTTGTATAACTGTGTTAATGTACACACAGTAATATTTTCAATAATTCTTGCCATTTTTTTGCTGATTGTTGTGGTGCAGCAGTGCATAATTTTAGTTTGTATAAAATGTGTGGTTATAGTACTGAAATTTGCTACGCATTATTTAGTGTGTGTGTGAGCATGTGTGTGACGCGTATCATCAAATCAGACACCTTTTATTGTGCCACATAATTTCAGCAATGTGAATCTGCTATGCTATCCACTGTAGATGTGTAATTTTTGTACTTCTTTGTGGTATCTGTACTAGTACTAGTACTAGTGACTGTTACTGAAGCAGTGCAGTACACTGCCCCCACCACGGCCCACCCCAACTGGCAAAGGAATTCTTTTCCAGATTTTTGAATTTCTGATGGTGAGCACTGGTTAGGTGTTGTGCCTTTGCATCTACATCTCTTAAGTGCGCAGTGCAATCTTATTCTGTCTGTGCATTTGCATCTCTTTAGGGCCCAATCTCCATCTCTAACTTAAGTCACAGTTGTTTCTCTGACTTCCCTTCAGAGTACTGGACAGGTGTGGTGCATAATTCTGCATGAACATTGTACTCATTAATATACGTTTTTAAGTCAGGACCATTAACACGAGTCATCCGTGATACAAATCACATTCTTCATCATCACGGATGGTCACAAATGCAGTCATAAATCACGATTTACGATCACGTCACAAAACACAGCATTAATCTTTTTCAATAGTTGCTTGGATGTATTGTAAGCCTGTTTTGTAGTATTTCTCCATGCTTCACCACTCCACCATTGTACTCATTAATGAGTGTTTTTAAGTCGGGGAGTTTTGTGTCACACCTCACCGGGGGGGGGGACCAGGGAAGTACAGCCGTAGGCATTCGCATTTCGTCATCATCATGGTCACAAATGCAGTCACAAATCATGATTTACGATCATGTCATGAATCACAACGTAAATTTTTTTTAATAGTTACTTGGATGTATTTTAAGCCTGTTTTGTAGTATCTCTCCATGCTTCATCACCACTCCACCATTGTAGTCATTAGTGAGTGTTTTTAAGTCAGGGAGTTTTGTGCCACACCCCATCGGGGCCCGGGGAAGTACAACTGTCAGCATTCAGGTTTCTTCATCATCATGGTCACAAATGCAGTCACAAATCACGATTTACAATCACGTCACGAATCACAACATTAATTATATTTAATAGTTACTTGGATGTATTTTAAGCCTGTTTTGTAGTATCCCTCCATGCTTCACCACCCCACATTTGTACTCATTAATGAGTGTTTTTAAGTCGGGGAGTTTTGTGTCACACTTCATCGGGGGGGGGGGACCAGGGAAGTACAGCTTTAGGCATTCGCATTTCGTCATCATCATGGTCACAAATGTAGTCACAAATCATGATTTACGATCATGTCATGAATCACAACGTTAATTTTTTTTAATAGTTACTTGGATGTATTTTAAGCCTGTAAGAAAAATAAAATTTACAGAAAGAGCCAATTAAGTAAAAAAGAGTACAGAAAAGACAAAAAATGTAGCTTTTAAAAAAGCTGTTGGGTATAAATCAAAGTTTAAATCTCCTCCTCGCTCTGATCTCAAAGTATCAGCAGTCACAAAACAAACTACTCTCTCTCCGTCTACACAAGAGAAAGTAAAAGTGTCTGCTTGTATGACTCACTTTCTTCCTGCCTAGCTAAAGAGCATGTGAATTACAGTACTGTAAGTCATGTGATGTGTTGGGGGCCACCAGAATCTAGAAGAACACCAAGTGGGTCACTTAGAATCATAATGAGGAATGCGAGTCCATTAAAACAGTAGGCTTGCGCCCTTGCTTCACTTGTATTCTGCCTTAACGCGAAGTGGTGACGATATACAGTGAGCACTTTGCATTGCCCACTCCGCATAGCAGAGTGGCAACGCAAAGTGCCCACTTCGCATTCACTTCACCGGCGGAATTTAAATTTGCTGTATCTCTAGTTGTGCATACTGCCCACCCTGCACCTGTCTGCAGATGCCTAGCTACATAGGCTGTGAACACGCAAATCATGCATACCCAGCCTGCAACAGTGCATAACCCCAAATATGTTTAAAATGGTGTTAGAAAATACTGTTTGCACTTGTCTATGTGCAAGTATGATGTCACCTGATTACTGTGTTTACAGATGTATTGCATATTTATTCTGTATTGTTGCTCTTGTTTCCATCTCTGAGGCCCCCTTAGAAATGGGCATCTAATGCACTTGGGTCCTACCAAGTAATACATTTTAATTAAGAAAAATAAAATAAATAAAAATGGGCTATGAAAATCCCCTAAACTTACTGGTTGAAGAATATCACATGGCTGTTGATTATTTTTGGACAACTGCACACCTCATCAGAACTACATCTTTTTTTTTTTTTAGCAAATCAAAGCCAATTTTATAAATGGGGTAACACACTCCTGGGTGTGGAGTCATAAGGTCATAACACACTTCTCGGTGGTTGTGGCATTCAGCTATGTCTTGTGCCTAACAACTACCCAAGGCATACAGCCATGATTCCTTTTGAGCCTCTTTTTTCTGATGGTACTAAAAAGATGTTCTCAGTGTTAGAACAGTGAGAACAATTTTTAGCAGGTGCTGCTGATTAGCCTTTCAAGTTGTTCTTGAGAACGGATTAGAATGCCAATCAACAGTACCTGTGATAGGGAACTGCACACTCTAGAAACTTTAAATGAAACTGAAAACAGACAAGTGATAACCCATCTAGATGAAATACTGATTTTTTGTTTAGATGAAATATTGACTGACCAGCTCTGTTTGACAAAACCAGTAAGTCTCAAGTATTGTTTTATTTTTTTGAAAAACATGCTCATGTTATATATAGGATAAAGTATGGCGTGCAGTGTGTTACGAGAATTTAACACACACACCTTAGTTGTTGGATGGCACATAAACCTTGAGGGCGAAGCCCGGGGGAATTATGGCAGCCATCCAACAATGAGGGTGTGTGTTAAATTTGAATTAAACACACTGCACCCCATATTTTGTTTTATATAATTACTGTGTTGTGTTTTTTTTCCACAGAGGAAGTGCAATCACTTATGTATGGAGCCTAGAGTAGTCTGGATTACCGGATGTAACATTTTAGATGATTTATAGGTACTCAATGCCATAACACCTACTCGGGTATTATGGTATTTAATATACGGCTTTTTCAGTGGAAAAAAACATAACCCAGTAATTATATTATAAACAAAAAATTGCCCCCAGACATGCAGAACAAGTTGTTTTGCACACCTCTTAGGGACAGTGCACCCATAGAGCACTCAAGAGTTGCTCTCATGCTTCATGACATCACTGTCCCTCCTCGATGGGAGAACAAGATAGTTCCTCACAGTTGGGGGCAATTTATTCACTATATAACCTCACACCCTGTTATGTATTATCTGTGACCTAACGCAGACTTGTATGCATGTTCATGACACTCCTCAGATCACACTGTGATGCAAACATGCACATGTTGCTCATGATTCCACAACTGTCTACATGCCTCCCCGTGGAAATGTGTTCATGTATCTTTCGCCACCTACATTGACAACACCAACAGAAATATTAATGGATCTTGGTGCCCATCTCAGGTGGAATGCTTTCATCTCAACAGCTGCCTGTTGCAGCAGTTATCTGTACAGTGTGAGAGTGTGTACATCTCCAAGACTTCTGCACCTGTTTCAGAATGACCACCATGTGTTCAAGCTAATATTGTTAAAGAGGCTAGGAATTTACCCTGTGAAGCATGGAGAAGGTGAGGAAGAGAAAGGTGGAGTTCTGAAAATACTGACTCAGCCAGAATCTTTAATACTGTCTCAAACCCAGGGAAACATCTACATATAAAATGCTGGATACAGATGTAACTCTGCCAGGGTTCATTACAAACACGAAACAAAAATTATGTTAACATTTCAATGGCAACAAATAACTTCCATTTGTAATTTATAAATAAGCTTCTCTTTATTAAACAAAACTTGCGCCGAAATATGCCACTGCAGTGTGTGTGTGTGTGTGTGTGTGTGTGTGTGTGTAGTTTTCTCACCCACGGTGTTGCACAAGTAGAAGCATGATGTCATTTTTAGACACTGCATCCTTTAACTCATGCTAAAAAGGGGCAAACTGAACTCCTTTAATGATTAAGGAAGTGCTTGTTCTAGTAGAACAGTACATCCATTTGCTTAACCCCTTCAGGGTTAGCTTCCAGTAGGCACACCACTCAATCACATTGCAGCATTGTGCACAACGGTATCCACTCCCACACTAAAAGGCTTGAAAGCGGTGAGAGTAGAAATGGTAAAGTCAAAACATTGTATCTAGAGGAGTTCAGGAAAGAGCCAATAAGGACACAGATTGTTATTCAAGTACTGTACCAAGAGCAAGATGGTGCATCTAAGCTGGAATTTCGTGGATAACTGTGACTCCAGAGACCCAGATTTAAATTGCAGCAATGCCACTTGCGTGCCATGTTACTTTGTGCAAGTCACTTAACCTTTCAGTGCTAACTTCTCTTGGAACTGTTTCTCAGATCTGTCTCTCTGCTGTTTGAATCTCCCTTTGTGCTTAAAAATGGCAGCAACATTGCAGCACCCATTGGGGATATATTGTAGTTTGCATGAGAGGCACAACAAAAAATCAAATTCCTTCTCCTCTCCTAAATAAATGTACTACTACTACTACTACTGCTACTACTACTACTACTACTACCATGCCAGTCATATTAACTACAGGCTTGCATAGCTTAGAACTGCATTCTCTGTGTTCTAGAATGGTGTACAACACTATACTGTATGCTGCATAAATGTTTACAGTACTGTATGCTGTAGAACTGTGTACAGTACTGTACATTCTAAAATGGCATACAGTACTGTGTTTTGCTAATATGTACACAGTAGTGTATGTTGTAGAACTGTATATAGTACTGTATGTTGCAGAACTGTATAATGTGCTGTATATTGCAGCACTCTGTAGAGCACTGTATGTTGTAGAAATCTATAAATATTTTTATTGTATGCAGTGTGTTATTGTAGTCTTCACAAAGTATTTTTATACTGCAATGAATCTTGTTGTAATTAATATAAATTGTTGTATGACTTGGTCACCTTTCTTTCATTCATTCTCACCCTACCCTCCCCCTACCCATCCCCTACCCCCTATAACCCCTATATTCATAGCACAGCAATCTACTCCAGTACCACATAAGTCTGTGAGAAAGGAAGACTCACCGTTAGGACTGTAAAGAATATAATGTATGTATGGGACCCCAAATTTTGTTAAACTTTAGTAACTTATTTTGGAGACTGGCAATGGTTCTCTCCGTTCTAAGATTAGCAAGTAGCTCCTGTAACCATTCAACATAAGTGATTTTGGAAGTATCCTTCCAGTGCCTAAGGACCAACTTCTTAACTGATGCTGAAATTAAAGCCATATAATACTTCCTATTCAGCACTGGAATGCAAGAGACATCCTCCAACAGGCATATCTCCACTGTAAACAAGTCAGTCAGTCCTAACAGGGGATCCACCCTTTGCTTAGTGGTGGTCCAGAGTGGGGTTACCTTAGGACAACTCCAGAAGATATGGAGAAGATCCTACTTTCCTTGCTGACATCGAGTACAAATATGGGAGGACACAATACCCAACCTAGCCAATTTTTTGGGAGAATAGTAGATATTTTGCAATATTTTATATTGCATCAATCTAAGCCTATCTTGAAGCATGAATTTGTGGCAGTTACGCCAGAGTAGCAACCAATTAAACACTTTATCAGGGAAGAGAGAGGACCAGAAGGCAACAGGAGCAAAATGATGAGGATAGGCCCAACTATAAAGAATACTATATATTTCAGAAACAGCATGCAAAATTCCTGCCAATGGACATAAATTAGTTTGAAAACAAATATTTGAAACTGAGGGGGAAACTACTCCCAACTCTTTTATCAAAAGATGGCAGAGTTGAAAGATTTAGAAAATATTTGTGCGTGGAATTTGAAATTTGTTCAAAATTTCCAACAAAGAGTACCATTGCCCTTCTGATGTGACTAGGTCATTAAGTTGACAGTCACCTAACTGTGGAAGCCAACTACCTAAGAGAGGCCTACCATCTAATTGAAATCTGGGATTACCTCTTAATGGTTGTAATAAGTCTTTAGTGCGGCCATATTTTAAAAAGGCACATAGCTGGGAATGAACTCTAATTGAAGTCCCTACTGGGGATCCACAAAAGGCCACAGGAAGGGAACCTGGGTTAATGTATATCATAGTCTTAGGGGAAAAGCCATACTCCTTTATACGAGTTATCTCCACTTTTAACCAGGTCGGGATATATGCAGCATGATCAGAAGGATCCACCAAATTCAACCACCTGAGATATTTATTTGCTTGACTGGCCCAATAGTACAACCTGATGTGAGGAAACCTTAGCACTCCTATTGATTTAGGAGCCGCCAATTTGTGAAATGCCATTCTGGACTTCTTGCTATCCCAAATGAAATTGGTGATTATACTATGAATTTTTTTAAATTATGATAAAGGAAGCCAAATGTTTAACAAATTTAGAGGGTAAAAAAGACAGGGAAAAATATTCATTTTAATTAAATGAATCCTTCCCCAAAGAGAGAGGGGGAGTGTAGCCCATCTATTTAAATCTAGGTTAATTATGTGGACCAAAGAGTCCAAATTTAACTGTTGAGTACAAGCTGAGTTCCTCATGAAAGTAAGCCCTAGGTATTTTATTGCATCAGATTTCCAAGGAAGCCCAAGAGCAGCAATTTCATGCTGAAGAGTTTTATGATTGAGGGGAAATACCAGTGTTTTTTCAATATTTAATTTGTAGTTGGAAATTTTACTAAAACCCTCTATAATTTGTAATAGATTTGGTATAGATGACGCAGGATACAACATTTGGAGCAGGAGATCGTCTGCGTATGCTGAGACTTTGGCGACATAGCCGTGCAACCGGATACCTTGAATCTCATGGGCTTGTGTTATCCGCCTAATAAGGGGCTCTAGATATAAATGGAAAAGAAGTGGAGACAGAGGACAGTCTTGTCTAGTCCCCACGTGTAACTTAAAGGAATCAGAGATTACTCCATTACATGAAATCCTAGTGGAAGGGAACTTGTAAAGAGAGCCAATCCACTTCTGGAAGTCCAAAGAGAAGCCAAATGTTTCCATTGTAGCTAAAAGGTAGTTCCAGTGGACCCTATCAAAAGCCTTCTCAGCATCCAAGGAAACTAGTGCCATCGGATGGTCTGCATCCTTGGAGACTGAAAAAACATGCGCAAGAGTCCACAGGTGGTCCACAGAGGATCTCCCCCTCATAAAACCAACCTGCTCCACACCAATTAGTGTGGGAAGAACATCATTTACGTGATCCACCAGGAGTTTCGTAAGAATTTTAATGTCGTGATTAAGAAGCGATATGGGTCTATAATTTGAAACAAGGTCGGGGGGGGTTGTCAGGTTTAGGCAATAGAACAATTAAAGCCTCAAACAAAGATGTATCCATTGCTTAGCCATCCAAAATATACTAGAAGATTGGCAAAACTATGGGGATTAGATCTTTGGAAAGAACTTTATAAAAATTAGAAGAGAAATCATCCTGGCCAGGAGTTTTGTCAGAAGGGAGGGACTTAATAACTCTATTTCACTTGGAGTAATGACAGATGTAAGCAGGACCTGTTGAGACTCCGAAAGGGAAGGCAAGTGTGACTCTCTTAGATACTGCAGTAGATTCTCCTCAGTTGGTGGGTCTATCATAGTTCCATAAAGCTGCTCATAATAGTTCTTAAATTCCCTAGCTATTTCAACTGGAGAAGTTTTAATGGAATTATTTCCAATAGAATGGACAGCAGCAATTAGTCTAGTGGATTTCTGCTGTTTAACATGCCTTGCAAGCATCTGACCTGCCTTCTCTCCCTGGTAAGTGTACACCGCATTCATTTTAGAGATTGCCAGCTCGGCCTGTTCCCCTAAAAGACTTAGTTATGACTCCCTTAATTTAACTAATTCTTGCCTATATACCTCAGATGAGAGAGGGGTAAGCTTGACCTCCTTATCCTGAATCAAAGAAAGAAGTGAAGAAATACACTTTTCTCTTTCCTTCTTTCTCCGGAAGTCAATCCAATCAAAATCCCTCTCAGATATCCTTTAAGTGCACCCCACTCCATGTCAGGCCACATAGTAGAATTATGGTTGATAGAAATAATCTCCGATATTTGGGAAGAAATGTATTCAACCACGTCTCTGTCTTTTAACAGCTGATCATTGAATTTCCATCTATTACCTTTTTAAGGGAGGGATGGAAAAGATACTAAACATGTGACCACTGAGTGATCAGAAGGCGGTCCTGCCACAATGTTGGAATCCACTACTCCAGGTATAAGGGTATGTGAGATGAGAATGTAGTCAATTCGGGATGAGGTACCATGTACCTGGGAGGTAAAAAATATACTCCTGGACATTAAGGTGGAGAATTCTCCATACATCACAAAGACCAGAGTGATCTATGAGTTCTCTGCAAGCTCTTTGGGCTGGGGAAAGACCCTTATGGGAAAAGCCAGATCTATGTAGGGATGGGTTAAAAACAAGATTTAAATCACCTCCAATAATTATGGGAATGTTTAAAAATGGTGTTAGAGCTTCCATAACCTGCACAAAAAAAAAAAAACTGTGGTATCTATATTTGGGCCATAAATGCATCCCAACACTATGTCCAGGGTGTGTAAACAGTCTCTAATTAAAAGAAATCTACCCAGGGGATCCTGGATTAGTTGAAAATGCTTTAAGGGAACGGACCTGTGTATCAATGCCATTACACCTCTACTCTGGGTGTTACCTTCCGCAGCAAAAACCTGCCTCACTTGCTTTCACCTCATTCTATTAGCTTCAGTATTAAGTAAATGGGTCTCCTGGATAAACATAATATCTGCTTTCAAGTGATTTAGATGTTTCAAAATGTTATATTGCTTAGACTTATGCCGGACCCCCTTCACATTCCAACTAATAAATCTAATATCCCTAGCCATTGACTACTTTACCATGAAATCAATTTCTATAGGTCCAATTACTTTGAGGTAGTTCTTCCCTATCCCACTCCTTATAATTGCTGTGCTTCCCACCCCCCACCCTCCCCTATGCATAACAAGATAACCTCCTACATGAATCCTCCCAAAACAAAATGTAATAAAACACCCCCAAACCCCTGATCCCCTTCCACCCCCATTCTATCCTGGTCCATGATAACAGTTCACTAGTGCTACATGTTTAAGAACTGTATACAGTACTGTATGTTATAGAATGGTGTACAGTACTGTATGTTCTAGAATTATATACCATAGTGTGTGTAACAGAACTAGTGTGCATAGTACTGCATGTTCTTGAACTGTGTACAGTACTGCATGCTGAAGAACTGTGTACAGGACTGTATGCTGTAGAACTGCATGCAGTTCTGTATGTTGCAGAACTGTATACAGCAAAGTATATTGTAGAACTGTACAGAGTACTGTATATTGTAGCAATATATACCATTTTGTATGGTGTAGAACCATGTATATTGATGTATACTACAGAACTGTGTACAGTGTAGAACTGTGTACAATTCTTTATGTTCTAGAATTTTATACAGTGCTCATGTTGTAGAAGTGCTTACAGTGATGCATGTTCTAGAACTGCATGTTTTAGAGCTACATACAGTGATTTGTGTTCTAGAACTGTATAAAGTACTGTGTGTTTTAGAACCATGTACAGTGCTAGATGTTGGTGAACTGCATACAGTGCTGTATGTTGTAGAACTGTTTGCAATGCTGTATGTTGCAGAACTGTACATAATAGTGCATGTTGCAGGATTGCACACAGTGCTGCATTTTGCAGAACTGTATGCAGTATTGTATGTAGTAGAAATGTCTACAGACATGTATGTTGTACAACATTTTGCAGTCTTGTACATTATAGAACTGTTTACAATACTGTATGTAGTAGAACTGTGCACAGTAATGTATGTTGCATAACTGTTTAGAATACTGTATGTTCTGTAACATACAGTACTGTATGTTGCAGAACTGTATACGATACTGTATGTTGTAGAACTGTTTTACAGTACTGTATGCTGTAGAAATGTTTACCATACTTTATATTGAAAAGCAGATGGTGGCTGCTCCAGGGTGAAACTTGATGCAATGCTATAACAGTACACAATAGAGAAGGCAAACTGTGGCAGGACACACATGTTCTGCTAGTTCCAAGCAACAATCTCTTTCAGTCTTTTTAGCTACAAAGCTCCATGCACGATACTGATGTTTTCTTTTGCAGGCTCCTTCTAATCCAGAACACAAGTGAAATTACAGCGAAAGTAAAAAAGTGCTATGTACAAACACATTGCTTGTAAGTCCAAATGTCAGTGGCAACTATACCTGGATTTTTTTGCTCATCTCGCTGCTACAGTATTTTCTGCCTTCATATTGAGTTCTGTATGTTGTAGAGCTGTATGAATTTCTGAATGTAAGGACCCTGTAGGACAAGTGTCCTCTCAGATACCCATGGGATAAGGATTTTACTATCTCACACCACCACCAGGAAGCTGCATGTATTTGTGGTGACTCCTGGGTTCTTTTCACTCTCACTGGAGAAGGGGGGGTTGTATCCAGAAAGATGAAACAGTGCAGTGCTTACACCCAGAGAAAGAGTTAATTGGGTCTGATGACTGGTCAGTACAACACCCTGGGATGCTTTACCTGCCCACTTCCCCACTGTTGTTACCCCACCCACAGACCCCATGTAAATGCAACAGGTGCCCCCAAATAGCATGCACTGTAGGTTGTAGTCAATAATGAGATATGGCATTAAAGAACAAAACACATTATTCATGGTACACAGCCATAAATGAGAAAAGGCGTTACTGCAACAAACCAGTATGGCCATTGAACCACATGCTCATGTGGCCCTCTTAAGCACCATACACAGGCTAGGCCTAAATGGGTAATCACCTTTAAGTGGCTGCATAGGCATAGTCAAATAACAGTTTACCCTGGCTGCCTTACTCAGACCTGGCCAGACACAGCCATTACGTAATGCTCAGTGCCCCCACACACACACTCCCATGCACAGTACAGATATACAGAACAGTTCTCCTGTGCTGGTGGCCACTACCCTTTTTCACTTGATACCAGGATATTTCCCCTTAATAACTAATGGGAACTCCCTTTAACTCAGTTCCCGAGTACCCAGGATTGAAGTATTGCAGGTCCTTTCAAGGGACACTGTCCACTCTTTTTGCACTATATTATTTTTAAATGAAAACCTTAATTTTATGATTGCTTACCATCTCAAAAATTAATTTGTGTTGCTAGTTGTTTTATCTGCTTCCTTTCTTATCAGAAATTAAATTCATGCTGATGGTACAACTATATCCAACCTTGTTTTGTTTCAAATCCTTGATCTACTCTCATTGTGTACTTCCTAAACATTAGGAACATCCCCAAACTCCCCTCTCCTATATTTCTGCATCATGATTTACTAGACTGTGTTGGGAGTGTTCCCAAGTTCAGGAAAGATACAGTGGAAGTTGCTCAAGGACTGTAAAAATGAATTTTTGTGTGGTAACACCAGTATGAGGAATAGTCTGTTCTTCACATTAAAAACAAACTCTGGTCAGAGTCAATATTGCTGTGGACAGCATTTGGGATGCTTTTTACCCATTATTTCTAATAAATTTGCACAATGCAAATCTGTGGAGAGGCAGTTTCAATGTGGTCTTCCTTTTATACATTTTTACAATGTGTTTTCCTAGACTATGCCTGCTGATTGCTATATATTCAGTCTAGATAGTTCACAGAAGAAATGGCATCTTATTTTCAGTGGGGCTCTACATCTACACAATATTATGCTGCATTGTGTAAAATCAGAACACGCTAAAAACAATATTTTACATCTGGGGGATATATGAAGTGCAGATCGATGGATGAGCAGAAAGATGCATTGCACAAAGAGGGTGCGACGGTTGGCACTGATGCAATATTCAAAGAGAATGCACCACTGGTACAGGGTGTGCATACAGTGAAGCCTACCAGGATGAAGTGCAGCACTGCAGAATTCAGCAGTAGAGTTTTTGCAGCAAACAATGCAATTTCAAAGGGGAGTTAATCCTTTTGTCATGCAGTAAACCTGTGACACTATGCTTCATCCTGGCCGGCTTCACCATTCCTATTGAAAATGTGACCCTGGATGGGAGTCACAGTGCAAGCAGCCACCAAGTCAGGTGCATCCAGGGTGACCCCAACTGAATACCTTCCAGGGGGAATGTGTGGCACATACCGGTATGTGCCGCAGCCCCCATGGGCGATATTCAGCCAAGGAATGCAAATGAACTAATTGAGCATACAGGGTGCAAAGGGGCCTTATGCATGCTCATTACCAGTCCATTTGCATGTTGGCATGGGGATGAATGCACACAAGCAGCTCTCGCCCCCAAGCCCTGACCCTGATTGCTCCAATGTGGGACAGGGCCTGAGGTCCCTGGTGGTATAGTGACACCCCCCCCCCCACTTGTTCCACTAGCTCTGATCTTACCGGAGTCCAGGCTCTATCAGTTCCATATTGTGGGGACTCCAATGCCATCCCTAATTGAACCTCAGTACACCTATAGTCCATGTCCATAGTGTATTGGCCCTGCTCCCCCTCAACGGTGCACAGACACCCCACTCCCTGCTCCCCAGCCCATCCCATTGTGATGACTGGCTCTGTAATCAGATCCTACCACTCTATCAGCTGGTGCTGGAGCACTTGCAATAGGATGTTGGAATTACATGTTATATGTTGTCATGAGCTGTGTGTAGGTGATAACACCCAGTGGCCATACACCTCAGGCACTCCCATGCGGATCATTCATCCCAGTGCCATTGCACTGCTCAGTGTGGGTGACAGCCGATACTGTACCCACTCACACAGGTCCCAAAACAGGCATGTTACAGCCAACCTCCCATTCATTTGTACAGTTGAGGAACTGAGGATGAACTGTCCATAGCCTGAAGCATACACTGCAAATGGCATTTCAGGATACTGCACCCCATGGCACCCGGGATACCTCAGCAGTCCAGAAGGTGGCATGTTACACAGGGGAACAGGGGAGAGTGTGGACTTCCAGCAGTGTATGACAGCAGGGAGATACAGCATCAGCAAGGCATGCATTTAAGGTATGTAAATTCCCTATTTAGTTTGCCAGGGATGTACACACAGCTGAATACACTGGTGGATCCACAGCTGGTGTGGTGCCCTAATGCATGGTATAGCCAGTTAGGTCATTCCAGAGTGCAGGTCCCCAGCCCAGGTTCAGTGCAGTCAATGGCTGGCCATGGCAGGGTGTGGAGGACAGTGCCAGTCTTTGCAACAGGTTGGGTATGGGGGGAGTGAGGGTGTCTGTGTACAGGGGCAGTGAATGGGAGTCCTCTAGACTATGGATATGGACCATGGTTTCCTCTGGTGTGATCTGGTCTGGGAGGGGCTTACACTTCGGAGCTTTTCAAGGATGGAGTTAGCTAGATTGGGGATGGAAAGGGGGTACCTCTAGTCCACCAGGGCTTTAAGGCTGCTGTGCACATGAGTGCACATCTGTAGCCTGCCTGTGGGTGGCTGGCAGGGTTAGGCCAGCTATTCATGGCCTAACTGTGGGCCATGGTGCTCTGGATTGCAAGGGGCACATTCCCACTGAATATGCTGCAGCATGGCATATCCATGGGATTGTCCCCTCAACTTGAATGGCATACCATTTGTGTGTGCCCTGGCCTATTCCCTTGTGGCCAGCGCATCCCACACATTTGAATACTGTACTGCTGTGCATTGTTGGAGTTGTGTGGCACATCTCCCTTTTCCACCGGGATGCGCTGCATATCTCCTTTGAATACGGGGGCCCTGGACTAGGTACCCTGAACAAGTACATTATAAAATGGTAAGATCATGACCCCACTGAAAACAAGATATTGCATCTAATCTGGGACAGCCTGAGTAAATATAGTGCAAAAATGTGTAAATGAACATCCCTGTGACAATGAGATGTACTGTAACATCTCTCCTGCCTTATTCAAGATATAAAATATAGGATAAGATATATATAGTGCTCCCAGATCCAAATAACCATTACCCTGTAAGAAACCCTTATTTTCCCTGTGTTTTCCCCACAGTGGCAGAATCAAATCCCTGTATAAATCCCTTTAGATTTTTCCCATAGGCCACTGGTTCCTTATTTATGACTTTGTTCTTTATTTATTATATCAGCAGCCTTTTATTAGGAAAAGCGCTCTGACTTGCTGCTTAGTATTAATATTATATAGTATATGGTTAGGGCTTATTGTGGATAGAAAGCGATGGCTTTCCAAAAGCTGTTGTAGGACAGTTCAAAGGTCAAGAAAAGTTGTTGTAGTATCGTTCTGATGTCACAACAATACTACAACAACTTCTCTCCCTTGAGCTGTTACCTGATTGGCTAAAGCAGCTCAGTGTTCAAAAAAAAACAGGGTGAAATGGCGGCACCGCTTAGCGAGCGGAGGGGCAAGTGTTTCACTCAGATAGTTTGGACACAAACTGCCATTGTCGGCTCCATGTGTCCAAACTATCAGTGTGGCATTTTTCTTTTTTTTTTTAAATAACCGGCGCTTTGAAATATTGGGTGCTGAGCGGAACCATAGCTAGGACCGGAGGCAGAGTGGGACTGCAGTGATGACAGGGAGCAAGCGAGTGTGTGAACACAAGGTATGAAACCTTGTATTTAAATTAAACTGTAGACATTTCTGGGAACCATATACTATATAAAATAGTATATGGGTGACCAGACACAACAAGGCTTTGTTTCCATCTTGGGGATGTGATGATGTCAAACGGACCTCTCGAGCTTCGCTCTCGAGGTCTGTATGACATCATCACATCCCCTTGATGGAAACATAGTCTTGTTGTGTATGGTCACCCATACACTTTTCTATATATGTCACGATGACCTTGGAATGATTTAGATTTATATGCTACACATAAAGCATAGTGGGGGACTATATGAAATAACAAATATCAAAATTCATTATTTCATGAACTATACTCAAAATTAGTAATCACATGTCAGACAATCTTTCAAAAGATACTAGTTATGATGCCTGTAAAAAAATGTATTGCAAATAAATTAGAGACATTTATATATATATATATATATATATATATATATATATATAGGATACATGATGGACGACTGTGGAATATGGAAAATATTTGCATGAGTGCAGAATGAACTGTGATAATATCACGAGTGCTGAAGGCACGAGTGATATTATTGCAGTTCACTCTGCATGAGTGCAAATGTTTGCCATTTTGCACAAGTCGCACATCATGTGTGCGATTTATACAATAGGGCTAGTACCCTTTAGGAACATTTTTTCTGTGTTCTCTCCCTGTTTACTTTATTTTGGTAATTGCGTAAGTTTTAAGGGGGAACTTAGGAGCACTGGGAAGTTAAGTGATTTGTTTAGAGTCACACAGTATTGAAATGGAAGTTGTGAGAATCAAACACTGGTCTGGGCTACTGGATGTAGGAAGTTTGTTCATTGCTTGTCACTCTAAACCCTAGGCTATATTGACAGCACTGTTTGTGTGTGGTCTGAGTGTGTGTAAGTGTTTCTGAATGGGCTGAGACTGTTAGACACTATGAGAAACAGGTGCATGTGATTTGTAATGATAATTGTGTTACCTGCAGCTAGGAGTGAGAAACACACTGTTTATTCAGTAAGTTGCAGGCTTCACTGAGACAGAGAAACTGTTGCAGTCAGCACACAGAAAGAGAAACTGGTTTATGAATGAGGCTGGTTTAAAGATTAGAGCAGCACAGCAGTGTGCTAGGATTGTCAGAATAACTACGGGACACAGGTGATTGTCTTTTACAATGCTAATTGAGTTAGTTGCAGGATTCAGTGAGAAAGAGAAACTGTGAAGCTATTAAATGCAGGCTGCAGTGTAGATAGTCTCACTCTGGTGACATCACCATTGTGAGTATATTTGTTGGTATGTAGACACTGTGGTTTTAACAGGAAATAAACCCACAGTGTCTGTGTCATCAGAGGTATTCCACAGCAATGAGAATACATGTTTTATTGTCAATGTTACATGCTTATTCTCGTTGTATAAATATATATATATATATATATTTATATACACACACACACACACACATATATATATATAATACACACACACACATATATACACACACACACACACAAATGCTATTTTGCATCTTACAGTTGTTAGTTTTCAGAGAAATCTCATAGACTTTTTTCTGTCCACCTGATGGAATCTTGAATGAGTTAAGTAAATGTTATTATTTTCTTCAAGGCCCTGATCCAGCAACTCAGTAAAAACACACTCAGTATATCATATTATAAAATGACGAAAATCAGTCTTCTGTTTGCAGTTGTTTAATCAGGAATTTTTAAATGGTATAAGTTATTTTTGTTACATCTATGTTGCTCCAATAAAATATATCAACTTATTTTTCTGTATCACTCATGGTTTTTCAGCAGTTAATTCATTAGATGAGGTCTTCCCTTGCCAGGAGTTTGACTGTTTCTCCACCCCTCCCCCACACACAACACACACACACACACACACACACACACACACACACACACACTTACTATAACAGATTTCACTAGCTCTTATCTGTTATGTTTGGGAAGCAGGCTGCAGCCCTTACTTTCAAAAATAAATTTATATATTTAGTCTGGGTAGTTCACTGAAGACCTGGCATTTTATCAGATAGGTCTTAAGAGATTAAAAAACAGTGTACATCTTTACAAAATTTGCTGGGAAAGGGTATCATTTATGGGGTATGAATCTTTCTTGAAAGATATTCATCCCCACCTGAAGTTAGTAGCAAAAACATTTTAAATGCTAGGCATTTAAATGTGCAAGCTGTTGCATTTTGAAGGGGTTAAACAAATCTCCAGTTTAATAGGCAACCAATATTTAACAAGCTGTTTCAGTTTCCTAATAGCCATCTGATAAGCAGCTTGGAGTTATGTCTCCAACATTCTAACAGAAAGAAGGGGATTATTTTATTTTAGTTGTCATAGTGATTTGTAGATGTGGAAGGATACATTGAAAAGCCCCAAAAATGTGTTCCACGAAACTCCATTTTCAAGCTACAGATAGCAAAATGGCTGTAGCCTCTGCCCACAGCCATAAAAAGGAATCAGAATCAAACTGCCAGCTACATCAGCAATCTCTACATAAAGTGGCCAGTCACAAGATGTGTTTGTTAAATTCGAGTCACTTTGAGGCCTAAGTGGGTTGACAGTGTTCCTTTAATGTTGCTGAGGTTTGGTGGATAATGATGCACTAGAACTTTAAATGAGCAACATGCTCAGGTAGAAACCCATAACCCAAGGGCCATGCAATTGTGTCACTGACAAAGAAACCTCACAGGAGAGGTATTGGTAATATCCTGACCCAATGACCAAATGCAAAGCACACATTTCCAAACAACCGTTCACCCCCTTGGAGCAGGGCAAGCCTTGACCTTACAATTAAAACAGCAAAGTGGTGCTACTCACAAAAAGCTTGAACAAAGAACACAACACCAAAGATTCAAGAGCATCTCTTTAGTTGTGGGTAACGCAGCAACCAGTGACCAGACAGAGCGAGGGGTGTGCAATGACATCACAGCGTTTTGCGAATCTGTGCTTTATCAGGAGATGTTCAGGCTGCCAATCACTGTCCACATTTATCAACAGTTCTTAAAGGGACAGTAGCAACCCTGGGTAAGAGCCAAAAAAGTGCAAAAAGTGTCATGTAATTTATTAAAGTGATAAAGCAGCACTACAAGGCAGTGATCAAAACATTAGTTGAAACAAACTGATCTTGCTTCAATAGCTCAAATGGAGCAGCTCGTAGCCAGTTGTTCACAACTACAAAACAACACTAATTAAGCTTAAAACTCATTATGATACCATGCAGGAGGATTTCCTATACTTTCGGATGCTAGAAAACTGCTTACAGTTGAAATTGCCTTATGATAGTACAAGGTAAGAAGCAATTAGAGCTGTAATTCAGACAATCAATTAGTAGCAGCATCAGACAAAGGTTATACAAAATGTTTTCATGTGAGATTAAAAGTCCCAGTAATGTCCATACTTGTATTACAGTACAAGTGACCTGCAGAGACAAACAGAATCAGATACAAACAATTTCATTAAAATAACACAGACATTATCTCAGTATGGTCGCCGTTTAAACCAGGATGAACAAAGGCTCTTAACTTGAAGATCCAAAATGATTCTCTTTTTGTCAGAATAGAGTCAAGATGCCAGAGCAATAAGGAACCAGACTACAGTTATAGTGGACTTGATTTGCTCATTCAATCTGGATTGCATCACAGAGGTCTGGTTAAGTGATGATGCTGGCCCATCCTTGGAGGCACCAGTCCTGGCGAGATTCTCTGTGGCACCCTGCCTAAGAAGAGATCGCAGGGTTGGGAGTGTGACCGTCTGTTTTAGAGCAAACCTCAACTTTTCAGTGTACCTAATGGAGTCTACCTTGTAGTTTGAATGCGTGGCCATATGGGGAGGTACAGGTATAGGTTGCAGAATCTTTCTGGTGCACTGGCCTCCTGGGCACAAGAAGAAGTTTGTGCTGGAAGTGGTAAACTTCGTTGCCGAGAGTATTGGAGTTACCCAGATGGTTAGTTCTGGGTGACTTTAATGCTTGGATCAACAATGAACTCTCACAGTGTGGACAAAACTTCCTCCAGGCAATGGATTTGTTGGGCCTTGCACAAATTGTTACTACTGTGACCCACAGACATGGTCATGCTTTGGACTTGGTGCTCTCACTGGGGTTGCAGTTAGATAACCTGGAGATGGATCTGGTCATATGGTCGGATCATTGCACAGTAAAGTTCTCATTCAGGGTCCCCCCAGTAGTCATTCTCTATGTGGAGAAGGTCTGCTACTGCCCTTTAAAGGGGTTGTACCTAGCAGGACTCCAGGTGGTGATGGACCTCACTGGTGTGATGGTTGCTTGTGGGGCAGGTTCAGGAGAAGTGGTGATGGCTTATAACAGGGCCATTGCCTCGGATCTCGACTCTGTCGCACCAGTCCATATATGACCCTGGTCTTCTTGCTTGAAATCCACATGGTTTGACAGGGAGCTCAGGGAGATGAAGACCAGGGGTCTGAGGTTGGAGTGTTGTTGGCGGAGGGCTGGGACTGAGGAGGACAGGCTGACTATGAGAACTCACTATGATGACTATCAAAGAGCAATCTCCCATATGAAGGCACAGTTCCTGTCTACAGAGATTGCTGCAGAGAGGAACAGACTGCTCAGCTGTTCCAGATGGTGGACAGGCTACTCCATCCTGCCTGTCTTCAGCCAGTTAGAGCAGTGTCAGCCACCAGATGCAAAGAGTTTGCTCTGTTCTTGTCTGAAAGAGTGTCTTCTATCAGATCTGCAATTGCCCCAATGTGGCTATCACAGCCCCGAAGTGATGAGATGATTGTCAGTAGAAGCAGCCCCTCCTATGTAGACCCATGGGTCAGAAGCTAGAGCATTGTTAATGGAGGTCCAGGACTGAGGAGGATAGGCTGACTTTGAGAACTCACTATGGTGAGTATCAAAGGACAATCTTCTATAAGAAGGCACAATTCCTGTCCAGGGAGATCACTGCAGGGAGGAACAGATCATCTCAGCTCTTCTGAATGTAGGACAGGCTACTACATCCAGCCTGCCTTCATCCAGTCAGAGTAGTGTCAGCTGCCAGGTGCAAAGAGTTCACTCTATCCTTCTCTGACAGAGTGCATCAGAAGCCCTATGAGGAAAGACTCAGGCAGTTAAATATGTACTCTCTAGCGGAAAGGAGGGAAAGGGGAGACATGATAGATAGAAATATTCAAATACCGCAAAGGTATCAATAAGGTGAAGAAGGGTCACATTTTACACTGAATGAGATACTCAAGGACAAGGGGGCATGTTAAGAAGCTAGAAGGGGGGAGAGAGACTTAGAGGGGATGTGAGGAAATAGTTTTTACGGAAAGGGTGGTGGACATCTCGAACAGACTCCAAGCAGAGGTGGTGGGTACCAAAACTGTAACAGGTTTCAGACATGCATGGGATAGACACAGGGGTACCTTAGTAATAGGGCTAGGAGGGGAGACCGGAGAGCAATTAGGGTCTACAGCAGTATAGTAGGTGGGGACCTTAGGGCAGACTAGGTGGGCCAGGAGGTCCTTTTCTGCTGACAACTTCTATGTTTCTATGAATTTACATTGTTCATTGGCCTCTATTCTCTCGTCTGCTTGTGCAATTGTGTTTTGGACCTAAGCCTTAAGTAGCTCAAACTGAGCTGAATCTGAAAATGAATTATCTCCTCTTTCTGCTTTAATTCAGCAGTTTGGGTTTCTCGCTGGTTTGATGAGTCCTTTAGAATCACTTATTAATCTAGTAGACGAGGAATGCATGTCCTCCGACCAAGGATCAAAAAAACCTACATGGCCTTTACCAAAAGAAGGAAACTTAACAATGCTCAGGCCCCTGGGGACTCTACCAGCTTCCAAGTATCTTTTAAGTGTGACCGGCTGTTGTACCAGACATCTCAGCTTGAGGGCCACCCTCTCATACTGCAGGAACTCCTCCTGAATTGTCAGTGGCCTGGCAGAGCTATCAGCAGAAGTGGATGGTGGATGGTTCACCAGGGTTGTTCTTCCTGTATGGGACAGGAAAACTAGGCCATACCAAAAGGTTATCTGTCAGACTCGTGCCCATGCATACCCACTTGGTACCGCCTGTGGTCACTGGGATGGCTGTCATATGATGCGCTCTACCCTTCATTACCCCGGGCTGAGACGTGAGCAAACAAGCGCCACCCATACATTGCCCAAAACCAAGTACTACTGAACATAAACAAGGCCAGAACAGGATGTGGGTGGTGCATCACAGTGAATATGCAACAGTGAAAACAGAAAACTGGTGCTACTCACCAAAAGCTTGGACAAAGGATGCAACACCAAAGATTTAAGTGCACCTCTCTAGTTGTGGGTAACACAGCAACCAGTGACCTGACAGAGCGAGGGGTGTGTGATGACATTGAATTGTCAGTGGCCTGGCAGAGCTATCAGCAGAAGTGGATGGTGGATGGTTCACCAGGGTTGTTCTTCCTGTATGGGACAGGAAAACTAGGCCATACCAAAAGGTTATCTGTCAGACTCGTGCCCATGCATACCCACTTGGTACCACCTGTGGTCACTGGGATGGCTGTCATATGATGCGGCTCTACCCTTCATTACCCCGGGCTGAGATGTGAGCAACCAAGCGCCCACCCATGCATTGCCCAAAACCAAGTACTACTGAACATAAACAAGGCCGCAACAGGATGTGGGTGGTGTATCACAGTGAATATGCAACAGTGAAAACAGAAAACTGGTGCTACTCACCAAAAGCTTGGACAAAGGATGCAACACCAAAGATTTAAGTGCACCTCTCTAGTTGTGGGCAACACAGCAACCAGTGACCTGACAGAGTGAGGGGTGTGTGATGACATTGCAACATTTCATGTGCCTGCTCTTTGTTAGGAGACTGTCAAGCTGACCGTCACAGTCAACATTTATCAGCAGTTCTTAAAAGGATAGTAGCAACCCTGGGTAAGAGACAAACAAGTGCATAAAGTGTCATGTGACTAATTAAAATGATAAAGCAACACTACAAGGCAGTGATCAAAACATTAGTTTAAACAAAAACAGATTTTGTTTCAGTAGCCCAACTGGGGCATCTGGTAGCCAATTGTTGGCAACTAGCAAAACAGCATCGATAAAGCCTAATACTTATTATGATACTATGCTAGGAAGATTTCCTATACTTTCTGAGGCTAGAAAAGTGCTTACAATTGAAAATGCCTTATGACAGTGAAAGGTTAATTAGAGTTGTGTTTCAGACAATCAGTTAGTAGCAGTCTTGGACAAAGGTTATACAAAATGTTTTCACAGTTCCCAATTGGATGGCTCCATCTTCACCCTGCAGGCCTTTGGACTTCCAATCTATGCGGTCTCTTTTGATTATCTGAGCCATCTGTCTGGTTTCACTGTATTCACCTTCAGGCACTCTCTTCACTCACTCTTAGACATGAGCTTTACTCACTCCTCCAGCAGGCTCAGTTAGCTTTCTCATTCTCTGACTAATGCATGTCCATACTGACCAACACATCACAGTTTTTAATCCCTCTGGTGGTCACAGCCTGACACCTGTCTGTGGTACCTACTCTTAACTCCACAGCAGCCTTTGTGCAGCTTCTTCTATCTCTCTTCTCTCTCTATCTCTCTCTCTCCTTCCCTCACTCCAGAAGCTTTACTCACAGATAATTTTTCACAGACCCTTAGTCTTTGATGGCTCAGCTTGAGCTCTCCATCGGGCCAGCTGTCCTACCTCTTTGAGAGCCCTCCCAAATCATGCCACAGTCAGCATAGTCTCTGTTTTTTCATTGGTGTATCTCCAGCTTCATTTGGCTCAGCGAGCTGTTAGTCACATTCAGATAGCACTGGAGATCCAAACCACAAAAGTTAATTGGCCTAACAAAAAGGTGTCAGAAGCAACAGTCCTCCAGCATCCCAGAGATCTATGTAACTTTGCTCTACAGTCCAATCCCATGCTTGGGTGGCCAGCCAGGGTCTGGAGTTGGCAGGATGGTGGTGGCCATATGGAGAGGGATTCTGTCCCCAATGTTCCTCATAAAAGGGCTCCAGCCCTCAACCAAAGTAGCTGGTCCCCTCTCCCCCAGTGCATGTTATACAGCTGCTCCCTACTGTCCAGTGTTGTTGAGAAAACAGTTGGGGTTTTGCTCCATCAGCAGTGGCCAACAGCCTTTGATCTTTGATCAGGGCTGCTTGGCTACAGAGCACAGGAGATGTCAAAGAAACATTGATGCTACAGCTTCCTGTCAGTCCCCTTCCAGCACAGTTTGGAGCCTGGGGACCAGAGAAAGCAATACAAGGTGACAGCAGTCCAGTCTGGGACAGAGGCCCTAAGGTAAGCCCCACCCTTTTCTGGGAGGGGTTATGTATATTATAGAACTGTGTACAGTATTGCATGTTGTAAAATACATATGGTACTGTATGTTCTAGAATGGTATACTGTGCTGTATATTGTAGAACTGTGTACAGTACTGTGTGCAGTAAAACAGTATATGGTACTGTGTGATGTAGAACTATAACCTGTGCTGTATGTTGTAGAACTGTATACAGTGCTGTATGGTGTGAGACATTACACAGTTCTGTATGTTCTAGAACAGTATACAGTACTGTGTTCTAGTACTGCAAACAGCGTGGTGTGTTCTAGAACTCTATACTGTGTTATATGTTATAGAACTGTACATTGCGCTGTTTATTGTAGAGCTGTATACAGTACTATATGTCGTATTGCCTTTCTTACAGTATCTGGATTCTGTACCATTATAAGAAGCTTTAAGTGATGCTATAGTATATGGTTAGGGCTTATTCTTGATGGAAACCAGTGGCTTTCTAACTCTTGTTGTAGAACAGTTCAAAGGTCAAAAAAGTTGTTGTACTATTGTGACGTCACATCGATAGTACAACAATTTTTTAGCTTTGATCTTCCTTCTGATTGGCTCACTCCACCAAGATCAACGGAAAAAATTGCCCAAACATGGCGGCTGCAGTTTAGCATGCACCGAGTAGTGGATGCTGCTTATTTTGACACGAGGAGCTATCATTGCTCTGTGTCACAAAAGCAAACTTTTTTTTATTTTATTTAAAAAATTATCATTGTAGACGCTGGAGTGAGCAGGAGTGGGAGAAGCTGAACAAGTGGCAGTGGTAGCAGGGAGAAGCAGGAGCAAGCGGGAGTGGGGCAAATCTGGAGCAAGTGGCAATGGGAGTGGAGAAAAGCTGGAGTGAGTGGCACAAGGTAAAACAATTGAAATAAGCCCTAACCATATACTATATAAAACAGTGGATGGGCGACCATCCACAACTAAAGCTGTTTCCCTCTTGGGAATTGATGTCATCATCGAGATCTCTCGAGGTCTCTATGATGTCATCAACCCCCTTGAGGGAAATACAGCCTTGTTGGGATGGTCGCCCATCCACTATTCTATACATTGAAAGCCTTTAGCAGAACTAATAATGACACATGAAGGTACTGACATGGGTTAGTGGCAGACAGGTAGGAAAATGAATTGTGACAGACCCAAAGAAGCCAGGAGGACCAAGAGAGGTTCATCAACCTCCAGTGATCAAGATCCACTTCTACAAAAATGTTTTATTGTAAAACTTGTGGCTAAGTGTATGATTAGTCTGCAGCATTACATTGTAGACAGATCCAAGGAAGGGGTATCTCAGCATTTAATAGGGAAACATCCTGCCTCCAGAGGGTAGTGAGGAAGTTTCCCTGTGAAATGTTGTGGATGACCCCTTTCTTGGATATTATTGTGTGGCACCCTTGCCTAAAAAACTGAAAGCCTACAAAACATAAAGATTTAGTTTTTGACCTGCTGTGTTTTTTCACCTCCATGCTCTCTGGCACACTCATTCGTTCAGACCTCCAGACCCTCCCCATTACCTGCCTCACTCACCTCTCACTGTCACCTCAAGGACTGCATCTGGGACTTCAGCCAAACATTCAGGAGGCCAACCTTGGCCCACAAGAGGCCCCCCAGGCATTGCAGAGCTACATATCTTGGACCTCTTTTTTTTTTTTTTTTTTTACAACCCTCCCAGTTGCTGGCTTGTTCCTGCCAGGAGCCTCCTCATGACCTGGAGGAGGAGGAACAAATCACTGTAGATACTGGCTCAAGGGGTCTGTTATTGGTAGTATGCCAGGGGGTCTGTTGGCATGGAGGAGAACCACAAGGCCATCATCTGACATACCGGGGCAACCGTTTTGCCAGTTTACTGTCATCATCTCTCACTGTTGTGCATGCTCTGACTGGCCTGGGGGAATGGGGCCTAGTGGTGTATGGTCACCCACACCATGAAATGCACCTCCACCATGCTACCAACAGAAGACACTATAGAGCAATATGGCAAGTGCCTTTCCCCCTGGGAGTAGAGTGTCCACAGGACGCTCTGTACCCTCTTTGCCAGCCTCCACTCCTGGAGTGCCAAACTCTGAGAGAACCCAGGTTGCCAGTATGCCAGAATGAATCCCATTGCTTGGTGACATGGAACCAAACACTAAATACAGATTTAATGCAAAGTTTTTGTGAGGACAATTGGGCCTGATACATGGTTGCAACTGATGTGCAAATTAATTAAGTAGAGAATAATGCACAGGCAACTGTGAGTTATGGCATTTTTTTGTGTTTGTTTACACACCCCAGATCCCATAAACCAAGAGCACAGCTGGAGAGGTTTAAGTGGACATCACACACTGAGGGACCAGACAGGGTGCACCCAATGATACGAAAAGAACTAAGGAAGGATCTGATTGGATATAGGGATAGTACTGGGAGATTGGAGAAAGGCAGATGTGGTGCCAATCCACAAGAGTAGGAGCAAGGAGGAGACAGGGAACTATAGGCCAGTAAGCCTGATGTCGGTGATGGGGAAAGGAATGGAGACATTAATAAAGGAGAGGATGGTGGAGTACCTGACCAATAACAAATTACAGGATCTGAGACAGCATGGGTTCACAGAGAGGAGATCATGCCAAACTAATCTAATTGAGTTCTTTGACTGGGTGACAAGAGTCATGAACCAGGGGTAGCAGTAGATGTGGCTTACTTGGATTTCAAGAAGGCCTTTGATATGGTCCCACACAGGAGATTAGTCAACAAGTTGAACAGTCTAGGGGTGGGGACAAAGGTGGTGGAGTGGGTGCAGAACTGGCTAAACAATGGAAACCAAAGGGTACTAGTGAATGGGGGGAGATCGGAAGAGAGGGAAGTGACAAGTGGGGTACCTCAGGGGTCAGGCCTGGGGCCTTTACTATTCAATGTTTTCATTGGAGACATTGCAGAAGGATTGTAAGGGAAAGCATGCCTGTTTGCAGACGATATCAAGATCTGCAACAGGGTTGACAACAAGAGGGAGTGGATAGGATGAGAAGGGACAAACAAACTGGAGGAATGGTCAATGTATGGCAGCTGGGGTTTAATGCTAAAAAGTGTAAGGTTATGCACATGGGATGAAAGAACCCAGGGGCAACATGCCAACTAGGAGGGGAGGTAATGGCAACAACTAACCAGGAAAGGGACCTAGGAGTCATTATAACAGATGACCTCAAGGTGATTAGTCAGTGTGGTAAAGCAGTGGGTAAGGCAAGCAGCATGCTGGGATGCATTGGGAGAGGAATAAGTAGAAAGAGGGAAGTACAGTAATATTGCCCTTCCATAGCTCACTGGCGAGGCCCCACCTCGAGTACTGTGTCCAGTTCTGGAGGCCCCATCTCAGGAAAGATATCAACCAGGTGGAGACAGTGCAGAGAACAGCTACCAAAATGATCCAGGGTATGCATCAGAAAAACTATGAGGAAAGGCTCAGGGAATTGAAAATGTACTCACTGGAGGTAAGAAGGGACAGGGGGTACGTGATAGAAACATTCAAATATGCCAGAGGGATAAATAAAGTAGGGGGAAACCAGCTATCTGCAGAAAAGGATGAGTTCTAGGACTAGGGGTCACGATATGAGGTTAGAAGAGGGAGATTCAGAGGCAATGTGAGGAAGTACTTCTTCACAGAGAGGGTGGTTGAACCCTGGAACAAGCTGCCAGAAGAGGTGGTGGGTGCAGACACCGTGGAGATATTCAAACATGAATGTGATAGACACAGGGTACTATTGAGAATAGGATGGAGGGAAAGTATGGAAACAGGTCTGGTAGGATCTGATGTAAGGAAGTAAGAAATTTCTTAAAACTAGCTAGGGTGGACTAGATGGACCTGAAGATCCTTTTCTGCTGACAACTACTATGTAACTATATATAAGCACACAATCACTTATGTTTTATTTTTATAACAACTGGTGCAGACTGCATTCAGTTTTTTGGTTTATGATAGTTGTCCTTCTATAGTATCCGTAGTTACATTCTCACTTCCCTCCACATACAATAATCTTTTTTAAATAAGAGTTTTAAAATAGGTAAATTTATTTTATATGTATGTTTTTAAGCCCTTTTTATGTTCGCTTGCGCGCATGCGCAAGGAACGTTTTGGGAGAGTAGCACACTTGGAGGTGTGCCTCTCCCATCCAATGCACTGCTCCCTTGAGCAAACATGGTGGTCCTGCACCAATGGGTGCAGGAGCTCAATATGACAGCAGTGTTCCTCTGCTTCAAAGGAAAGCACCACTGCCATACTGGCGCTGGCACTTCTCTGCCCATCACCCCTCCCGCGTCCGCCATCCCCCAAAGCTTCAGTGCCACACTGAGAGCCCACCCCAGTGTGGCAAACGTTGTTGCCAATGGGGTGCCCAATCCCCGTTGGCTCCCAGCCCAAAGCCATCCTGCTGCCATGCGGAAGCCCACCCAGCGTGGCAAAAGTTTGCTGTTGTTTTGCCGATGAGGTGCCCAATCCCTGTCGGCTCTCGCTCCCACGCGTGGTTTACCGTAGTGCCCAATCCCGTCGGCTCGGCCCCCACAAATCTTCTGTCCGCTGAGGCCCACCCCAGCGTGGCAAACATCCCACATTGTTCTTTTTTTTAACCTGTAAAAAAAAAGCGGTCCCATAAGCGAGTCTTCACGCCCCCTCCCACAACCGCACCCACCCACTGTGCACTCAGCCTCCCCACACCCCCACCCCATACTTACCTCCGGACTCCAGCGCGACAATCTTCGGTGGACGGGAACACGTCTGCACTCTTCAAAACCCGACCTTGAACTGAGGAAATGCCAGTAAGCTGTATAATGGGCTAGATGGGGGGTTTCAACTTATTGCATATCTCAGTCATTTTGGAATTTTTTGCAAATTTTCAACATGGGTTTTGGGACCCCTTCTCATGAATGATGTCACTGTCACGCGTTATTCGGACAGAAGGAGTGCAGCACACACACACTGCTTCACCTTAAACGGCTCATGACGAGAATTGATCGCCTGTGGTCGTCTCGGCTGCTTACTGACGTGCGTGCGGACCTATGCAGGCTCGTAAGTTCGCGAATTTTCAATATTTTCACTCCAGATTTTCAACATTGCCATTTTATCACACCTTCTTATGAGCTGTACAGCTGTCATTTTTCACATCTCACCCAAAACGTGTTTCCGTCCATGTAGCGCACAATGGCACAGTCGGTGTGCGAAATCAATGTATGGAACACATTAAGAAAATCACAGTGACACGGTTCATGAGCACAGGTCTTAAAATAGCTATGTTGAAAATTTGGGGAAAAAATTCCTAAACATGACTGTTTTATGAGTCTGCGTTGCACAGTTCCTACGCACGCTCATAAGTTTGCGAATTTTCAATATTTTCACTCCAGATTTTCAACATTGCCATTTTACCACACCTCCTTATGAGCACTGCAGCTGTCATTTTTCACATCCTGCCCAAAACGCCTTCCCCATGTAGTGCACAATGGTAGGTCGGTGTGCGAAATCAATGTATGGGACACAGTAAGAAAATCACAGTGACACTGTTCATTAGCAGAGGTTTTAAAATGGCAATGTTGAAGAATGGTGAATAAATTCTAAAATGACTGCTGACAGTGGCGTTGCATACTACGTGGGTCTTAATTTTCAATATTTCCACTCCAGATTTTCAACATTGGCATTTTACCACACTTCCTTATGAGCAGTACAGCTGTTATTTTTCACATCCTGCCCAAAACATGTTTCCGCCTATGTAGCGCACAATGGGGGTAACAAAAAGGTCATGCTGACAATTTATTGTGCAAATACCAGCAATCGCACAGGGCATTAGGGTAAAGCACCATACATGCCAAACACCACTGCAAATACCTGCAAGCGAACGTTCGGCATTGACAAATGCTTGTTATGGTACAGTACTGTGTTGTTTTTTTGCAGCTGAGAATGTGAGGATAAAGCAGGTGAAAGTGGGCTCCAATGTGATTCGACTGCAAGTGTGTGGAGGGAGAAACAATGTCTTAGTGGGGATAGTGAGCAGGAGAAAGGTTTTAAATGACAAATAAAGAGTTACAGTCAGCATTTACTAGACTTTAGTGTAGAGAAAAAAACAGTCATTGAGTAATTCAGATTATGAGGAGAAAGTGTTGTTTTCAAGAAACACAGTGTTTCAAAATGCAAGAGTGAAACATGCAAGCGCTCAAATGTTGTGATAACTGGGTATGATGTCATACTCAATTTTGGCATTTGATCACACTGATAATCCAGGTGATAATGGGGTTCACCAGTTACTATAAAGTGTTTGTTGGTATAGCAATGGGTTTGCGAATGTGCTGCACCAGTGCAAGCTATACACATGTGTTAGTCCATACAGTAACGTGATTGGGAGAAGTATTTGACAAGGGTAGCTGCAATCACAAAAGGGATTGTGCACACTTAAATAAGTGCACAAATGTCCCTCAACTGTCACAAATACCTTGTACAAAGCTACTGTGAACCTAAACAAACACACATAGGCCTGGATATTCAAACTGCGCCATTCTGAGGCGCAAGCCCTTGCGCTGCTCAAAATAGTTGCGCAGGGGTGGCCGGCGAGATATTCAAAGGAGTTGGCGCTATTGTGCAGCTCTCGCAGATATCCTCCCAGCTCACAACACTTGGCAAGTGACGCAGTGGAACTTGCGCCACCGCAAGTTGCCAGAGATGAGCATTAAACCTGGCGTGGCGCAGTACCATTGCGCCATGCGCAAATTTCCGATATTCAAAAGGTGACATGCAAATGGGCCATAATTTATGCAAGGTGCAGGGGCCATTTGCATCTATTTATGGCCCCATTTGTATGCCATTGCATGTAAGTCGCCCGATCCGAGGACTGCGCCTGGCCACCCTGCCAGGCAGCAGCCGTCGGGGACTTGACGCTACAATGCAACCCGAGTGCGGGCATTACAGATGCATGTAACACCCCACATGCCCATGAAGCCCGATCGCGGGCATAGCATGTATACCCCCAGTGCCCGATCGGCGGGCGGAATGTAACCCCAGCCCAAATATCTCCCTGATGGTCCAGTGGACCGTTAAAGCCCGATCGCGGGCAGAATCATCACAACCCCCCAAACATCTCCCTGGTGTCTAGTGTCCCCCCCACCCAGCCCTCCACCGCCCCCACGGCGGCGGCAGCAGCATCCACCACGCCTGCGCCCGCCGCCCGCCGACTGACTGTCCGGTGGGGCTGCACACCAGTGCCCATACCATACGATACATGATAGTTCAGATTTGTGAACATCATTCATAAATCTGACTGCTGCACGGTATGGGCAGCAAGCCGATGGCTGTAGCTCTGCACAATCGTGTGCAGCCCCACCGACAGTCAGTCGGCGGGCTGGCGGGCAGCAGGCTGGTGGATGATTGTCGCTCACCGCCGCGGGGGAGCGGGGTGGAGGGGCATGGGTGGGGAGACACAGACACCAGGGAGATGTTTGGGGGTTTTAGATGATTCTGCCCGCGATCGGGCTTTACGGTCCACTGGACCACCAGGAGATATTTGGGTTGGGGGTTACATTCTGCCTGCGATCGGGCACTGAGGGGGTTCACTATACCGTTATGCCCGCGATCGGGCTTCGGGATATGGGGGTGTTAGCATGTATCCTGTACTGCCCGCCGATCGGGCTTGGGAGATGTGGGCGGGGGGAGTCTTACACTATGCCCGTGATCGGGCTGGTGGGGGCACAGGAAAGGTGGGGGCCAGCCAGGGGTGGCAGCTGCTGTGTTGCGCTCTGCAATGCAGCAGCTCACCTATGGTGGCCCTCAACTAAGCCTTTGGGCTCCAAGGTTGTGCAGGCGCAGGTTGGGGGTGCGCATGCACAACTCTGCACAACCCGACTGAATATCGGGTTGCGCAGGTTATGCATGGATCCTCCCCCTCCTGTTGAGCATGCATTCATTTGCATTGCTCTCTTGCGCAACCTGATGCCAGTGGCGTAACTGCCTCCTGCTGAATATCGCAGAATGGCGCATTTTGGACTTGCACATGCGCAACCCTGTTGCGCATGGCGCAACCCTTTTGAATATCCAGGCCATAGTGTATAACAGCATGGTAGAATAGTGAGAACCAGTTCTTCACCACCTCAAAACCAAGTGCAAACTAATGATAGGGCTATGACCCAAATAATCACACAGCTATACAACCACAGCAAACACACAACCTAGGCATGTAAGCAACTTGGTGAGGAGGGGTTGTGTGCAGCACTTTACCCTGTCCCTGTTTACTTAGCCAGTCTTGGTTTGGGGCAATGTGTACAGCATGGCGATTATTTAAATATTCCACTTCACTGACACACAGTTGATCTTCGGATGTATAGGAGGTTGTGGCCATACATGTATACCAAGCAGTACATTAATATTACTAGCAGTGGCATTCATTTAAAGCACATATCATTACATTCGAATGAGATGTTAAACTGAGGTCCTGTCTGTCTGTTCTGGTGATTGTTCACGTGGTTGTTAAAGGCCTCATGGCATTTCCTGAAAAAGAGTAGTTTTTTTTTTTTTTTTTTTTTTTATTAAAGCAGAAAACAAAACAAACTGACAAATTTTACATAAAAATTTGAAAATTATGACTTCCGTTTCCGGTATGATCCCCTGAACAGCTAGTCGAGAAGGCTCCTCCACAAACTACTAAAATTGGCCTCCTAAACTAAAGTTAAACCAGATCTTTTTCTGGAACTATGATGCTAACACATACTGGGAGGCATATTTTGCTGAACTCCCCAGTCTGAATGGCAAAGCAACAATGGAACAGGTTTCAACTGTTGTCCGACTTGGAGGACGTGGACGACCAGATCCTGCCGACATGGAGCGGCATACCAAAACTCCACTTAACTCTCTACCGCAGGCAGAATCGGGTAGGAAAAACTCAAAGAGCGCTGCTAAAAAGAAAGATAGTGACTCACCTCCCGAGGACAATATCCTCCATGCTATTGTAGAGTTTAGAGGTGAAATGAGGGATTCCATTAAAGAGCTTCGGGCAGACTTCAGCTCATTACAGTGCCGCATGGATGAGGCAGACAGTCAACTCACGGTTAACCCTACACAGCTAGACTCGCTGGAAGCTGCAGTCTTGGCTTTAGCCAATGAACAATTGCAGGCTTCAATAAGGTAGGAGGATGCTGAAAACCGAGGCCGTCAAAAAAATATAAGAATTTTTGGTATCCCTGAGGGGGAAGAGGGAGAGGATCCCCTAGCCTATGCAGATTATGTTTTTTGCCTGATCCTGGACCTAGAGCCTGAGTTCCAACTGGATTTTGAATGAGTGCATCATGCACTGGGGCCTAGACCAACAGCTAAGGATGCCAGATCACATTCCTTTGTGATGAGATTTTCAAACTACCAGACTAAGGAAACAGTTCTTAGAAAAGCCTGGCAAAAGGGGAAAACAATGTTGGGATCTCATCATTTGGTGCTAGATAATGATTATGCCCCATTTACTCAGAGGCAAAGAAGGGAATATACACCTTTGTTCCCACTCCTACATGCTAAACAAATAAAATTTCGTACCCCCTATCCTGCAAGGTTAACAGTAATGTTGTCTACTGAGCCAGTCACCTACAACACACCAGCTGAAGCATCAGATGATCATATCAAAAGAGGCATACTTCAAGAAGGGATCTCAGGCAAAAACAGTCAAAAGAATGTCCCGTTGCGAGTCAAGGGAGAAGACCAGTTACCTCATCTGACTCTCACTCTGGAAGACATGCTTCGGAAAATACATCACCTACGAAATCCTTCGTTGTCTACCTGAGCACAGTAAGCACGCTGCTAACTTTGCTGCTGTTTTCTTTCTCTCACTTGCTGGACTGGGGGGGTTCTGAGGGAGGGGCACCCAGGTCCTGGGATAAGGGAGAACATATAGTATAATCCAAGCAATGGGGTTAGCTATTTAACTGTAAGTGCTATAACATACAGTACACTAACTTAACTCCAGTTGCTATATTGTTTTTTTTCTTCTTCTTGTTCCTTAGGGCCTTTCAATTGCGGGTTATCAACCTGGCTGGGAGGTCTGGCTACAAGGTTCTCTCTGCCCTGGGACTCAGAGGCAATAGGCCCCCCTTTTCCTGCTTTTCCCTTTTCTTTTGGTTGGCTCCCACATCCCATGCCAGCTATTTCGTGTGGGTAGTGGTGTGCTGACCAGTCCATGGTGAGGGGGATGAGGGATGGTGATAGAGGGGGAGTAAGGTGCCGAAAGACAGTGAAATAGGATGTGTTCCATTTTGTGCCTATGAGGATAAGAAGGGGGGGAGAGGAGGAAGAACTGATGATGAGCATGGAACAGAGAGAGGAAAAGGCAATTCTCAGCATAACGGCAAGGAACCCTGAACTACAATAATATGAACCTGGGAAGAGAGGGTTAGACAACTCACAATGAACAGCAGTGAACTTCTATTGGGAAGGAACTTGAACTTTGTCCTGGGGTTATGCTTCAGCCTCCCTTACTGCACAACTTGGCCTATCCCTGAGCCTCCATGTAGACAGGGTGATGAACTTGAAGATATGACAGGTTCTGAAAGTAGGTTCAGACCCTTCTGAACATCAGCTGCAAGATTGAAGCCCTCCCCATTAGACATAACCGGAGGGAGGAGATGTGGTAGTGTTTCTTCCCCCTTTTTCTTTTCTCTCCCCCTCTTCCTTTTCTAATTATCTTTGGACCCCTCCAGCAGATCTCTGTGATGAGGATGGATGGAGTCCAGATATGAGATACCCACAGGTGTTAGATGGCTGGGATGGACTCTGGATGGTTGGGGGGGAGAAGTGGGGCCCCAGGTTCTATTCATACCTTACTATCTTGGAGGCTGGGTCAGAGGTTTGGATATGTACCTCCCCTGAGCCCAGTCATCGAGATCCAAGCTGGCCTTTTGAGGGGATGCTATAGCTTTTCCACCTCTATAAAACTGAACAGGGAATACCTAACCTATACAACAAGATGGAGGAGCCTAAAGAGGGAAAAATCTTTCTTTTTTTTTATTTTGGGAAAACATGCCAAACCAATCTAGGGATGAACCCCATTATGGGTTCTGAGCCATCCTGGGGATACTCCTTAGCTTGGGTGGATTACTTATCCATCTAGGTACTAGAGAGACCCCTGATCCCATCCTGTCCCTTTTAGGGGCTTCGATGAGAGCTACAAGAGGTGGATGTTTACCACTAACTCACTTCTGGAAGTTAATAACCATATTGATAGTACTGTTAATATAGCTAAAATTGTTTTGCTCATGTTTATAATTGAGAAAAGTTTGATAATTTTAGTTAGCGTTATCTTATATTTCTCTATGTATACGGTTCAAAAAGATTTGGGCAATAGAACGTTGTTAACAATTATCCCAAGTAGGATAAAAGTATTCTTAGTTAAATCACAAAGACACAAGAGACAAGACATATGGTTCAGAAATTAATTTTTATTAGTGTTAGGCCACATATGCTGGGTGACAGAGAACAGATAAGGGAAGAACTCTCTTTGTATATGAGTTTACACAGTTTACAAGACTGCTTGGCATTGGTGGGTGGTTGCCACCCAGGGATCCCTGGATGGCCTTGTCGGGGGCTGGGGGAAATGGTCCAGAGGATACTGGCCTTCTTCAACCTAAAAGATAAAAGAGGAAAAAAATTACTAGAAGTCACTACATAGAAACATAGAAACATAGAGGTTGACGGCAGATAAGGTCTGCAAGGCCCATCCAGTCTGCCCATTTCTTTTTCTACCTTATAAATGTGCCATCGGCCTTTTCTCTGTCAGTGGCCTATCTATTCATACTCATCTGTATTGCTCCCTTTTGCCTATCCCATGCCTGTTTGAAACCCTGCACTGTATTCATATCCACCACTTCCTGAGGTAGGCCGTTCCATGCCTCCACCACTCTTTCTGTGAAAAAGAATTGCCTCACAAGTTCTGAAAGTGGGTTCAGACCCTTATTATGTATGAGCCTTATTAAATTTGTAAAATGACAACACAATCAGTTACAATATATTCTCAAAACATAAATGGGCTTCATAGCCCTATTAAATGCTCCCACCTGATGCAACACCTGAACAAACAGAAAGCAGACGTTTTTCTTCAAGAGACCCATTTGCCTGATTCAGAACATCAAAAACTTAAATGAGGAAACAGATATGCAGTCTATGACTCCTCGCATCCTGGTGGGTGGAAAAGAGGGGTAGCCATTTTGATACCCTCAACTACCCAAATGGATGTTAAAAAGGTGCACAAAGATGGCCAGGGAAAATATGTGATAATGCAGGGTAGGCTATACTCAAGAGAGGTAACCCTAGAAAAATGTCTACCTTCTACCACAAACGAAGACGCCTGTGCTTTAGCATATAATTACTAGAACACCTACAGGGTCAACTGATACTGGGGGGGACCTTAATATAATAATGCAGTCTAAGTTAGACTCATCTAACCCAACAATTTACTGCCAAACTGGTGTGGCCAAATTTCTCAAAACCCAACTTGAGCATTTAGGCCTAATAGATATCTGGCAGAAATTATTTCCGTCCTCTTCTGGGAACACATACCAATCTGGAAGGTTTCATACTTACTCAAGGCTAGATTATTTTATTATGACACGCGAACATTTCACATCAGTAAACGACATAATAATTCACCCGAAAATACTATTGGATCACCACCCCCTCCTTTTAAAGCTTGACTTGGGTAAAAAAACGAAAAATACCCTTTGGAGATTGAATCCCCCTACACTTAAAGATAGAGAATTTATAGACAAGATAAAAGAAAGGCTACCACAGTTTTTTAGTGAAAACTCTTCTCCCAATGTTACAGAGGGCATTCGGTTGGATGCCATGAAGGCAACCATTAGAAGGGAAATTATATCTTATGCAACACATAAGAAAAAGGAAAAAGCAAAAAAATATTCAGAATTAATAACCCTCCTACAAATCTACCAGTTATTATACAGGGAAAGAGACAGAGAACTTCAAAAACAAAATAAGAGATACTAAGGCGGCGATTCAGAACTTGCTGGGAACTAAGATTCAGCAGTCACTGATTTACTTAAAATTAGCAGAATATGAGGGTGGTGCAAGGGGAAATTGCAGGCTGGCGCGCAGACTAAGAGTCCACAAAAATATGGCAACCATACTCAAAATTAGGGATTCTAAAATAGGCCAGACTTCTTACAGAGGGGAGGAAATCCAGCAGATATTCTCTAACTACTATCAGCAATTGAATAAACCTGAAGGACTGGCCACCTCTGCACAGAGGAAAAGTTTTTTAGAACTGAGGAACCTTCCAACACTGTCGGACTTGCAGGTTCAAAAATTAGAAGCCCCTATTGGAGTGGAGGAGATCACTTCAGCCCTTAAAAACCAAGCCATTAATCAGTATCCGGGCCCAGATGGCTTCTCAAGTGAATGGTATAAAATGTTTCAAAATGAACAAATCCCTAAAATGCAGGCTTTATTTCGGGAAATAGCAAGGGGTGCCCCGAATCACCATCATGAGAATATGCCATGATAACAGCTATACCTAAACCGGAAAAAAATAAAATTGAACCATCATCTTATTGGCCCATTTCCCTTCTAAATAATGACTACAAAATTTATATGGCCATTTGGGCAGCAAGACTGGAACATATCTAACCGAACATAATACACCCAGATCAGGCAGGCTTTATAAAAAAATTAAACATGACAGATAACATTTGGAAGACCCTAATATTAATAGAATATATTCAAACAAGGAAAATCCCAGCAGCCTTTCTTAGTTTAGATGCTGAAGAGGTATTTGATGGGGTGTCCTGGGCTTTTCTCTGGGACACACTACAAGCATTCTGATTTCCAGAATCCCTAATCAAATGGCTCAGACTTCTCCATGCCTCACCAAAAACATACGTTTGAATTAACGTAGGTATTTTCTCTCCCTTTGCACTACATCAGGGCATGTGTCAAGGCTGCCCACTTTCCCCACTTCTTTTTAGACTTTACATAGAACCCCTGGCAGTGACCTTGAGATCAACGCCAGGGATTGAGGGTATTTTCCTACACCAAAAAGAACACAGGATTAGCCTATTCACCAATGATCTCTTTCTGACTCTCTTATCCCCAACGTAATCAATACCAGCAGCGTGGACAATTCTATCCCATTTTGAGAAAATAGCAGGGTTTAGGATAAATATAAACAAAACAACAGTGCTTTTATTTAACCATACCCCCCTCCATCTCTGAAACAAGCCCCACCCATAAAATGGAGATTGACCAAAATGAAATACTTCAGAGTACATGTTCCTTTGGATCTGGGGGTTATGGAAATTCTAAATTATGAACCATTATCAAAGGCCATTCAAAAAGACTTGGAGAAATGGGGGAAGCCTCCATTTATCTTTTTTCAAAGAATAGAAACAATCTGTATGAATGTTCTTCCCTGCTTACTATATTTATTCCAAAACATCCCCTTTTTCCCATCTGTGTATTTCTTCAGGTTCTGGGATGGTATGATATCTGGATTTATTTGGGGACATGTTTGTCCCAGAATAAGATGGGGTCTTTTAAAATTATCCTCAAAGCAAGGAGGAATAAACCTACCTGATCTAAAACTATGTGCTGAAACTGCGTTTTTGTGTATCCACTTTCTATGGGTATTCTATAACTATGATGCTCAGTGGAAGACTCTAGAGTTCAAACTAAACAATTTGCATGATATAAACAGGATACTTTTTTCCTCCCCAGGGAAAACATTGCCTCTCAGAGATTTCACAAACATAACTGCACAGGTTCTAAGAATCTGGTTTAGGGCCAAAAAGAAGAAAACCTTTCAATCTACATATGAATATTGCAAAATTATTTCAGAGAAGGAACTTTTCCTCCCACCTCAATCAGATCTGACCTTCTCCAGATGGAGACATTTGGGTCTAGAACATACGTTTCAATTCTAGGGACAGTCCGGTGTTTTGACATTTGCGGAGCTGACCCTCAAATACAACATACCAAATTCTGATTCGTTCAGGTATTTTCAGGACAGAAATTACATCCTGTGTAACAGAGTAATCCAGGCTAATATTATACACCTGCCTCCCCCCCAAAACTGTATATGGATCATATCCAGGGTAATCATTGGGACCATTTAATAGAATCCTTATATAACATTTTAAGAGATTTAACACTTGAGTCTACTGAATCGGTCTTACAGAGTTGGAACAAGGACTTGAATTTAGAGGTCTCCAAAGAACAATGGGCAGCAGCAGCATTTGCAGCAGTGAGGATTACTTCCTCAAATTTGTAGAGGGAATTCTCTTGGAAATGCCGATACCAGCATTTTAGATCCCCGGCAAGGCTCACTAAATATATGCCAGCTAGCTATGGGAGGTGCTGGAGGGGATGTGGGTGCCCCTTGGCAGACCTTGGCCATATTATGTGGAAATGTCCCTTCCTCGTGCCGTATTGGATACATTTACAAAAAGATATTTCAGAATGTATTGGGGAACCCACTGAACTTACAGTGGAGGTGTTCTTATTAGAGATATACCTGGACCATTCCTCCTTTTGGGTTAAAACACTGCTTCCAGTGAATCTAATTGTGGCAAAAAAAGCCATTACAAGAATATGGATGACGTCCAAAATACCTACAGTACAGGACTGGAGGGGTATATTAATCAATATTTATAAAATGGAAAACTTATTAGCTAAGATGAAAGACAAAGAGCAGCAACTACGGGTAAGATGGCAAAGATGGGTTATCTATCAAATGGAGGTGGATACAGACTTTAGCCGTTGAATGTATAAAATACCAGAGAGGGTGGGAGGGAGTGGGGAGTTAGGGCAAATGAGTTTGCATTATGTATCTTATCGTGTCTATAGAAGGTTTAAATGTGGCTTATTTATACCTACAGAATGTGAAAATGTCTTGTCACAGAAGTGTCTATATTTTTTATTTGATCAAAAAGAATAAAAAGAAATTAAAACATTTTTTTGGAAATTACATACAACATATACACAGAATATACATGACATTCTGAATGATATTGATTAACATATATTTTGTCACAAATATCAAAATTCATGATATTCACTTTACAAAATCCAGTTTATATGTTTCCAGTATAAATTGGCTTTAACATTATCAAATTTCTGGAAATTCTGTTTCTAACATTTTTTTACAGTTTCTTCTATTTAATGCACTATGGAAATGTTTGAAGTTTGTAGATGTAGTGAGAACTGACAGCTTGCCTGTCACATGTAATATTTTATACAGGCAAAAATCACATATAATGTATTAGTGTAATACTTCTTCACAGAAATGGGATATTCTCCAAGTACTAAAATTTCATAGGTTATATTAAAAAGGAACAAACATCTTCATCTAGAGGCTAAAACTTCCAAAATTGTACAGCAAAAGGGCATTCTATAAAAAAATATTCTAAAGTTTCTTGAGTCCTTGAACACTCTGCGCTTAAACATTGTCGTTCTGCAATGGATTTTTGTTTCTAATTCCCTTTAACACCTAACTTGCCATAGCAACTAAGCCATAGTACATCCCATACTTTTTGCTTGAACTCTAGTATCATTCACTTTTCTAAGCGCAAGCTCCATCTTAGACAGTGGACATTTAGGAAAGTCTGCCATTATTGCTGAATTCTTTTCCATTATGTGTGCATATAATTGCTTTCAGTCTGTAGTAATTATTGTACGTTTATCTACTTTTCATATTCTAAGCTTTTTTATTGCAGGAATAGCAAATTCTGGAATTTTCATCATGTGAAGCAATCTTGGGAGTGCTGTAGTCCATTTATCTATTATGGGGTTAAATAATAAACATGTCCACTCCTACCAAGGATGCAGTATAGTTTTGTCCCTTAATTTAAGCGTGGTTTGGGTAAATAAGGTGTGGTGAAATACCAGTGGATTAATCATATTCAGTCCTCCTTTCTTATAGGGTAGATAAGTAAAGTCTCGTTTGACTCTTTTGACTGGATTATGCCTACTACCTAATAACATCTTAAAAAAACAACTAAATAATCTGATTTCCAGCTCTATGGGTATGGGGTAAATATAGCTAATGTAAAGTAATATGGGTAAAATAAATGTCTTTATTATAAAATTGCTATGTGCTATGTTTCCATTCCCAAAATGTAGACCTAATATCTTAATTGTATTCCTGGCAATATCTCTATTAGTGACTGTTAATTCTTGTGGTGTATTTGTCATTAACTGTGTTGCTGTACTTTTTTTCTAGATTTATTTCTGCTCTTGTCAAAGTGGAAAATTCTTGCACTAGTTGTATTGCTCTTGCCCCTGAGATTTTATCTGTCACAAAAATACACATATCGTCTGCATATGCAGCTATTTTGTGGGCCTATGTAAAAGTGTGTAGGAGTGCCTCTGATGCTTTTTTCCCAAATGACTTGCCTTATGATTGGATCTAATGCAAATATGTATAACAGTGGGCTGATTGGGCATCCCTGTCTTACCTCTCTCCTCAGAGGTATAGCCTCTCCAAATAATCCATTGACTGAAGGAATTATTTGAGCAGATTTATAGAGTTTGTATTTCAGATATAAATTCATTTGGAATTCCATATTCTTGTAATACTTTAAAAAGGAACTGATGTGATATTATGTCAAATGTTTTGATTTGATCCAGGGCTAACAAAAATCCTGTTATTTTACAGCGATTACTATATTCTATAATACCTCTTAACAGTAGTAAATTGTGATTTATATTTCTACCAGGAATTGAACAAGTCTGAGAAAGATGTATTACTTCTAGGTCTGCTTTGTGTAGCCTTTTACTCAGGATAGATGTAAACAATTTATAATCTGTGTTCAGGAGACCAAATGGTCTCAAATTATTGAAGCATTGTTTTTCTCCCTTTATATACAAAAAGATCACTATAGCTTGGGCAAACTTTGTAAAGTAAGAATTAGGTTGTAGCATTTCATTAAATACCTCTACCAAAAGCTCACCTAGATCTAGAAGAAAGGTTCTATAAAATTCATTGGAGAACCCATCTACGCCAGGAGAAACCCGTTTTTAAATGTTTAATAGCTTCCTGTATTTCAGCTAAAGAAATTGGAGCTGCAAACATTTTTGCCATTTCAGGAGATTGTTGGAATAGGATACTTTATTATATCCTGCCATGCTGTACTTGGTTGAAAGGCCCTACTAAACTGATCAGAAAGAACCTTTTGTACGATATCCAACATGCCTACATCAGACGTTTTTAAGACCCCTGAAGAATCATACAAGCCTTCCATCATGTTTTGTTCTATTTTTTTGCTTACATGCAGAGTAAGGATCTGTATATGGCTGTTTTCCATGCCAAATTTCATCACAGCTTCCAATGTAGCTGCATGTGTATACTGATATTGAAACATTTTTGACTTTATAATGTCAATTTATGTTTTAATCCTGCTACCCAATGAATTTAGAAGATACATTAATTTATAGAATTGATTTCTAAGATCTAAGTACTGTAAATATTCTGTATTAGATTTATTTGTCCAGTATTTTGTAAACAAACTTGTCTTCTATCATTTTTTGTGTCTGACCACCAGGTCCACCAATTGTCATACATGCAAAGGGCTGATTTTTAATCCTATGTCAGGACTGATATCCATTTTTATCTCCTCAGACTCTAATAATGATGAATTCAACTTCCATCTTTTATTCATTGATGGGAATTTTGGTGGAATATTTTTAAAACTTTTGTGACATATTAAAAGGAGATGGTCTGAAAATTCACAGGGGGATATTGTGAAATTATTAGCTGATAGAAGTTTTGATAAGAAAACACAATCTATTTGGGTAGTATTCTTTTGTATGTAAATCCAGAATCCTTTTGTAAAGGTCTATAATCATCAATAATACCTGCAGTAGTGATTATGTTTTTTAATGCATGAGAATCACAATATGTTTTCTTTTGTATAGAGTCCTTAATCTTGATGTCTAGGCTTCAATGCATATCTTCCCCCATATAACATGTCTAGATGTATGAAGAAAAGGTCTAATTTTATTAAAAATATGTTGGTGCAACTGGACAGAAGCTCAAAACAAGAATGAATCCCCACAGATTCACAATCACTCACAAAGATGAAAAAATTTTGCAAGACCAGGCTACTCCATCAGTGATTTTACTATCAAAGTATTAAAACACAATTTACAGAACAGTCAGGTACAGCGAGTCAGGAACGGGGAACATCTGAACTGAAAACGATCCAACTTTTAGACACCAAAGAAAAAGGACTCAATACATTTATTTATTTGCAAAATTTCACCAGGAAAGGCATATTGAGCTGCAGTAGCTCATTTCCAGATGCATCCTGGGGGGAGGGGAATACAGAGGATGTATGGAATGCAAGATACATAACATTTCAGAGTGATATAAATCTTGTTTGTGACTGGTTAGGGACTGTGCATGATAAGATGTCAAAAAGCAAGTCATGCCAACTTGGGCAAATCACAAAAGAAATTCATGCTCAGAAGTTAAAAATGTTCAAATCTTGATAGCTGCCATTTCCCCCAAAAAACTGTCAGACTTCAGAGGTTTACAACGTACAAAAGTTGTCTTGCATTAACTATAATTTTTTTTTCTCCTTTGCTTTATTTTCTTCACTGTAAAATCTTCAGAATCAATGTAGCAGTTTATTTACAGCCTCCCTGTGTATCTCACTTGCCCAGCAGTCTTGTTAGACTTGACATTTGTATTTCTCTTCATTATCCATCCCACCTGCTGCTGCATTAGCAGACAGAGTAAAAGTAATGTCACAAAATCAAAAGTTATTTATTCTGTTATGGCTCCATTGCTTTTGAGACCACTTCCTGTTCAAATGCTACTCGCTCTCTACACATGCTTTTAGCAACCTGCCCATGTGCTCTCTTTCTTCCACACATTCAGATCACAACTCTGCCAGTCACTCTCACTGCAGACCATCCCCACCCAGCCCCCACCCTGCTCCGGTACTTTGGCAGCACAGTTCCCCATGTTCATCAAAAAATTAATTATATTGGCATGCATCCATGACTGGTACTAGTTTCTCTTTTTGCTTTGGTTCTGATTTGGGTAACTTGGCACAGTCTTGCTTATTGTGCAGTGTGTTCTCAGTTTGGTCACACTCTCAGCAGTGGATACTTTTATGTGCAGTGTATCTTAAAAAATAGCCCACATTGACAGCAGATAAAGGTTCCCATTAGTTATGGCCTCAATATTTCAGGTGGACACTGGGATAGGGAAAGAAGAAGACACCTTCATGAAAGTTATATGCTGCAGTCCTGATACCGGGCTGTTTGAAGACCATCGTCCAGAGACAGGAATGTTTGAAACAGCAGTTCAAGAATATCAAGGCATAGTGGAACTGACAATTCTGCAGACATTCACCAATTTAGAACATATTGCTCTAAAAATCTGAAGTCACAATTGGAACAAAGCTTCCTTAGAGGCCTATATCATGGTCAGTCATGTGCCATGTGGCCTCCGCATTACCGAGCTGCCTGACGACAGGCAGAAAAGATCTCTGTCTTAATCTGAACTGGGTTTTACAAATAGACTCTATCTAATTAATACACTGTATTATTAGAGATTATACTGCTCAGCAGCCTAGACTCAAAGCAAAACTAAAAGCAGAGGAATTAGAATTGAACCAGTTTAAAGATCATCCTCTGTTCAAGAATCTTGGAGAGAAAAAAAGCTTAAGCAGGCTGTTAATAAACAAGAACACAAAGTGAAGGCAGTAATACTCAATAAATTCAAACATGATTGTGTTTCTTGTGAAAAGGACCAAGTACTATATTTCTTGGTTTAAACACAACAATAACAACAAGAGGGGCTGTAGTTGGAGCCACCCAGTTCTATTTTGAAACAAAACTGATCATCTTCTTCTTACATATCTACCAGTGACTCTGAACAGGAAATTCAGGAGAATTTTTAGACACAGACCTGGGAGAAATAACACTGGCCCCTGCAGGAGCCCTCATGTTGTGTCTTTCAAGCAAGAAACAAACAGACAAGGTTGGGGAGGGCATGGCCGGAACTTCAGGCACCCAGAGTGGGAAGCACCTGACCTAAGCAAGAAGCAGAAATCCCAGAAGTAAAGGTTAATAATATTTCTTCATAGGAATTGTCACAAATGGAAGTGACTCCTTAGCAAGAGACTTTACTTTGTTGGTACACAAGAAATACAGCTTTTGAACTTGTCCTAGTATTTATATCGTCTTACCAGTCGTTTAAATCTTAAATCTCCTTTTTTTATACAAACATACAAAATTGCCAGCAGAAACAGTCCTCATGGTCTAGCGAGTCTACTCGAGTGTGCAGCTATCACCTCATCTATATACTGAAGATGGGCCACTTAAGAGAGAAAACTGTAATGATTAAAAATTTAATAATGAAATAAAAAGGGAGGACACTATCACAGGAACTGGATAGTTTATCTGTGCAAAGTGGGGCTAATGGTACATCAGCGGGATGGTATGATACAGCCTTTCTGTGATCACAGAATGCTCAGGATATACAAGATGGATCCTTGGAAAACTTTATGATGCAGACATCAGATCACCTTGCTGATCGTCATCCACAGTCTACCTTCTGCCCGCTTCTAACAGGATAGTGAACTAGGCAACTTATGGGTAACACTTTCAAAGAGAACACTCTGGACATTAGTTTAAATGAAATGAAATGAAGTCTGCTTTACTTTCAGTAGCATGCTTTCCAGTAGCAGCATAAAACAAAAAAAGGAAAACAAACAGCTTGTGTTCAGCTTAACATACAATTCAGTTCAGTCTCTTTCTGTCTCCACGTGAATCTAACTGCAACAGAAACCTCCTTCCGCTTGTTCAACCTTCCCCCTCTACTGGGCTCAAGTATTGCTTGTCAACACTCCCTCTCCCCCGGAGAGACAGCCAGCAAGTCAAATACTCAGTGCAGTGAGATCTTAAAGGGCCAACTTTAAAACAAAAGCAGTTTGATATGAATCTCACCACAACCCTCATCAAAACCTGTGATGCCTGTGTTGCAGGGTTGTGAAGCAGTTTATAAGCGAAAAGAGTAAGACAGACATATACTTCATCACACAGCCATATATCCAATCTGTGGCAGTTTTTGAAAGGGAATGTAAGAGTGAATTTAAGCAACTTCTGGATACACATCAACAGGTTGAAACAATATCACAGTTTGACAAAGTCTACTAATAAGGGATCATCAGCAGTTGTTATGGACACTACAAGATATTTGACAAAGGTCCAACATCAGCTGAATAATTAGGATGTTAATAAAAAATAAATTCTGATCCAATCATGTATAAAAACAAGCATTTGTCAATGCCAAATGTTTGCTTGCTGGCATTGGCATTGGTAGTGTAGGAGTTACAGAGCTGCATAATAGGAATGGCAGTGAAGCATTGAACTGAAGCCAACCCCACCACCACTATGCAGAGACTGACAGGCACTGGGGTGTGCCTTTGGGTTGTCAGGCATAACGGCCACACCATTTCACCACACCCTACCCTGCAGACACTGTCAAGTGTCACGGTGTGCCTTGGGGTCTTTGGCCCTTATGCGTACACCATTCCATCAGGAAATATGGTGAGATGGGTGCGGTATAGGAGAATGGGGTGAACTTTGGGGCCGTAGAGTCCAAGGCATATGTCGATGCCTCTCACTGGCTGTGGGGTCTGGAATGGTATGAGCATTACAGGCAAAAATCCCAAGTCACACCCCTGATGCCTGTCATTCTCTACAGGGTGGGGCGTTATGGTCGGAAACTCTAACACCTCAGGCATTCATTGGTATTTTCACTCCAAATTTTCAACATGTTTTTGTGACCCCCACCTCATGAACAGTGGCAATATCAGTTTGTTAGCCAAAAGCTGCTTTTGCACAGCGACTACAGCATTTAGCACCACAAGTGCAAAAACACATTCCAAACAGGATGTGAAAAATGACAGCTGTACTGTTCATGGGGAGGTGTAAAAAATGGCAATGTTGCAAATCTGCAGTGAAAATATTAAAAAAACTGGTGAAGTCACAAGCGTGCATAGAAACTGTGAAACGCACACCCGTAATGTAATTAGTTTTGGGATTTTTAACAGCAGATTGTCAACACAGGCATTTTGGGACCTCCGATCATGAACAATGTCACTGTGATTTTCTTTATTTCCCACAGTAACCACGCATTTCTGTGCTGAAAGTGTGAAAACACATTTTGGCCATGTTGTGAAAAATGACAGCTGTACTGTTCATAAGGAAGTGTGGAAAAATGCCACTGGTGAAAATCTCGACTGAAAATATTACAAAGTCATGTACTTACGAGGGTGCATGGAAACTGTGCAATGCTCACTTGTAACACAGTCATTTTATGAACTTTTGTCACCAAATGTTCAACATAGCCATTTTAAGAGCTCTGCTCTAAAACAGTGTCACTGTGATTTTCTTAATCTGTCCCAACTATTGCTTTTGCACACTGACTGCACCATTGTGCGCTACTTGTGCGGAAACACATTTTGGGTGGGATGTGAAAGATGGCAGCTGTACTTCTCATAAGGAAGTGTAATAAAATGGCACTGTTGAAAATCTGGTGTGCAAACATTAAAAATCTGCAAACTTGTGAGTGTGCGTAGAAACTACGCACTGTGTGCTCCTAAAACAGTCATTTTTAGGAATTTTGTCACCAAATTTTCAACATAGTAATTTTAACACCTTTGCTCATGAACAGTGTCACTGTGTTTTTCTTAATCTGTCCCAAACATTGATTGCACACGCCAACTGTGCCATTGTGCGCTACTTGCGCGGAAACACATTTTGGGCAAGATGTGAAAAATGACAGCTGTACTGCTCATAAGTAGGTGTGGTAAAATGGCAATGTTGAAAATCAGGAGTGCAAATATTAAAAATTCCTGAACTTACGAGCATGCGTAGGAACTGCGCAACGCACGCTCGTAAAATGGCCATTTTTAGGAATTTTTTCACCAAATTTGCAACATAGGCTTTTTGAGGGCTGACCTTATGAACACTGGCACTGTCTTTTCATTAATCGTCCCAAAAGGTGATTTTGTGCAGTGACTGTGAAATAACCCTTTGGGCCCGATTAACACCATGGCAGTTCAAGAATTCACGAGGAGGGGTCCGAAAAAACCCATGTTAAAAATGTGGTGCCAAAATTCCAAAAAAATACCTGAGATATGCAGTAAAGTTGAAATAACCGTATTCATTACATTATACAGCTTACCGGCATTTCCTCAGTTCGCTGTCGGCTTTGAAGAGTCCAGATGTGTTCCTGGTCCACCAAAGCTTTTGTCGTGCCGAGCTCCAGAGGTAAGTATGGGGTGAGAGGGGTGTGGGGAGGCAGGGTGCGCAGTGGGTTGGTGCGGGTGGGCTGGGAGTGCGCCAAGGGAACATTTTCTTATTTACAGTTTTTTTTTTTAAGGAAGATGGCACGGGACATTTTCCACACTGGGGTGGGCTCCCAGTGTGGCAGCTAGAAGGCTGTTTGGGGGCTGGAGCCAACAGAGGACTGGGCACCTCCATCAGCCATATGGACTTGTGCCATGCTGCGGTGGGCTCCCAACATGGCAAATGTTAGGCTGTTTGGGGGAGACTGGAGCCAACAGGGGATTGGGCATCCCCATCAGCCATACAGACATGTGCCACACTGGGGAGAGCTCCCAGCATGGCACCTGGAAAGCTTTTTTTGGGGGGTTGGGCGTGGAGCCGACGGGGGATTGGGCGCCCCTGTCGGCCATACAGTATGTGCATGTTGGGGTGCGATAGCACACAATATGCTAAGGCAGGCATAAGGTAGAAGGGGAGCTCTGCTCACTGAAGCAGAGCTCTCCCTTTCAACTGTATGCCACTGCATTTTCAACTGCTGTCATAGACAGCTGGAGCAGTGATTGAAGAACTGTGACAGCACCTGCGAACACACTGACTGAACTGGAAGATGCTGACACACCTCCGAAAACTCAGATGATGGCACTATGTTTCTTGCATATGCATGCAAGCAAACATAATGATACTTGTGCTTTTTTTTAGAATCTGTGGTGGCAGGTGTTATACCAGAAACATCAGAAAGCATCTTACTGTAGAACATCCTATTAGGGCAATCTTATATTTAGTCCCCAAAGTCCACAAATGCTTACAAAATCCCCCAGGACACCATATTGTGGCAGGGACTGGGTCTTTAACAAAGCCCCTCTCCAAACTAATGGATGGTTACATAAAGGACATTGTCTATACTTTGCCATCCTATGTCCAAGATACTGGACATATTTTGGCAGTTCTGGGGTAAATGTGAATGGATACAAATGAGTGGCTCATGTCACTTGTCCTAGAGTTGCTTTACATTAATATCTCCCATTCTGGGGGATTGGGAGCACTCCATCATTTTTTTGATACAAAAACTAATTTTGAGCCACAGTTTAAAGATTATCTGACAAATTGTGCTCATTCTAACATCTAATTGTTTTGTCTTTTAGGACCAGTTTTGGTTGCAGATGAACGGTGCCACCATTGGATGTACCTTTGCTCCAAATTATGCAAACTTATATCTAGGCAAGTAGAAAACAGAAAGTCTGTAACATGGAGGTCAAGTAAGGATTAACCCACGACAGAGCGTGGGTCTACTAGAGAATCAATCCATGCCTGGGAGTGGGTTCCAACCACCCAGGCATGGATTAATTCCCTAGTAGACCCTCACCATGGAGTGGATTAATTCACTTGTAACATGGGGAAGAAGAAGGGTTTGGCTCACTTCTTTGAATGACTTCTTTCCCATGTTACAGGTTTGAAGCATTAACTTTTGCTATGATATGTACCACTCGCAAACGTCCACTTGTACTTTCTGTGTGAGGGACATGACTAGGACTATGAGTTGAGAGCAGAACATGACAATATATATATGGATGCAATATTGAGATTTTTACCTGACTTTTATATATATGTGCTGAATAAATCCATGCTGCTGCACTCATTGAGGTTCCTCTTTCTTGGTTACATTGGTGGTCTTCTCATATTTTCATTCTTTTGTTGCATGATATGATGGCATTGTAAAATGGGGAATGGTTGTATATAAGGAGGCGTGGGCATTCATAGGATGATTACATGGGGAAACGGGCCATTAGTTGCTGGAATTATTTTTTATGTGATATGTAAAAAACATTGCTTTAGTAATGCAACAATGTTTGCTGCTCATTTTTGTAACTTTTTCAGTTATTAATGGCTGGAACAGAATACGTCACTTTGCTGTGTGTATGGGCGTGATCTCGGGTGCATGTGTTGAAATACCCACTGTCAGGTTCTCTTGAATACTATGGAATACTGAGGACACATGAACTGCAACAACAATAGTAATTGCAGAAAGCATTGTTTATTATTAATTCAATGTACATATTTTGCAAGATATTACCAAATACAGGGAAGTAGAAAGGGGGCAGCTGGAGGAGGGGAACGTGCAGAACACTACATTTACCTATTAAACACACATTTACCACTACAACAACCTTAATGGCGCAAAACATTACTGATATTTCCTTACTTAATCTAACATATATAGTTTTCTATATATTACCAAGATGCAGGCAGGGGGTGGGGGAACTTGCTGAACAGTGCCTTAAACTACATAAACAAGTGAAATAAATCAAGAGACATATTGGGTTTATGTAGAGGGGTTGAACCTGGGACTGGGCCCCTGTTTAAAACTGACAGGTCTGGTGGGGTTGGAGCAGGTACTCACACGAGAGAAATTGTTTCTATGGTACTGGACTTTACAGCCCTCCAGATTTTTGGGTTAAGAAATAGGATGTACTTTCCCTAAAAGGAGATAGTTCAGCTAAGGTGCCACTAGTCTCTGTTGAGTAATGTGTTAATGTCTCAGGGTAAAGAATGGTGATATCCACTATGTTTATGATAGAATATTTATCATTACTAGTGACCCTGAGACAGAGCTTCTGAAGATGGATGGGCAGAAGCTCCATCCCTTCATGGGACAGGAAGGTGGTAAGCAGTCTGCAATAACCGGTTCCCTCTCAAGGTGGGGGATATGTGACAGAGACATCCTGCCACTCTTGAGGACTGACCTTTTCTTAAATCTGTTGCAACAGTTCTTCTATTTCTTAGTCTAATCTATCCTTTACAATTTCTAGTCCATAAGCTTGGCCACCTATGGGCACCCCCTTCCCTTTTCATGACTATGCTGTAGTGTCCTCTTTAATTTTCCTTTTCCTTCTCAGGTCCTCATACAGGGAGGTTATTGTGATGACCTCCAAGCATATGTAAAACAGGTTGTGTATATCATTGTTGGATTTAGTATGTAATAGCACTATGTCATAAAATACCTTGATGTATATACCTTATGTTTATGAAACCTGTAAATGTTTGAAAATACCATGGCACTAGGTGTTTTTGATAAAGGTAAAAGAACTAGGAGACTATTATAAAAATTAAGTTAGTTGTGCTATTTAAAATGGAGGCAAATTGCTGTAAACTGAAAAAGTCTGAAATTTCATGGTGATTTGTATATATACCATGATGCTTTGCATTATGGAAGTATGTGTGATGCTGTGTTTCTTTAAAAATTGGCTTACTGTCAATGCCATTTGGGGTAACCCATGTTTCAGTGCTTCTCCATTGAGGTTCTTTATCTTTAGCTTTTTTTTATTATATTATTTGAGCCCCCACCACCCAAGTAAACAAGTCCCACATAGGAGTGAAGGCTGAATCTCAACTACTGAGTTAGATCAGAGAACAGTAAGTCAGTAGGTGCTGGCTAAGTACAGAGGAAGGACATACATAGTCTGTTGCTGCAAACTGATGTCCTAAAGAAGGGATATACCATTGTTTAAGGTTATCTCCTGCATTTTGAATAAACATCACACAGAGATGGTGTGTTGAACTTGAGGTTCGGTGTCTGGTCCATCTGTTATTCCACAACCCCTCCACACAGCATATTACTACTATGTTGCGCAACAGAAACAAAAGAGTGGTGCTGAGATACATCAGCAGTAACTCACATTTTTAATACTGTTTTAAACATGGGGAACAGCATGTCATTTGAATATTAGCAACCATTTTTTCTGCAGGAGGTTCATTAGTTTGCTTCACTGTAGCAGTGGGACTATATGGAACAGAGTGGTAATGAAAATTGACAGCTCCATTGATGGTAAAATGGTGCAGATTAAAAGGATTACTTTCTGCAGTGGTGCTACTGCTGTGCTGCTACATTTCACTACTGTTACTATTACACACCTCTTATGGGAAATGTCTGTGTTTCTCTGTCAACTTGTCACTGTTACTGTCCACTGTGCTGTGTGGTTTCACATTGTCAGTATTCTATGTTGTCTTTCTTGTCTGTCCTGTGGCTTCTGTCTTGTGTATTTTCTCATTTCTTTCCAAGTCTACAGCACTGTGTGATAAAATATTCGGCCGCGTCTCCCAATCTTTGCTTGTTGGTGCCCAGAAGTTGTGCAGACTGGTCTCGCAACAATGATCTGCCACACTCATAATTTCTTGTGACACTAGTCCTGCTTGTAACAACAGCTGCACAGCAGTGCTCTGTGTTGAATGATTTGTGTATCTTCTACTTAAGCAGGCATCACAAGATATTTGAGGCATCATGTTGCCAAGATAGTTGATGCCCATTGACTGGCTTGTATGCCAATACTCCTGATCATCTAAGACATACTGTGGTTACTTCTTAGGATGTAGAAGAAGTGAAGAAGCATTTGGAGGACATTTTGAAAAGCATTTCTTGTACTGCTGTGCTGGGTAATGGGGATTGGTTGTATTGGCAAATAGCACACCTCTGAAGGCTTGGCAATGAACATAGAAACATAGAAACATAGAAGTTGACGGCAGATAAGGACCGCAAGGCCCATCCAGTCTGCCCATTTCTTTTTATACCTTATAAATGTGCCATCAGCCTTTGCTCTGTCAGTGGCCTATCTATTCATAGTCATTTGTATTGCTCCCTTATGCCTATCCCATGCTTGTTTGAAGCCCTGCACTGTATTCATAGCCCACACTTCTTGTGGTAAGCCATTCCATGCATCCACCACCCTTTCTGTGAAAAAGATTTCCTCACATTCCCCTTAATTGGCCTCCTCTAATCTCATGCTGGTCCTCTTGTCCTGCTATTTTCTTATATTTAAACATGTTAGACTCTTTCACCTTGTTTATGCCCTTAAGGTGTTTGAATGCCTCAATCATATCGCCTCTCTCCTCCTTTGCTCAAGAGTATACATATTGAGCTCCATTAATCTGTCCTCATATGTCTTCTGATGCAGTCCCTGCACCATTTTGGTTGCCCTTCACTGGACTGCCTCAATTTGGTTAATGTCTTTGTGAAGGTGTGGCCTCCAATACTGCATGCAGTACTCCAGATGGGGCCTAACCAGTGTCTTGTACAAAGGGATTATTACCTCCCTCTTACAACTTGTGATACCCCTACTAATACACCTAACACCCCCTAGCCTTACCTACTGCTTTAGAGTTCTGCTTGATGATTTTAGGTCATCAGTGATGATGATGCCCAAGTCTCTTTCTTCCTTTGTGACTGCTGTAACTGCCCTCCCAGCCTATAGGTGGCTTCAGGGTTTCTCTTCCCTATGTGCATGATTTTGCACTTCTTTGCATTAAATCCCAGTTGCCACTCTTCTGACCATTCTGCTAGTTTATCCAAATCTCTTCTCATTCTGCCCACCCCATCTGGATCATCTACTCTGTTGCAGATCTTGGTGTCATCTGCAAACAGACAAGCCTTACCCTCTAGTCCATCTGCAAGGTCACTAATGAAGATGTTGAAGAGGACTGGCCCCAGGACTGATCCCTGAGGTACCCCACTTGTGACTTGAATCTCTTCTGACTATATACCATTTACCACCACTCTCTGTTTTCTGCCCATCAACCAGTTTGCCACCCAGTTGACCAACTTCTGACCCACCCCGAGCCTACCCAGCTTATTTATCAATCTTCTATGTGGAACAGTGTCAAAAGCTTTGCTGAAGTCAAGGTAGGCGACATCAACTGCTCCCCCTTGGTCCACCACTCTGGTTACCCAGTCAAAGAAATCTATGAGATTAGTTTGACAGGACCTTCCTTTTGTAAACCCATGCTGTCTTGGATCCCAGCCCTATGGATTCCAGGTGTTGCACTATCCTTTCCTTAAGGAGTGCCTCCATAATCTTGCCCACTACTGAGGTAAGACTGACCGGTCTGTGGTTCCCCGCCTCCTCCCTGCTACCACTCTTGTGGAGCGGGATCACATGAGCCCTTCTCCAGTCTTCTGGGACCTCTCCTGTGCTCAGAGACTCACTAAACAATTCTGCTAATGGCTCTGCTAGTTCCTCCTTAGCTCCTTGAGTACCCTGGGATGTATGCCATCAGGTCCCATTGCCTTATCCACCCTGAGCTTAGCAAGCTCTTGTAGGACCCTTTCTTTTGTGAAGGGAGTAGTGCTCACCTCCCTCCCCCCTGTGTCCATGATGCTGAGCTGTGGGCCCTGCCCTACCTTCTCTTCAGTAAATACTGAGCAAAAGTATCTATTTAGGATAGATGCCTTTACAGGGTCCTTCTCCTCACATGCTCCATTTTCTCCATTAAGCTTAGCAATATCCCCTCTGGACTTTCTCCTTTCACTAATGTATCTATAGAAAGTCTTATCACCTTCTTTTACTGTTCGTGCTAGTGTTTCCTCAGTTTGGGACTTTGCCTGCCTTATTGCCTTACCTGCTTCCCTTAGGGCAGTTTGGTATGCCTCCCTATCTTCATCCCGCTGTGTTCCTTATCTTTCCTGAAGGCCAGCCTTTTGGCTCTGACCTTTTCTGCTACTGTATTTGAGAACCAAAGTGGTTTCCTTCTTCTTTGCACTTCCTTTTCTGTCTAACACAATGGATGTTGCTTCAAGTATTGCATCCTTAATGCTTGCCCACTTTGCCTGTACTCCTCACCTGTGTTTCTTTTGCCAGGGCTAGCTTAACTCTGTTGGCCATCTTATCAAAGTCAGCTCCTCTGAAGTCCCATATTTTTGCCTTGGAATGGGATGATTTAGATGTAGTAGCCAAATTGAACCATACCATGTGATGGTCACTGGCCCCCAGGTGACCTTCTACCTGGAGATCTGTGATCCCTTCTTTGTTAGTCAGTACTAGATCTAGGATAGCCCTGTCTCTTGTGGGTTGCTGTACCAGTTGTTTGAGACCCTCCCCCTGCAGGAAATCCACTATGAGTCTAGTTCTGGCAGATGTTCCTGCTGGTATTGACCAATCTGTATCCTGCATGTTGAAGTCTCCATTATCAGAACCTCCCTTTAGCTGTCATGTTTTGTATATCTTCTAACAGTAATGTGCTATGTCCTCCTCTGGTCTGGGGCCTGTAGACAACCCCAGTTCTTATGGCTGTCCCATTTCCTGTTTCCAGGGTGACACAGTTCTTCTGGCTCCTTATGTGTATTCTGAATTTCTGTAGCTTTGATATTTTCATTAACATACAGGGCCACTCCTCCCCCCCTTTTTGCACCTCGGTCTCTTCTGAACAATACATAGCCAGGTACTAAAGTCTGCCAAGTGTGGTTACTAGTAAACCACGTCTCACTAATTGCTACTATGTCCAGTTTAGCCTCTGACATTATTGCCTGCAGGTCTGGGATCTTATTTCCCAGGCTGTGAGCATTTGTGTACATGATTTTCCATTGGCCATATTTCTGTGTGTTAGTTGTTGGGTGAAGTTTGGCATTACCCCTGTGCGTCGTATGGGGAGACAAACCTTTTTTCTTACCTGGTGATGCAAATGAATGGCAAACATGCTGAATTCCTGTTTGACCACTAGCTGAGGGGAGAGGGGTGTTCTTCCCATTCGACGTATGGGGTGCTGCACCCCTCTCCCCGTTTGCTAGTTTAAATATTCTACAAAGATGTCAAACTTCTGCCCCAATGCACTGACTCCCTCTTTAGTCAGATGCAGTCCATCAAATTTAAAGAACTTTCACTCCCAGAACTGTTGCCAGTTCCCTACAAATCTGTGTCCTTTTTCCTGGCACCAGCCCTTGAGCCACGTGTTTAGCTCCCCTATCTCCCCTTCTCTGACCTTCTGTCCATCTGCTCCCCTCTCCCAGACTGGCAGGATCTCAGAGAAGGAGATGCCGGATGAAATAGATGATAGTTTGGCACCCAGCCTAGTCAGGTGTTCCTTGGTCTCCACAACTGACCGGCTGGCGAGATCATTAGTCCCTATGTGTACTAGGGACATCAATGTTTTCTCCTGCTTTGTGAACAATTTATAATGCGGTCAGTGTCTCTCCATGCTGATGTACCTGGGAGACATCTGACCATCACCCTGGCTGGAGATGAGTATCAACTCCCCGAATCATGGAGTCTCCTATGATCAGAAGTTTTTTGGATTTCCTTTTTGCTTGTTTTGTTTTGGTTCCTGATTTGGGTGAGTTTTGTTGTGCTAGCTCCTGTGCCGAGTGTCCTGCTCTGCAGTGTCTTCTGCCTCTTTATTTGATTTCAGAGATAGAGGCAGATACCTGTTTGTAGTGTTTATATGGTTTTTGGAGGTAATGTGTTGGAGAGCAGAGAGTGATGGGGCACCTGATTTGCCCCTCCTAACCACCTGCCAACCTCCTGGACCAACTACCCTCTGCGGTCGAGGTTTTTCTGTTGGATGCTGGGGAAATGGCGGATGGTTCTTATAATGTATTTCCTCTTCAATATGAAATTTGAGGCATGCAACCTCTGCCCATGCTGCCCGGAGCTGAGCCCTAAGATCTCCAAAGGCCCAGCATGTAGGACAGTGTCCTAAATCCTGTAAGACTGTCCTTCTGAAAATTGTTCCACAGTACCTGCAGTTAATGAAATCCATTCCAAATAAGTTGCTGGGTTTGTAACCTAGTCAGAGCAATTAGAAGGAAAAAAATGCAAGTAATGGTTTAATTGTGCTTTGTTTAACTTGTTATAACAAGTTAAATTACTAGTGCCCCTGTAAATGAGATCACTTTTGAGGCCCCACTGATCCGCCCCTTCCTGCTCTGCCACAGGAAATGTCACAACTGTGGTACCCTATAAAAGGAGTGTAGCGTGGGGTGGTTGGGATGGGGATGGGTGGCTGGGCCCGTCCCCTGCCTAAAAAGAAGAACCACGGACGAAAGAACAAGGAGGTAAGAGCAGAAACAATCAGTCAACAACAAATGCAGTAACCCTGAAAGCTTATCCTAATGTTAGATAAAACTGTAAAACCTGTAAAGCACCACCTGTAATAATTTCAGAGAAGATATACGCTGTAAGAAACACTTTGCTCCAGAGAAAAATAAAGCAGTAACAGAAGATATACCTTGCAAAAGACAATTTGAATCAGAAGATTACAGCAGTAATCTGTTAGCACACACCTGTAGGCACACCTTTGTAATAATGCAGAAGAAGGTATACCAGCAACAACAATTTGAATCAGAGAAAAAATAAAGCAATGAAATGTTAGCAACAAACAGTAGCAATCCCTGTAAGTAAAAAATAAAAACACCACCACACAGTAAAACTGCTTAGCCAAACTAAGTCTTAATCCTTTTCCCTTGCTCTGGTAAGTTTCTCTACTCTGCCTTTCAAGCAGTCTTAGAAGGAAAGAGCTCAGGTGAAGCTAGGTGCCTTGGCCAGCAAACCAAGTCTTCTACCTCCAAGATATCAACTAACCTGACTTTTTAACCCTTCTTTCTGTTGGAAATTACTGACAGTTTGCCAGCTCCACCCCACATACACACCTAATCCTTGGAAGAGCTGTGGGAGAAAAGCAATTAGCTCCTTCAATGTGAAGGAGACTGAAACACCTCTGAGACAACAAACCTTTTCAACAAACAAGAATAAAATAAAACACAGTGTCAAACAGTAATTTTGCTTAGCCCAATGATAAAAAGTCACAAAATGTAAGCTCCACCTGTAATACAGTAATTTCAGAGAAGATATACGCTTAAAGAAACACTTTGCTCCAGAGAAAATAAAGCAGTAACAGAAGATATACCTTGCAAAGACAATTTGAATCAGAAGATTACAGCAGTAATCTGTTAGCACACACCTGTAGGCACACCTTGTAATAATGCAGAAGAAGGTATACCAGCAACAACAATTTGAATCAGAGAAAAAATAAAGCAATGAAATGTTAGCAACAAACAGTAGCAATCCCTGTGAGTAAAAAATTAAAACACCACCACACAGTAAAACTGCTTAGCCAAACTAAGTCTTAATCCTTTTTACTTGCTCTGGTAAGTTTCTCTACTCTGCCTTTCAAGCAGTCTTAGAAGGAAAGAGCTCAGGTGAAGCTAGGTGCCTTGGCCAGCAAACCAAGTCTTATTGCAGCATTGTATTCTGTGCTTCCATGGTTCAACTGCGACTGCAGATATATCGGACCGCGGCTCACTGCGCAACACCATCTGGGAGTCTACTTTCATTTTCTTGCAAACAAGTCTTCAATGGTGTTCATTTATCTTAGTATGGTTTTTGGTTGCTTCATTGAAAGCAAGACTTACGCATTCTTTGCCACTGTCATCTTTGGTAATTGTAAATGACTGCTGATTTAATTTGGTTAGGCCTTCATGCCCATGTTGAGCTACTCCGAGTTGTAACTTGAACCACAGTCTTCACACAAGCCCATAGGCAGTCCCTGGACTAAGTTTCTTAAATGACCTTATTTGCTCTAAGTCACTGTCAGTAATTTTTGGATGGTGGCTACTGACATCATTACCAGATCGACGGTATTCTTTTAGTACAGCTACAAACAAATTGTTAGCAGAGACAAATGCAGGGTAAGCTACTATATTTCTATTACTCTGGAATATGATACTGTTAAATGTATGTTTAATCCAGCACAAAGGCCAATGTAAGAACTTACTGTGTAGTGATGGCCACCGACTGTGTGAACACTGCCAACAATTTCTCTTAAAATGCTAGCCAGCTGTGTGTTGGTAACTGTTTCGGTGTTCACATTAATACCTTTGGAAGAGAGCCAGTCCTCAAAGCCCATGCTGTGTTTTTATGTGTGTTAGGCTCATTTTTCTTATTTTCAAGGTCATCTAGGTCATTATTGCTCAATGCAGCATGAGGAGTATGAGAACTATTTAGTTTGTCATCAGAGGTAGAGGTAATACTACTTTTTTTCTTTCTGCCACTTGAAAAGCCCACATAGTCTTGGTCTGATGACTTTGTATCTGTTTCACCAATGTCTGACATATTATAATGAGCTACTGCTCTTTTAGTAAATTCTGCATACACTGGTGTTGACAGAGGCTCACTGGATTTTTTTCCTGAATAATGATTGCTGTAGATCTTCAGATGCTGGCTTACTGGTGTACAATTGTGTAGGCATACTATGCTGAGACACAGAAGTAGTGTGATATTCATATGCATTGTCAGGTGAAAAATAAGACTGTGATGGGATCTTATATGTTGCACACTGATGCTCTGCTGTACTTAAACTATGTGACTGTGCCTCTGTTCAGTACTTGCTGTTGACACTGGCACAGATGGTACAGATACAGAATGTGAGTTGACACTGGAATGAGGTATATGAGCCTCCTGCATGCTAGAAGAAGGACAGATGTGTTTATCTTCTTTAACAGGAGACCGTATTATAACAAATATGCTCTTTTGTATTAACTGTGTCTCCATTTTATTTTTATGCTGCAGCTCCTCAAGATAAAGCTGCTTTGCTTTATTGCAGCATTGTATTCTGTGCTTCCATGGTTCAACTGCGACTGCAGATATATCGGACCGCGGCTCACTGCGCAACACCATCTGGGAGTCTACTTTCACTTTCTTGCAAACAACAATACTTTCTGGTTTGCAGAACTGTGTGCCAAGCCATCTTTTTACAGACACACCACCCAAAACATTGGAAGACACTTTCATTATGAGCAGTGCTTTAACAAACCGCACATGAAACTCAATTCACAGAGAAACGCAGACTCTACTGATCTCGTCTGCTGTGGGACTGGATGACATGTTAGGACTGCAAGATCCTTTGGGTGGGTGGGTGAGTGGGTGGGAAGACCTTAACAGTGACACACAAATCAGAAGGAAACAGATCAATGCACATGCAACATGTACAGTATATAAATAGTTATTTCTGTGACAGAAAAATATTAACATTTGCCAAACTTTTCACTGCAATAGCAATTCAGACTAGCCAGCATGTAATCAGCATCACACCATTTATAAAACATTAACAGGACTACATTCTGATATAATAAACGTAGTTCTAGTGGCTAATGTGAGCACTACACCATATATTAATTCCACTGTGCCCATGCATTAATTGAGAATTAATTAACGGTTATCTGATGTTCTTTGTCCAATAAACCACAACTCTTTTTTTTCCCCATGTTACAATCCTTTTTACCATAGGACTGACCTCTGGAAACAATATATAGTGGACCTCTTGCAGGTGTGGAAAGGTGACAGGTGTTCAATGTTTTGAGTTTGTTTTTCTATTTTTGAAAATCATCAAAGTAAAATACATTTTAAAAAAGGGAAGGTGACAGGGAGGAGTTGGACCTATCTGCAAAATGGTTAACTCAAACTTGCATTTTGCAGTGAATGCTGATCTTAAGTGTATCACTTTTCTGGACCTAAGTATTTTCAGACTTGATGATAGTGCCATTGGTACTGATCTATATCATAAGGAAACAAATAGGAACACTTTGCTCCACTCCTCTTGTTGTCACCCGAGACAAACAGCAGAACATATCCCTAAGTCCCATTTCCTACTTACATGTTGTAATTGCAGTAATGATGAGGATTTTGAAAAATGCAGTAATGAAATGCAAAACAGATTATGGCTAGGGGATATAGGGAGGATGTAGTGATGTTAGCCAGAAATTCTACACAATGACAAAAAAACCAAAACAAGGAAGAGCTTCTGCAGGATAATGACAGAACTGAAATTAGGGAGCAGACAAATTTTAATTTTGTTTCAACATACTGCAGACAAAGTTCTCAAATTAGAAAGATTATCCTATAGACTTGGTCTGTTTTCAGTTCTGACCCCATTCTGAGAAATTATGCTGGCCATACACCTCGTTTTGTGTGAAAAAGAGCTGAGAAATTCCCTTGTACACAGTTTACAGTATACAAAACCACAGTGTACAAGGACTTGGCAAGCAAGTCTTCCATATGGTAAACCCCCTTGTGGTCACTGTAAATTTTGCCCCAGTGCCCTAAAATCCACAAGCTTCCCCATGGTGAATCTTAAAAAGTATTTTGAAACATACTGCTTTATTAATTTGATACTGTTAATGTAATCAATTTGGGTATCTGCAGTTGCAGGGCTTTTTAAGTGGGAAAGACATCCCACCTTTTTAGGTTATGCATTGGTGAGCATTCATCATAGCTGAGCTCCACTGTTAAATGGGACTGGAGCAATGCCCTCTCTGCACATATTCACTCTCAATTAAATGGAGAAATACACAGATTTTAAAGTAACAGTGCTAGTTAGTCAGAAAAATGTCATCCTACTTTTTTTAGTAGTAATGTATTCCTGATAATCTTAGATTCTTCATTTAGGCATTTTAAATTCATTCAGCTATTTTTAAGACAGTGTTTAATTACAAAATGTGTAATTTAAATGGAACTACAATAAAGATGGCAACTCCCAGCATCTTTTAAAAGTCTTCTCCCTGGAGGTCACACTTTAACTGCACCTACTGTTTTCATAATGCAGACATGTCAAGGTGTTGCCAGCACATGTTTCTGATAATCAAGAGCATATCACTACCCTGATCTGCTTATATCCATGATAGTGGACCTGGCAAAGGAGCAAGAACTTTAAAAAACTTTAAAATCCTCTCTCTTTCCTCAGGAGTGGAATAAAGTAAAAAGGGAATCAAATATATTGGTGTTGTGGTTTGTCTTAACTGCCAACTAAATTACTGACATTTTTGTTAACTAGTACTGCTGCTTTAAGTTTTGCAGTATTGAAAGAGTGAGACTGGTAAGAAGGGGTGGTGACTTAAAGCAACTCATTCTTAGACAGGATGTAATGTGAATTGTACAGCTGGGTGCTTTGCAGCCACCAAGGCTAAATGAGAGGCCTGAATTTGTTCCTTTCTAAATTGTTATCAATAATGACTGATAATGTTCAGAATTTGGTGTTATGTCTTTGATACTATGATGTGAAGTTTTATGCCTTCCTAATTTATCTTTGCTTTTTTTCCTTTTTAAGCATACACTAAGAATATTACAGAGCTGGTGCTGCAACCTTGTGAAACTTTATGTAGAGAAGTCCATGTTTTATATAGGACATTACAATTGTATATGAATTTCATATATAAGTAGTCATGTTGAACTTTGCTTCTTAAGTGATATTTTTTGCAGCAGTTTGTTTTTGTGTATATTGTACACCTATTGCACTTAGCACGAGTTTGTCATTTTCCCTTCATCCTGCATCACTAAAAGAGGTTGAAGATCTTTTGCAGAAACTAGATACTTGGAAGAGTGCAGGAGCAGATCTGCTTGACCCCTTCTTCCTTAAGATTGGTTATCACGTCTTGGCTGAGCCAATTACCCACCTTTTTAATCTATTTATCTTTCAGGGTGTCCTTCCCTCCATATGGAAAACTGTGCATGTTATTCCCCTTTCTAAATCCGGAGACCCCAGTGGCCTAAACAATTATAGACCTATTTCTTTACTCCCCATCCTGTCTAAATTGTTAGAAAAAATTGTGAGCTCACAACTAAGGAATTATTTGGAATTATATAATCTCCTTAACCCTTTGCAGTCTGGCTTCAGGCCATGGCATAGCACCATTTTGGCACTTGCTGAAGTTACGAAAGACTGGCAATGTGAACTTGATGCAAAAATCTTTGTTTGTGTAGTATTCTTAGACCTTAGCAAGGCAGTCAATACTGTTGACCATGACCTGCTTCTCTTTTCCTTCAGAAACATTGGACTGGACCACCTTTCCTTGAGATGGTTCTCTAATTATCTAGTTGATCGGTTCCAGCAGGTCAAAGCAGAAAGGGAACTCTCTCCACTTAAGCCCCTCCTGAGAGGTGTACAGCAGGGATCGATACTAGGCCCCTTGCTTTTCTCAATATATATTAACAGTATAGATGCCTGCATCAAAAATGCCAATATACATCTTTTCACAGATGACATGGTTCTTTACACCAGTAGACCTACCCTTGAAGCTGCTTGGAGTCACCTTAACAGGATTTCAGTCTTCTGCAACATCAGCTTCTTAACCAAAAGCTACTTCTAAATGCCAAAAAAACTAAGACAATGTTCCTCTCCCACCCTGCACCTTCAAGATATCCATCCTCACTTGGAACTCTGCCTCCAATCACCACCCTTCTTGGTGAACCTCTGGAGTATGTATCCAAGTTTAAGTACCTGGGGGTATAGATTGACCACAGACTCTCTTTCTTTACCACATCGAAGAACTGTCAAAAAAACTTAGACAGAGGTTGAGCCTGTTTTATGGGATTAAGCATCTTCTTACAAGAGGTGCCTCCTGGATTACATAGACTTTCTGTATAGCCAGGGCCCAGCTGCTGCACTCTCAAAACTGGACATGCTCTATCATAGAGCCCTAAGGTTTATCAATGACCTTCCATACCATGCTCACCACTGCTCTCTATACAATGCCATGGGATGGACATCTCTCACTTACAGAAGACAGAGAAATGCCTCCCTCTGGACCTTCAGATCTATCGCCAAGAAGCTACCTCATTGTATCTTGGATTGTTTTCCCCTAAGCGTGTTAGGTATGTACATGCTGAGAAGTGCCTCCTATATGTACCTGGCAGTGCCAAAGGTCAAATCATGCTTTGGTAGGGCTTCCATGAGCCATATGTTATCTGTGTGCTGGAGCACACTGCAAAAAACCTTGAAATTGGCCCACAGCATCAACATATCAGCATGTAAAATTCTCTATGCGCACTCATTTAAAGAAACCTGCAATTGTTTCTCCTGATCTCCCCCTTCCTGCCTCAGTGACTTGCTGGCCACCTTTCTCATGACATATTACAGTACATTTACTACCCCATCTCATTGACCCCTTCTCCTCCCTCTTTAACCTTTTCATAGCATTCCTTTTTTTGCTTTTCCTTGTGTAGCCTGCTACCTTACATAGGTTTCAGTTGTCTTAAAGTAGCATACCTCTTGTTCACATGCCCCCTACCTCCCTGACCCTGGGACTCTTACCTTACCTTCTGCCTCTCCTCACTCCCCTTATCTGGTGTATGTCCTTACCCATGGCCCTGGTATCACTATTTGCTGCTATGACACTTATGGGTTCCCCTGCCTACCCTCCCCTTCCCTCTTTAATCTTCACAACTCCCTTCCTTTTCTTATCAGCTTCCTAACTTCCCTTGTTGCCCCTCTTGCTCATGTTTGTTCTTCTGCCTTCACCACACAATAGTGTCCAATCTTGACTATAACCTGCATTTAGCTGCTCATGTGTATATATAGTATTCATGCACTACCACTATCATTACCCTGTGTATTATATTTAGCCCTGACTATGTTGGTTACTTATTTAAATATTGTGTGATTTTATTGTGATCAAAGTGCTGTGTATTTTTCTTGTATCCTGTCCAGGTCCATCTAGCAAATGAGCTTAGCTCAATGACGTTCATTTGGTTAAATATAGATTCTGATTGATTGATTGACTGATTCATATCTGTGGCTGGTGCTATTTTTTTTTTTTTGGCTTTGGTTCTGGTTTGGGTAACAGCACAGACTCACTGTGGAGCAACTGTCTTGTTGTGCAACCTTGTAACCAACAGCATTCACAGTCCCCATCACACAATTAAGATTAAATTCAAGCTGCAGCAACAAGGATTCTGATCACCCAATCAATGCATTTGATAACTAAGCAACTGTCTGCTGCATGTACTGTAGCTGAGACATGCTACATTTTCTGTTTCACTGAAAAAAGAAATCTATTTGCAAAGTTACAGTTTTCTTACCTTTGTAGAACAAGAGAGGTAGGCACTTACCAAACCAATGAGAAGGATATCTGGATCCAGAAGAAAAAAGTGCAGGATTTTCTTTGTTTCTGAATTTCATACATGCCAAAAACACTGGGCTATAACCCTCGTAACTAGATGTAGCATTTCATCTCCCTGCCAGATGCTTTGAGTCCACTCTTCTGGGAGGCGAAACACTAAGTTCAGCTACAGGGGGGTTTACTTGTATTTCAAGTGCTCAGCAGTGGCTGATAATGGATGTGCTAATATTTCATTACAATTTATTTAGTTATCATCTTCCGATGCTTTTGCAGCTGAGGAAAAATTAGTAGTGTTGGTGGGGAGAGTGAAAAGCCACACGATTTAAGGTACAAGATGAATGCTTATGGGTATTACACTTCTATAGATACTAATTAAATTATGGGGACTAATACCAAAATTCAGAAAAAGTGCAAAAAATGTTTTTTTATTTTATTTTTTAAATCCATTATGAAATTTTACGTCGATATTAAAAAAATATATCAATGTGCTTTATCATTATGGAAAAGTAAGTTTTTTGTGATGTAAACCTATATATTGATATAGATAAAAAACTGCCTGTTTCTTATATTGATAATATAATTACTACTGTTACATAATAATAATATAATAATGATACCGTTTATTAATGCCTGGACTCCAAGCTTTCATTAAAAAAATGTCTTTTCTAGCCCAACATTTCTAGAGTTAGACCTTGCAAAATATATTTTCTTTAAAATGAGATCACTTTGGAACTGTTAGTGCTAAATACTTTTTTTATTAAAGTTTAGAATTAGCTAAGCAGTTATATCATTAACATTTCTCTACAATAGCCATATATCAATATAAAAAATGTAAAATATTTCCTAGCAATATAAAAAAATAAAATTATTCACTGCATTTTTAAAGTCCTGTTATTTTGAATATATTATATCAACATGTAAATGCATGTAGGAAAACAGAACAACTCTATTAGCTGTTCAAATTGTACAGCCTTCAAAATGTACCTTCAAGTGTTATAAAAAATATCACAGAAGATTATTTTTGGAAATGCTCAGAAAATACTAGTGGTTGTTCTGTCTAAAAATAAACACATTCATTTCTAACTTAGTTTTTGTTGACTGGGATAAGAAGTATAAGCAATTCTGCCAATTTTCAGCCTCATCCTGTGGGAAGGGATACAAATTTAAAGTAACATATTAAATCAGGATAAGCTGTTGGTGTTTTTGTTTTATTTTTTTTTGTTGTTGTTGTTAATGACTGGGAGAAATTTGGCAAGGACAATAGGAAAATTCTCCTACTCTTTTTGAGAAGTGCCATAGGATCTTTAACATCCGCCTGAACAGGAAGAAGGAATCATAGTTTAGCAACTCATCCACAAGATGGCACATCAGGAGTGCAGCACCTCCCACATATTGCAAATAACCTAATTAATGCTCTAGTTAAGGTTAAAGCCACAAAAGTGGAAATGTGGCATTAGGGTTCCAACCTTCTTTTTACCCACCCTGCACGCAGCAGGTGTCAGGTGGGCCTTAGGTTGTCAGCCCTAACACTCACCAAATTCCATAAGTAAATAAGCTGAGATGGGTACAGTATAGGAGAATGAGGTGAGTGTTACAGGTGATAACCCCAAGGCACCCCAAAGCCTGTTGGTGTGTGCAGAGTGGGGGTTGGGTGTTATGGTCGGAAACCATAATGCCACATATCCCTACATTTGTGGCTTTAACCCTAACTAGAGCATTAATTAATTTTTTCAATTTATTTACTGACTTTTTGAGATAGTATAATTGGATCCTTATTTGCCTGCGGGAGTGCATGGCCCTCTGGGCCCTGTACTCCCATCCCTCCATAGATGTGTGTGTGTGTGTGTGTGTATATATATAATATATATATATATATATATATATATATATATATATATGTAGCTGTGTAAGCACAAGGACCTCCGGGTTCTGCACTTCCATTTATAGAACAACAGTGACCACATTGTCAGCATACCATTCTTGTTACCCCACCTCATGTACCCAGTACAGAACATTTTGCAAATCCCCACCAAAACATAATTCAGCACAACTACAATACCATTCTGCACCACAGCTGTGAACACACATTTTGGCTATAATTTGAAAAATGACAGCTGTGACATACATGAGGTGGGTAATAAGAAGGCTATGTTGAAAATCTGGACTAAAAATATTAAAAATGTCCAAAGTTATGAGCGTGCATAGTGAAATTGCAACTAATGATCATAACTTTGCAATTTTTTCATAATTGTGACCCCAAAGTTTCAACATAGCTTTCTTATGATTCCACCTCATGCACAAGGTCAAGAAAAACTGCCAAATCCCACCTGAAAGGTGATTGCACCAACCTTTTGGGTGGGAGTTGCATAATGACAGTCATACTGTTCATGAGGTGGGTTTCCCAAAAGGCCATGTTAAAAATGTGGGGTTAAAATCTCAAAACAATGGCTAAGTTATGCTTAAAAGTTGAAACCCCATTGAAATACATTGAACCACATTTGCCTTAGTTTCTCATATTGCAGTTGCTGGTTCCAGCAGCAAGACATGTCTTTGATCAGAGAGTGGATGTTGAACCTGGGACTTGTTTAGGTGAGTGAAGGTGTGTGGGGGTGTACTGGGGTGTGTGGGGTGGTGGGTGCTGAGTGGGAGGTGGGGGTGGGCTGATCCGGAAGGGGCCAGTTTATTTTTGCAGGTTTAAAAAAACATTGAGAGACTGTTTTCTTTATTGCAGGTTTTTCTTACAGTGGGAAGGTGGGGTGCCACTAGACACCAGGGAATATAAAATTGAACAATGGGGATGGTGAGCGGCAGGTTGGGGTGCCACTAGACACCAGAGAATGGACTGAATAATGGGGATGGTGCTCGGTGGGTGAGGGTGCCACTAGACACCAGGGAAATGGGCACAACAGTGATTGGTGGGGGGGTGCCACTAGACACCAGGGAATATAAAATTGAACAATGGGGATGGTGAGCGGCAGGTTGGGGTGCCACTAGACACCAGAGAATGGACTGAATAATGGGGATGGCACTCGGTGGGTTGGGGTGCCACTAGACACCAGGGAAATGGGCACAACAGTGATTGGTGGGTGGGGGGGTGCCACCAGACACCAGGGAATATAAAATATAATAAGAAGGATGGCAATCAGAGAGTAGGGGTACCACTAGACACCAGGGAAATGTGTAAAACAGTAATCAGTGGGTGGGGGGTGCCACTAGACACTAGAGAATATGAAATATAATAATAAGGGATGGATATCAGAGGGTAGCAGTGCCATTTGACACCAGAGAGATGGGGAAAATGGTGATCAGTGGGTGGAGGGTGCCACTAGATACAGTATACTTATGATAATAATATACTGTCAATACATAATAAAACAAGCCTGAAGACCCATTTAAAATGAAACTGTAGTCTCACCCTGAACAGTGAATAACTGAGACAAGCTGACAGGCAGTTTGTTATTCTGGTGGGCGTGTCAATGTGTCTCGCAATGTATGGATGTACTGCTTCAATCTGTACTACTATTAGTTTAAATAAAAAAGGAAAAAAGAACAAAAGGAAAGGAAAGATTATACTGTATGTGGACATGTATGATGAGGCCAAAATACTACAGCCATTTAGGCACAGTTCCCACTCCCTCACTCACCGCAGAGTGACCCAGAGAATGCCACATGACGATAACAATTCATCCAAATCCACTGTCAAGTTTAGTGATATTTCATCCTCAGGCAGCATAATACTAAGGATGCACAACCGCATCTCAATGAAAATCATGCAGAGGAATGACATTCATAAAACAATGCAGTCCTGTCAGAAGAAACGCCAAATGGAGAGATGCACAGCTTTGTCCCCACATGTCACTGCTTTTCACCTGGAATTGTGGGTGAGCTGTCCATGCAAGCTATGTTGGGCAAATGATTGCTCTTGGGCTAATTTTGAATTTCAATGTGAAGTTTAATAAAAATGTTTAGATGGCTACCTTTCAGAGACAATCTGATCAACACAGTACTCCAGTTATAACAGTTAGGTAAAAATGACTAAATACACTAGCTCTTTAAAAGTCCTTACATTTAAAACAAGCTAAGCATTACATTTTCATCTGTATTCCACACTATGTTATGTCTAAATTATGACTGCACTAAAAAGGCTCTGAAAAGGATTTTTGTTGTGTCCCAAATCTTTTTTTGTGACTCATGATCCTTTATCATTTGAATGAAAAACGATTCACAAAAAATGATCTTAGCAAGTGACGTAAAAAGATTTAAAATGTTACAAAACAATTCTAGGGGCTGTTTTGCCACCAGACAACTGCAGAATCCACCTAATGGAGTTGTAATGAGCAAGCTAAATCTGTTGGTGTGTCTAGAGCACCTAATTTTTATGGCTTTTCAAATTTAATTTTTTGAAAAATAAGAAAACAAGTTGGCAGCTCACAAAAAATATATTTTTTCTCATGGAAAAGGATTGAATCCTCAACAAAAAAGATCCTTTTCATGAGAAAAAATTCATTTTTCATTCCATTCATCTATCCTGGAGAGTGATATTCCTGGAGAACTTAAAAATTAAATAACTTTGCAACAGATTAATATTTTTCACCAAACCAATGCAAGGCAGTTATATGACCCAAGCTCTTTCTACTATAACATTTCACACCAAAATTCCACAAAATCTGGCACAAGGAGATGAGGAAAAACTGCAAAAAAGGGTGAATTGTAAGGTTTTTGTACTAGCTGGATTTCAGAATCTGCCCATCCGAACAAAACTTGACACATCAAGAGATTTACCCCACAAGACAGTGCATACCAAATTTTGTGTAAATCCATTGACTGGTTGCAAAGTTCATGAAGTGCACAATTTGAGGTTTAAAATTAAAGTGCCTACTCAACCCTAATTAAAGGGGCATAACTGAGCCCCTATAATGTGTGTGTGTGTGTGCGCACCACTTAGGGTTCCACTTAATGCCACAAATACTGCATTTGTGTCATCTGGACACAGTTGTATATTGTTTGTCTTACCTGATGATGGCTGTCTGTGGTTGCTTGTGTGGTCTTGTCCTTTTACTGCTTGGGGAGAGGGGGTGTGTAGTAAGGGTTGGAAACCCTAACACCACATTTCCCTACTTTTGTGGTGTTAAAAGGAACCCTAACTGGTGTATTAATGCAGTTTTTTGCAAAGAATTTGCTTTCTTTTTGAGATACTGAAGTAGAATTCTTTTCTTATTCATGCAGGTATAGGGCCCTGAAGAAAAGGAATGCTGTACAGCAAGGGAAGAGTCAATCAGTCTCTGGACCCTGCACTTTCAGGTGGTAATGGATGTCAGTAATTTGTGGGGCTGTCTGGTGGACTGTGGAACATACATTTCAATGTGGCTACAGACGCAGACCACAGGAACAGAACATGAAGCTCAGGGTAGTACATTTAGGAGGCACTTTTCACTCAGAGGGTGGTGAGCCAATGGAACAGCCTTCTAGTGGACACAGTGGACATGAAGACAGTACAGGCCTTTAAGGTAAGCCTGGACAAATGTCTGCTTATCAAGGAACTCTCCGGGTAGCCTAGGTAGGTAGAGAATCCCAAACATTTGATTACACAATCAAACAGGAAAGAGACAAGTGGCAGAAAAAGAGAGGACAAGATAGATTCTTGATTTTAACTCTCTCTGCACAAACAAATGGGATGGGGTCTTACACAACCCTATGCCATTTTGAGCCTTAGCATCCACACTTTTCCCCATGTTCCAGCACCCATGCCTCTTTACTTCGAGGCAGATACCTCAAGGTGAGTGCCTCTGCAACAGAGAATGGTACTCTTCTGGCAGCTGATCGCTTTTAACCCATCAGTAATACCTCACACTGTAACCAGTTAATACAGTGGCTGACTGTATGAATCTGCAATATCAGATATGCAAGCAGGTGGGAGGGGGGCCATTTAAAACTGTGCCCAATGTAATTTACAAGGGCTAAAAATAAGGACTGAACTGGCAGATCATTACTTTCTTAGACCAGCTCCACAAGCAATACAATGACAATGAAATCCAAAAATAATATCATATACTATAATAATCCTACATAGTAGAGTAGGTGTGCTCAAACATGTGTTGAAAATGGAACTGTGAGCAACTACACAGAAACATAAACTGCTCAATTAGTATATCCTCTGGGTGATAGAAGATAATGTGCAAGTGCATAGAAAAAACACACAGGGAAACACCATAGAAAAGAGGAAAGGGGTGGTGGTGTGTGAATACTGAGTGACAACACCAAAGTAAAGTAAAACACACACACACACACACACACAGAGACAACAGTATACACCACACAAAGCTGGTTGGAATGAGTATGTTGATGACAGTGGGTAGGCGAGGGAAATGATGAGTGTGAAAATGAAAATAGTAATGAATAAGAAGTAAATAATTAAAGAATACAAATTAAAAAAACAGTAGAGAGAGGGGACACAAAGGTAGGGCTGGGGTACATTTACAGCACCTGATGACCCCTCATGGGTATCCCATGATAATAGAGGGTAAATAATCATGACTACAAAAACATGAATCAAATATGGCGAAAGTATTTTTGGTGACCGCAAAATATCAGCGCCCAGACATAACAGTGAATACTGTTGCATACTTCTTTACAAAAACAGCAATTGTTTAAATCGCAGTTGTGGAGCTTTTCTTACCATGCCCACTATCACACACATTGCTTCTCACCCCTTGCTCAGCACAGCTCCCTGTAGGTGTCTCCCACCTTCCAGGTCTCTGTCAGCATCATTATCATCACGGGATACCGGTGGGGAGCTATCAACCAGAGATCATGCTATAGCTGCCTGCTATCCAGCACCTGTTTGGGACACCAGAACTGCAATCCCTGGGGTATAGGGGGTTGAGGGAGCTGGCAACCAGGTGATGGCAGACTGGACACCTGCTCTTCAAAAGCCTGCTTCACCAGCAAGTACAAGCGGGAGCACCACTTGGACATATTCAACATATTTCTCTCAGAATAAAGGACTTTACATTCAGGACTTATGGTAAGGAATCTTTTTTTAGTGATCTGGTGAAATCAGTCTACATTTGGGGAGTCCATCACCTCACAGCAAGTAATGGTGTTGTCTCAAGGATACAATTGGCTAAATTATTTACTATTATTGGAGCAAGACAGGTACTGGGTAAGACAGTGGGAGGTGATGGGGGGGGCTAAAGGAGGAATGCTTCCCTGTGTGTGCGAGACAGACAACGAGAAGGACCCAGCATTAGGGGTGGTCAAAGTAGAACTCAAAAGGTAAACCAATCTGAAAATCAGAGTAAAAAGGTAGAAAAAAAACAGGGAGAGGAGTTTAAAAGTGGAACTTGAATTCACTAGCTCTTTAAGGTCAGGAGCGCTTGTTATTAATTAGATGTACTAGTTTTGCAGGGATCACTATATTTACACTGGCGCTATATTTGCAATAGCAATTTTGTGCAGGCGCTATTTGTTGCTTCGCCAAAATGTATGTGCTATTAAATCAATCGCGATTATTTTTTCACGATTTTCACATGGAACCCACTTTGTGTGGTATAACAAAATCATTTTAATGATGTCATTATACAAAGAGTGTGGTCTGGCATGATGATATTCTCAAAAAGTCAGAACTGTCACAGCTGTAAAAGGGGAAAACAATAACTATGCCTTATCTGATTGATAGATTTGAGTATGGCTGGTAGTAGTATGAGTTTTCACTAGTCCCAAACTAAAAACAAGGAACTTTGAACTGCTTAGCTACGTGACAGTTCCAATGATGGGTGGACTAATGCTTGTGTCCACATACCTCCCCCAGTGTTTCCTCAATCATCAATGAGGGACAAACACACAGGTGAAACAGAAAACTGATCCTTGGTCAGCCTAGTGATACAGTCATAAGTGTCAATTGATCCCTATTCTACCCCACGGTTTATGACGTGGTATATGCTTAGTGTGAACAATACTAATAGAATAATTCCATTACTATTTTATTATTGGAAATAAACTAATAGATATCAGAAAATTTGTACTTGTAAAAAGCATGACATTTTGCACAAAGTAACAATAAATGCCTTCTTTCTCCCCATTCATTCCATGATCTTGCAGAACTTCAAACATCTCCTTATTAAAACCTCTGCCAGGCAGTCATGCTTTTCTTACATGCTCACTCCCCTCTGAAATTTCCTCCCCAATTGACTTTCACCTCTCTTTCCTGACTAAATGCCCTGCTTCATGAGATCTTAGCTCATGCCAACTCCGAAACCTACCACCCTCCTTTTTACTGTCACCACCGTGCCTGTATTCCCTACTTGCCTGATTACCTCACACTACCTGGCTTTGAGATGCTTACTCCAGCCATCCAGGTCCCAGTCCATTTTTCTTTTTGTATATAAAATGTATGCTAGCCTAGTGCTGTACTGAGTTATGCCATGGTCACATCTAAAATATGGTAGTACCTGTTCCTAGTGTGTGCTCACTGTGTTTCCAGTTACATCCATTTTGTGCTATCCCATAATGCCACTGCATTCAGCTATAGTATATGTATGAACTGGAATTTCATTTCAGTTAGGTTTATGATATTATTTCATGTTTCTGAAATCACAGTAGCTGGGATTCGGGAACCAAATCCTGATCAGTTTTCCATGAAAATGTATCTAAATATATGAACTACATATTTTAATTGAATCTATTCACCCTGTGTATTTGGTAGGAGAGACATTTTTATTCAGAAACATTTTCCAACAGTTGGAAGATTTGCTGACTTGAGGATGGCTAAAAGGTCAGCAGACCATTAATTCAATGTTATCCCCCCAACATTGCACAGGATTAAATGTGTAGATCTCTGTTTCAGATATATAGTACAAACTATAAACTTCCAAATGTCTGTCCCTTGAGGACTAAGAGCCCTTTAGTTTAGTGTAGTCTGAACACATTTAAATTCAGGGTTCCCTAACTAGCTACAATAAATCTAGATTATAACACAGCAAGGACCCTAAGTGATGGGTAATGCAGCTTTATGTACCAGCACCAGTTTCTGATTGAGTGAGTGAGCAAGTGTAGCACCGGGTCACTCAGTACACAGTAGTAAACTATCAAGTCAGAGAGCTGTGCTTTGGGCTTGAATCTTTGCGCTTTCTGTCTCCACTGGCTGGTTTGGTTCTGTATCTCAGTTCCTAAGCCTTGATTGAACTCTTCAGCTTTCTCCTGCCCTCTTATTCACTACTGCTTTCATCTCCCTAAGCTGCTTAGTTTGCACAGACTTTCACCTTGGGACCAATTGGGATGGCATAAAAGGCACAATTAGATCTGTTGGGTGGGGTTGTCATACACCCTTCAATAGGTGTCAGATCCAAAGTAAAAAGGTATTGTCAAGTAAGGTGTACCACAATAAATATTATAGTTATAATACCTTAATATTAAGTGCAGCACTGCAGTTGTGCTTTATTCATGTGGGAAACGCACATACTGTACATGCTTCTGAATAATGTTAAGCCCATTTCTATGTCTTCCTGTGGTTTAATTGAAGACAAAAAATAAGTTATGCCTTTAAAGAATGCAATGTTGTGTCCCAATACTGAGAATCCCCCCCCCAACATGGACCTGGATACAGTTCCCAGAGATTGAGCAAGGGATAAAACTCTGTTAACGCAAAAGATGTCAGATATGTTTCTCAAAGAATTTATTGGAAAGGGATTTAAAGAAAACAAGCCATAGTTGTATTTTCCTCTCAGAACAACCTGATGCCTAATGTGCAAAACATGAAATCAGAGTTAAAATACATGTTTTTGCTTTTTTTTATCTTGGACCCCTACCACCCACCAATACACACACACACACACACACACACACACACACACACACACACACACACACACACACACACACTCTCTCTCTTCTCTCACTCACTCACTCACACATGCAGTAATTTGTACTGTTAGTAGCAGGGATCCAACCAGTGGGAGTTCTCTTCCACCAGGAACCATGGGGCTCCCTTTCCTTGAGGAGACCCTAGAAATGGTCTTTCAGGTAAGGCTCCACATGCAAGACTATCCTGCTCATTTTGAGTGAAACATGTGGCCTAAAGGAAGGGTGCATTAGTTTATAGCTGACTAAAATTGCTAGTTTGAGCAATGTAAGTACAGTATAAATGCAGACGGATGTGTAGAAGTTATATGAAACTTGAAGGATTGGGAGGTTAGGAGAGTATTGTTTACTTAGCTTAACAAATGCATAGCTTGTATTAAAGGACTAACAGCATAACGCACACATCTTTTAATGGGCAACCTTCTGACTGAATAAAACCCTTTAGCTCTATAGATGCAGGTAGGTGTGCAGACAGGTGTTTAATCTATTTACTGAATAAAATGGGTACTGTATTAGTGACTGGCAATGAGAATAACTTAATATTCCAGCTTACAGACGTTTTAAAATCTATTCTAGAGATGCAGATTCCTGCAGATAGTGCAGAAAGTATAGCTTTATTTACGAGACGCATTTGTTCAGGTGGTCAACAGTAAGGGTAACGGGTGCAGAGGACATGCTCCAAATCCTGCTCATGGAGTACAAGCTTATCTCTGCACAGTGGGCCTCATCCATGAGCTTGGGTTACCTATCCAACCTTTATGACATGGAACGCAAACACAAGAAAAAGGTTAGTGCGAGAGCAAACCTCCTTCACAAACCTTTCAGTTTATTCCATTAATACTTTTCTATTTGTTGATCAGCTTCTGGATTCACAGTAGTAAACTGATCCTTGAATTACTTTTGAGATATTTGCAACTATTGTTCTCTGTATCCTTATTTTCATAAGTGGTAGGTCAGTTTAGATAGTGTGATGTTGGCCTGGTGATGCTGCTAAGCCTCTTCACATGTGCTGTTGCACACTATCCTTTGCCTTGTGTTCCCAGGTGATCCTGAAAGCATTCTTGAGAGAAGCCCTCAAGCACTAGGTACTCATCATCCAGCAGGAGATGCCAGCTGCAGTGGCAATGTGGCTACACAATGGTGCTTGCATGCTAGTCTACCTGGAGCTGAAGCACCTTATGTTCTGCATTGCTATGAGGATCTTGCTCGGCTTTGTGTCACACCGCACTGAAGGAGAGAATGAACGGTAGCTCCTGGAGGCATTCAAAGAATTGATTAGAAATCTGTTTTCCCTTCCAGTTGACATACCATTCAGCGGTTTATCCAAGGAAATTACTGAACAGAGTAGATGAGTTTCCTGTTGTCCAGTCCAATTTGAGTGCCAAATCTGCCAGGGTAGAATGGTATACTGTTACAGCACCAGGGCAGTGTCTGTGCTGACTGGATCTGTTCTGAAAGTTTATATCTCAGACATGTTGCCATGCCAATACTCGCAAGATCCAGAAACCCTATGCTAATTACAGCCCTGATATCTGAATGGGTTCCCTAAGCTCCAGTGTCCCCAGGATAACTTCTACAGTTTCACCTATACTTTAAGCCCACACTTAACACTGTCTTTTTATAGTAATTTGTTATACCTAATGATCACCAAAACATTGCTCTAGATCTTTTTATTCCCATGGTCCATGGCATACCTGTCAACTGCAGTCTACTTTGTATTTCTGGTTTGCAAACTAGAACTAGTAGTTTGAATCACTTTTCCTGGTTCGCAAACTGGAATATTTTTAGTTCAAATAATAGAACAAGTGGTTAAACCAGAAATCACTTGGGAGAGATTGTGAATGTGGAAAAATTATATTTTAGCAACTTTCACCTTAAACAGACTATTAAATCTTGCTTACAGAAAACATTTAACATAAGGGATGTTTTAGTTTTGCTAAAACTAACCCTTTGCACATGTTTTCAAACCTCAGTGTCAATGGAAATAAAGAAACAAGATGGCAGCCATCGCAAATCAAAAAAATGTGGTTAGTGAGAACCATTTTTGGTTTCTGACACATCAAATTTGTGAACCAAAAATCAATCTCACACACCAGAAATTTCTGGTTTGTATGCAGTGGCTAACTTTTAATTCCTTATAACTCAGGAAGCATTTAACATTTTTTCACCAAACCCTCAAAAGGCACTACCTCAGCATAGACCACATGTACCCTAAAGGTTTTGTGCAGAAATTCTGTACCATGTATTCTGTACATGAAAGCAAGAAAATGCAAAAAAAAAGATAAGTATAGGGAAAAATGTTATGTCATGTTGCCAGTGTTACAAGATATGGAAAGCTTTGTGATGGCAGCTTGTCCAGTTTTTGAGATATACAGTGGTCAAAAAGGGTAAAAATGATGTTTTCTTTCCCATAGGATAACATGGGATTTTTTAACATCATCTACAGATCACACATAATGAAAGATTCTTTTGTAATTCTCATGGCAAATGGGGTGTGTGCCAAGGGTGTACCTTTGGATGGTCTGGTGACAAAATATATACACATTTTTATATTATAATGACTTTTGTGACAGCAGCTGGATAGGCAGGTCAATCAAAAACAGTTCAAATGGTAAATATCCATTTGAACAGTTGATTCACTGTTGGGTTCTCAGACAAATACTGTTTGAGATATCAGCCATCTTGTTTTTCTAACAATTTTCAAAATAGTCTTGTACACAACTACTGTACCCTAAGGACAGCAGAACACCCATATTTAGGTTTCAGTGATATACTTAGTTAGGTGTTTGTCTTGCAAGTAGTATATCATCATGATTAATATGTGTTTTTCCCTGAAAATCATGTCCCACATCCTTCACTAAATAATACTGTTTGGTTTGTTATTTACTGTTCAAACTTTACTGTTCCAACAGTAAATAACCATTTACACTCATTAATACCTCAAACTTCACAGTAAAGTAATGTTTTACCTTTATGTTGTATCCCTGTAGGTGACCAGTAGCTGTGGAGCCATGCATTACCAGTCTCAGGCAAGCCTGAGCACCCCCTATTGTTCCACTAGCTGAGTTGTATTCTCAGGAGCCATGTGTAGGTTGAGAATGGAATTTTTACTAATTAATATTCATTTGTAAGGAAAGCCATGTATGACTGAACTACCATTGCACAGCAAGTGCTGATATGTTTGTGTGTATACCACTCTTTTGGAAGGGGGTCTCAGTATTGCCTTAATTGGGATACATTTACTGATGTCAGTGAAGCATCTATTCTCTCTCTTACTCTCTCTTTTTCTCTCTACTAAATATGAATTGGAGTGTGTATACCTGTATAAGAATTGCTGGTATTTCCATTACAAAGATGAGATGTGCTGCTGAAAGTAAAGAATCCAAGATATGAATGTAATCAGGTTTAAACCCTTTGTGCATCTATACACCTTACAGTGAACACTAATAAATGGTGACTAGAAACTGTACAGTTTTTGAGCCATTTAAATATGTAATTGAATGGAACTGTAGGCAGTTGGGGATCAGCACCTATTCTGCATATGAACGCACTGCTTTATGTTTTATAGTTTGTAGCAATGGCACGCATGACTAGTAATAGTAGGAAACCATAGATCATTCCCACAAACAGTAAGAGAATGAAAAGTAATGGTGCTGAAATATAAGGTCAAGTGGAAGGGGGCTTTAGCAATTACAAGAGAGACCATTATTGCTTCTCTTATAACCATCCATGCATTAGAGGGGCATTTTGAATGATCATGGGCAAACGTGGGACCATTAGACCACCAGAACATATTTTTTGAGATAAGGGGATGGCGATAGATGTACAAATTTTGATACACCTACTCCGACTCTTAGAAACAAAGTACATTTTTTTCTTTTTAAATATCTTGTTACCATTTATCCTCATCAAGTTCATACTTTTAAAAAACAATGCCTTCCTTGATAAACTTTGGAACTTCTGTGCGTTGCTATTCTTAGCGCCGAAGCATGTCATCAGTTTATTTGCAAGCTATAACTTTCTAAATTATGCAAGGACTGTAAAAGAGCAAAATAGGGGTTTAAAGTACTCTGTTTACAATATAAATCATCCAAATGCTGTAAAAGGTACTAGAACAGTCATAAGATTTCATTGATTACAGGCTATAAAATACCATACAAAATCTCACTGCACTAAGCATATTAAAGTGCCGATTTTTTAGCAATATTATCCACAAGCTAAGTAGCACTAAAACAGTCACAAATGTTCACTGATTAGAGGCTACATAAATTGCAAAAAATAAATCAATGATTGCACAACTCATGAAAATAATAATCTCAGACCTCACTCGATAATGAAGGGGGTGGGCAGAGAAAATAGAGAGTTATTGTTTGCAAATAAACTGATGACACTCCTGCATTAAAAATAGCATCGCACAGAAGTCCCAAAGTTCATTAAAGAAGACATCATTTTTAAAAGTATGAACTTGAAGAAGGTGAATAGATGCGAGATATTTAAAAAGAAGATGTGGACCTTGTTTAAAAGAGTTGGAGTAGATGTATGACATACTGTATGTGCTTCTTTTCTGTCTGAGCTATTAATGATTACAATTATAAGGGCATGGGGCAGAGCTGAATCTCCTGTATCCAATCTCATTTATTAGATTAATAATGAAGCAAAAGGTTTTTAGAATTGTGTAGGACAGTTCAGTATAAATTAGCAATGTTAATACTGCAGGTACATCTTTGTAATCAGTGCAAGAAAACTGAGTAGAAGAGATCACATTCATACAAACTTGGTGAACTTCTCTAATGTAAGTTTGTAAGAATGCAGTCTCTGCTATTTAGTTTTCTTTGGTATTTTCCATAGATTGGGAGCAACTCAGGCTTGATAGTAAATAAAGAGAAGTGTTCACTCCAGCCATCACACAGTCTGGAAAATCTATAAATGTGTTTTCAGAAGGATTTACAGTTAGTTTACCTCTCCCCATCCAATGCAGAGAATCCCCAACAAAATATCAAACAGTTTAGATCTCAGATCACAGGGTCAGCCTGCCCTGTATCTGAAAAGTTATGATTTAGTCATGGACTGTTCCCTCCTCCCTGCCCCACTATGCAAAAAGCACAAAAGCAGTCTCATGTTGGGGAGATGCTGAAAACCACATGATTCATGATGGGAGTGTCATTGCCAGTGCTGAATTCTGTCTCATTTCAAAACTGACATCCATCCCTCTCTTCCTCCCTCCCATCCAGCTCTACACCTGCCAGCTTTACCCTGAAAAAGCCACAATTCAGCCACTGTATGTTCTTCCCTCCTGGCTGCACAGTGCAACACAAAAGTCATGTCACACTATCACTGATGACTCTCCCTCTTCGTATAACAACCATGTTGCTAAATGTTTCCCTGTTGGATCTATTAGCTACTGTATACACAGTTGATAAAAAAGGATCCTTTTATTTTTTTTTCTTTATGGGTTCTCATTTGAACCCCATCTCCCCAGAACAACCGCTAGTGTCTAGTGACACCCCTCACCCTGTATACCTATATGTTTATTTTAAATATGTTTCATAATTTTTTATATATTTTCTTAATATATTTTTATTTTTGGTCCCCTGCCCAGCGCCATTGCTGGCAGTCTCTCTGGTGTCTAGTGGAACCCCCCCAACCTCTGATATCCTTTTTTTCATTGGTGGTCAGTGTCTTCCACCCACTCTCCCATGTCCTTTTTCCCTGTGAATAAGAAAACTGTCCCTCAATGTTTTTTTTTTTATTTTATTTTAAACAGTAAAAAAGAAATGTCCATCACCAATCATGTCTGCACCCCCCTAACAACCTCCCATGGTGCACCCACCACCCCACACACTCCATGATACCCCTACAGACCCTCACTCGCCTGAAGAGGTCCCTGGTGCAAGATTTTCTCTCCCCATCAAAGACACATCTTGCTGCTGGAACCGTGACTGCAATATGAGAAAATAAGGTAAATGCCATCCAATGTATTTAAATGGGGGGGTTCAATTTTTGTGCATAACTCAGCCATTTTTTTAGATTTTGACCCCACATTTTCAACATGGCCTTTTGGGGACCCCACCTCATGAACAGCTGGAATAGGTATTCCACCACTGCCTCAGTGAATACAGCCAGTCTCAGCTCTTTTCCAACAATCTTGTGCTGCAGGATTGTGTTCTTGTTTCACTGCCTCTGCTTTTTCATTTCCCAGGTTTGGAATGTGAGTGGTGGTGTAGCCAAGCAGTAAGGAGAACAAAAGGCAGCGAACCCCACGGAGCTGAAGAACTCAGGTGTGGAGAACAGAAGAATAGAATAACAAAGAAACTGTGTGTTGGAGAAGATTACAGGGACTATAGGAGCAGCAAAACTAAAAACTATGGTACAATAGTGTACAGAGAAAGTGTAGGACTTTGTATCTCAAGTGCCTGGCCCTGGGAACCGGCAAGGGAACAAGACCAATATTATTTACTTTTTATCTATGTTTATTCTTCCCAGTGTTGTGAGTTTTTTTCAAGCAAATAGTTATATAGCAGCATATTTGTACTGATAACTTTGCATGAGTGAGGTGAGCAAATGAATGTTAATTTAACAGATAGATTAAAAACAAAAGTTTAAAAAAGTAAGAAAAATAACGATTAATACCAGCTCTGGGACAAGCGGCTTGGAACCCCATAAAAGGTTTTTTCTTCCTCCTTTTTATTCAGAGTAATTTTAAATCCCATTTCTATGTTAATTTTCCTTACAGATACTTAGATATTCAGATAATGCAGGTTACATAAGTAGAATGTAAAAGACATTTACTTACTGTCTTGCTTCAGACTACTTAAAATGAATGATCCCGTAGAGGCTAACTGATTGTTCCTAGAAACGCTGCCTGGTCCTTCTGGTTTTCTTTATTTTTTTCATTTTCTTGTTGTCTTCAGGTCAGAGAATTCACCCCCAGGTTGTGGGCCTGGCAAAATGGTTTGAAACGAATGCTATATTCATTTAATTCCAGGACTTCCTTCCTTGATAGGTGCTGCTTCTTTCATGCATCTACTTGTCATTATATGCCTTTAACTGGATGTTAGATACTTTGTTGTACTCCTTCTCTGAACCTGTACTGTGTTGTGTATGCTAATTGCATTATATTGCTAATATGATCCTGTGCATGTATTGTTTGTATGTTGAAAAACAATAAAACTTATTAACAGAATAAAAACTTTTACTTTAATACATTTAAATATTTGCACCAGAGAGTTACATGACCATATGGGACATTGGGCATGCATGGCATTCTCCTGGCAGATGCACCATTTTAGCTTGATCTTACTAGCAGCTGCAGCCAGCCACAGTTATGCTGTGACTGAATTTTATAGTTGAAACAAACTGTGTTCCACTTTTATGGTTTGGAAAGATCTGGAGAGGTCTTTCAAATGGCTTTGTAAAATATTAATCGAGTCGGTGAAGAGATCTTGGCAAAAAACTAATAAAGAAGGGGGATCAACAATAAATGCTTCCAGCCAGTTATGGAGAAAATTGGTCAATGATACAAAATAGTAAGTAGAAACTAAATTGCATTAAAATCATATGGTTAATTATGTGAAGAATATTATACTGTCCTGATGAAATTGCAATACAAATAGCACATATTTTAGTGTATAACTAAGTGTAGTTTAAATAAGAACTTAAAGAAAACTAATGTTGTTGGGCACTAAATATGAAGCTTGTAGATATAGTAAATGTAGTTTGACATGATCTGCAAGAGGTTATATTATACCGCACTGAGTGGACCAATATATTAAGGATCCATAAGCTTGGAGAGAGTTAGGGCCTGTTCCTGACTCACTTTTAAGCTATTTTTCCATTATTATTTTTGTGTTTAAAACAGCTTTTCAGCACATACTACTTCAATAGGTATTGGGACTTGCATTGGCCTTCTTGACAACTGGTTATTTACTGAAGAACTATATCGCCATGAGGAAGAGACAGAATTTCACCTATCTACTTCCAAACAGTGAATTTAAAACTGTGCTATAAACATCTTACTGATTCAAAGCAAAGAAGTAAGCAGGCTAGGCAAGATTGTTGGTGAGAACTTTTACAACAGTTGGATATACCTGAGAATTTGCAAGGGTAAAAGGAAGGACTTTTATTTGTATACAATGGGCATATTTTGCATAACTGTGACATTTTTTTTCCTGATTATACTGATTATACTGTTTTTGGTAATATATACTGAATTCTGCCAACTGCTAAAGTATTTTTACACTGTATGAAATAGGAAATTGTGTCTGTGATATAGACTATTCTGATCTTTTGGCAGAGTTTAGTTTGTATAACTCAGGGAACTAACAATGGATTCAAGGTCATCCAGAAGGAAGCCTGTCCTGAATATTAAGACTTATAAAAGTTTAAAAATCTGCAGAAACAAAAAAAAGGAAACTGTAATGGGGGTCAAAATAGAAGAAAAATTGATCTAAAGTAGAGAAAAATAACAAGATATAGTCTGGCTCCAGGTAACCAGATAAATTTGATGGGTAAAAAGGAAGCACTAGGAATTGAAAGTCCTACCCTGCCTCATTAAGTTCCTCACCCATAAGATCTACCTCAGCCTTAAGTAAAACTGAAGGGAATGGTTCAGAACATCCATTACTGAAATCCATAAGAGAACTATGGAAGGAGAATTCTCAGCTTGGGAAAGAGCGTGAACATATAGAGGCTGTAGTTCAGATCAGAAAGAAAACAAACAAGGTGCAACATATGGAAAAGTATGATAACCCAGAGAATGTTATAGCAGAGGACAGCAAACGTAATAAAAATCAGGTTAAGCAAAAGTCCCTTCAGCTTCAACCAAAGGGAAAAGATAAAGGCCTAGACATTCAAAAGAGCTGAGCCATGTGCAATAGGGTTGCGCCTGCGCAAGTCCGTAATTGCACCATTCTGCGATATTCAGCAGGAGGCAGTTGACCCCCCCAAACCATGCTGAGCAACAGCACAATGCTAATGAAGGCATGCACAACTGAAGGGGGAGGAACCATGCATAAACTGCACAGTCCAATATTCAGCCGAGCCATGCAGAGTTGTGCAGGCACAACCCCTACCTGCACCTACGCAATTTTAAGCCAAAAAAGGATCAAGTCGAGGGCCACTCCACAGGTGAGCTGCCACATTGCAGGAGTGCAACACAGCAGCTGCCACCTGTGAGTGGCCCTCCACTATTCAGTGACCCCTGCAGCCCGATCGCAGGCATAATAGTAACCCCCGTGCCTGATCATGCAGCAGAGTATTCCCACCCCGCAGCAACCCAATCATGGGCATAAAGGACATCTCTCCCCCGACTAGCCTGATCACGGGCATAATGTATTAACCCCCCTCACTAGCCCAATCGCGGGCATAATGGCAACCCCTCCAAAGACCAATATCCTGGTGGTCTAGTGGACCACGAAGCCTGATCATGGGCATAAGTTCAAACCCACCCCAAGTCCAATATCCCTGGTGATCTAGTGGCCCCCCCTCACTCTCATGTGGAGCCCCACCACCCCGCTCCCCGTCAGCGGTGGGCAGCAGCACCCACCAGCCGCACCCCGCCCGCTGCCCACCGACTGACAGCTCGGTAGGGCTGCACACCGATAGTTCAGAGCAAGAGCCAATGGGCATGCAGCCATACCCCGTCCCCCAGGCAGTCAGATATGTGAATGAATGAATTCATTCCATATCTGGACTGCCTTGTACGGTATGGCAGGTGAGATGGATGTCGGTGCACATGCCTTGATGTCATGCACACATCACACCTCTGAGGTGTGTACTTGGAAAAAGTCTTGGCTCCAGTGCGATAACAATAAGAGAATCCAGTTCATCCTCACCCACCAGTGCAGTGATTCCCATAGGACCCAGACGAGATCTGAAGGTATGGAAGGGGTCTTATAGGGGACTGGAGCCCCCACTTCATTCCTGCCTGGGGGGTAAGCCAAGGCTCCATGGGGGGTCCTCAGGTGGTGCGTGGCATCCAGTGAGGAAGTCTAGTGACAGTGCCAGGCAAGCTGAGGGGGGCATAAAAGAAATAAAAAAATGTGTTTTGAAAAAAAATGAAAACAAGATAGCAGCCATACAAAAAAATTATTTTTTTCATGAAAGAGGATTACCCCCCTCACAAAAGAGAATCCTCTTTCATATAGCCAAATTCTTCTTTCATATGGAACAAAAGACCATACTAAGCATGCTCAGAACTGAAATTTTTCAAATCCTTATAACTCTGGAACAGATTCATATTTTTTCACCAAACCCATAACAAGGCAACATTCTGGGGAAAGCACTTTCTACCCTGAACATTTGAGAACAAAATTCTAAACCATCTGGTCATTAGGAGATGCCAAAAAAACAACCAAAACCACCAATTTCTGTATCTGTATCTCAGAGTCTGCACACCTGATAGGAATTAAACTTGGGGCATCAAGTGGATTACAGATGGATTACAGATGGTATTGAATCTATCAAGTGTGATAACTGCATGCAAGACAGGACTGGGGGAGGTGGCGATGGCCTATAACAAGGTCACCACTTCGGCCCTTGGTTGTGTAGTACTGGTCGGTGTACAACACAGGTCCTCGTGCTTGAGATTCCTATGGCATGATGGGGAGCTCAAGGAGTTGAAGACTAAGGTTTGGAGGTTGGAGTGCCACTGACGAAGATCCCAGACTGATGAGGACAAGTTGGTTTAGGGATCTCACTATAAGAAGTATCAAATGACAGTCTCACATAAGAAGGCAGAGTTTCTGTCCAGGGAGACTGTCACAGTGAAGAACAGACCCGCTCAGCTATTCTGGACTATAGACAGGCTACTCTACCTTGCATGTCTTTAGCCAGCTACAGCCTTGTCATCTACTGGATGTGAAGAGTTTGCTCTGTTCTTAACTGACAAAGTGTGCTCTATCAGGTTGGGTATCTTCCATGGGGTGCCACAGGCATGCAGTGTGCCTTTCTCAGGCCTGGAGTGAGTTTGATCCAGTGCGGGTGGAAGAGGTTAGTGAGATAGTCTTGAAATTGTGGCCAACATACTGTGATCTGGACCCAAACCTGATACATCTCCATGTGGGATGTGTACAGTTCATTGGTCTAGTGTTCCTTTTCAAGAGGGTCTTTCCCTGAGCCTTTGAAAGAGGCACTTGTGAAGCCTCTCTTGAAAAAGTCTTCTTTGGACCCAGATTGTCTGGCAAACTGCAGACTCGTCTCTAACCTACTCATTTGGGGGAAGGTTATTGAGAAAGTGGTGGCCATACAGCTCAAGGCACATCTCACTGCCTTTGACATCTATGAGCTGCTTCAGTCTAGATTCAGGTCTAAGCACAGTATGGAGACTACACTTGTCAAGGTGGAAAATTATCTCCTTAGTGTGAGAGACAGAGGTAAAAAGGTCTGTTCTTTTCCTCCTCAACCTCTCACTGTGGATCATGGATTGTTATTGGGTCATCTTAAGCATGCTGTCATCAGCTGGTTTGAGTCCTTTATCACAGGTAAGATACAAGGGTGGTGGTGGGAATTTATTCCTCCTGCCTCAACCCCCTATCCTGTGAAGTTCCACAGGGTTTGATTCTTTTGCCAGTCTTGTTTATGGTGTACTTTCCACCCTTAGGAGATATCATTAGATGGTACAGTATAGATTTTCACTGCTATGCAGATGGTACCCAGCTGTATATGTCTTTTACATCAGGACTACAGCGCATGGTCTCTGTATTTAATTCCTGCCTGACTGAGGTCCAGGACTGAATGTCCTCCAACTGCCTTAAACTTAATCCAGACAAGATGCCAGACAGCTAGAGGAGGCAACTGGTCTTATACTCAAAGCCATTCAGTTGGCCTTTTCTGCTGAGGTGAAAAATCTTGGTATGATCCCTGCCAGTGAACTGACACTGGAGGCTCAAGTGTCAGCCAGTGTCCAAAGTGGGTTTTATCATTTCAGGAATATCACCTGGATTAAACCCTTTATCCCACTCAATGACCTGCCCTCACTAGTACATGCCTTTGTGACATCCAGACTTGACTACTGCAATGCCATGTACCGGGAGCTAAATGGAGAAGCCCTGCATTGCCTGCAGCTAGTGCAGAATCCAGTAGACAGATTGTTGGTGGGGCTTTTTAGATCCTGCCATATAACACTGGTCTTACACAATCTGCACTGGCTGCCAGTAAGGTGGTGGATTGCCTTCAAGGTCCGTTTACTGACCAATAAAGCCTTACATGGACTGGGACCTAGCTACCTACAAGACCTACTATCTTCTTACCAACCCTCCCATCCTCTCCGTTCCTCTGAGGAGGGATTCCTATCAGTTCTCAGGGTTCGCCTGAAGTCATCTTGAGGAGTGTGCCTTTTCAGTAGCAGACCCAACCCTGTGGAACTCTCTTCCAAGGTCTTTGAGGGAGGCTCCCTCATTTAAAGCTTTCAAGAGTGATCTGAAGTCCCACCTATTTAAGGAGGCCTTTTCTTTGTATTACTCTTACTGGTTATATATTACTGTGTCAGCTATTTGTTTTTATTAATTTTATTTTGCCATTCATTTTTTATATGTCACTGATTTTAATATTAATGCATGTTATTTTTTGGTGCCTAGAACCTCCAGGGATGGGTGCTTTAGAAATAACATTTGTTTGCTTGCTTGCTTGATCAAGAGACCTTGTCCCCAGAATGTGCATGCAAAAGTTCATGCAGATCCATTGAACTGGGGCAAAGCTATTAAAGACCTAGGTCAGGGGGTTATTTTTTTTTTATTATTTTATTTGATTTGATTTGATTTACCAGGAAAGTGGACTGGATCAAGGACCCATTTTCAGCCATACCTGGGGAGGGGGAAAAACAATAGGTGCACAATATAAAATTACAGTTTCATAAAATCAATCATATTAAGAACAAGTCATGGTAAAATAAAATATTTAATATGTACAAAATACAGACTCAGAATAAAGTATGCATACTTAGGTACACGGTCATCAAGTGTTGTCATAGCAGCAGCATACTGACAATGCATTTAAGAAGTTCCTTACTCTGTTTTTAAACACATGTTTCTTTGTGTAAACATCTATTCCCATTTTTATTAAATCATTAAACAATTTAGGACCATAAAAAGTTATTGAGTGTTCAGCATCCCTAGCCTTATTCTTGTTTCTTCATATTGTTTTGTTGATGATATTCACAATACTTTTGTTGTTGTAACCCCTGTGAACCTGTCATTTAATACTTTTGGAGTTTTAAGTTGAAGACTCTGTACAAAAACATTAATAGACACTGTACAAAACAATAAACATTTAATATTAAACAGCCTATTCAACCCTAACTATAGTGGTGCTACCACGCCACTATAATATTTGTACAGACAATATAAATTACTCCAACTTCCCAGCTCCTTGCTTTAAAGCTTAAGAAAGAACATGACTATGGGAGTATCAGACTTGCTAGTGAGCCTGACAACTCAGCTTGTAGAGCTATGGGATGGTGTTCTGTGTACCTAGGTTCAATTCCCAGTTAGGTACCACAGTTTCTTTCTCATTACAATTTGTTTTGAAATATTTTGCAGTATTTTTTTATTTCTGTTTGTGCTCCCACTGCTGAGTCCCTTCCCTCGTTCAGAAGGATACCCCAGCTCCAACTCATTCCATCTCTGGGAATTAACTCCATCTTCACTGAACCCCAAGACTTACCATGTTGTGGCCTTCAGGGTGACTGACACCCCTAAGGAAACCAAATCCAGTTCCTGCAGGTGAGAGCCCAGTCAGATGTGTGGGGCCTGAGGGTGTCCTTAATCATTTTGCTGGGCTTGAGTTCTTTCTGCTCCCCCCCCCCCGAAATTCTGGTACAAACATTATCCAATTAATACAGGGAGTGGAGTCATGCATTTCATGTGTCCCAAAATTATCCCACCTGCTGTTCCACTGGAGATACTCCGGGTGGCACTAGCACAATGAGAGCAGACACACTCCAACGCTAATACTCGGGGACACTCAAACCTCCTCCCCTGCCAGCCCTCCAGTGACCCAGGCCTGTACCCAAACCAGAGCCATCAACCTTGAATGTGGTAACATATCATTGTGCAGTCCAGCCAGCCCACACTTAGCAGGGTCTTTTGCTGCACTATCAATTCTTTATATTATCCAGTGACTGCCTTTAATGATTGGATAATGAATTCCAATCAAATGCTGTAATAACTGGGTATGATGTCATATCTAGAGTCTTCTTTCAACTTGCCCTTCATATGCTTTCAATGTATGAGTGGGAAAGAATACTCTTGAGACCTATTCAGAAAACAGTGACTTACCATCAGCGCCGCCTCGCACTTTCACTAGCGCTGTGACACGTTCACCTACTGATGCCATGTCGCAGCCTCTATGTCATCTGGAGCACATCAACATGTCAGAAGTGAAGAAAACAAACATTTATAATGGAAAACAGAGAAACATAGAAGTTGACGGCAGATAAGGACCGCAAGGCCCATCCAGTCTGCCCATTTCTTTTTCTACCTTATAAATGTGCCATCTGCCTTTGCTCTGTCAGTGGCCTATCTATTCACACTCATCTGTATTGCTCCCTTAAGACTATCCCAAGCCTGTTTGAAGTCCTGCACTGTATTCATAGCCACCACTTCCTGAGGTAGGCCATTCCATGCATTCACCACCCTTTCTGTGAAAAAGAATTTCCTCACATTCCCCCTTAATCGGTCTCCCTCAAATCTCATGCTGTGTCCTCTTGTCCTGCTATTTTTCTTATATTTAAACATGTTAGACTCTTTCACCTTGTTAATGCCCTTAAGGTGTTTGACAGTCTCGATCAAATCACCTCTGTCCCTCCTTTGCTCAAGGGTATACATATTGAGCTCCGTTAATCTGTCCTCATATGTCTTCTGATGCAGTCCCTGCACCATGTTGGTTGCCCTTCTCTGGACTGCCTCAATTTGGTTAATGTCCTTGTGAAGGTGTGGCCTCCACTACTGCACGCAGTACTCCAGATGGGACCTATCCAGTGTCTTGTAAAGAGAGATTATTACCTCCCTCTTATGACTTGCGATACCACTACTTATACACCCTAACATCCTCCTAGCCTTATCTACTGCTTTAGAGATTTGCTTGGATGATTTCAGGTCATCAGTGATGATGATGCCCAAGTCTCTTTCTTCCATTGTGACTGCCAGCAACTCCCCTCCTAGCCTATAGGTGGCTTCAGGGTTTCTCTTCCCTATGTGCATGATCTTGCACTTCTTTGCATTAAATCCCAGTTGCCACTCTTCTGACCATTTTGCTAGTTTATCCAGATCTCTTCTCATTCTGCCCACCCCATCCAGATCATCTACTCTGTTGCAGATCTTGGTGTCATCTGCAGACAGACAAGCCTTACCCTCTAGTCTATCTGCAAAATCACTAATGAAGATATTGAAGAGGACTGGCCCCAGGACTGATCCCTGAGGTACCCCACATGTGACTTGCATCTCTTCTGACTGTATACCATTTACCACCACTCTGTTTTCTGCCCGTCAACCAGTTTGCCACCCAGTTGACCAACTTCTCACCCACCCCGAGCCTACTCAGCTTATTTATCAAACTTCTATGTGGAACAGTGTCAAAAGCTTTGCTGAAGTCAAGGTAGGCAACATCAACTGCGCCCCCTTGCTCTGCCACTCTGATTACGCAGTCAAAGAAGTCTATGAGATTAGTTTGACAGGACCTTCCTTTTGTAAATCCATGCTGTCTTGGATCTTGAGCACCTATGGATTCCAGGTGTTGCACTATCTTTTCCTTAAGGAGTGCCTCCATAATTGTGCCCACTACTGAGGTAAGACTGACTGGTCTGTAGTTCCCTGCCTCCTCCCTGCTACCACTCTTGTGGAGCAGGATCACATGAGCCCTTCTCCAGTCTTCTGGGACCTCTCCTGTGCTCAGAGACTCACTAAACAGTTCTGCTAATGGCTCTGCTAGTTCCACCCTTAGCTCCTTAAGTACCCTGGGATGTATGCCATCAGGTCGCATTGCCTTGTCCACCCTGAGCTTAGCGAGCTCTTGTAGGACCCTTTCTCTTTTTACAGTGCATAGCAGTACTGAGAGACAGGAATTTCTTAACCAGCAAGAGAACCAAAATATAGCTAGGAAAACAGGTACTGACTTAAAATTACTTCAGTCATTCCTGTCACAAATAAATGAAACTCAAACAATAAAAAATATACCATCACAACTAGATAAATACTAGCTGATTTTATTTGTTGTGCCAAAAAAAGTGATGGCACAGAATATGAACCAGGTACTGTAAGGGGGATTCTAGCCGGCACAGACTGTCATTTTCAGTCTCTTAAATATCCAGACCCAGACTCACAAAGGCCGATGCAGGGCTTACAACAAGCCAGCATAGCTGCACTGAAAAGTTCACTGCAGAATGTGCTTGATTCAGGAAGAGTGGGTCCATTTATGACACTTCACTTGCTTTATGCAGCTTGCCCCAAATATTTGGTGTATGCTCTATAAAATGGGTACCTAAGATTGCCAAAACCTAGATCAGAAAAAGCTGGTCTAACTTGCAGCAATCAGTGCACAGAGTCAAAAATTCCGATTACCAGCCCGGGAATGCTGCAGGCCCCATGCGCCATATGCTCAGTACACCCAGGGTGTGCGGCATTGTCAAGGGTTTTGTGATTGAGCCCCCAGTATCCATCTGTTGGAGTCTTGACACTGCCTTTGTGGAAACAAAACAGACCCTAAGAGCAAAACAGAAGTACTTAAAAAAATGGGCCAAGGCAATAAACCCATGAAAGCTTAGCCCCTTACTGAAGAGGACAGCAACTTCCTGTACACATCTGAAACAGTCACACTAAAACAAGCATTGGCCAATGCTGAATGCTTGCTGCTGGAACTGCTGTTTTACCAAGTTTTGCTTGTACACATTTTTAGTATATATTTACCCAGGATAGAGAAGATAAGATGCAGTGCCTCATTTTTAGTGGTGTCCTGCTTTTACACATTGTTAGATTGTAATTAACCATGATATGTCAGCTGAGAGGCAATATTTACTTTTAAGTGGGCTCCCACATTTTAATCCCAAATGTACAACAGTCTTTGTATGACATGATGTTATGATCAAGACAGGTGGAATTTTTAAAATCCCATCCTAACGGTGATTTTGCTGTGTGACTGTGGAAACAAGTTTTTCAGAGGGGATTTGAAAAAAATTACACCTACCATGTTCAGGAGGTGGGGGTATGTTGAACATCAGAGGCCACAATCTGCAAAAATTAAGTTATGAGTAAACCTTGGAACAGTTCGATGTTTCCTCATAAGTGAGCTGGTTTTTCACATTTTTACCCAAAATTTTCAACATAATCTTTTTATGACCACTCCTTCTAAGCATGACAGGTGCCATTTATAAAACAATTATTTAGGCAAAACGTTGGGATCTTCTAAAATGAAATAAAATTTCCAAGACAAGAATCAATGGTGTAAGAGCATTTCTTGCTTATGAGCATGCCAATCATCTATGTTATTTATAAAACAATGGCTGAAATGTCATCAATCAATCAATCAATCAAAATCTTTATTTATTCAGGCGGACATCATTGAGCAAAGCTCATTTACAAGATGGACCTGATAGGTTGAGGAACAAAATAAGGGTACAAAAGCAGACATATACAAAAACACATCTATATAAAAGATACAAAATATAAACATATTTACAAACAAGGTAGCCAGGATTAATGGCTCCAAAGCATGCTAGACCAGACAGTTATGACTGAAGCCTAATAAAATGTTAGAAGCAGCCTCGAAATGAAAAATGACATGGGCGGGTTGGTGGGAGTTATGGATAGGGACTAAATCTACTAGTAATGATTAAGTGGGGTAGAGTAAGTGTCAGGGTAGCAGTGAGGATTTGGTGGGGGGGTAAAGAATGTGATAGGACTAGGCTTTATGAAAGCAATTGCATTTCTCTGGGAAGAGACTTGTGTAGAGCTTTTTAAAGGATAATAGAGGTATATAGGAGAGCAGTGATGAGTGTTGAATGGAAGATCTGTGATGAACCTTAGAGCTCTATGATACAAGGTATCCAATTTACTTAAATATGAAATAGTACAGTGGCCCATAGGGGAAATCCGTATAGTCTCAATGAGTGATAGAAATGAGGCCTGGATTATTCTCTGTCTTGAATCCCTGGTTAAATAATGTTTGATTCTGAAGAAAAGGCCGAGCCTCTGACGAAGTTTTTTCAGAAGTTCTTCAATATGCTGAGTATAATCAAGCCTGTTGTCAATCCATACCCCTAAATATTTTAATTTGTCAACATAGTCAAGGCTTTCTCCAAGAATGGTGGATAGTTGGGAAGATTGCTTGGTGAGAAGGTGTTGGATATAGTAATTAGTGGAGAAGAACATAGCTTTGTCTTCTTTGCATTAAGGAGGAGTTTTTATCAAGTAGTTGGTACTGCAAAAGGAGAACTCTGATTGTAGTATTTCACAGGCCTTTGAAGGTGATGGGTTACTAACATATAAGACAGTCATCTGCAAAGAGGCGAACATTGGCTTTTGTGAGGTTAAAGTCAATATTGTTAATGTAGATGGCAAAAGGATAGGGCCCAGAATAGATCCTTGAGGTACTCCTCTTAGGAGTGGTTTTGATGAGGAAAGGTTGCCTTCATTTTCACCTGTTGCATTCTATCAGTGAGGTAACATCTGAACCACTTGAGAGAGGTGGATCTAGGCCTATGGATTGCAGTGAAGAGAGTAACAGCTCATGATCCACTGTGTCAAGGCTTTGCTTAGGTCAAGAAATACAGCACAGACGTTGTTCTTTTGTCTAGCCAGTTTGCCAGTCATTTGTGACTTTTGCCAATGCAGAAATGGTGTTATGCCTGGTCCTAAACCCAGATTGAGCAGGGTTCAGGAGATTATTAACATCGAGGTAGTCTCTTAATTGGATGCTCACTAGTTTTCTAGCATTTTGAAAGCACTGGCAGGATGGAAATGGGCCTGTAATTGTTGAGGTCCATGGGGTCCCCTGATTTTAGGAGGGAAACACTTGTGCTGTCTTCCACAGCGAAGGAATAGAACCAGAGGCTAGGAGAGATTGAAAGATGTGTTAAGGGAACTGCAAGCACATGTAATGCAGTTTTTAGAAAATAGGGTCAAGAGAGTCTGCACCCGCGCTTTTTAGTGTCCAAGTGCAGTAATAGGTCCTCTACTTGCTTCAGTAAAATTGGTTTAAATGAGAATGAAGAATCAGCCCTCTGAGCCTCATTAGACTGGGATTTAGTTGTGACCGCAGATGATTAGCTGGAGAGGAATCAAAGCAAGGCCAGCCGTTAGAAGTGAGTGTTGAATGCATTTAGTATTTCTTGTTTGTCAGAGATAGTAGCCTTATTAAGGTGCACTTGAGGTGGCAGAGAAGTGCTAGAGTCCTGCCCTAAGATCCCTAGATGGTGCCCCAGAATTTAGCAGGGTTGTGGTAAGAGGCATCCAGTTCAGCCGAGTAGAAAGCAGCCTTAGCATCCCTTACTTTTTGGTGCAGCTATTTCTGGCTTTTGAACAGCACCCAGTCATTTGGATCTTTCGTCTTCCTTGCCATTTTCCATAGCTTATCTCTCTGAAGCAGTGCAGATTTAAGGTCGGCTGAAAACCAGCAGCAAGATTTGTTTTTCGTTCTAACACTAGTGATTGGTGCATGAGTATTGAGGGCACCTATAATTATGCTGTTTAACACCTGAAGTGTTAATTCCACAGAGTCTGCAAGGTAGAACTCCTGCCAGTGTGCAGAGTGGCATAGATCGTGGCGATATCCCTCGATGTTGAAGTTTTTTTTAGATCTTCTCAGGAGGAATTTTGCTGGGTTAGCTGGTTTGCCAGATGATCTTATTCCTGCAATAAGACAGTGATCACTTATGTCACTGAATAGTACCCCAGCATGTGAGAACAGCTGGGGTTTGTTTGCCAGCATGATGTCAAGTAGGGTACTGTTACTTCTGTTTTTTAAATTGATTCTTGTCGGTTCATTTATTAGTTGATAAAACCCATATGTATCACAAAAGGATACTAGAGGTGCAGCTGTCTTGGACAGCCAGTTTAAATTCAGATCACCTAAGATAATAGTATCTTCAGGGCCAAGTTTGATTATGTTCCCCAGGTGGGTTAGGAGCTTATGATCAGCAGAGGGAGGCCTATAGCAGCCAACTAGTTGAAAAGCTGCTATGTTGGGGATAGCTATTTTAAGGATAAACATTCAAACTCTTTGGGCAACGATGTTGTACTAAGGCAAGATGGATATATTCGATTTAACATAAATAGTTACTCCCGCCCCTTGATAGGCGGTCTGTTCTGAATATTTGTAGTTGGGTAGATTTACCTCCCTATCTGTTGTTGTAGGTTTGAGCCATGTCTCAGATATTACCAGGAAGTCTGGCATGGTGTGGGTTACCCAGGCTTGTATTAATGAAAGCTTTTTCAGGAGGCTGCAAGCATTAATATGAAGGAAGCTTAATCCTTTAATGGAGGCTAGATCTGCTGGGGAGGTGATACCCTCTGGAGGTCCTGTTTTGATTTCAACATTACCAATACAGATTAGCAGAAAGAATAAAAGTTTTGTGAGGGCTTCGAAGGATAGGAGGAAGGAACAGTCAATGGGCCTTCTTTTCCTGCTCGGTGGCCGATGCTTTGAGATGATCCACTGTGTATTACGGCTTAGTAACCTATCGCAGAGTGCTAATTTGGTGGAAAAGTATAAGTGGGCACTGTAGATCCAGTAATGGAGCATTGAGCATAAAGAGTACATGACAGGTTGTGACCCTTTTTGGGGGTTACCCCACTGATTGTGGTGAAGCAGTGGTAGGGCATATGTGAGAAACCGAGCGGCATCCACTGGAGGTGTCACAGGGAGGTTAGGCTGGCAAGCTGCATAATTCAGCAAGGCATGGATTGGTATGGCATCATCCTCAAAGAAAACCATAGATGAGAGAGAGAGAAACAGTAAGAGGAGCTTCCCCATTTTGATGCGGTACCTAGGGGTTAGTTACAATGAGGACAGGGGAGACTGCTGAGCAGATGCCACTTCTAGGATACTGGCAGTTTATTGGATAAAATTTTGCTGTGGTGGAGGTAAGAAAATCGGCAGGAAGATGCATATAAAAGAAACACCCAAGAGGGGGGAGGGGCGGTCAAAAATTTTACAGCTTTCCTGTACCTTCCTGGCTGTCTCTCCCAGCCTCCTGGTCCCCTGGGCGGCCTTGTGGTCACCGACCGCCCACTGGCGGAGCGTAGCCCCGGTGTTCACTGGGTGCTTGAGGGCAAGGGCGGCTGGACTGGAAGGAGACAGAGGAAGGCACAGTCAATTATAAAAATGCAGCAATCAAGTGATTCTGCAGTTAGTGTGATTAAAATTTACACCACAAAAGGCGGGGGGGGGTTTAGCGTCTGGCCCACTACAAATCCCACCAAAAGGCTGTAATCACAGAAACATTTCAAAATACAACAGGAATTTTAGCATTAACACAATAAAGCAGTAAAACAGCTCTTTTTAGGTAATTTAGGTTCAAAAAGTCACAATCCCCGACCAGTCATTTTGAGCTATAAGTGTGAAAACATATTTTGGCTAGGGTTTGAGAAATTACAGTTGTCACATTCATGAGGTGGTGTAAAAAAATAGTACTTTAAAAATCTGGGGTCAAAATACTGAAAATTGCCACAGTTACAGTACAAGTGTGCATTCAACAATGTCAATATACATTCATAATGTTCTTGTTTTCTCATATTTTTAACCCAGATTTTCAACATAGCCTTTTATGACCCCACACAGCCTGCTAGTGGCTCCACCTCATTAAAGAAGGTGGAGAAAACTTTAAAATCCTGCCCGAAAGATGATTTTGCACCACAAGTGTGAATACACATTTTGGGCAGGATTTGAAAAATTGCACCTGTTACATTCACTAGGTGCTGTAAAATATTGGTTATGTTCAAAATTTGGGGTCAAAATATTGAACATTACCAAAGTTACAAGCCTGCATTCATAAATTTCAACACAGGCTCATAAGTTTTTTTGTTTGTTTGTTTTTTTAATTTCACTCCAAATTTACAACATAGTTTTCTTATGATCCTGCCTCATGAACAAGTGTGGAGAAAATTCTCAAATCTTGCCCAAAAAGTGATTTTACATGATGACTGCAAAATCACCTTTTGGGACAGATTTGTCTAATTTCACTGTCATTGTTCATCAGGTGGGATCCCAAAACAGCATGTTGAAAATCTGGGGCAAAAATATTTAAAAATGACCAAGCTATGCCAATAAATTCAAAACACCATTGAAATACATGAAACCGCATACCTGATTTCCTCAGTTCACAGTCTGGTATTGAAAAGTGAAGCTGTATCTGAGATCCAGACAGGATTATGGTATTGGACCCCCATTGATAAGTAGGGGCTTAGGGGTGCACTCATGTAAGTGCACATCATAAAGATATGTTTGACTTCTTTTATGATATACAACCACAGCATTATCTAGATAGCAAGTGTAATAAATAAGTGAAAATGTGTCTGTGAACCGCAGTTTGCACTCAATCCACTGATTTTTATGTTTGCTTGTACACATGTGCAAGAAACATGGTGCCATCATCCGAGTTTTCAGAGGTGTGTCACCCCCTCTTCCATTTCAGTCAGTGTGTTGGCAGGCGTGGCCCCAGTCCTCCAATGCATGCTGGAGCTGTATATGACAGCTCCAAAATGCAGTGGCATACAGTTGAAAGGGGGAGCTACGCTTCAGTGAGCAGCGATCAGATATCGCCTGCTCATGCGCAAGCTCCCCCTACACACACACACACAAACACATGCATGCATACTGTGTGCTGCCCCCCCCCCACGCACACACTGTATAGCCGATAGGGGTGCCTAATCTCCCCGTTGGCTGTGCTTTGCTCCCCCCAAAGCCTTCCACATGCCACGCTGGGTGCCCACCTCAGTGTGGTAACTCATGGTATAGCTGACGGGGTGCCCAATTCCCCATCAGCTCTACTGTCCTCCTCCCCCCCAGAGTACAGGGTGCCACGCTGGGAGTCCACCCCAGCCAGCAATAGATGCTATGGCTGATGGGGGTGCCCAATCCCCCGTTGGCTCCATGCCCCCCCAATCAGCCGTCCTTGTGCCATGCTGGGAGCCCACCCCAGTGTGGCAAATGTCCCGTGTTGTCATTTAAAACAACCTGTAAATAAAACAATCCCATGCAGTCTCCCTACCCCCACAACCCGCACTCCACCACTGCGCACTCTTGCATCCCCACACCCCCACCCCATACCTACCTCCGAGTCCGCACGACAATCTTCGTGGACCGGGAACACGCTTACACTCTTCAAAGCTGACCGCGAACTGAGGAAATGCCAGTAAGCTGTATAATGGGATAGATAAGGTTTTTCCAACTTTATTGCATATCTCAGGCATTTTTTTGGAATTTTTGCACCAAATTTTCAACATGAGGTTTTTGGGACCCCTTCTCATGAATGCTGTCACTGTCATGGCGTTATTAGGGCCCGAAGGGTGATTTAGCAGTCACTGCATGAAATCACCTTTCAGGACTGATTAATGAAACGACACTGCCAGTGTTCATAAGATGGGCTCTCAAGAAGCCTATTTTGAAAATTTGGTGGAAAAATTCCAAAATGACTGTTTTATGAGCGTGTGTTGCACAGTTCCTACACACACTCATAAGTTCGTGAATTTTCAATATTTTCACTCCAGATTTTCAACATTGCCATTTTATCACACCTTCTTATGAGTAGTACAGCTGTCATTTTTCACATCTCACCCAAAATGTGTTTCCGCCCATGTAGCGCACAATGGCGCAGTCTGTGTGCGAAATCAATGTACAGGACAAATTAAGAAAATCACAGTGACACTGTTCATGAGCAGAGGTCTTAAAATGGCTATGTTGAAAATTTGGTGAAAAAATTCCTAAAAATGACTGTTTTACAAGCGTGTGTTGTGCAGTTCCTACGCATGCTCGTAAGTTCGTGAACTTTCAATATTTTCACTCCAGATTTTCAACATTGCCATTTTACCACACCTCCTTATGAGCAGTTTAGCTGTCATTTTTCACATCTTGCCCAAAATGTGTTTCCGCTCATGTAGCGCACAATGGCGCAGTCGATGTGTGAAATCAATGTATGGGACATATTAAGAAAATCACAGTGACACTGTTCATGAGCAGAGGTCTTAAAATGGCTATGTTGAAAATTTGGTGAAAAAATTCCTAAAAATGACTGTTTTACGAGCGCACGCTGCGCAGTTCCTATGCATGCTGGTAAGTTTGCGAATTTTTATATTTTCACTCCAGATTTTCAACATCGCCATTTTATTACACTTCCTTATGAACAGTACAGCTGCCATTTTTCATATGTTGCCCAAAATGTGTTTTTGCACATGTAGCGCACAATGGTGCTGTTGGTGTGCGAACGCAATGTTTGGGACAGATTAAGAAAATCACAGTTACACTGTTCATGAGCAGAGGTCTTAAAATTACTATGTTGAAAATTTGGTGACAAAAGTCCATAAAATGACTGTGTTACGAGTGAGCATTGCGCAGTTTCCACGCACCTCTGTAAGTTCATGACTTTGTAATATTTTCAGTCCAGATTTTCACCAGTGGCATTTTTCCACACTTCCTTATGAACAGTACAGCTGTCATTTTTCACAACATGGCCAAAGTGTGTTTTCACACTTTCAGCGCAGAGATGCGTGGTCGCTGTTGGAAATCATTGTTCGGGACAGATAAAGAAAATCACAGTGACACTGTTCATGATCGGAGGCACCAAAATGCCTGAGTTGACTATCTGCTGTAAAAAATCCCCAACCTAATTATATTACGGGTGTGCGTTGCACAGTTTCTATGTACGCACGTGACTTCACCAGTATTTTTAATATTATTACTGCAGATTTGCAACATTGACATTTTTTACACCTCCCCATGAACAGTACAGCTGTCATTTTTTACATCCTGTTCGGAATGTTTTTGCACCTGTGGTGCTAAATGCCGTAGTCGATGTGCATAAGTAGCTTTCAGCTACAAACTGATATTGCCACTGTTCATGAGGTGGGGTCACAAAAAAACCATGTTGAAAACTTGGAATGAAAATACCAATGAATGCCTGAGGTATTAGGGTTTCCAACCATAACGCCCAACCCTGTAGAGAATGACAGACATCAGGGTTGTGACTTCGGATTCTTGCCTGTAATGCTCATACCATTCCACACCCTGCAGCCAGTGAGAGGCATCGAGATATGCCTTGGACTCTTCGACCCCAAAGTTCACCCCATTCTCCTATATCACACCCATCTCACCATATTTCCTAATGGAATGAGGTGCGCATAAGGGACAAAGACCCCAAGGAACACCGTGACACTTGTCAGTGTCTGTAGGGTGGGGTGTGGTGAAATGGCATGGCCATTATGCCTGATGACCCAAAGGCACACCCCAATGCCTGTCACTCTCTGCAGGGTGGTGGTGGGGTTGGCTTCAGTTCAATACTTCACTGCCATTCCTATTATGCAGCTCTGTAACTTCTACACTACCACTGCCAATGCCAGCTAGCAAACATTTGGCATTGACAAATGCTTGTCTTTTATAACTGCTGACCATGGTTCCTCAACCTGGCTCCTCGAGAACCAATTGATCTCATGTCAATGGCAGCTGAACTATCTGAACAGCAAAATATGTAAACATAGACTCAGAAGTTTTGACAGTTTAAAACGTTCATATCTGAGAATGTTTCCGTCATTTCCAGTAATATTTTTGTTCTTCAGAATCTAACACAATGCCAGAAAGTGTTGTGAGTAGCTTAAAAAGAGACCAGAAAAAGTGAAAACAGTTGATAAAAATAAGTATTTATTTTCTAAAGGTTCTCAGAAGTTACTTACCATAATTTACAGTTAAGAATGTTTACTCAGATAAGAAATTAACTTACTAACTGTGCGCCATGCCCTGAATTTCAATCATTCTTAAAACAGTGTTTATGCATTCACAGGGTGTTTCCTCTCACTTTCTTTGATATAGACTCCTTGCGCCATTGATTATAAACAAATTCTGGTCAGAGCCAATACAGCTTCAAAATAATGTTATTAATGATTTAGCACTGAACTCTGTCTCTGCACCAAGGGGATAGCAAAGGAAAAATCAGCAAAAAGCTTTGGGAAAAACAGAGGGCAAGACTGAGAGAATGGCAGAAAGGCGGATCAGAAACAGAATTGACAAGCTGTGGACAAATAAAAAGTCTGTAAAGAAATGCTAGTTACAGAAAGAACCAACACACACTGAAGGCCAAAAGAAAAAGGAAAGGCAAACTGTAATCTGCTGGAGGAAACGCTGCTATATCTGCAAGATGAGGAAGGAGGATTTCAGTGGTCATGAAAAACTGAGAGTGACTGAGTTACTGCATTGGGTTCTTGCTAGTTTGAATTACTCCCATCTGCACATGTCTGATCATTTATGTTGATATCCCCAAAGAAATAAAAACATAATTTACCAACCTGTTTTGAGATAAAAGTTTGGCATTTTTGTCATCTTCTTCGTCTTCTATGGCAATTAGGCTAGAAGAGTGAGTCTCAGGAGAAGAATGTGAAGAGGTAATGGCTCATGTGAGTATAGTACAATTGTGCTGTAAATCATAATATGCTCTGAACCATTGCTTTCATCTGTCATTTTCCCAGTGTTTCACTGTGACTACAAAATAACACTACTGGGATAATTAGAAGGTGCTACTGAAGAGAATGCCTGATGTGTGTTCCTGCCTGAAAGAATGACAGTTTCAGTAGTATAGCTGCCATCTATCTCAACAGTAACTCGGTTAGGTGTCCATGGCAACTGGCTATGCTACTTAGCACCACAAATGATGCGCTGTTACACTGGAGCCAGTGTCATACTGCATAAAGCCTAAACATGATACAGATAGAGATGCAATTAACTTACATAAAAACAAGGTCTTTTAATAATGTATTCCTAATCTTACATATATTTTACAACTACTGACTTACAAAACTTGTGTGTCATATGTCTGTGACAAGTGTGAACACTGACTGTTACAGAGACACATTTGCCAATTATCTTTATTATCTTACACTCTGGGGGGAGGTTATTAAGCCAACTGAGCAGGAGAGGGATCTGGTGATCTTGGTATCAAGCAACCTTAAGGTAGGTCATCAATGCAACAAAGCGGTAGGAAAGGAAAATAGAATGTTGAGGTGCATTGGGAGGGACATAACAAGCAGAAGGAGGGAGATACGGATGCCTCTTTATAAAGCCATGGTAAGGCCGCACCTGGAGTATGGGGTCCAGTTCTGGAGACCACACCTTCACAAGAACATAGATGGGATTGAGAAGGTGCAAGGAAGGGCAACCAAGATGATGCATGGTATGCAGGAGAAGTCATATGAGGAGAGGAGGAGGGAATTGGATCTGTACCCATTGGAGACTAGATGAGAAAAGGGGGACATGATAGAGACATTTAGTATGTGAAGGGGATCAATAAGGTAAGGGACGGAAGCTTATTTAAGAGGGAGGTGGGGTTAAAACTAGAGGGCATAGTCTAGGATTAGAGGGAGGAAGATTTAGGGGAAATGTAAGGGGGCATTACTTCACAGAGAGGGTGGTGGAGGCCTGGAATAAACTACCAGAGGAAGTGGTGGGGGAAGAAATGGTGGAGGGATTCAAGAGGGCATGGAACAGACATAAGGGGTTGGCAAATGGGGGGAAGGGGAGGTCCTGTCACATAGGTAATGAGAAAGGGGGGATGGGGCAGACTCGATGGGACAGAGGGTCCTTTTCTGCCACCAGATTTCGATGCTTCTATGATCTTGAAAGATTATTGGCAAGTATGTCTTGTGTTCTGTTTGAATTTCAGCTCTTCCCTTGTTGCCATCATATTTTCAGTCATTTTGTTAATGGTTTACCCCTGAACACTGACTAATGTACAGTAAACTTTGTTTATTGCTTTCATTGGGACACAAATTACTGATGCTAGAATGCTTTGAGTTCCCTACAGCTCTCATCGAGAACTCCTACTGATGCACCTCACTGGGGGTGCTAATTAGAAAATTGCTTGGTTTTTTTGGGAGGGGCAAAAACTAAATAAATGCTTGTAGCAGTTGTTGTTTAGGCTCCATTGTTACTACAGAGATGGTCCACAATGAAGTGACAGCAGAATTGTTTGAGTCACTAAACCTTTCACATAGCATAATGTTGCTTAATACAATGTAGTATAGCAGGAATGTGATTTATAGTGTGCATAAGGTCATTCTGTGGTGGTATATGAATGTAAATGTGATAACAAGAAATACAACTACATTTTCAAGGAATAAAAAGAAATAATAAGAAATTCCAGAAAAATTAAAAGAAACAATTTTAAAAATAGAAAGAATTTCCTGGGGCTCTACTTTTGTGGCACAGACCCAGATAATGATGTTTATTGACTTCAACTGTCACTTTATCTCTTGCATGAAAAATAGGCAAAATGGCAATAACTCTCCCTTTGTATCACACGTAACATGACACAGTGCATCAACTAGAATTGTGAGACAGAAAAGTTATGCACAAAATCAGGGCAGAGTCAACAATGCTGCAAATCTTACATGGTTCACTGTGCAACAATAAACACTGTAAATATTTGCAGCATTTCTGGATCTTCACTGACTCTGTGTGCGACTTTTCTTTTTCTGTCTCATGTTGCCAGCTTGAAGTTGCAGTACACACAGACTGCATTTGCCCAACATTTTTGGCTGATACATTAGAAACTCCTGCACAAATGCCATTTAATGGCTGCATTTTAAAATTAGATAAATAAATCCATTAATAAGAATGGGACTGACATAACAATACAAATGCCATTACAATAACAAAATGCCTTATTTCAGTTCTTGTCAGGCATGTAAAGTGCAACTGATCAATGGCTACTTTGCAAATAAACTCATCACAATGGCCAACTCACACTAACAGCAGGTGCTCACACAGAAGAGAGTCAAAACCGACATATATTAAAAAATGAATGTTCACAAAAGAATATTTGCCAATTTTTTATTAGAGAGCTATGCTGTATATTTGTATTTGGAAGCCATAGATCTGATGGGAAATAACTGAAACCGGGAAACAGGGAGCTAGCATAGCTGGTACAATACGTAGGAAACACAAGGAGCTGCAGTTAATCATTTAGCCAGCAGATAATGCCAAACGATGTGTTCCAACAGACTCACTGAGGAAGCCCCAGAGAGCAAAGCACTGGAGTAACTTCCCTTGACAGAGTAGCCTGGTTCTCTGCTATATCTTATATTATAACTTTGTGTCAATCTGAAAATAAAACTTTTTGATTTACTGATGGATGTGTCCTGGTGAACTCCTGTTGGAACTCAGGTTAGCATCAACTACAAGCCTCTGAGTGCAACATTCCTGTGGGTCTTGGACATTTTTGTTGGTGTTGCCTACCCCTTGTCTGCACCACCTCCCAATTACCAGTGCACAGTGTTTCTGACAGTTTCTAGTGCTAAAAGATGCTTGCACTGCCATTCACAAAACCACGATTGACATCATTTGAACTCAGTGCTCACCAGCTCAACTTCTCAAAAACAGCTATTGTTGACAACAAATGAAAATGAATGAGTTACAACAAATTTAGGTGAGTCATACATCATTTTTTAATATAGAACATACCATGATCCACATCTCCAAAATGAATATTGTAAAATATATTACTCTAAATCTATCCATTTGCCCATGATCTTTAAGCAGCTTCTACTATACTCGGTAGACAATATAAGGTTGATTAAGAGGATGTGGTTCTATAATGAAAACAAGTATTATCAGTGCTAATAAATTTGTTTAAAAAATGGAGCTGAAACCGCACTCTGATGTGAATATGCAGGATCTCGGCTCCATTTTTCAAGTGTATTTACTAGGACTAACAATGCTTGTTTTCATTATAGAACCACGTCCTCTTATTTAGACTAGGTTTCTCTGTCAGGTACCAAACTTTGATAAATAGACCTGTAAAAAATGCAGGCAGCAGGGTCGGGAGCAAGAAAATAGTACAGCGGAGGAGGGGGAGAGAGAAAGCAACTGCACTGCACAGAATGGAGAGGATGCAGAGAGATGTGATTCAACTCCACTCAATGGAAGCAAACAGGCTGTGCTACATTAGGAAACATTCCAGACATTCAAGAGCCCCCTTTTTCTACCACATCATAGCAATACATCAGCATAGCCCTCACTATGCAGCCATAAAAATTAAGCCACTTGCAGTTTCTCCAATAGGAGTGACTAACTGCATAAACTGTACCCTGTGGCTGTAATGCAAAATCCACAGGAATATAACAAACTGATCATGATGGATGACTTAAAGGGGAACTGTCAGCAATAAAAGCCTCATACCCAAGTGTGATGCTGATTCCAATTTGCACTTTTTGTAAAAAAACCTTTTTTGATTCCTGTTTACTGCAGTATAGTAGAATGTATTAAGCTAATTTTGCTGACTTCTAATATTCCGTGTCCTGTAACCAAAAATCCTAGACTCCCCTGTAACTGACATCAGAAGGGGACTGCAGAGCTGAGAGATTCAATAGCCTGCAGTGTACATGCTAAAGATTTTGTAAGCTAAAATCAGATGTTTGCTGGTCCTACTGGTCCCACTGTGCTCATAGGACTTAGTCCCTGCTTCTGTTTGCTGTCTATCTAGAACCTTCGGTGGCAGTAATATGCCAGGAAATACGGTGGAGGGGATCACCCTAGGAGGTAGACAATATAAAATATTATTTGCTGATAATGTGTTATTAGTAGTAACCTCCCTTGAAATCTCCATTCTGGCAGTTTGGGAACATCTTCAGGAGTTTGGCAAACTGGTGGGTTACAAATTAAACACCCCTAAAACAGAGGTACTACTTTGCAACTACTCTCCCTCACCACAGTTGAAGAGAACTTTCCATTTCAAATGGCACAAGCAGGCCATTAGATACCTGGGTATTAAAATCACCAGAAATATAGATCACCTTGAACTTCTTAACTACGGACCGCTAACCCAGCAGATAACAGTGGATCTCTCCCACAGGACATCTCTTACTCTTGGACTTTTCAACCGAATAGAGGTCATAAGACAAGACGTCCTTCCCCAAATGTTATATTTCCCTCAAACTCTCCCAATTATGCCAGATTAAACCTATTTTAGGGCCAGGGATAAAATAGTATCTAGATTTATATGGCAGGATAAGCCTCCATGGATCCGTTACTCCATCCTACAGCTCTCTAGTGATGGGGGGGCAGTTTACCTAACTTAGCTTGATATGCCTTAGCAACCCACCTTTGAATAATATGCCTCTGACTCACTCCATCTTATCATTCTCATTGGAGGTTGATTGAACACGCACTAACTAAATGATACTCAAGAGCACAACCTGTATCTATTTGGTAATCCACCAACTTGTACCCCTCTTCGAAAGTTCTATACATACACAGTGGAATTGTGCTGGCAATGGTTATTTCTAGAAAAGCATTTTCTCACCCCTATTGATCAGTTCTACCTCCAGGTTATAGCACATGATGTAGTCTTTCTCCCTATAAAAACTTGATAAATCATTCCAGACATGGCACAAATATGGCATCAGATATGTTTTTCAACTGATCATGCCAATAGAGATTGTACCATTCATGACTCTTCAGGCTTCATTCCATCTTCCGTCAACTGAATTCCACAAATATCTACAGATTCGCTCTTACCTTTGGGTGAGGGAAGAGAAGCTAACCTTTGTAGCGGAAAAACTGCCCCCACTTGTCCACCTTCTAAAATCCTACCTAGTAGGAAACATAGGGGCACACCTCATCAGGCTTTTATATAAAGCCTTACAAGCCACCACCATGACATCTACAGAATTTATATTACATAGATGGAATGAGGAACTAGACACTACCCACTCTATAGAGCAATGGCATAAAAACACACACCCTGCCCACCGGGTCACGACAGCCTCCTATTGGATGGAATATGCTTGGAAGTGCTGCCTGAGATATTTTTGCACTCCTGCAGTGATTGCAAAATTCATTGGCCCTGACAGTGGAAGTTGCTGGCGTAGATGTGGCAAGAAACAGGAAGATCAATTGCATATCCTATAGACATGTCCATCACTTCAACCCTACTGGCAGGATGTAATCCATGGGATTGAGAGCATTTTCAATTGCCCAGATATGAGCAGTCACTCCTTCATCATTGCAGCAATTCCCCAGTTCATTCTACACTGAATTTCCCTCCATAAAACTTATCAATCTATTGATTCTAGTGGCCCAAAAGCAATAACTAGATTGTGTAACACTGAAAACATTCCAACCTGTGATACATGAATGTAAGTATAGAATTTTAGATATAGTAGTTCTATGTTCTTTTCAGATAATCATGTTCAGCTGGCACATAGGACAGCCCTGTGATTGGACAACAAATATATGTAATTTGTTATGATACTAAATTTTACATACACTATTCACTATACCTGCAATCTAAGGGTCTCCATTATATCCTATTAGAAATAAGAAAATATCAGACTTTCATATTGTTGTATTATAATCTTATTTTGACCTGTTTTTAAATATGTAATGAAGTTGTATTTGTCTATTGACAAACAAAATAAAATATATTTAACAAAAATAAATAAAATACAACTAACTATAATTGCTGAAGGCAGACAATGATGAATATGTATAACATTACAACTAATAAAAACAGTTTTATTGTAAAAGCTATGACCTCTACATAACTCTTGAAAAACCCAGTATACCTTTAGCAATTAAAACCCTGTTTAAACAGCAGTATATAGTAAGGTGAACATCTTGATCTATACTTCTTCAGTCTTGTTTTTTTTTTTTTTGCCTTTGCTCTTTGTCTTGTAAGATGCCACCTTTCCCCAGTGTAAGTTTGTTTTGGCATTTTTCTTTTGTTGTTGCATATGAATTAATAACAACAATTCTCCTTTGGCTATCCCTAGGTTTTCTTCGGTACGTACAAATGCTTTTAAGCATCCATTGTCACATAAGGCCAGGGAGCAGTGCCTGTTGCATGACAGCTTACCTTGATCACAAGAGAAGCATTTGTCAACAATGGGTGTTCAAAACAGCTCAGAAGAATAATGATGAAAACCTGAGGATGAGTATATTAAAAGAGCACTCCTTTTAATCATTTCAAATGTTAGAAAAAATACAGAAGCAGCCTCAAAATGGAGGAAGGCACCTTTCAAGGCAGGAAAAAAGGGCACTTTAAAATACAATAAAAATGAATCGGTTACAAGATTTTGCCATAATACACACAGCTGCTGTAACATCAAACATTTTAAAAAAATATGAGGTGCAAACAAAAAGGACTTTTGCATAGGTTCTTTAGGGGAAACACTAACTGAGCCTTCAGCTGTAAAACTGATTGGTAGATTGGTAGGACTCCTGCAGGGAGAATGCTACTCAAAGGAGTTTTTGCTTTTACATGGAGATTGCAACTTCAGTATAGTGAACACATCTACCTTCAGTGCTACTTTTTACAGCTGCAAGGGTGGAGCCATGCTGACATATTGCTTTGATGTATGAGAGAGAAGGGACTGTGGAAGCATGTGACTGGATACCTAGACTGTGTCCTTCTACAGTGCAATTGAACCACAACCCCATGTGGTCCTCTTCATTCACTACAGAGCTGTTCATTTGTGTCTCCCCCTCCCATCCACCACACTAATTTTCTGCTCTAGCACTCACTTCCAGTTCACTTCTGCCAGCCTGCTCATTCCCCGAAGGAGTCAAATTTGACAGTCCCAGAAAAAAAAACACAGAAGGGGATAAAATTATTATAAGTAACCTTTCTGGCTCCCCGTCTGGTCCACAAACACAAATGCAACAGCAAAGTTCTCCTTCTTGGGTTCCACTCAAAACGAAGGTTGCTATGAAACCAGCTACTTTACAGAATGACCTGAATGCACTACCTGCCTTGGGGAAAGTGTTTCATGATATTACAAACTCACAAAATAGTTCTTTCCCTGGTATCTAGTGGTACCCCCAACGTCTGATCCCAGTTCCTATTCATATTTCCCTGGTGTCTAGTGGCACCCCCCCACCTTCTGATCCCCATTCCAATTCATGTTTCCCTGATGTCTAGTGGCACCCCCCACCCTTCGATCCCCATTCCCCTTAATGCTTCCCTGGTGTCAAGTGGCACCCCCAACCTCTAATCCCTGTTCCTATTCATGTTTCACTGGTGTCTAGTGGCATCCCCCACCCTCCAATCCCCATTCTCATTAATCCTGTAAAAAGAAAATGGTCCTCGTTGATCTGACCCCCACCCTGACTTCCCACTGAGCAGTCACCACCATACACCCCAGTACAACCCCCACACCCTCACTCACCTGAACAAGTTGCATGACCAAGATCCACTCTGCGATCAAAAATGTCTTGTCCTCAAACCAGCAACTGCGATCTGAAAACTAAGTAAGTGCAGTTCCATGTATTTCAATGGGGTTTGAACTTTGATGCATAACTTTGGCAGTTTGCATGGTTTCACCCCCAAATTTTCAACATGGTCTTTGTGGGACTCCACCTCATTCATAGATACATAGACACTGTTGGCAGATGAGGGCCTATGGCCCAACCAGTCTGCCCATTTGAGCTTGTAATTTCCCTTTATGTTTTTTCTAGAAGTCTGTTGCCCCTTATCTCCAACCTTCAGAATTCTCTTTAGTCTATCCCATGCATTCTTAAATCCAGTGATTGTTTCAGCCCCCACCACTTCATCTGGCAACCACTTGTCCAATGCTTGTTTATTTTTCCCTGCAACCCCTTGAATTAGGATTGTTAACTCCAGGGGGGTGCATGTTGAGGAGAGGGCAAAACACGGGCAAAAAAAAAAATTAACAGAGAGCCACAAGCAGCAACAAAACAATCACCCCCAGCATCCAGTGCCTGCTACACTGTAGCCAGTCACCCTCACCACCACACCACAGGGCTGGCTCAGCTGCAGCAGGTTCCCCTACCCATACAAACCCTCCTTCCTATCCATCCCCTACACCTCCCTATCCCTGCCCTTCTGGTCACTTTCCTCACTACACCATCGATAGCACTATAAATGAGTCACGGTTTTAACAGTTGCTCATTTATAATCACTATCATCATGGTATACCTGTGCAAGGTCACTGATGAAGAAGTTGAATAGGACTGGTCCAAGCACTGATCCCTGTGGTACCCCACTGGTCACTCTTCCCTCCGTGAAGTGACAGCCATTTACCACCATCCTCTGTGTCCTACTTTCCAGCCAGTTACCCACCCATTGCACTACTGTCCTGCCCACTCCCATATTCCCCAGTTTATTTAATAGCCTTCTATGTAGCACAGTGTCAAAGGCCTTGCTGAAGTCCAGATATTCCATGTCCACTACCCTCCCCTGATCCTCCTCCCTTGTCACCCAGTCAAAAAATACAATGAGGTTGGTGTAGGATGATCTTCCCCGGTGAAACCATGCTGCCTTGGGTCCTGTAGTCCATTGGCAACCAGATGTTCCACCAATCTCTCCTTCAGTAGGGCTTCCATGATCTTCCCCACCACCGAGGTTAGGCAGACTGGTCTGTAGTTCCCTGCTTCCTCTCTGTTCCCACTTTTGCATAAGGGGGCTACATCTGCTGTCCTCCAGTCTTTGGGTACCTCCCTTGTTTTCAGTGATCAGCTAAACAGGATTGCCAGAGGTTCAACCACCACCTCTCTTAGTTCCTTTAGGACCCTCAGGTGCACTCCATCTGGCCAAATTGCTTTATCAACTCTTAGTCCTTCCAGTTCCTTTAGGACTGTTTCACGTGTAAAGGGACTTGCGTCCATTTCTGCACAAGTCCCACCCCTTGTATTCCTTTCAGGCCCATTACACTCCTCTTCCTCAGTAAAGACTGATCAGAAATATATGTTCAGTATGGCAGCTTTAATGTTGTCATCCTCCACGGAGCCCCTGTCCTCCCCCTTCAGCCTCACAATCCCTCCCTTTGCCCTTCTTTTTTCACTTATGTACCTGTAAAAGGTTTTGTCCCCTGTACCCACTGATTTTGTGATGCACTCTTTGCCTGAGCTTTGGCTTCCCTTACTGACCTCCCTGCCTCCCTTTGCTTCTTCTGGTACTTCTCCTATCCATGTCTGCCTGTGTCTCATTGTATTGCCTGAATACAATCTTTTGGCTTTCACTTTCTCTGCTACTTCCTTGGAAACCATAATGGCCTCCTCTTCCTTTTCCCTTGCTAACCTGCTTAATGCATAATTCTGTTGCTCTTGTAATCCCTGTTTTAAATATTGCCCACTATTCCTCCACCACTGATTCCTCCCCATTCCCATTAGTGCCTCTTTCAAGGATCTCCCATTTCTCCAAATTCTGCCCTCCTAAAATCCAGGATATGTATTTTTGAGTGGTTTGGTTCTGCTCCTTCTGTGATTTCAAACCACAGTGACCAGTGGTCACTGTTTCCCATGTGCTCCTCCACTGTTACCCCTATCACACTGTTCCTGTTTGTGAGCATGAGGTCCAGTATTGCCTTCTGTTGAGTTGTTTCTATGACCAGTTGCTTAAGGAGGGCAGCACCTTGAAGGGAGTCCAGGATAAATCTGCTGCTGGTTGATGCTGCTGCTGGACGGCTCCAGTCCACGTCTGGAATACTGAAGTCTCCAACCAGCACCATCTACCCCTTGTCTGCCATCCTTTGGATGGCTCACATCAACTCCCTATCTGTTTCTTCCTCCTGGGCTGTTGGTCTGTAGACCACCCCTGTGTGGATGGCTGACCCCATTTTCCTTTCCAGCTTAACCCACAGTATCTCTCCCCCATTTTGTTCCTCCTGGATCTCTGTGGCCTTTATGTCATTTTCAATAATGTTCCACTCCTCCTCCTCCCTTCCAGGCTGCCCTGTCTCTTCTGAGTATGTTGTAACTGGGTATGGCCACCTCACAGTCATGGTTATCATTGCACCAGGTCTTTGTGATGGCCACAATGTCCAGGTACGACTGCACCATGGCAGCCTCCAGATCCTCTGTCTTGTTACTAAGGCACCTGACATTGGCACACATGGCTTTCCATGATGTGAACTCCCTGGACTGTTTAGCTGTTCTACTCCAGCCCCCACCCTGGTTGTCCTTTATCTGTGGTTCTCCCTGCTGTATGCCCTTCTGTTGAATGTTGCCCCCTTTCTGCCTACCCACCCCTTGGGTACTTATCTCCATCTTTTGCATACTGCTTTGAAGAGGTGTCCCCTCCTCTTGTTCACTGGTTCCCCTGCTAACTGTGCAGAGTGGACACTTAGGTACCATCCTTGCTGGCCTGCCCCCCCCTTGGCTAATTTAAATGCTTGTCCATGTAGCATTTAAACTTATCATTGAGTGCTTGGATTCCCCTCCAGGATGGATGCAGGCTGTCAGGCTCGAACAAACCCCCATCCCTCCAGGTGGTTCCCCAGTCACCAATGAATCCAAACCCTTCCTCACAGCACCAAGTCTGCAACCATGAGTTAAAGTTTCTGGTGCATGACCATGACCAATGTCAGTGAAATTATATAACTCAGGCCTGAAAAGGCGTTTTAGCCTTCACTTGGCAAAATCATCCTTCAGGTGGGATTTGAAAATGTTCACTGATCTTGTTCATCAGGTGGTGTCATAAGCTGATTATGTTGAAGATTTGGGATGAAAATATTTAAAAATAGCAAAATGTTGCAATGCATGCTCATAACGTTGGTAATTTTCATGAATTTGACCCCAAATTTTCAACCATTTTTCCACCATTTTTCACATCACCTTATGAACATAGTAACTGTCATTTTCATATCCTGTCCAAATGTGTTTTCACACCTGTGGGGAGGAATGACATTGTCGCTGCATGAAATCACCTTTTGGGCAGGTTTTGACATTTTCTTCACCTTTGTTCATAGAGTCAGGTCATAAGAAGGCTATGTTGAAAATTTGGGGTAAAATATTATAAAATAACAATGTCATGAGCATACGTTGACATTTTCTAATGCACACTCACAACTTTGATAATTTTAAGTGGACAATGTCCCTTTAAAGCAGCTTAGCAGCTGTGTTGGCTCTGACCAGATTTTGTTACTTTCTGTCTTCCCCAACCTAACTTCAGTAATGTACTGACAGTCAACAATACCCACAAAATAGAAGCTGTAGCCTTCACATCTGCACAAACTCATTTTAAACTCTGCAAAGCAACCAGGTTAGATAAAAGAAGCATTGCACAACTGAGTCTACTAGAATGGTTTTCAATTATTTTACAGGAAGTGTGTGTGTGTGTGTGTGTGTGTGTGTGTGTGTGTGTGTGTGTGTGTTTCTGTGTGTGTGCCTATAACAGGAGCTTTGTGCATTTAAGATTAAGATATAACTTAAACAAATACTGTTGATCCAAGTAACAAATTTAAAATGACCGAATCAATTTTCTAATACATAACTATCAACTGTCTTAGATTTTTTTCTCAAAGATGTATTGTCACTAATGAGTAGGGGGCACTGCAATGTCAGGCATAAGAAAGTGTTATGAAGTCTGGTTCTCTTTCAAATGCACTCTTCAGGTTAAGCCACATATAGTATTGCAACCGCTTCTTGATCTATCCTGGGCATTTTTAAGATGAGCTCTTAATTCTGGTCATCTGTTTGCATTTTTGTAAACCTTGTCATTAATTTGTGAGACTGAGTGGTGAGAGGTATTGGTTTCTCTTCTCATAGTGGTGGCTGGTATCTTCTTCCTGTGCTCTTGTGTCACAACTGGCTTAATCGATGCTGTGAGATGTGGCTATTTTCTTATTCTTTCTTAGCCACTCACACTGCAGAGTTAGACTGGGTGTCATCCTTATTCAGCATTAGATCAGACAGCTATTATTTGCAGGCAGGCATTTGTTGAGAATAACAGCTGGCAGTTGTGCCAAGATATGCCTTTCCCAAAAATAATCTACTCAATGCTTCAGTTTGGAATTGCAGCATACAGCAGCCTTTATTGCATTTCATTTCATTTATTTATTTATTTAAAGTCTTGGATTACAGCCCTTGAGTCAAAGACTCTTTTACAGCGGTTCCACGTCAAGAAGCCAAGAGCATAAAGAAAACACAGAAATACAGAGTATGGGAGGTGTTCCCAGTAGCAAACAAACGACTGAAATATTGAATTAAAAGTGCGGTAATAACCTTAAGCGCAATTAAAAGAGTACATTACACAAATTGTAAATTAAGGCAGGGCCAGTTAAAGCAAACAATAGGATATTGAACTTTCAGAAGCAGTAGACAGCAAACAAAGCAATTAATAGGATACTGATCATGTAGGACACAATATACAGAGGCAAGTCCATTTATATTAGGGCAGTTGTCCAGGGTGAAGCAAATATCAAAAATTAAGAGCATTCACTTTAAGTAGAAATTGTCAGGGAAATCCATGACAGAGAGGTGGGCTAGAAGGAAAAGTTTCACCTGCTGAGCGCCGCGAAGTGAAGTCAGAACACCATTGCATACTTTTTAAAGTCCATAACCATTAGGGAACTTAATGTGCATAATAAAATGCAGCTTTAGTTGAAGTTGGGAGATTACAGCATTGAGCTCTCTCAGCGGTCAGCCACCAGCAGACTGTTTTCGCATAACAAAACTACCATACCATAGTCACAAAACAGAAACAAACAGCAAAGCTCAACAATGACAAGCCAGGTGACTAGGCAGTCTCCAGCAACCTTTCTCTCCCAGTTCAAAAGGAAATACACACCCAGACAAGCTTCTCCCCTAAACCAATAGCAGCACACAGCTCCAGTCTAGCTATCACACCACATTGTTACACAGTGCTTGGCTTTCACCAACTCAAAGGATCAGCCAATCTGAAGCCTATTTTGGGTATGCAAACCTAGTTCTGCTGCTTCCTTGAAGCCAGTTTAATTCCTCACATGTCTTCCTCCAGGCTTTCTCTTCACTGCCTAACATTTGACATGGATTACACTCCTTCATAGTTACAGACCTGGTGTTATCAACTAAAATGTGTAAAGAAAGCGGTGGCAAGTTTATTTATCACAGAGACATACATGAACGTGCACTTCATACCTGTTACACATGTCAGGACCAGTCTCCTTGTTGTGGTCAGGTAGTCAGCTTCAACTCATCCCACAAAACTTATGGAGCTCCAGTGACCATTCAATGACCAGACAGGGAAAGCATGTTCAGCACTGCTGTTATCTTAACAGCTCCAAAGCTACTGGACTAAGCCATTGTAGAATCAAGGTCTGTAGATCAATGTCCACAAGCTAACCAATGAAGCAAATGGAACCATTTATTAGAAGGAACAGTGACTAGAAAATCAGTACAAGACTAAGGCATCTTTTTGCAGCCCCTCCATCCCATATTTTGGTTCACCACTTGGTATGAACCTCAAGTTCTGTATAGCTCTGCTCCACTGGATCTGTCTGTCTGTCTGTCTGTTGCACTTTCTTGTGCACATGACCAATCCTGTCCACTGATCTGTGAGCAGCAACTGTCAGAAAGTTTTGTAAATACTACATTGTGATGTACTCTTTTACTTAAAACTACAACTCACAGCTTCAGATAATTAAATGTGACATTCTATTAATAGTCTCAAAATAAAAGCTTTACAATTGGTTTCATTAGGGGCCGATCTGGACTGTCACTTAAACTTGTATATATTTATACTAGTATGGGTCTAGATTTCTTTATTGTAGAATTGAGTTTGGCTCAGTCAAGAAATCTGTTTTAGACCAGGTACATTCACTCCTTTCAAAATATCACTGAATGAAGCTGAAGTGTTCTGCAAGTTGTTAATACCCATAAATAGTACAAAAACACATAAGTGGCTTCTACTATACTCGATAGACAATATGAGGCTGATTAAGAGGCTGCAGTTTTATAATGAAAATAAGTATTGCCAATGCTAATAAATTTGTTTGAAAATAGAGCCAAAATCTCACACTAATGCACATGCACAGGATCTGGGCTCTGTTTTTCTAGCATATTTATTAGGGCTGACAATGCTTGTTTTCATTATAGAACTGCATCCTCTTATTTATCTCAATTTCTCTGTCAGGTACAAAACTTTGACAAATAGATCTGAAAAGAAATACAGGCAGCAGGGTTCAGGGCAAGAAAATAGTACAGAAGGAGGGATGAAGGAAGTAACTGCACTGTGCTGAATGGAAGGACATGGAGAGATGTGATTCAACACCACTTATTGGTAGTAGACAGACTGTGCTGCTTTAGGAAACATCCAGACATTTCAGAGCCCCTTTTCTACCACATCATAGCTATCGTCACCATAGCTCTCACTATGCAGACATAAAAATAAAACCTAGATGACTATGTGTCCATCGATTATTTTTTACACACCCTCAGTGTGTGATGACCTCATGAATTTCTGGAGCTTTGCTCTCAAGGTTTACGGGTCATCGCACACCTCAGGTGTGTAAGAAAATCCATAACACACAGTCGACTATGCATTATTCTCTATATAATAACTGACAAGACCATTTGATATATGACTAACCATGTGTTCTTCGTCTTTATAACTAGATTGTTATAATGGCAAGCATGAGGCAGCTGAGAGCTGACAATCACAGCTGACAGCTCAAGCGCATAGTGAACAGTTATTGACAGTGGTGCTGTTTCTTTATCTGTGGCTGTGACTTTCTGCTCTCATTGGAGCAATGTTGTTAGTTTTGCTCAGAAACAGTTCAGAACACTAGAAACAAAAACAGGACCACCATACCTAAATGAAGAACAATTTTGAGTGTCTGATCGAGTACTTAACAGCTCCTCCCTCACAGTTAAATCACAGTTGGCACCTCGAGCACACAGTAAATGGCCACTGACAGGGAAAGTGCTTCTTCACTCATGTTTTCTCCCTTTGGTTCAGGATTAATCATTCAGGTTACCAGCAAATATTCAGAACAGGATATTACCTGACCTGTCATCATTTTGTGTACTGCACAGCTCCTCATCCTCTTAGTTCCCTGACACACACAAAAGCAGCACTGTAGTATTCTTATTCATTCCTGTACAAAAAGTGGGGGTCTTCGATTATAAAAAATATAGTACAGTATGCGCCACTTGTACCGGACCCAGTTCCAGTGGACATTGAGTTGAACCAGACAAAATGGGTGAACCAAATGCTAAAACATATAAGTGCAATGTTAAACTCAGTGGATAAAGCGGACCTTAAACTCCACATTTAGTGGTCGCCATGGACAGCACTTAATACCTGTTTGCTGCTCACAAGTGACTAGTTTCACACTTCTGGGTGAGCAATTAGCAGTCAATCATTCCAATGGCAGGTGTTAACATTTATCCTGCAGAAGAAAAGGATTTCTTCAGATATATCAGAGACAAGAGGAAGAGCAAGGAACAAATTGTTAGAATCAGGAAAAGAAGTGGGTGGGTAGAAAAGGGGCTGAGCAGGCAGAAGTACTTCATAATACTTCTGTTCAGTCTTCACCAAGGAGAGGGATGGGCCTGTACCTGAGAAGAAGGGTGAGGTGGGAGATGGTGGGGGAGAAGCAACCACGGATGGGGAAATCATGGTGGAAAGGGTGAGGGAGGGCCTTAAGTCCCTGAAGGTGGACAAGGCACCTGGCCCAGACGGAATCCACCCCAGGGTGCTGAGAGAGTTGGCAGAGGTCCTGACAGGGCCATTGGCAGACCTGTTCAATACCTCTCTGAACTCAGGATGCATGTCCAGGGACTGGAGGGAAGCACATGTGGTACATCTCCATAAGAGTGGGCCCAAGGACAAACCAGGGAATTGAAGACTGGTGATCCTTACTGCAATTGTGGAAAAACTGATAGAGACAATCATCAAGGAAAGACTGGTGCAATTTCTTGAGGATAACAATCTCCAGGACAACAGGCAGCATGAAGGTTGTCTTGGGCAGATCCTGCCAGATGAGCTTTGTTGATTTTTATGACTGGGTTATGAAGGCACTGGATGGGGACATGCAGTGGATGTCCTCTACCTGGATTTTAACAAGGCCTTTGACTTGGTGCCACATGGTAGGCTGATCTGTAAGTTGAAGAGCCTGGGAGCAGTGTGGAAACTGGTCAGATGGGTCAAGAACTGGCTGCAGGATAGACAGCAGAAGGTAGTAGTGGGGGGGCATCTGAACCCAGGGCATTAACAAGTGGTGTACCACAGGGCTCGGTGCTGGGACTGGTTTTGTTTAACGCTTTTCATAGCCAATATTGCAGTAGGGATTAAGAGCAAGATCAGTCTCTTCACAGATGACATAAAGATTTGTGCGAGGTAGATGGGGAGGAGCAAAAGTACTTCAGGAAGATTTGGCAAAACTGGAGGCATAGTCTCACACTTGGCAGCTTGGTTTCAATGCCAAGAAGTGCAAAGTGATGCATTTAGGCAAGAACCCAGGACACAAATACTGGCTGGAGGGTGTCCCGTTAAAAACTCCAAGGAGGAGAAGGATCTGGGAGTGCTGGTAACTGGGGAGATGAACCACTGTGCTCAGTGCAGGAGGGCAGCAGTAAAGGCAAACAGAATGCTAGGATGCATAGCAAGGGGATTTACTTCAAGGAGTGGGGAAGTCACCTTGCCCCTGTACAGGTCCCTGGTGAGACCGCACCTAGAGTACTGCATGCAGTTCTGGTGCCTCTATTTGAAAAGGGACATCAAACTACTGGAGGGGGTACAGTGCAGGGCAACAAAAATGATCCTGGGGTTGGGGGACAGACCATATGAGGAGAGACTGAGAGAGCTCAATATGTATACCCTGGAGAAAAGAAGGGAGAGAGGGGATATGATTAAGACCTTCAAGTACCTGAAGGGTTTGAACAAAGTAGACACCAGGTATATGTTCAATCTGAAGGATGGAAGGGAAACCAAGGGATACTTTATGAAGTTGGAAGGGGGTAGGTTCAAGAGGGAACTGAAGAGGCACTATTTCACAGAAAGGGTGATGGCAGGGTGGAATGCTCTGCCAGAGGAAGTCTGTCACTGCAGAATGTTGGGGGCTTCAAGTGGGGGTGGAACAGATTCAAGCGGAGGTACAAATTGGGAGGGGTGGGAGGTGGGGAGGACATATGAGGGAGGGGCTGCAGTTGCAGTCTAATGGACTGAAGTGCTGCACACTTGAGCTGACTAGATAGACCAAATGACCTGTATCTGGTGGCAATTTTGTATGTTCATATGTTTATAACCACCATTGTTAAGCATACCAGTGTAGACAAGTTGTGAAATGCCTTTAAATGCACACCCTGCCTCGCCACACTAGGTTCAGTCTGTTATTTCACTGTGCTGCACTTGCAACTGAAGGATTTCTTTGCTTGATTCTGTGTGGCTTATCCAGAAGACATGGCAGAAAGTCTCAGCTGAGACCATACAGGGTTGTTTCCAGAAAGATGAATTTGCTACTGATCCTGTGATAGGCCAAGTATAGGAGGAGGAGGAGTCAAAGGAAGAGGAACAGGAAAAGGAGAGGGCATTCAGACTGACATCATCAGTCCTGGATGAGCTCTGTACCATGGGAAATGAAAAGGAGCCTGGAGACATAGGCAACATTGAAGAAGCTGTGTCAGCTGTAAGAGGAGAGGAGAATGAACAGTCTGAAGAGCTTGACAAGGCAGAGGAGTCAAAGGTTATGGTTACCCCCACAGATGTGCATCAAGCCCTTCTAATGTTAAGAAGGGTGGTGGAACAGAGGAAGATATTGTCCCATGCCTGGGAGCAGCTTGCGGTGACTGAGATTTCATGGAGCCGATACACAAGCACCCTGAAGAAACAGAAATCGATGGATTACTACCTCACCTAAACTAAGTAAAAACTTTCAAACTCAGTAGAGCACAGCACTCTAAAAAGAGCAGTAGAGGGCACAGTTTTTTACATATTTTAAGTTTTTTTTTTGCACTGTATAATAAAGTTTGACACAGGTTGCCTTGCATACATTCAAAAAGGGTCTGGAATCACCAGCCGCATGTTCACGGACTTCGGCTCCATCTGTATTCGTGTTGTTTGGTCTGTGTTGGCTGTATGCTGCTGTCTTTATGCATCAAATGTATCCTCGGTTGTAACGGACACCGCTTGTAACAGACTAATTTTAGAATGTCAATTTAGTCCATTACAAACGGTGCATACTGTATGGGACAGGGGCTGTGTTTTACACACACACACCCTACAGTATGTGTGATGCTTTAATAAACTTCTCAAGCTTGCTATTGGGGCTTATGTAACATCACATACCACAGGGGTGTGTAAAAGTTCATTACACACTGTTACAGTACATTATTCTCTATGTTATTTTTTTTTTCTAAGATTTTGCCATTTTGTTTTTAGAAATTGTGCATGAATGTTTGCTTTTATCCTGCTGCAGGTTTCTTGAACTTCTGCAGAAATTCTTGCAGTCATTTTCTCCATCCACTAGCCAGAGTTGTGATCAAAAGTTGTAGTCGCATTTAAGAAAAAAATAAGAACCTTCTTTTGTGAGCTGCAGCCATGAGATGGCAATAACACTAGATGATGCTTGCAAATGTTTGTGATGATCCTGCAACAAAATTACAAGTGGTTGGATTTCCATGCAGAGCAGGAATATCAGCATCCCATCTGATTTTATTACAGATCGGTTAGCCTCACATCCACCATGGTGAAACCCATGGAGGCCGTAATCAAGCAGGACCTTATGGAATATCTGGATAAGAATGGCCTTCAAGATACCAGACAGCATGGGTTTGTGGCAGGTAGGTCATGCCAGATGAACCTTATTACCTTCTTTGATTGGGTAACAAAGGAACTTGACAAGGGTCAATCAGTGGACCTTCTCTAGTTCAATTTCAGCAAGGCCTTCGACGCTGTGCTGCATAATCAACTGCTAAAGAAGTTAGAGGACTTAGGTACAGCAAAAAAAAAAAGTCAAGTGCGTGGGTAATTTACTCAAGGATAGACATCAGTGAGTGGTAATCAACGGAGTGGGATCCAGTGAAGGAGAGGTCATGAGCAGAGTTCCTCAGGGATCAGTCCTGGGCCTGGTCCTCTTTAATATGTTTATTAGTGATATTGGTGAAGGAATCAGGGCAAACTTCGCACTCTTTGCAGATGACACTAAACTCGGTGGAAGGTTGACAGTACAAAGGATTAGGGATCTAGAGAATGACCTTTGCAAGCTAGAAAGGTGGTCTAATATCTGGCAGCTCAGATTCAATGCAAAAAATGCAAGGTGCCAGTATATCTGCCAATTCCCATAGTACTCTTGGATGAATGCCATCCAGTCCAGGAGATTTATCTTTCTTTATGGTCTTGAGGGCTAACCACACTCTTTTGGTGGAGATAGCATAATCCGTCCGTCCACCTTACTGGCCTTTTATCCTTATCCTGATGTGACACCCTGGGGTACCTCTCCCTCCCTCTTGCTCCATTTCTGTTGCTCCCTGATCCCACTACCGCTTCTATCCCCATCGTGCTTTACTTTGTAGATATCCCATCCCCTCCCTAGTAAACACAGAGGTGAAGTACTCATTTAATACCTCTGCCTGGTCCTCACCTCTTCCACCCACCCTTCTTCTGATCTCAATCTGTCGAGATGGCTCTTAGTTTTCTCGCCCCCATCCCAATGTACCAGAAGAACCCCTTTTTCCCTCCATGTATCCCTGTGCCAGCCGCTGCTCTTTACTGGACTTTGCCCCCCTCACCATCTGGGTGACTTTTCTAGATGCAAGATGGTACATTCCCTTTTCCCTATCCCCTCTTGTTGTTTTATATTTTTTGTAGGCTGCCTTCTTTTCTCTGACCGCTACCTGAACCTCACTGGACCACCACCATGGTTTATGTGACCTTGTTTCCTTATGTTTTACATTAGTGCAGGTCCTGACTGTCTAATGAAGTCCCCGTTTTATGACCTCCCATCTCTTTTCCACATTTGTCATTGATGTAATCCCCTTCAAGTGATCCTTGAGAATATTTCCCGTGCCCACAAAGTCTGCCTCCCTGAAGTCCACTGCCAGTGTCCTAGATCTCTCCCCCTTCCCCATGCTTATTTGAAACCAGACAGTATTGTGGTCGCTCCCAGTCAGGGGATCCTCTACAACCAGGTCCCTTACCAGATCCCCATCTGCCAGAACCACGCCCAGGACATGCCTCTCTCTTGTGGGCTCCATCACATGCTGTGTTAAGAACACATCCTGGAAGCTGTCCAGCAGCCTCTGCTCCTTGGCCATCTTAGAGGACATGGTTCCCCAGTTTGTACCTGGCATATTAAGGTCCCCCATCAACACCACTCCTTCCCCATTTGGACCACACTGGGCAATGATGTTGTCCAGCAAACCACCCTCCAGAATATCACCCATCCCGGGGGGCCTATATACTACATCCAGCTTGACCTTCCCTCCTGCTGGGGTTTATAAGGTGACCCATAAGGCTTCCACGTTTCCCTCTGCCTCTTCTACCCTAGCAATTTCTATGTCATCTCTAATGAACATAGCCACTTCACCCCCGCCCTCCTTTCTATCCTTCTAAGCATAGTGTACCCCCACGTTTAGGTCCCAGTCATGGTGTTGTTGTACGTTTCGTGACCACGCCACATCCACCCCGAACAGCATGGCCTGGAACTCTGGCGCTTGTTTCCCAAGCTCCTGGCATTTACTAACACCACCCCCAACTACTTATCCCTGATCCCTTTATTCGAACCCCTCAGGTTCCTTATACTTCCATCCTCCTCTGCTCCTCCTGAAACCTCCTCCCCCAGTCTGTTTCCCCTCCCCCTTGTGTTTGGCTACTCCGTCATCTGGAGGAGAGGCTTCTGGTCAGCCCCTCCCTTATCCTCCCCCTCACAAGTTTAAACCCCACCTTTCTTGAATGTAATCAGCCACCCCTGTTTAAGGACTTCCTTCCCTAACAGGGCAAGATGAAGCCTGTCCTTGGCATACAGTCCCTTATCCTTCCAAACTCCTTTCCAGTTACCTAACACCCCCAACCCACTCTCTTCACCCCACTTCCTGAGCCAGTCATTAACCTCTGTGATCTTCATTTTTTTTCTCCACTGAGGCCTTTGGTACTGGCAATATCTCCGAAAAGGATATGTTGCATCCATTATCCAGACAGACTCTGGCAAGTTCTTGGAACCTTGCTTGGATTTCCAAAATGCTATTTCCTTCTAGATCGTTATTTCCCAAATGCACCAGGAAATCCTGTTTCCCTTCACAATCCCTAACCAGTTCGTACACCATGAACTTTGTTCTGTGCTCTGTCAACCCAGAAATACTCACTACCTTCACCTGGCTATGGCATCCACCCCCTGTCCCTCCACTGGATACCCCAAATCATCATGTCTTCAAATAACAGAACCTTAACACCATCATCATCCTTATGGTTACCTCCATTATGTGCTCTCAACCCCCATCCCCTTTATTCATGATCTCAATTCCAAGGGAGTCTTCCTGCCTTATTAGAGAGCCCCTTGTCACCCTCCCCTTCTGCCTCCCTTGTTATTTGCCCACTTAACTCAGACCCCCCGAATAGGTGTCCCCTTTAACCCTCTCTTATCTGAACCATTTATCCTGGCCCTGATGGTTTCCCTTCCCCACCGCCATCCTCCCCTTGTAATAGTACCCCTACCTCCAGAGGCCTCTGGGTTCCTTTACCTAGGGCCCCATCCTTAGTACAGACCCCTGCTGAAGGGGGCCCCTCCCTGCCTCCTTGTCTCCCAGTTTCTCTCCAGTCGTGCTGTCCTCCTCATGTCTGCAATATGTTGCATCTCCCCATTTGCTTAATATTTATGTTTCCCCTTCTCCCTCTGGGACTATTTCTATCTTTTCCATTGCCGGTCTGTGATGCCCTATGGGTATCCGACTCCCTCCCCCCAGCCTCTGTATCAGTTTCCTCATTTCCACCAACCCTCCTCCCGCTCTAGGTTGCTTAGTAGCTCAAATTTATTGTAACACTCTATGCCAGCCTCCATCAACTAACCTGAGTTTCCCCTGACTGCCCCTCTAAACTGCCCCTCTTCCTCCCCTCTTGCCATGTTCTCCTTAGGAACTCCCTTTCCACAGTCTGCTCTTTTAGGCTTCCCCACAACAGCCCCTTCCTTCTCACTGTCTGTTCTTCTAGGCTTCCCCACAACAGCCCCTCCTGACTCTGCCCCCTCCACTCTCTTTATATTCAGAATGTTTACCCCATACATTTCCCCCTTAACATCAACATCCCTATCTAACGGTCCTCTGTCCCTAATATCTCCCCTCCTACTTGCTGTAACATAACGTCCTGTAATCTCTGAGCGTTGCCCCGGCCTCCCCTCAGCCCCACCCTTCTGCTGCCCATATCCACATCCCTTATCCTTGGACACCCCCCCCCAACTCCCCCAGCTTACTCCTTAACCAATATACTTCACTCCTGATACAAGATAGCTGTCTACAGAGTGGGCAGCCTCCCTCTCTCCAGGCCCAATTGAGAATTATTGCTATCCCACAGCCTGTGCAGCCTATAACCCTTCTGAAGATGCCTGCCATGGTGGAATGTGGCCACCCTGTTTGTTCCTCTCTGTTCATAATGGCACACACCCATTTTCTCAGTCCCTTCCCCCTGGAATACTCTCTATACTGACTGTAGTTATTTATGAACCCAGTTTCAACCCCACCAATAACGTTCCCAAGTCTCACAAACACATACAGTCCAGTGTGTGTCCAGTCCCACTAACAGTGTGTGTATGCAGACATCAGGTACTGTATGATGTCACAGGCCCACCAGTTCCTGTTGCTTCAAATTTCAGTCACAAACAGAAATGCACAGCCCTTCAATCCCACCCCCTGCAGTGGCTTTTCAGTATTTAAGAAAGCCTACAAAACAGGGTGGGCGGGAAGGCTCTACCACCACCAGGCAAACATCATATTTCAATTTCACTCTAATTATCACTGCCAAACAAGTGTTCCCACACCCAGCACACAAGCCCCAATAGTTACAATATCACAGCCCAAGTAACAGTTCTAACTCAAAGTAGTAATTTTTAACACACATAACTTATTTCAAGTACAAAACTATTCAAATATTTCAGTTAAAACAGAAGATAAAACCAAACCTCTTTCCTGAACAACCTCCTACTTCTGTTCCCAAGTGGACAATCTATAACCTAGGATCCTGGTTCCCCTCCTGGACAGATGCAGACCATCACACCAGCATAGGCCTGTATCCCTCCAGGTGGACCCCCAGTCCCCAATGAAGCCAAATCCCTGAGCTCTGCACCAGTTTTTCAACCACTGATTGAATCCCATGGTATGGAGCACCCTAGCCTCACCCGTGCTATAGAGAGGCAGCACCTCCAAGAAGGTTACCATGTAAGCTACTTGACTAAGGCCCCTCCCAACTCTACAAATGCTTCCTGCATTGCTCTGATCCCTTTCTTAGCCAGGTCATTTGTCCCTAGGTGGACAATGACATCTAGCTCCCTCCCCTGTGTAGCTGCTCCAGTGATCCTGAGGATTCACTCCCTGTCCCTCCAAGCCATGGCGCCAGGCAGGCACCTTACCTCCCTCTCCCCTTCCTCCCCAGTTCTACCTTCCTAACAATGAAGTCCCCCACCAGGAGTTGTTTCCTTCTCCTGTGGAGTCCCATACCCTCCTCCTCCTGTGGGTCTCCTTTGTGGAGGTTCCCAGCATCCTCCTTGGTCTCCACTGTGGGTGCCTTCATAGAAGAACCACACTTTGCCAGAAGAGCATATGAACTGTGAAGAGGTACAACTGGAGGGATGCACCTCTGTTCCCCCACCCTCACCCTCCCTGAGCCCACTGTGGTCCAACCGCTCCTCTTTCTTGGCAACCTCTGAGGCAACGGCAGTGGCCCTGGTGGTCCCTGGGTGGGAGAGAAGGTCCCACAAATCCAGGCCATCTCAGCCTGGAGATGAGCAACCTCCTCCCCCAGCCCAGAGAGATAAATGCAGATGGGACAACACTGCATCCTCCAGAATGTCTCCCAGAAGACTGCTGCTCCACTGCCACTGCACTGCACCACTCCCATCATGTCTTATTTCTGGCTCCCTGTTGTTTGGAATGCTTACTCTTTCCTCTGTTTTTTTAATTTTTCTTCTTCTCCCTACTTACTTACTGCATCTGTGCCCTTTAAGCTCCTGATCTTCCTATTCTGAGACAAGAAGTTCCTGTATTTCTCAGTAGTCTCCTTACTTACTCAGCATCAGACTTCCAGCAGCTAGAGCCACTGTTCAGTTCAGTTCAAGAATGAAAGAAATGGAAAAGAAAAAATAGGCATACTCATGTTTTTCTACAAAAACATTACTGCACAAAAAACCCATGATGACTAAAAAAATACTGCTCTTTTCACGACATATATTTTTAAGTTGCCAGTTACCTTTACAGTTCATAAAGAAGGGTACAAGTGCAAGCTTAAGGCTTGCCTTTCACTTGAGACTATTCACTTCCATAGGGAACCTCTTCCTTCCCTTACTATTATTAAACGTGTAGGCACCTTGGTTGATGGCAGAAGCCTTTGCCTCAGCAGTCTCTTTCACAGGTTCAGAGAAGAGTTGTTACCAGTGGCTCTAAGTTAGCACTAAAGTCCATGTGACTGATTTCCGTTGGTTCCTTCCGCATGAACCAAAAATTAATCTTCTCTGAAAATCTGTAGTAGAGAGAGAGAGAGAGAGAGAGAGGAAGGCAAGTGTTGCTCCATGCTAGCATTCAGCACTGCTTAATTGTACTAGGTGTCTTAAGATGATGTCTTCAATTCCAACATGCCGCAGGACGCTACTCACTCTGCACACGCCTGTAAGTAGCTACTTTTAGAGGCTCTCTATTAGCAAGCTTGGCAGCTGGCTTCACCAATGTGGAGAGCAGCACAAACTGCTGCGGTAGTGGCCAGGGGTTTGTATTTTTAACTGCCTTCCCGGCAATTAAAAAAAAAACCTGGTTAACAAGCTGTAACTAAACCACTGAGCACCAGTTTTATAAATTCTGATGTGGGTTTGGGAGTTTGTTTTTTTTGTTTTGTTTTTTTTGTTTAGCAGATTCACTGTGTCATCCATTGCAAGACGTGCAGAGGCATTTCTGGTATATGTTGGGGCTGGGAGGTTGCTTCTAAGTCATGTTCTTTTTTACCACTACAGTAGATTGCAAATAACAAAACTGACTGACTATTGGGGCAGGGACCCCTTTTAACAAGTACATGTTAGCACAGCAGACTTTCATTGCTGCCTATGAAGCAGGGAGCAGACGTGATGGACCTTGAGTCCCCTCAGACCTTACTACGCTAACAATGCTACTGTTTTGCTTAACACTCCTCATCTTTCTGCATGTTTGCTTTGAATGCTGTGTTTTCAATGAGGATGTAGTACTAAGCAATTTCCATGGTACGATGGCTGATGTGAGAGGAAGACCTGGGACAGGATGAGGGGGGGGGCAGGTTTGAAAATTATAAATAAAGTTAGTGTGTGAGGCAATCTTCTTCAGTAGCAATACTTCTGATACTGCAGCAGGCTGAAATTGTCCTTGGCTTGTGTATGATAGTGTACTTTTTGGTACTGGGGTGTGAGGAATGAGGTATTGAGGCATATTGGCACACATGCCCTGAGCCTTAATCATTGAAATTACTGTCATTCAATCTGAAATTGTATTCGCCATCCTCTTGCACCACTAGGAAAACAACTTCCATCCTGAGAAGTTGTTCGCCGCATGTGTAGCCAGCTGTCATATTTCAGTAGCCTATATAATGAGGAGGCAGTGTGGTCTGGTGCTGTCATTGTGTCACTAATGATGCCACCTTGGCCGCATGCTGCCACCAGCACAATGTTGGGTCAACCACTGAGGTCTGTCGAGCTCCAGTTAAGAAATACTACAGAACTGTAAATTTCTTACTGCCCCCACCCCCCACCATTGGGAGATCAGTTTCATGGGTGAGTGAATCAGACCTCGGTATATCATATATTTTCGTAAAGAGAGGTTTGTTGAACAATGGTGGATGAGGTTGGGGTGAAACACAAAGAGTGAGGCCCCAACACACAGTATTTTGAGGTCAGGGTGGTTTGGGGCCATCCAAATTTAGAACCTAAGCACCACTAGGCTAGTGATTGGAGGCATGAGCATGGAACTGTGAACCAGGTTTGAATCCCACTACCGCCAAAACCATCACCACCACCACACCACCACGCCCACCACACCCATTACCATAGCTGTGTAGCCTTAAGCATGTTACAGGACTTTCATGGATCTCTGTTTCTCCCCTCTGTAAAATTGGGTAAAAGCAGGAACCCCCAATGAAAATGAGGTTATGCATCTGAGCCAGACTATCCTGATTAATTATATTGACAAAAAAAAACTGAGTCAATTAAGTGCTTGCAGATAGCCACAGCATTCGGTGATCTGAGAAGTGGGTGGAGCAGGTCTCAGCAGCAGCTACTGCTTGCTATGAATGCTGAAGTCACATATTATTGAAACCAGAAAAACTAAGGCAAGGATCATGATTTGTAAATTCTCTATTAGAGTGTATGGGGGGGGTCTGTGTTTCTGACAGTAGCTTTGCATCCTGAGGCTACAAAAATGATTGCTTCAGTTACCAAAACCCAAAAGGTGGTTACCCACCTTTCTTCGGTCAGGAAGCCCTTGTGTTAAAAGCTCAGAGGTTGGGGGAAGGGGGACATGGCCAGTCGATGAAAAACGTTGGTTCTGTAGCAGCTTACTAATCATCACTACTGAGCAAAAGAAAAAAACAGAACTTGTGCAGTGTAGCTCTTGTGATGTCTCTTGAGGAGATTGAAGTGGTTAAACAGGGTTTTGGGTTCAACTTTGCATAGTCACAGGACAGAACCAGTTCTAGAAAATAACAGAACCCCCTAGAGCCTGGTTGGTTTTAAACTTTAGACACACATGGAATCTTCCCATGAAAAACTGTTGTAGGTGTTTGAATACAAATGCATCATGCAATTAGCTTAGCATTAACATGCAGATGTATTCAAATTATTTGGGTCACAAAGACATTCAAAAGCTAGAATCTCTTGAAACCTTGCCGAGATCCAGTTAAAACCATTTCCAAACAAAACCTAAAAATACTTAAAAACTAAAAATACTAGAGGACATTCTCTTCAGTTAACAGGGCAAGCATTTAAAACAACTAAAAGGAAGTGCTATCTCTCCCAGCATGTTATCAATCCATAGAATTCTTTCCCTATCGATATAATTACTAGCAAAATGAAGACAGAATTCAAACAGACTGGACAATTTTCTACTGAATGGTGCTGCATGGAGTTATTATTAGTAATTGGAGCAATGTGGGAACACCTGCCTTATTGCTCCTATTCTACCTTATTATGAACCTTAGTATAAACCAGAAGAGGGTGCCAATTCTCCACTTTTCAGATTTTTTTTTAAATTAATTTATTTTGGTACCTTCCCCAGCTTCCACAGACTACCATTGTGAATGGTTACTCAGTTTGTCTGGATGACTCTGCTAGAGAATGTCTTTTTTAGTGTGCAACATCTTATCAACTTTGTCATCAATATTTTTGTTTCTGGCTGCAAATCAGGTGACTATTGATCTGAAACAAAATGCAAAATGTTCCAGATTATACAACAGAAGGTTTTGGTTAAATAAAGAATGAATTAGACGAAAAAAAATGTATTTACCCTGTGTAACCAGCTGAGATGTACTGTTTGATTTCTTTTGGGGTCCTAATTCTTCCCAGTTGCATAGATTGAAGCACAGGGAGTTTAGGTGACTTGATCAGGATCACACAGTAAGCGCCAAGTGGATCTGGTGGGACTTGAACTTTGGCATCCTTCTTCCTAAACCTGTGATGTAACCACTCAACCACAGTGCCTAAAACAGAATTACAACATTCTTCTTGGTTTCCTTCCTCTACCTCTACCATGGTGTTGTAGACTACTGGTTAGAGATCAGTGGTGTGAACACAGAGACCCAGGTTAGAATCCCACAACCACCATTAATGTGTGACCTTCAGCAAGAAGGTGAGCAAAGTAGGTAATCTGATACCTTTTATTAGACCAACAAGAAATTTGCAGTTCACAGGTTTTCAGGAATACACAAAGTTCTTCATCAGGTGAACCTCTGTTCTCGGCATACAACTGAAAGCTTGTTCACTGAAAATGTCATGTTTGTCCAATAAAAGGCATCAAATTGCATACATTGTTCACCTGTTTTGTACAAGAATCAATATGGCTGCAAAATATTTTCTGACCCTGAGCAAATTATTTAACATACTTATCCGTCTCAGTCTCTGTCCCTGTCTCTCTCTTGCTAGCTCTCTCCTCTCTCTCTCTCTCTTTTTCTCTCTGCTTAACCTTCTCTAGCTTTGCTTACCATCTTTCAAGCTTACTTAACCTTCTACTACTCACTCAAAGGCTTAAACAAGTGTCGGTGGCCTGTAAAGTGCTTTGGAATATGTGTTGTATGAAAGACACTATGTAAAAACAATTATTTCCCTTCCTTCATTTTCTCTGGGACAGGATTCCTTCAGCCTTAATCCCTGCCTTTTCTGGGGGTGGGGGATTGCTGTTTCATTTTTAATTTTATTGTATAAATGTTCCTGATGCCTCACTCAATGATCTGCAAAAATTAAGGAAAATGGAGTTTCTATGCAACTTACATTTTTTGGGGTGGTGGTAGTAATTAAAAGACCATGGGCCCGATTCTAGAAGGGTGGCACAAGTTGCCGCCGAATGCACCTTGCGCCACCAGCAACTGCAGCATTGACCCTGCACCCTATTATAGAAGGGGCAGGGTCTCCGCAACAAAGTCCTGTGACTTGTACCATGTGGCTAGGTACGCCCGCACAGAGGGCGTCCCCTGGCCAATATGTCGAACCTGCCGCCGTAGGCAAGTACACCCCCCTGCCCAGCAAGCTGCAATAGCTGAACAAGAGGGCAGCCCACACCCCCTGCCCCCAAGCCACCTGTATGTGCCCTGTAGGGCTGGCCACAACAACAGGCCCGAAACCCCATATATGAGCCCCACAGGTCTGGGCACACCAAGTAGCCCCAGACACCCCCATAGATATGCCCATCGGCTGCTCATGCCCCCAGCCCCTGGATCCCCCATTGTAATACACCCCACAGGGTGGCGCTGTCTTCCCCCACCTGTGCCCCAACCCCGAGTCGCCGGCCTCATATAAGGCAATTACCCTTCCCTGGTAGTCTAGTGGCCCCCATCATTATAAATATATAAACATCCCCAAGTCCCTGGTAGTCTAGTGGCCCCCAATCATTATAAAATAAAACTTCTCCAAGTCCCTGGTAGTCTAGTGGCCCCCTGATCATTGTATATTAAATGAGTAACTCCATATCCCTGGCAGTCTAGTGGCCCCCCACCCAGCTGTGCCAGCCCATCCAGCACCCCCACCTGTTCCCAGACAGCGACTGGCACAGCCCACCTTTCACCACCATGGCCAGCCGCTGACTGAGTTCAGTATCAGCGTGTACTGTAAAGACGTGTTCAGATATTAATTTATATTATAATGCTCTATAATGAAGTAATAGCATAAACTGCAAAATAAATCATGCTTTAAGTAGTAGCATTTGTTTTATACAAAGGTGTAAGCAAATATTTGGTGTTGGAATCAATTATGCTGTCTGTGTATTGTGTTATCAAGTAACTGTTATGTAAAAATATTCTTATGTTTTTCTTTTAGGCATCAGTGTTTGGAATATGCTGTCTTGATGTTATTAATTGATTTGGTGAAGACAACATTTTTTTTTTTGCAGTTAATCTTTTTATTGAGAGTCAAGAGTTATACAAACATGGCCTTAGCACTAGTCTTTGGCAACCAAAAAAAGTTTCATTTTGGGGATTTTTTTGTTTTGTTTTTACTCGATCTATTACATACAGGCTAGTAATTAAGCATATTTCTTTAACATATTTTATAGGCGTAATCCGGTAGATAACATGCGTTTAAAACATTTAGGGCCAGATATTCAAAACTTTGCCCCGGGGCAAAATTAGCACTGCCCGGCGGGCAAACTTAGCCCGGAGCACAGAGCAAGCTATATTCAAAAGGAATAGCCCAGGGCAAACAACTTCTGAATATAGCATGAGAATGAGGCCAGGCAAACTGGGCTGGGAGTGCAGGGCAAACTTAGCCCTGGAATAAGACAGCGATGAATATGGCAACCAGGAAGTGCAAACCACAACAGCAACACAGTGCACAGCGATGTGAAGGTAGGTAGAGATGAACTATGTGGCCAATGTGTGTGGCAGCAAATTCGTGGACCCAGTATAGCTGCAGGCAGCAGTGTATGTGAAAGTACAGTGTGCAAAACTGTAAAATATTCCCCGAACTGTTAGCTTAGCTGCCGTCGCTTATGCTGGTTTAGTAGGGTTGAACTGCCATAGCCCGGAGTGTTCATATTTGCCCGGGCGCTAAACTTTGCTATATTCAAAGTGACATGCAAATGAGCCTACTTTAGGTAGTCTGTGGGCAAACATCCAGATTAACATCTCATTATGCCCTGCTTTGCATGCAGGTTGCACGGGGCTAACTGTTTAGCCCTGCGCTAAACCCGCGTAAACGTGGTAGCGCTGCGCAAACAGCTTGGGGAATATTATACAGTTCTGAACTCTACTTCCACATGCGCTGCTGCCTGCAGCTGTACTGGGACAACACAGCATAGGCACAGATGGTGGTGGTGCTGCATGCAACTGTCACATTGTAGGACATGCTACAGTGCACAGCAGAAACTACAGTAGCAAGGGGGCCAGTAGTGTGTGGACACAACATTGCCATGGTGTGTAGGGCAGTGATGATGACTGCACTATACACAGTGAGAGGCCCAACCTGCAGGTGTGTACTGACAGTGGACATTACTGTTACGCTGTTGTGTGACCCACAGATGCTGTACCTGTGGCATGGGGTGCTCACAGTGACATGTACATTTCTGGCTTTGTGTGCTGTGGCAGTTGTACAGCTGTGCGGTATGTGGCGGGGGAGGGCATATATTATCCGAAAGGCACACTGGTGTTGGGGTATTCCCAATACTGGCCCATGTGCACTGCATGATGTGTCCCAGCCTTGTGGCCACACCTGGTCTGTGGCACAGCCTCGCCACCCATACATACTCCCCTCAACATCCTCCATGCCCACAGTGCTGCATGTGTGTGCTGGCATCTGTTGGTGTCCACAGAAGTGTGGTCCGCAGGTGTGTGCTGTATGGCCACACTGCCATGCTGTCCATTGGCAGCAGGGTCACCACTTACTGCCTGGCATGGCTGGGACTGGAGGCAGATGATGGCATCATTGTGATGCCATCAATTAGCAGCATGCTTCCTCTATGTTTGGCTTTATCTATGTGTCATATTTCTTTGTTAGGGTCATGCAACACCCGCGCTAAACCGGTGGAAACACAGCGCAAAGCCATATAGTGTCGCTAAAGCTGATTGCCCAGGGTTAAGACAAGCTTTCCTGGGCGGTAATGTACATCAGACTGAGTGTCACAAGGCTGTTACAAGAAACCATTTCTAGCTGCCGCCAGTCGCTGAAATATACATTAATCTGTATTCATGTCAGTTTGCCCTTGCATACATTATAATTTTGCCCAGCGCTAATGCAGTTTGCCCGCACAATTTGGCCTTTTCAATATAGCAGACCCACGCTAATCCCGCGTTAAACCTGCGCAAACGGTTTTTGCCTGGCGTAAAGTTTTGAATATCTGGCCCTTAGTCTCACAGTACTCTAGTCCACAGTATAAATCCCTTTCATACTTCTTCTATGTTAATTGCTTCTTCGAGCTAACAGAGGTATTGCTTCCACTCAGGCTTAGGAGCAATCTTTTGGGCTTTTCTGAAGAGTATTTGGGGTGGTGTCGGGTGAGGTTAGAAGGTGACTGGCGTATCTTACCATATCCTCTAGGCTACAAGTACTGCCCAGTACCCTACTAAGGGGTTCCTTCAGGGTGGTTTAAGCTGGTCTTTCCTCCAGCTCAGGGCAGGGATTGTTAGATGTGGGTCAATAAACTCGGGGTAGGGGCCCCAAATCACATTGTATTTCTACATGTTTTCTTTTGAGATATATAACATTCTGGAGTTCATAACCAATGTTTCCATTGTCTTGGACCATTCCCCTAAAGCTGGGATATCTGGAGTTCTCCATCTCCTTAGTAATAGGCATTTCTACTCCACCTTGGCTGATGACAGCCATTGCATTTGTACTTTATTTAGGGTGGACTGAGGAGGGGATAGGCCTAGTATTACTAAATCTGGGGAGCATATAATGGACTCACCATTTCTCCTCACACTTGTAATATTCGAGACCAGAAAAGTTGCACCCCAGGGCAGTCCTCATTATATGTTGTGGGTCTGCCTCTGGCACTTTTCATCTCCAGCATTGATCTGTATTCATAAGACTCATTCTACATAATAGGTTAGGACTGCGGTACCATTGATGTAAAATTTTCTTTTGTATGAGTAGACTTTTGGGGTCCTTGAAAGCCTTCTGTGCAAGTTTCCAGTATTCTAGCCATTCTTCATCTTGTATGTCTCTAAAGAGCATTTGTTGCCAACATTTTTGAGCCTTATTGGAGGGGATTGTTGCAGCCAGCTTAATCTTCTCTTGCAGTTTGCTTGCAAGCCCTTTGGGCTTATGGAGCCATTCTGCAAGGGATAAGGGTTGACGTGTGTGGGGCTTCTTTCTTTTATGCATCATACAGCTGCATTGTGCTTTAGCCCATGCATTGTACATGCTCCTGATTCGGAGGAATTTCCAGAAATCTTGCCTAGGGATTCCAAATTTAGTCTGAATTTCTTGGAAAGATTGCAGCGTCCGATTATCAGGGCCTAGTAAATCATTGATCATGAGTATCCATTTTTCCCTCCAGAGCTCCCAATTAACTGGCTTCTTTTCTATCTGTAAGGCAGGGTTCAACCAAAGTAGGGTATATATTCCAGGGTGTGTGCAGGTACTTAATAAATCTCCCGCCTTTTCATATGCATCATGAGTTGCTTTTATGGTAAGCAGGGGGAGATATTCACTGGAAGTGGTGCTGCCAAATGTATAGCCAGGTGGGTTCCCTCAAGAATCTGTTTCTATGTGGGCCCATGCTGGCTGGTCCTCCACCCTCCCTTGAAACATGCGATCAAACACTACTATATGATTGACCAAGATGAAAAATAGGAAATTAGTGAGGTTCCATCCTCCCCTGTCTCTTGAGGCCCTCAGCTTTTCCCAGCTAAATCTGGGCTTGCCAGCACCCCAAAGGAATATTTAATAAACTGGATGTGGTATACCTTGGGTGCTGCCATCATCTTAATAGCCTCTATTTTTCCCACCAGCAATAAATGCAGAAGTGACCACTTATCAAAGTCTCTCTTCAATGCTTGAATAAGGGGGGTGAGATTTACTGGCACCAAGTTTTGTATATATTGGGCAATCTGTATACCCAGATATTTTATGCCTGCTGATGCACATTTTAGGCACGCTTCTAGGACTGTAGTGGGTAGGGGTACACTGTTCAGGAGAAGCAGTGCAAATTTAGCAACATTTTGTGTAACCCCGATAATTTGGCGAAGGCCTGGAGGGTTTGCATTATGAATGACAAACCCTTCTCTATGTTTTTGATAAGAATTAAGCAGTCATCTGCATACAATGTTGTGCTATATGTGTTTTTCCCTACTCTAAGGCCTTGTATACTAGGGTGTGTTCTTATAGCTGCTGCCAAAGGCTCCATTGCCAACATAAGGAGTAGGGGGGAGAGGGGGGCATCCCTGTTTGGTTCCCCTGAACAGTTGGAAGGGATGTGACAATACATTATTAGTTAGTAGCCTTGCTGTCGGGGCATGATATAAGGTTCTTATCCACCTGCAAAAGCTTTCTCTGAAATTAACCCTGTCCAACACTGCGTGCAGGTACTCCCACTCCACCAATGCAAAGGATTTTTCAAAGTCTACTGCTAAAGCTGCCACTGGAATTGGGAGTCTGCACACAGCTAGGAACAGGGTTACTAGTGCCTTGATGTAGTCAGTACTGGCTCTACCTTTGACAAAGCCCACTTGTGCTGGGTGTATGAGCTGGGGCAGGAGATGCTCCAATCTAGCTGCCAGTACTTTGGCCAAAATCTTGGCATCAGCATTGATTAGAGAAATAAGGTGGTAATGGGCCAGGTTAGTTGGGTCCTTTCCCTCCTTTGGAAAGACCATTATTTTTGCCTCACTTAGGGTTTGTGGTAGGCATTTGTGGGTATGGGCATTCTCCAACAAGGCCAGCATGGGGGTTACTACTGAGTCTCTGACTACCCTGTAGTAGTCTGCTGGATATCCATCACTGCCCAGTGATTTATGTGGGGCCATGTCCTGTACAGCTGTAAGCAGCTCTTGTTTCATGATGGGGCCTTCCAAGCGGTCTCTTTGGTCATTCTTCAGTTTGGGCATGGGGAGGTTCTGTACAAATTGCTCAAAGGCTGTTCTATCCCACTGTGTATGTAAGGAATATAGAGATTTATGGAAGGCTACCATTATATTATCTCCTGTGGGACTTCTGTGTTCTTCTCTCCATTGCTCACCAGCTGGGCTATGTGTCAGTCTGTCTGTTGTGTTTTTTAGGTAGTAGGCCAGTAATTTACCATTTTTTCCCCTGTAGCCCAATATTGGAACTGAGTCCTTTGTATTCTAAGTTCTGCCATTCTGGTAATAAGAGAATTAAGCTTAATCCATAGTGCTGTTATATCCCAGATCAGCACCTTTTTCCACAGGGTCTTGCTTTCTTTTTTATAGTTCCCCTCTTTCTCCTTTAGGGTAATTTCTAAGGCATGCAGTTCTGCTTCTCTAGCCTTTCTCCTGTGTGTTGCATAACTAATTATCTTTCCCCTCAGGGTAGCCTTATACCCTTCACATATTCTCTCAGGTGTGGCCCTTCCCATTGGATTGTCATGGAATATATTGGGTTATGGTCGTAGAATGGGTGGCTGCTGTTATCTCTGGGGATGTTAGCCAGAAGTCAATCTGGCTGCCCATTGCCCTAGAAGCTGAAAAATATGTATAATCATGCACTGCTGGCTGTAAGACCCTCCAGATATCCGTTAGTCTGTGGATGGTCATTGGGTCTTTGAGGGCTGCCTGCGCCCGCACATGCAGCTCTGGCCTAGAATTGGATTTGTCCAAGAAATGATCTAGGGTGAGATTAAACTCTCCTCCCCCATGCTTATGTCCAGATTGTCTGGTGCCATGCCTACTATTGCCTGGGAAAGACCATCAATAAAATCTGTGCTGTCCTCATTATGGGAGTATGAATTGGCCAATAAAAGCGGCCATCTGGGTGTTGCCAGTTTAACCAAGACCCACACTCCTTGTAGATCCTCAGGTCTCCATGATCTGCCATTTAAAACTTTTGTGCCCCAAAATTGAGACTCCTCTCTTGACTGACTTAGAGACATTCGTGTGCCTCTCATCCCACCCATTCCCTCTTAAGTTTTTGTGACTCCTTTTCCACTAGTTTAGTCTCCTGTAGAAAGGCAATTTGCATGTTTAAGTGTTTTAAATGGGCTAACACTTTTTTCCTTTTTACAGGAGAATTTAGCCCCCTCACATTCCTTGATGTGGTGTGCAACATGGAAGCGCTAGCCATCATGAGATCTTACATTTCTCTCGTAATTTATCATATAACTGATAGAGGGCATTGCCCTTTGATATGTGGATCAGGCTATCCCTGCTACACTCTTGATGTCCCCTTCCTCCCTTTTTCCCTTTATCCCCTCCATTCTTTTCTTTGAATAGCTCCTTCTTATGCCTGAGGTACTGTATACCTGCTTTTGCCCAGTTGTGGACTCTCCTTTTTGTTGCCCTATCCTGTTTATGACTGATTGAAGATGTTGCACCTTGTTAGGCAGAACTTCTTGAAAATTGTCAGCCTGAAATGTATGCACTATACTATTCCCTAGCCCAACGTAACCCAGAGCTATAACACATAACCTTCTTAACATGTACCATATGGTCATACCAACATTAACATCCTTTAGCCATTTTGGATCTATATTACCCCTCTGGTGAGCAAGCTTGGTCTGGCTACATACTCCTAGGCTGTCCATGTCCCTGCATTCCTTCGGAGAGTGGGACTGATCACAAAACATTTCAGAGGTTGGAGTGCACTTCCTAGATCCTAGATTCTGTGCCTTCACCTCTTGTCTGTGAGCCCTGGCATCCTGGTATCCTGCCAGGAAAAACAAACTGCTTGTTGAATACTTGGGTTATCTGGGATTTGGCAGCAGGGGGTGCAAAACAGAGAGTGAAGTAGATGGGGGAGAAGGGGCATTGTATCTCTGTTAATCCCCGGTATCTAAAGAGCGTTATTCCTAATGCCACCTATCATCCCATCTGGCTTTGGGTAAACTGAGCGGGTGGTGTGGGTCCTTACTCAGCAACTGCACACTGCCCAGTAACACCCTGTGGAAAGAATGCCAGGAAGTAATGTAACCAAAGCAATCAGGAGGCCTACACCTGTAGACCACTGCCAACAGGGGTTATGTAACCTGAGTAAGTACCCCTTATACCAGTTTAGCCATGCTCTTGTTATAGTCTCCCTTTGTCCTCTCCACGCTGTTCATTTAAGCAATAATTTGCTTCAGGATGATGTCCCTTTTATTTATTTATTTTTTTTTTTAAAAAGGAAGAAAACTCTTTTAACCTTAAAACCTTTAAACCATGTGGCATGGCCGTTCAAACTTTAGGCAATTTACCAACAAACAAAACCTCCAGATAATACAATCTACGTTGCGCACACATTTAACACATATTCCCCACAGTAATCACTCTCTGCAGGAGTTATCTATCATTGGCGGCTGCCTACTTGTATTCAATTGAACAGCTTCTGCCCCTTCAAACCGGGTATGTTGACAGTCTTTACCCATATCCCCGGGCAAGGTGGCTATATCTATCCAATGTCAAACCTACCATTACTTGGGCAGAAATTACCCCTTCAAAAAGAGCTGTGGGTTTGTGTTTAAAGTCTCTGCACCGCGAATGTGCAGCATGCTTTTGCTATTGTGTAGCAGAACCACGCGCTCAAGAGGAAGCAATGCAGTGGTCGGTCTTCTGATACTTGTAAATTTCAGACCTGTTATTGTAGCATCCCTGGCTGCTGCTTCATGCCTCAAGGAGCAAAGTTAAAACACTGTTGACCCCCAGAAACCCAGAGTACCTTATCATCCTTGCTGTCCTTTGAGAAGGTCAGGAGGGGGTATAATGCTTCCATCCAAAACCACTAGTAGGGATTCATCATCAGCGACTGAGTCAGTCCAAGCTTCGCAAATGGGGGCCCACTCATTCTCTATCATAGCTTCTGGATTCTCAGAAGGGCTGCGATATGGATCCTCCATCATGTCCAGGCTGACCGCGTTTTGGTCGGTGCGACAGATGTGGATTCACTGCTTATCCCAGAGAGAGGGTGTTTGTTCTGTCGGCTCCACGATCTCTATCTGGTCCTCATCCCTCTACCCTAGTGGGGCTCTTTGCTTCTCTTTTCCAGATGGCCTGTCAGAGCTTGCTGTCACTGGTTCTGAGGCACAGATTCAACCCGAGCAGCACTGTAGGAGGGCTGTGTCTCTATTTGTTTAGGAGACTGGTGTTGCCAGGGTGTTTCCCTTTGTGGTTTGAGTTGTTTTGGCTGCTTGTTGGGCTCTTGCCTGATGTCTGCCAGGATTTGTTCGACCTGGCTGGGGTCTTCAAAAATTAGGAATTCAACCCTGTAATTAACACGAAACATGGAGGGATATCTCAGGGAGGTGGGGATTCCAAGCCAATACAGCTCCTGCTTTACACCAGAATAAGCTCCCCTCTTATGGGAGAGATCCTGTGAAAAGTCCTGAAACAGTTAAATTCTATGGCCCTTCCATGCCATTGTCCCCCTTTCCCTGGCCGTACGCAGGTACAGTTCTTTCACAGGATATTGCAGGAACCCGCATAAGATGGGCCTGCATCTCTCTCCCTCTTTTGGTCTTGAAGTCAGTGATCAGTGGGCTCTTTCCAGCTGAGGTGTGGGGGCCTCAGGAAGCTGCAGCAGTCTCAGCAGAAAGGTGGAAAGAAAGCTTAACATGTCTTTGCCCTCTGCTCTCTCCAGGACCCTCACTATATGGAGGTCGTTTCTCTGTGCCCGATTCTCCATGTTGTCAATTTTTTGAAGTAAATAGCTAATTTTATTGTGGTGGTCACGTAGATGGCATGAAAGAGCTCCTCGTGAGCATTAACAGTTTTTTCCATACTCGCCACCCGCTATGTCGATGCCTGCATCTCTTCATTCATTTTATTCGCAGTAGCCTTGAGTTGAGCAGTGTCCAGTAATAAGATGTTAAGCTGTTTCAAAGTACTGTTGAGCTGAATTGCAAAGTTATGCTCTTGTTGCAGGGCCATCTTCGTGCCGGCACGACCCTGTTAGTGGTAATTCAGCCCCAGGGCAGATGTGTGACAGCTGGCAATGCCACCTCGTGGCTTTCAGCCGTGCTCCCGTTCATCTACATGAGGTGAAACTGACAGGATTGATTTGCTGAAATTGCCTTGGATAGTCTGTTACCGCATGGTTAAGTCTGGTATCCAATTAAAGCTGTCACCCTGCCCAATCACCTGGTATGGTTCCTTTAGTCCAGCAGCAGGTTCATTTTAAAGGATGTGATTTTTATCTGGAACCACGTGCCTTCCACAGGAATTATGCTGCCTCCATGTTGCTCATTAAGCCACGCCCCCGGTGAAGACAGCATTTAATAGTTTTTTGTATGCGTTAATTATTATTTGGATTTTGCTGCTAATTTGATGATGTCATAGCAACCTGTGGTATAAAAGACTTACACCTGGTCCAGGTACCCACCCTCTGACAAAGCCTTATGTGGTAAAATGCCAGGGCACCTGGTCTAACAGAGGCTTCTTGCTTTTGTAGTATTGTACTCCAGGTACTGGCTATTTGCAGCAATAAATCTTCATTTTCTTCAACAATTGTGACCTGGACTTCACTAGAGCTACAAATCTCCTGGCTCTGGTGTGAGAGTACGTTCTGTTTATTTTATGTGTAAATGGGCCACCACCCTGTACTCAAACCCTGCCTTGGTCCTGAGTGCAGCACCACTCTGTGTTTTTGACTGTCATCATTATTTTAGACTGTCACCCTCAGGGCTTGCCCTGTGGGTAGTCATGCTGTCATTCCTCTTGAAGTCTGCATCTTGTGGGGGGATCACTACAGAAACCCGAAACTCATTTCTCCGACCCACTGTTGCCTGAGCCCAGCATCCCAAACCACAAAATCTCAACAGTGGATTTGCCCCCAGAGTTTGTTATATTAATTTGGGGTGCGGGGCCAAGCCCCCTGAAACATGATAAACATGAAAAATCCCACTGTCTGGATTTTGTGTTCGGGATTCTGGACTCAGGCAACAGTGGATAGGGGAAACAAGTTTTGGATTTTCATAGTAGACCCTCTTGAGGATGAGTACCTCATCTTTGGTGGTGGTCCTTCTTTGTAGGATGCTTGTCTCCTGCAGTGCCTCCCAGCAGTCCCATTGGGTAATAAGGTCTAACTCACCAGCAGGCAGCACATCATGGTGCAGCATTTAAGACTTCAGCTGCTAGAGTGTAGAGCCCTAATCCCACAGGGGTTCCTTTAGCTGTTCAAACCATGTCAACAGCACCTCTGAAAGCTATTCTCCCTGCCTCTATCTGAGGACCACCAAGAGACTAGAGGGAGGCAGTCCAGAGGAGGGCAACTATGATGGTGCAGGGCTTGTACCAAAAGCCCAACGACGAGAGACTAAAGGACCTCAATATGTACAACCTGGAAGAGAAGAGGGAGAGGAAGGATGTGATAGAAACCTTTAAATACCTCACTGGGCTAAATAAGGTACAGGAGTATTTTTCAGAAAAAAAGGAAGAACAAGGGGACATGCTATGAAACTGGAGGGAGGTCAATTGCAGTGAGTTGTGAGGAAGTACTACTTCACAGAAAGAATGGTGGATTCCTGGAACAGCCTTCCAGTGAAAATGGTGGGAGTGAAAACATTACTGAGGTTAAAGAATGTATGTGATAGGCATATGGAAATCTTAATGGAAAGGAAGGGGGGAAGGAGAAACATCAGAGGTCAGTTAGGGTCTGCACTGATGCTGTAGGCAGGGAAAAATGGGCAGACTGGGTGAGCCAAGCAGTCCTTATCTGCCAACAAATTCTATGTTTCTATGTATGTAGTCTCATTATGTACCTCCTTCCTTTAGTTTCAAGTCAGGATTAGGCCTCTTCATGGCCTTGAGATTGGGTGATAGCCTTTCAGAAGTCACTACTCTCCTCAGTCCATGCTTTGAGAGGTGGGCAGCCTTTATGGAGAACATCCTTTAGCTGCAGAGATCAACTCATGACACCCCACAGAGATTCCATTAAACATAAAAACAGAATTTGTCAGCTGGTAAGGACTGCTTGGCCTACCATTCTGCCCATTTTTCCTTACCTACAGTATCACCGTTGACCTTCCTTTATTTTTGGCTCTTTTTCCCTCCCCCCATTTGTTTTCACTAAGATCTCCTTGTGACTATCCCATGCATTCTTGATCCCCATCATTGTTTTCACCCCACCACTTCAGCTGGTAGGCTATTCCACAAATCCACTACCCTTTCTATGAAGAAGTACTTCCTCCCATCTCTCCTGACTCTACCTACTCCTGCTTTACAGCATGTCCCCTTGTTCTTGTGCATCTTTGTTTCAGAAAAATACTTCCTTCCTGTATCTTATTTAATTCTGTGAGGTATTTAAAGGTTTATATCATATCCTCCCCTTCTCTCTTCCAGGGTGTACATATCAAGTTCCTTCAGTCTCTCTCTGTAGGGCTTGTGTTACAGACCCCACACCATTATAGTTGCTCTCCTCTGGACCGCCTCCACTCTATCTATGTCCCTCCAGAGATGTGGCCTCCAGAACTGTACACAGTATTCTAAGTGAGGTCTTACCAGTGATCTATACACAGGCAGCACCACCTCCCTCCTTCTGCTGGTAATGCCTCACTTTATGTACCCCAGCACCCCACTAGCCCTCCCAACTGCTTTGTTACATTGCCTGGCCACTTTCAGATCATCAGAGATTATTACCCCCAGGTCTCTCATGTCAATAACACTCCCTTCATGTTGTACTCTGCCCCTGGGTTTCTGTGCCCCAAGTACAATATTTTGCACTTTTTCACATTAAAACCCAGCTGCCATACTCATGACCACTCCTCAAGTTTTCTGAGGTCTCTGCTCATCCTTTCCACCCCTCCCCTGCAATATCTACCCTATTGCAGATTTTGGTGCCATCTACAAATAGGCAAACCTCCTCCCTCCCAACTCTCTGCCTCTTTTTTTATATACCCCTATGTCTATCCCTCACTTGCTTGGAGCTCCCCATTGTTTTTCATCCAGAACATCTACTGGCAGACAGTTCCAGTGGTCTATTAACTATTTAGTGATGTAACATTTCCTCCCATCTCTCCTGAATGACAGCACCCCCAAGTTCATCACATGCCTTCTGGTCCTGCTGCTCTTTTTCATTTGAAAGAGAGCCTCCCCGCACCTTGTTCACCCCATGAGACACTTGTATAGTCTCTATCATGTCTCCTTTCTCTCTCTCCTCTATTACAGGTTGTTATTACAGGTACATGTTAAGCTCCCGCAGTCTCCCCTCATATGGCTTTTGATGCCAAGTAAAACAAAAAAAAACTAGCAAACTGAGCACCACAAGCTAAGCACTAAATAGAAACAGCAGAGACAAAAGACAAAGTAAGATGAAAAACCATATACATTTTTTCCATATTTAGGGATAAAGCCTAAAGTAATGGCAGATGCCCCCCCACAGCCTGTGCTAAACACAGACTGGGGGAAGTACCTGCCATCACTTTAGCACTTAATCTGTAATTGTAAGTATGGAATAAAATTATCTAATTTTCCATCTTACTTTGTCTTTTGTCTCTGCTGTTTCTGTTTAGTGCCTAGCTTGTAGGGATCAGTTTGTGAGGTTTCTTGTTTTTTCATTGATTGTTTTTTAACCTGGCGCAACTGACCTGAGGACAACCCCTTGTATATGAAAATGTGTTTTTCATGTAAACCCTGCACCATTTTAGTTGCCTCCTCTGGACCTCCACCCTGACTACAGGTATATACTTTCTGCAATTTGGTCTCCAAAACTGAACACTTTACTCCAGGTGGGGCCCCATCAGCAAGTGATACAGTGGCAACACCACCTCCTTCCTCCTGCTTGAGATTCCACTCCCTATGCACCACAGTATCCCACTAGCCCTAGTCACTGCTTTGTCTCAGAGCCCTGCCATATTAAGGTCATCAGATATGATACTCCCATGGTCCCTTTCCTGTTCTGTGACTGTCAGTCCCTCCCCCCATCTTATACTTAGTTCCTGGGTTCCTATGCCCTAGGTATATGAGTTTGCACTTTTTGACATTGAACTCCAACTGCCATGCTTTTACCACTCCTCGAGCTTCCCTAGATTCCTGCACATTCTCTCCATCTCCTCTTGTGTGCCCACCTTACTGCAGATTTTTATATTATCTGCTAAAAGGCATACTTTCCCCTTCCAGTTCTTGTGCAATATCCCCTGTGGAGCCATTGAAGTGGACCAGTCCCAGAACTGAACCCTACAGTACCCTACTAGTCAGGCTCCCATCATAAGAGCTGAGTGTTGTTAATTACCATCCTCTGTCTCCAATCCATTAACCAGTGTCTAAGCCACTTTACCACTTTGGGCCACACTCCTAGGCTTCTCAGTTTTTTTTATTAGCCTCCTGAGTACCACAGTATTGAAGGCCTTGCTAATGTCCAGATAAGCCATGTCCCCATGCCTCCCCTTCTCAAGTTCCCTGGTCAGCCAGTCAAAGATATCTATCAGATTCATTTGGCATGACCACCCCCTGTGAATCCCTGCTGCAGTACCCATAAGCTTTTGGATTTCAAGAGTCCTTATAGGATTGAAAGCATTATGATCAAACAGGAAATCACATGTTCCAGCACACATGTTGTTTATATGTTAATTAATTAATTTTATCTATTTAAAAATTGGTAACCATGTAAGGCACACTGAGCCATGGCTCACTTCCAGGTGTGATCCAGTGGGGAGAGGAGACAACAAGTAAATACGATAGTATAGATATTACAAACAAATAAGGTACAAACAGCAGTAGTGCAATTTGGCAAAGGTGCAACATTTTCAAGATATGGGTATCAGGAGTGAGAACACACTCTACATCCTGAAATAAAATCATTTCTATAATGGCCTCAGAAATGCTCCCTTCTTATTGACTAGATGACATGATTTACACATTGTAAATTGTAGCATCACCCCACAGGAAAAAGTGCCAACAACCAACCTCCACCCTTACACATATCACTCCTCAAACTTCAAATGAAGTGGCAACCATATTGACACGTCCGCTAACTGGGACATCTGAATGGTATTAAAATCCTGCTGGATGCTACCTCTAACAATAAACAATTGTGTTTGCTCAATTTTATTTTAAAAAACTGTACCTCCTCATCCCCTGTATTAGTAAGATCACTTCACCCTCCTCTCCCATGACAGCCACAGATGGGGACCAGTACGGCACTCACAGGAGGGTTCACAATTAAATTCCACGGCCATTATTGCTTTGCATCCCCACATCCTGGACACTATTGAGTTTTCCAAGGGACTGAGGCAGAGGATAAAGAAAAGGAAAAAGCATACTTTCTTTCCCCAGCCTAAAAGTCAAAGACATCTGGCAAGGGAACCAATAAAAAAACCACATGCACCTCACTGCCTCATCCCAATTACTTTCTGCAACTTCTACCTGCCAGCTCTTCACACTGTCACTCCCTCCACTTTCCATTATATTCAGTGATGCTGCTGATCCTCATCCAAAACTCTTCACCATGTGGTACAGAAACAGCATTTCAGGAATGGGATCGGCTGCCTTTGGATACATGACCTGCAACACTGCAGCCATAGCAACAGTCCTAGTAAGTAGGACTGTTTTTTCTTGTGCAGTAACAAAAGCACTGAAAATACATTAAAATGCCCCCCCCCAAAACATTTATATTTATTTTGTTTTCCTATCTCAAAAAATAGATGGCCATTGCATAATTGCAATATGCCACTCTGGGGTGTGGCTGATGCCAGGATTTACTCACTTCTGGTGTGGTTTACTCATTCAGCCTGTGGCCTCATGACCAAACAACACATCAGGCGTGGGTAAATCCTGGCATCACCCACATCCTGTCGTGGTATATTGCTTAAACAACTGGTAGAAAATCACAGTGCAGAGAAATGGGAGGCATACAACTGTCCCAAGGGTGGCATGAATTGGGGAGGGAGGAGGGAAAGGCAGGTCAGGAAGGGATCTGATAGGTGCAGGGGGTGGAAGGTTTAAGCTGTTGCTTAAGGGAGGTTGGGGAGGGTGAGAGATGGAGTGTAGAAGGAAGAACATGTTAAAATGCCCTTGTTCAAAAATATATATTGGAAAAACAAATGGAATTCTAAAAACCCCGCACTTCAGAACACAAATCAGATATTCAATGTAAATTTGATATAAACTGAAACAATCTAGTGTAGCTAAACACTTTACTAATCTAAATCGTCAAGAGTCCACTTTTAAATTGTATGGGTTAGAAAAGGTAGAGCACCCATACAGGGGGAAAGATTGAGAGTATTTGCTGTTAACTAGAGAGGCAGCTTGGATTGATAGGTTGTGAACCCTGCAGCAGAAGTGAGGTATGAATGAAGAAATTGACTGGGGACCTATTTTGTGAGCACATTGTGTGGTCTCCAGTTGCAACTGGTTGTGCATTATAGTGACTGTGAAGCATTATGTAGCAAATTATATTTATTTATTTATTTAGTTGGCAATCAGAATTACAACCCTTCTGATTAAATATTGATGCTTTCACGGAACCAGCAAGATGGATGAGTTTTTGGAATGATTCCCCTGTCTATTCCACCCCCAAACCCCCTTTTTGTCATGACTGTCAATTAATACAGTAATTGTAACATGCTATATATGTGTTTGGTGGAGAGTAATGTCACATAAAATATTTTTAATTATGGTATATTCACCTCATTAAGCATGTAAGCTGTCTTTTGTGGTTACATTTTGGAATGTTTTATATTTTTATCATTTTTGATTATAACTAGCTGATGTAGGCTTCAATTAGGGACATTATTAAATTAATATTCTGAATATAGCAGTTTACAGCAAAGAATGCAAGAAATGTCTGTATTGTAAACGTTTCCGCTTTGGTATGTGAGTATTACTAGCGCAGCATGATATTTTTACATGGGGGGGTGTCTCCAGTATAGGAGACCCATCAGCGAAAAGCACATCCATGGATGCGCTGCTTCTCCTTGTCCCACATGGCCCCAGCTTGGGTTACCTTGGAACAGCACGATGACATCACTTGTAGCAGGCACCTTGCACCACTCGGGGGGGGGGGTGGAGAGAAACCGCCAACACAGATAAAGCTGGACAGGCTGTTTTTGGCAGCATACACTGTTAATGTGAATGCAGGATATCTGAGCATGCCCAATATTGCACTTCATTGCTGCAGTAGTGAGAGATCGTTCAACAAGCCCAGTGAAAATTATTGAAAACAATGTCTCTGAAACTGCTAAGTTTAAAATGCAAAAATATTTTCTGAGAAAAAATGCCTTATTGAGACACTGTTCTAAGCATGATGTATAATTTTATTCTTTCTAGGACCATATTACTTGATAAAGCCAGGAGGTGTCCAGGCAAAACATTGGGGTATGTTCATGTGGCTGAGATATTAATTGAAAAACATACAATAAATTCCTTTTAACCATAACAGAGTTTCTGATGCTGTCAGTGATTCTCCATTCTTTCTCCATTAATTTCCCTACCACTGAAGTAAGACTGACCAGCCTATAGTTGCTAGTCTCCTCCCTGCTGCTGCTTTTATGTAGAGGAACCATGTCAGCCCTTCTCCAGCCCTCCAAAACCACACCTGTTTCCTGTGATCTGTTGAACAAGGCTGCCAGTGTTTCTTAGCAACATCCAATATGCTACAGCAGTTTAGCTAGACAAAGGCTAAACTCTGTATAGACAATGGATTCTGGGGCAGTTAAGGAACTCTGGGCAGACTAGATGGACTTTTGGTCTTTTCCTGCTGTCATTGTCTAGGGTCCTATGTTTCTGCATAGTACCACAGGGTACATAAATCCAAAGACAAGGTTTCCACAATCCAGTTAAAAATGTATTACCAAGGCCATTAAAAATATATTGATGTATATTTATGAATGTTTATTTTTGGGAAAGAGACACTGTCCAGAGGAGGGCAACTAAAATGGTGCAGGGTCTGCACCAGAAGACATACCAAAAGAGACTAAAGGAGCTTAATATGTATACCCTAGAGGAAAGGAGAGGGGGGACATGATAGAAACTTTCAAGTACCTCAAGGGAATCAACAATGTCTAAGAGGGTAGCATCTTTCAGAAAAAGAGGTGTGCAAGAACAAGGGGCACAATTTGAAGATAGAGGGGGGATGGCTCAGAGGTAGTGTTAGGAAGTATTGTTCCATGGAGAGGGTTGTGGATGCGTGGAATGGCCTTCTTGAGGTGGTTGTGGAGTCAAAAACAGTGGAGGAATTCAAGAATGCATGGGACAGACATAAGGCAATTCTAGTGGGGAGGTAGGAGGAAGTAAGCTGTTGGTTAAATAGGATCTGCAGCTTATCAATTAGGTAGGGAAATGGGCAGACTAGGTGGGCCAAGTGGTCCTTATCTGCTGTCAAATTCTGTTTCTATGTAAAATTTAGGTGTTGAAAAATGTGGATTCCCTCTTTCCTCAGATGGATTCCATGGAATCTAAACATTCGTCTTAATGGCCAATAACTTTGTGAAGGTATTTTTTACTACATAAAGTAAGGGCTGTACCAATGCATGAAGACATACTACCAGAAAATTGTCTGAACAGAATCACTGAGATTATATCAAAGGTGTGAACTGATTTTTCCCATACTCCTTACTGGGGCACTAGAATCAAAGGCTTTCAACCACTTAAATACAGTACCAACAGTATTGGGTGTTATCTGGAACTAGAGAACTTTGACATGTACTGTAGCTATTAGTACAGTCGAACATCTCAGAAAATTTTAAATATACAGTATCAGCTTATAAAATGTGAGGATCTGCCAATCACCTGCTGCTTGATTGGTAATGTAGTGGGAGGAATAGAACTAGATGTCTGCTTCCAGGTGAAGCACTTCTTTTCACATCACACCCAATTAGGGATTCAGATAAGTTTTAGGACCGGGAAGTAGTTACTGTTAGCTTCTTCAACCTGGTAGTATTTTCATCTAAACTGTAGTGATGTGATGTGATCTGCAGCTCAGTCTCGGATCCCCACATCTAAACCAAGTCTCCAACACACTGGCCACCTGCAGCCACTAGCTCTCTTTGCCTGGTACTGCCATGGAGTTTGGGAGACCTTCCTGATGTTACATAATGCTGTGACCTTATTTGTGTTTCCTTGCTGTTCACGTACCAGCTAACATTTTGTTAGGAGAACGGCAGTTCAGAGATGTGTCACTGTCGGGTCTGATACAGCTCAGACTGCAGTGGGCTTGACAGTGACAGATCAACGGTCAGTCAGATTGATCATGACACAGTTATAGGTTTGATAGGTGGAAACTTTCCATAGTTGAAAGGAAAGAGCTGCTTCAACCCACCTCATGAACTTGATAGGTTTCATTTTTCAAACCTCCTCCAAAAGAGGTTTTCACATTTGCTCCACAAAGTCACCTTTTGAACGGTTAAGTGGTTTCATGATCAGACTGCTGATCATCTACCTCCCCCAACTTAAAACAAAATAATCCCAACCTTTGCCAATTATCCCTCCCACCTCTGCATTGCTTCCCACACCCTATGCTCCTTTCAAATAGCTCCCATCTTCTGCCAAGTATCCCTCCTACCTCTCTGTTGCTTCCTGAACCACTGTAAATATAAAACAAACACTGGGGTGCCCAATACCCAGTGTCAGTACCTGAAATAAAGAAAACTGTCCCTCGTAGTCATTTTTATTTATTTTTACACCTCGTAAAAAAGAAAATGACCCATCGATGACTGTAGCCACTGCCCCTGCCATCATTACTATCCCACTACCGATCCACCCACTCAGCACCCATCACCCCTACCCCTCACTTACCTACCTACCAGGAGTCCAGTGCCACTTTTCAAAGCCGGCCTGGAAACTGAGGAAATCAGGTATGTGTGTCACTGTATTTCAATGCATTTTGAACTTGTACTCATAACTTGGTCATTTTTTAATATTTTTCCCCCAGCTTTTCAACATGGCCTTTTAGGGACCCAGCCTCATGAACAAGGTAAGTGGAAGTTTTTAAGTCTTTCCCAAAAGGTAATTTCTCAGTCAGTCTGCAAAATCACCTTTCCGGCAGGGTTAGAAAATGTTCGCCTACCAGGTTCATGAGGTGGGGTCATAAGAAGACTATGATGAAAATGTGAGGTCAAAATATTAAAAAATCCTGACCAAAATGTGTTTTCACACTTGTGGCATGAAATGATGTTGCAGCCAGAATTTTATAAATTGCACATGCCATGTTCAGGAGTGATTGTAAAAAGACTGTCTCAAAATTGGGATCAAAATATTGCAAAACAATGAAGTTATGAAGAAAGATTGCATTTTTTCAACTTTTTCTCATAACATTGTGATGTTTGCAGATTTAGGCCCCCAGTTTTCAAAACAGCCCTCTTGTTACCCCACCTCGTGAGTCATGAGCATGACAGGTGTCATTTTTCAAATCTCCTCAGAAACATGTTTTTGCATTTACTCCACAAAGTCATGTTTCAAACAAGATTTTCAAAAATTCCACCTGGCATGATCATAAGGTCAGGTTGGAAAAAGACAGTGTCGAAAATTTGGGGTCAAAATGTAACAAAACAACCATGTTGTAAGGAAGGAAGGTTGAACTTTTTCAATATTTACTCAAAACTGTGATTTTTGCAGCTTTTCATCACAAATGTGAACATAGCCTTTTTGTTGCCCCACCTGATGAACATGACAGGTGGCATTTTTCAAATCCCTGTTGAAATATGTTTTCGGAGTCCCTCTGAAAAACCATCTTTAAAACAGGATTTAAAAAAATTACCTGTCTTCATCATAACATGGGGTCAAAAAAAAGACTATGTTGAAAATGTGGGGTCATAGTGTGGAAAAACAAGTAAGTAATAAAGAAACATTAAATTGTTCCAACATTTACTCATTACTTTATTTTTGCAGATTTTAGCTCCTAATGTTCAACATATCACATGTGTTTCCCCACTTCATGAACATGACAGATGTCAATTTTCAAATCCCATCCGAAGCTTGTTTTCACAGTCACACTGCAAAAATCACCGTTTGGATGGGATTTAAAAAAATTCTACCTGTCTTGATCATAATGTCAGGTCATAAAAAGACTGTTGGAAATTTGGTGTCCAAATGTGGGCACACACTGAAAATTAGACATTACCTCTCAGCTGTCCTATACTAGGAAAATACAATCTAAAAATGTTTAAAAGCAGGATACCACTGAAAATGAGACAGTGCATCCCTTCTGGTCTATTCTGGGTAAATATATAGTAAAAATATGTAAAAGCAGGATTCCAAGTCAGCCCAGTGCTGTGGAGGACTGAGGTATCATGCCTTACCTCCTGTCATGCCGGCGATCTGTGTTCGTGGTGCGAACGGGTAGTCAGGAGTTGGCCGGGAAGAAAGAGGATCGAGCATCTGGAAGACAGCTCTCCTCTCCCAGGGTGGGTGGGAGCAGTAACCGGCACTTGTCTGGCCCTTAGCAGAGGCTGGGGGCTGGCACTTTGAGTCCCAAAACATAGGGTCTGGAGGCGGAGCAGACGCCTGTCGCACTGCATATGGAAGCATGTGCAGCTCGGCCATTGGCATCATTGCATGCTCTCTTGGCTGCACACAGGGAGGAGGGGTGACAAAAACAGCCAGAGTAAGGTGACACTGGTCCACTGCAGGCTCTGTACCTGGCCAGCGAGACACCCCCTGAAACTGCATGAGGTGAGTCCCAGCAGATAACAGTGTGACAGAGCTCGGGGGACTTGTGGATAGGGACTGGTCGGCAGGAGGGAACATTAAAGAAATAACAAAAAATAAAAGCAGGACTCCAGTAAAGCAGAGACCCCACTAAACTGTGCATTTACACTGGTTTATCCTGGGAAAAATACATTGTAAAAGCTGGAGCCCACTTAAAATGTAACTTGCCTTGCAGCTGGGCTATCCTGGGCAAATGCACTGTAAAATGGGTAAAAGCAAGGCCCCATCAAAACTGAAATATTGCATCTCAGCTGTGTTATCCTGGGGAAGAGCAATGTAAAAACTAGGAAAAGTAGGAATCCACTGAAAACTAGATAGCATCTCAACTGTGCTATCCTGAGTAAATACAGTACAAAAAAGTGTCAGACAGGACTCCACTGAAAATGAGATGCATCTCAGCTGGGTTATCCTGGGTACATATATTGCAAGACTGTTTAAAAACAACCCTACAGCAGAACCCCACTGTGAAGGAGATGTTGCATCTAAGATGATCTGTTCTGGAAAATACATTATAAAAGCAGGACCACACTAAATAATGAGACATTGCATCTCACCTCTACTATCTTGGGTAAATGCAGTATACAAATGTGTAGAATCAGGACCCCAATGCAAATGATATATTATGCCTCATCTGGTCTATCCTGGGTAAATATATAGTAAAAAGTCCATGGACAGCATCCAGAGGATCGCTTATAGCAAGCACGGTAAATCCTCCCTCATTGTCCATGTGAGCGCTTACCAGACTAGTGCTGTATAGTGTGGCGCTATTCTGGCACCACTCAATTGATGGAGCATCTCTAGCACAACGGCATGCACGTAAACATTAAGCTCTGACAAATGCTTGTTAATATTTTGGCAGATTACAACAACCATTGTAGCCTGCCAGACAGAAACTTCTGTCACCATCTCCGGTGTTGTGCTGTGCTATACTTCACAATATTGTACTGCAGAGTAACAGCTGATACTGACGATGTTTAATGTCTCCACCCATACTGCTTCCACTCTGTTAGAGCACAGTGCCGTAGCTAACATACCTTCATTTTTTTGTTTGTTTATTTTCTGCATGTGTAGCACATTTATTTTAATTATGCAGGGTGAGAAATAAATTCTTAAGAGCAGAAAGTGGTAGTAGTAAATCATGCAAAAAAGAGCTGTAAACACTCCTTTACGCCCTTTATCTGTCCCCCTGAACTCAATACTATCAGGTAGAAGACCATCAAATGAGCACATAGAAAAGTACTTCTGAGTGAGTGAGTGAGTGGGGATTGTGGAATTCAAACATGGGTTTCTTGGTTCACAGCTTTGTGTGCTTAACAAGGAGGCAAAACCAACTCTCAGGCCAAACTGTATACCACCATAAGAAATCTAATAACTGTACAGAAACATTTGAGCAATGTTAGAGCAAATAATATTTTTTCTAGATATAAGTAAAGTCCTTAGCACCCATAACACCAAACAAAGCATACTGACCAGGCACAAAAAGTCCAATAAGGTCACATTTAATAAAGTGCTGAAAGCACAATAACCAGCAAAAAGTGGCTAATAGCGAAAATAAGACAACTGACGTTTCTCTCGGCATGCTGCCAGGCTTCTTCAGAGTAATATGTGACAAAGACTTTCGTGCTGCATTTATATGAATTCAAACAGTCATGTGATATTAAAAAAACAATCAAGTAATCCTGATTGGTCAGTACACCCCACCTCCACAATTAAAGTGCTAGGTGCACCTAGTTCATGATTTCTTAATGCAAAACATGGAACAAATATATAAGCACAATTGTATACATATAATGCAAAAAAGAACACATGCAACCAGTTATGAGAAATCTAATATAGTCCTAAGTCAATATACAGTATGTGCATTCATATTGTACTTTTTATTTTTGACTTTTATTTTTAATATCTCTGGGCTTCTGTGGCTGGTATTATTAATGCACACTTATTGTGTTGTATATGAGCTATCTGTTCCAAGTACCAATATTCTTTCTTTCAAACAACATGAAGTCTTGCTGTATTCTGACAATAGCAGTGAGTCCCAACCTTCGAACTGCCCCAGAGATGAAAGAGTTAACTTTCCATGCCAGGATGGAACACTGAGCACGAGCTCGATTGAGACTCTGTCTGTTGCTGTTTGAACTCAAACCGTTAGATTCTTTACTCCACCTCACTGAACAGTCGCTCCGGAGATTTCTCCTTTGCTTGGTTCATTTTGTCGGTTAAAGTACCGTTTTTCTCGGTTTTCAACCGAATTTAAACCGCAACCTGTCGGTTCAGTCTCTGTCTGTGGTATTCGTGAGTACTAGATAGGTTATATTGTTTTTCTGTTCTGTGTGGAACTTGTAAACGGTTCATCGGCTCGGTTTGAACCGATCAAGTTGTTTTAAAATCTTTAATTCTGCTTTTAGAGTGTGGTTATCGGTTCTAAAAAAAACGGACTTTATTACAGTTTTTTCCCCGACCCGTAACATGGTCAGGAACCGATAAGAGTGTCTTGCCTGGCGGATTGCCATTAAAAGAGTAAGTTTGGTTAGGACTGGCACCATGTCTGAGAAACCCAAAAGAAAAACCGGGCCCACTGGGTTTCAACACTGTAGTGTGTGTGGGGAAGTCTTTGCTAAGGCTGACCCCCACACCACCTGTGTTTATTGTCTGGGGTTTGACCACCTCAATGCAGACTGCCAGATTTGTAAAAATTTTCCTGCAGCTACCCTAGAGAAGAGAGTTGGTAGGCTCAGGGAAAGGGAGGCCAAAAAGTCAGCTGAACTGGATGGCCAGCCCGGTTCGGTTCAAACCGAACCAGAAGGAGTGCCCTCTGACCAGGGCGAAACTTCTTCGGGCAAAAGGACAACCGATTCTGAGGAGTCGGTTCTGGCTAAGAGAACAAGGAAGGAAAAATCAGCTGGTGTGGATCCAAAAGTTTCTTCTCCAACCGCTGAGGAAATAGCCAAAGCGTTAAAAATTGTGCAGTCGCTTTCCCCGGTTCCGACCGAACCGGCACCATCAGGTTCGGCTGGTTCCACCAGTTCAAGATTATGATTTAGAGGAGTATTATGAACCGGAGGAGGAGGAAGAGGAGTATGAGGAAAGTGAATGTGGTTTTGAAAGTCTGGATGTGCCCATTGACCCAGACATCTCCCCAGACAGACCTTCAGGGTGTGTCCTCCTAGGCTTTGGAGTCCCCTCCACTACATGTTTTATAAGAAAGTGGTTGAAACCCTTCAGCTTCCTATGGAAGAAGCTGTGGATGACCAGGAAGAGCCTGACTATGTGGAAATGATGGATATCCCAGAGTCTAAGAGGCTGTCTATTCCCTTACACAAATCTTTTGGGAAACAGACATTTAAGATTTTAAAGACTCCTAATACTATACCTCCTGTGGATAAAAGAATGGACAAGAGGTATACTCTGTCAGGCTCAGATACGGAGTTCCTTACACAACAATGCAGCCATGTTGGGGTAGTGCAGGCTGCAGCCTGTGATAAGGCTAATATCCCTTGGCTTCACACCCCCCAGACAAGGACTCCAGGAGGATTGATGCCATGGCAAAGAAACAGTACATGGCAGCATCCTTGGGACTCAGGCAGGCCAATTATATGGCCTATACAGCTAGGTATCAGAAATCCAGATGGGTTACTGTCATGGCTTTAGCAAAACAGGTCCCTGGCCAGCTTGCCAAGGAGCTGGAGCAGGTGGCTGCTGATGGTATTGAGGCATCCAAGGTGCAATTTCATGCTGCAGTGGACTCCAATGATGTTTCATCTAGAGTCATGGCTACATCTGTGGCACTTCATAGAATGGCTTGGCTCAGATGTACTAGCCTGTCGAGGATACCCAGACTAAGGCCATGGATTTTCCTGTTAGGTAATTCTCTCTTTGGGGAGCAAACAGAGAATTACATGAAGAAAATGGATGAATACAGGACCACCTATAGGAGTGCCCAGGCCAAGGAAAGGCAAGCCACTCCTCAGTGGCAGCATCCCAGGGGCAGGGGCAGGCCTTTTCATAGGCCTTTCTACCAAGCCCAGGCCTCCTCTTCTGCCTATGCTCAGAGGGGGTTCTTTAGAGGGAGAAGCAGGAGGGGTACAAGCAGACCTGCTTCCACCCCTCAGTCTAAACCCCCTGCCAAACAGGCACCCTGAAGGGTTTGCCAGGGCAGATTCTCCACCACCTGTAGGGGGCAGGCTGGCTTACTTTGTCCAGGACTGGAAGTCTCTGACATCAGACAAATGGGTCCTGGAAGTAGTAAGCCAGGGACTGGTTCTCAGCTTCAAAAAATTTCCAAAGCTGAGAACCAGATCCTTTCCACCTGCAAATCCCTCAGAGGCACTTGTCTTGGAGGCAGAGATCTCTTCCTTCCTGGCTCTCAGAGCTGTGGAAAGGGTTCCACCCCTACACCAAGGCAAAGGATTGTACTCCAGGTACTTCCTTACCCCAAAAAAGACAGGAGAATGGTGGCCCATCCTAGATCTCAGATGCTTAAACAAGCACCTTTTAAAGTCAAAATTCAAAATGGTGACTCTGGGAATAATTCTACCCTCTCTAAGGCCAGGGGACTGACTAGTCTGCCTGGACCTCAAGGATGCCTATTTCCATATTCTCATCAGAAGCTCCCATCAAAAGTACCTCAGGTTTGAGCTGCCCTTGGGCCACTACCAATTCAGAGCAATGCCCTTCGGCCTAACCTCTGCTCCAAGGGTGTTCACAAAATGCCTGGCAGTAGTAGTTGCTTCTCTAAGAAGGCAGAGGATTGCAATCTTTCCATACCTGGACGACTGGCTCATAGTAGACCAGTCCCCAAACCAAGTCAAGTTACACCTACAGATAACCCAGCAGTTGCTCACCTCTCTAGGTTTCCTTCTGAATCTTTCAAAGTCAGTTCTAGAGCCTATTCAGCTCCTCACCTTCATAGGCGCAGAGCTAGAGACAGAAAAGGCCAGAGCCTTCCTTCCCCTGGACAGGGCAAGGACCCTTATTGCACTGGCCTCCTCTTTCACCCTTCAGGTGTCTCGACCAGAAAGGCATTTTCTGCAGCTCCTGGGGCACATGGCTGCTTCTACAGCTGTGGTGCAGGGAACAAGATTTCAGATGAGGGACATTCAGTTCCATCTGAGAGCCTTCTGGTCTCAGAGAAAGGACCCTCTGACCAAACTGATACCAGTAACTTGAACCCTGAACCAGGCCTTGCTCTGGTGGCAGGATCAGAACAATCTAAGACAGGGAGTTCCCTTTGTCACTCAGTCTCATTCTTTAATCCTTACTACAGATGCCTTCCTCTTGGGGCGGGGGGCACACTTGGGAGACCTGACCACCCAAGGGTTGTGGTCCCCTCAGGAATCTCTGCTTCACATCAATCTATTGGAACTCAGGGAAGTGTTTCTAGCACGTCAAGCTTTTTCCAAGTCTGTTAAGATCAAAGTAATTCAGATCAGGACAGACAATACCACCACAATGTAGTATATCAACAAGCAAGAGGGCACTCGGTCTACAGCCTTGTGTGCAGAAGCAATGAAGTTGTGGTCTCTAGCTTATTCTCTGAACACCTCCCTCACAGCAGTACACCTCCCAGGCAAGGACAATGTCCTGGCAGATACTCTCAGCAGGACATCTCAGAGCCATCACAAATGGTCACTGGATCCCCTGGTCTTGGAGGTGATCTTCTCCAGATGGGGCACCCCACATATAGATCTTTTTGCAACCCCAGACAATCACCAACTTCCCCTGTTTTGCTGCAGGCCCCCAGTGTTGGGCTCAGTCCCTCTGGATGCCTTGGTTCTCAATTGGGAAGGGAAGTTCCTGTATGCTTTCCCCCCTTCCCTCTCCTGTTCAAAGTGCTAGTCAAAATCAGGTCTCAAGCCTGCAAAGTGATTCTGATTGCTCCAGATTGGGCCAGACAGCCCTGGTATCTTCTCCTGTTGTCCTTAGCAGTCCACCTTCCCTTGTCTCTTCCCAGGAATTACAACCTGTTAACCTGTGCTCAGGGGAGGGTTTGGTACCCAAATCTCAAATCTCTCAACCTCAAAGCATGGCTCTTGAAGAGTTAGAGTTTGCTGATTTACACCTTTCTCAAGGTGTTATGGATATCCTAAAGGCTTCTAGGAAGCCTTCTACCAGAACTACTTATAATTCCAAATGGAAAAGATTCTCCATATGGTGCTCTGGGAAGCATATTTCCCCAGAGTCTGCTGACCTGCCCACATTCCTTGACTATATGGTCCATCTGAATAGCTTGGGACTCAGACCAGCCACGCTAAGGGTGCATCTGGCAGCTGTCTCTGCTTTTATTTCAGCAGGTAAGCCCTCTTCTCTTTCAGCTCACCCTGTATTCTCCAAGTTTTTCAAGGGATTGCTTCATACCAATCCCCCATTCAGGGACCCTGCCCCTGCTTGGGACCTTAACATTTGCATTGCTCAGCTTATGCAACCCCCCCTTTGAGCCTTTGTCCTCAGCAGAGCTTAAGTACTTGACTTGGAAGACTGTGTTCCTGGTGGCCATCACTTCTACCAGGCGCATAAGTGAGTTACAAGCCCTGTCAGTGGAGCCTGATTTTATCTCTTTCCATAGAGATAAGGTGGTCCTCAGGACTAACATGAAGTTTTTACCTGAGGTGGTTTCAGACTTCCACCTTAACCAATCTATATCTCTTCCTGTGTACTTCACTGACCATTCCTCCTCTGGAGAGAGGAGACTACACAGTTTGGATGTGAAAAGAGCCCTTAGCTACTACATAGAACGTACCAAGGGTCACAGGTTTGAGTCCCTCCAACTGTTCCTCACTTATGGTGAGGTTGGGAAAGGAAAACCTGCTACTAAAAGATCCATTGCCAGGTGGATTGTCTCTTGCATTCAATTTTGCTATGAAAAGCTAGGTAAGATTCCACCCTCAGGCCTGAGGGCTCACTCTACCAGAGGTACAGCTGCTTCCCTGGTGGCTGCCAGGGATATTCCTATCTTAGAGATATGTCAAGCAGCTACCTGGAAAACAGTTCACACTTTTACCAAGCATTACTCTCTGGATATCCAGGATAGGAGTGATGTTCGGTTTGGCACAGCTGTGCTTCAGAGCCTATTTCCTAAGTAGGTTCTGTCCTCCTCCATGGAGGTACTGCTTGGTAGTCTGCTATTGTCAGAATACAGCAAGACTTCATGTTGTTTGAAGAAAAAATTACTCACCTTAGTAATGTTGTTTCTTCTAATGGAATCTTGCTGTATTCTGACCTCGCCCCCCGCCTTCCCCTCTCAGAACCTTTGTTTTTGGGACATGGATGGGCAGTAGCAGTGTTGGCACTCAGGAGGTGCCCCACCCTTTTTTATTATCACCCTCTTTTCTTTGGGTGAGTGGGTGTTGTGTTATTTCATTTTTTGGGTTTCCTGACTTGAGTCTTTGTTTTGGGACCAAAAAATTTGCTATTATATTTAGTAGCCAGTTGGCTAGTGTAGGTTTACAGCTTCCACACAGGACCTCAGTGAGTTTAGCTCATAAAGATCTGATGATTTGAGTTCAAACAGCAACAGACAGAGTCTCAACCGAGCTAACTGGAAAGTTAACTCTTTCATCTCCGGGGCAGTTCGAAGGTTGGGACTCACTGCTATTGTCAGAATACAGCAAGACTCCATTAGAAGAAACAACATTACTAAGGTGAGTAATTTTTTCTTATTTCCCCCCAGACAGAACTGCCCCCTCCAAAAGCTCTCTATACCTATATGTTAATACATTTCACACTTCATTTAGAAAGTGCCCATGAATTTTTTGTATACTTTTCTGAGCAATTTCACAACATATTCCAACAGCCTTGATCCTACCCTTTTTAGCACCTATACTTTTTTAAAAAGGCAGTTAAATCGATATTATCATTGAGTTCTTTGTTCCGGTGTGCTCCCAGTTTGAATATACAATAATGTTCCCTTTGTCCTATGAGTTTATTCAAATCCCCACCCCTGCTGCCTTTCTTAACTTGTTCAATTCCTATAAAATGAATACTGTGCTGTTTGGTCCTTTCCCCCAGTACATGTTTGGCTATGGCATAAGACAGATCACCTCTTTCCATAGCTCTCACATGTTCCCCCATTCTCGTATGACATTTTCTAACTGTTCTACTTATGTAAAAGGCTCTACAATTGCATTCAAGGATATACACAATGCCACTACAGCTGCATGCGATAAAATCCTTTATTTGTATGGTCTTGTTTGTAATTGGGTGTATGAATTCCCTACATGAGTGTACATATTTACAATAAGGGCACTTACCACAACAATGCGTACCCACTGGTGCAGGGGCAAGCAGTGTTTGCCTCAATGGTTCAGGGCCTGGCAGTATATTGCTAACCACCATGTCCCCAATGTTTTTTACATTTGCGGAATACTGTTCTAGGCCCCTGTTCAACTACAGATTTAAGTCTTGGCTCCAACTGCAATATAGAGCAATTACTGCTAATAATCTGTTTCACTTCCCCTGCTCTTCTTGAAAAATCAGTAGTAAATGGATAGCCCACAGTATTGCCACTAATGGTGTCAGCATATTGCAGTGTGTGCTCCCTAGCCATGTTGTTTACTTTCTAAATGGCTGAGGCTATCCTATGTCTTCTATAGCCCCTTTCCTGAAATCTACGAATCTGCACTCCCCTCTTATGTATGTACTCTATTTGTTCAGTGCAATTACGTAGAGTGCGCACCAAGTGCCCCTTTGGTACGTTCTGATGCACATGGTAAGGATGGCAACTATCAAAATGCAACAAATTGTTGCAGTCATTTTGTTTCTGAAATAAGGTCATACAAACACCTCCTTTGCCATCCTTATACAATTTTGAATCCAGAAAATGAATGGTTGTCTGATCTAAATCATATTTATAGGTCAGACAGCCACTCATCTGTTCCATCCAACTGTAACCCCCCTGCAAATGGGGGTTCCCAAAAGACTTCCAGGAGCTTGCTTGAATGCTCCAAGCCTGAATGGTGTTTGGCGTTTAAGCCATTTATCAGTGAGTGTTTTTAGAACCTCTGGTACTGTCTCTTTAAGAGCTGTCTGCTTGCAGACATAATTAGTTTGTATGGGGACTGTGTGCTTTTGATTGAGTACCACTAGCTGCTGCCAATTCACTCCATTTTTGCAGTCACTAGGAGTGCAAAGGAACCTATCTGAAAGATGTAACTGTTTGCCAGAAACCATTTAGAGTAATAATGAAATTACAGTTTGTCTAACCTGCTTTCTTTGCAGTCAGAACTGTGTCTGCCTAGTTCCCCATTCTGGTTTTGAACTGCTGAACTGGACCAATCAGTGTGGGTAAGCTAGCTCTAAAATGGTGCCTTGGACGAATCAGAACTTGGACTCATAATCTGAGCCAGCCACAAGAGGACTGTATGGGCAGTGACTCTGGGAGATGTAGTTTAGACTTCGCCTTTTTGGACCAACAGGAGCAGTCTATTGTGAGTGACAGCCAATCCAGTCAAGAACTGGGAGGAACTCAAAGGAAGTGCCCGGTTTTGTCTGTTGGAGTTTCAGTTGAGCTCTGGCAGTGAAGAAGGAAGGAGCCCTGTGCTTTTTCAGTGTGCAGTTTTAGTCGGGAAACGTGTGTAAGGCCCAGAGTTCCGGTCTGCAGCTTGTGTAACTGCTTGTTAGGACTGAATCCATCCTGTGAAGAGAATCAAAGGATATCTGAAGAGTAGAAACCAGGCTCACCCTGTAGAAGACTGGAGAAATTGCTGAATTGCACTCGGTCTGTCAGGAACTGAATCTGCTGTGTGTTCTCCCGGGTATTGTGCAGTAATTGATCGATAGAGAAGCAGCCTGCCTGGTATAGTACTTTCTGTTTTACCATATAAATGTGTGAAGAGGCTTGTGTACCTCAAGTGAATCCTACTGCCATTAAAGGATCTTTGTGTCGTTACTGTTCACCATATAAATGTGTGAGGAGGCTTGGTTAGCTCAAGTGAACCCTCTGCCATTAAAGGACTTTTGCCTGTTGCAGTTTGCCATATAAATGTGTGAGGAGTCTCGTGGAGCTCAAGAGTAGCCCTGCTGACGTTGAAGGACCCTATCTTGTTTGGAGGTCATGAGTACTAATTCAGGGTCGCCCCTGTTGAATTGCCACATTGAATCCAAATGGAATCACTGTACTGCTGACTGTTTAAACTAATTTTTCTTTTCTCTGTGGGAAAGGGCCCTACCAACTGCCACGGTTTGGACTAGCCACTAGGGCTTGGGTACCCAGGGACAGTAACTGGTAGGGATAGGCCTGTGCACAGAGCCATAGGTAGATGAGTAAAGTGATAAGCTAATTAACCTGATTTCCCTGTCCTTGTTATATTCCCCTAAATAAACTGAGCTGCTTGTTTCAGCAAAGTTATACTGCCTGAGGTATTTGTCTATGTTAAAGTATTGTACTGTGATTGTTGCACTGTATCTTATTTTACAGGAGGTCCCAGTGCCTGAACCAGCCCTGGGGGTAAGTGTATACTGTGAAGATGATTCTGATATATTGTGTGGGCCACTAGTGGGAAGAAAGGGGGGTTGCAGTGTCCCAGAGGGCTGTGACCAAGTAAGTTTAACTATTGCAAACCCTGACCTCTGGGTGGAGGCACCCGCCATTGGATCCAGGTCCCTCAACCTGTTAGTGGCAAATCAGGCAGGGGTAGTAGCCCCTGGGATAGCGCCATCTAGGGGTTACACAACTGATAAAGGATGCAAATTCTTCTTTGGTGCCCTTCCACACAATCAAAATATCATCTATAAAGTGCCACCACAAATCCACCTTAGATAAGAATGGATTGTGGTGACGATGTACAGATGATCACACTCCCATTTCCCCACAAACAGGTTTGCATAATGCAGGGCCATAGTTGTGTCCATAGCTGTACCTCTGATCTGATGGTACAGCTGGTCCTGAAAAAGGAAAAAAATTTGTAGTACCATCCTAGCCAATTCCACCAGGAAATGGGTGGGGGTTGCAACACATTCAAATTCAGTTCTTAATTCTAGGAAATAAGACAGTGCATCTAACCTCTCTGAGTGGGGAATAACTGTATACAGGGAGTTGACATCAACCACAGCATAAAAACACTCTGGTTCCATCCACAAATACTTCACTAGTCTAACAATTTCAGTTGAGTCCCTAATGTATGATCTAAGATTTTGTACTATCAGTTGTAAAAACTGGTCCACATACATTGACAGGGGTTCAGTCAACCACCCATGCCCAGAAACTATGGGCCGGCCTGGTGGTTGAGACATGCTTTTATGCATCTTAGGCAGTATGTATATAACAGGCACAGTGGGGCAATGTACTATCGTAGTTCTATAGATTACATCAGTAATATATCCCTTTACAAAACTGTCACTAAGCATACTGTCAATCTTTGTTTGAACTGTGCCACAATCTGTCTGGAAACCAGTTCATAAAACGTGGCATCATTCAGCAGTCTTTGTATTTCATTAACGTAGTCTGTGGTGTTCATTACAATTACTGGCCCTCCCTTGTCTGCAGCTTTAACAATTATGTTAGTGTTGCTACTTAAGGTCTTAATGGCTGATCTCTCCTCCCTGCTGCAATTGTCCCTATAGGTCTCCATGGGCATTTATCTTAATTTTTCAAGATCTAGTTCACATTTGCAGATGAAAATGGACACAACTGGGTTTAACGGTGGACAAAACTCGGATCTAGGGCTAAGCCAGGTATTCAACAGTTGATTTGCATCTGTATTTTCAAACAATACATTTCAGAGTTAAATTCCTACCAAGCTTATTCAAATCTATACAGGTGCCAAAGAAATTAATGTCAGACGTTTGACAAAATGCTAAGCCTTTGCTTAGAATGGACAATTCAGGTGCTGTTAACTCATAATTTGATATATTAATCGCAGGTGTCAAGTCCATATTCTGTAAATAGTCATGACAAATGTCATATGTCCCACATGAGATTTCCTCATTCAAGTTCACATTTGTGCTATCTGTTGCACAATAAATGGGGGTGGGGGTTAGGCTAAACGTGCGAAGCATGTCTGCTTCCTTTAATGCAGCTTGAATTAATACTTGTTCCTGCCTCTTTTTCCATGCTGCTCTACCCCCTCCTTGTCCTCCTCTTGAATAATGGGGGGGTTTGGAAACGTGTTCTGCGTTGTCATTGACTCTACCTTGCCCCCTGGGCATATACAGGGGACTGTCCTGTTTCTGATTCCCTTATTTCACCTTCAGAGGGGGCATCAGAACCATCAGTGTCCGAGGGGCCCGTTGTATAGTCTAATACTGTGTCCTCCCACCTGTGTTTCATTTCTATTTGTAGAACCTCTTTTAAGTATAGATTTTAATGTTATTTTCTCATCTTCATTCCAATTAAACACCCTGTTATTTTGGTAGTCCCTCTCATCCCTTAGTAATTTCTTCTGTTTTTGTTTTTTGATTTTTATGTCATATTTAGTCACCTTGCCCATTAACATTTTATTCAATATCTCAAGCTCATCTGATTGAGTGCATGCTTTTAACAAAGCTTCCATTTTCCCAATCTCATTAGTTAATTAATTCCGGACTGGTTCTGCAAATTCTGATATCAATTCTGTGTTTTTTATGGAAGCCTCCTACATGTTGTCATGCCACCTGCTCATACAATTAACATTCTCTGTCCCGTGTGAGGGTCTCTGTGTTATTCGTAGCCCTCTATGTACCCTCTTAATGGCCAAATACGCTTTGAGCAATGGTTTGTGCCAAAACATTCTTCTTCCTTTAAGTACCAATTACTTGAGTTTACAGATAGTTAATTTAGTATCAGACTCACCACTTGACTGTTGTGTATCTTGATTATTTTTTTTTATTTATTTAGTTGTTTAACCAGGAGTAGCACACTAAGCTGAAAGCTTTTTTACAGGAGTGACCTGGGAGCACAGGGAAGTTAAGTGACTTGCTCAGGGTCACACAGTATGCAAGTGGAAGCTGTGGGATTCAAACCCAGGTCTGGCTTGCTGGATATCACCAGATTAGCAGCTCAGAGCCTTAAACCACTACACTATACTACCTCCCTATACTGAGATTATTCTCTCCCATGAGGGGGTTCATCTCATCTGATGCGTGAAATACTAATTTCACAAAGCCACCCGTCGGAACACCAGTGCTTGCAGCTCCATTTTGTTCTCCTCCCACTGCCATCATGTCACAAAGCTGTCCGTTGGCTTATACACTCCTGCCATGCTGTAATGCTGAACTGGGAGATTCCTAGCTGCTCTGTATTGTTCTGACACTCTCTTCTATATAAACAACAATGAGCCAGTCAAATAATGCACTACCTGGTAGTAAAAGATCTCTCCAAGTCCTCAGCAAGTGCTTGTTCAATTTTTATTCCTTTAAGTTCGCTGGACACCTGTGCTGCGTCGAACTGGGAAAATGAGAAACTGGAACTAGACCAAGCACCAGGCTACTAGGTTATGGTGCTAACAGTGAGCAAGGCATGATTTAAGTAAAGTGCATAGCAATAATTGGTCTATATTGCAGTTGGAGCCAAGACTTAAATCTGTAGTTGAACAGGGGCCTAGAACAGTATTCTGTATATGTAAAAGCATTGGGGACATGGTGGTTAGCAATATATTGCCAGGCCCTGAACCATTAAGGGAAACACTGCTTGCCCCTGCACCAGTGGGTACACATTGTTGTGGCAGGAGCACTTATTGTAAATATGTACACACATGTAGGGAATTTATACACCCTTGATTTATTGGCCCCTTCCTATGACATCACTTCCTGTCTGCTGTAGTTCCCACTTTTCCATTTGCAGGTTATACCTGCTAGCCACTAGAGGGACCCTTTGAATAGTCACCTCTGTTTCTCTACCTGAATTTCCTCCTACTACTACTTCCTGGAACCCCTCTACTTACATACGCTGCTTCTCTCCCATACTCTCATTTCTGCTTCTGCCCACACCTCACTCTCACACCCAGCCCCCTAGCAAGTCTACTTACTGACTCCTCTACCCTACCACTGGACCCTTCACCCAGCCTGCCACTAACCCTCAGTGACCAGTAGGAGTCACTATTTCCACCCTGGATTTGGTCCAAACCCAGCCTGCTCTGAATCTCCCAGAACCTGGATTCCCATTCTCACCCAGATCCTAGTTTCACCTGCCGTACCAGGGTCTCAAACCTTGTACCCTGTCCACCAGAGCCCGTGACACTACCACTACTCCAAAGTGGTATCCATGCTTTCTGAGGGGCAGCCAAGACACTTGAACCTTTCTGCCCTGCTGCTACCTTAGGCACTATGTTTGTACTCCTCCTCCTCAAATGTCTCCCCCTCATTTTTATGCTAGTACCCACATCCCATCAGCCAGACATCTTCCCGGGCCCACTTTTACCAGCACCCCCAACTCTCCCTGACTTAGTCCAATCCCACCCTACACTGACCATGTACCCTGACCCACGGCACTCACCCCCTAGCTGCCCCCCACTGCCAACCCTGGCTCCCCATGGTTGCAACTCGTCCTCACCCTCCCGAACCTTCGAACGTTACCCATTCCTTGTTCCCCTATGGTGTCCTCCCCATCCCAGCATACCCCCCGGAAGTTAACATACTGCCACCCTCTGGTGAGAGCCTTGGTCTTCCTACTACTCCTATCTGGAAATATACATCCTAACCCATGCCCTGCCCCTCCCAGCCCATCTGCTAGGTCCACTGGTCTCCGCATAGCCTCCACGAACATATGCAGCCTACTGAAAAATGTGATGCCTCCAGTGTTGGGCCATGTTACATCAACCAGACATCATAGCCCTGGTTGAAACCTGGCTGTCCAAAGCCACCCCAGACTCCTTTGTCTCCCTCCCAGGCTATACCCTACACCAGGAGGACCATGTAGGCAAACGCGGGGGTGGCTGTGCAATCTATACCCGGGACACAATCATCGGACAAGCGCTCCCTGCCCCCATTCTTGTGAATGGGGCCCAGGCCCTCACCCTTAAACTCACTATTGACCCCTCCAGGGGCCCTCTCTATCTCACCACTGCCTACATTCCCCTAAAGAACCAGAACCCAGCACTGATATCTATAACAGAATATCTTGCCACCCTCCACCACAAGGCGGAACAAATCCTAGTGGGGGACCTTAACATGAACTGGCTCAGTGCCTCCTCTTCCACTATCCATGATTCTTTCACTGCCCAAGACCTGACACAACTCATCTCCCAGCCCACTAGAGTAAATCCAAAGAGAGGAACCAGTACCCTTCTGGACGTAATTATCACCAACCGCCCCCAAAAAATCCATAACTTCCAGGTCCTCCCAGACTCCCTAAGTGACTACTCCCTTGTCCTATTCCTTTGGGTGGCTCCAACGCACAAACTCATAGCCCAGACCACACTCTGCAGGCACCTCCATCCTGGTGGGCTGAAAAAACTCAAGCTGTTTCTCACCCAGATTAATTAGTCACCCATTCATCATGCACCCGACACTGACACTGCCCTTGCCTTTTTCTCCCAAATCTTTAAAAAGGCCTGTGACCTCTGCACTGCTCACCAAAATTCTATCCAAAAAACATAATGCACCCTGGGTTACCCCTGCCCTACTACACATGCTCAGAAATAGGGATGACCTCTGGCACCTTGCCACTGAAATGGGTCAGTTGGCTGATAGACAGGCCTACAATGCTGCTCAGAACAGGTGCTCATGGGCCGTCCATAAAGCCAAGGCCGACCATTACCAGGCCACCCTCATCTCCTCCTGGGGGTGTGCCCAGACTTCCTGGGATAACATTAAACAGCTAAATGGGAAATCACGCTCCCCTCCTCCATCCCAGCTCACTATTGATGGCTCTACCTCCACCAACCCAGCCTGCATTGCTAACTGCCTAAACACATCCTTTACTGACCTTAGCTCTGTCCTCCCCAGTAATTTTTTTGACCCTCCCCCCAGCCTACCTCCCCCTGTCCTCCAACACCCCAGCTTCTACCTACGCAAGGTATCTACCCAGGAAGCCAGACCTCTCCTAATTAAAGTGTTAAATAACAATAGTCCTGGCAGCAACTCCCTGGATCCCGGTATTCCTCGGCCGGGGCTGGATGAAGTCCTTACCCCACTCACCAGCCTACTTAACCGATCACTCTGCCTGGGGCAATTCCCCGCTGCATGGAAAACAGCCACAGTCACACCCATTCATAAAGGGGGGGGGCGACAGGTCCTCCACTGGCAATTACCGACCAATCTCCATCCTCCCCCTTTCTCCAAAGCCCTTGAAAAAGTGTTGGCCATTCAAATCTCTGAATATCTGACTAAGCATAACATCTCATGCCCAGAGCAGCATGGCTTCCATGCTGGTCACAGCACTGGCACAGCACTAGCTGAGTTCTCTAATTTCCTACACTCCTCCCTGGATGCCAGCTCCCTAGCTGGTGCAATGTTCATTGACCTCTCAAAGGCCTTCGACACTGTTTCCCGCCCTCTTCTGCTGGATGCCCTCTGCCACACTAGTTTCTCTGCTGGCCCCCTCGCATGGTGCTCAAGCTATCTATCCGCTCGCTCCCAGTGTGTCAAAACCAATGGGACACTCTCTGAAACTCGTCCCATCCGCTCAGGGATACCCTAGGGCTCCATCCTGGGCCCCCTACTCTTTTCACTCTATCTAAACACCCTGCCCAGTGCTTGCTCAGGCAAAATTCTTATGTATGCAGATGATGCTGTCATTTTTGCCACCCACCGCAATCCCATCTCCCTCCAGGACACTCTACAACAATCCTACAATGTTGCCTAGGCCTGGTTTAAGGAGCACATACTCATCGTTAATCTCAAAAAAAAAAAAAAAACTATGATCTTTGCTCATCCCCAAAACAAAGCCTGCAACTACCCACTCCTTATCCTCCTGAGTATCAAACAACCGCTTGAACAAGTCTGCTCCTACAAATACCTTGGGGTTACCTTGGACTCGGCCCTCACATTCCACACCCACATCGATGCCCTTGCATCCGCCACTAACACAAGGCTTGGCATCCTCTACCGCTATAAAAATTGCCTCCCCCTGATGCTCTCCAACTTGCTGTCACATCTTCAGTACTGTCCCTTGTAGACTATGGCCTGACAGTTTACGGTGCTGCTGACACTACTGCCCTCAACAAAATTTGGCTCACCCTATATAAGGCCTGCAGGCTGATTACTGGTGCCCCCAGGCTCATACATACATGTCAACTCTATGATGAGGCAAAACTCCTTAACCTAGATGAACGGCTATGCTACCAAACCTGCCTCCTCACAAAAAAAAACTCTACTTGGGCTCTCCCCTCCCAGGGTGACAGCTTCCATCCACCATACCCCACCCACTATCACAACCTGAACTTCCAAAAAGACCACTCTACTGGTCCCCAGATCCAGGACCACCCATGGTCAGAGGTCTTTCTGCTACAGAGCCCCATCCTGATTTAACTCTCTCCCTGCTCCCATCTCCAATGACCCCACAATCTCCAACTTCAAAACCACCCTTCAGAGCCAACTGTTTAACACTCACAGCTGCTCCTGTCTCTAAATGAGGCTTCGATATCTCTACACTTGACAACACCCACTGGGCGGCACTCCACCTCACCCCCCACCTCTCCCCTATGCATCCTGCTTCTGTTAAAACCAGCATGTGCTCAGCTGTATTCACTGTAACTGCTACTAATTGTATAATGTATGAAATCTTTCTGTGTAACTCTAAGTCAGTGACTTGTATTCTGTAACCTAAATGTGTTCTGTCTGCTCTCAATGTGACGAGGTACCTTTGAAAATGAGCCTCTGGCTCAAAGGTTGTAAACTAATTTTTTTTTTTTTTTTTACAAATAAATAAATAAAAACATTCATACACCCAGTTACAAACAAGACCATACAAATAAAGGATTTTATCACATGCAACAGTAGTGGCATTATGTATACGCCTGAATGCAATTGTGGAGACTTTTACATAGGTAGGACAGTAAGAAAGTTTCATACGAGAATGGGGGAACATGTGACAGCTATGGAAAGAGGCGATTTGTCTCATGCCATAGCCAAACATGTGCTGGGGGAAAGGACCAAACAGCACAGTATTCAATTTATAGGAATTGAACAAGTTAAGAAAGGCAGCAGGGGTGGGCATTTGAATAAACTCATAGGACAAAGGGAAAGTTATTGGATATTTGAACTGGGAGCATGCCAGAACAAAGGACTCAATGATAAAATTGATTTAACTGCCTTTTTTAAAAAGTATAGGTGCTAAAAGGGGTAGGATCAAGGCTGTTGGAGTATGTTGTGAAATTGCTCAGAAAATTATACAAAAATTCATGGGCACTTTCTAAATGAAGTGTGAAATGTATTAACATACAGGTATAGAGAGCTGTTGGGGGGGGGGGAGTCAGTTCTGTCTGTGGTGAAACAAAGAAGGAACATTGGTGCCTGGAACAGATAGCACATATACAACACAATAACTGTGCATTAATAATACCAGCCATGGAGGCCTAGAGGTATTAAAAATAAAAAATAAAAGTCAAAAATAAAAAAGAAGTGCAATATGAATGCACATATATTGTCTTGGGACTATATTAGATTTTTCATAGCTGGTTGCATGTAAATATGTTCTTTTTTGCATTATATGTATAAAATTGTGCTTATATATTTGTTCCAGGTTTTGCATTAAGTAATCATGAACTAGGTGCACCTAGCACTTTAATTGTGGAGGTGGGGTGTACTGACCAATCAGGATTACTTGATTGTTTTTTTATTATCACATGACTGTTTGAATTCATATAAATGCAGCACGAAAGTCATTGTCATATATTACTCTGAAGAAGCCTGGCAGCATGCCGAGAGAAACGTCAGTTGTCTTATTTTCACTAGTAGCCACTTGTTGCCAGTTATTACACTTTCAGCACTTTATTAAATGTGACCTTATTGGATTTTTTGTGCCTGGTCAGTGTGTTTTGTTCGGTGTTATGGGTGCTATGGACTTTACTTAAATCAGGCCTTGCTCCCTCTTAGTACCATAACCTAGTATCCTGGTGCTTGGTCTAGTTCCAGTTTTTCAATATATTTTCTAATTACTGCTTCTTTATTTGAAATTATAATATATACATTTACACAATTACAACAGAAAGAAAATGAAAATAAAGCTGTTACTACTTTACCCCCAACACACTACTTTAATGATCATTTCCCTTTTTGAGGGTGCTGACAGTGAGGTGGTGATGTCAACATCAACACAATAAAATTAAGTTCATTCAACTCTATTACGAGCTGAGTTTGATCAGCATAAGTAAGCAAAACTGAAGGGGGAAGTGGGTTCTGGCAGGCACTAAAGTACAAGAACAGTCTTTCCATGTTTGCATCACTGTGACTGAGTGTTCTGGCCCTTAAAGGCCCATAGCTATCTGGGTCACTGCCACCATTAACTTCAAGGCCACTGAACCTTTAGTGTACTCTCTATACTGGGAAAAGCCCACGGAGACTTTGAAGGTACAATGACGTATATGAAGTTGAGAGGAAAAGTATATTAATTGAAGACTAACATGTTTTCAGGGATGTTCCTTTCCTCTTGATGATGGCCTAATGCCAGTGTTAGCAGGGGGTTAAATAGACAGGCATAGAGGTGAAACGGGTACCAGAGTTCAAACTGAAACTCATTACTTGTTCTGGCTGTGACTAGGCAGTAGCTTTAGGTAAAAAGGCAGGCTAGAAAAAAAAATGAATTATAAAGAGAATGGTGTGATTAGCATCATGTGACCAGTGAGTCATTTAAAGGGCTGCAGAAGTTAAAGGAGTAGTACACCTTCGCATCTTGTACAGGTTATTTACTTCCTTGTCAATAGATAACTCTTTTTGTGTAGTTATTGGGGATATATGTGTTTGCTTTAGTTTGCTTTCACTGTTCACACCAACCCCTGTAACTAACCTGGGGGTCTCCATTTTCTGGCTGTTGAAATCTTAGTATCCCTGAGAGCTGTACTAGCATATGAGAACATGATGCCACATCACCCATTTACGCCATGTATCTCTATGCTGAAAGTACACACTTGGATTTAAGGAGGCAGGCGAGACTACTGGATGGGGGTCATGCAGTAGTTTGAAAGCATGGCACAGGAGTTGGAATTTGAGCCAGTGGTCAAGTGAAGGCCATTTTAGAGAGGATTGCACATTGCAGTGATGCCTTCTGTGGTGGGACTTGGCCGCAAATCAGGAGATCTTCTTATAAAGTGCTTGCATCCTGTTGAACTCCTGTTTTGGCAGTGAGTGTAGGATAGGAGTGGCGTAAGTTAGGTTGGGCAGTAGGATACTGTTGGCTATAGTTAACCTTGTTTCTGGTATCATTTGCGGACTCAACCTATATAGAAGCCCTAGATTCTGATATGTTGACTTGGTGAGCATATCTACGTGGGGCTTCATGGAGAAGCTGTGGTCCAATACCAGGCCAAGGTATTTAAATTGGCTTACCACTTCAATACCAGAGCCAGAAGAGGAGGTGAGGGCCAGGAGAGAGCTTCTGTCTGTGCCTAGTGATCTGGAGCTGAACAACGTGGCTTTTGTTTTAGAGGTGTTAAGGAGCAGCAGATTTGCCTGCAGACACATTTCAAGAGTTCAGAAGTCTTCTTGAAGATGACTAGCTAGGTCAGGTATGCTAGTTGCCATTCTATAGATCACCACATCATCTGTGTATTGGACTACTGAACTGTCACCACAGTTGCTACTGAGGTCATTTATGAATAGTGAGAATAGTAGGGGGGCCAAGATTGAACCTTGGGGCACCCCCTCCTTGATGGAGCACTTCTCTGACAAGGACCCCCTCCACCTCACCTGTTGGGTGCGGTCAGTATGGTACTTGGTGAACCAGACAAGGGAGTGCTGGTCCAGACCAAAGTACTTCAGTTTGACAAGAAGCTATGCAGGGTCCACCAGGTTGAATGCCTTGGTTAGATCTATAAAGACTGCCCCAGTAAGTGTACTGTTGTAAAGAGCCTCAAGAACATCCATAGGGAATTTGATGAGGGCAGTGTTAGTTCCATGCTTTTGCCTGAACTCGTCCTGAGTACTGGCAAGCAGTTGGTTGGCCTCCATATAATCATGGAGCTGCACATAGATTAGTCTCTCCTGGATTTTTGCCAGTGGGCACAGGAGGAAAATTGGCCTATGATATTCGACCAGCTCCTTGGGGCCTCCCTTGTGGATAGGTACAACATAAGCTTCCTTCTACTTAGTGGGACTACTCCTTCAAGGAAGGATCAGTTTATAAGCCATGTTACTGGGGCCACAGCTCTCAAGAGGTGAGGGTCAAGGACATCTGGGCCCATGGAGCCTTTAGCCTTAACAGACTTCAATAAGAGTAGCACATCCCTGGGGTGTATTAACTTTAGGTGAAATTCAGGGTGCTGATGTGTCTGTTTGTCAGGGCCCCGCTGTCCAGAGGACAGGGGGTGGAGGTTGGATTTGCATTTTTACAGGTCTATAATGAATCTGTTAAAAACGTTAGCCACTTCCTGGGCATCACTGAGGGTTTGACCTGCATGAGTGATGGGGCCCTGGGAGGGTTTGTTGTTGCCTATCAGTAGGCAGTTGATTTGAGTCCAAAAGTATTTTGAGTCAGTTAGGTTTGACTGTTGTAGGGATTGAATATATTCCCTTTTTGCTTCCCTGATAATTTTTTACATTGGTTTCATAGTGCTCTGTAGCTAGACCAATCTGAAGTGAGGCCAGAGGACTTGTGCTTGTGCCAGGCTTTATCACGTTGGATCATCAGCCATTTTAACTGGGGGTGATCCACTTGTAATAGCTCAATTTACTCTAAGCTTCCTGATAGGGGCAAACAAGTTGGCAGCGGAGGTGAAGGCACACTGGAAGAAGTCCAGAGCCTCATCAATAGAGGGGAGGAGCTTTAGAGGGGTCCAGTCTTGGTCATATAGGTGCCTTTGGAAGGCAGCTGCAGATAACTTGGAGTAGTCCCTGGCTGTAAGTAGTATTGGTGGGACTTTAGGTGGACAATTTTTCCATACACAAAAATCGGGGAGTGATTGCTCAGGGCATCTGCAAATGACCCACTACCTGTATATTGAGTGGGTTTGATACCAGGACCCAGTGAAGAGTGGTGTGGTTTCCAGTTTTTGCATTGTGCCAAGTGGGCACCATGATGATTTGGGACAGGCGGGCATCCAGAAGGGATGCCTTTAGTGCCTGTTCTGTGTCAGGAGCCCAGTTCAGGTATGAAGTCACCTAGTATTATTGTTTCAGGGGCTGGGTGTTCAACCAGTTCCTTGGAGAGTGCCTCAAGGCTTGTGAGGCCAGTTTTAGAGGGATTGTACAGGCAGCCAACCATTAGTGTCTTGGCATGCCCTAAGGTGACCATGACAAATAATGATTCACTCTCATTACCGCCAATGGAGGGAAGCATTACAGGAGACACCTGGAGGAAGTTTTTGGTGTATATCAGCACCCTGCCTCCTTTCTTCCCATCTCTGTCCTTTCTGAAGGCATTAAACCCCAGTAGGTCGACCTCATGAGGCAGAATGGGTGGCTTTAGCCAAGTTTTCAAAACTACTAATATTTTTGGTTTGTAGATATTTGCCCAGCCTTGTAGCTCAGAGATTTTTGGGTGCACACTGCAAACATTCATACGTGCTAATTTTAGGCCTGAGTGAGAGATTCAATTAGGGTCAGAGGGGGAGCTAATGGAGAAGTTGGCAACTGGGGGAGCCAGGGTTTGAATGGATATCCCCAGCTAGAAGGAGAAGGATGGGTAGAACAAGTTTCATACCCTTGAGGATCTTAATGAATAGTTCCATTCCTCTTATCAGTTTGGAGGAGTGAAATATTAAGTAACAAGTTCCCTTACAGGTTAGGTCATGCATTATCAGTAGCTGGTTAAAAACGTTGTCAGGAACATGTTGTTGCTGGACTGGCCATTGCTGGGTTGGTAGGTCCTTATTGGGATCCTCCAGTGTTAGTTAATTGATGAGCAGCATATCTGACTAGACATATATAGATAAGGCCCAGGACTGGGCCACATAGAGGCAATTGCCTGCGAGGGTTTTACATAGTATGGGGAGGGGACCCTGGGCACATAGGTCCATGTGGCATTGCACAGGCAGGGGCAGCCACCATGGAATGGCAGTATAGGTGGGAGAGGAGAGACAGATTCACCTATTGGTTAGGCACTTCAGGAGAGATACTCCAGGGTCTGGTATTCCAAAGTCCCTACTTGGCCTTAGAGGCTATACACCTAGGGTCCCCTATGAATGGAGGATTCATAGAACTATACCTTGGAAGCCTGGGAGAATATAGTACAAATTTTGTAGCGGAGCTTTATCAAAGTACTGTGCATTCCAAATATAGCTTATAACCCTAGCTAGCAATATTTATGTAAAACTATAGAGCAGGCTGAAAATTATGCAACAGTATGACAATAACACAGGGAACTGACTCTCTGCCACTGTGTACTAAGCTACTTTGGAGGCCACATTCATCAAGACAGTTTAGACACAAGGTATTACTGACCAGGACTGGGCTACTGTTAAGTCAGAGTGTCCAGCACAAGGCAATTACCCAGGCCAGCGATCAACTACCCACTCTTGAGATTAAGGAATACTTGCGCAGATTCAATAATCTAAGTAAGGCAATTAAATCACATAGCAGTATTACCTGAGCTGATCCCTAGGTAAATCAGAGATTAACAACACATTAGCAATTACCCAGGCCAGAGAGCTTCAACTCTTCCTGAGGGTATAAGCATAATCAAAGGCTGCACTTAAACTATAGAGAAGAACCACCAGGGAAATATTGTCTAGAGGGCTAGTATCAATGATAATTCTGCTAGGAGAGCAAAAACAAGCTGTTGCTAGCCTTGCTTGTAGAGCAGAAAGCAGCTAACTAAAAGAAGCTACATTTTCTTATTAATTTAAAACTTATAACTCAGCAGGAGTCAGTGTCTGTTAAGATTAAGTAGACAGATAACTTTATTAGAAGTAGAAGGGGTCTTATTTAGGGTTAAAAAAAAGAAAGAAAGTCAGTGTGTGTTCTTAGCTGGGAAGGGTACTGTATCAGCTGACTTTGCTAAACCAGTAGGAGGAAAGAGAGCTTACCTGGGGGTGTGGTTTAGACACTACAAAAGCAGGTGAGTCAAATTACAACTTCCTGTTGCTAGCCTTTTTCTTACTAATTGCCCTCCATCCCACCCCTCCTCCACCCACCCACGCAAAGCCAGTTCTACTTTTATAGTCACTGGATTTGACTGTCAACAGGAACTTCCTGTTTGGCAGTAGGAAGGAAAGGATCATAGAGAAACATTGGTTTTGTCAACCCTAAAGGAAAAAAGTAGCTCACTCTCCCCCCCAGCTGCTGGTGGTCTGATATTGAGCAAGGAAGAAAGAGGCTACTAAAGAAGACAGGAAGTTGCTGTCCCAGAACAGGAAGGGTCAGGAGTTGTAAGAGAGGAGAGTAAGCATCCAGAGAAACAGTAGAGAGGACAAAATAAGACATGATAGGAGTGGTGCAGTGCAATGGCAGTGGGGCTGGCAGTGTTCGGGGAGACATTCTGGAGCTGTGATACTGCCCTGATTTGCAGGCACCTCTCTGGTCTGAGAGAAGAGGATGCCTGCCTCCAGGCTGACCTGGCTAGGATTCGTGAAACCTCCTCCCCCACCCAGGGACTACCAGGGCCAATGCCACTACCTCAGAGGTTGCCAAGAAAGAGGAGAGGCTGGACCAGGGTGGGCTCAAGGAGGGAGAGGGTGGTGGAACAGAGTTGCATCCCTCCAGCTGTACCTCTCCACAATTCATTCACTCTTCTGGTGGATAGTGGTTCCTCTATGGAGGCACCTGCAGTGGAGACCAAGGAGGATGCTGGGAACCTTCACAAAGGAGACCCACAGGAGGGTGGCATGGGACCCCACAGGGGAAAGAAACAACTCCTGGTGGGGGCCTCAATCATTAGAGGGTAGAAATGGGGGAGGAAGGGGAGAGGGAGGTAAGGTGCCTTCCTGGCGCCACGGCTTAGAGGGACAGGAAGTGAATCCTCAGGATCGTGGGAGGAGCTGCATGAGAGGGAGCTGGATGTCATTGTCCACCTAGGGACAAATGACCTGGCTAAGAATGGGATCAGAGCAGTGCAAGAGGAGTTTGTAGAGTTGGGAAGGGCCTTAGACAAGCAGCATGACACGGTAACCTTCTCGGAGGTGCTGCCTGTCTATGGCAAGGAGATGCTAGGCACTTCACCAGGGAATTCAATGAGTGGTTGAAAACTGGTGTGGAGCTCAGGGATTTGGCTTCATTGGGGACTGGGAGTACCTGGAGGATGCAGACCTATACTGGTGCGATGGTCTGCATCTGTCAGGGGAACCAGGATCTAGGTGGTGAGAGGTTTAAATGCTTCATTGGCAAGCATTTAAACTAGCCAAGGGGGGAGGCACTGAAAAGGAGCAGGGAAATCCCAGCCTCCCCCCACAAAACATGGTGATTAGTGAGGTAAACACCAAGGTACAGAAGTTATTAGGGAGCAGAACAGATTTAAATGTAAAAAAAGGCAAAGGCAGTAAGGACAGAAATGGGGATAAAAGAGGTAAGGCTATCAAAAAGTGGAGGGTGATGAGTACCAATGCCGGTAGTCTGTGTAACAAGCTCCCTGAACTAGCGGCCTTGATGGAAGAAGGTTGCCTGGATATTGTGACAGTCACAGAAACATGGTACACAGAGAACCATGACTGGGATGTCAACATACCAGGATACACAATCTACAGGAGGGATAGGGAGGGTAAAAGAGGAGGAAGAGTAGCTCTCTGTAAAGGAAGGATCAAAGCAACAGAGCTAAAGAGTAAACAGGGAGCAGATGAGGCACTTTGGGTCACCCTGGAGACAGGAAATGGTACCACAATCCGCATGGGGGTTGTATGCAGACCCCCATCTCAGGGGGAGGGAATGGACAAGGAAATGTTAGAAGACTTTCTTAGAATGGCAGAAAAAGGGGAGATATTGTTGATGGGGGACCTGAATATGCCAGATGTTAACTGGAGCACCTTTGCTGCAGGCACATCCAAGAGCAGGGTCATTCTTGATGCCTTACAGGGGGCATGCCTCAGACAGCTAGTATTGGAACCCACTCGGGAAGGAGCAATCTTAGACCTGGTACTCTCAAATGGGGACGGAGAAAGAATCTCAGATTTAGAAGTGGGTAGCCATCTGGGAACAAGCAACCACCAAACAGTGTGGTTCACGATAAACACAGCCATACAATCAAGCCATACAAAAGCAAGAATACTGGACTTTAGGAGGGCTGACTTTGGGAAATGAGAGTGCCTCAGAAAAGCACTAGCAAATAGGCAAGAAGGAGGGTGGAGGAACAATGGGAGTGATCAAAACAAGCCATCACAGAGGCACAAGCCTTTGTGTAAAGCAAATCAATAAAACACAATGAAGGAAAAAACTGCTATGGTTCTCAAAAAGAGGTGGCAGGGAAGGTTAAGGAGAAAAGGACAGCATTCAGGAAATATAAGGAAACACAGAAGGAGCAGGACAGAGAACTTTATCAGTTAAAGCAGAAAGAGGCTGGGAAGGCAGTCAGAATAGCAAAGGCCCAAACCAAGGAAAGGATAGCTAATTCTGTTAAGAAGGGGGATAAGACCTTCTATAGGTACATTAGGGAGTGAAGAAAGACTAAAGGAGGGATACTGAAGCTTAATAAAGGGGAGGGAATGTGGGTAGAGGGTGACAGTGAAAAAGCAGGGATACTGAACGAATATTTCTGCTCAGTATTCACAAAGGAAGAAGAGAGGGAGTTACCTAAACCAAACAAGAGAAACACTCTGAAGACGGGGTCGATACCAGTCCATTTACAGAAGAAAGGGTTCTGAAAGAACTAATAAAATTGAAGGTGGACAAAGCAATGGGGCCTTATGGGATTCACCCAAGAATTCTAAAAGAACTAAGGGTAGAACTAGTGACACCGCTGACTACTATCTTTAACAAATCATGGGAGAATGGGGTGGTACCCGAGGACTGGAGGAGGGCAGATGTGATTCCTCTTCACAAAAGTGGGAGCAGGACAGAGGCAGGAAACTACAGACCAGTCAGTTTGACCTCAGTGGTAGGGAAAATGATGGAATCACTTCTGAAGGAAAGAATTGCTGAGTACCTAGAGGCCAGTGGGGCACAGGACCCAAGGCAGCATGGATTCACAATGGGAAGGTCATGTCAGATGAATCTAATAGATTTCTCTGACTGGTTGACCAAAGTAGTAGACCAGGGAGGGGCTGTGGACATGGCCTACCTAGATTTTAGCAAGGCATTTGATACAGTCCCACACAAAAGTTTAATACACAAGATAGCCAGCCTTGGAGTGGGTCCCAAGGTGGTAGCCTGGATAAAAAATTGGCTAGACAACAGGACGCAAAGGGTAGTAGTAAATGGAGTACACAGTGAATAAAGGATGGTTACTAGCGGGGTACCACAGGGTTCAGTACTGGGACCGGTCCTTTTTAATGTCTTTATAAGTGACATTGCACAGGAACTGGAAGGAAAAGTATGTCTCTTTGCAGATGACACAAAGATCTGCAACAGGGTTGATACACAAGATGGAGTGGAAAGGATGAAGGGACTTGGCAAGGTTGGAGGAATGGTCAAATGTATGGCAGCTCAGATTCAATGGAAAGAAGTGCAAGGTAATGCACATGGGAAACAAAAACCCAGGGAAGCGTGCACAATGGGGGTGAGATACTGACAACAGTAAAAATGGAAAGGGACCTGGGGGTAATTATATCAGATGACCTAAAGGTGGGCAAGCAATGTGAGAAGGCAGTAAGGAAGGCTGGGGGGATACTGGGATGCATAGGAAGAGGCATCAATAGTGGAAAACAGGAAGTTGTTATCCCTCTGTACAGACAGTTGGTGAGACCCCATCCGAGTACTGTGTGCAGTTCTGGAGACCCCATCTCCGCAAAGACATAGACAGAGTGGAGGCTGTCCAGAGGAGGGAACAAAATGGTGCAGGGTCTGCACCAGAAGACATGAAGAAAGACTAAAGGAGCTTAATATGTATACCCTTGAGGAAAGAAGGAGAGAGGGACATGATAGAAACTTTCAAGTACCTCAAGGAATTAACAAAGTCCAAGAGGTAGCATCTTCCAGAAAAAGAGATGTGCAAGAACAAGGGGACAATTTGAAGATAGAGGGGGACGGCTCAAAGGTAAAGTGAGGAAAGTATTTTTTCACTGAGAGGGTTGTGGATGCATGGAACAGCCTCCCTGAGGAGATCGTGGAGTCAAGAACAGTGGGGGACTTCAAGAATGCATGGGACAGGCATAAGGCAGTCCTAGTGGGGTGTAGGAGGAAGTAAGCTGTTGGTTAACTAGGATCTGCAGCTTATCTGTTAGGTAGGAAAATGGGCAGACTGGGTGGGCCAAGCAGTCCTTATCTGCCGTCAAATTCTATGTTTCTATGTTAACATCATGTTCTGCAGTGTCTCAGATTGGTTATTGAGTCTCACCAGTAATTCAGGCAGCTGGGGCAAACCCAGCTCCATTGCCTCAGGTCTGATTGGTGAGGGGACAATAGCACCGCATTGCTCTCAAACCCTTCTGTTATGCAGCCCTTCCATGGGAGGATTTAATAAGTGTGGAGGAGGGGGAAGGTGCCTGGGGCAAAAAAATCCCCTCCATGTGTCAGGAGCACTGAGGACAGGCTCCCAATGGCGGCACACACAACACAACACCAAGATATTTATTTATTTTTTGTTTGCATGCACGTAACGACACAGCAAACATATTGTTACAATATAACGGCTTTCAGAGATGTGTCAGTGTTAGGTCCAATTCAGCTCAGACTGCAGTGGACTGGACAGTGATAGGCCAATTATCAACAAGGCTGGTCATGACACTGTTGTCTGTTTGCAGGGTGGAAACTCTACAGGTGGAAACTTTGTATAGTTGAAAGGAGCCAGCAGCTCCTACCAAACAACTGGCTCATTTCCTCTACATGAGGCTGTCCAGCAAGCAGCTGAGCACCATCATGATCAGCCTGCTCCTCGTCCCCCAGGTATAAAATACAAACCTGCCCACTGGCAAACATCCCACTCCCTTCAGATCACATCAAAGTGTCCAACTGAGTGTTCCTAAACAAATCCCACCTGCTGCAGAGGAATCCATCAAATTCCCTTGCCCAATTTCGTGGAAAGAAACTCGCCCACTGCCAAACAACTCACCCCTCCTGATCACATCCTGTTACCTGGTTCCTGTAAGAAGAAATTCACCCACTGCCAAACAACTCACCTGTCCCAATCACGTTCTGGTGCCCAGTTCCTGCAAAAAGAAACCCACCCACTGGCAAACAATCCACAGCCACTTGATCTCATTCAAGTGTCTGGTGGTGTGTAGTGAGTAAAAACCCCCCTAAAAACCCATTCTGGGCTAAGTCTGCAATACCCCACATATCTGATGTGCATTCCTCCCCCCCTTTCTGTAACATTGGGGTGCCCAATTCCCAGTGTCACCCTTGGTCCCTCTGGCTTTTTTTTTTAAACTATAACCTGAAAAGCAGAAAATGTCTAATGATGTATTCTGTGGCCTTTCCTATCTCCTGACCTCTAACCCACTTCACCACCCTGACCCCCTCACTCAGCACCTACCAGACCATGCCCCCAATGCCTCTCACTTATCTAAAAAGAGTCCAGTGCCAAAAATCCATGCTGTGAGGAAAACATGTCCTTTTTCTTCAGCCCCGACCGGGAACTGAAGAAATGAGGTAAGTGCGGTCAATATGTTTTCTTATTTTTTATTGGTAATTTATCCTCCGACGCTCCCCGGCAGGCACTATCTAATTGACCCCTCCAGCCCCATCGCCTGGCTTCTCCAGGACTTACCTTCTATGGTGTCCTCTGCTTCAGGACCATGGCTGTGCCTGGCCACTGGTGCGGAATCTGTGGTGGATCGATCTTCATCCCGCCACTGATGTTTTTTTCCATCAGTTTTCTCACTGGTCCTTCTTATTGCTGGGGTACAACATGTCAGTGTGCATGTGTGGAGGTGTACACATGCTGCAGAGTCCCGCAGCACCCTCCCTTCATTGACATCCCTTGACACATTCTGCCCTCAGGCCTCCAGCTCGGGGCAGTAATTCAGTGGGACTGCCAATCTACCCTCCCCAGGAGAGAAGACCTGACATCCAGAATCTCGATCCTCTCCCTCCCCAGATGACCCCAGTGACCCGCTTGCACCACAAATATGGGTCACCAGAGGGCAATATATTTTCAATGCATTCTGAAATTTTACTCATAACTTTGTCATTTTTTAATATTTCGTCATCAAATTTTCAACATGGCCATTTTTGGACCCCACCTCATGAACAAGGTAAATGAAACTTTCCAAATCTGACCCAAAAGTTGATTTTGTAGTCACACTACCAAATCACCTTTCGAGCAGGATTTGAAAACTTTCCTGCCAGATTCATAGAGGGATCATAAAGATTATGTTGAAAAATGGTAACAAATCTTAAAAAACACCAAAGTTATAAAGGTATGTTGAAAATTGTTAATGTTCACTCATAACTTAAGTACAGTAGCTTTCAATATTTTGACCCCAAATTTTCACAGTAACCATTTTTTTTTTTTTTGAAATTACTCTTTATTCCTCCTCCCAGCCTGCCACCTCTGACCCTTCAGGGAGGACAATTGGACATCCCACTGCCCGGAACCCTACCCACACAGACCACAACTCACCATGGAGCCACGGATTACCCCCCGGGAGGGGACGAGGCGGGGGGTTCAAACCCCATTACTTATGTTTCATCGGTCTGTGGTCTGCTGGGCGGGCACAGGCAAATCGTGGGCACAGCCACGGTCCTCCCATCTTCCCGGCTGAGGCAGGCTTGTTCCACGTTTTCTCCCTCCCCGAGCACCCAGCGACCTCCCCTGACGTCATGGGGCTTGCAGCTCCTCGAGCCTCCGCTCGGGGTCATGCAAGTGTCGGGCAGTGGCCAAATCCCTCCCCGGAGAAGGCGAGCTGTTGTTGGACGTTCAAGCCTGTCTCTCACCGCCACCCACCGACGACCCGAAACCGCCTCCTCAACTCGGGTCGCCGACGTGAGCGAGGTGTGTATCCAGCTCACAACCCTCAGCGCCACCGGGCTGACAGTAACCATTTTTAACACCCCCTCATAAATGTGACTGCTGCTGTTTTCCAAATCCTGCCTGAAAGGTGACTTCACAGTTGCTCTGCAAAATTACCTTTTGGGCAGGATCTGAAATAGTTCACCTACCAGGTTTATGAAGTAGGGTCATAAGAAAATCATGTTGAAAATGTGGGGTCAAAATCTTATAAAAATGCCAAAGTTATGAAGGTACTTTGAAATCTTTCAGTGCTCACCCATAACTTTGGTAATTTTCAATATTCTGACCCCAAATTTTCAACTTAATCATTTTTTCACACCACCTCATGAACAGGACAGATATTGCTTTTAAAATACTAGCTATAATTTTTTTTTCACATTTGTGGTGAAAAATTATGTTTAAGACAGTAATTTATAAATAGACACTCATCATGTTCAGAAGAGGGGGATCATAAGAAGACTATGTTAAAAATTTGGGGTCAAACTGTAAAAAAAAAGGTTAGGAAGAAATACTGTGTGCAGGGCTGGACAGTGGCCCAGTGGGTAGTGGGTTGTGTTCACATAGCACTGACTCAAGTTCAAGGACAGGCTCTGGGAGCCATCTGTGCAGCATGAGGATGGGGACTAGCACTGTTATATGCTACCACTCTGACACCTTGTGATGGGCTGGGGAGCCTTCTCTCACAATGGTTTGACGTATGTGGCATGGCCTGACGGGGCCATGTACTGCGTTAGGAGAAGTGGGTCAGCATGAAAATCGGGGCTTGAAATATCTCCACTTTTCAGTTTATTCCATTTCTAAAAGGAACTGCATGAATGAGGATACAATTTCACAATCACTAAAAGGAAAATTCATTAAAAAAAACTATACTAATGTAGACAATTTCACTATTATAACTCTTGCTATTCATTTGTTAATTTTTGCCTCTGTGCTAGCTATACCCAGCAACAGCACAGCCAATACAAACAAGCAAGCATTGGACATTAACAAATGCTTGTTTCATAGCTGGCATGGTAAGGCAGCATGAATTTTTAAAAACTTCAATTATCAATCATCTCAGTTCAGGAATGAAAATAAAAGAAAAATTGCTATAGTAAAGTTTTGAGCAAAAATAAATTATTGCCTAAGTCAGCTGCAATATATTGGTCTTAAATGTTAACATCGCACCCAGTCTTTTACATTGATGGTAATTTGGTAGAGTGTCCTATTATCTATGTGTATTTACTTATTTACAAAGGCAAGTCTCCAGTCTTGTACCAGATGCATGTCTTGTGAAAAATAATCCTTCCATAATGTTGTTCTATTATTTTTATCAAAGTATAGCATATGCAAGCTTAATAACTATGTATTCAGTGTAAAACTGCAAAATTTATTTATTTATTTAGGCTTGTTTCCAAGTGTGACCCTGAAGAAGGGGTGCAAATACAAACAAAGGGAAAAGGCAACATCATTGCACAGTTACAAAAGGTGGAAATACAAAATGACAGTAAATAAGTGCAAAAGTTATAAACATTCAGGATATATTGTCTGAGTTGGGGTGACAGTATCCAGGAAGACTAGGAGGCTAGAGAAGTTGAGGATGGGAGGCATGGGAGTAGGAGATCAGGAGCAGGGGGAAATGGGAATGAGTCAGAGTAGGATCATGAGGGTAGGGAGTGAGGGAGAAAGGTGAATATGATAGAAGAGTTGATCCCAGAGGAAAGGGAAGCAGCAGGAAAAAGCAGACTATCCAGAAGTTAAGTGGGGATGAGGAAGGGAAAAAGATCAGGTGTCCCTGGAATGCAGAGAGTAGTAGGATGGGTTGGCAGGGGATAGTAGGGAGAAGAAGTAGGTAGGAAGGAAGGAAGGAAGGAAGGAAGGAAGGAAGGAAGGAAGGAAGGAAGGAAGGAAGGAAGGAAGGAAGGAAGGAAGGGATCCAAACCAGTATTTGGCAGTAAGGGCCAAACAGTGGGTCTGTATCCGGAGGAGAAGGGGGTGAGAGAGAGAGAGAGAGAGAGAGAGAGAGAGAGAGACAGAAGAGTAGAGAGAACAGTGATGTGTGTGATGTGTGTGAAATGAGAGTTGGTAGTAAAGTGACAGAAAGAGTTTAGGAAGGTATCCAGCCTGGCAAGGGGCACTGCAGGGGTGATGCATCAATGACATCTACATAGTCAAATACCGGGAGTATCATTTTAGTTATTAACTCACAATGGTCAGGGAGGGAGAGGCTGTCTTTGTTCTGATATAGGATTCTGGGTGAAGTTTTGAGTAGATTGCATCTATGTGAGTGGAGAAGTCAAGCTGGCTATCCAGCCAGACCCCTAAGTATTTAAAAGCAGGGACCACCTCAAGCTGGGGGCCTTCAGGGGTAGTGAACTCTGGAAAGTCTGAAAAGTCATAGAGACAGTTTTTTGTGTTTACTGTAAGTTAGTTGGCATGGAACCAACTTAGAACATTATTAACGTTGTGCTGGAGAGGGGTTTACACATTTGCAGAAGATGGACGGTCCCAAAGTGTAAATGATAGTATTGTCCGCGTACATGTGGATGTGAGTGTTAGAACACACAGAGGGAAGCTCATTAATAAAAAGGGAGAAGAGGATGGGGCCAAGTATAGACCGTTGGGGAACATCAACAAGGAGAGGGAGAGGGGATGACAGGACATTTCCAACCAGGACTGACTGCTGCCGGTCAGAGAGGTATGAGCAGAACCAGTGTACTGTTTGAGTCACCAAGCCAATAGCGAGTAGCTTATTCAGGAGGGTGTGCCACCAGTGCAACAAAACCCCTACAGTGACTGCAATGTGGACACTGCAACCCGATCTACAGTCATTCTGTCAATCAGAATTTTACAGCGCCTGCTGTCTTGTCACCCAAGGGATATTGCACTGTTTCCCCCTACACCTCTGACATGGAGGTGATCATATCATTTGTCAGGGGGGTGTGGGGGGAGAAGCCCCCCACAAACAGCCAGGATGTGCCATGGTGCTTTGCATAATTGTGGTCAGATGACATGTTTGCCGGGCGACATAGTTGCCGTTGACATTTTCTTGTCAATGTAGTGTCGGTAGACAATCTTGCTGTCAAACTGACATGATGGGATCATTCAGGAGGTGGGGATGGGAGACTGGGTCAAACACCTTTGCCAAATCAATAAAGATGGCAGCAGTAATGTGACCCTTGTCTCTCCCCAAGAGGATGGAATCTGAGACCCATAGTAGGGAGGAGGTGGTTGAGTGATTCTTCCTGAATCCAGAATGGGAGAGGGTGTCAATGTTGGATAGGAACTCAGCAAGCCTGGTATGGACAATTGACTCTTGAAGTTTAGCGAGCGAAGGAAGAAGAGATATGGGATGGTAGCTGCCAGGGGATGATTGGTCACCTCCTTTATGAAGGAGTAGAATGTTAGCAACTTTCCTGACCAACGAAACAGTGCAGGAGTGGAATGAGAGATTCAAAAGGTGTACAAGAGTGATAATTGCCAGGAAAGAGATTTGGAGGAGCTTAGGGTAGAGTCCATCAGGGCTGGATGTGATAGGATTTAATGATATTAGTGCATGATAGGCCTAATGAGAGGAGACTGGAAGGAAACTGTAGCCTCCAGATGAGAGAGGGGGTGAGGGAGAGAGGAGGCTGGTGATGGGAGATCAGGAAGAGCATAAGTGGTAAAGAATTTGTTGAAAATTGCAGTGACAGAGGAAGGGTCAGATGCAGGCAAATCATCCACTGTAAAAACTGGAGGTGGACTGGGATTGGGGTCAAGAAGGTAGTCAATGACCTTTGATGGCTGGTTGAGATTGGTTTTGAGGTAGGTCTTAAAGTATTCAGCCTTGGCCATGCCAATAAACATAAATTACAAGAAATTATTGTCAGTAAAAACAACGTGATAACTAACAAATACTGCTGCTTTAATTATTCTTTTTCATTCCCCTGGCCCGACAATCAGGGTCACTGCTCTGGCCCCCATAGTTTGGTTGACAGGTTAGGCAAGGGATTCCAGTGGTGCTCAGTGATTGGTTGGAAGGGGACTTGCAAATGCCAAGTGACCTGCATCCACTCTCCCTGGGAGCTGGACAACTCACCTCCACAATAATCCCAGTCCCAAGCCAACTACAGCATCAGATTCAGAGGCTAGTAAAAGAACTCCAGTCCACAGTCAACCTCAGCAACAGATTTTGAGGCTAGAAAATGAACCCCGGTCCACAGTCAAGCTCATCATCGGATTCAGAGGCTCACAAATGATCCCTGGTCCACAGTCAACTTTAGCATTGGATTCTGAGAATAGAAAATGGACCCCAGTCCACAGACAACCCCAGTATCCAATTCTGAGGTTAGTAAATGAATCCCAGTCCACAGCCAACCCTTGCATTGGATTTTGAGGCTAGCAAATGAATCTCAGTCCACAGCCAAACCGAGCATCAGATTTAATGGCTAACAAATAAATCCTGTTCCACAGCCAACCTCACCATCATGTTTTGAAGTTAGGCAATGGACCCCATTCCACAGCTAATGTCAGTATCACATTCTGAGGCTAGCAAATAAGCCCCAGTCTACAGCCAATGTCTGTCATATTCTGAAGCTAGGAAACAGACCCTAGTTCACAGCCAAACTTGGCATTAGATTCTGAGGCTAGCAAATGAACCCTGGTCCACAGTCAACTTTAGCATTAGATTCTGAGTCAGGCAAACAAATCCTGTCCCACAGCCAACCTTAGCTTTGAATTCTGATGCTGACAAATAAACCTCAGTCCACAACCAACCTCAGCATCGGATTCTGAGGCTAACAAACAAACCCTAGTCAATAGCCAACATCAGCATCATATTCTGAAACTAGCAAATGAACCCCTGGTACACAGCCAACCTTACCATTGGATTCTAAGGCTAGCAAACAAACCCTTTTCCACTGCCAACCTCAGCATCAGATTCTGGAGCTAGCAAATGAAACCTGATCTACAGTGAACCTCAGCATCAGATTCTGGGGCTAGCAAATGAACCCTGGTCCACAACCAACCTCAGTATCAGATTCTCAGGCTAGCAAATGAAACACAGTCAACAGCAAACTTCCAAGTCACATTCTGAGGTTAGCAAATGAACCCCGATCCACCATCAACCTTTGCTTCAGATTCTGAGGTTAGCAAATAAACCCGTCTTTCTGAAGAATTTTCCTGGCAGTTATTTTGACAAATATGCTCCTTTACCATGAAGTAGCTGTTAAAGTTTATTTTGCTAATGTGATGGCTGTTGGCTTTAGAAAAAAGCTTTCCTGTAAGCAAAGTTGATTTTATCTACAGAAAGATTGCATTTTTCCATAGAGTCATTCTTCACTTGCAAAATGCTTCCCATTCTCAGAATAATTTTCACACATTGACAAAATATGTTGCATCCACAGAATAGGCTTAAACTACTTAAGAGTTCGCCCACATTAATACCCAAACACTAATAATGAACTAAAAATCACATTATTAACGAAAACAGTAATTTTGTTTATAGAGACACTGTCACCCCGTGGACCAATACTGTTCTTTTAAAGTAATATGGTTGTTGATAGGCAATACGCCTGCTAATAACCTGGAAAGGCTGTAAACACCAACTTGCAGATTGTGGCAGATCCAGGATTTTAAATGAGGGTCCTGTAGAAATAATGAAAGGAGAAAGAACTAAAGTGGCTGGGCTTTAAACAAGCAGGAAGAACCTTTCTGTGTCTAGTTTAGTTTAGTTTAGTTTTATTTTGTTAACCGGGTAAGTAAATTGATGCCAAAAGCACCTTTTTTCAGACATGACCGAGTGTCTTAAAATACAGGATTAATATTATGTGTAAGACCTCTCAAGGGGGCCCAGTTTTGCAAAACTTAAAAAAAAAAATCACAAGCCACTATTTAAGTGTAGTAACACCAAGACACATGTGCTCTTTCACTATTACTGAGCACATTCCTGGAATGTAAACAGTGCCATTAATGAACTGTAGTGCTGTCAAGTTTTAATGCTAAACAAAAATGATTAAAAAAAAAAGCCAGATTGCATTTAGAGGTCTTAAAAATATATATATTTTTGAGTTGAAGACAGACACACACACACTCATATACATTGTAGTTCAAAATTGTCACAACTGGCCTATCTGGGGAAAGAGAACCCGAAGTCAGAATATTGGCTTAATGGGATCAAGCTCAGCACTTCAAAAGAGGAACGGGACCCAGGGGTCATCATTTGTGACACCTTTAAACAAGCCAGCCAATGCAACAAGGCTTATAACAAAGTCAATAAAACGTTGAGGTGTATAGGGAGAGGATTTGACAGTAGGAACAAGGAGGTGATCCTCCCACTCTATAGGTCCCTGATGCAGCCTCATCTGGAGTACTGTGTCCAGTTTCAGAGTCTACACCTTAGGAAGGGTAGGGATAGGCTAGAGGCAGTGCAGATAAGGGTGACCGAAATGATACAGGGTCTCCAGGGGCTCTCGTATGTGGGGCACCTGAGGGCACTGAATATGTACTTGCTGGAGACTAGGAGGGAGAGAGGGGATATGGTTGAGACGTTCAAGTTCCTGAGAGCCATAAATAAGGTGACCTACTCAGAATTATTCAATAGGGTCAGCAGCTCAGCCACTAGAGGATACAAATGGAAGCTGCAAAGAGGGAGCTTCAGAAAGGAACTAAGGAAACCATACTTCACAGATAGAGTCATGGAACCACGGAATAGGCAGCCCACCGAGGTGGTGGGAGCAAGGATCATTGCAGCATTCAAGCTGGGGTGGGCAGAGCAAGGGGTCACTTAGAAACCACAGGAAAAGGAAAAGGCAAAAATCAGAAGGGTGCAAGGTCCCAGTACATGTAGATGGTCTTGGAAGCTCATGGGCAGACTTGATGGATCTTTGCTCTCCTTCTGCCATCATTTTTGCTGTTTCTATATTTCTATCAGATGACAGTATTCTTTTAGCATATAAGATGGAATCCGCCTATATAGCTTCCCACCCTTTGGGCTATCAGAGTATCATTCCTTATGGTTGGTTTTGAGGGTTTCTTAATTGTATCAGTGGTAATCAGCTGTCCCTGGACTTTTCATTGCAACTTACAGCATATAAATAAAAAACAGGCAATATATTTTTCAGTTCCCTTTTAAATTATGTAAGTAAACTATATGTCACGCAGAAATCTTAAAAATGAATAATGTTCCCTCAAAGTAGGCAGGGAGGGATATCAAATGAATTTGTACAAGACAGCACTGCAATTAAATTACACGAAGTGAGCTTGCACAGACTGTCTCCCAAATGATAATCTTCCTTACTTGTTCACAAGTTCTGGCTTCTGATTGGCTGTACCATTCAAGGCTATAGCTGGAGAAATACTTATCCAACTGTGATCAGACTGGCTATACACTTACTTTAGTCTGCTCCCCGAGGGTTATAATTACAGTTTTGGTCATAGTGACATACCTATGTACTGTATTTTAATGTATGTTGATAGTTCCACGGAGGTCAGTGTTATGGTTGTAAGAGTCATCTCACTCTCATTCTTTTAGAATATAAGAACCTGTTCTGATATCCTAAGAATGTGAGAGCAGCCAGCTCCATGGTACCGAAAATAGGGCATTGCTCTGACACGCTGGTGACCTGGGTTTGTGCCCTGACCCCAGAGTTCAGGAGCAGAGGCTGATGGTGAGGGAGTTAAGGGCATCCCTTGGATGCTTCCCTCCAGGGGGGAAGGCTGTTACAGACTGCTCTTGGAGCAGCACCTGGTGGTGGCTTGTGGAGATGCTCTAGACAGAGTGGGTGACTCCACTCAGCTGAGCATCCACGCCCCAGGACACTGCCATGGCTGCACACATTGGAGGTGGATGGGGCCATGAAAAGTGGAAAAAGCCAGATCGATGCAGGATGCCACCTGTCATGTACAGTAGGACCCATGCAGCCTAAGCTGAGGTGCTCCCCATAGAAACTGAGTACAGTATGCCTTCTGGGGTTGTCCCCTCTGGCCCTGCCCTTGGGGTAAGCAAGGGAGTAACACCATGGTGGAAGTAAGTCCTGGGATAATGGGCCATGGTGCATGGCAGGGCCGATGGGGTCTGGTTCGGGTAGGAGCAAAAAAAAAAAAGAATGTGAGACCACTCTAACAACTGTAAGAGTGGCCTATACAGCAGTATTTAAGCAATAAGGTATGACCATGGATTACATTAACCATATCTTAATCACCCCAGAGTGCTGCATCATGAGGAGAAGCCAAATGTCACATGCCCCAGGGGGTTATTAACATATGGTTACTCTATGAGTACCTTATTTTTACAGCAATGTTAATACAACAGTGTTCATAATTTCTGGGGGTCACTAAAATTACCTTGTTCTTGAGACCAAATAGTCCATCTGCCTGGCATTGGAATGCATCTGGAACTGAGGCTCCAAGGTTTCTTATAGAAGAGCTGGTGCAATGTTCAACAATTTTATGTTGGATTTTGTGGCAGCTTATTTTCACTGCCTAGTTGGTGCAGCGACTGGTGGTCTGCTGAGTGAATCAGAATTTTAAGAAAATGTTTCATACAAATGAAAACCAGAATTCTGGACAACCAAACTTTCTAGAACAAGTGATCACTTGCTTTCCTGAAGTTTGTCAAGTGTGTTCGGCGATAACAATATTTTCATAATTGCCACAGCAACCAATGTAGCTGACATGCTACGTGTGTGTGTGTGTCTGTCTGTCTGTGTCTATGTCTGTGTGTGTGCGCCACTCTCCAAGCATTGTTGACATGTGAGGACAGAATAGTTGCCGAGACTGGCAAAATGAAATCTTGTGGAGACTATCTGTAAAGCAAATTGCACTGAAGAGCTCCATGGTTAGTAAATAAATTTTCTTAATTAAATATGGCAGCAAAAGTTTAAAGACTGTCAAAATTACGATCACAGTGGACTTAGTTATGAAGTTAATGGCAGCTACTCGAAGCAATATTGGAATGATGTAAGGCAGTAGCATTCTGCACTGATGCATGGACTTAGTTTAGTAGATCATTGGGTGAGAAATTAGTCTGTACTACACTACTTACCAAAGATTAATGAACCCTGAGAAATGGATTCTGGCCAACTACATCTCTCCAGTTAACACAACATTGCTATAATAATATAGTACTGATCAAGGTTGATCAATAATAATAATATATTACACATTCAAACACCCTCCCCTGAATATGCCTGTTCCCAGGGCACCTGAGCATCAGAGTGTCTCACTAGCAGGGGAAAGGATTGCTCTGACTGGTTGAGATTACCTTCAATGTTAAATCTACATTATAAAATGGGTTTCGAAAATCATGAAATCTGATTGGCTGAGGACCATCTTTAACTGTGCTGTTATTTCAGCACAATAGCAATGGATAAAGATCCAGTAGCCTCTCCACAATAAAATCAGTTCTAACCAAACATCACTGATTGCCATCCCAAACATGGCTGCCATCTTTACTCACTAAAATCGTTCAACTACTGTAGACACTAACAAATAAAACTGTCTTTATTTAAAAAATAAATATTATAATTAAATATACATTCTCCCTTGTGCACCTCTTCTCACAAACATATACACAAATTATAAAATTAAATACTACAGTACTTACAGTTATAATTTCTTTGTTGACCATGAAAATTCCCTATCCAATCCATACCTGCTTACCTGGGAAATCTCTGCTGTTGATATAATGGGCAAGAAAAATCCTGTGATCTGATTGGCTGGTAGCTGTCCAGACCTGTTCAGTACTATCCTTGGTACTAAATCGTAGACAGAAGAAGGGATTAGCCCATCATGTCTGTCTCCCGCCTCAGCATAACCACTTTATGTTGTCACCTGCTAGTAAATACTTGTCCAGTTTTGATACAAAATTATCTATAGGTTCTTCTAATGCTATCTGACTTGATAGTGACTTTCACTGTCTTCCTGACCTGTGTGTAAAGAAACACCTTCTATAATTTTTAACACAGTTGTCAAGCTTGATCTGCCTGTTATGGCAAATAAAATTCCTTATGCTGGTATTCTATCCCCATCATTTCTTGTAGCTCTGTGTCATTTAGTATTCTATACATTTGGAATATTTCCCCCCTGACACATTTCAAGAGTGTAAAGCTCCAGTTTTTATTCGGCCTGTATTATGGATTGTATTTTAACCTGTTTACTGGCTTGTACTGCCCCGTGCTGTATTTTGCCTATGTTGTTTATATCCCTTTTAAGGTATGGATTCCACAATGGGGTACAATAGTCACGCTACAGTTTTACTGTACGTACGCTTTGTATAGTGGAGCAATATTGTTCATGTCTTTTTCACAAAGGCTTTCTTTATACATCCCAGTAGTCTGTTGACAGTTGATATCACGTGATTGCAATGCTTACTGAATTTAAGATCCTTGTTTACTAGTATTCCCGGTCTTTCTCACTCTCTACCTTCTTTAGGGCTATACCATTTCATTTAGAGCTGTGGTTATTTCCTGTCCCTGATCAATAACCACATGAGTCTAGAAAGTTACTTGCAAGTCTAGGCACTAAATTGCTTTGGAATTCTCAGTAACTGTCAGAGTTGGGTGAAACAAAAAAGAAGGAAGGAAGTACAAGGAATCGCAGAAGGAGCAGGACAGAGAACTGTATCAGTTAAAGCAAAAGGAGGCTGGGAAGGCAGTCAGAACAGCAAAGGCCCAAACCAAGGAAAAGATAGCCAACTCACTTAAGAAGGGGGATAAAACCTTTTATAGGTGCATCAGGGAGTGAAGGAAGACCAAGGGAGGGATAGTGAGGCTTAATAAAGGGAGGGAGGGTGGGCAGAGGGAGACTGTGAAAAGGCAGAGATACTAAACAAATATGTTTGCTCAGTATTTACAAAGGAAGAGGGGAGGTACATAAAACAAACAGTAGTAACACTCTGGATACAGAAGTTGATACTGGCCCATTTACAGAAGAAAGGGTTCTGAAAGAACTCTTAAAATTGAAGGTGGACAAAGCAATGGGGCCTGATGGGATTCATTAAAGAATTCTAAAAGAACTAAGGGTAGAACTAGTGACACCACTGACTACCCTTTAACAAATCATGGGAGGATGGGGTGGTACCCGAGGACTGGAGGAGGGCAGATGTGATTCCCTTCACAAAAGTGGGAGCAAAACAGAAGCAGGAAACTATAGACCTGTTAGTTTAACCTCAGTGATAGGGAAAATGATGGAATCACTTGTAAAGGAAAGAATTTTCGAGTATCTAGAGGCCAGAGGGGCACAGGACCCTAGGCAGCATGGATTCACAGCGGGAAGGTCATGCCAGATGAATCTGATAGATTGCTTTGACTGGGTGACCAAAGTAGTAGATCAGGGAGGGGCTGTGGACATGGCCTACTTAGACTTTAGCAAGGCATCTGACACAGTCCCACACAAAAGATTAATATACAAGTTAGCCAGCCTGGGAGTGGGTCCCAAGATGACAGCCTGGGTAAAGAATTGGCTGGAGAATAGGACAGAGAGTAATAGTAAATGGAGTTCACTCAGAAGAAAGGAGGGTTACTAGTGGGTACCGAGGGTTCAGTATTAGATTGGTCCTCTTCAATGTCTTTATAGTGACATTGCAGAAGGACTGGAAGGAAAAGTATGTCTCTTTGCAGATGACACTAAGATCTGCAACAGAGTTGATGCACAGGGTGGGGTGGAAAGGATGAGAAGGGACTTGGCAAGGTTAGAGGAATGGTCAAATGTATGGCAGCTTAGATTCAATGCTAAGAAGTGCAAGGTAATGCACCTGGGAAACAAAACCCTGGGAAGAGTACACAATGGGGTGAGATACTAACAACAACAAAATGGAAAGGGACCTGGGGTAGTCATATCAGATGACCTAAAGATGGGCAAGCAATGTGAGAGGGCAGCAAGGAGGGCTGGGGGATACTGGGATGCATAGGAGAGGCATCACCAGTAGAAAACAGGAAGTTATTATCCCTCTGTACAGACAGCTGGTGAGACCCCATCTGAGTACTGTGTGCAGTTCTGGAGACCCAATCTCCAAAAGACATAGACAGGATGGAAGCTGTCCAGAGGAGGGCATCAAAATGGTGCAGGGTCTGCACCGAAGACATATGAAAGAGACTTAAGGAGCTTAATATGTATAGCCTCGAGGAAAGGAGGGGAGAGGGGGGACATGATAGAAACTTTCAAGTACCTCAAGGGAATCAATAAAGTCCAAGAGGGTAGCATCTTTCAAAAAAAAGGTGTGCAAGAACAAGAGGCACAATTTGAAGATAGAGGGGCGTGCTCAGAGGTAATTTAAGGAAGTATCTTTCACAGAGAGGGTTGTGGATGGCTGGAACGGCCTTCTGGAGGAGGTTGTGGAGTCAAAATCAGTGGTGGAATTCAAGCATGCATGGATAGTCATAAGGCAATTCTGGGGTGGGGTAGGAAGAAGTAGGCTGCTGGTTAATTAGGATCTGCAGCTTATCCAGTAGGTAGGGAAATGGGTAGACTGGGTGGGCCAAGCGGTCCTTATCTGCCGTCATATTCTATGTTTCTATGTTTAAGAGGTTCAACTAACAACCTGAGTGACTTACCTACCCGCCAAATTGACCTCTTTGATGGATAAAGCTAGCTGTTTGATATGAGAACCAATTTACCAGTCATGAATATTTATTTATTCTTAAAGCAGCAGTACTAGTTAACAAAAATGCCAGTAATTTAGTTGGCAGTTAGGGCAAACCACAACATCAATATATCTGATTTCCTTTTTAATTTATTTCACTCCTATAGAAAGAGAGAGGATTTTAATGTTTTTAAAAGTTCTTGCTCCTTTGCCAGGTCCACTATCTTGGATATAAGCAGATCAGGGTGGTGCTATGCTCTTGGTTATCAAAAACATGTGCTGGCAACAGGGCCAGATTAACGCACAGGCCTAGAGGGTCTGGGACCAGAGGCCCTAGGAAAATTAAGGCCCATGACTCAGCCCAGGCTGCAGGTACTGGAAACACCAGGAGCCAGAGGAGGGAGGAGACAAGGCCCCTTTAAGTAACAGGCCCCAAGTCAGCCCAAGTGATTGGCTGCTGCTGTGCTCAGTGTGCTGTGCACTCATCAACACTGACTGAGTCTGTTGTTCAGGTGGGTCACGGCGGGGTCAGTGGATCAAGCCAGAGGTGTTAATGAGACAGACAGGGGTGTGGATCTAACTAGAGAGCCGGCAGCCAGCACGTAAATCACAACCGCATGTTTTACCGGCACTGTGTGACTGCCAGTTGACCAAGGATTATATTGTCAGCTGGCAGCAGCACATCAGTGAGAGTCTCTACTGCACCACTGCACAAGTGTGCAAGCTCTCTCTCGGCTGTCCCGTCAGTCGGGCTTATATTTGGACTTGGGGGTCAGGACCAGGCCAGTCTGGCAGTGGTGGCAGTGCACTATGGTGCAGGGCAGCAGTCAAAGAAGCAAGTTAAGTGTGCAGCAAAAAAAAATACTTCAATGTCAAACTTAAGACTAAGGTAAGCCACAGCACTGACAGCAGCCAGCAACACGCATGCAGTGAGTGATATATACAGTTTCAATCAAACTTGTCTTGAGCTTGAGATGGTTCAGAGACAGAGCACTGTCTGGGGGTGGGATTTATTATTGTGTTGGACTCGGACCTCACTCCTGACACAGTGTCACAGTGGGGCGACAGCAGGCAGGCTTCAGTAGCCATAGTCATGATCCTGGCAAGTCTTGCAGCAGCAGGGAGGGCCGGATTACCGGTTCCATTTCTTTCGGATTTGGTAATATTTTTTTTATGTTTTTTATTAGACAGATTTAGTTAATACATAGGACAGCAGCACAGCAGGCTTCAGACAGTGCAGAGGAGGCAGCCTGAGTCAACTGACACACTCAACAAGGTCACGTCGCATCACGGTCACATGCAGGACAGAGGGCGTGGGCAGAAAGCTTGAAATTTACTTGAAGCTTATGCTATCTGTCAGAAGGTGGTGGTTTGTGTGACTTTTTGCTATACTGTACAGCCACTAGCCAGTGGGCAACAGCAGCAGCAGGCACCCAGGCAGCCCAGAGATCTAATGTGTGTGTGTGTGTGTGTGTGTGTGTGTGTGTGTGTGTGTGTGTGTGTGTGTCAAGTGTGTCACTTGACTTGATTAAGGTCCATCCACAGATGCTCAGTGTAAATGTACTGTAATCATGCAATTTCAGACATATTAACCTTCCTTTCCCCACTACAAGACAGGGCATTGAGAGTGCCTGGAAATCCTCCAAATGCATTTCTAGGCATTAAAAACCATTCAGCTGGGACCTAGGTGTCCCCTGAACCCCGGCCTACTAATGAAGTCACAGGGGGCCCACTAGTTCACATAGCCCAGGTGCCCCATCATTTGTAATCCAGCCCTGGCTGGAAACACCCTGATGTATCTGCATTATGAATACAGCGGGTCAGGAGAAATACATGGAAGTGTGGAGTCCCTGAGTGGGATGGGTAGCTGAAGTGGATGCTGCCTCACTTTAAGAGACATATGACCTCATAAAAAAAATTATTAAATAAGGGCCCAAGCAGAGAAATCTTCCTCCCCAGTTTTTCCCCCTTTAGTGGGTCTATATAATTGAACCTAACCTTTGCTTTCATAACAAGACTTATAAGGTATTGTAGCTTGGCAAAAGTATTGTATAATTAAGTGACAGTCTAGGTAGACATGAAGTCTTATTTGCCCCCTTCTAAATCTAATCAGAGGCAAATTAAATATTTAATTTAATCCCATTTTGTATTCTAGACACTTATCGTTGTTTTAAGTTTGGTTTAGCATGTAACAGTTAATGTAACCTTTGAATTTTCTGACTGCAGATCTAAGTTTATTGTGACTTGGACCCGATAATGGAAAATTTCAATGACAATATTCGGTAATCCATGTAGCCTAAGCAAATGAATGGCTGTAACAACTTAATTTACCATGTGTACTATGTGCTTAAATGTCCGAGCTGTAAGATTAAAATGCTTGAATAAAGCTGAGTTTTAAAAAAATGAAAAAAGTGGGTGCAGTTAAAGTGTTACCTTCAGGGAGGAGACTTTTAAAAGATGCTGGGGGCTGTCATCTTTATTGCACATCCACGCAAATTACACATTTTGTAATTAAACACTCTTAAAAATAGCTGATTTAATTTAAAATACCTAAATGAAGAATCTAAGATTATCAGGAATATATTGCTGCTAAAAAAGGTACTGTAGGATGACATATTTTGCTGACTAACTAACAATTTATTTAGTCTTGTGTTTTTTGTGGTGCTATTTTCTAAATGCAGTAACACACTTCAAGGCTTGTGGTTATTTTGTGAATACTGCACTTCTTCCCACACCCCATGGTTGAAGGACACTCGATTAATGACTCGTATCTCAACCCCAAAGAGTGCAGGGGTGTGCGGTAATTATCCAATGACCTCACACCCTGTCATGTGTTACTGCTTATTTGGCTTTTTTTCCATTACAATGAATGCTGTGCTAATGACTAAGTAGTACATTAAATTCACACAAATATGGTTGCATTTGTGTGTGTGCAGAAATTACTTTGTGTGAAAATAACTAGTGTTTCAGTAATCCATGCAAAATGGTCATATGCAGGGTATTAAATAGCTGGTATAGTAACGCAAAATGCTACACAAAACAGGAGGTTTCATTAACCATTTTCAGAAATGCATAGCAGTAGCCTGCTAACCATTTTTTGAGTAAGTACATGGTACAATAGACAAAAATGAATAAAAACAATATTTTATTTTAATTTTGCAAATTGTTCTGTGCCATGTGCTATACATTTTTACAGCTGATTAGCACTTTCACACAAGGAACTGCTAATCACGTTTTTTGGCTTATTTAATACCCTGATATGGATCTACATGACAGTTTTACAGAAATTAAATGGAAATGTTCATGTACAGTAGCTGACATAGTGTAAAAAGCAATGAAAATTTCAATTTTTTTCTTAATTTAGTATGCTTTTCCCCTTACTACCAATGGCTCCCCCTCGGCACTCCCTCCTCCACTTTGCCCTATCACCTGTCTTCTCTGGGACTTCCCTGTATTCTGGAAGTGCACCATGGCTTGCCTGCCAGTGTGGGACCATTGGGGTGGAATGGCACTACCCCCCGACCAAAGACTTGGTCATTGATCCTGGATGAGACTACCATGGTTGGCAGTGTGGGGTTTGCAGTGATGGGTGGACATTCTCCTACTGCAGCTGGCAGTTTTCCACATTTTTTTCTCCTTCCGCTAGGATACTGCAGATGCTTCCAACACTGGCACATGCAGCTGTGTGCACTCTCATTGGAGCAAGTCAGTGTCCTTCCTCTCAGCTTGTCGGCTCCTGTGCACCACCACCTATGGTCACACAGATGGTGGTAGTACAGCAGAGCTCAATCTCCCTCTCTGAGGTGAGAGAGTGTCCTGGGGGACAGTCTTCCCACCTCACTGGCTGGCCCTTCGAAGACTTGAACTCATTCTCAAATCCAGGTCATTGGCATCATGAGTGGTAGTGCTACTGCTATGCAGATGGGCAGGCTGAAAAACTCTTTCACATGAGATATTGGACTCATCTCTAGTTGGTCCCACTCCAGAGATGTAGATGACTGAGTCTGTTTAATATTAATACTAGATTGTAACTATTTATAGAAATAGTGATGTCATTGAGGCGCAGACTGTGCTTTACTTAGTGCAGTTGGGCACTGCTTGTTTGTCAGTGACATCACAATGTTCTAAAAAAGGTTGCAATGTAGTAATAATATTGAACAGACTCAGTCATCTATATCTCTGGAGTGCTGATGAGCCCCATACCACAGTTGAAAGAGTTTTCCATTTGCTTTCAAAATACGATGGCCATGGGCATGAATGTGTGCCTTTAATGTAAGGGTCTCAGAATGTGGACAGCCAATGAGATTGCGGCATTGGGATCAGCCCCCCCCCCCTTGGTTGTGGGGCTGTTAGCGCTGACTGTTCCCATTTTAGTATGAGTTCAGCCTTCTGACTCCTTTGCAAATAAAGGTTAAACACCTCCTTGAACACACTACCCATACTTTCTGGTGTACCTTATCCCGCTTTTCTGGTGAGCTAATAAAACTGTCTGGAATGTCCATTAGTTAATCAAATTCTTCACTTACCATGTTATAAAAATAATCAATCTGTCTGTGTACTGAAATGTCCATAGCCTTAGCCAATAAAGTAACTAACACCAAGGCATAAGATCTGAGAGGTGGGCTTGAGATGCTGTTCTGGCACCAACAGTTCAACCACCCCCCCCCCAAAAAAAAACAAAGATCAAATGCAAGAAGATGTGTTGGTAACTTGTCCGGAGTGACTGAAGTAATGTAAACATCTCGGACAAAGGCATAAGGAAAAAAAATATTTTAGAGCTTCACCTTGACCCCTTCTAGCCTGGACTCAAGGAACCACTAAGTGCTTTGTGCTTTGTCTACAGAGTTTGATGGTTGTCCTCCTTACTTCACTGGTCCTCAGAACCAACTAAATATTACAGCTGTCAGTCTGGATCTTTGCTCAAGGTTCTAGCCCAGTAGGCCACTTGAATACTGTATATACATGACCAAGGGTGCTAAGAGAACTCAGGGAGGAGCTTGTTGTACCACTGATGGCCTAATTTAACAACTCACTGGAAACAGGACTGGTTCCAGAAGACTGGATCAGAGCTGACATAGTCCTGCTCCATAAGAGCTTCTGCAGGGAGGAGGCTAGCAACCTATGTTCCCCCTAAGGTGTGCGCATATGCGCCCGCACAGCAGTCAGAAATAACCCGCACACAGCTTCAGCAGTAGCGCACAAAGCAGCTGACAGGGATCCTCATGTTCATGAAGTAGTGACTACAGTCATCACTCAGATTTAAGACTCAGACAGCAGGACATGAAAGTGAATGGGAAAGAAACAATGTATGCCCACCCCTGAGGCCACAACCCATTAACTTTAACAAGCCAGCAGTGTCGCTCTTGCTCCATAGAAACATAGAAACATAGAATTTGACGGCAGATAAGGACCGCTTGGCCCACCCAGTCTGCCCATTTCCCTACCTACTGGATAAGCTGCAGATCCTAGTTAACCAGCAGCCTACTTCTTCCTACCCCCACCCCCCAGAATTGCCTTATGACTATCCCATGCATGCTTGAATTCCACCACTGATTTTGACTCCACAACCTCCTCCGGAAGGCCATTCCATGCATCCACAACCCTCTCTGTGAAAAAATACTTCCTTAAATTACCTCTGAGCCCCCCTCTATCTTCAAATTGTGCCCTCTTGTTCTTGCACACCTCTTTTTTTGAAAGATGCTACCCTCTTGGACTTTGTTGATTCCCTTGAGGTACTTGAAAGTTTCTATCATGTCCCCCCTCTCCCTCCTTTCCTCGAGGCTATACATATTAAGCTCCTTAAGTCTCTCTTCATGTGTCCTCCGGTGCAGACCCTGCACCATTTTAGTTGCCCTCCTCTGGACAGCTTCCATCCTGTCTATGTCTTTGCAGGATGGGGTCTCCAGAACTGCACACAGTGCTCCAGATGGGGCCTCACCAGCTGTCTGTACAGAGGATAATAACTTCCTGTTTTCTACTGGTGATGCCTCTCCCTATGCATCCCAGTATCCCCCAACCCTCCTTGCTGCCTTCTCATTGCTTGCCCACCTTTAGGTCATCTGATATGACTACCCCAGGTCCCTTTCCATTTTGTTGTTGTTAGTATCTCACCCCATTGTGTACTCTTCCTGGGTTTTGTTTCCAGGTGCATTACCTTGCACTTCTTAGCATTGAATCTAAACTGCCATACATTTGACCATTCCTCTAACCTTGCCAAGTCCCTTCTCATCCTTTCCACCCCACCCTGTGCATCAACTCTGTTGCAGATCTTAGTGTCATCTGCAAAGAGACATATTTTTCCTTCCAGTCCTTCTGCAATGTCGCTTATAAAGACATTGAAGAGGACTGGTCCTAATATTGAACCTCATGGGTACCCGCTAGTAACCTCCTTTCTTCTGAGTGGACTCCATTTACTATTACCTCTGTGTCCTATTCTCCAGCCAATTCTTTACCCAGGCTGTCATCTTGGGACCCACTCCCAGGCTGGCTAACTTGTATATTAATCTTTTGTGTGGGACTGTGTCAAATGCCTTGCTAAAGTCTAGGTAGGCCATGTCCACAGCCCCTCCCTGATCTACTACTTTGGTCACCCAGTCAAAGAAATCTATCAGATTCATCTGGCATGACCTTCCGCTGTGAATCCATGCTGCCTAGGGTCCTGTGCCCCTCTGGCAGCTAGATACTCGACAATTCTTTCCTTTAGAAGTGATTCCATCATTTTCCCTATCACTGAGGTTAAACTAACAGGTCTATAGTTTCCTGCTTCTGCCTTGCTCCCACTTTTGTGAAGGGGAATCACATCTGCCCTCCTCCAGTCCTCGGTACCACCCCATCCTCCCATGATTTGTTAAAGAGGTAGTCAGTGGTGTCACTAGTTCTACCCTTAGTTTTTAGAATTCTGGGATGAATCCCATCAGGCCCCATTGCTTTGTCCACCTTCAGTTTTAAGAGTTCTTTCAGAACCCTTTCTTCTGTAAATGGGCTGGTATCAACTTCTGTATCCAGAGTGTTACTACTGTTTGTTTTATGTACCTCCCTCTCTTCCTTTGTAAATACTGAGCAAAAATATTTGTTTAGTATCTCTGCCTTTTCACAGTCTCCCTCTGCCCACCCTCCCTCCCCTTTATTAAGCCTCACTATCCCTCCCTTGGTCTTCCTTTGCTCCTGATGTACCTATAAAGGTTTTATCCCCTTCTTAACTGAGTTGGCTATCTTTTCCTCGGTTTGGGCCTTTGCTGTTCTGACTGCCTTCCCAGCCTCCTTTTGCTTTAACTGATACAGTTCTCTGTCCTGCTCCTACTGCGATTCCTTGTACTTCCTGAATGCTTTCTTTTCTCTGAACCTTCACTGCCACTTCCTTTGAGAACCATAGTGGTTTCTTACATCGCCTTGTTTTGTTTATTTCCTTCACACAAAGGCTCGTTACCTCTGTGATGGCAGTTTTTATTATTCCCCATTGTTCTTCCACCCCTCCTTCCCGCCCATTTGCTAGTGCATTCCTTAGACACTCACCCATTTTGGCAAAGTCAGCCCTCCTAAAGTCCAGTACTTTTGTCTTTGTATGGCTTGACTCTATTGCTGTGTTTATTGTGAACCATACTGTTCGATGGTCGCTAGTTCCCAGATGGCTACCCACTTCTACATCTGTGATCCTCTCTCCATCTCCATTTGAGAGTATCAAGTCTAATATTGCTCCCTCTCGAGTGGGCTCCAGTACTAGTTGTCTAAGGCATGCCCCCTGTAGGGCATCTAGATAACTGCACTCTTCAAAGTGGCAGCTGCAACTGCACTCCAGTTAACATCTGGCATATTCAGATCACCCATCAGCAATATCTCCCCTTTTTCTGCCATTCTAAGTATACTTTCTATCATTTCCTTGTCCATTTCCTCCCCCTGAGAAGGGGGTCTGTATACAACCCCTGTGCGGATTGTGGTGCCATTGTCTGCCTCCAAATTTACCCACAGTGCTTCTTCTCCTCCCTGTTTACCCTTTTGTTCTGTTGTTTTTATTCCTTCCCTTATGTAAAGAACTACTCCTCCTCCTCTTTACCCTCCCTGTCCCTCCTTAGATAGTGTATCCTGGTATGTTTTTCGTCCCAGTCATGGTTTTGTGTGTACCATGTTTCTGTGACTGCCACGATATCCAGATGTTGAACAATGGAACCGATCGGCAAATTCCAACCAATCGGTTTTGCAGTTACAGCTATGTTTTTGGCTTGACACCTCTTTTCAGTAAGACAGTACTTGATAATGAACAGTATTCCCTTGCTGTTCACAGAAATTGTATGTTTTATTTGTTTGGTAGATTCCCCCCAACAAAGCAATGCGAGAGATTCTCTGACATAGGGTGTATATTATATTATTTCAGTTTTAAAGTTGCACAACTTCAGTGTAATGTGCCTCCTCCCCAAGCAGCGTCTCACATACAAAATGTGTTCATAATGGATTTAAAGCCTCACCGTTAAAAGCGTGTTAATTTTTTTTTTTCAGTACAAGAAAATGGGAAAACTATAGTTTTTGTTTACAATAAAAGCATCAAAGCAACCTACTGTTTGTGTCATTTTTTTAAGTATTTGTTGGGGGCCGGGATGGGTAAATCTTCTCAATTAGCAGGCTGAGACACTGACTGTACATATGTCTAGAGAGATGAGATTGCGCTTCTCTTTAAAACAGGGTCTCACGTTATACACACATTTGAGATTCAATGAATCAGTGCTTGTAAAAGGTTGCCCATGTTGGCTACATGGGGATAGTAATTCTAAAATGGACAACAAGAAATAGCAGCACAAAAATGTCTTTTCATTTAATTTCATAAAAGCAGACTGAGCTTAGTATGGATCCAGAATGGAAGAAATACAGTCTCCTAAATGTATCTCTCTCTCATATCACACTGAATCACTCACTACATTGCAAAATACATTTTAAAACCCCACTGAGCTTGACAATACCCAACATAGTTATTGTAAACCATACCTATGGTAAATAACATCACATACAATTATGCATGCATCCATCAAAATTCCATTGCTAAGTACTGCCTTAAGAAGCTCGAATACCACATTGCCATAACAGTATTAAATGATGTACTTTTGGGTTGGCAGAGTTGTCTAAGATGTTTCAGAAAGTGGTCTAACAACAGTTGAAGCTGTACAGATTGCTAGGGGAAAAATAAAAAAAAGATCAGAAGCCAGTACCTGGGTGAAACTGTCTACTGGAGCCCACCAGTAAAACTGTTTTTGGCTAATTGCACAGCTGAAGTAAGCACAACGGCAATATTGCAATTCATTGGCCTGTTATGTGACCATCTGGACAGCCGATTTCCTGCAGGTGAACTTTCTGACTGATCTGCCTTTGATTTTGCAGCAGTGCCACATTGCAGCTTTGAGTTTGGCTTATCAAATATTGAGAGACTATACAGCAAATATCAGGACTATTCATTTTCATCAGTAGACCAGGCAGAAATTGTTAGCCAGTACAATGACTTCAGATTTATAGTTGCTGAATAGATAAAGGGAGGATCAGTAAAATCCTTTACTGACATGATCCACTTTGCTTTGACTAACGTGCAGTACAGCATGGTGGCTAAACTTACTTATGTATGTGCTACATTCCAAGCTAAACATGGAGCTATCATGTATAGAGGTTCCTACACAGTCTTATCCTTCCCTAGAAGAGATTCTCCATAGGGAGGTACAGAGTGAAAAGGTTACGATAGCACAGAGAAAAATCTTGGGAGTGATAGGGGATCACATACTGAAGCAGAGAGAAGTATGGCTGAGTAGGACCATAACTATCTTTGGGTGGAAGGTTTCACTCAAGGATTCTCATAGGAAAGTTAGGGTAGATTTGTTGCTGCTCTTGGAAAAAGCATTAGGATTTTATATCTCCAGAAACATGGTGGAGTTCATAAAGTTATATGGCGATCCTGAGCCCACAACACAGATTGATATTACATTTAAACATTCTCATACAGCTAGCAGCTTGTTTTCTCTGGCCAGCAAGCTGGATTGTTTGGGAATGCATTTAGTTAACACGTTAGACTTGGGTGAAGTCTTTTCATGGTTTAAACAGGCTAAGGATAGTCCAGAATCAATCTTAGAGGCAGATAACCCCCGATTGACTTTGAAAACCTAATTGACCCTAATACCTACTCGCCGCTGACAGTTATTGATTAAGCCTGTAGATAATATCAAACAAATTAACTCTGAATGCCAGCTGGATTTGGATAAAGGAGCTGGGGATCGAGATGTGGATGCCCTTTCTATGCTTTCATGGAATATTGAGGGCATCCATCTTAAAATAATTGACCATGAAGTAGTGAGATTTCCGGATAATTTTCATATTACTACACTGCAAGAAACATGGTGTACATAAAATGTAACTCCCAAATTGGCTGGATAGTCTGTCTTTACTCTGCCAGCAACTAAAGATAAAAAGTTTGGAAGGTTTAAAGGGGGTATTTCCTTTTTTATCAAAACTTTGCTAAATTTTCAGATCACTAACATTTCTACTAATTCAGAGAGTATTTTGGCTCTAATGATTAGCAAGGAACAAGAGAAGATCATTCTCTGCAATATATACTTGCCCCCTCACAATAGAGCTACTGATCCCACTGACCTTTTCATATAGGATCTGAAAATGGCACTTGACGAATTGTCAGATAAGAGTATACCTTGTCCTATAATTATTTTGGGAGACTTTAATGCCAGAATTCCTTCTCATTTCTTGGAGGATGTATATTCAGATATGATCCATACAATACCTATAATTAATTCAAATATCTCTATATACTAGGACTGCTCAGGATCTAAAATCTAACCTCAGAGGTAGGGAATTGCTAGTGGGTTTGGCCAGTAGAAATTTCTGTATTTTAAATGGTAGAACTCGGGTCGATCTAGTCGGATCCTTAACATGTAGAGGACCTACTGGCTCTTCAACCCCTGATCAGGTTTGGACCAATTTGGAAGCAGTAAAGCTGATCCAAAAGTTAGAGGTCATGGATAGATTGGAATCAGCACACTGTGCTATTGTAATTAACACCAAATGCCCTTTTGGAACTTTAGGGAGTGATGCACAACAAGAAGAGAGTCTGGAAGTCATAAACAAGAGCAGGATTGGATGGGAGCCAATTCATCAAGCTAGTTTCAAAGAAATACTTAGTACAGGAGTCTTAGGTGATAATCACGAGTTGGTCCTGGACAAAAGTAAGGCCTTTAATATTTTGGAGAATTGGGAAACTATTCATTCTTTACTTGGACCTAGATGTAAAACAACGTACCATCCTAGGTCCCTTTATAAAAAGTCTTAGTTTAATTCGGTATGCTTACAGGCAAAGAAAGAGTTTGGAGGAAAACTAAGACAGCATAAGAAGAAAAGAAATAAGTCTGCTGTAGATTTTAAATTGCTAAAGACTGAAAGAGACAAATATAGGAAAATTATTGAATGGGAGAGACATAAACATACTCAGGGACTTTGGGAAAACTGAGGCAGGCTGTTTTGGATAGGGATGGAAGGTGATTTTGGAATATTGTTGCCTAGGGATATAATAGATATGCCAATAGGATTGAAGCCTATATTACACCTGAAGTTTGGGTATCTTATTTCTCCAAGTTCTATTACTCTCATGAAGAGCAGGAGGCACCTGAGGCTTTCAAAATACAGGAGGATGAAATTTTTCCAAGACCTATCTTGATCACAGAGGTCGAATTCCGGATGGCACTGATTGGCCTTAAGGCAAATAAAGCACCAGGGCCAGATGGGATCCTAGGTGATCTCTATAAGGTTTTTACCAACTGATGGATTCCTTTTCTTCTTTTGCTGTTTAATGGCCAGGTTCAGGGGTACTCTTACCCTGCCAGTTGGGCAGGTAGTGTTATCTTCCCAATTTTTAAAAAAGAGGATCCAAATGACCCAAGGATATAGGCCTATTAGTTTGATAGATGTTTCACAAAAGATTTCTCTAGGATAATTTTGGGCAGATTGCTGTCATGGGTTAGGAGAACTCAGTATTGAATGAGGCACAGAACAGTTTCCGGAATGACTGTTCTACAGTACAACATATTATGTGCTTCAGCACCTGATCTGGAAGTATACTCAAGTGATAAAAACAGATTATATTCGCTGTTTTGTGGACTTCTCCTCGGCTTTCAAATAGCATTAGTAGAGAAATCCTTTGGGCTACATTAAGGATCTGAAGTTGGAGGCCCTCACTTTGATGTTATTAATAGACTCTATGAAAATATGTGGGCAAGGGTCCAGTATAATCAATATGGTCATCTAACTGATAGATTTGAGACAAATGTGGGGGCAGACAGGGGTGTATTTTGGCCCCCACTCTATTTAACATCTACATTAATACAGTCTTGGATCAGCTAGGTAACCCAGATTTTCATACTCCAAAAATTAATGGTCAAAGGATTGAATGTTTAGCATATGCAGATGATTTAGTCTTGCTCTCTACTTCAGTCCTAGGTCTTACAAGAAAATTGGCTTACTTTGAATCTCTCTGTTCTCAAAGGAAACTAAAAGTTAATCTCGCAAGACCAACATTGTAGTTTTTGGCTCTCAAACCAAGAATACGTGTGGGTTTTAGGCTAAACGGTAACCATATAGACACTGTTAAGTGTTATGACTATTTAGGTGCCATTTTGCCTATAGCCTATCTTGGACCAAACATTTGAGGCTATTCAATTTAAAATGGGATCTTCTGTAAATGCCCTAAAAATATTTAACAGCAAGATGGGAAGTCATCGGTGAGCGGGTATTAACAGTTGTTAGTGCCAAAATAAGAACAAGCATGATATATGCCTCTGAAATCTGGGGTTATATTAAGGTTAGAGAATTAGAAATAATTCTGAATAAACTCTATAGATACATCTTAATATTTTTAAATGGAACTCCAAGCTGTATTCTTGCCTTGGAGGTAGGACACCGTTCTTCGACTTCTCTCATCTGTGAACGACAGATTCTCTTTCTGTTGAAACTTTTTCTTTTACCCCAACAAAGATATCCCAGAATGTGTGTAGTGGAAGCCATCAAATTGGCCAGCATGGGATATGTACATCCCTTTATTCAACTTATTAAGGAAACAATAATGCCGGCCGGATTGGGACACCTCTTATATAAAATTTACACAAGACCATTTGAGGAGATTAGGCAGGATGTCAAATTGAGGCTTTTTGACTTAAGACATAAATTCTTTCTATGTTCAACTCTCCAAGCTTAAGCTATATAGATTTTATAAACAAGTAAAGATTTCATGGGGATATGAGTCTTTCTGAATATTACAATAAATAAATAAAAATCTCTCTTTTTAACCTGTCCTAAACTAAGAAGAATCTATACAAGAGTTGGAACTGAAAACTATAATGCTCAATGCATTCATTTCAGACAAAAGAGAGAGTACTTTTCCATATTGTAAATGTGGAGTGGGACTATAAATGATCTCAAACATGTGGTACTCTTGTGTCCTAGGTACGAATCAAGTAGGAAAACTGCTGGGGATTCTCGCTCCCCCTGGAGATCTTTTCGAATATTTGTTTACTATGAAAGAGAAGAACATGGAAGAGATCTTTGCAAAATGTTTAATCTCAATTCATTTGTAAAGTTTATTAGGGAGACTTGAAGTCCTGTAGAGGTTTTTTATGTGAAAAGATACTCTGTTAAATTGAATTGCACTGTAAATATATTTAAGTTCCTTGTTGATTCATTTATTGCCTATTTATATTTACTATGTATTTTGCCATGATTTTAGTATATTGTAACTGCTTTATGCTGAACAATAAATTGTACTACTACTACTACATTCCAAGCTTCTAGTGCTGACTGTGAAAGAGGCTTCAGCCTCATGAACTGCATTAAGAGCAAAACAAAGAAACCGCTTGGAAGAAAGCCATTTAGATATGCTGATGCTAATAAAATTGTTTTCAACATCTGGTGGAAAATGGATCTTAATAAAATATAAGTCCACTGGAAGAATGGGAAAGACAGGAGAGAAACAGTAAATGTTGATTTCTTAGAATGCATCATCAGCAGCACCCTTTTAGATGCATGCAAGACTCCTTAAAATGTACATAGTTTAAACATGTTTCCAGTTCATACTGTTATAGGCGTACAATGCACATCCAAGCTCGGACTGTGTCAGAATGTATATTTATACTTTGCATTGAGTATTTGAGTGTTTGGTTATATTTTCTGCTGTTTACTGGCAATAAAATATATCACTTGTTTGGGCAACCCAATTTGCGCACATGAATCAATTTTTTTGCACAAAGTGCTGCACACACATATCAATCGCCCACCCATAGAGACTAAAAATTAGAGGGAACATTGCTAGCAACTATAGACTGGTTAGTTTCACATGAGTGGCAGGGTAATTAATGAAAATCCAACAGGTTGCAAAACCAAAGGCAGCATGATTCACAGGGGGAGGTCATGCCAGTCAAATCTGACTGATGTGTTTGACTGGGTGACCAGAGAAATAGATCAAGGAAGGGCAGTGGACATGGCCTACATGTACATCAGCAAAGCTTTCAACATTACGCCACATAGGAGTTTGATAAAGAAATTGGACAGTCTAGGGGTGGGATCCAAAGAGATAAACTGGAGAAAAAAATGGTTAATGGTTAGGCGACAGAGGGTGGTGGTAAATGGTACACACTCTAATGAGGGGAGAGTGACCACTGGGGTGCTGCTGAGCTCAGCACTAGGACCAGTCCTCCTGAATGTCTTCATAGCTGGCACTGCAGAAGAGCTGGAAGGGAAGAGAAGCCTTTTTGCAAAAGACACCAAATCTGTAATAAGGTGGATACTCAGGAGGGGGCAGAGAGAATGAATAAAGACCATGGAAACCTTGAGGAGTGGTCAAAGGTATAGCAACTGAGGTTCAATGCCAAAAGGTACAAAATCATGCACCTATGGCATAGAAACCAAGAAACCAAGTATAAAATGGGGGGGGGGCAGTACTAAGCAGGAAAGAGATGTGGAAGTTGTAATAAATGATGACCTCAAAGTGGTGGGGCAGTGTGAAAAGGCAACAGCAGGGCAAGTGGGATGCTGCGGTGTATAGAGGGGAGGTACTGTATCACCAGCAGGAGGAGGGAGATGGTGCTACTACTGTGTAGGATATCGGTGAGACCACACCTGGAGTATTTAGTCCAGTTCTGGAGGCCACAGCTCAGAAAAGGATGTACACAGCATGGAGTCAGTCTAGAAGAGGGCAACTAAAATGGTTCAGTTATTGCACGAGAAGCCCAACTATGTGAGGCTGAGACATCTCAACATGTACACCCTAAAGGAGAGAAGGAAGAGAGGAGACATGATAGAGATCTACAAGTACCTCAAGAGGGTGAACAAGGTACAAAAGGGGAGTCTGTTTAAAATGAGGAAGTACACCAGGACAAGAGTACATGCAGTGAAGCTGAAGGGAGGAAGTTTAGGAGGGATGTGACATGTGAGGAAATATTACTACACTGAAAGAGTGGTGGACACATGCAACAGTCTGTCAGTTGAGGAAGGGAGTGAAAACAGTGGGGCTTCAAGCATGCATGACATAGACTAGGGGAATACAGGTACAGGCCATGGGGGAGGGAGGGTCACTGGATACCAGTTAGAGTCTGCAAAGACAGAATAGGCAGAGAACATTTAGACAGACTGGGTGGACCAAGAGGTTCTTTTGCGCTGGCAAATTCTGTGTTTCTGTGTTTCTGTACTGATCATATAGAGCATACTGGGGGTCTCATATTAATCAGACAAGTGTGAAGTTGAGGCCCATATGTGTTCACAAAACATTCACACACCACTGCACAAATGCAGTCGGAGCTACTACAGTAAATGTAATTCAGCAGGCTCTATAGAGCATACCGTGTTATAAAATGCCAGGTTTTCAAACCCTCTAAGGTTTTGTCCACAGGTGCTCAAGCAACTGAAATCATGAAGCTGACTAATTCTACAGATTACCTTAGCTTGGTTTGAAATTATTGGCTTTGTACCTCATAATTACCAGGAAGGTCAAGTCTTGCATTCATGTAAGACACTGGTAAGATAGATAGATAGATAGATAGATAGATAGATAGATAGATAGATAGATAGATAGATAGATAGATGGATGGATAGGTAGGTAGAGACGGACAGAGCTAGATAGACAGACTGACAGACAGACAGTGAGAGATACTGGGCTCACTTTTCAAAGGATGACAAAGGGCTTCATGCAAGCCCCGTATCAAATCAAACCAAACTACTTTGACGCAATGGCACCCGATTTTATTACATTGGGCGCAGTTGCAACAGTTTCCTTAGTTTACAGCAGCTTGTGCCAAAGATTTGGCGAAACCCTGTAAAAGGGTCTCCTAAGTGGCACAAGTAAGTCCAGGAGACCTGGTCTAACTTGTGACATTTGGTGCTTGGGATTGAAAATCCTGATTGCCAGCCTGAAGAATGCCACCAGCTCCATATGCCAAATTATCAGCAAACCAGGGGCTTGTGGCATTCTCAGAGCTTTGAAAATCAAGCCCGCAGTCTGTAGGTAGATAGACAGACAGACAGATGCATACATACATACTGTACCTACATACTATCTGTAGTTGGATGGATGGACAGACAGACAGATTGAAATTATCATACTTGCAAATGAAAAAAGCCCACAGTCATGAAATACAGTGGATAGATAGATGGCTAGAGGGATAGACAGATAGATAGATAGATAGATAGATAGATAGATAGATAGATAGATAGATAGATAGATAGATAGATAGATAGATAGACAGACAGACAGATAGGCAGGCAGGCAAGCAGACAGATAGACATTTAGATAGAACTTATCATACATGAAAATGAAAAAAGGGCCACATTTTTTGAAATACAATAGACACAGACAGGCAGACAGACAGACAGACAGACAGATAGCTAGATAGATAGATACATACATAATTATCATACATGAAAATGAAAGAAAGGTCACACTCATGAAATACAAATTTACATAATGTTTACATTAACCTTTCAGACTTTTTGATAGGTTTTAACAGAATTTCATGAGATTGCTATCTAACTTCAAAGGATGAATAATATTCACATTACTATCACAGTATACAGTGATACAGCGACATTTAAAACTGCCTTTTCACATTAATATTCAGACATTCTGTTTTCATTGTATGTTTGGATCCAGCTCATTCAGTTGTTATACCACACATACATTTTTATTTATATTTTGCTACAGCTGGGGTACAAAACTTGTTACACTACCTGGTGTTAGTTTCTATCCTGTCCAGTGCTTACAATAGCTGGTTGCCTGGGTAGCAGACCTACTCATTAAGCCAATTGCGTATGCTAAGCTAACTTGCATTTTCAGTCATTATGAAAAGGGTCTGAGAAATGGAGCTTTCTGATTGGCTGCAAACATTCTAACAGCCTTATGTTAATCTTTTATTAACATACATGTAGAGCTTAGTCATATGCTGAACAAGGTTTAACACTGTTTAAAATGTTTTTTTATTATAATAGCAATAAGGCACTCCCAGGGATAATGTTAATGGTCGGTTAATCACCCTCTAGGGGCATGTGGCACTCGGCTACACCTCATGCCACAGTGATTAACAGACCATTAACATAACCCTTGGTCATGCCTTATTGCTTAATTAAACAATGTTTGTTACCGGTTGTTCCTTGTCTTCTAAAGCTGGAAGTCCCTAATTCATGAAGCATTAGACTATGGCATGTTTAGATCTGTAAGTTTGAGACCCCTTTTTTAGAGCTTTTTTAACATCTAGTTCTCCTTGATACTCAGCCCATTGTGCCATTGTGGGCTAAAATATTCTAAACCAGACATACTAATATTTTATTTATACAACACCAGTGGAGATAAAAATGCCAAAATAACAATAGATATCTTTGTAGCTGTAAACATTTTCTTTTCATGAGGGCTTGCCCGATTTGACTTGCAATCTATTGCATTTATGATCTGAATTTGCGCTGTAAGATATGTATTTGCCACTGTTTATCTGCATTGGATTGTTTTTGTAAGGCGCTCAGAGCCTGAGGGATTGAGCACCATAGAAATTAATATACTACTGCTATATATTACTACTAGCTAACCTCTTAATATCTTGGTATATTGTTCTTAGTGTGTCATGATTGGTATTTTGATAGTTAGTTTCATCCCAGTGGAGTACTGAACCAATCAGTGAGTAGTTTTCACAAAGCTGTTGATATCACAATTACCTAGGGCAGCACTATGCCAGCAGTTGAAATCAAAGAGAAACAGTTCAGTCTGGAAACAGCTTATTTAAAAACTATAACAGGTAAACAAGTGTTATATAAATCAAATACACAATGGTGACTCAATATGCGCAGTTTATCATCGCTAATGAGGGAGCAGGGCTTTTACAACCACCCGTTTGACTCTGCCACTTGATAGCTATGGTCCTGTCGCCTTACACTTGAAGATAAAATGCATGAGTCAGGCCACAGTATATCTTCTGTTTATACTGTGCAATGCAGGTGAGAGTAAAGTCCTACAAATAGTTTATTTTAACCACACACTGATGAATTCTATGTGATGATAAATCATTTATCTCAATGTTGGGTAAATAATCAGACTGTATTCCTGTTTTGAACAGGTCTCAAAGTAGCCCTTAATGAATGGGAGAACAGCTTGCACTGAGCCTGATGACCTCATGATGGTCTCTGCAGCACTCAGAACAGAGCAGTGAAATCAAACAGAAACAGTTAGATCTTCATAAAAACAACTGATTTTAAAAGTTTTATCATTTAAAATACATTGTATACATTAGACGAACAGTGGCCAGACATAGAATGTACGCAACATTCGATTTCTCCATCCACATTGACACCATTCATGTCAAACTCCACCCAAAACTTGATGCCTTTCACCATAACAAGGACCGCCTCCCTCCAGATCTGCTGGAAGCTGGTAACCAAAATGGTTCTCCCAATCTTTGATTATGCTGACGTGGTCTATGGTACTGCCCCTTCCTCCTCCTTTGCCAGACTGAATACTCTCTGTAATGCCTTCTGCTGTTCCGCCACCAACTCTCCCCTCTTCACTCATCTCTGCTCCCTTTATTTCTCCCTCTTCATCTTCCCCCTCCCTCCATGTCGCCTGTGCCACCTTCATAGCCAAATATTAGCTCAGATCCATTCCATCCTACCTATATTCCCTCACCTCCCCCTGTTCCCTTCTCTTCCTACTCCCACCACTCCAGGGTTTCACACACCTTCTGCATTCCCTACCCTCACTCATCTGCTGGCCAAGCTGCTTTCTTCTACCACCTCCCCTCCCTCTGGAATCTGCACCCCTCCCCCTCCACCTCTCCCCCTCACTCTCTGTCTTTAGATAGCAACTAAGACAACTCCTTGCACCCTCCTGTTCCTGTAAATCCTATTCCTAATGTCATATCCTCTTCCTTGACCCTCTCCTGTCAGCTCCCCTTCATTTGAGGATTTTTAGCATAGTCCTGGCCCCAACATGCACTATGCACTTAGCTTGGCTTATGTCTAGCCACCATACCGTTGCTGTATTTATGCTGCTGTTTTATGTTTCCGCTCCATTGCTGCTACCATTGTATTTTTTATGCCTATATCCAGATTTTTTAATATGTAATTTGTATCCATGTTTTGTTATGTAAGTTGTTTCTCCTTATTTCCCTTCCCCCGGATCGCACCTGGAAACAAGTGTTGGCTCTTTCTGCTTTTCCCAGTTACCAAATTTTAAATAAATAAATAAAAAACATATAAGGCACAAGGCTTTTCTCTCACCTACATTGTATACGTTTATATCTGTCAGTCATTTTATCCTTTTAGTTTATAACCTTTCCATCTAAAAATAAAATGCAAACAGAAAGCATTACTAGCTCACTTAACTGTTTCTTTATTCCTGTTGGAATATTTTTATTTGCTAAAAGAGACAGAAAAGGGGGCATTATGTATATGTTTGTATGCTGCAGCTTTTAGCTTCATAGACTGATGATTAAAATAACTTAAATACAGTATTGCTATACCTGCTTTAATATTATTTTTCCTCAAAATTTTCTTAACAGCAAAAATAAACTATTGCAACATGAACATTCAACATCAGCAAATAATACATACATATCATATTCTGTAATTATGTCTGTATTATCTCTATTACTGTAAACACATATGTTTCATAAGCAGAATGCGGCTTAATTTGGTGGGTCTAATCTTTCATTCTACTGTTTTTTTAATACTATTTCTAGCTAGACTAATTTCCCTTGTGAGGTTTAATGTAATAGCATGAACACTCATTTTCAAGGGCGACCCGAGATCATAGATATTTCCAGTCCACCCCAGGTAGACTGAAATCAAGCAGTATTACTACCTCCCCCTTGCTGCACATTTCCATGATTTTGGATCCAGGTACCTTGTCCAACTCCTCATTCTAGAAAGGTGACCTATACACCACTTCCATCCTTAGTTTCCTCCCCTTAATGGATTGTACCTACACCCACAACACTTGTGTCCTTCCTTCCATCTTTTCCTCTCTGGTACAGGCTATCCCTTCCTTCTCACACAGATCCACCCCCTTCCCATCCTCCTATCCTTTCTATATATTTTATAGCCAGAGGCTGCAAGGTCCCAGTTGTGCTTCAGTGTGGCCTATGTCTCAGTGACAGCTGCTGTGTCTGCCTCTTCCTTGGCCATCAGTGACTATATTCAGCCATTTTGTTTCCCAGGGTTCAGGCATTCAGAGACACCACCCTCCACTGTGACTGAAGACACCCATTTCCCATGACCCTCCCTCCTTCCCTCAGTCCTTCCTTCTTTTCCACCCTTCTCCTCTAGCATCTCTTAATACTCTCTTGATTTAAAGGAGAACTATCAGCCTCCTCCACCAAGTGACTAAGGGAGTATCTAAAACTGTTTAAGTTTGTAAGAAACCATTATTTCTTGGACCCTGCTGTTCACTAAGCTGCTTCAGTAAAGGCAATAATTTTTGCATAAGCTTATGCCTCTGGTCTCTTTATTAGTGGTGTGTAGGTGAGTGCCGTGACTGTGTTTCCATAAACTGTGTAAGTTTGTAAGAAACCATTCTTTCTAGGATACTGCACAGTGGGGCCAATAATGAAACAGTGTGGTAATTTTTGGTTTTAGTATGATCACCAGATTTATAGATGGGCAGCACTGTTGCCTGCTTCCACAGCTGTGACACTTTACTAGTAGTCAGTGAGGAATTAAACAGTACACACAAAGAGTATGCCATCAAATCAGAAACTAACAAGAAATAAATGCAAATCAGTTTAATGTGGACCAGAATGAGTTTAGATGTCCATTTTCATCAAGCATTCCAATGTTTCAACAGTAGTTAGATTTCTGAACTTAGATTCCATATTTATTAGACCACTAACTTGCCTCTGCATGGTGTTCACACCTGAGACATTAGGTGCCAATTAAATGGCATCACAAAGTTGAGATTAAATGCCATAGCAATCTCAAGTGAGACACCATATCCTCTTCCTCAGTGGTCAGTAATGGAGTAGATATAGTTTGAACTTTACCTAAATGTTTTTCCAACATTTTCCAATGTCATATGTACCGTCAGCAACAGAAAACTGATTCTACAAGAAATAATCTGATTTCATTTTTTTTATTTGCCTTTTACATAAATTCCTCAGTCTCTAATACTCAAGGAAATCTATACTGTTTCAATATTTGTTTAAATATTTTTTCTATGTTCTGTCTTGTTCCTGCATGATCTGTTTAAGGTCATTCTTTATCCATTCCTGATATCGATCCTTTATGTGAATCCTTCCCAGAGCAGCAAGTCTGTCACACTGTGCATTAAACATGAAATGCATTAAAGTCATGCAAAATGTACTCCAGCATGACATCTACATTGGGAATATCAGTCAATATTTGCAACTGATTTCCCAAACTCCTCTAGGTCAAATTTAAGTATAAAGCGAGACAGAACATGTAATGGGGGGTCTTGGTCTATGTACTCCCCAGTAACGCAAAACATTACTGTGATCACCCATGTGATCAGACAGTGGGATAGCTTTTAACATTCTGTCTGGCCTGCCTGTGAGTATCCAATCAATGAGCAGTTCAGTACCTGTCTTGTAGTTATGCTTAGTCGGTAGAGCGAAAGCCTGATAAAGGTTACAACCTCCCTATCCAGCCAGTTTATGTTATCATCTCCTAGAGTATCATTTCTTTGATTTAGTGAATTTGCAGTCCATCAACACAGGGTCCCTTGTTCGAATGATCAAGAGGTATTTAAAAAGTATCTATGAAGAGATATTTTATATTCCCCAAAGAGATTTTTATAGTAATAAAATCACATGATGTAACTGGAGCATTATAAGTACACAAAGCAACAGACAAGTCAGAACATGCATAAAACAAAAGAAAATTCCTTTCCTGTTTGCCATATCTGTTCTTCTTAAATATATTATAATTGTCAAGTGAAATTTCACTATCATGTTTTTATTAGTCAGCCAAAAATTTGAAATGACAATTACATTGAAATCCTGAATTTTTGCCCAAACTCAGAGTGGCTTAATTATTGGAAGTAAGCTCTGGGTATTTAAATTCACTGTTGAAACTGAGCCCTTAGACTTATCACATAAAGAGTCTATGGACACATCATTACCATAAGGGCTAGGGTTTGGTTGGACAATACCAGCTGAGAGCAACAGTAATTAAGCAATAATGACTGAGAAGCTGGTAATTTCTGAGGGATTAATGACCAGTTGGTGGGGGGGGGGGATGGATGCCTAAGGCACAATTGAGGGCCACCTCCCTGCAGCAATCATTAATCGAAGGAAATGACCAGCTTCAAGGTTATTACTGTGATTCTAATTCTAAACACAATAACAACTTTTGTTTTTATCATTTTTTTTGTTTTTACATTTTTTTTTATTTTTTTTTTTTTTGTACTTTCAGGTTTTGAGCAGAGTAGCATGAGCCATGCTTGCCAGACAGTATCAGCTGGCAGCTGGCATGGTCATTTCTAAGACATTAATGGATGATCCAGTAGTCAATCAGGAGGCTGTCTAGGCACATGAATATTTAATTAGATTTACAATTTGTCATCTCTTTGATCAGCTTAATTGGCTCTACTAATTTCTTTCCCTGTAAGTCTTTTTTTTTAGTTACTTTATTTGTTCTCCTTCCACAGTGCAGGCTAGCCTTCTCACTGACCCCCTTCCCAGCCCTGTCACACAACACCCCAGGGACTTACCTCAATCCCAGTGCTTCTCCTATGGTGGGGGTCGATGGTCGGCACCATACCACTGACTAATGGATCCAGTTCCAGGAGAGGGCTCTGTAGCTGATGTAGAGCCTGCAAGGGATCAGTGTCATCCTGCACTGCACCAGACCATTTTCCTCCCCTGGAGGAATGGACATGCAGTGTCATCCAGATGTGCCCAAACATGCTCCCATGCATGGGAAATCACTGGCTGCCATCTCTCCATGCCCCCAAGTTGCTGTTCCTGGCTGCCTGCCTCCAAGCCTCTGCTAGAGGCCAGACGAGTGCCAGGATCCACAGCCCTCCCTCCAAAGAGGAGGAAAGCAGTCTGGCAGATGCTCAATCCTCCTCTCCCTGGCCAACCCCCAGAGACTTGAGTCCATTCCTAAACCTGGGTCACCAGTTTGGTGGCAGCTGAGGCACAGTGCCTGAGGCATCCACATCACTGGGCTGGCCCCTATCAGGCTTTTACTAATACCAGACCCAGAATTTTAAATTAATATTATAGAAACTGTTTTTAAAGGAAAACTCCAATAATCTAAGCAGACCCACCCCCGAACGCTTTAGCCCCCAATTTAGCTTTTTGGCCATGAAAGCCATTTTTTAAATATTTCTACTTACAGAAATCTAATTTTTAAAAGTCTGTGCTCCCTAAACATGGCAGATGGTCTGCGGCTCCAATTCATCTGAAGTTGCAGTGCCGCACTGTTAGTCCTAATACAGATGTATTAGGGCCAGCAAGCGCACTGCAACTTCAGATGAAATGGACCGCACCGTCCGCCATGTTTAGGAAGCACGGATTTCAAAAACAAGATTTCTGTAAGTAGAAATATTTAAAAATGGCTTTCATGGCCAAAAAGCTAAATGGGGCTAAAACTTCAGTGGTGGATCTGCTTAGATTATTGGAGTTTTCTTTAAAGTGAAACCATAGGTGACATCAAGAGAAAACACAAAAATCTGAAAGACAAACATTTCACCTCAAAACACATGATTACAGCAAGTGAATTAGGTATGTCCTGGCTGAGAAGTGCCCCAGGGGGGATTTCCCCTTGTGGGAAAACAATTAGTATGCATACGCCATCATTTCCACAAAGTACTATAAAGTGTTGTACAGCAGGCTGTCGGCTATAATTTCATAGATGGATAAGCATCTGTACCACATCAAGTTATCTGACACCTCAGAGTGCAGATCACTTTGTTCAAAACCAGTCTATCCCACTACCCAAGAACAACTTGTACATACTTTGGTCCAGTGTTGCCCACACCGAATCACAGTATGTAATACATTAAAGGCCCAGTTTTCCTATCTGCTGTTGCTCCACACATCATCCTATAATGAATTATGTTTTGTATCTTATTTGTTTTTACATTGAATTTTTACAAATGTTTATATACTGTATGTAACAGCTTTTCTGCTATGCTAAGTTACACTGTCATCTTGCCTGCCTGCTGTTGTCCTACCTGGGACCACCATGAAACCAAGATGCTGCATCTCATGGGGTTATCGCAGTAGGAGAAATTTCAAATATACTTTACTGCTTGTACATACATACATATGAACATGCAATTGAGCCAGCAGAAAAAGGCCTTGCAGCTTATCATGTCTGCTTGAGTTTGTAGACCTCTCAATGTCTACTAAGGGACCCACCCCTTATCTGCCTCCTCCTCCCAATGATGTCCTCACTCCTTCCTATTCCCCCTACCCTACATGCAACTTCCCCCTTTGTTCTGTCCTAACCTTTTTGAAGCTGTCCACTGTCTTCAGAGAGACTGCTTCCTCTGGCAATGTATTCCATTTAGCTACCACCCTCTCCATGAACAGGTGCCTTCTCATTTCTCTCCTAAATCTTCCCACAACCAGCTTGAGGCAGAGCCACTGTCACCTAGTGGTCCTGTTCCTACTAAGGCTAAAGAAACCCTCAGAGTTCACCCTGTTGAAACCATTAAGGTACTCAAAGGTTTCGATCGTGTCACCCCTCTCCCTTCTATCCTCCAGGGAGTACATGTTGAGCTCTCTGAGCCTCTCCTCATATGTTATTTCTTGCTGTGCTTGGATAATTTTAGTTGCCCTACTCTAGACAGTTTCCAGTATGTTGATGTCCTTTTTTAGATAAGGGCACCAGTACTGCACACTGTACTCTAGGTGTAGCCATACAAGTGATCTGCACAACAGCAGAATGATCTCTGATTTCCTGCTGGTTATACCCCTGACTATGCAGCCCAGCACCCAGTTTGCTTTGGCTGCTGCTTTCTTATGCTAGGATCAAACTAGGAAGTGAAAGAGCTGAGAAAGTGTGAGCCCATACATAGCTCTCTAAACTCACTTCATATTCATATCATTTAAGTTGTATCTAATGCATTTGTATAGACTCTTCTTAAACTGAGTTTTGCCTTTGGCTATTATGACTTCTAACAGTAACGAGTTCTGTCAGTTCACAATATGTTGTGCAAAGGAGTTTTGTGTTTTTGCTATGATAGATTTTATTCCAACTAGCTGCAGAGGGTAACCATGAGTGCCTAGTACAGTTGGTTTAAAATTTAGATTTAACATGTTCATTAGGGAAGGATCACGTGGGATGCTGAACATCTGCAACAGATCTCCATGGGTTTGTCTAGTTTTAATGACATTAGACATAGGCTTTCCTCATATGATTTGTCTCTTAGTCCTTTTATAGTCTTTGAAACTTTCTCCAACTGGTTTAATTCACAGTTTTGTGAGGGCACCAAACTGAGATTCATAATCAAATGCGGTTGGACGGATGCCATATATATGCCCTTTACAGGGGAAGGATGACTTCTTCGTCTCTGGTTTTGATGTTTCTTTTAATGGTCTACATTATAGTATAAGCCCTTGCAACTGTTGTATCACATTCTTTGGAGTTTTCAAATGAATTGCACACCAGTACTCCCAAGTCCTTTTTTCGTATTAGTAGATTGTAATGTTCTGTTGCACAGAACATACTTCTACTTCTTGTTTTTGTTACTGAAGTACATCACCTTACATTTCTATGTTAAAATGCATTTCCTATTTATTTGACCGGTTTGCTATTATATATAAGTCATTTTGTATGATCCATATTTGTTCTTTGGTTTCACAAGAACCACCCAACGTTGAGTAATATATATATTTAGAGGAATGGCTCATTATATTTTCAGTCATGTTGGATATAAATACTTGGAAAAGTAAAGGCCATGGTACCAACCCCTGGGGAACACAACTAGTCACATTGCCTGGGGCTGATTTTTGCCCATTTATCACTGTTCTTTTGTGTTAGAGTCATTAATCATCAAATTGTCCAGTTCATAAGTTTGGCATCTATGTTTACTGCTTGCATTATTTTTTTGTATGATTGCTCAGTAAGGAACCAAATAAAGCATCTTGCTGAAATCGAGGTATATTTCAGCATACAGAATTTTGGAATCCAAGACTTCATTAACTTTTTTCATAAAAGCACAGGAGATTCATAGTGCATGATCTCCCTACTTTAAACGAGTGTTGTTCTTGGTCATTGTATTTTACAGTTTGTTCTATTTTATTTTTGATTATGCTTCCAGGAGTTTTCCAAAGACTGAGGTCAAGCTAATCAGTTTATAATTGTTGCATGTATGCTTATTCTCTTTTTTTTTATATGTATTGGTACTACAGTAACAATGCAGTGTTCCAATCAGTTTGTGCGAGTCTCTGCTTTAGTTGTTCCTCAGAGATAATTTTTAATGAAACAGCAATACTTTTGGCAGTCATTTTTAACAGTTTGGGTGATATATTGTCTGGACCCAGGGAAGAGTCTGACTTCAAGTTATTGATTTTTTTCTATTATGGTTTCTGTACTTACAGTATGCTTGTTTCATTTTTTGTAGCTAAAGTTAACTAATGTTTCTGGCAGGTTTTTTTTTGTTTTGTTTTTTTGAGGCATAGACTGAATGAAAGTATTCATGAAAAGAATGTGCCTTTTCTGATGGAGAGCTAGCACAACTGTTGTTACTTTTGATTGGCCCAACTTTAGTCTTAGAGTTTTTTAGTGAATTTATATACCCATCAAATTGCTTACTATTCATTTTTTGACAGTTCTTGCTAGATTGACTTCATTTGTTTGCCTTTTTATTGCTTGCTTTACTGTTTCTGATTTTGTTTGAAAGTGTTCCATGAATCAGGGTTGTTTTTTTTTAGATATGCCTTGTGAGACTTGTCCCTTCTTTTTAATTTTTTGATGCATTTTGATAATCATCTTGGTTTTAGCCCTTTGTCGTTATACTTTTTAATCCTGAGAATATTTATTTTATTTATTTAGTTTTTGTTGACCGGGTAAGTGCACTAGACAAATCCTGCCTATTTTCAGGCACAACCCGGGGGGAAGGGGATACAGATGAATGCCAACTGACCTTGACCAGATTAAGCTGTTGGTGGTATTTTGAGTGAATGAGGGAAATTTGGTTAGGACACTGGGGAAATTCCCCTACTCTTTTCGAGAAGTGCCATGGGATCTTTAACATCCACCTGAACTACCACCAATCCAGGCAATATAGTTTGTGCATATGTCTAGTACTGTTACTTTAAATGTTGACCTCATCTCTTCAATAGATTTGTTTAGTAACATGTCCTCCCAATTTAGGTTCTTTATTTCCACATTAATTGTGTTGGTATCAACCTTACTGTACTGAAAGGTTTCAGTTATGCCATTATTAATTTGATGGGCAGAATTTATTTCACCAAGTAGGATATTGTGATTATTAGATCCCAGTGGTGAGATTACCTGGACATTACTAACATCCACATTCTCAGAGGTGATTTGTAGATTTAAGATTTTGTTTTCTCTAGTTGATTCTTTTGAGTAAGCGTGTGACATTCTGCTGGTAACATCACGGAGGCAATGATTCAGCACATTAACGGGATATGGTTCTTTTATATGCTATTTTAAACTTAGTTATGTGGAGATGTTTACTAAGCTTCTACTGAAAGTTGTGCCTGCTGTGTTGCTTTCCTAGTTTATATCATCTAGGTTGATATCCCCTAGAAATAATATGTCTCAATGTCACATGCTTATTCGAGCTCTGTACCTATTTCTTCCACTGTAGTTCTTGGTGAATCAGGCAGTCTGTAACAAGTCTCTATAATAAAGTTTATCACATTATTGCTTGAAATTTTAACCTAAATGATGTCTGTGTCATTATTATCCTTTTAATTTTACTAGTGATGCCTAGTGATAACAAACCTTTCCTGATGTAAATAGCAATTCCTCTCTGTTCTTGTAATGTAAGTTGTACCCTTGTATGGTTCTGCCCCATGTACAGTTGTCTGACCACCAGGTTTATGTTATAGCTTACTAGATGGTTGTTTCTGATGTATAAAAACCTCAAGTTCTTCCTTTTTATTATTCACGCTTTGTGCAATACAAGTAACCAATTATTTTTTGTCTCAGATTTCTGCAGGTTGGTTCTTTTACTTTTGTTTACATATTTGCTTCCCCTGTCGTTCAGTTTAAAGCTAGGTTATTAAACATGACGGCAGTATTCTTAGCTAGTGTGTGTATTCCCTATTTGTTCAAGTGAAGGCCGTCTTTAGAGAAAAGATGGTGCTTGTCCCCCAAAAAAATGTTGTGATTGATAAAACATATATGTGCTTGTTTGCACAAATTTTTGAGCCTGATGTTAATATGTTAGATGGTGTTGTTCTTTTCTTCATGTGCTCTAAGTATAGGTAGAATACTTGATATTGCCTCTTTCCTGCCAACCCATCGTATTTTTTTCCACATGTTCCAATAGTGCTCATGGAAGAGGCTGACATTGTTTGTTTCAGTGTGTATTGCTACAACTGGATTTTCCCCTGCTTCTTTCAGTAACCTACAGTATCTATAGTATTCAGTCATTTGCATCTTTAATTTTTGCACTTGGTAGACAGGTAACAAAAGTGTTCTCCTTATTGTCCTCAGTAGTAGTAGTAATAGTACTAGTAGTAGTAGTAGCTTTATTTCTAGCACCTTTCCCCGGAGACCAGGGTGCCATTACAAAAAAATAATATATCAATACACACCAACTAAATAAATACAATAAAGTTCACACTACAAGTAGTCAGCTAACAGACATCAATTAGAATATACGATAAAACCAAAAGTGGACTTAAACTTTAAATACACAAATCATAGTAGGTTAAATACTGGTTAACTAAAATCACGAGTCCATAGAAGAGCTGAAAGCTTTGGCAAAAAGGTAGGCTTTAAGGTTCTTTTTAAATACTTCAACCGATGAAGCCTCTCTCACAGCCCTTGGTAATGAGTTCCAAAGTGTTGGACCTGATACCCCAAAGGCTGTGTCTCCAGAATTTTTTAACTGTGTTTTGGGGATTAATAGGAGGCCCTCATTGGAAGAGCAGAGGGGATGAGCAGAGCAATATGAGTGCAAGAGATCATGCAGGTAACCAGGACCCAGGTCATTATAGATTATGGAGCTCATATAGAGAATGACAGAGTCACCGATTAACAACTTTTGCATTGGTCTAGGTTCAGCATTTTTATTAGTGGGTATTGTACCACTTGTTGTGTCTAAGACACTAAAATGATTGTGAGTCTGGAGTTCCACACCTGGGGAATGTATTGCTTTCCTTCTACATTTACTTTTGTTTGATACAGGAAGTTGTTTTTGTCCCAGCCCCTTTTCACAGTTCTTTCTAAGGAAGAGAGGCTGTATTGTTCATTCTCTTCCCTCCGTCTTTCCTATTGTCAGTTAGACCATTTGTCTGCAATATATTATCAGCTTTTACAATAGTAATAAGCAGTTCTATTTTGTTACTTTCTAAGCCTGTCTGTACCTCATTTTGAACATTAGACAGTTCTAAGAGAGGTAGAAAAGGCAAGATACTTCCACAAGTGTAACTGTCTATTATGTCATAGATTGGGGTTGTGGCATATACGTTGCACTCTTACATACTTTATTATGGAACCCTCTTGTTATAGTATTTCTAGAAAATCCATGGTAGGGTCTATTTAGGGTGCCTTGGGTTGATGTAATAAAGCTTAGAGAAAAGGGCTGTACCAGCTACACACTACTACAAAGGGTTGGTGTTGGCTTCTCAGCTGTTGCAGGTAGATGTGTTTGCCTCTGCCTTCACATTGTCTCCCCTCTGCACTGCTGATGCTCACTACTCATCTTTCTTTATGCAGAATAGACTAGAAGTGAGTGGCTGTCTGATTTCCAGTTCAGCAACCCTGAACTAAATTCTTTTGAAAGTGATTTAAATGCTTGCTTATTGCCTTACTAACAAATCTTAATCTGTTTTTAATAGTACAGCCCTGAAAACTGGCTTCATAGCTCTCACAAGAGCTATCTTGATGGAACCTGCACCTTGTCTAACAGAGTCCCTAAACCACACAATAGCTGTAACCCACAGCAAGTTGCACAATAATATCAGGACACGGGGGTGATTGTTTTGTAGATGTTTTCATTTTTTAGAATGGTAAGAGAGAGTATAGCAACAGTTAGACCAATGACAGCTCAGCAGTCCTTTGCAGTATGCTGAGTTCTTCAGGTCACTCATGATGATCACTTCCAAGTCCTTCTCCTCCTCCGATCTGGTAACCTGCACACCACCCAGCCAGTACTTGGGATCTGGGTTCTTCACACCAAAAGCATTACCTTACACTTTCTGGTGTTGACTGCCAGTTGCCAAATACCTGACTATTTTCTAACTTAGCCAGGTCCTTCCTGAGGTCTTTTCACCCAGCCTCCATGTCTACTCTCCCACAGAGCTTTGTATCATCTCCAAACAAGCATATTTTCCCCATTACCCTATCTGCAGTATTGCTAATGAAGATGTTCAACAAAACTGGACTGAGCACCGAACCCTGTGGAATCCCACCTGTGACTGGCCTAGCCTCTGAGAACTACCCCCAGCCACCCCCCTCTGACTTCGGTCCTGCAGCCAGTTTCTAACCTACATAACTGGTTTTCACCCTACCACCAGTTCCTCTGGCTTCCTGATTAATCTCATGTGGGGAACAGTGTCACAGGCCTTACTGAAATCTAGATATAGGATATCCACTGATTGGCCTCTGTTCACTATCCTGGTTATCCAGTCAACAAAATCAGTCAGGTTAGTCTGGCAGAACCAGCCTGATACAAACCCATGATGTCTCTCATCCTAGACCTTCCAGAAATCTTACCAGTCTTTCTTTCAGTATGGTTTCTATGAGTTTCCCCACTGTCAAGGTCAGACTGATTGGTTTGTAGTTACCAGGGTTGTCTCTCAGCCTGTTTTTGTTGAGCAGCACTTCATGTGCTATCCTCCAGTCCAGCAGTATGTTCCTGACTCCAGTGAGGTGTTAAACAAGCCTGCCAGGGGACCCACCAACATATCCACCAATTCTCTAAACACCTTTGGATTTATACAGTCTGATCCTGTGGATCTGTCCACCTTCATGGCCTTTAAGTTCTTATTCACCTTGTTAACTATAATCTCCTCATCTGTGTCACCACTCACCTCATTGACCCCTTCCTCCCTTTAGATATTGTACCCTCTTTCTCCTTAGTGAAGACTGAACAGAAGTACTTTTTAAGTACTTCTGCTTTCTCTTCACTTCCCTCCATCCAACCCCCTTCACTTCTCAACCTGAGTGTCCCATCCTTTATACCCCTCTTCTCCCTAATATACTGGAAGGAAGCTTTCTCTTCTATGTTCACCCCTTCTGCCAGTTGCAGCTCTCTTGGCCTTGGGCAAACAGACTGCTCTGCCTGCCTCTCTTTCCTTGGCATGGTACTTCTCTCTGTCCTCTTTCTGGGTGTGCTTGTACTTTTTGAAAGCTGGCCTCTTATCCTTCACTCCCTGTGCTACCTCCCTATCACACCAGCTGGGATTTTAGCTTTAAACTTTTTTGCTCTTGAGTTTGGTACACTTGTTAGTTTCTGATAAAGCCCTGCTTGATTATGGCCCATTTCTGGTCCACCTCTGTCTCCTTCCTGATTCCAGCAAGGAGCCTCCAGAATCTCTGCCATCCTATTGTAGTCTGCCCTCCAGAAGTCAAGAACCTTCTTTTGATCTTCACTCTCTCCCAGCCAATATCCAGGTGGAATGACACAGTGGCGGTGACTTCAAGCAAGCGCCTCCACTTCTACTTCTTGGACATAGGCTCCATTGGACAGGTCCACATCTAGTAGGGCTTTCTCCCTAGTGGGCTCCAGGACACATTGTGCCAGGAACCCATTCTGGAATGCATCCAGCAGCACCTGAGTCCTGGTACAGGTGGTAGCCAAGAACTTCCAATCTTTCTCAGGTAGACTGAAGTCCTTCATAATCACTACCTACCTCCTACTGGCCATCTCCACAATTTCAGACCTTGGTTCTTTGTCTACTTCCTCGTCCTAGTTTGGTGGCTTGTACACCACCCCTATCCTGAGCTTTCTACCTTTTGTGCATTGTACCTGTACCTACAACACCTCTGTCCTTAAATCTGCCTCCTCCTCCTCCCTAGTACAGGTTATTCTTTCCCTCGCATACAGCGTCACTCCACCTCCTCTTAGCACCTCCCCCCTTTCCTTCCTATATAGCTTACACAGGGAACATAAAGGTCCCACTCCTAATTTAGCATCTGTCTCTGTGATGACTGCCATGTCCACCTCTCCCATGGCCATCAGTGATTGCAACTCAGCCATTTTGTTCCCTAGGATCCTTGCATTCAGAAACACTACCTTCTACCATGACTCAAGTCCTCCTCCCCCACTCTGCCTGCCCCTGCCCCTGCCCCCTGCCCGCTTCCAGTCCCACCCACCAACCCCATCCATCTGCCTCTCATCTTGAACCCTCATCCTTCTGCCCTGATTGGGGAGGCTGTTCAACTGTCTTGTGCCAAACATGGTTCCTTCTCTTGAAAGAAGTTACTTACAGCAACTCAAACATATGTTTGCTATTTTGGGGGATAAGAGATTGTTGCAATGCTATGTCTGTACAGTACAGGACTATGTTTTGGGTCAAAGCTAAAATACCACAAACAGAAAGATTTCCAAGATTCTTAGTTTGGAAGGATAATGGTGTTCATGGATCTTAGCAAGGCTTTTGACTTGGTACATCACAAAATGCTTTTGGTGAGGCTGGGGGAGGTGGGGGTTCTAGGGGGTACCACTTCTTTGGATGAAGTCTTATTTGACTAATTGAAAACAGTGTGTAACTGACTGTGTGGGCTATTGGTTTCAAGCCTTGGGGAACTAACACGGGGCGTTCCCAGGGCTCGATCCTGAGGACACTATTGTTTAATATTTATGTAAATAGTCTTGTTCAAGTTATGAAATTTTTGTGAAAAAAGGCTATACGCCGATGATACAGTATTGGTGGCTTCTGAAAATAATTTTATGGGCATGAAATGCAACTCCACCTTCAAGATGGAACTAATATAAATAGTGTATCTAGTTACAGATATTTGGGTTTCCAGGTAGACTCAAGGATGACATATGCTGAGCATGTATTAGTACAGTCAAAAAAAGTAAACCAGAGACTTGGGGCCCTTAGAAAAGTAGCCAATAGTTTACCACTAGCTGCTAGAGAACATTTGGCTAAGCAAATGCTCCTTCCAGTGTTGGAATATGGTTCTATAATTTACATGAATTGACTCAATTAGCATTAAAACTGACAAACCAAGCCTATTACAGAATAGGTAAATTTACTTCTGGTAGTACAATAAAGCTTCATCATTGTGAGTTTATAAAGATTTAAATTGAACCAACCTGAGGCCCAAAGAAGATATATTTGGCTTGTTACATGTCACAAAATATTGCATGAAAAATATAACCATCCATTTCACAATCAGGTGAAAAGAGAAACTTCAAGTGAATTTTATATTAAGACAAGAAATTCAGTAAATCAAATTCTTATGCACAGATGTTTTAATAGGTTAGGAGACAGAACACTTCAGAATAGTAGTAGCATGTAGTTGGAATAAATTGCCAGATGAATTGAAATCTGTTACAAGTCTTTCTAGATTTAAAGTTATTTTATTTAATTATTTGAGGTTATCTTGTACATGTTTTTAGTTAAATGTTGTAATTGTCTCTGTTTGTAATTGAGTCATATTATGTAATGTCATATAGTATGTTTTTCTTTTTTAGATGTTTTAAATTACAGGACTTTATTGTAAACAGGACTTGTATCCCAACAAATGTCTTTCCTGTGTAAAAATACATTTTTATCAAATCAAAACAAATTCAAATCAATGAGTCAAATCTGCAGCAATTTTGCCGCTGAGGTTTATAATATTTAGAAATGGGTGACGTGGATAAATTTCGCTTCGCAAATTCACAAAGTTGGCAAAATTCACTAAGTGCGAAGTTCAGACTTTGTGAAGTTTTTGCAAGGCAAAGTTGGCCTTTTTCTATGGGAACTGACCTAAATTCACATAACTTCACCCAACTTTGCCATCATTTCACCAATTTTCTAGGCAAAGTTGTAAAGTGGGAACTTCGCATAATTTGAGAAACCAAATTTTGCAACTCTACTGGAAGTTCGCCAGCGAAATGAAACATTACAACATCTCTAATAATATTGTGAATGCTAAAACCTCTAAAGGTTTAGATTTGTTCATTTCAAAGAGAATCCACAACCTTTTTGGTCTGTCAGAATTCAACAGAGAACAAACTGTGTTCAGGACCATTGCAGACCTGAAGGTTAGTGTCTCGTCTCTTCCACATCTGTCTATAATGTGATTGCACTCAAAGTATGGCAGGGTGAAGAATGATATGGTATCATCTGCAGAAGGCATCCACAATTCTTAAGGGAATTGAGAAGGAAAGCTATGAAGACTGTTTATACAGGCTGGGTATGTTTTCCTCTAAAAAAAGGTTAATTGGGCATATCATTTTAGCTCTAGGACAGAGAATCCATTTAAGCTTTTTTGTATATTTTAAACAAATAAATATGGGATCAGGTACTAGCCTAGTAAAAGCATGACTGGTATTTTTTTAAAACTTGATATGTTTATTGAATTTAAAAAGGAGTATCCTATTTTTACAAGCAAATGGTGTTGCAGAGTGAAAACACAGAAAATGCATAGAGGTGCAATACCTTTAAGCGTACTCCTTTGACTTGGTTAAAGAGTCTGTTAACTATTATGGTCCACAGTGCAACCAGTCCTCAAGTTAAGTATGTTGACCATGATATTGACCACCAGAAGTCTACGTGCTGATGAAGTGGTTCCTGGCTTAATCATTACAGTTATTGTTGTTTCAGCATGGGGTTGTGCTGATCCTTTTCTTGTCCTTCAGTAGCCTATGAATAAAAAGATTAAAGCCCAAACAAGAAACAATATGACCATATCACATTATGAATGATGAAGCCACATGTGGTGCCACAGGGGGTCACAGATCAATGGTAAACTGTCAGACCTATTTTTACTGGGCCTATACCATATTTGATTTATGTAAGGGCATGGGTTTGTGTGGTAAAATGGATGCACAGCTGTCACAAGAATATTACAGTTAGTGTTCTGTAAATAGAATTTTCCAAGAACAATCAAGTCCAGGAATGAAATCAGATCAGGCTTCTATTCCAAAGAACCAACAGCCAGAATAGTTTTTATGAACAAAATGTCATTAAAAGTTTTTATGACACAGCAAAAATACTGTAATCAAATCACAATAAATGACTGCTGCACAAACAAACAAAATATTAACCATGACTTACATGAACATGCTGAGTTAATATAAACATTTGCCATCTGCCTAGAGTGAGAATAAATTTGTAGGTGCCAAATAAGCAAACATAACCTTGATGTTTGTGACTTTCTATTTACACTGCCATCATATAAAATATGGGATATGGCATCAGCCTAGTACGAATTTGTCTGCTATTTTTCAAAAATGGTCTGTGACTCCATGACATCATGTGTGGTAAGACTACAAGTGATCTTACAAGCGTCACAGATCAAAAGTAAAGTATTGGCATATTGTTATTGGGCCCTTGTCATACTTTGATTTATACAATGGCATGGATTTGTGTGATGAAATGGCTCAATGCACTTCTGACTCAAAGAAGTAAGAAAGTTCTGTAAATAGAACTTTCTGAGAAAAATCAAGTCCTGGAATGAAACTATGTCAGGCTTGTAGACTGAAGGTCCTACAGTAAGAATATTTGCTTTGTCATCCACATAGTTGCCTGGCAAGAAAAAAATATTCTTGATATTTGAATTTTTTTGTTTACACTATCATTGCATGTATTTATCATTCAGAGCTGTAAATTAGAAGGCAGACATTATGCTTATGGTGGGTTTGAGCTAGAGATAATATTAGGAGTTATTTATTCACCCAGAGTGCATTCAACCTATGGACCAAACTCCCAAAGAAAGCAAAGCATGTGATTAGTATTAAATCTTCCAAACTCAAGTTACATCAGCTCCTTGTAGAGAATAGCATTACTGGGTACAGCATTTCAAGGGAGGGTTCCCTGAGGTTACCAATATTTTACGTAATGCTACAGCTGCCTGAATGGCAGGAAGCAAGTATGATGACCCCTGGTCTTGCTGTCTAGCATTTCTTGTGTTCTTATATGTGCCATGCTGCCCTCTGTGGCACACTGTGGTGTTTTGCAATGCATAACATGGACTTGTCGGTAGGCTGTAATCCATATTAAAACAGCTAAAGTTCTGTTGGTTTCCAGTTTTTTTTAATTAAACCCACCCCTTTTGATGTTTTATAAAAAATGGTTGTCTAGACCTGATGGTCTGGCCCATCTGTGAAGTTCCACCAATTCCTAATGTTCTGCCCATGTCTGCCATTCCATCCATCCCCGATGTTTCATTCATCTCATGATCCATCCTGATGCTTTGCCCACCCTAGATTGCCCACTTATCCTTGATGTTCTAGCCATTCTAGATTTAAAGGGTACCAAAACAAGTAGTTTTTTAAAACTGCAAACTCCAAAATATGGCTTCATATCAAGGTAAAGTAAAGACTGCTGTTTACATTTATGCTAAAACTGCATTTATGTAAATAACGTAAATGCAGTTTTATAGCTTTTGAAAAATGTAAGCATCAGCCTTTCATTTTCAAAAAAACTGCCTTGCTTTCTCCCTAAGATGTCTGCCAAGTGTATTAAATGATGAGTCATGATGACATCATCTGAGCCAGAGCCAGAGATCCACATATATTTCTATAGTGCTAACTAGTTCTTCTTTCCCTCTTTATTTTGAATTGTTGTACCAGAATGATCAACACCATGTATTAACTCATGGATTATTTTGATCAGTACACATGTTAGGCTATGATTTTGTTCATTTTGTTTACTTTAGCTTGCGGAAAATGTTTTGCAATCCAGCTGACTTCTTCTTTGGCAAACTGCATTACAGTGCAACACTTCAAATACCTGATGATCTAGTGGTTATATGATGCACTGAATTTTGCTTTTTGTTAACCAGGAGAGACACACTAAGCTGAAAGCTTGTTTACAGGTGTGGCCTGGGAGCACAAGAAAGTTTTAATGACTTACTCAGGGTCACACAGCAAAGTACCGGTCTTGTTCAGTTCCAAAGCTCATGCTCTCTTGTTAATCCACATATAAGGCTTTCTTTTTCCATGTGAACCCCTGCACCTAGCCTGCCTTCTGTTGAACACCCCACCATCTATACTGTGTCCTTAGTACTGCCTGCGATCTCATGAAGAGAATTATCACACCTCAGATTGTAATCTCATACCTCAGAGAGTTGTGACACCTATTCTGATACGCATCATCAGCTGGCACTGTTAAAAATGCCTCCCAAATCACTCTCCAGACCACATTCTCAGTGTTTGACTTCTGTTCCCATAGTAAACAGTGACTGGATCACCACCCTTTTGCACAGTGAAGGTAGTACGTATAGTTCCCTGTTGTATTTTTTTCCCACCTCATTAACCAACAACTAGGTCTTCCTGGAGGGCCAAGCAATAAGCATCATGACCCACCAGAAAAACTGCTGTTCATGCCCTCATAAGGGCTGCACTTACAATGGATAATAATATTATTAGCAGGAGAGGCATACAGTACTAATACCTTGAGTGAATCCACCTGACTTCCAGTGTCAGTCTACTCCTTTACCTGTGATCTGCAGAACCCCACAGGACAGTTCCCAGCAATTCTTCTCTGGCACTTTTCTGTGCTGTACTCCATAATGTGAGTTGGCTGGCTACCACCCTTCCAAATCTTGACTGAGCTATACACAACTCCCTCAATACTGTCCTAACAAACATCATCACCACCCCCCACCTGAGGATAATCTCCCTACACTGAATTCAAGTAACAGTTTAGGTGCAGCCCTGCCACTCTGAGTATTTGTCATTGCTGGCTACTCTCATGCACAGTCAGGTAGTGATCACGATGCTGGCAGACCCACATTTCAGATCTCACAGTGATCTGATCAGCGTCCTCCTTCATGTCTTCAACTAACCTGAATATAGCTGCTACCCTGCTGGAATGGCCTCTTCAGTCCCTCTCTGGCATTCATTCTTCTCACCTGCTCCCCACACCAAAAACTGGTGAGTTCACTACCCTTTCCGCATCCTGAATATGTTTTGTACAGTCTCCCTTGTTATATTTACATATTAATATTAAACATGATCTTCTGGTAAGCCAGGCTGATAGTAGTGGAAAAATAGGCATTCTTACCCATATAAGATCGAAGCCACCTATGATTAGGCACTATTATATGACGTGCATAATGATGTGCACACCCATCATTTAATAGTGCCTGATCAAAGGTAGCCTAGATCTTTTAAGGTTAGGAAAGCCCATCATTCCCCTTGTTCCCTGCTGCTATGAGCCCGACTTACTGGAAAGATATGTTTATATTTGATGTGTCAAAATAAAACAGGGACTGTACCACTTGCATTCATGATGCAGAAAGGTAGTGAGCTCACCAGTTTTTGGGGTGAGGAGGAATAGTGAAGAATGAATACCATAGGGGACTGGGAAGGCCACTCTGGTAAGGTACTGCTATATTCAGGGAAGGGAAGACAGAAGAAGAGAAATATGAGCAGATTACTGTGAGAAATAAGATGGGCTGCCAGCACCTTGATCACTACCTGACCCCATTGTCCTGACCAACATTTCCTTCCCATAAAACCAGTTCATGCAATTGTCCAAGGCTGTGTGTGGATATTAATGCATGAAATGGGCACCACTACGTTCAGTCACTTCACTACCTGTCTAGTATTGCTTGTAAAGCACTTTGGGATACAATGTGTATGAAAACCACTATATAAATGCTAATTCTTGTTATTATTATTTCCATGGAAAAGAAGACAGGCATATATTTGAGTTTGAAAAGTATGAACTCTAACATTAGACTGCAAAGAACTTTACTACAAAAAAGTGGTGGCTCTTGGGAGTGGTGAAGGATGTGGTTGCTCCCCATATAGTAACATGCTTGCTTGCTGTTGCTTTTCACTTTGTTGAAGAAGTCTGGTTTATTGATTGTACAAATATTTACATTCAAACTATGGATTACATTTGTAGGTTGCCACAGAGAAAGTCGGTTGGATTAAAACACATTTTCAGCATGTTAAAGTAAACAAAATGAACAGAACCATAGCCTGACATGTGCATTATACAAAATAATGCACATGGTTTTGACCATTAGGTGAAACAATTCTATACAAAGGGAAAAAAGAACTAGTTTGTACTATAGAGAGCCATATATCTCACTGACTTTGGCTCAAATGATGTCATCACATAACACATTTGGCGGCCATTTTAGGAAGAAAAGATAGTTTTTTGAAATTGGAAGGCTAATTTTACAATTTTCAAATGCTCTGGAACAACATTTAGGTCAATTATGTAAATGTAGTTTTAGCATTAATGAATACAGCAGCCTTTCCTCTAGTCACTTACAGATTCAGATTTTTGAATAGTTTGTTGTCAAAATGTTGTTTGGGTATCCTTTAAGGGAAATACAAGGAACTACTTCATAAAAGGAGTAGTGGACATGTGAGCAGACTTCCAGAATGGATTTACTACAAAATATTGAAACCCACTTGCCCAGGCTTCAGTATCACGATGCCACATGCCCAACACATAGTTACCCAACAATGGATTTTTGCCTGTGGTGCACTTTATTTCATGTTTCATCAAAGTTGGGCAACTGTGTGTCAGGCATGTGGCATCAGGATTCTGACACCCAGGCAAGTGGGTTTCAGTAAAACAAACGTATACCTTACAGAACATGTGGTGTCGGTTGACACTGCTTCTGCCATCAAGCTTAAATGAAGTATAAACAATGTTGTTTATAATTCTTTTGATATAATTATAACTTTGGACATCTGTGATGTCTGCTTTATTACCCCAGAATATAGTATTGTGTTTTCTTTGAAATATACATATTTTTTCCTTATTTTTGAACCCATATTAATGCAACCTTTTCCCCACCCAAGATTCATTTATTATAATTACTAAAAGGTGATGGGAAACAGTTTTTACACCTCAGATGCCTTCCAGTTGTTCTTTTATTGTCTTTCCAGTATTCTGATATGTTTCTGGTCTTTTCTGTTAAATTAATAATCTAATTTTGTTGCCTTTGTAACTGCCCTGAATCCTTCTCTACTCAATGGTTGCTGCTGTCTCTTTTCATACTGCCTGAACATTCAATGACATCAATAACACCATTCTAGGCCATTCAGATGAATAGCATGGAATGAGAATTAGAGATGTAATAAAATGTCTTAAAAATCTGAAAATAAAGAGCAGTAGCTGGTGAGGATAGTGGAACTCTATGTATGTAGCTCTGAGGGCACCCCAAAGTTACATTATTTATTTATTCAAAAATCATCAAAGCATATCAGAATACTTAACTGGCATTGAAAGGAAGATGACAGGGCAGTTAACTATGTAAAAATCATTTCCTATCTCCTTTAAGCAGTTCCAGAACCCAATTACATCAGTTAAGCTGAAGACTACAATGAAATGGAACACAACAACATAAGCTCAGCCAATGTCACTGACTCTGCTTCATTGTAGTCTTCTGCTAAGTGGATGTCACTGGGTTGTGGAGCTGCTAAGTAATTAGAAAATGAATATTGTGCATGAAAAAGCCTGCATTAATAATGGGGCTCTAAATAAGGAATAGCACTATTTTGAAACACAAACACAAAAAATCATTGAAGTAATAAACATACTTCACAAATGCCCAAACTTCCAATTATTAAAAAAATGTAAACAATATTGTCTATGTAAGAACAAAAAAACAAGGTGGTGCTTCAGTGCGTGTGCTGAAAAAAAGTAATATTAAATGCATGCTGAAACTAGAGAATAGAGTTAGAATTGTTATTTCAACCATAGGTTTTCTTAAAGAATTTTCTAAACGAGAACAAAAAAACTAATTTAACATCAATTCTAGCTCTATTTCGCTATTTATTTTCTGTTTTTCTGTTTTACTTTCAACATTGTTTATGATCCTTTGGAGAGTAACTCTAATTTAATAAAAAGCTTAGAACCACTAGGTGTACACCAAGAATGTTTCAACTTTGGTGTTTTCCACTTTTTTTTGTTATTTTTGTACTTTCCCTTTTGTTAGTCTACTAAATATTGCACGTAAAGTAGTACAAATTTCACTGACTTTTTCCAAATGTACCTGACTCTCCCTTGGTGGTTTCACAATTGTTATATGTGACATCACAGTCTGTTGTCATGGCGAGCACTATGATGTCATGAACAAAAACACTGTACGGTTAACTGCAGAGAGACAAATGCTTTTTATGCAGTTTTTTTTTTATAAACTACCAAGATGCACTGTAAACCATGGAAAGAACTCTGAAACAAAAATGTTTTCTCTAGTAAATTGTTATAGCTCAGACATCTTGTTTAGTAAAGCACATGTTGAGGTGTAGAGTTTTTCTTTAAGCAAGGCCAGGTACCTTGATAAGCAAACTCTGGTGAAAGCCAATATGGGTGCAACATGTTGTTATTAATGATACAAATTATTATTATTATGGAAATATTTACTTTTGCAGTATCATTGCATCATTTTTAGAGTGATAGCCAAAGAAGTGGATTGTTTTTATAGATAACGTATACCTGAAAGTAAAGAAGTCTTGCCTGTGGGCTTCCAACATCTCACAGAATGGTGAGCTGATAGGCACCACAGAAAGAGGGGAAGCATGATTGAAGCAACATCTCACAGAATGCCAAACTGATAAGCACTGGAGACATTTTGGGTTTCCAAGAAATACATTCCCCATACAATACATCTAGTTCTGTAGATAGATCTGACAGTGTGAGATGCCATTTCTCTGGTACTTATCAGTTTGGCATTCTGTGAGATGTTGCTCGATTGAGCTTCCCTTTCTGAGCTGCCTCAGATCACCATTCTGTGGGCTCTTAGAAGCCCCATATGCATGACTCCTTTACTTTGAAGTTACAGTATCTATAAAAAAAATATCCTTGATAAGTTATCACCCTAGAAAAACCACAGTGGTACTGTAAAAGTAAATGTTTCCATGATAATAATGATGTTGTGGGGAGTGCTGCAACCCTGGAGGGACAGTAGATCCCAAGGCTAAATAGGGAACTTGGGCAGACTGGATAGATCGTTGGCCATTTTCTGCCATCATTGTCTATGTTTCTGTGTTTTTATGATGATTATGGGTATAGTAATGTGTGTTCTTGCTTTTCACAAGGGTCTGTTACCGGTTTGGGCAGACAACACTGCTCAGTTTCATTTCACAGTCATCTTGCCCATCCAGCACTAGAGACCCTTATAAAACAGTAGTAAACACACAGCACTATACACATAATGATATATACCACTGAGAGCAAAGTTTAACAGACGGATGAATGTGTTCACTGACAGAAAGAAGTCAAGAATGTCTTATCCAGCTCAAACTAATGTAATTTAAATAAAATCAGATTGAAAATCGGATCCCTGTAATGACAAAAGAGATAGGAACACACTGCAGTGAAACTTAGTTGACAAAAAAATAAGAAAAAAAAATATATTTCTGGCATAAAAGTTTGAAGGGTGGGTTATTTTTTGCAGCATGGAAATATAAGGGCCTAGACAGTCAAATACATCACATGCTTCAAAGATATCAACTTGTGCATGTACTGTCATGAACATATTTACTTTCAGCAGCAGCAGGCAGCATCTTAACAAAAGAATATTGTGTCTTCACCGTGCTTTGCAATGTGTTTTGCTCACTTAGCCAAGAAATATAGAAAAATGTTTCTGCTGCAGTTGAGTCAATGCTAAGAAGTGTAAAGTAATGCACCTGGGAAACAAAAACCAGGGAAGAGTACACAATGGGGTGAGATACTAACAACAACAAAAGAAAGGACCTGGGGTAGTCATATCGGATGACCTAAAGGTGGGCAAGCAATGTGAGAAGGAAGTAGGAGGGCTGGGGTATGCTGGGATGCATAGGGAGAGGCATTATCAGTAGAAAGCAGGAAGTTGTTATCCCTCTGTACAGACAGTTGGTGAGACCCCATCTGGAGTACTGCATGCAGTTCTGAAGACCCAGTCTCCGCAAAGACATATAGACAGGATGGAGGCAGTTCAGAGGATGGGCTGAACAGGGCTGCTTCAGCTCCCCCACGGTCGGCCGGCACCCAGCCAACAACCGACCAAGATCAGGATACCCGCCTGCAGCTCCTTGGAAGCTGCCTGCCCTTGAACAGGGCTGCTTCAGCTCCCCCATGGTCGACTGGCACCCAGCCAGCCACCGACCAAGACCAGGACACCCGCCTGCAGCTCCTTGGAAGGTACAGGCAGCGCAGCCAATCAGAACATGGGTGCTTCCAGCAAATGCACTCTGATTGGCCAGGACTTTTCCCCTGCTATAGACACCTGGCACTTTGTTAGATTTTCGATAGAACTAAGCACATTTCAACTGTGTAATAGACGTTTTTCAACTGTATTAGCTGGATTGTAATTTCTACTACTGTTTTAAAGTGCTTTCACTTCTTCTGTCTGACTGCTTTTCCTGCAGCACCCCACACACCATCCAAGCACTCTGCCTTGGTGCCAATAGGTCTAACTACCTTTGGTCTTACTAAACTGCTCTGATCTAACCCACCTCTAGAGTAGTAATAGAAGTTTCTTTTTTGGCTAGTTTTCCATTAGCAGGTTATACAGACCTGCCACTACAGGGATTCTTGGTCTCCTACATAAATCACTGTACTCATTCGTCAGGCAATATGGCCTGCATTATCATTCTACTTTTTCCGGTGCTGCTAAACGGGTGTTTGTAGTTGAGGTTCCCCAAGCTTTACTCAACAGGCTGACAATTTCCTTAAAACTGCCAGTGCGACAGCTCTGGCAGCTGAAAAACAGAAGCCCTCAGTGTCTGCCATTCACCCTTCAGACTCAAGTCAGATAGGACGCTGAGCACCCTATTTATACCTCACGCTATGCTGTCATACCGATAGATACCGATAGAATCCTCTGCAGAGAGCCAGCATGCCTGGGCACCCTTGATTGGTGCGGCACTGCCCTAGGGGGATTGTGATTTGTACGCCCACTTGCCTGCTTTGCTCTGATTGGGGCACCCTCTCTATAGCCTGTTACAGTGTTCCCTTCTTAATTCTGACTTCTCAGCTCTCGCACTGACCTGAAATTTTCTCCTACCCCCACCACCCCCCTCTCCCAGGCCTCCTTTAAATACACTCATGATCCATCTCCTATATCATATTACTGCTTCATTGGCCTAGTTTCAACTGTTACCAACCTGTGATTGGTATCTGAGTGTGGCCAATAAGACTGCCCTGTGTGAATATCTCTTGAGCCCCGCCACTAACTAAGCTGCTCCTGCTCTCCTTGTTCCCCTTTCTGCTGTATTTTCTCATCTAGGTTTTAAGTGAGTACCTAGGTGGGCAAATTACTTGCCTAGAAAATATTGCACTAATACAAATCACGAGACCACTCAATCTGGGACCATGGCTCTCTTTATTGTGTTTTTATTGCTCCTAAGGTGCAGAGTTCTCAGCAATACAGTGCAATTCGAAGTACCTCAATGCAATTCAGTTCTCCAATGTACCTTATCAACACCTAATGTTATAACGGTCTACCGTGCAGACACTATGTCATTCTCCTCTCCCCTTTTAGCCTATTCCTCCCGGCTAGCCTACACCCCTTTGCTACTGTCCTCAGCTATGTCTATTCAAGCACTTACATTGATCACGATCAACTGTCATTACAGTGGCGCCACCTCTTGCGCAGCATGATATGGGTTGACGCAAAGAAATAAAAAAGCAGTCTCCATTCTTATAAGCTCCTTAAAGAAAGTTATACTTCTGTTTTCTCTGCTCAGGAAATGTGGAGCTCAACCCTGCCCCCACAACTACCCTCGCCTATCGATTTTGTTGAGGTCACAGGTCTCAAAATGATGATGGTCAACATTTTAAGCCTGCCTAAAAAACTTGTACAGCTACAAGCCTGGGCTGCACACGTTAACCCTGACCTTATCGTAATTACTGAGTCGTGGTTAAAAAAGATGAACTCTGATCAACAAATATCACTGCAGGGCTACAATTTATTTAGAGCAGATACAGAGTCTCGAGGCAGGGGTGTGGTTATCTACACCAAATCTAAGTACTTGGTCACCAATATTAGTTGCAAATCTCTAGCCAAGGAATTTGAGTTAGTTTCGCTGAGCCTTCATCTGCCCTCCTCGGAATGTATCACTATCCCAGGTGGCTATAGACCCCCGTCTGGTGGTGATGAAGTCCTTAATCTTTTGAAATCCATGTTCATAGATGCAAAAACTGAAACAATATTTCTAGGAGATCTAAATATGGACTGGCTGTCACCTAAATCACATGGCCTCAAATCCCTTTGTGACAAGCTAGGTCTTGGACAATTAGTCAGTGAACCCACTAGGAACAACACTCTAAATACTGCCAACAGTTCCATTCTAGATGTGGTACTAACCACCCATCCACACAAAATATCTAATTCGCAATGTTTCACAACAACATGAGCGATCATGGAATTGTTGCTTGCATAAGATCTCAAATTAAGGCCCGCCGCAGCCCATCTTTATAACAAAAAGATCCTTTCACAAATTCAGTGCAGTAAACTTCCTATCTGACCTGAGCATAATCAGATGGCAAGATCTCACCTAGCCAAAGATGTCCACAAGGCAGCTTACATCCTTAATGACAAACTCACTACAATAATAAATAAGCATGCCCTTTCATCAAAGTAAGGGTACAGAACAATTCAACCCTGGTTCACCTCGGATCTCAAGGCAGCCCTTATAGCTTGAGATAAGCTCTGACTAAAGCTAGACATTCCAAAGAATCTTCAGATTAGCAGGCCTTTAGAACAGCCAGGAATAACTGTGAGAAAAACTTCGCCTGCTAAAGCTAGCTATTATATTTCTACTCTCAAACAAGCTAAAGGTAACCCCTCATAAAATATGGAAGACTATCAAAGCTATAGAAGGACGGCCCATGGCCCCCTCTGTCCCAATAAAGATAGTTGCAAGTGGCAAGATTGTGGAAAACAAGTCCCTAATCCTGAAGGAACTTAACTCCCACTTTGCCACAGCTGGATTAGCTTTTGACTCATCACCTTATGCTGGTGCTGCGGTGAGTCAGCATACCCCTCCCCCTACATCTAGTCCTGCACCCAGCCCCTTCCAATTGCATGAGATAACTTACAAAGAAGTAGAAGATTCTCTTCTTAACTTAGACACCAATAAAAGCGCAGGGGACGATGGCTTGGAACCCTTTTTCCTAAGGTCAGGCTACGCCCATCTCACTGCCCCAATTCTCCACATCTTCAATCTTTCCATTACATCTACTACTGTGCCGTCCTGCTGGAAATCAGCACATATCCTCCTCTATTTAAATCTGGTGACCCATGCGATGTAAACAACCATAGGCCTATCTCCATATTGCCTATCCTTTCTAAAGTTCTCGAAAAACTGATCCATATTCAGTTAAAATCTCACTGAAACCTTCTCTATTATTAACCCAGCTCAATCCGGGCCTGGCTAGTCATAGCACAATCACTGCACTAGCAAAAGTAATCAATGATTGGATCTCTGCTATAGATGCTAAGAAGGTAACTGGCGCAGTCTTTTTGGACCTCAGCAAAGCTTTTGATACTGTTGATCACAAACTATTAGTCAATTGGCTTGCAAAGTTGGGTGCCACATACCATACCACCCAGTGGTTCTCTAGCTACCTAACTGGAAGATCCCAAAAAGTAAAGGCGGAAGGCTTTTTTTCTGCTGTCTTTCCAGTTGCAAGAGGAGTCCCCCAAGGATCCATCTTAGGCCCTATCTTGTTTTCTTTGTACATTAATGACTTAGATGCTAACATATCTATGTCCAATCTGCACTTTTTTGTGGATGATACTGTGTTGTATACTTCTGGCTCATCGTTATCTGAAGTCAAGGGAGTGCTTCAAGCGGACTTCGCACAACTTGAGTATAATCTAATAAAGGCAAAGCTTCTGCTCAATGCTAAGAAGACTAAAGCGATGATATTCTCCCACAGTGCTGTCACAGGCCCCCCAATACCCTTGCCCAAGACTTCATTGTCACCACGCTAAATGAGCCTCTGGACGTTGTAACCAAATTTAAATATCTGGGTATCTGGATCGACAATAAATTATCTTTCAATGACCACGTCGAAGATGTCTCTAGAAGGTTCAAAACAAGGTTAGGTTTCTTCTACAGAAATAGGCCCCTCTTCCCCCTTGAAACTCGAAACAAGCTTGTACAGGCCACTTTTCTCCCCCTACTCGACTATGGCGATGTAATCTATTCCTACACCACTCTTGCAAATCTAAGTAAACTGGACATCCTTTATCACCGTGCGTTACAGTTCATTACCAACTCCCCTTACTGTTCGCATCACTGTGACTTATATGCAGCTGTTGGTTGGACATCCCTTACTACTAGACGCCTGCTCCATGCTGGGCTATGAACTCTTAAACTGCTCCTGCAGAAATTGCCAAGCTATCTCTCTTCCCTTATTAGTATCTCACATAGTGCATACTCGTTAAGAAAATCTGACTTTATTATGCTTGACATACCAAGGACGCGGACCTCCTTTGGTAAACGTAGCATTGCATATGCCCTTCCTCCATTTGGAACCAATTACAAACCGCATTGAAAACTAACTAGCATGGTTTCAATAAACTTCTACAAATCGCTAAGTTCAGCCAAAATAAAAGACACCTGTAACTGTCATTAAGTCTCTTCCTTCCCCATGTGTGCCATATTTATCCACTGGTAAGGTATAATTGCTTTGTCATATTAACTGCTTTCTCTTCCCCTTCTATTCCTGGCTTTATCTATGTTTACGCTCCACTGTTACTCGATCAAATCACTCCTCCCCCCCCATATCAGTTGTAGTCTGTTGCTTGTTCTAGCTGCCAAAATATATGTATTGCACACACCAGTCATCATGTTTCATTTATCAGTATGCAACCTGTAAGTCGCTTTCCTGTGTCATATTAATGTTTACCACCTGCGGTCACCCTATGTGGTACCCTTGTATGTATATCCAGCCTGTATCATGCAACGTGCATTTCATATATATACTGTTATTACCTATCTATGTTTGTACTTTAAGTGTTTATGTCACAGGACCTCCTTGTGAATGAGCTTGCTTAATGGAGTTTTCCTGCAATAAACTTGAAACTTGAACTTGAACTTGAAAAACTAAAATGGTGCAGGATCTGCACCAGAAGACATATGAAGAGAGACTTAAGAAGCTTAATATGTATAGCCTCAAGAAAAGGAGGAGAGGGGAACATGATAGAAACTTTCAAGTACCTCAAGGGAATCAACAAAGTCCAAGAGGTAGCATCTTTCAGAAAAGAAGTGGCAAGAACAAGGGGCACAATTTGAAGATGGGGTAGCTCAGAGTGTGTAAGGAAATATTATTTCTTGGAGATGGTTGTGGATGCATAGAACAGCCTTTCTGAGGAGGTTGTAGAGTCAAAAACAGTAGTAGAATTCAAGAATGCATGGGACAGTCATAAGGCAATTTTTGGGTGGGGTAGGAAGAAGTAGGCTGTTAATTAACTAGGATGTGCAGCTTATCCATTAGGTAGGAAATGGGCAGACTGGGTGGGCAAGCGGTCTTTATCTGCCATCAAATTCTATGTTTCTATGTTAGTTTGCAGAGTTTCCTTGCTATGAAAACAGAGTGTGATGTCTCAGATACACTAACTGTGAGGTCATTTGGGGGACAGACAGTCACTTGTTTTTGAAACAGACTGTGAAACGTGTACTTGTTAAAGAGAAATATAAATATAAATACTAATAATCAAAAGAAGCCAAAAGCTAGACATAATTAAAGGTAGTGCAATAACTGCATAGTGATTTTAAACATTTTTATTCTAGTAAATACCTGAACGTAAAGGTTAAGCAAACACAACAGCCATGTTTTCTAAAGAACTCCTTACCTTTGAACGAGGATTAGGGAACATTCAGATTTGGGAGCATAGGCCTGCTTTTGGAATTACATCTAAACGTACAGTTTCACAATGATGAGCCTCTTTATTTTACATTATAAATGTAAATAAAGGCTAAGACAGAAATACCTTCTTGTAACATATATAAGTTGATTTTTCGCAAATGCAGTACATATATACAAAGTTTTTAATCCTTTGACTGCATAAAATGACAGCGCTAATTAAACCAATTACATTTAGGATCATCTCTGATTGTTGTGTTTTAATGGTGTATATTTATGACCCACATATACACATAACTGAAGTTCCATGTTACTTTCATAATGGCTTTTGATGTCTGCTGAGCTTTATGCTTAAACCTTCAGTTAACAGATAAGTGCTTTCTTTGTTGGGATGAGTGGGGATGTTATACTCTGGTGTGCTGACAGAATCTCACAGTTACAAATTTGTAGAATGTTGCAATCAGTTGCTGGAGGTTTGGAAAGTCATTTTACTGGCAAAGGAAGAAGCATAAAGAAAGGTATCTGCATTTGCTTCATTTAGTGTCGTATTGCTGCCTAAATGGTTCCATCCCTTAACTAAAGGAAATTTGCAATTTTTTAGAGATCGTCCTGGAGAAAGCTTCATGTTCGTGGCCCATATATAATCCAGCAAATACAAAGCGAATGCATGTAGCATGTTTCTCAAACTAATCGGGACTTATGAACAGATGTGCTATACAGTCAGACTGTTGCGGCTGACTAAAAAAGGCCATTTCTATTACTCTCTTATATTTGTGTTGTCTTTGTATTTGCAAATAATACCAGTCACTTTTCCTTCTGAGGCGTTGTAATAGGACTTTGAAGTAGAAAAACAATGTTGCATGATAGGTTCAGATTGAATCTTAAAGTGAATTAACTTCAAACAAAAACAGTCTCTGTATACTTTGTGCTTTGTTTGGAATCAGGTGACATGCTGGAGTTCCCTTGTCTCTCTCCTCTCTGTGATAGCAAGACATCATGCATAACTCTGCTATGCAGCTTAAAATGCACATGACATGAAAAATAAAATAGCTCCTGAAAAGCAGATAGATCAAAACGCTCGCGTGTTTCAAATAGAAATCTGTATTTAAACTATCATTAAACTAACTGTTTGGTGGACAGTTTCAATGGTCCCAGTACCTGTGATGTGGAGCTTTAGTAATGCAGTTTTGGGTCTTGGTTCAGGCTACCTCTGCAAAGTATTCCAGTAGTTCACTGTAATGCCTTATCTTGGGGGTGGGTATCGCACCTGTATGGATCAAGCTAGTGGCCTCAATAGCAGTCCCCATCAGCCTCCTCTATTTTATCACTACATCAACAGGAAAATGCTTACAATGACTCAACAAAATACACTTGAAGTAAAGTGCAAAACTTATGTCACTATACCAAGCATAACTGTATAAAGTTTCAAAGTTTAGTTCCAAGTGTTTTGGAGACAGCAGAGTGCTTCAAGTAGCGAAGTAATTGTGCTTAAACTCCAAAATGTAGTAATTCGTTCCAGATCCGGTGATGTGCTGGAGCTCCCTTCTCTTTTTGGGTGATGGCAAGATATCATGCATAGCTCTGCTATGCAGCCATAAAAAGGGGTGAAATGGAATTCTCATTGATTTTGTGGGGGATTAAACAACTCATCATGCCAGTGGTCTTTCTTCTTTCCTAAAGTCCTATGTTCATATGTAAAGAGAGGAATACTAAAACAGGATGTAATCAATGGAAAAGGATGGCACAAATTATGCAATAATATGAACGTGTCTACTGTGACCAGTGTAAACATCATAGATACTGTGGCATGGAGTCTTGTCACAGAGAATGGGTTAATCCTTGAAGTGCAAAATTAAACAACAGAGACTGTATATGAATGAATAGCAACTGGAACCTTTCTTGTTGTTCTTATTTTAGGGGTGCTCTGATTCCAAGTCTCAGAATCCAATTTTGTCAGATTCTGACCCAATTTTCAGAATTGTAGTCTGGAAATCCTAAGTCCAAAATCAAAGGCACAAACTTGTTCTTACGCAGGAATTTAGGAATTAGCATTCCAAATCCATGTCCTAGCGAGTGAGTGGAACAGCAAAGGAGTGGAACTGGTGACTGGCATTAGGCGTCAGCAGGCATCAGCAGATAGGAGCAAGGAAACAGGGAACTCTGTCGGTCAACTAAAGTAAGGCACCAGTTCACTACTGTGTAACAGTCACTGCTGGGAATGGCATCAGGTAAAAGGTAGGCCAAAACTGGGGCTAGAAGCAACACCAATTGAGGGCAGGAGTATAAAGAGATTTAAATTATAAAGAGATTTAAATAAGGCACATGGGAACACATACACAAACAAACAAAAGGGGAAAACTAGAAACACCCTATGAGGGGTAAGGGTACAGAAATATTTCCAAGTAACAGGGAGAACAGAAGTTGGGAATGTTGAGATTGGTATAATAGAATGGCTGTGGGGTGGTAGATTTCAGAAAGATCTACTGGAGACTGTGATTATGCCCCATCTGCACACACTTCTCTAGGATGAGGAAGGAGGTCATTAAACTCCAGGCCAAGTTGGCTGTGATTCAGATGACCTCTTCCCCTACCCCGGGGCCCAATGTCTGCCACTGTTGCCTCATAGGACGGCAAGGAGGAGGAACAGCTGGACTGTGGTGGTCTTGGGAAGGGTGGGGGTTGGTGTGTCAAAGGCATATTCCTCAACCAGAACCTCTAAGCAATTCCTACACTGCTCTAGTGAGGTGGGACTGCTAGGAAGAGGCACCTGTGATAGAGGCCAGAAAGGATGTGGGGGTCCTCTGTAGCAGAGACCCCAAAGAGGGTGGAAGAGGACCCCAGTGCAGGAGGAAGCAACTTCAGGTGGGGGACTTGCTTGTGAGTGGATAGATTTGGGAAGAGGAAGGGGAGAGGGAAGTTAGGTGCCTATGTGACACCACAAACCAGATGGATTGGAAGCAGATCCTAAGGATCGCTACGGCAGCAGGATGGGAGGGAGAGTTGGATGTCATTGTCCACCTGGGGATTAATGACCTGGATAGGAACAGGGCAGGGATAGTGAAGAGGGAGTTGAGGGAGCTGGAGTGGTGCCTTAGAAAGATGACTCACTCTGTGGATTGCACTGAGGTGCTGCCTGTCTATGAGGAGGGAGGAGAGGGATCTTCATGCAAGGTGCGTCAACACATGGCTGAAGCAATGGTGCAGAGAGGAGTGATTCAGCTACATTGGGGACTGAGGACCCACCTGGGAGGAAAAGGGCCTATACAGGAGTGATGGCCTACATCCATCTGGGAGCAGAACCACAGTCCTTGGTGGATGGTTCAAATAGTAATTTGATTGACATTTAAACTATCTGAGGGGGTGGTGGAGGATGGGAGGGAGAGTTGGATGTCATTGTCCACCTGGGAATTAATGACCTGGATAGGAACAGGGCTGGGATAGTGCAGGGGGAGTTGAGAGAGCGGGGGTGGTGCCTTAGACAGATGGCTCACTCTGTGGCTTGCACTAAGGTGCTGCCTGTCTATGGGGGGGGGAGAGGGATCTTCATGCAAGGTGCTTCAATGCATGGCTGAAGGAATAGTGCAGAGAGGAATGATTCAGCTACACTCGGGACTGAGCACCCACCTGGGAGGATAAGGACCTATACAGGAGTTATGGCCTACGTCCTTCTCGGAGCAGAACCACAGTCCATGGTGGATGGTTCAAATGGTAATTTGATTAACATTTAAATTATCTGAGGGGGTGGTGGAAGAGATTGGGGATGCAAAAACTGCCTCACCCCACAGGCTGAAATAGAGAGTTGAGAGAAACTGAGAGGAGTGGAATCCCCTGGAATGCAGATTAATACAGGAAGCAGGGTAGAAGAAATGAAGAGGGATGGGAGCAGGTGCATTGAAAAGAGAAGGAGAAGGAGGGAAAGCAAAATGAAAAAAAAGGGTGAGGGTAACAAACAGCGTGGTAACAAAACCTGGAAAGCCATGTGTGCAAATGCTAGAAGTCTAGAAAATAGGATTTCAGACCTAGAGGCCACAATGACAGAAGCCAGCCTAGATACTGTGGCCATTATCGAGTCATGGTGCACCGAAAAACATGACTGGGACATGGCCATATCAGGCTATATTCTGTTTAGGAAGAACAGGGTGGGAAGGAAAGGGGAGGTGGTACTTTATGTGAGGGAGGGAATTAACATGACTGAGATACAGGGAATACAGGGGGCAGAGGTATGGTGAGTCACCCTCAGGATAGGGAATGGAGCCTCTGTTTGCACTGGTTTGATCTGCAGACTTCCAGCACAGAAGGAGGAGTTAGATAAGGTACTATTGGAAACCATTAGCAAGTTGTCAGAAAAGGGGGAGGTGCTGTTGGTGGGGAACTTTAATCTGCTGGATGTACAGTAGATTGGAGACCCAGCTGTGGCTTCAGCTAGAAGCAGGAAAATCTTGATCCCCCCTCAGAAACCCACTTATAATGGTGCAATATTGGACCTGGTACTCTCCAACAGGGACAGTGTTGCAGACAGTAAGGTGAGAGGCAACCTGGGGACCAGCAATCACCATATAGTGTGGTTCAGGATAAGGACGGCTGCGAAACTGAACCACACAAAGGCGAGGGTTCTGAATTTCAAAGGGGCAGATTTTAAAAAGGTGAGTGAATACCTCAGGGGTGACCTGGAAAGGGGGATTGAATTGGGTGGGGTGAAGGAACAGTGGGGAAAACTAAAAAGGGCCATAATGAAGGCAACAAACCTCTGCATCAAGCAAGGGAGCAAAAGAAAGAGGAACAAGAGATGACTATGATTCTCAAAATAGGTGTCAGAAAAGGTAAAAGCTAAAAGGGTAGCATTCAGGTGGTATAAGGTTATGCAGAGGGAGTAGGATAGGGAGGTGTATCAAGGGAAACAGGGAAGCAGACCAGTAAGGAGCACAAAGGTGCAAACTGGAGAGAGAATAGCCAAGACAGTAACAAAAGGGGACAAAATATTTTTTTAGGTATGTAAGTGGAAAAGGAAGAGCAGGGGAAGGATTCTAAGGTTAGGAGGGAAAGGGTGGGACTCTCTAGGGGAGGAACAGGAAAAGACAAACATCCTGAACAAATGCTTATGTTCAGTGTTCACTGAGGAAAGAGATGGAGAGAGGCCACACAAATGTAACAGGAGCACGACAGAGAGGGAAGGAGAGACACTAGTCCATTTTTGGAGGAGAGAGTGCTGAAGGAACTCAAAATCTGAAGTGGACAAAGCAATAGGGTCAGACAGGGTCCACCCAAGAGTGTTGAGGGAGCTCAGTAAGGTACTGGCTGCACCTCTCATGGCCCTATTTAACAGATCATTGGAAACAAGAGTGGTCCTGGAGGACTGGAGGAGGGCAGATGTAGACCCACTTCATAAAAGTGGTAGCAAGGAAGACACTGGTAATTACAGGCCAGTCAACCTGACATTGGTGGTGAGCAAGTTAATTGAATCACTACTAAAAAAAGGATTATGAAAGATTTTGAATCCAATGGGTTACAAGACCTGAAGCAGCATAGATTCATGGGGGGGTCATGTCATGTCAGGATCTGCAGTGATACTATAGGCAGGGAAAACTTAGCAGACTAGGTGGGAGAAGACATCCTTATCTGACAGCAAATTCTATGTTTTTATGTTTCTGTCCAACTCTATTTCTGAGGTCCTTTTCAGAATCAGAATACCGACTGGATTTGAAATCAGAAATTCCTAAATTCCTAAAAAAAATCCTATTGGACCAGAATGGGCCAGTTCTGAGTATCCCTATTATTAATATGCAGAGTAGGGGGGAATATGTGGGAGTACTTGCTGGGGTGACTCTAATGTGATTAATGAAAACTCTTTTTCTTCATCTTATGTTACAGGAATGTTGGCATTAAAATGGAGGTGCTGTCCTTCCGTCTCTGGTTACACTTAACTGTGCTATTAGCTTGTGGGAATATTGGAGCTGGCGTGCCCCAAGGAGGCTGCACATCAGTAAGTACTAGATCTCATAGTAAAGAAAATAAACTTGTGGAAATTGGCACGAAGGTCAACCCCCTGCCACCTTCCCCAAATCAGTTGTCCTTCAGAATTACCCTGATGAGTTTGCGCACCTTTTCCTTTTTATTGTTCTTGATGTGATCCTAATGTCAGCACTTGTTCCCACTCCCAAAACGTCTATTTGTAAGTCTCCAGTCTTGTCAACCTAAACCAAAATAGTTTTGATATAAGTTTATGGATCTGGTTGGAGGGATTCTGATGGATAAAAGAGTGTCGCCTTGCACATTCTTAGGATGAGAGAACTGAGAACCAAACATGAGCAGGTCTGGAATCCTAAGGATGAAAGAGTTGATGCACATATCTATAGGAGGCCTTTCAACCAGACCCATAATGCTAGTATAGATTGTGCAATTTGTGTTTCTTTTTTTTAATTATCTTTTTTCTTGAAAATGTCGATGGTGCGAGTGAGAAGCTTGTTAATGTGACACAGCACATGAGACACTCTTATCTAATGCACAACTGATGGAAGTGCTGTGATTGGCTGGAAGCATCACATAACACTCCCATGATTTATAATTAAAAATGGAGATGGCTCAGCTGGGGGGCAGCAGCGCATCTTGTTGCCACCCTGGAGATCGGGCAGGGAGCTCATGTTTGTTAAAAACAAAGGCACTGCGATCTCATAGTAAGAGCACTGAACTGTGAAACTGGAAAGCATGAGTTCTACAGCTGTGCAGAACTTTCCCATTCTGCTTCACTGGAATACTAGAGAACTGCAGAAAGTTTGCTAGATTTCACAGAATTCTGTCAGAAGCTGAATTCTGAATTTTTTTTTTTCACTTTATCTTTTTATTGAAATTCTAGTATATAAGAAAGCACATATCTAATACAATAGAAGACTATCCTCCATGTAAGGTAAAAATATCACTTAACAAAAGACAGTATTTAGGGTAAACATATTGGAGAAGCCTTATATACATGTATTGATAATAAAACACAAACCTAGACAGGATGTAGGTGGAAGCAGAAGGCTTACAATCAATGGGGTATTATAGGATCAGAAATAGCAACCATGTACGAAATACATGCTAGGTCAGGCTATGGCAAGACATTCAGTAAATTGCAAAAAGTGACAAATGTGGTAATATGAACAATGTTCAGTAATGGAGAGGTGAAGATAAGCGAAAAGTGTGCAAGGAAAGAAAGAAGAGAGAAAAAAGTGAGGAAGAAGGGAAGGAGAGAGGGAGAAAACAGGGAAGAAGGGAAAAAAGAGGAGAAATCTGTGCACAAAAGTTTTGAGAAAACCTAGTCTGAGAGCAAAATAAGAAAGAGGGCTTAATATCCCTAAGAATTAGGGTCTAGAAGAACTAGGTTCAATGTACTTGAAATAATCCTGCCAACATCTGTCATATACAGTGAGTCGGTTATGAGTAACGTGATAATTGATCTAGGGAGGCATACTGAGAGAGGCTTTGAAGAACATCTGAAAGAGAAGGCACCAGAGTTGATTTCCATTTCATAGGAATCAGACGTTTGACCAGAAGAGAAAGTATGTTTAGCCATCTAAAATGTGCATGTGAGAGGACAGAGCTATTGGGGATAAGGATGCCTAGAAGGAATAGCATGGGGTCAAAAGGTAGTTTTTGTCCTGTTACTCTGGAGGCAAGTAAACAGACTTTATGCCAGAGCTTATTAATGGGACAGCAAGACCACAAGCTATGAAGTAGATCCCCGTTGGCCAAATTGCAGCACCAACAATTGTTATTATTTAATAGGCCCATTTGTTGAAGCACACAGGGGGTTCTATACCAAAGATGTAGGATTTTTGTTTGTATTAAAGAACTACAGGCATCTTTAAAGGTATTATCTGCAATACGTCAACAATTACTCCATTGTATGTCTGAAATATTGTAGTTAAGAAGAGTACTACATTTATTTTTGGCCTGCATAGACTAATCAGGTAGATTATCAATAATGTCTTTGTAAATGGAGCTATTTAATTTTACTGATAAATTAGTCCAGTGCAAGATGTATGGGTTTAGAAGAGTATGCCTATACACTAAACTATAGAGAAAGAGTTATAAGCTGCCCAAATTTGTAAAAACTTAAAGAAGTCCTGTTTAGGAAGTTTCCATGTGACCTGTAAGTCTGAGAATGATCTAAGAGTGAGTGAATTCTGGTCCAAGATATCTCCGAGAAAGAAAATGCCTTTGTTCCTCCATGTACGACAGAAAATTGGGTGATCTTCTAGAGTGAGCAGTGGATTTCCCCATAAGGGGGCATAAAACCAGGGTGTTGGATTGGATTTCAGGAATTTGTCGGTTATTTTCCAATAAAGAACAGAGGATGATATAGTCGGGTGAGATTTTAGTTTAGAGGAAATGAGATTAAAAATGAAGGAAGTGGGAACTCTTCCCGAGCACAATGCGGATTCCATTGCAACCCATTGTGGTGAGTGAGGGGAGGGTTTCTGAAACTATTTAATGGTTTGGGCCATTCGGAAAGCCCAGAGGTAGCCTTTGAACCAGGGGAGTCTGAATTCCCCTTTTTTCCAATGTGATCAAAGTTTGCTGCAGTTAAATCTCGGAGGTTTCCCATCCCAGATAAAGTTACCTATTAATTTATCAATTTTAGCAAAAAAGGAGGATGGTAAGATTAAAGAAATATTGGCAAAGAGGTAAAGAATCTTGGGAGAAATGGACATCTTAATGGCTGCAATTTTCCCCATGAAAGAGAGATTAAGAAACTTCCATCTGTCCAGAATTGTTTTGATGTTATCAAATAAGGGGTTAAAGTTAATGTCCCAAATCTTCCCTAAGTTACTAGTAATTTTGATTCCTAGATATGTTATACCCTGTGCTGACCAGCGGAATTCAAGAGGTATGTTCATAAAGGCTTTACAGTGGTCGTTAAGAATTCTGAAATTTTAAAAGCGGAATATTAACCATTGAATCATATTCTAGAGTTTATGTAAACTGTGGATTTATTTTCCTCCAACCACAGAATAATATTCCATGGATTACTAAACAGTGGAACATCACTCCATGGTTTACATAGAAATGTTTTTCGTAATTCTGCAGAATTAAAAAAGAAATTCCAAAAAGTTTTGGAAGCAGAATTGCCATTCCACATGAATTCTGCCAGCGGAATTCTGGTTCTGCACAGCTGTAACAGGTTTCCACTACAACCATAGGCCCACTGTGTGGCCTTGAGTAAGTCATTTAACCTCTCTTCACATCTGTCACTCCAGCTGTGTCACTGAGTAGGAACAGGACCAAACCTTACTGAAAATGAGATGTTTGCTATCGCAGCTTATCTCATCAAATGAAATTGAGACACCACATAAAAAAAAGAGCTCAAAAGTAATCCGTGAGGTTTATTTAAATGCAATCAAACTGCTTTACTGCTCTCCTTGAAGCAACCCAATGTTTCATTAACCAGGTTGTGGCTTTATCAAGGGAGGTGTTCCTTCAAAAAATAAAAAAAACATATTCAGTCATTGTATAAATGCCACAGGAACAGTGTTATACTAAAAAAGTTAATATGGACTTGTAACTCAACATGACTAGTATAAATCTCAAACAGTTCATTAAAAAGGAAGCACTTCATTTGATTCCATTAAAGCAGTTTGAAATGATTTCAGGAGCACTGCCTATGCTCAGTCCAGAGACCAGGTAACCCATGAATACTGTCTCATCTAGACAGAGCAAGCTGAGAATGTTCCTCAGGGGCTCCCACTTATGACTGCACCATGTCAGGGCAGCAGTCAGGATGTGGGACATGTCCTTACTCAGTTCACTGATGGCACCATACTAGCTTGAGATCACTGGTAAACACTGTTGATAAGAGGCCCACTTGCTGTGAACTTGAAATGATCCAGGAATGATCCACAGTCAATGTGTAAGGAAACCGCCAAGCAATAGGGAAAAAGAAAAAAAAAATATCAGTTACTCCTTTTTCTGATGTTTGACAGTCTCACTAGAATCTGACCTTAGGTCTGTCATGGGTAATTTCTAGAAGTGCCTAGTACTCCACTGCCTTTGCAACCTACCCTACTGTGTGGATTTTGCAAGTTGCATTTCACTTGACCTATTCTTGGTGAATAAATGGAAAGAGTTTTCTTTTCCTCCTAGCTGGGCTGTTCTGTACACCATGTGGGTTATATGGTTTGGGCTAAAGAAGTTTTACATAATCTGTGGCAAACCACTATATTTCCAGTGTGTATGGCCACAGTGGAACTAATGGTATATGTGGATGATGTGTGGCAAAATTACCTCTTCTCTGTTTCTGAAACATATGGTTAGGCTTGTACGGTCTATAGATATCCACTCCACATGTCCACTGACAGTAATGAAGAATGTTCACCCATGAGATTAGTCTCTAGGTGATTCATAAAATGAGCCAAGGACGTCTCATAACCTCATTGGCTGAAACATGCCACATGACCATTGATTGTCCTCTTACAATCACATACCTTCTCCAAACAGAATATATATTTTTTCACAAATGAAAACTTCTTTTACATGTGGGGTAACATGCTCCAGGTGTGTGCTTTCATAAGAGAATAAAGTCTTTATCAAGTGGTTGTGACACAAGGCACGTCTGCCACCTGAGGTGACATTATATAGAGAATAATGTGTGGACAACAGTGTGTAACACATTTTTTTAAACACTGTGACTACTTTCAATGTATTAGGGTGTGTGTGTGTTTCTTTCATTTTTATTATCATCTATTCCTCTATGAAGTATTTCAGCTGAGGTGGGAGGACTGGTGGAAACTGACAATTACAGTCCTCTGGGGTCCAAGCTGCAGGGACTTAGCTGTAAATGACGTTTTGTGTAACATGACCCAGATACTCACAGAATAAACAAGTGGGTAGCAGAAGTATTTTGATGTAAAGGCTTTTGTTTTGGGATGACAGAGTCCCTTTCATCGAAAAAGGCATGTTTTTAATGCAAACAGTGTCCAGTGTAGGCCAGATGTTTCCAGCTGGGCTGTTGACAGTATTAACAAAAGGACCAAGCTATAAATAAGAAATCCAGTTTGGGTCAGTCTGGGGAAAAAAGATGGTCTCCAGAGATCAAAAGCATAGACAAGATGTGACATCAGAGAGGTTGGTTCAGTAATGCAGGGATAGTGGGCTAGCCAGCCAAAGGTAGTTTTGTTGCAGATTTACAATGAGAATTCAGTTATGTCCAGGCTTTTGAACTTGCAACTCACGTGTTCGAGTCTGCCTTGACTCACCAGTTCCCAGCTGAGGTAAGCTTCTTCTACTCTGCTTCAGAATTTAATTAGCCCAGAGTTAGGTTTTCCTGTGAGACCTTTATCTTTATAAATGTGTTTATTTTCATTTCTGTAGAAAAACTGTACTCCCCATAGTATTTAGTGTGTATTATCCTGCAGCATATGTAAATATCACAGTATAAATCTTATTTTTATATATGTCATGCTTTCTGAGACTGAATAATTTTAGGTACAGATTACCAGAGGTAAATAGGCAAGTTTGTGATCCGTTTCCAAAGAGACAGACTGAAAAGTTATCATATCTAAAGCAAACTGTTCTCAGATGTAACAAAAAGGTGGGCCATTTACCCTTCTGGGATAGAGCACTGTACTGTGTGAGCAGTGGCTCTAGTGGGATTCGAACCTAGAGATACCCCAAGCAAGAGTCATGTTGAGTGGTAGTGACATAACAAGGCAACCCTTTCAGTCATTTGAAGGGTGTGAAAACTAGTAAGAGTGCAGACTGAGTTCTGGGAGACAACCAGTCTGTGATACATGCCATATTGACCATGAAACCAAAGGTCGGGTGGTTTGTAATGATATCACAGACCGAGGGTGTATAAAAAGTTTTCACTATTGCCCATTCTTTGTTTTTTTATAATTTCTGGTAATGGAACCACAGTCAGCAGGTAGTAGCAGAGCTGATCAAAAATGAAAGTACATTTGGATGCAGCAGTTGTGTCTCACAGCCCTGGTGCTATGTGTGTGACATTGAGGTAATTCTCTGTTATACACTCTTAGTATAATGCAGTTTAGAAAATGAGCAAGTTAAATATTGTATTCTGATTGACTGTTGGCATTCCATTGGCAAATGTTTATGTGCCACTAGCCCCCGTAAAGAAAAATGTCCAACATATGATCTAGAATTTCGACAAATCACATACAGAATTCAAGAGCCACTTCACTTATTCTTGATTACTCCCCTTCCCCTACATCCCTCCTCCTCTCCCCTCCTCCTTTCACCCTTTTCTTTCATGTAAGCACTTGTTTAATTACTAACCCGGCACTTATTATTGATTCACTTTTTCTACATATTATGCACAACTCTGTTTTAACACTGTTTGTAATGCATGCCTTGCAGCTGTATGTTAATGTTGATCTTGCAAATTGAATGTAACTTGAACACGACTCTTACCTTCCCCCACCTTACCCCTCCCTCTTTCTCCTTTCCCCCTCTCACCATCCCCCTTTTCTTTTCTTTTACATAAGCACTTGTTTACTTATTAGCCCGTCACTTATTATTGACCACTCTTTCTACCTATTATGCACAACACTGTTGTACCACTGCTTGTAACACCTGCCTTAGAACTGTGTATTAATGTTGATCTTGTAACTTGAATGTTTAATGTTTCAGTCCTATTGTACCCCTTCCCCCCAGGTTGCACTGGGAGATGAGTGACTTGTCGCTCAGTGTGCCTTCCTGGTGAAACATTTCAAAAAATAAATAACTAAATAAACTTCCATCACTAACTTGACTACCATCTTTACTCTTACATAGAAACCTTCAACTAGGCCCTAAAATAGAGCCATATTAAATTAAAACAATAATTGAATGGTCTTTCTACTCATTATCCCTCTCTTATACACATAAATACATTTTACAAAAATCAACCACTATTCAGATTTCTTATTTTTGGTGTATTTTTTTTTGATGACCATGAAAATCCCCCTTATAGCTAACCAACTTGACAGAGCAATCTCTACTGCTAACCTTGCCCCTGATAAAAATGAGAATCTGGCTCCATGTGAGGCCTGAGTGTGACTGTGTGAGTGTATGTGAGTGGAATTTTGCAGAATTTTGAATTCATGCATTACATGTCACCATTCCTTGCTTTGGGGGAGGGAGGAGCATTCTATTAGAGGAATACGTAAGCAATAAGACACAATAGGGTGTGTGATTATAGGTCAATAATCATATGCCTCTCATGGGTGTTATCAGTCATGAGGCATGTATGTCAAGTGCTTTCAAACACCTGAGAGAGAAGTCTGATTATTGACCATAGTTACACACCTTGGAGTGCTGTATTGCACTTATAACATGTGTAGAAAAATTGTTAAATTGGTAAAATAAGGAAAATGTAAAAATACTGTTTGCAGAAACAGTTACATTTATTGTTGTAACTGTGTTTAGACATAAAGTAGTTGCTTTCTATAACTGTAAATCAGCTAACTCCTATTTCAGTAGTGTTACAGCAGTATAAAATTTCATATGCTGATTTACATTATACTCTTTCATGTCCCACTGAATGACTGTAACAGCGAAGGAGTGGAACAGGTATCTGGCATCTTAAGCATCGACAGGTGTCAGCAGAAGGGAGCAAGGGGCTCTGCTGGGCAACTATAGTAAGGTTCCTGTTCGCTCCTATGTAACACTCATTGCAGGGAAGAGTGGTGGGTAAAAAGTATGCCTAAACTGGGAATAGGTGCAACAGCCTATCTAGAGTAGGTGTATAAATGTTTTTTAGGAGGGTATAGGGAAACACAAATAACAACCTATCTAGAGTCAGGCAGCAAAGGGTTACATGAAGATGTAAGAGCTGCTGCCTTGGTAGGATAAGCAGAGAAAGGTGAGGGAGTAAAGGAAGAAGGAAAACATTTCATACAAGCAGATACTACTTGTTGAGAGAGGTGGGAGAGAAAACCCAATCTAGGGTAACAGTATAAAGCAAGAAAAATAGGGGAAAATTAGAAACACCCAATAAGGGGTAAGGGTACAAAAATATGTCCAAGTGACACAGGAAGAGTAGGAACTGAGAATACTGGGAGTGGTGCAGTACAGTGTTTGTGGGGAGGCAGTTTTCAGAAGACTATCTGGAGACTGCAGTGCTGCCCCATCTGCACGCACCTCTCTGGGCTGAAGGAAGAGGTCACTAGACTCCAGGTTGAGTTGACTAGGATTTGTGGTCTCTCTTCCCTCACCCAGGGGCCACCAAGTCTGCCACCATTACCTCAATGGATGTCAGGGAGGAGGAATGGTTAGACTACAGTGGGCACTGGAAAGGTGGGGGAAGTGGAACTGGGGCACATTTCTCAGTCAGTACCATTACATAATTCTTACGCATCTCTGATGGGGCAAGACTGCCAGAACAAAGCACCCATGGTAGTGGCCATGGATGATGTGGGAGTCTTTCATAGTGAAAACCCAAAGGAGGGTGGCCAAGGGTATGGCAGTTGGGTTTCAATGTGAAAAAGTGTAAAATCATGCACTTAGGGCACAGAAACCTGGGGCAGAGTACAAAATGGGTGGAGAGGTAGTGGTGACTACTAAACAAGAAAGAGACCTGGGGGTAATCGTATCTGATGACCTAAAAGTGGCCAAGCAGTGTGACAAGGTTGTTGGGAGGGCTAGTGAGATGCTGGGGTGCATAGGGAAGGGTATCAACAGCAGAAAGAGGGAGGTGGAGTTGCCTGTGTAAATGTAGAGCTCACTGGTGAGACCCCACCTAGAGTACTGTGTCCAGTTCTGGAGACAATATCTGCAGAAGGATATAGAGTGGAGGCTGTCTACAGGAGGGACACCTAAATGGTGAAGGGTCTGCATCAGAAGCCCTATCAAGAGAGACTAAAGGACCTCAAGACAGTGCTCCCTCACTATAACAAACTAGTTGGGAGCCATCGAGGGCATTTTGTTATGGTAACTAGTTTGTTATATTGAGGGATGCTATTATGTCTGTGTGGTCACATTGGTGTGAATTGCAGTATACATAGGGATTCGGTTTATGGGTTGGGGGGATATTTGGTGATGACTGAAATATGTGCGTTGCTAAAAAATAAACTTTATTTTGGTCATTTCAGTTATTGTGTTTGTGCTTATGTTACTGGTTTCTGGTTTAATTTGGTTTACACAGAAACATAGAAATTGATGGCAAATAAGGACCGCTTGACCCACCCAGTCTGCCCATTTCCCTACCTAATGGATAAGCTAGAGATCCTAGTTAACCTGCAGCCTACTTCTTTCTACCCCCACCCCAGCAATTTCAGCTTGCTCTGCTTGTGAGAAAGAGGCAGGGGTTCTAAAGAAATCTGTCATTTTTATTTGCCTTTGTGGTTTTGAAGCAGATATAACTTTATCAAATTACATCATCAGCTGTCTCAGCTGAATCGCATGAAGTGGACCGATATCTTGGCATTGTAGCCAGGAAAGGCCAAGCTCAAGCCCACGTATAATGACACTTGTTGCTGATACCAGCCCCTCTTCTTCATTGGCATCTGATTCCTCTGAGTCATTGGTGGTGTGTCATTCACACTTTGGACGGCATCAACGATTTCTGTGTTGGACAGCTTCTCGTGTGTCTGAACATTGTTGTACTGAGTTAGTCAATTCTCAGTGATGGTCTCAGCCTGTCAGGGATCTTGCACTTGATTCAGGCTTGTTGCCATTGCAGCTATCTCAGCAGTATTGTCTATTTCAGGGTCATCTTGATCAATATCAGGCGGTTTCTCTAAAGCCGGACTGAGTGTAGCCATCCAGTAGTGCACAATGGTGCTCTGTGTCACATTAGCCCATGCCTCTCCTATCAACTGTGCCACATCTTGGAGATTAAGTTTATTTAGGAATTCTGTCACAGAGGTTCCTGAGTCTGCTGCTACCAGATCTGCCAACAATCTTTTTTGCTACAGCTTTATAAAAGTTGTAAGATACCACCATCTAATGGCTGAATCCGTGATGTGGTATTTTCGGGCAAGAACAGTATGCATATCTTACCATCCCAGGATCTCAGCTCTACTTCAGGTGGGTGTGCTGGGAACTTATCCATTAGAAACAGAGCTTTGGGGGGGTAGCTTTTGCTACTTGAGTTGTGCACAGACAGCAAGAACAAATGACTGACAAAATCAGGGGCTGAAAATATAGGCGGTCATCCAAGCATTTCTGCTGCTGGAACACTCGACTGGTAAGGCATGCAAATTACAATGGTGGAAACATCATAGATTTTGATATTTCCCAAAACAGAGTGGTTTGACCTTGTGATCATCAGTGGCATTACAGTACGGCAGCAAGGTTATTCAGTCCTTGCTAACTTTGAACCAGTTGCCGGCGTTACTCTCAGACTGGCTTGCCAGTGTCACATCAGGAGGAACCACCAGAACAGACCCGTTTCATCAGGGTTGTAGATCTGTTCTGGCAGCTACCCCCCATCATGTATAACTTTTCTTAACCTGGACAGGAACTCAATGCCAGCCAAATCATCGCATGAGAGCTGTTCTCGTAACACATATCGTGCATATGCCATACTGCCTTTCAAAATGCCACAGCCACCCAGTTGAGGATTTAAATTTATAATGTTCCCCATGGATCTCCTTGGCAAACTGTCTGGCTTTCTCACATACTATTGGACTGGAGACAGGGGTTCTGATCAATCGCTGCTGTTCAAACTAGAGATGAGTAGCCAGAACCACCTCAGCCTCATCAGCACATAGGAGTTTCTTCCATTTCAAAGCACTCCCCCTTGAGCACTCCAAAACAAAAACTGACAGAGGGGTCCCTCCTGCTTCTTCCAGGTGCCAATGGTGGATTTTGAATACCCTCTTTCATGACAAACTTTAGTCAGGCTTTTACCACTTTTCAGCCTGTCGAAAACCACAACCTTTGTATCAACAGAATAACAGGACCACTCCATTGCTGACAGCTAGAGTTTGGTCACGGGCTTTTATGCTGTTGTCGATAATAGCTGATCAGATCAGTGTTTGTAAGGGAGCCATGGTTATCATTAGTAATAGCCAATTGTTTGCTATAACGAGCTTTGTTATAGTGAGGGAGCACTGCATGTACACCCTGGAGGAGAGGAGGGATAGGGGAATATGATAGAGACCTTTAAATACCTCACTGGAGTAAATACGATACAGGAGGGAAGTATTTTGTAGAAAAAAAGATGCTCAAGAACAAGTGGACATGCAATGAAGCTGGAGGGGTGGGTAGATTCAGGACAGATGTGAGAAAGTACTTCTTCACAGAAAGAGGGGTGGATGCCTGGAACAGTCTTCCTTCGGAGGTGGTGGGGCAAAAAACAGTGGTGGGGTTCAAGAATGTATGGGATAGGCATAAGAGACTCTTAGTGGAAAGGTGAGGGAGAAAAAGCCATAAATGAAGTAGGGTCTGTAGAGACTCTATAGGTAAGGATAAATGGGCAGCCTGGGTGGGCCAAGCAGTCCTATATCTGCCATTAAATTCTACGTTTCTACATATAAAGGAATTGTGGGTAGACTGTAAAGCTCACTTAAATTTTTCTCACTGAGAAGTGCAGTTTCCTATTTTCATAGTGGTTACAGCAGTATAGCATCCCATATGTTGATTTATATAGCAAGGCATTGTGGGTGTGGTATAAAGGAAGTGCAGTCTCCTATTTTGGTAGTGGTTAGAGCAGTATAATATCTTGGCTGTTGATTTCCAAAGGGAGGCATTGTGGGTACAGTGTATAGGTGATGATATTTTCTTACTGAGAGATGTAGCCTCCTATTTCTGCAGTGAGTATAGAACTATAGTAGCATGTATGCTGATTTACATAGTGAATATTGTGGATAGAATAAATAGCTGTTTTTATATCTCCCTAGCCAAGTGCAGTCTCCTATTTTGGTAGTGGTTATAGCAGTACAACATGTCATGTCCAAGTTACATAGTGAGGCATTTTTGGGTGTAGAGTACAGCACTGTAGTGATATTTTAATGGTTTTCTAAGGTATAAAGGCAGGCACCTTGAAAGAAGTGTGGGCATGTAATTATGGGCACATAATTACATGCCCATTTTGGTGGTTTAGCTAAACACAGCACTCAGTTTTTCTCATACATGTTATAATGCAGAATATTTGATTTTTATGTTCCATGATAAACAAACAAACAAACTTTCTGTTGCATATGTAGAAAGACAAAAGACTGGCAGACAGAAACCAACTGTGGAGGGAATATTTGACATTTTCTAAGCAGTATTTTATTGTATTTTTGAGTCATTTTATCGTTGACTTTTTTTTATATTTGCCCAACCTATTTTCTAAGCACAGTAAGACCCTTCAGGGTGTGGGATATTGGTGGGTATTGGCATGTTCAGGGGCAGTAAGATGCTCTGCCTGCAGTATGGGCCTCATCACACCCCTGAGCATGTGGTTATCCACCAGTACCCCATACACTATCAGATCTTATTACTTATGTATGAAACAGAGAATTTTAGGTACTGGTTACAGGTTGCAACCAACCCTACCCAGTTATTATTCCTTATGACAGCACACCTGGTCACATGTTACCCCTTATACTAAGCTGCAATGCATGCTCAATATTGATGTATCAGAGCAAGCTAGGAGTATAGCACCATCATCTCTTTCTTCAAAGATTCAGTGGAAATGATTCTGAAACTGACCTGCTGACATCCCCTTCCTTGTGCCTAGAAATATATACAGACCTGGAAGCTCAAATTTGATTTCCATCTCATTGTGAAAGCAGAGGTCATAAAGAAAATTAAGAAAGGGAGTCACTGCAATGACTAGAAAGGGCACTTCTCCATGAAGACAGACAGCCGTTTCGGATATTTTAGTCGAATAAGTAAAAAAATATGTCCCAGAATTGAAAGTATTGTAAAGCTGGCACTGTCACCTGCTCCCACCCTCCACTGGGTATCTTAAGAATTTATTAACTCTTTCCATCCCAAAGTGCTCACAAACTAGAGCCGAAACAACTAGTTTGAAAAACCTTGAATGTTGAGGTTTCGGTTCTTTTCTAACAGGAACAAACAATGAGGATAGAGAATTCAAGCAAAGTTCATGTACTGTAGGTTTAAACCATTTTGACCAGTGTCCTCACCAAAAAGCTGACAAATGTCATTATAGATTACGGTATCAAGCAGTTTTAAGCCAAATATAACAGACTTAAATGTGTCCAAATTTGAACTGCACTATTGGTCACCAACCTTTCAAAAGTCCCCGGAGCTAAACCTATGTTTTAATATTGCCATGTTCCAGTTTTCCCATGTTCCCATTTTTCATGTACTGTTCCTATTTTTCAATGCACTGTATGTCCCAAATTCTCATTGTTCCTATCCTTATTTTTCCATGTCCCTTTATTCCAATGTTCCCATGTTGCTATTTTCACACATTCCTGTTACCATGTTTCTGAGTTACCATTGTCCAATGTTCCCCTGCTATTATTCCCCCACAATCTTACATATCTGTGGTCCTATACACTTTCTGTTCCATGTTGCTAAGCTCCCATAGTGTTATTTTTCCACATTCTTATGTTCCCATGTTCCTTTGTTCCCATGTTTCAATGTTCCTATAGTGTTATATTCCTACATTGCTATTTTCCCACGTTCCTGTGTTCCCATGTTCCTTCTTTTGTTCCAATGTTCCCATGTTGCTGTATTCCCATGAGGTTATTTTTGTACTTCCTATGTTCTCATGTTTCTTTGTTACCATATTTCAATGTTCCCATATTTCTGTTTCCCTATATTCCTACTTTCCTATGACCTTGTGTTTTTTTCTTTAATGATAGACTGGGTGTGCTAAAGGGACTGAGGTGCAGGTAAAAGAGTCATGTGACGTTGACACTTTAACAATTTTAAAATGAGAATGATTTCTCTAATGAATATGATGTTCTCAGTAAATAACAGACTATCAAAGAATTTCCAGAATAACCTACTCTGCTGGTGCCACCGGTAGTATGTAGAGCTACCTCATGTGAGACCCAGGTTTGCGCAGCAATCCAACGTTCTGACCCCCCCCCCACCACCACTGCAGCATCACCTTCTCAGGCAAGCAAACAGAAGTGCCCTTACCATAGGAGGCTATGGAATGCCACTATTCCCATAAAATTAGGCTATGCAGGGAGGTAGATGGGGATAATATTGTGTTGGTCTTAGACAGAAGATGCCAGTGCCTTTCCTATACCCAAATGTCCCAAGCCACCTCCTATTACCCCTACCCCACTTTGGATGCTGGGGAGTTTTGGCAGACTGTGGGGGTGAAGTCAAAGAAAGAATTAGAGAAATGGTGCTATGCCAATAGTAAATAAGTAAAAACAGTTCATACATACAGTACATACATACATAACAGTAAGATTACCAACTCAGTGTCAAGGTGAGAGACTGAAGTTATGAAAAAAAAAGTCCAGAACAGGGCCTTTACCTAACAAGTTTTTTTCTAGTCTTCAGTTGCTTATCTGATAAAATGGTTACCATAACTAACTTGACACCCTGTGTTACATGGTTGTTTTAAAAAGGGTATAAAAAAGCTCACTTTCCCTTACTGTATTATTTGGTTTCCTGATATACTGGAGGTCCTAAACACTGTTGCTTTGGGACATAATACCATAGGGCGTTATGGTTGTTTCAGGATCTGAATGATGTAAGTAAACAGTGTTTCCTTTGGTCTGGCACCTCTCAAAGAAGGTGGGGAGTTGGTTTCACTTTCTAACAATTGATACTGCTCCATGAGTAACATCTAAAAAAATATTCTTCATGATCATCATCAAGATAATCTTCATCAGCAGCAGCAAGCTTTGTTTTTGTTGTGTCTGTCCGAACATTGCCAGGACTGTGTGCATGGCAATATACAGTACTGGAAACAAATTAATGCAATGCATGATCATAAAGCTTGTAACACTCCACCCATCACTCTTCCCAAGCTTTACACTTGAGGATCCATTTTAAATGCACTTTTAAAATAGGATAGGACAGGACAGGATAGGATAGGAAAGAAAGTAACCTGTTCATGTGTTTTTCAATTATGCAATATATATGTGGGACTCTAAAAGTGATTGTAGGGGAGGTTCAGGCTGCAGTGCAAGAAATGGGTGTGGTAAATAGGCTCAACTGATATTTTTATTACCTTATTTTGTGCTCAATAGATAGCTATTTGGAGCATTCATAAGTGAACTGAACCTTGCAGGGTCAAATGTAACATAACAACATATATAGTAATTTAGGGTCAGAAGGGACCATATGTCCATCAAGCCCCCCTTCCCCAACAGTTTAATAAGCAGTGACTAACAAGCATGCTTTTCAAAGTCAGTGCCATCTTGTTCCTGCCAGAAATAAGATGTGTGAAATAAAAATTTAACCTTCTTAACAGGCTGTACAAAGCCTACAAATAACACAGTTCAATGGACAGCAATAAAGAGGGCCCAGTGGGAATGCTAGCCCAACAGGCCTATCATTTGTTGAACTATCCACTGCAGTAAAACATTTACAAAAAAAATATGATGAGCCCAGTGTTTTGATTTGTGTGTGTAGTTATAGTGTCCTCTTTCCTTTGTTTGGGGAGATTTTTCTAAATTTATATACTTATTTTATGGCCCCTGAGGATCAAATATCTGCATGTTTTACTGATTTTTCTTTTCTTACAATGCCCCTTATCCATGTATCCCATGTGACAGTGTTACATCTGGGACCACTGATTCAGTGAGTGCTTGCTCACTGTTCACTCAGCAGCTACATGGTGCTGTTAGAAGCCTGCTATTTTGGCCCCAAATGAATAACTCTTTCAAATCCAGCCTTTTTGTTTTTAAGGTGTATGCTAGGTCTAGCTAACAGGAGTGAATGTTTTATTTTTAAAGCTGTTCTTTCCATAAAACCACACGCTGCCTTAGAAAGCATGCAAAATTACCCCAGGTCATTAATGCTATAGTTAGTGGACTATAGCTTTCCCCTAAAGAATACCCCAGCCAATTACCCCTGGGGTGTTTGGCAAGTTGTGAATGTAGGGCCAGATTCTCAAAATGCTCTAGGACTACGTCCCACTCCACAACTCTAGCTGAGAAGATTTGCATTTTTAGTCCCCGCAGCTGCAGGAGATGTTACATCTGGTCCCACCGGCTGTAACATTTTTTCCGCAGCTGCAGGGAAAAAACAACTGCAAACTGCTGTAAATAGTGGAGCCAGTCGTAAACTGGCTCCTCTTTTAAGAATACCATAGCTGTGGGAAAACTGCAGCTCCACATTGAGTTTTTCTCGGAACTGTGGGATTTTCAAGGGCTTTGAAAATCCGGCCCGTTATCTTTTTTGTTTGTTTGTTATATTTCATTAATTTTAAAACATTTATAATACAGAACATAGTTTTCAACATTGAGGACATTACCCTGGGTTCAGTATAATAGCTGTACTAACAAATAACTAGTCCATATCCATATCATGTGTGTGTGTGGTGGGGGGGGAGGACAGTTGGAAAACTAATCAATAAACAATAAACTCATACTACTTTTAGAGACAGGCACAATGTGCTCATTGGACAAGGAGAAGTACTTAAGTTCACAGTTCTGCTGCTGTGAAATGAACAGTAAAGCAGTCCTTACTGAATTATTGGTCTCCGAGCATCACTGTCACATGGTACAGGAAATGTTGTAGGAAAAGGAAAAGATATAAAACATACAGATATGGAGATGCCCGGGGGGCATAAAACAAGTAGGCAAATGTAGAAAAAAAACTTCAACAGCAAACAAAGGAAGGAACACACTAGGACTACACACAAATCAAAACACTGCGCAATATATATTTTTTTCTGTTGTAAATTTTGACTCCTTTAACATTAAAGCACTTGATCTGATTGCTGTTGCAAAACACTGAAGAATGTTGTATGTAACCCATGCCCCAGCCACCAGCGGTGTCTGGCTACTGGGACTCCTCTAACTCGTGCCACAAACAGTGCAAACAGGCCACCAGATGACATAAACCAAAAAGGCATCACCTCTAATATTGTGGTGATTGCCTGGCTTGGCAGTCTAAAGGGGTTGAGGGTTTAGGGTACAAAATAATATTTATATTTAATCTAGGTTCTGGGGAGAGGTGCTAGGCATATGCTAGGTCTAAAATTATCAGTAGGTGCCCCAATAACAATCCACGCTGAAAGCAGAGCTCTAATGTCCAGACAGGAACTGGGATTGTGAAGTATGGCTTTATTCTGACAGACATGCTGGAAAATGCAGACAGGGTGGTCCCCCAAGTTTGGCATTGTACACACACAGAAACAGACTTTTTTCCTTCCAGAACAACAATGGTTATGGCAATTTAGAGCAACATTTCACCACACACAGTTCAACCTGTCCACCCTTCTGTACTAGGAATCTCAGGACTTTTACTTCTAACAAAGTGTATTATTGTGGGAGTTTCCACACACTTTAAAACATTTCCCCTGGCGTGATGACATCCAGTAATATGCCCAGTTTAAACTGGTGCCCATACGTGAATCAATTTGCCCTGACTCAGGAATCAAACTGGGATTATGCCCAATCCTACCCCATGCCAGTCTCTGCCATTCCTTCTGGGTTACACCAAATGGATCCTCCATTTCACCCTAAAATGCTAAAAGCATCCAACACTTTATCTTGAAACATTCAGCACATTTTTGTGGTGAAACAGGGGCCCTGACAGGTGCACTCTAGCCATATCTTTGTGCACATGCACCTCAGGCCAACCCCCCAAAACACAGTCCCATGAATCTGTACTCATGGCCTTGTTTGTTCCTTTGTTACAGACATGGAAATTCGTAGAAAAACCTCTCTTACCTTCCTGGTAACTTTGTCACAGATTCCCAGCTGCACACACATCTCTTTTGGCAGCTGAAAACATTAGGATCTTCAGGGGATTGCTCCACTGATATACAGTCTATTCAGACAAATGGTCTCCTCCCCTTCAGTTGGCATTGATGCTGTTCCCCAAACTAGGGTGAGAAAAAACTGAGGCCCTTCACCCAGTCAGCCACTGGACTGACCAGTAGGAACCTCACTAAAGAGCTCCTCTCTGTTCCACTGCTAACTACAGACTGACTACACTACTGCCTCAACATTCTAAAACTCCCCAGAGCAGCTGATTCCAAAGTAGCATATGCTACTGCGAGAATTCTAAATTACATAATGCATTCTCTGCCCCCCAGCCTAGCTGAGTAAACAATGATGTCATCTACCCCAGAGCTCCTAATGAGTTGTCTATCTTCCTAGGGTTAACCTGATGGGATTCTAGTAATCCCAGGGGATTGGGTGGTTACATGTATGTGGCATGTCAGGCCACAGCAGTGGTTTTTACATCACCACATGGAGATGCATAGCTAACTGCTTCATCCCTTTTTTTAAACTTTTATCAGATGTATACAATTCATCAGACCTATGGTGATACAGGAAGAATACATCATTCTACAGAGAATTACAAGTACAATGCGTCACTGGTAGTTCAGCTCCAGGTAAATCACACAGACACAATATCATCTTAAGACTGTATTACAAGTAGTAACCCCAAAAAGACCAGTAATAAGTAAGTACCATTTCTCCCCACAAGGTTAGGTTAAAAACTTTAAGGTACAACTTGATTATAGTGTATGATGGAACACAATTGTGTACGGAGATCCATACACCATAGAAAGTCATTCTGCTGCAGTAGTGATGTCCTTACTAGTGCAGAATGAATTTTCACTCTACGTTAATATGGATGTCACAACACAAGCCACCCCATCAGCACTCATCATTGGTCAGTGGCTGGTGGAGAGTCGCGTGTGCTGGCTGGCAGGTGGTTGTTGTTGAAGTCAGATTGGTTGAGCATAGAGACTTTGTGACAAAACTAAAAAAAAAAAAGGAAAGTGATTCTGGGCTTTCTTGTGGTTTAAATGAAAGCTGCAGCAATCATGTTCCACTATAGACTATATAGAACAATGTATGGGAAACTATACACAATAAGGCTAATCTTCCCCTCATGGTATCATAACAACTGAGAGACCTCTTGAGCTTCAATCTGGAGATAATCAGTCATCATGGTATCCACTTGGGGAAAGAATAGCCTTGTTGTGTATGGTTTCCCATACACTATCCTATATATTCTGAGCCATGCAGCATAATACCAGGGTTACCATCTGTCTTGGGATTGCGATTCCTTTCCCCTCAATTGATATGTCAATTTTTCAAAGGCATAAATGTGTGCCACTATATGCTGCCAGTGTACTATGGTGGGAGGGATGGACTGCAACCAAAGCTGAGTGATAGTCTTCTTTGAGCCAAGAGATAAACTTGGCTCATATCACCACCAGACAATGAAACTAATACTGTGGAAAACCATTACAGTGACAAATCTGGCAGTTCGCTGCAGTGGTCACGCTGTACACTGACACAGGTTCATCATGTCTTGCCCCCTCTCCCCAAAACAACTCTAACCTGGAGTTGATTATTTCAAAATCTTGGTGGTCCCCCCACATGTGGGGTGCAGTGGGCACAGCCACCCCACAAAAAAAACATTGTTTCCCTGATGGTACAATGCTAACTGTCAGCATTGTGCTACAGCTGTAAAGGCATTCAACAGAATTCCTGTCGAACAGTTGTGGTGGAACTAACTTGGATCAATGAATAATGTCTGGCTCCCCACCCCACCCTTGAGATAGCTAGGAGAAGAATAGTAGGTTGCCAGACCTGTAGGGCTACTGAGAGGATTGAAAATTGGGTATCCAACTGCTGACAGAAATCCTGCAGTACAGGACAGGGCCAGAACACATGGGTCTGGTATGTGCTTACTGCCCTGCAGCCTCTCCAACAAGAGACAAACTGCTCCCCAATGTATTTATACTGGATTCTAGGAGTAATGAAATATCATTGCCTACATTTCTAGGCAAATTCCCACCAATTTATTGAAGCTATGGCTCTGAGAGGCAAAAGGGAATAGATAACCCATTGATCATATCTACAAGTAGTACCCTGTTCTTGATTCCATTTCTCCAGTATATGTTGGGTGTTGTAGGGTCACAGCACTTGTGTACCCCTATACAAATTACCACTTAGGCGAAACCAGTGATCCATAAATATGCTAAGGAGTGCACAGAGATCTTGAAATTTTGGAGAGCAGTACAGCTTAGGCAGAAAATACAAGCAAATTTGCAAATTATACCTGCCTATTAGGGCAGGTATAGCTAGGGTTGAACAGCCACTGTTATGTTAAACCCACAATTTTGAACTTTAATAACTTTGTACTGTAACTGTTTGCCCAGTTCACCTGAAATTTGGCATGCATGTTGTTGTACCATAGATCTGCAGATCTGGACATTTTCATTCTGGTCAGATTTGTGGTTGTGGAGCTGCGGAACATCAAAAAGTGGGAAAAATCCTCAATGTTTGTGAATTCTTTGCTCGTCTCCACAGCCTGAACAGTTTGTCTGTCTAGTCCAGTATGTTCAGGGTATATGGAGACTGGGTCAAGGATGTGTCTTTTGATGATCTGGTGAAAAATTATTAATACTGTACATTCAAAAGTTATTAAAGTTTAAAGTTTCCCATTATACCCTATGGTATGCCCACCCGACAGTGACACCAACACAGCAACCTACGTCACTGTCTACAAAAAAACAGGACTGGGAGACAATGGGGATTTATGTCGACTGCAACCCAGAGGGCCCGCACTCCCACCTATGAATACCATATGAGTAACATTTCACTTTCTCAAAAAGAAGGGAAATTCATTACAAAAAACTCCATTGATGAATCAGTTAATGTTGATTCCAGACCAGCAGAAGTCTGGAAATTCGGTATTGGATTACCAACCCCACCCCACCCCCCACCGTCCACAGACCAACAGGTGCGGGGTGTGCCTTGGGGTTGTCATCCCTAACTCCCACCCCATTCCATGTGTAAACAAACTGAGATGGTACAGTATAAGAGAACTGGGTCAGAGTTAGGGCCAATGACCCCAAGGCCCACCTCAGAGCCTGTTGGTCTGTGGATGCTGGAGGTGTGTGGTGGGGTAAGGTTGGTAAGCCTAACATCGGATTTCCAGACTTTTGTTGGTGGGGAATCAACCCAAATGAAGCAATAACAGAGTTTTTTGCAATGAATATCTGTAATGCTCTTGACCTGTGAAGCAACTGTGTTTTATAATTGATCAGTGTAGAGTACTCCTTGTACCATTAAGAACTCAAAAATATAGTGGAGGCCCAATTATCTCCAGCATTTAAATGCCCAATTGTTAAAGAATAAATTCCCAGTCCTCAGCCAATAGCCTACAGTACCAAAATAGCATGGAGTGTGTTGGCACCTTAACAAATGTACCCCACTAGGTTGAAGTGACTGCTGTATAGATGGAGAAACCCTGAAGATTAAACTGACCCAGGGGATAAGCAAACAAGAAGTGAGCAATGTCAGACAAATCATTCAAGTAAAATCCTATACTTTGCCATGGGGAGACAGACGACTGAGTTATCCAGTTGCAAACTATATGAAGCTTCACCACCTTAGCACATGTATGGAAATTTGGCAGGTTAGCTCCCCCCCCCCAGTCTCTGGGAAGCTGCAGGACAGTTAATCTGATCCTAGGGTGCTTCCCCTCCAGATAAAACATGAGATCATTCATTCCAAGGACCTAAAATAACAGTAAGAGGGATAAGCCAGGAGAATTTGCAAGAGATAAAGCACGTGAGGTAAAACTATCATCTGTACACAGTTTATTTTATGAAAAAAACTTAGGGAGAGTGATTGACACTTTATAGTGTTCTCCGTAAAATGCTGTGTAAGTGATTCATAATTTAAAAGTTCAGTATTCTCCAGCTTTAAAGGAATATGTATGTACCCCCAAATATTTGATTATGGTCCTATTCCATTTAAAGTGAAAACAATTTTTAAGCATCTGGAAGGAAAGAAATTAATCCAAAGTAATTCCATCTTTTGTAAGTTTAGATGGAAACCAGACAGTTCTCTGTAAGTCTGTAATTCCTGTCAGGCTTCTGGTGTTGAGAGTTCAGAGAATAACAAAGTGAGCAAGTCATCTTCTGTGTGCAGATTAATAGTAAACATGGTCCCTCCCAGGGGTTCCCCCCTCTATCCTCAGATTCTGCCGTATTGCAGTAGCTAACCGCTCGATTTATAAGGCAAAAAAAAGAGTGGAGAGGGGGAACCACTGCCTGGTCCCCCTGTGAAGATTAACTGGAGGATTTCAGAAATCACTAACCTTCATACAGGCTTGTGGATCAGTATAAAGTTTTTTAGCCAGGTTAGCATTGAGCAGGGGAAGCCAAAGGCTAACAGGGTTTGCCATAAGAACGGCCATGAGACCCTGTCAAAGGCCTTCTCAGCATTCAAGCTGAGTAGAGCCATGGGTATAGCACCTCTGTATGTAATCTAGAACATGAGAAGTCCTACATATGCTATCCATTGTTCGCCTTTATCAGATAAATCTGGATTGATCAGGATGTATAAGATGAGGAAGGAGGGTCTCCATCCTGTGTGCCCAAATTCCCATGTAGAGCTTCTAGCCCATATTAAGTATGGAAACCAGGCAATAGGAAGGGGGGGAGCTGGGGTCTTTGCCAGGTTTCAGATTAACTGAAATAGTAGCCATCAGCCATTATGTGGGGTAGCTCTCCCTCCTGCATTGCATTGAAGGTACAGAGCAGAAGAGGGAGGACAGCAGTAGAGAAAGTTTTATTATATTCAACAGGATAGCCATCTGGGCCTGGATACTGCAGTGTTTTAGCCTCCCAAGTACTCACTGAACTTTCTCTGAAGTAATAGGGCTTTCCAACCACTATTTTTGACCTCACATAAGTGCTGGCAGCTACAACTAACCCAAGTATGTTTGGACAGCTGCCAGGGTGGTATGGGAATCCGCTGAATATAGGGCATAATAATATTCTCTCACAATCTGAGTTATTTTGTTGTAACCATCTTCCAATTGCTGGACAGGGTAACTATAGGATGCAGGATTTTTTCTTTTGTGCCCATGAATGTCTAGCTGAACATCTGACTCCCTGACAACCCCCCCCCCCATAGCATGACTGCTTGAGACACATTAGAGAGAATTCCACCTTTTTCTACAATCATTTCTGAATCTCCATCTGAACCTCCACTATCTGGGTGGCTACACACTGGTCATGAGGTACTAAAAGAGGCAGTAAGGTAGACAATTTAACAGTTACTGTAGCTCTGTAAGATGATGCTCTCTGGTCCATTTCTTATGTGAAGCATGGGATATAATTACTCCGTGAGTAACTAGATGCATAGGATATAATTACACCATGAATAACTGCTGTTATAGTGTTTCATAGTATAGGATTGACTACATCCTGCATATCATTAAGAAGAACAGTGGTGTGAAGGGAATCTAATAGCCGAGTTTTAAATTCTTCATCCCGAAGAAGGGAGAAATTAAGCCACTAGAATGTTATCTTTTTACACTGACCTAAATGTACTTTTAATAGGAGCCAGTTATGATCTGACAGTACTCTGGGGCCACATGACATGTCTGGGATGGTTCTATGTGATAACGGTGATCACGGAAAGGCGATCGCCATTAGGGCAAGTGTACATTGGTGAAAATTAATTTTGCCGATATACACTCGTGGCGCAGACCAAAAGGGTGCCGAAAACATAGTTTTTTTTGTTTATGTGAGGAGCCAGCCCCCCCACACACACACACACACATGGCTTACCCCCTAGCACCCCTACTAAAGGATTCTCAACTCCAAGGGGTGCATGTCGGGGGGTGAAAAGAAAACAAATAAATCCCAGACTGGTGCAAAAATATCAACGCGCCCAGCACCAAACATGGCACTTTCCCAACCCTAGCCTTCCATGAACCCACTACACCACACAGCCAGCTTGGCAGTCCACCGCTGCTCTACACTTCACAAACCTCCCCCCCCCCCACCATGCATGTGTACATATAGCGACAGGATGCCGCTATATCCATATTCACACACACCCCCTGTCCAGTAGCCCTGTGAATAGGCGCTGCTATTGAGTCACCCTTCTTGCAAGCGCTCAATAGCGGACATCCTTATCACAGGATACCATCTGGGACCAACTAGAAATGTTCATAGGTTGTCATGAAATAGTCCAGCCTCGCAAATGAATTATGACTAGAGGAGTAATGTGTATAAGTCCAGTCTAAAGGGAATAACCATCTCTAAACATTCATGAGCCCCAAATGCTGCAGAGTGTGAGTAACATATTTTTGCATGGCTGATTCCTGGTATTGGGAGGGGCTAACCATGTCCATGTCTGGGGAGGCTTTATCCCTTTTACTGTGCACACCACAGCATCAAGAATTAGAACAGGGCAGATCTGAAAGTAGAAAAAATGGTTTTGCAAGATAAAAAGCAACACCAATATCAAGAGCTTCCACCCCACAATCCCATGCCAAAGGCTATATAGGGACACTGCTGAACTCCCACTTTCTCTTTTCTCACTGCTCACTGCAGAAGCAAGTTGGTACAGCATTTGTTTGTTTTACTAGGTGTGGGTCCTTGTTTGAACCATGTGGTTTTGATGCTGTTTTGTGGTCATCAGGCTAATCTCTCAGTGGTTTCCTTTGATCTCCCAATTGCACCATTGCAAAGGAGCATGATCAGCTGTTTAGTTTTCAGTTTATGTTCCAGTTTTTTTGTAAGTGTTTTTAAATGTTTTGCGTGTTTTATTGGATGGTTTTCCTTTACCCAACCAGCCAACCTGCACAGAAGGATTTCGGATGAAAACAGGCTAAATATCCTGAAGGATATCAGAAACATTTTGAGAAATGCCCTACAGAGTTCCAGTGTTCCTTGTTCAGCTGTGTCCACTTCCAGCCAGCAGGCCATTGTGAAAGCCCAAGACAGCTCAGAGCAATCTGAGTTGGAAAGAGAAGCACTCTCTGAGGAGGATCAGATTCCCCATTAGCCATCTACCAGCAGAAAGACTGAAAAGGCAAAAAATAACCATAAAAGAAAACATTCTAAAGAACCTGTGAACTCTATTGCTCTCTAACCTTCCTTCCACTATCTCACATATGCATCTCTCACTGTGCCAAACTAACCTCCAAATTCTGGTTCGGGGGGCTCCCCTCCTGTCTCTCATTCTCTCTCTCCACTCCACCTCCCCCCACCCACTCTCTCAGATCAAATGACGCCCGCACCTTGATGGTTCCGCACCGCTCCACCCTCATTGGTCAGACTGGTTTCTCCCATCATTTCCCTAAAATCTGGAATTCCCTTCCCCCGAAATATGACACTCCTCCTCCAACTACTCCCTTACCTCTGCCCTACACAAATTACCTTTCCCTCAACTGTTCCTGCTCTAACCCACCTTAATACCTATCCCCAGTTTCTGCCTTCCCACCATGACCCCCTCTGGCAGGGTTCTTAACATCCTGAAGGTGGAAATCAGGAAATGGCTACCCTTTCTCCTCATATTCAGTTCTTGCCTCTCCCCCTCTCTTTTCCACCTGCCCTTCTGGGCCACCAGTGTGCACAACCTAACCACATCCTTTTTACTTCAACAGCACTTGCATACTACCTCAAGCCTGCTCCTGGTACACTCATGCACTATAAATAGTTCTATCACATTTATTACAGTTTTGTACTTTTATATGTTCTTTTGTATGATTTTGGACATGTATTGTAATTTACCCAATGTTCCACTACTGTTTATTGTACAATAACTTGTGTTCTAACTACTGCACAATCTTACAATGTCATATTGCTTATACTATCCACATACTATTGTAACTGATCGTCCTTCACAACCCTATGTAACCCCTCCCCCAGGTCGCACCGTGAGATGAGCAACTTGTTGTTCAGGGTGCCCTCCTGGTGAAACATTTCAATAAATAAAATAAATAAACCCCATAAGGGTAAAGCACAAATTTAAAAGTCAATGTTTCCTACTGGAATTTGTCTACTTCCTCAGAGAATGACTCAGAATCTGTTAACTCATGGCAATCGGAATATGATTCAGATAAATCTAATTCTGATTTTGAAGGAGAAGAGCACACCTCTGATAATAGCTTGAATCTGCATCCTGATGACCCTGATGTGGAGGAGAAGGACAAACCATCTGATCTACAGTACTAAAATTGAAATCCAGCACTCTTCAGAATAAGAAGGAAAGCACAGGCATTATTTTCATAGGCAAACAAACTTCATGTTTTTGGCAGAGATGAGGGTGACAGGAGCTGCACTGTCAGCCCTTACTCTCCCTTCCAGAGGCTTCAACAGCAATTATCCATACCAGAGAAGGCAATTCAGACCTTTTGGAAAATTTCTGTCAAGATATTTCTCCAGAAGATACCAGAAAAACAGGCAACATTTCAGATCTCATCATTATGGAGATAGGTTGCCCATCGCCAGACGAAGGGGATTCTATATTGGTAAGGGTACAAAAGGTGTTTGCTTTAATCCCAGAGCCACAATTCCTTGTAGGCAGATAAGCTATCCGGAGATCCTAGATACAGTCTGAGGGTTCCATTTGGAGCAGACACAGTATCCTCTGCAAAGTGTCTTTTCAAGACAGATCACCTTTTCCAGAGAGGAAACTCTGATGGTTCAGTCAGAAATAGGGAAATGTTAGAGAAAGGGACATTATTGAAGATGGCGAGGAGTACAACAGGGTTTCTAAGCAACATTTTTCTGGTACCAAAAAAAGATGGGTGCCTTTGCCCATAATAAAGGTAAAATTAAATCAATATGTGCCTTGCAGACACTCTAAAATGGATGGTATTCATTTTTTTTGGGACATCCTTTCACAATAGGACTGGATGGCTCACATAGACCTAAAAGATGCTTATTTCACTGTCCCCATTCAGAACACAGACAAGAAGTGGCTTCAGTTTCTGTGGAAAGGTCAGATATGTAGTTCAGTTGTTTGCAGTTTGGCCTAACATCCCCTCTTGGTGCTTCACAAAATTACTCAAACCAACTGTAACTTGGACCCAAGCAATAGGGATCTGGTAAATCATTTTTTGGATGCCATTCTTATCACAGGCCTGTGCCAACAGTAACTGACGGAGGACGTGCAAGTCTTATGTCTATTCCTTTGATGTTTGGGCTGTGTGATCAATTCAAAAAAATGCAGTTACTTCACTCACAGGCCATAGAATTTTTGGATTTTCAAACTGAGAAAAAATCAGGCTCTTTACAGGCTTCCTCAAGGGCAGGTGAACAATATCAGGAAGGAACTGTGGGGGACATTACAGGTCCAGATAGCTTCCATGAGACAGCTAGCGAGAGTAATCAGCCTCCTATCTTCCTCAATTCAGGCCACTTTCCCAGCTCCCCTGCATTATAGAACTCTTCAAAGACTGAAGGCGGAGGCATTGCACCAGCATCAATCATGCAGCTGTCCATTTGTTCTGTCAGAAAAAGTAAAGGAGAAATTGCAGTGGTGGCCGTAACACATGATGGCATGGAATGGCAGGGAGATTTTTGAGGTGTTTTAGGCCAAGTCACAGAATCAGATGGCAGTCTATCAGGTTGGGTCATCAGATGTGGTGAGGAAGACAAGGGGGAAATGGTCTCAGAAGGAATCCAGTCTCCATATCAATTGCCTAAAGCTTCTGGCAGGTTTCTTTTCTATATAATGTCTGATCAAACAAGTAGTGAAGATATCAGTCTTGTTAGGCATGGACAGTGTATCAGCAGTCAGATACACTGGCAAACTGGGGGCACCTGATCATCATCTCTGGCATCCTTGGCCAAGGAACTCTGGCATTATTGTCTTCAACATCAGATAACTGTTCAGGCACAGCACATACCAGGGTTGATCAAGTGGCAGATTGGCGCACCTGTCACTTGATGGACTTGAGCGATTGGCTCCTGAATCTGGAGGTGTCTGAACAGATACAAAGACCTCTGGGCCCTTTAAATGTGGATCTGACTGCTCACTAGCTAAAGCTGTTTTTCAATTGGAGACCGGATTCAAAAGCCCTAGCAGTGAATGCCTTTTTCCAAGACTGGATGTGACTGAGCACATATGTGTTTTCCCCCTTTGCCATGATCTCTCAAACCCTGGCCCAAGTCAAGAGACAGATATACAACTTGGCCATAGTCCCCCCTGTGTGGCCATCTCAACCTTAGTATCCCTGTCTCCTGGAGATGTCAACCCATCAACTCCTTCTCATCCCTCTTCGGGAGGGTCTCCTGTGTGACCCCTCGTGGGACTTTCATCCATTGGTGGTCAACCAGACCCTCATGTTCATGAAGCTTCAGGGGAACATGGACTATGCAGCAACTTTCAAAGGGAGTTGTGGCTCTCGTTAGAGAATCATGGGCACCAGGTACTAGAAAGGCCTACAAATCCTAATGGGTGTCCTAGTATAGCTACTGTATTTCAAGACACTTGTAACCACTTTAAACAAATTTGACTCATATTTTGGAGTTGTTTTCTTTGTAACAATAAATCAAGTGTTTAGATACATCAACATTTATAGGTCAACCATGTCTGCAGGGACCCCCGCCCACCACCCCCCATTGACAGAAAATTTGGCAGTGAACATCCAGTATGGAAACAACTAGTGCAGGGTCTGCATAATGAGCCACATGAGGAGAGCATAAAGGACCACAATATGTACACCAAGGAAGAGAGGAGGGGAAGAGTGACGTGATAGAGACTTTTAAATACCTTACATGGGTAGACAAGGTGCACATGGGAAGTATTTATATTTTTCTAAGACTCAGCTGAGATTGGACAATGGGCACAAGCTGCTGTTAATCACAGAGCCTGTCACAAACCAGCTCCACATATGAAAACACAGCACTTTTGGCAAAAATAGCAGGTGCATAAGTGAAGCCCCCTTGCACACAAGTTTTGCTGCCCATGCATGATACACAGATGCACAGATACACAGAAATGTGATAGTAGAGAAAGGCTCCATGGCCTATCTAGTGTGCCCAACACCCTACCCTGCCTTCTCTTATGCTTCCACCCTCTTTCCCAACCCTTTAAATCTATCCCAAGTTCTCTTGAACCCCCTCCACCGTTTCAGCTGCCACCACCTCCTCCGGCAGCTTGTTCCAGGCCTCCACCACCCTTTCTGTGAAAAACTGCCTCCTGACGTTACCTCTGTATTGCCCACCTTCCAGTTTGAGGCTATGTCCCCTCGTGTTCACTTCCTTCTTCAATCTGAACAAACTATCACCTTCCACCTTATGTATTCCCTTCAGATATTTAAAGGTCTCTATCATGTCCCCCCTCTCCTTCCTAGTCTCCAGAGGGTACAAATTCAGCCCTCTCAATCTTCCCTAATAAAGTAGGGTACATCCTGCATCCCTCGTACCATTTTGGTTGCCTTCTCTGTACCCTCTACATCAACTCAACATCTCTGCATAGGTGAGACCTCCAGAACTGCACCCCATACTCCAGATGCGGCCTGACCATGGTCCTGTATAATGGCATTAGCACCTCCCTCTTCCTGCTATTAAAGCCCGTCACAATGCAGGCCAACATTCCATTTGCCTTTCCCACCGCCATGCTACACTGGCTGACCACCTTAACATCATACGATACCATAATCCCCAGGTCCCTTTCTGTTTCCTTCTCCTTAATCAGCAGCCCTCCCAAGGGAGTAAGGTTCCCTCCTACTCCTCCTCCCCAGGTGCATCACTGAGCACTTTTGTGAATTAAACTTCAATTTCCAGGTGTCAGACCCCCTCTCCAGCCTCTCCAGGTCCTGCCTCATGGCTTGCACTCCACTAGGGGAATCCACCCTATTGCAAACCTTTGTATCATCTGCGAACAGGCACACCCATCCCTCCAGACCCTCCACTAGGTCACTAACATAGATGTTAAAGAGTATTGGTCCTAGCAGTGACCCCTGTGGCACCCCACTGGTCACCACCCATTGCCTGGAATGTGTCCCATTTACCACCACTTTCTGACTCCTTCCCATCAACCAGTTTTCCACCCACCTAGTGATCCTGTGGTCCATCCCTAGTCTGTCCAGCTTATACACCATTCCGCCATGTGGAATGGTGTCGAAGGCCTTACTGAAATCCAGATAGGCCATGTCCACCACTCCTCCCTGGTCCACTATCTGTGTCACCCCATCGAAAAACTCTATCAAGTTAGTCTGACAGGACCTTCCCTTGGTAAAGCCATGCTGCCTGTTATCCTGCATGACATTCATCTCTAAGTATTCTATCAACCTGATCTTAAGTAGTGTTTCCATTACCTTCCCCACCACTGAGGTAAGACTAACAGGACAGTAGTTTTTGACCTCGCCCTTCCTCCTCCCTTATGTAGTGAGACCACCTCTGCCCTCTTCCAGTCCATTGGCGCCACCCCTGTCACCAAGGACAAGTTAAACAGCCTTGCTAGATGTGGCACCAGTTCATCCTTCACCTCCTTGAGAACTCTTGGGTGTATTCCATCAGGCCCCATTGCTTTGTCCACTCTAAGTCTACCCGGCTCTTCCCTTTCTCCTTCAGCTGTGAATTCTGCCACACCCACCTGTCTGTGGCTGTCACCCTCCCCGCCCCATCCTGGTGCCCTGCTCTCTCTTTCTTCAGTGAAGATTGAGGTGAAATAGCTATTTAATGCCTCTGCTTTTTCAAAATCCCCTTCCAGTACTGTTACACTTTACCCCCTTATCCTTCCAGTCCCATGCTGTGCCCTCCTCCTTTCTCCAACATACCTAAAGAAGGTTTTCGGGATTTCTGAAAACCCTGCCCTTGATCTCCTTTGTTAAGCCTCATATCCTCTGCAGCCATTGCCCATTGGCTTAGATGCGTCAGGACCCAGTCAGGGGTCAACATTTCTTCTTTTGAAGCTCTCTCATTTTGAGGAACCATGATTACTAAAGCAGCCTCATTGGGAGCCAGGACTGAGGAGATTTTGGAAGCTGCAGATTAAGTGAAGGACTCTGTGACTAAACAATTTTAGCTTAGACCTGTATCGTCATTTTCTGTTCTAACTATTCTTTCCAAGGCTTTGAATTAGTATTTAGTATTGATCTTCATCTGATGTTATAAAATTGTGACTTTCCAAGAGTGAAGCTTGTAGAAAAGTCATGATGTTATAAACCACACTGAGACTAGACACTAACGTCCCACCCATCCCACCTTTTTTTGTGTACTTTTTTCCCAACTTCTCAAGGTTAATTTGTGAAACAGCCCTAAGTTGAGTCATGAGTGACCATCAGGAAAGACAGCTACAGAAGTCTAGATTAATATTAAGATGTTTGGACCATTATGCTAGCTTGCAGAAAAAAATGGAAGTGAGAGTTCAGCAGAGTCCCTATATAGCCGTTGGCAGGGTATTGTGAGGGGTGGAAGCAAGGATGCAGATGGTTATCTGGCAGAACAAATTGTTTTACTTCCCAGTCAGCCTTGTTCTAATTCTTGCTGCTGTGGTGTACACAGTAAAAGAGATGAAGCAGTTAGTTTCTTGCCTATGTGTGGTTCATAAAATCATGACTTTCCTGCAAGCTTCACTAGGAAAATCAGAATTTGTCATGTGCCTTTTTATGAAGTTCTGCTTTACTAGGGGTTGGAATTATTTTTGCCCTTAAATAAGTTCAGTTAAAGAAGTCTCATCCTTCAAGAATGCTTTCAGCGATTACCAGGTTACTTTTTGTTTTAGAGATAGAGTTAAAAAATTTAGATTACCCCATGTTAAAGCTTATCGGACCTTAAAAGCTTTTGACTGGAAGGAGCACTGGAGGTCAACAGTAAATTTGCCAACCTCCCACACAACGATGGCACAATACTGACACCAGTATTGTGCTATCCCAAAAGGAAGTGTTTTTTGCAAGGGGGCTACACCACCCCACCCCCATGTGGGGGGTTCTGCCCCCGCACCCCCCAGAGCTTTATTTAATCCACTTCAGGTCAGAGTTCTTCTGGGGAGGGGGCAGAACACTGGGAGAAAAGCATCAACCAAAAACAGACTATTAAAGTGACTGCTGTTGTAATGGTCTGTTTTCGAGTTTCACTGTCATGGTGTCGCACTGGAGGGGGTAACCATTTTGACTACACTGCTTTCATGGTAGATTCAGAAATGAGAAACTGGGATAGACTGATTCTAATTCTGGATATAGATAATGCCTGGCATTTTTTCCAAAGTGAGTTTTTATCTGTATGTAATGTCCATGCCCCAACTGGACATAGAAAAGTTTAAAAAAAAACAACCATTTGTCAATGCCGAATGTTGCTTGCTTGTATGTGCTGTTTAGGTATTTGGAATTCACTGGAGTGCAAATATTGAAAATTCGTGAACTTACAAGCGTGCGTAGGAACTGCACAACGCACGCTCGAAAAACAGTCATTTTTAGGAATATTGTCACCAAATTTTCAACATAGCCATTTTAAGACCTCTGCTCATGAACAATATCACTGTGATTTTCTTAATGTGTCCCATACATTGATTTCACACACCGACTGTGCCATTGTGCGCTACATGTGCGGAAACACATTTTGGGCAGGATGTGAAAAATGACAACTAAACTGCTCATAAGGAGGTGTGGTAAAATGGCAATGTTGAAAATCTGGAGTGAAAATATTGAAAATTTGCAAACTTACGAGCATGCGTAGTTACAGTGCAACACACGCTCATAAAACAGTCATTTTTAAGAATTTTTTCACCAGATTTTCAACATAGCCATTTTAAGACCTCTGCTCATGAACAGTGTCACTGTGATTTTCTTAATGTGTCCCATACATTGATTTCACACACCGACTGCGACATTGTGCTCTACATGGGCGGAAACACATTTTGGGCAGGATGTGAAAAATGACAGCTAAACTGCTCTTAAGGAGGTGTGGTAAAATGGCAATGTTGAAAATCTGGAGTGAAAATATTGAAAATTCGCGAACTTACGAGCATGCATAGGAACTGCACAACGCACACTCGTAAAACAGTAATTTTTAGGAATTTTTTCACCAAATTTTCAACATAGGCTTTTTGAGAGCCCACCTTATGAACACTGGCACTGTTGTTTCAATAATCAGTCCCAAAAGGTGATTTTGCACAGTGACCATGAAATCATCCTTTGGGCCCGATTAACGCCATGACAGTGCAAGAATTCATGAGGAGGGGTCCCAAAAACCCCATGTTGAAAATTTGGGCCCAAAATTCCCCAAAATGCCTGCGATATGCAACAAAGTTTAAAAAACCCCTATTTATTCCATTATACAGCTTACTGGCATTTCCTCAGTTCATGGTCGGCTTTGAAGAGTGCAGGCGTGTTCCCGCACCAATGATCATCGCGCGCCACGACCTCTGGAGGTAAGTATGGGGTGAGGGGGTGTGGAGGCAGGGTGAACAGTGGGTGGGTGCGGGTTGGGGCAGGGAGACTGCGAGGGACCGCTTTTTTATTTACAGGGTTTTTTTTGTATTGAGGACGGCGGGACATTTTCCCACGATGGGGTGGGCTCTGCGTGGCAGCTGAAAGGCTGTTTGGGGGCTGGAGCTGATGGATTGGGCACCCCCGCTATTATAACAAGATTTGCCATGCTGGGGTGGGCTCTCAGCGTGGCACCTGAAAGGTTTTGGGGCGTGCAGCCATGGAGTCAATGGGGATTGGCACCCCAATCAGCTAGAACATTTTTGCCACACTGGGGTGGGCTCCAGTGTGGCACCTGGACAGCTTTGTGGGGGGGTGGAGCCAACAGCAGATTGGGCACCCCCCCGGCCATACAGTGTGTGCGTGGGAGCGCTCAGCACACATATGCGAGTTGTGTGTGTGGGAGAGCCTGCTCACTGAAGTGGAGCTCTCCTTTCAACTGTATGCCACTGCATTTGAACTGCTGTCATAGACAGCTGCAGCAGTCATTGGAGAACTGCGGCTGTGCCTGCAAACTCGCTGACTGAATTGGAAAACGGGGTGCCACACCTCCGAAAACTCGGATGATGGCACTATGTTTCTTGCACATGCGCGCAAGCAACATAAAAATGAATTCCCCTTGGCATACAGCAGATTTGAGGAAATACCATAAAGTGAGAGATGTGGCATGGAAGCAAGCAAAAGAAAATAACAATGAGAGATTATATTAGGATAGATATCATTTTGTCTAAAATCTATATAGTTAAAAGTAAGGAAGGTTAAGGTGGATTATTTTCTATCAAGTTTTAGGTCAGAAAGTGCAACAAACCCCAGAGATTTTTGGAATATGGTTAAAACGTTGCAGGGTAGCAAATCCTTTGAACTACCAGGCGTCTTTCTGGTGGACGATGTCTCCCACTCAATCTCAGAGAAGGTGGCTGATGTGTTTAACAAAATGTACGGTATATCTCCCATGGTTGGTAGCCCATCTACCCCCTGTCCATGGAAACAGCAAATGGATCAAGAGAAAAAAGAAGAAAAAATGCCCTACTTTTTCTTTAAAACTATAACTGCAAACCAGGTACTTGAGGAATTACCAAAATTAGACACTAAAAAATATCCAAGGTATGAACAGCATCCCCTCCTACTTATTTAAATTGGCTGCACCTGTGGTAGCTACTTTATTAGCATATATTTCAATCTCTATAACATTTAGCTCCTACATTCTAGCCTGGAAACAGGCAAATGTAGTCCCAATGTTTAGGACCGGACAAAAAAATGATATGGGAAACTATAAGCCCATATCTCTGCTTTCTGTTACTTCCAAGATTTTTGAAAAAATTGTAGTGTGCCAATTAAAGAGTTATTCAGAAGCTCAGAAGTTATATAATATATATCAATCAGGCTTTAGAGCTCAGCATAGTACTTCTACGGCACTGGTTAAAGTAGTGTCAGATATTCAGATCCATGGACAAAGGTCTCATGATTGGGGCAGTTTTCATAGACTTGTGCAAAGCATTTTGATACTATGAACCATGATATGCTGATTAATAAATTAAGATATATCAGCCTGAGTCGGGGGGCATTTAAATGATTCCATGGCTATCTGACAGGAAGACAGCAGCGAGTGACATTAAATAACTTTATATCCAAGTTTTTGGATATTAAAACTGGGGTACCAAGGAGTCCATGTTAGGTCCTGTGTTGTTCAATATATATACAAATGATGTCGGACATCTATTGGGTGATGTCCGGCACCATTTGTATGCTGATGACATAGTACTATGTGTTGACGGTGGGTCTGTTAGCCAGAGCCAAGAAAAATTACAAAAAGATTTGAATAAATTGCAAAACTACTTCCAGGAGCATTGTTTGGTATTGAATTCCATAAAGTTGCAAGTCATGCTGTTTTGTAATAAACCAAGTAAAAATAAATTAATATGATCATAAAAACACTGTATGACTGCAGCCTGACCCTTGTAGATTCCCACAAATATTTGGGAATCTGGACTGACTCCCAATGCAAATGAGATACACATACTAATTTGCTAATTAGGAAGTTAAATAAGAAATTGGTAATCTTGTATATATGCCAAAATTGCATTCCATCAGATACAAGACTACAAATAGTGAACTGTATGGTAATCCCACTCTTTGACTATGAGGATGTTGTTTTGGGGGGATCTTATGGGGGAGTGCTGCACAAACTTGATGTAGCATACAATAGGTTTGCACTGTACATCCTTGATGCCCCACGGAATAAGTGTCATTTGAGCTCTTTATAGAGCTTAAAATTGGATTAAACTATCAGAGCATCAGAAACTCCAGATGATCCATTTGATTTACAAATGGCATCTCAAAAAATTGGCTGTTTACTTATAAGAATTGGTAAGGGAGGCTGGCCTGTTGGCACTGAAAGTTGAGGCGCTGGACGCCACACCTCGCGCTACACTGGTGGCCCAGGTTTGTGCACAGACTCAGGGCCCGGGGGGCTGGCAGGGGAGAGGAAGGATTGAGCTCCCCATGATTGCTTTCCTTCCTCTGGGGTGGGTATGAGGTGTGTGGTGCACTGCAGTGGTGCCTAGCAGAGGCTAGGTGCACTGTCAGTGGTGTGCATTCTGAGGGGAGGGAGTGCGGCAGACATCTACACGTAGGTGCAGCAGATGTCATTGCACATCTGGCTCCCTAGGGCAAGTAACAACGGAAAATTGTGGGGCGACCGCAGTGGCTCACGGCTGAGCCCTGAGCCCCCGGACATGAGAGGTGTGGCCACCTGGTTCCCAGTCACAGGCCCCTGGAGGTGTGATCCCATTAATTTCATCAGGGTCTGTGTGAGCCAGGCGCCTGCAGTGTGCAGACCTGAGTCCGGGTGCTCGGTGCCTAAACAAATGGGTCATTAGGACCCACTCCAAATGAAGGAGGAGTAAAAAAAAAAGAATTGATAAGGGAATGGAATGTAGAAAGGTTTACATACAGCAGGGGCAACTGAATATATGGTGCCAGTCATGAAAACTGTGAAGGGAAACTCCAACTTCACATGTACGGGCCCTAAATTATGGAACATCTTATCTGGCTATCTGAGATTAAACAAAGGCAAAACATCTTGGAGTGCTATAAAAACTTGGATTGTAAATGCTGCTAAGCTACCAAGAATTTGTTGTGATTAAGTTATATTAACTCACTATGTAATGCATGGTATTGTTACCTTACTACATATTTTGTAAATAATATTTTAATTGTGAAACTGCTATCTTGTGTACTGTACCATGGGACCCCATTCAAAATGAGCTTCATCTCAATTGGGCTATCCTTTTCTGAAATCAGAATAACATTTTTACTATTACTACTAAGAAGTCCCTTCTAGTTTCAGGTCCAGAAAGGGGGGTCAGGCGTTAAACCCCACTCACATTTTAATTATTCCCATTTGTGCTAACTACTGTCAAGAGTATAATACATTTTAGAGTTTTCACATATATACAATGAAAATACTCCCTCTAATATGACATGTCTAACTTAGAAACATATACTCTAACGGCAGATAAGGACCACTTGGCTCACCCAGTCTGCCCATTTCCCTACCTATTGGATAAGCTGCAGATCCTAGTTTTACCAACAGCCTACTTCCTCATACCTCCCACTAGAATTGCCTTATGTCTGTCCCATGCATTCTTAAATTCCCCCACTGTTTTTGACCACACTACCTCTTCAGGAAGGCCAATCCATGCGTCCTTCACCCTCTCCATGAAAAAATATTTCCTCACGTTGCCACTGAGTCGTCCCCCCTCTATCTTCAAATTGATCCCTCTTGTTCTTGCACATCTCTTTTTCTGAATGATGCTACCCTCTTGGACTTTATTGATTCCCTTGAGGTACTTGAAAGTTTCTATCATGTCCCCCCCTTCCTCCTTTCCTGGAGGGTATACATATTAAGCTCTTTTAGTCTCTCTTCAAATGGCTTTTGGTGCAGACCATGCATAATTTTAGTTGCCCTCCTCTGGACTGCCTCCATCCTGTCTATGTCCTTGCAGAGATGGGGTCTCCAGAATGGCACACAGTACTCCAGATGGGGTCTCACCAACTGTCTGTACAGAGGGATAACTTCTTCTTGTTTTCTACTGGTGATGCCTCTACTTATGCATCCCAGTATTCCCCCAGCCCTACTTACTGCCTTCTCACATTGCTTACCTATTTTTAGGTCATCTGATATGTCTACCCAGGTCCCTTTCCATTTTTGTTGTCATTGATATCCCCCCCATTGTGTACTCTTCCCCTGGGTTTTTGTTTCCCAGGTGCATTGCTTTGCACTTCTTTGCATTGAATCTAAGCTGCCTGACTTTCCACAATGCTTCTTAACAGGATATAGAACAACTCATCCATGCTTAATTGACTAAGGGTGGGCAGAGGTACAGTAGATGCTGTGAATTAGCTTGGTAAAATCAGTAGACCTGGGTTTGATTTCCACAACCTCCACAACCTCCCCTTGCATACTGTGTGACTCTGAGCAAGTCCCTTAACTACCCCAGTGCTCCCAGGTCTCCCCTGAAAACAGGCACTTGTGTCTAGTGGGCATTATCCAGTTACAAAAGAACAACAACAAAAAAAGTCCATATCTGAAATTTTTCTGTCCTCTAGATGTGTAAGGGGAAGGGATGATAATTCATGGCTCAGACGAGCAGGCCAATAGATCCCGTCCCCTTCCTGGTACACATTTCTGAAAGAGAGTCCTCATGCTGCCCCAACACTCTCATGTTTTGTGATGTAGTAGTTTGTAGAGTGAGGGGGCACCTTCCATTGATAGCAAAGGGGAGCAGGTTTAAAATGACATTTTTTTTATATGTTTTAGAGGGCTACTTGGGTCAAATCAAAGTCACCACTCAACTAACAAGAGCCTCCACGATGCTATACTTTACTGTAGATTTATTGTGTAATGAGGGCCTGCAGGACTGGGCACCAAACAAATCCACTACTACTACTACCCACAACTGCCTCAGCACTGGCCACCTTCAAAATAGGTGGAGGTCTAAGAAACGGAAAGAGCAAAGGAGTGAAAGCTATATAACAGAATAAAAATGGAAGGCTTATTATATATAAACATAGAATAGAATTTGTCAGCAGAAAAGGACCACTTGGCCCACCCTATCTGCCCAGATGGTCTCTGCCTAGTATGTCTCCACAGGCCCTAACTGATCTGCAGTGACCCTTCCTCCTCCATGCCTATTTAGTATTATACTATGGTAAGAAAGAATGCTGGACTCTGGCTGGTCCATCTGGGAATGGACCCGGGATGTTATCCCAGCATAACATCCCGGCTCTAGTCCTACCACAATCAAGACCACATTAAAATTACAAAAAAATAAATCAGTCCGCAGACATTCCTTGCTTCCCACTCCCAGTCAAATTAAAAGCAACGTTTCCAATAGGCTTCACACAGTACTTTAAACCAGAGCCATCACACGTTCCCCCAAATGTTCCCCTTCCATTAGTTAAAAAAAAGAAAACAATTTAAGCATGCTGCTAATTTTTCTAAAAAGAAACAGTAACTGAAAACTACGATCCCAGACCAAGCGATTGACCAGGAAATTGAGTCAGCGCACGACAGTTGTCGCAATGCTCGCTTGGAGTTCAGCACACTTTCTTTTTTTTCCCCCAATTACAGCATCTCAATCTCCCTTCCAGCATCCTACCTCCATTTCTTTCTAAGACATCCTGAGAGCAGCAGCAGTGGGTGGCCAGCAGCAGCAGCGATGACACAGAAATTTCAAACACTGGTCACTGTACATACTGTTCCACTACAATAATCTCATGGTACAAATACAGCATCAAACTGTACTGGGAGAATGACAACCATGACACTGTGGGGGGCGATATCAGAGCCAAAGAAAGAAAAACACTTATTGGACAAGCAAGAGATACAGAGCAAAACAAAAATTCACCTATTGACCAGGCAGCTCCACCTAGAGGATAAACACAAGAAAGGAATTTCTTTTTACATAAATATGCCTACTTAAAAAATTAAGTAAAAAGTGATTTTAAAAATACTTTTTATTTTTCTTCTTGTATTTGAAGATTAGTCACATAATAGGAATATGCACTCCAGGGTGAGTATTATGCTGGGATAACATCCCTCCTCAGGTATTGGATACCCTCAGCCTGTGGTCTCGGGCCCAACCACCTGAGGCAGGATGTTATCCCAGCGTAACACCCACCCTGTCATGCATTATTCCTTTAATATTCCCCTATGTCTATCCAACACATTCTTGAAGCCCCCTACTGTTTTCACCTCTACCAGTTTTGTTGGCAGTCTGTTCTAGGCATTCACTGCCCTTTCAGTGAAGTAGTACTTCCACAAATCCCTCTTAAACTCCTTATTCCCCCCTTCCCCCCAGCTTCATCGCATGCTCTCTGGTCCTAGTGCTCTTGCTTATTTAGCCTGGAGAAAAACAGGCACGCGCTTTTACCAACAGGAAAGGCAAGGAAGCAGTTGTTGTTAAATGGAATTTAAATAACTAGGAAATGGGTTGAAAAAATCCTGAAACCTGATTGTCTGAGAGTAGTCAAAAGGCATATGTTAATCAGGCAACAGAGTCCTCTAAAAAAGAGCATAAGGATTATAACATATAAAGCTTGTTCTCGAAATGTTTTAACATACTTTTTATTTAAAATTTATTACTAGAAAAACCTCTTTTATAAGCCCAATAGGACCCTTTAGGGTGTGGGGTGTTGGGGGATCCCCACACTTCCACGGACTGTAAAGCCATCCATCGGTTGCGTTGGGATTCACTATGCCCTGGGCATGTGGTTATTCCCCAACATCCTACACCCTGTTGGTTCATATCATTTACTTGATCCACTGGCTCTGAGCAAGCTGAAAAAGTGAAGCATTAGCTTTCTATTTTCTGTGAACCATTTGAATTTGAAATAAATGTGCTTTGCTTTATACCATGACTGGGTGAGGGTGTAGCCTTACTCTTTTTTGCTTTAATTGTGGCAAAAGACATTGTTTTAACATATGCAGGAGCTAATATAGCTTGTAAATTTGCATGCATGTATTTCCCACTCACTCCTTCTGTCGCTCAAGCTGCCATTTTCTGGGCAGATTTTGTCATAATGTAATGATCACGAGAAATGTGTTTGAATGTATTCAATGACTGCTGCTTACCTTCTCGCTTGCCCCCCAAATTCTAGGTGCTGCACCTATATGGAGCTGTATCCTAGTAAAGAAACACTATGAACAAATACAGTTACATATGTGAATATGTTGCATACAGTATCTGCATCTTTATGCTTAGGGAACTTAGTTGGGCCTTGATGAAATACAGAAACCAAAGTCACTTCTCTCTTCTTGTGAACAAATATAACAGTTCCCTTCCGTCCTGCTGAACTGACAAATTCAACAAGTTAAGCAATTTCTGTAGCCATGGTACATCTAGTAAAAATGGTAATTTGAGCTGACCCGGTGGTGCTGAGGGTTGAGGCGCTGGACGCCACACCTCACGCCATACTGGTGACCCGTGTTCGGGAGTGAGCGCAGGCCATTGGGGGTCGGCAGGGGAGGAGGAGGAGGAGGAGGAGGAGGATCGAGCATCCCAAGGACAGCTCTCCTTCTCCAGGGGGGGGAGAGACCAGCTGTCGGTGCACGCCTGTGCCCTAGTGGTGGCTGGGGCTGGCTGGTATAATCTCATGAAAATGTACTCCTCTACCTTGTCCCTCCATTGCCACTATTCCAAAACATGCCCACACTCTTCTCCTGTGTTTCTAACTCTACCTTGCACAACTCTTATAATCGGTACCCTTCCTCACACACACCTCTTGAAATATATACTTACCACTACACTTCTCCTAAAATGTGTACCCCTGCACCCCACCAAAAAGAAATCTGTATGCTGCCCTAAATCTGTGCCCTCACACTTGAAACCTTTTAAATATTTGCAGTCTTGTCCTGCATACCTCCCAAAATGCGCACACTTACCTTTCATACCTTTCTCAAATTGGGTGCCCTGCCCCTACAAAGTGTGCACCTCATCCTCACTCCCCAAGATGTGTGCTCTTCGTGCACCTTCTAAATCTATACCCATACCACACCTCTAAAAACATTCCTAACCCCAACCTACATGGTTCTCCAGATCTGTATCTCAACTGTGCTACTCCCCAAATATGCAACCTTCCACAAATGTGTACCTCCACCACTTACAGATTCTGTACCTCCTTCCCTGCTTCCATCCCATAATTTGCAGCCTGGCTCCAACAACCTTTTAACATTTGACCCCTACTCCAGCACTCTACAACACTTTACAGAATACTGAAAAATCAAACTGTCTGCAGCTTTGTGTTCTGTATCTAAATAAGGGTAAGAATAGATTAGAGGCAACACAGAGTAGGGCAACAAAGATGATGGTTCTATGTGATAACGGCAAAAGCCTAAAGGTGATCGCTGTTATCGCGAAGTCACAGTGCCAAAAATTTATTTCAGCACTGTGACACCCTGGTGCACAAGAAAACAGCACCGGGGACTTACTTTTAATGTTTTCTGTGGGGCTAGCTCCCCCACCCCTCAACACAGGAGATTTCGTCACCTGCACCCACCTACTGAAAGATTCTCAACTCCAGGGGGGTGCATGTTGGGGGGGGGACATTAAAAAAAAAAAAGGTTTGGGCAAGGTGCAACAAAAATGCACCAGCACCCGGACCCGAACCCCGTACACTGCCAACCAGTGCAGGCAACCCACCCACCTCACGACGGGGTCAGCTCAGCAACCACTGCAGCACAACCCCTCACGTTCCCTCCTGTGCACTCTCGCTCTCCCCCCCCCTTTGTGCATATGTATACCATTGGGAAGTCACTATATTCGCCCACCCCCCTATCTGGCCACCCTACCCTACCTAGCCATCCCTGAAATGCACTGGGGAAGAGGTTGCCATTATTGTAGGCACCTTTTCCCCAGCACCTACATCACAGGCTACCAAGATGATCCATGGACAGATACTATTTAGGTCTACGACTCCAAATCCAAGCAACAGCAATTTGCATAAATAGGGGATATGTGCTGGCAATTTTTGGGATACATGATTTATTTAAACGAGCAGTCTGTGACCTCGGTTGACCTCACGAGTGGCGGAGCCAAGAGTGAGGTATCGAGGTCACAGACTGTGAGTTTAAATAAACCATGTATCCCATGAATAGCCAGCACATGTGTGATTTATGCAACATCTTAGTTTGTGTTATAGTTTTAAATGTTTCTGTATATTTTTATTTTTATGTGCCACTATTTGTGATTAGGCTTTTGTTTTGGGCAGCATTTTTCTGTATGTGTGTTTTGGCTGTGTGTGTGGGACGTGATTGGTTGTGAGGTTTATGAATGAAAATGTGTGGTGGTTTCTATTGGTTGACGTATCGTGGGAAAATGTTTCTGATTGGCTGTTTTGTTGTGGGTGTGTTTTTAGAGTTGTGGCGCAGTTACTGAGTGGAGCAGGTCGAGTGTTCGAGAGGGAGCGGTCGTGATGGACATAGCAGCAGGAGCATGCGAGATGGAAGGGGAGAGTAGAGTCGCCGTGGCCGGGTGAGCGAGTCTGGATGTCAGCTACATTTGAAGAGGAAGTCGGTGGTGGAGGTGCGGGTTGGAGTTTTGGTGTGGGGTCGTGGGGCGCGGTGGGGGGTGCTATGAATATTAAAGACAGTGATCGAGGAGGTGTATTTCAGAAAGCAGAGGATGTGGAGCATGAAGAGCCCGAAGAGATGTTTTGGAATATTGCATTTTTTTTTTTTTATTTGTATTTTTTTGATAATGTGACGAATTTGGGATGTGACGACCCCGAAGACTGGAGAGTGGAGAATGTTTTTTGTAGTTATCAATGCGGAATTTTTACATGGGCAAAATAGGGTTTATAGAAATGGAACTTTGCGAAGGCTGCGGGTTCCAGTCTCATGATGTGTGAAAGGTTGTGTATGGATAGAAGGAGCTGCAATGAAGACATCAACAGGTAATTGCAGTAACAAACAATTTATTGTATTGTGAAATAAAACAAAGGCAGAAGTTTATGCCTCTAGGTTTGAAGTTTACTATTGGTACAAGTGCTGGTTTTGTTTCATAGGTCAAGGTAACTTATGTTTGGTATTGCAATGCATTTATGGTACATTTTAATGCTTTTTATGCAAACATATTTACTTACTGTTTCATTGATATTTATAGAACTTATTCGGTTAAGTTATGAGTGATATAGTATTAAAGGTAATAAGAATGATAAACAGTGCTGAAATACATTGCTCAATATTTTTAATAGTAGATGCTAAACTTTTATGCAAATGTTGTTAGGTAACATTGTTTATTGATTATGGAAAAATATTTTTTTCATGTTTTTTGCAAGTATGGTGCTTGAAAATATGTTAGTTCTTTTCTTAAGTCCAAGATTACTTTTCTGCAATGTGTCCATCAATGTTTGTTTCTTTGTTGGAAATGGTGAAGGTTTTGTGTTTCTGTGGATTTCTATTGTATGGCCTGTCCTTGGCTAGCAGGTTGTTTTCTGTTGAAGAAGTTTTGATATTGACTTTCTTTGTTTACTTCTGTGTGTGAAGTCTTCAGGGTTTTGCATGTGTGGCACCCATTAGTCGGAGTCACTATCGGAGTCAATGATGAGGGGGTCTTCTTTTCTGTATGGTGTCATACTTGTTTCCTGTGGGGGAAGAATGAGGAAAAAAAAGATTGACTTGGTTTTGTTGAAAATATTGTTGTAATGTGGATGTGGAATGAAGTGTTGGTGGTGGTGGGTGTGGGTGGGTGGAAGGTAAGTATTTTTGGGGGAGTGTGTGATTGTGGGTTGTGTGGGTGGTGTGTGGATGGGTAAATATGGGAAAAGTGTTATATGGAATGATGCTTACCTTGTATGATGTTGAAGGTAATGTTCTTCGCTGTTATGTTCGGCCTGTCAAAACAGGTTCATAGCAGTTGGTCATATTTAGGTGGAGTGGGAGGCTGCTTTAGTTTCTTCGGTTGTGGCAGAATGGTGGTATTGGTTGTCATTCCACTTAGTAGTTTGCAGTTTTGGAGTTGTTTGGTTTCATTTATTTTTGTATAATAATTTAGGCTTTGTAGCTGTTTATGTCCAGATATTTGTATTATCTCAGTAGGTGCTACTCCACTGTCACATAGTTTTTGTACTAGGTGCTTCCGAGCTGAATGGTTGGTTAGTCTTTTGTTGTTTCAACATTGGCTGCAGCAATCATGGTTTTTACTATGGCTGAGAGTTTGTTTATGCCAATGGGTTGATTTTTGTACCAGGAGCCGGCCTGTTGTTGCTGTACTGAGGTGTTTGCTGAGAGGAAGAAAGGAGAATCAGGTTGTAAAGTTTTTTCTGGTCTTTTTGATTTGTAGACTTCATAGTTTGTTACTGGACATCTGAGAAGGTTTTCTGGCATTTTATATACTCTTGGCTTTAGTTTTCGGTATTCCTTGGGATTTGCACCAATTCAGGTTTGGCGTTTCCTGGTTATATTCTAGGAATTATTTCCCATCTTCATTTTGCTTTAATTGTATGTCTCCCCAACATAGAAAGCGCATTTCTGTGTTGCCTCTAAGCCCAAAGTAGAGACTGATGGTGAGCCACATGGTGTTTGTTAGAGAGTCAGGGGTGTAGGGACCAAGTTTTTTTTTTATATAGCTCATCAATTATTTGATCTGTGAGTTTGTCAGCAGCTTTTGGTTTGCACCCTTTACCAAGGCTTTTTAACTGTTTTTGCTTGGATTTTAGTACTTGTCTGGCAGTTTAAAATTGTTGTGCAGTTGATATGGAGATGGGTAGTTGTTTTCCTTTAAATGCCTTTCTATGCTTTGGAAAATAACTCTCAGTGTTAGTGGCTCATAGGGTGTGTTTTTTTTTTTTGCATTCATAAAGTAGTGACAGAGAAGACTACTTAGCATTGCTGGGCTGAGTTGGTAGAGCTCTGTGGTAATATTGAAGTTGTGCTGTGTGTATGTATGCTTTCACAAGATTCACGTCTATGTTTGTCTTTTTAAGTGTATTGCTGTTTTTGGCACTTTGGATAAAGGCAGAAATTGTTGCCATGTCTATGGTTGTTAGAGGATTTTTTCTGTGCTACAGGTGTTATGCGCTTCTTTACTGGTGGTTGGCATTTCTTGGTGCTCACTTGTGATGGGGAGGAATGCAGTGACTGGTGCTGTGGATCATTTCTGGGCTGGTGCTTTTTTTGGGCTATTTTCAGTTTCATAGGTGGCAGTTTCAGGTTGATTGATTTTATGTTGAGAACTAACCTGGATTGTGCAGCTCCGAGAAGGACTAGTCAGGCAGATCGTAGTGCTTGCCTTTTTCTGAGGCGTGCTGGTGATTGCCATGCTGAAATTGAAGGCTTCAGATTTTTTTGAAGGTGTTTGCTGTTGTGGATCTTCTAAGGTCCATGTCCATTTCCAGCTAAGTTATTATGTCTTGCAGCTCAAGTTCAAAGCTGCTGTTTTGTGCCTCTGCCATGTTTATTATTTTTTCTGTGTAGCTTTCATTTGATGTTGTACGAATAATTGTGTTGGTTGTTGAATTATTTATTTTAAATTCTGTTGGCTGTCGGTGCGACGGTTCTCTGATGTACAGAGTTTGTCATTACGGTAAGTGCGTGGAGTGTTACAGCGTGTTTATGCATTTTTCCAGGTGCGAGAGATGGCACAAGATGGCATGATTTAATGGAGGGAAAAGAAGAAAGGGCAAACTTTATGATAATAAGGGTTTGTGTGTTTGATTGATGTCTGGGTGTGGGATAAATTCAATGAGATTGACGTGGGGATGTGGGATAAATAAGGCTTTAAATATTTATCCCACGTTTGTGGAAATACGAAGATTTACTGCATGGTGAATTTGCCCACATATGTTGCATAAATACATTTATGATTTAAAGGTTATTAATATTTTTCTCTGAATAACAGCATTAGGCTTATACCTAAGGTTATTACTAAACTAAAATTATTTACTGTTTTTTGACTGTTGCCATGACTAAAAAATGTATTTCATTTTATCCTTTTCTTTTTTTTGTATTTATATCTTGCATATGTTCTGTATAAAACTGTGATATTATTATATATGGCGTTCCTGAAACTTCAATTAACATTTTAATGTCAATCGAAAAACAAAAGACAAAATGTACATGGGAAGATTGAATGGTCTCAGCATGTCCTCACTGAAAGATAAAAGGTAGAACTGAAACTAAAACTGAAGGTGGACAAAGCAATGGGTCCTGATGGAATTCACCCCAGAATTCTAAAAGAATTAAGGGAAGAAGTAGTGAAACCACTGGCTACTCTTTTTAATAAATCATGGGAGGATGGTGTGGTACCTGAGGACTGGAGGAAGGCGGATGTGATTCCCCTTCACAAAAGTGGGACCAAGACAGAGGCAGGAAACTACAGACCTGTCAGTCTGACCTCTGTGGTAGGGAAAGTGATGGAGTCACTTCTGAAGATAAGAATAGTTGAGTACCTAGAGGCCAGTGGAGCACAGGACCCAAGGCAGCATGGGTTCACAGCGGAAGGTCATGTCAGACGAATCTAATAGATTTCTTTGACTGGGTGACCAAAGTAGTAGACCAGGGAGGGGCTGTGGACATGGCCTACCTAGACTTTAGCAAGGCATTTGACACAGTCCCACAAAAGATTAATAGTCAAATTAACCAGCCTGGGAGGGGTCCCAGGGTAGTAGCCTGTAAAACATTGGCTGCACAACAGGACACAGAAGGTAATTGTAAATGGAGTCCACTTGAAGAAAGAGGGGTTGCTAGTGGGCACATCAGAGGGTCAGTATTGGGTCCAGTCCTTTAATGTCTTCTATCAGTGACATTGTAGAGGACTGAAGGAAAGTATGCCTTTTGCAGATGACACAAAGATCTGCAACAGGGTTGATACAAGGAGGCGTGGAAAGGATGAAAGGGACTTGGCAAGGTTGGAGGAATGATCAGAAGTATGGCAGCTAGGATTCAATGCAAAAAAGTGCAAAATAATGCACCTGGGAAACAAGAACCCAAGGGAAGAATACACAATGGGCGGAGGGAGGTAGTAACAACAACAAAAAAGGAAAGGGACCTGTGGGTAATCATATCAGATGACCTTAAGGTTAGCAAGCAATGTGAGAAGGCAGTAGGGAGGGCTGGGGGTAAACTGGGATGTATAGGGAGAGGCATCAATAGCAGAAAACAGGAAGTTGTTATCCCTCTGTACAGACAGTTGGTGAGACCCCATCTGGAGTACTGTGTCCAGTTCTGGAGACCCCATCTCCGCAAGGAAATAGACAGGATAGAGGTAGTCCAGAGGAGGGCAAATAAAATGGTGCAGGCTCTGCAAGAGAAGCCGTATGAGGAGAGACTAAAGGAGCTTAATATGTATACCCTTGAGGAAAGAAGGGAGAGGGGGGACATGATAGAAGCTTTTAAGTACCGCAGTGGAATCAATAAAGTCCAAGAGGGTAGCATCTTTCAGAAAAAGAGATGTGCAAGAACAAGGGGACACAATTTAAAGATAGAAGGAGGGCGATTCAGGGGCAATTTGAGGAAGTATTATTTCACAGAGAGGGTAGTGGATGCATGGAACAGCCCTCCTGAGGAGGTTGTGGGGTCTAAAACTGTGGGAGAATTCAAGAATGCATGGGACAGACATAAGGCAATTCTTGTGGGGGGTAGGAAGAAATAGGCTGTTGGTTAACTAGGATCTGCGGTCTATCCTGTAGGTAGGGAAATGGGCAGACTAGATGGGCCAAGCGGTCCTTATCTGCCGTCAAAGTCTATGTTTCTATGTTTCTAGAGAGGAGGCATGATAGAGACTTACAAGTTCATGAAAGAGTGCAACAGAGTGGACACACAATGTTTATTTAATCTGAGAAACAGTAGGTTCACTAGGGATTATGTGCTTAAAGGGGAACAGTCAGCACCAAGGGTCCCACACCCAAGTGTGGGACTGGTCCCTATCTGCACTTTATGTGCAAAAGCATTTGTTTTACTTACTGTTTACTGTAGTATGCTAGATTGTATCATACTAATTTTAGTAACTTCCTGGTTGACATCTTCTGTAACTTCTGTACAAATCTCACAATGCCCTGCAGCTCAGATCAGAGCAGAGCTGAATCAGTGGGAGATTCAATAGCCTGCAGTTTATATAAGCTTTCTGATCTTTATTTTTTAACAGGTCCCACTGTCCTCCCGGGGCTAAGTGCTGTCACAGAGGACTATACTTAGGCCCTGGAGACAAGAAGAACTAGAAGACATCTGATTGGTGCTTATAAAAGCTCTAACATGCACCGCAGGCTGTTGAATCTCAAACTGATGCAGTCCTTTTCTGATGTCTGCTGCAGGTGATTCTGGGATATATAGTTACAGGAGATGGCAGCCTAGAAGTAGACAATTTTAGTCTGATACAATCTACTAAACTGAAGTAAACGGTAAGTAAACCATATTGTTTTTGAGCAAAAAGTGTACTTTGGGACCAGCCCCAAACTTGGATATGGTGCCCCATGTGCTGACTCTTCCCCTTTAAGCTGGGTGGAAGTCGGTACAGCAAACTTACAAACAAGGTTGTGGTAGCAGAGACACTATCAGGTTTAAAAGAAGTTGAGATGCATTTTACGAGCATTATAAGATAAGATAATTTAGACAGGAGATGAAGGACAAGGGAAATAATTAACATCAGAAAGATTCTGACTAGGAAATCTTGGGACAGACTAGATGGACTGTTCAGGTTTTTATCTGTCATTCTGTTTTCATTGCTTCTATGTTTCTAAGCGTTCCGTGTTTCTGCCCCCCCCCGGCCCCCTGCAGGTTATTTATGCTTTGTTGTTAATTGCAAGGTATCTAGATGCAGCCACAGAGGAGCCGTACGGGAAGGGATAAGGTTAATATTTAGTGTTTCTTCCTCCCAGTAATTTCATGTTCGAAGTTAAAAAGAAATAAAACTATAAAAAAACTAAAACTCAATTACCTGGTAGTCTTACCTGACACTCTTGTTGTTGGCACTTTTTATGTTTTGTAAGTTCCTTGGCACTTTCTCCTACCTGTACACTCAGGCTTCGTGTTACTCTCCCAGTAGCTAGGAGCTACCCCCTCACCACTCCTGCCCTTACCAACCCACCCTTACTCACCTACTTCTCCTCTCACATGACTAATCTCATCTAAATCTCCTCCCTTTCCTCAGGCCTCACTCTCAACTTTGCCCCCTATCCTCTGACAAAGCCTTTCTGGTTGCTATGATACTGAAATAGTTTGATATGAAGATTTTTGTTTGTTATGTTGATTTTTGTCTTACCACCACTGTTCGTAAATAATAAGCAAGCAATAATACCCAACAGGGTGGGCAGTATTGGGCAATACCAGACCACCCAGGGGCATAATGAGGCCCGATGCCGCAGGTGGAGGAGGGGCTTATAGCCCCTGGGCGGTCCGGTATTGCCCAATACTGACCACCCTGGACGGTATTATTGCACTTAGAAAATGGGCCACTTGTCATTGTTTTATAGGATTACAAAAAATAAAATAATTCTCTACAAAATTACATTTTCTCTCTTTTTTGGTAAAGTAGTCCCTATACTGCTGGTAAGAGTTCCTTAGGAGTTATTAGGTATTAGTGCAGTGATGACTTCTTGCTCACTGCCTGCCCTGCTTCATTTTTTTTTTTTCTGCCTTGTTTGTTTACATTTTCCCGGTCCTCGCTGCCTGCCAAGAGGACCGGGCCCAAATCAGACTGTTTCCTTTTTTTCCTCCCGGTACCCAATTCCTGCTGTGGGGATTTAAAGTCACCCTTCTTTTTTATATCATTTTCCTGATCCTCACTACCTGCTCTGAGTATCAGGACTGTTATTTTTTATTTGTTTATATCTTACGGTTCCCGGTCCTCACTGCCTACCCTGAAGACCGGGATAGTGAAGAAAGCGCCATTGAAGAACGAGTCAGCTGGAGTGGTGCTGCAGCTGCCAAACCAAAGGAACCGCAAAAGAGCTTACTTGTCAGCAGGAGAACCATCGCAAGGAAGAAGTTAGGATGAGAGCAGAGTGGTACCACTACTGTGGCAAACTTATTTGGGATTTTAATTTGAACTGATGGTGAGTTTCATGGGAGAAGGCAGAGCCAGGGAGGAGAATGGAGAACTGAGGGAGAAATGCTTTGTGCAAGGGCAATCTGAGTCAGCTTGCAGATGGAGGGGCGGAGCAGGTGGGCACAATCCGTTCATGAAAGTGAACTTAATATGTTATAAAAAGTTTTGTTTTTTTTATTGTTTGTTTCTTGTGGTGAGCTGCAGATCTAATATTAGCTACTGTAAGGAGTCTCGCGCTCACGTTTGAAAATGACAATAGGCTGTTCTGCGAAGCCGATTGCTGTGATGGCTTGTCTTCTGTTATGTGTATATGGCTAAGTCAGACTTACTAACAGTAAGGCAGACTGGGGGGTCTTCTCTGGAGGGGGCTGCATCGCTGGAACTGGAGGCCAGTATCTCTCGCTAAGGGAGAGAAAAAAATGGTAGTGATTTAAGATTGAACTGGATATTTTTAGCCAATGAGGAGGCAGGGTTGGCACAGGGATGTCTGAGGGAGTGAAGTGGCACTGGGGATGGTACTTTTTATTTCCTGATCGTCTATTGAAAGTTAATGTACCCCCCTGGCAGGGGTACCAGCCAATTAGAGATCAGGAAATAAAAAAAACATTTTCTAATCACTCTTATTGTACCACCTGGTAACCTATTGCTTGTTAAGTAACCTGTGTGTTATTGTATTGTGATCATACTGAATACGCTTGTTGTTACCATAAACCCATTGATGTGGAACCTTTGTAAATGAGCCTCTGGCTCAAAGGTACTTGTAAACCGAGATCTCAATAAATAAAAAAAATAAAAATAAAATAAAAAACTGAGACTATAATTTAAAGGAGGGTCACAGCACAGTCTGAAACACAAATAACTGTTGGTCAGTACAATTTTTGTGGGAGCATATGGGAGCATTTCCTTTCAATATGGCTGCTGTTAGCTATGTGCGTGTGTCTCCTTTTTACATTTGCTTGTGCATGCACAAGAAATGCTTTGTCACACTAAATGGCATTTCAGAGGTGTGTCACTGCTAAGCCCACTGCAACTGAAGCTGGAAGGGGCTCAGCAGTCCAGACCAATAACCATGTACTGTGGTCATAACACTATTCACTGGCTGCTGGGCGGAAACTTTGTGTAGTGGAAAGGACCAAAGTCTCACCTAGCAGAAGGGGCTTTGATCCTTTTATTTGCATGAAATCAGTCAGCAAATGGTTGATTGGCTTTCAGCTTTCAGCATTTGGAATGCTGCTGCCGCTGTCTTGGGTTTTAGTCCCCCCCCCAGCTCCAGAACGGCTTGCTATACCACAGTCAATCTATCTATCTATCTATCTATTGGCCGAGGTGCCCACCCATGCTACCATCGCATTCTTCCCCTCCCCTCCAGAATGGCTTGCTGTACTCTATCTATCCATTGATCTGTTCCTGAACCCAGTTTGCTGGTGTGGAGCGAGGTGTGGCATCCAGCGCCTCAACCCTCAGCACCACCGGGCCAGCTCAGGGGTTTGTACTTTGATGCATAACTTTCTCATTTCTGCATACTTTGGCCCCATATTTTTAACTTAGCCTTTTTGGGACCCAGCCTCCCAGACCTGGAAGATGATTTCACTGTCATGTTGCAAAATCACCTTTCAGGTGAGATTTGAAAAATTTGACCACCCTTGTTCATGACGTGGTGTCATAAAAAGGCCATGTTGAAAATTTTGGGTCAAAATATGTAAAAATGGCAAAGCTATGCGCATATGTTGAATTTCTCTATGCTCGCTCATAACTTTGGTAATTTGTAATGTTTTGACCCCAAATTTTCAACACAGTCATTTTTTCACACCACCTTATGAATGTGAGAGCTGACATTTTTCAAATTTTGGCCAAATGTGCTTTTGCACCTGTGGCGCAGAATGATGTTTTGGTGGTGCTGAATGACATTTTGGTGGGGATTTGAACATTTTCACCTACCAGGTTCATGAGGTAGGATATTAAGGAGGCTAGGCTGAAAATTTGGTGTAGAAATATGGTAAAATGTCCAAGTTATGATTGAACATTACAGTATTTCAATGTTCACTCATTACTTCACTAATTTTCAATATTTTGTCTCCATACTTTCAACATAACCATTTTTCCACACCACCTCACATATGTGACGTCATTTTTTAAATCCTGGACAAGACGTGCTTTTGCTCCTCTGCTGTTAAATGACATTTCGGCCAATATACTATAAATGGTACATGTCATTTTTAGAGGTCGAATCATAAAACCGGTATCTTGGAAACCTGGGGTCACATTTAAAAAAAAAAAAAGCATAGCACATACATGCAAGCAAACATTCGGCACTGACAAATGCATGTTAGAGTTTGCTTTTTCTTTTTCATCTACTGTTGATTGTATTACCTTTTCCATTTTTACACGTATCATACTATGGATTATAATAAGGAATGTAAGAAGCATTAAGAGCAGTAGCCCATATGTGCTCCTATGACACATTCTGCCATAATAACCCTGAATTCCACCTGCTTGAATATATTTGTCTAAATTTGATTTAAACTGTGACTTTGTTTTACTAATAATGACCTCCAATGGTAGACTATTCCATACATTAACAATTCTATTAGTTTAAAAAAAGTCCTTGTATTATGTCTGTTTTTCTTTTCCTTTTATTTGTAAGGGTGTCCTCTAGTCTCTAGCCCACTGTATTTAAACTTAGTTTCTAAATCACAAAGCAATAATGGGTCCTGAATTACATCATTCATAAAAAGACTTTCTCCTCTGGTATGTCTGGTTGCTAGGGACATGAGATTCAAGTTAGCCTATCTTCATATTTTAATCCCTCTAATCCCTTAATTGCCTTGTGTATTGTCTCTGAATTGTTTCTATTTTCATGCATTCGTTCTTTTTGTATGGGTTCCATAATTGGGAGGCATATTCCAGGTGTGGTCGAACATATGCTCTGAAAAGGGGAACCAGCACATTGCCGTCTTTGGACAAAAAGATTTTTATTATTGACCCTATAATTTTGTTAGCTTTAAGAACTGCTTCTCAGGATTGTCTTTTAGTGAATAAATCATCTGTTATGAGTGTACCCAAATCCTTTTCACAGTCTGATTTCATTGTTAAAACTGGTGCCCCAATTTTGGTATCATCTGCATATTGTGATACCCAACAGGTCAGGTGTTCTGATAAATCAGCTATGAAAATTGGGAACAACAATGGTCTGAGGACCAAGCCCTGCAGGACTCCACTCATGACATTTCCCTCACCTGAGAGATGGCCATTAACGATCACACTCTGCCTTCTATTCCTCAGCCATTCCCTTATCCAGTTAACAACTGTGGTATCAATATTTCCTTTTTCTAATTTTGCAGTCATGGCCCTATGAGGAGCCAGATCAAAAGCCTTGGCATACTCCAAAACTATAATGTCACATAGTATATTATTATCTAATGTGCTGCTGATTTGTTTGTAAAAGCACAAAAGATTTGTAGAGCAACTTCTGCCCTTCTTAAATCCATGTTGCTCATGATCATTTACGTATGAGACACATTTCTGTAATTTTGTCCTTAATGATACTTTCCAGGATCTTACAAGTTACACTAGTCAGACTTATCGGTCTATAGTTTTGTACACATTCTGAATGATCTTTTTTTAAGATTGGAACAACATGAGCCAATTTTCAGTCTGTAGGGATTTTACCTGAATTAACTGATTCTTAAAAATGTATTTTAATGGAGTTATACATGATTTACCATTAACCGTAACATTTCAGTCGAGATTTTATCAGACCCAGGCAATGAATTCGGTTTTAAGCCTTTTATTTTAGTTTTAATTTCTTCTGTCTTTATTGATATACTGCCTCTCTCTTTATGATTCTGTACTTATGTGTTTCTACTATCTTTGGAATAGACTTCACAAAAGTAATGGTTAATGAATAATCCAGGAAAGCTTTCAGTACAGCACTGATTCTAAATTGTTATCGATGGGTATCTGCTTTTTGTGTAAAATCAAATTTGAATCAGATTTGGAATCAGCTTGGAATATCTCTTGGAAAACAATCATTCAGCACATTGGTCTACAGAAACTTCAGCTTTAGCAAAAGCTACTAACACTGCATACAGTTTACATGCTTATGTGCCAGTACAGCAATTAGCACCTCCCTGACAATCAAAAGGGTTAGTAATCTATTAAAGGAAAACTCCATGTTAAAATCAGAAAAAAATAAGTAGTAGTCTTTTTTTCTGTGTTCTAACCAGTTCCCAGCATTTTCTTTTCCTCTGGTTGTGAGAGATGTTTTGTCTAACTTTCCCTAACTGTTTTATTGCCCTTGGAGGTTGCCATTCTGGTTTCTGTTATGGCCTCTAGTTTTCCCAGAGTGCCCTTTGGTGTGATGTCTAATTGCCCCTGCAGGAAACCAGTTTCTTGTTACAGTGTCTGTCACAGCTCAGCCACAGAGAAAATACTTCTTCCAAAGAAGACACACTGCTAGATTTTGGGTGAGTGTGATCATTATTATTTTTTAATTTTTGATATTGTACCTTGTTCTGCTCTGTGTGTGTGTGTGTGTGTGTATTTGAATCATGTCACTGTTTACTCTATGCCTCTCAGTCACTTTCAGTTTTTGCACCAATACTAAGCAGCAAAAATTGAATATCACCTTATAGATTGCAACACAGCAGGAAAAGGTACTAATATGAAAAAACAATAATTTTTTTATTTATTTTTTGTTGACCGGGTAAGTGCACTAGACAAACCCTGCCTATTTTCAGGCACAACCCGGGGGAAGGGGATACAGATGAATGCCAACTGACCTTGAACCAGATGAAACTGTTGGTGGCATTTTTTTAGTGAATGAGGGAAATTTAGAACACGGGAAATTCCCTACTCTTTTCAGATAAGTGCCATGGATCTTTAACATCCACCTGAACTACCACCAATCCAGGCTGATGGGACCTCGGTTTAATGTCTCATCCGAAAGGCGGCACCTCAGAAGTGCAGCACCCCTCTCATGCTGCACTACAGTGCCAATACTGGGATATTAACCCAAGTGCCAGATGTGGGAACTGAACCCACAGCCCTCTGATCTCCCAGCCTCAGAGGCCAGTGTGCTACCTACTGAGCCACTGACACTGGCTACAATGATTACACTCACCCAAAATCTAGCAGTGTGACTTCTCTGAAAGAAGTATTATCTTTGTGGCTGAGCTGTGACAGACCCTGCTAAATCTAAGGGCATAGCTACATCATTGTGACATGAGCCAGGGTGCATCGTAGGAGAAAGAAAGCCAATAAACCTATTTGTGATGGAGATCTCCAGGGGTCGTAAAACTACCATACAGCTAGCAGAATAATTTAGGAAAATCTCCTGATGGCAGACAGAGGGAAGGACACACTAGGACTTAGCATACATATCAAAACACTCTACACAACATATGTTTTTGCACATTCTGAGTGGACTTCTCCTTTAACTGCTCCTCCTGGTTTTTAGGGATGCAGTGGGCATAGCCCTGTCGACCTCATGCTATAAAAAAAGGACTCAGTGCATTACATAGAAACATAGAAGATTGCCAAAAGATAGGGACTGCTAGGACCATCCAGTCTGCCCATTTTCCCTACTTGCATCAGCTGATGTTGACCCTGTGTTGTCTTCAGTCTAGCCCCCTTCCCATATCTAGTGTTCCTTTATGCCTATCCCATTCATGTTTGAATTCCCCTCACTGTGCTTGCTTTCAGCACCTCCTGTGGTAGGCTATTCCAGGTACCCACCACCCTTTCAGTGAAGAAAAACTTCCTCACATTCCCCCTCAATCTTCGCCCCTCAAATCTCATGTCATGTCCTCTTGTTCTCCTCCTTTTCCTATACTGAAACATGTCCCCCAGCTGCACCTTATTTAGCCTTTAAGATACCTGAAGGTCTCAGTCATGTCACCACAGTCTCTCTTCTCTTCCAGCAGATACATGTTAAGGTCCTTTAATCTCTGCTCATATGTTTTCTGGTGCAAGCCCTGTACCATCTTAGTTGCCCTTCTTTGGGTCACTTCTACCCTGTCAATATTCTTATGAAGATGCAGCCTCCAGAACTGTACACTGTACTCCAGATGAGGCCTCACCAGCATTTTGTACAATGGCATCACCACCTCCCTTCTCCTGCTTGTGATGCCCCTTCCAATGCACCCCAAGATGCTATTGGCTTTTACTACAGCCTTTGTACATGCCCGGCCACTTTAAGATCATCTGTGATGATAATCCCAAGTCTCTTTCTTCCCTGGAGGCTGCTAGCAGTACTCCCCCCCCCACCACCACCATCCTGTAGCTCTCTGCAGGTTTTATTTTTTGCCCCAGGTGCATGATTTTGCACTTTTTTGCATTGAACTTCTGTTGTTACACTTTGGACCACTTTTCTAGCTTTTCCAGGTCAGTCCTCATATTATCCACACCATCTGGTGTGTCTACCCTATTGCAGATCTTGGTGTCAGCTGCAAATAGGCAAACCTTTCCTACGAGCCCTTTTGCAATGTTGCTAATGAAAACATTGAAAAGGACTGGCCCCAGGACCAATCCCTGAGGCACCCCACTGGTCAACCCCCCTTTCCTCAGATTGGATTCCATTTACCACCACCCTCTACTTTCTATTATCCAGCCAGTTCCTTACCCAGTTCACTATCTTTTGTCCCACCCCCAGGCTGGCCAGCATGTTCATCAGCCTTCTATGTGGTACAGTGTTGAAGGCCTTGCTGAAATTAAGGTAGGCAACATATCCACTGCTCTTCCCCCAGTCCACAACCTTTGTTACCCAGTCAAAAAAAAGGACTGAACAGCATGTTAGATATGGAGCACAGTGGCCTTCACATCTGTGGCATCCCTGGAGCACTCCACTCTTTGTCTCCAGGGGCACTGTACTATTTGTGTAAAAACTAGGTGGCATCTTGATCATAACACTAGAGGATTGGGCATCCCCCAGTGTCACTCTTATGTTTCTGGGGGGGGTGTTGGGTGGTGGGTGCTGAGATGGAGGGTTGGGTGGGGGGAATATCTATAATTTAAAAGGAAAAAAATCAGCAGTCACAGCAGACTCCACCATGTCCAAGATGGCTGCTGCAGTCTACTACACAAGCATGACTCCTAGTGCATGCACAGTAGACTGCGGCAGCCATCTTGGACATGGCAGGTTGTGCCGTGACTGTAGTTTTTTTCTTTTAAATTATAGATATTCCCCCCGCTCCAACCCTCCCTGTCAGCACCCACTCTCCCCCCCCCAGAAACATAAGAGTGACACTGGGGGTGCCCAATTCTCCCAGTGTCGTGATCAGGATGCAGCCATTTATTTTTCTAAATTATACATACTCCCCCACCTGACCCTCCCTTTCAGCACCCCCCAACCATAGGAGTGACAATGGGGGTGCCCAGTCCCCCAGTGTCACCATCAGGACTCCTGTGTGTGTTTTTTTTTTTTGCTTTAATGTTCCCCCATTCAACCCTCCCTCTCAGCGCCCACCACCCCAACCTTCCCAGAAACATAAGAGTGACACTGGGGGAGCCCAGTTCCCCTGTGTCATCATCAGGATTCCTCTGTATTTTTTTTATTTTAATATTCCCCCAACCCTCCCTCTCAGTGCCCCCCCAACCCCCCAGAAACATAAGAGTGACACATTGGGGGTTCCCAATCCCTTAGTGTCATGATCTAGAGCCTCATTTTCTTTTTTTTAACCCCTGTAAAAAAAAATCCATCAATGTCTTTTGCACCATTCCTGTCCCCCACCCAATCCTCTCATTCAGCACCCAGCACCCACCGCCCTGTTCCACCCCCAAGCCCTTACTTATCCATCAGGGATTCAACGCCATAATCCTCTCTGGACCACAGATATGTCTTCACTATTCAACGCCGGACCACAAACTGAGGAAATCAGATATGCAGTTCAATGTATTTCAATGGAGTTTTGAACTTAGTAGCATAACTTGGCCATTTTTCAATATTTTTGCCCTAAATTTTCAACATACCTGTTTTGGGACACCTCTTCATGAACAATGCAAGTCACATTAGGTACATTTGGCCCAAAAGGTGATTTTACAGTCACTGCACAAAATCACCTTTAGGGCAGGAGTTGAAAATTTTCTCCACCTTTGTTCATGAGGTGGGGTCATAAGATGGCTATGTTGAAAATCTGGTGTAAAAATACTAAAAAACAACAAAGTTATAAGCCTATGTTAAATTTTGCAAACACAGGTTCATAACTTTGGTAATTTTTAATATATTTACCCCAAATTTACAACATAGCCATATCTTTATAGCACCTTATGAATGCAACAGCTGTTATTTTTCAAATCCTAGCAAAATTTTTTTTTACATCCTGAAAGGTGATTTTGTGGTCATTGCATAAAATCACCTTTCAGACAGGAGTTGAAACTTTTCTCTGCCACTGTTCATGAGGTGGGGTCATAAGAAGGCTATGTTCTAAATTTGGTGTAAAAATGTAAAAAAAAAAAACAAAGTTATGCAGTATATGGGGTGTTGTTGGTCAGGAGAGTTGCAAGCTGTCCGTGTGGCCTAGTGGCTACAGTCACCACCTGTATAGCTGTCTGACCTGGGTTTGAGACTGGTTGTGGAGAGTCTTTTTTTGGGTGAGGATTGTTTCATTTGTTTTCTGTGTGTGTTTTTGGGTCATTGTTCAAGCCTCCTTCTGCCCATCCTCCTGACTTTGTTTGCCCCCCAACTTTCTCCCCCTGCTGGCTTGTGTCCCCCCACAGCAGACCCCTCCTGAGTTTTCCTCTGTCCCCAGTTGTCATCCCCCCCCTCAGGGATAATTATATTATTTATGGGAGGTGTGGGGGGCACAGGGGGGCTATGCCCCTGCATAAAATGTCACCACACATCGCGCTCCACGTACACACAGTGGCTACTGGTCACTGTTTTTGCTATTAGCTGTAGTGCTCATCACCATTTTGATTTTCATTGATGTGCATTTGCTGTTGTTGTTGGCGCTGTTTTGCAGTCGCCGTTTACACATAGAACCCTGCTTTACTATATGCTAATTATTAGGGGTGAGTGAAAATCATGACTTTAAAACCGCGACTGACATAATCGTGAAGTTTTTTCAGCGACCGTAAGGATAGCGAGCAAACATATTAGTGTCCTTACAAAATCGTAACCATGTAATAATAGCATTCACTGTTCTCTTATGCCCACTTCATCATTTTATGTTTCACTTTTGTGGGGGGGGGACAAAAACCTACAACAAGCAAGCAGCACTTTAGAACAGCTCAGCTCCCTCCCATGTTTGCCAAGTAAGTATCAAATGCAGCAGCTTTAAAGCAGCACTTAAATCAGCTCAGCTCACTCCCACATTTACTACTAAAGAAAATTGCCACTGATTTAAATTACTTAACCCAAATGTGCCTCCACAATCACCGAGAACCCCTTGGTGTTCCTCGATCACTAAACCTTAGTAGGCATCTTTCTGCTTTCCCCGTCATGTCCTGCTGGATGGAAGAAAGCCGTCAAATCCCTACAGCCCTTTGTTGTGCCTGAGTAAGCCGCCAAATCCCCAGAGCCCCTTCACTGTGCCCGACTTCACCTGACCCAATATTATCCAAGAAGGATATGTTTTCTTTATTGCACCAGTTAGCCAATTCAGTATTAATACATTCAATCGTTTGTTTGTTTTTTCTACATGTGCTCCATGCATAACACTACTACTCCCAATTGGGAAGGTAATGAGTTAGGTAGCCCACAGCTTGCCCCATGTGTGTTTTATGGTGTTTTACACGCAAGGGGAAACTTGATCGCTATAATAAAAAGCTAAGAGCCCAAGGAGATACCGTGCAGCTGTAATCTCAAATATAAAAGAAGCGTTTTACTTGCACAAGTGAACAAGCATGAAGACAGTAGTCACTATTATTGTCGTCAGTGGCAGCACGCAATCGCTATTTTCAGTAACAATATCCACAAGTAGCTGTTGTGGTGGTTGCTGATGTGCAGTTGCGGTATTGCATTCTCGATTGTTGAGTCGCGATTTTCATGGGTTACCCCTAGCAACACCTATCTGGGTTAAGCCTTTTTTCCTATATTCCTTTACATATTTTGTTAGCCTACTTCAGTATTTCAAGCTACACCTGACAATTATGCTACCTGCTCTCCTCCTCTACCTTCTTCTCCTCCTCTCCCTGTCCTACCTCTATCCCCACCCCTCTCCTACCCCCTCTACCACCCTCCCTATTATCCTCCTCCCCTCTCCAACCTCCTGTCTGCCCTTATTCCCCCTTCCCTTTCCTGTCTCCTTCCCCCCTGAACCTGGAGTTTCACTACCATTCCATCCTGTACCTTCCCAATCTCTCTCTCTCTCCTCCCCAACATAGGGGATGCAAGTCCCACTTCATCCTATGTCTCCTTATCCTGCTCCTCCTTTCTCACGATGTGGAACCTAATCAAGGTCCCTCACCTCCTCCTCCTCCCCTCCCCCATACTCCTAGAGGCCTTAGTATTTTTCACCACAGTGCTAGGAGCCTCTTCCCTTAATTGGATCTACTTAACATCTGGGCTTCTCAGCACTCTCCTGACCTCCTCCATATCTCTGAATCCTGGCTCTCCTCCAGAATTCCTGATTCTAGTCTGGCCCTTTCTTATTACCACCTCTTCAGGCAGGATCAAGACAAACATGGTGGTGTAGCCTGTATGTCTGTCAGAGCCTCTCCTGTGCCATCACTCTCAGAAAGGCTGCACCATCCTCTCATGCATTTCTCCTTGCTAAATTTTCCTTTCCCAGCACCCTACTCATCTTCATTGGGGTTTTTTATGCCTCTCCTAAAATCTCCCCTTCCTCACTGGTTGACTCACTATCTGCCATTACTTCATACTCCTCTTGTGGTGAACTCATCCTCTTCAGGGATTTCAACATTAATTGGCTTTCTGTTGCCTCCAGGCCTACCTCTCTCAGGATTGAGCCCCGAAGCCTCTCCCAACTCATTGTGGAACCCACCTGGCTCAAGCCACACTCCTCTAACCACACCCTCCTGGACTGGGCTCATCCTTCACACCCCCAGTGCATCATTCTACCAGATGCCTTTAGTGACCACTGTCACAAACTCACTCAACAGGTCAGGCCCTCTGCTCCCACAGTGCCAACCTCCGAGTGCAGTATTGTGAACAGGTAACAGAATAGGGTAACCCTCCTGTCTGCTTGTGGGTCTGAATCACATTTACTCTCAAGTTTTGGGGGTATTCAAACGGTGAATCTTATGTTAGCATACCCAAATGTACAGGCTCAGATAATCTGCTCTTCGGGGCACCCATCCCACAGGCTGTATCATGAGAGACACTCACATACCACATTCTATGTTACAAATATCATAGAAAAATCATAACCAGCTGGCCAAGTGTCACAACCACTACATGACATTTTGTATCAGGAAGTCTGGTGCCCTCCCTCCTCCCCTAAGTACATTGGGCTCAGGTCCCTCTGGTCACTAAACAAAAACTTTCTACTGCGTGACCTTGCTGCAACTAATTGGTCCCCCATCCCCCCAGGACACTGACAAAGCCCTCTCCCATTTCCATTCAAAACTGACTTCTGTCTGGGATAAACACACCCATCTGGAAGTCCAGGGTTAAGTCATCCCACCACCCCTGGATCATCTATGACCTCATTAGTTTGTACGAATCCCATGATCAGGCCTGGGCATGGAACAAGTTATCCCATTCCCTGCCTGACCTCCTCTCTTACAGGGTGCTTAGAAATACTTGCACAAAGGCCATCCACACTGCTAAATTCCTCTATTTGAAGGCCAACATCCAGAACAATCTTAACTCCCCAGACAAATTCTGGAAGGTGATTCACCCCCTTTTTGATCCCCCTGCCCAGTCCGCTCCTCCAGTTCTCATACTTTATGGTTCACCTATCTCCAACCCTCTTTCTGTTGCTCTCTTCTCCCCCAGCTCCTCACCTCTCACACCACCTCCACCTTCCTCTCCACCCCTCCCCTACCTGGGTTTCTTTTCTCCCCTCACTACCCAGGAAACCCTGTTTGCCCTTTCCTCCCTCAACCTGTCCAAATTTTGCCCTGATGGCCTGAAACCCAAACTTCTCCATCTTTCACCTCCAGCCATTGCCTCTCCCTTACTCACCTACTCAACCTCTCCTTCACCCTGTGTTGTCCCTAAGTCTTGAAAGATTGCCAAAGTTCTCCACCTCCACAAAGGGGGAAACCACTCCACCCCTGGCAACTTACGACCTATCTCCCTCCCCTCTTTTGCAAAGCTGCAGATAGCTGATGGACCAGCTGTCTCAGCTCATCCCCTTAGAACAGTTCTTTATAACACCAGAGGCTTGATTTTCAAAGCCCTGGGAATGCTGTAAGCCACTGGTGCACAGATCATTTGGCACACAGGACTTGCAGCATTCTCCCAACCGGTGATCAGGATTTTCAATCCAGCTCATCAATTGCCACAAGTTAGACCAGTTTTTCCCTGGTCTAACTTGCACCATTTGGAGAACCCTTTTTACGGGGCTTGTACAAGCTGCCATAAAATGAGCAAAGTGTCACGACTGTGCCCGATGTACTAAAATCAGGTGCAGCTGTGTCACAGTGGTTTGGCATGATGCAGGGCTTGATGCAAACCCTACCTCCCACTTTGAAAATTGAGCCCCAGATTGCTAAGGAATAAAACTGCCATAATGAGGCTTTTATTGTAGATTCCTTGGCAGATCTAGTATGTATCATGGGGACCTAGCTGGGAGATGACTCTCCCTGTGCTTGATTCCTCCAGGTTTCTTTGTGGTGCATTGTCCTAGGCATGTGTGCAGGGGTGGCAGGGTAGCTATCTGTTTTAGATCTGCATTAGGACTGATGGCATACCCCACAGACATGACCAGGTCATTTGAATGCATGATAGTGAAAGGTGGGCCAGGTACAAGTTGTAGGATCATTCTCATATACTAGCCTCCATGGTATGGGAGTGAATTCCTGCAGGAACTAAAGAGTCTCACGGTTAACCTGGTGGTGGAGTCATCTAGACTTCTTGCTCTGGGTGGCTTCAGCTCTTGGGTTGATGATGAAACTTATCTGTTAGGAATACAGTTCCTCCTGTTATGTCTCTGTACAGGCTGTTGCCACTGGTACCCATCAGTACGGCCATTCCTTGGACCTGGTTTTCTCATTGAGTCTTGATATTAGCAATGTCAAGGTTGATTGGGACATTTGGTCAGATCATCACTCTGTGCATTTTCTCTATGGGGCTCCTCATTTAACTGCCCAAGTGGAGATGGTCAGCTACCAACCTGTTCATAATCTAGAGCCTCAGGGCATCCTGTTGGAAGTGGACATCTCGAGTACGGTAATGACTTGTGTGATGGGAGCCGGCTGCTGTAGAGTGCTACAATATGGCTCTTGCAGGAGCATTTGACTCTCTAGCACCTCTCTGTATCTGCTCCTTGATTTTCTGCCACAGGTCACCATGGTTTGATGGTGAACTGTGGAGGCTGAAGACAAAAGGGCAGAGGTTAGAACACTGTTGTCGGAGGTCCCGCTCAGAGGAGGACAACTTAGCACTGCTTGCTCATTATGATGAACACCAATGGGCAATCACTCTGTATAAGTCAGTGTTCCTGTTATGGGTGATTGCTGCTGGAAAGAACTGACCAGCTCAGTTCTTCGGCACTATGGACAGGTAATTAAAACCAGCCTGTCTGCAGTCCTGCAGAGCCTTTTCAACAGATAAATGTGATGAGTTTAACTGATTCTTTCTAGACAAAGAGTCTTTTATTTTTGTTGGGATATCCCCAACTAGCCTGTTATTACCCAGCAGTGTTCAATTTATGATGGACAGTGGCACTCCATCTGTATGGGTAGAGTTTTACCTGGTGCTGGCGGATTATGTCCTCCAGGGAGTTTCTGGTCTGCACTCTACCTACTGTTTACTGGATCCTGGGCTGACTAGGCTTCTTTTAAAGTGCTGGGGGATGCTCAGTCTGTTTGTGGAGATTGTCAGGTGTTCACTTAGAGAAGAGATATTTCCCTTCACCTTGAAAAGGGCAGTTGGGAAGCCTCTCCTTAAGAAACCATCTTTGGACTCTGATGATCTCTCAAACTACAGGCCTGTATTGAACTTTCCAAAGTTGATCAAAAAGGGGGTAGCAGAACAACTGGAACAACACCTTGAGAAATATGACATCTATGAGCCTTTCTAGTCTGGTTTCTGGCCACATCATAGTACAGAGACGGCCTTAGTCAAGGCACATCATGATCTCCTCTTGGCTAGAGAAAGCAGGCATTGGTCCATCCTTACCCTGCTTGACCTGTCTTCACCATTTGACATGGCATACCATGGAGTACTACCGGCCTATCTGAGGCATTTTGTACAACTCACAGGTACAGTGCTGTGGTGGTTCGAGTCCTACTTATCCGGTAAGGTGCAGCAAGTGGTACTTGGTTCTTTCATCTCGAGCAGTTCTGTGCTTTGTTGTGGTGTGGCTCAAGGGCCAATTTTGGCTCCCATGCTGTTTACTGTGTACATACTACCACTGAGATCATTAGACTCTATGCTTTGCATTTTCATTGCCATGCTGATGATACCCAACTATATGTGTCATGTGCGCCTGACGATGATATGGCTGTCCTGGAATTGACGGAGTGCCTGAGGGATATTCAGGATTGGATGGCAGCCAGCTGGCTTAAACTAAATCCATTGAAGATGGAGGTGTTATTGGTGGAGCCAGATGGGCCTGCTGTGGTGATGAGGAGTGGTGGTAACACTGGGAGCCATGGATAGGGTTAGGAATATGAGGGCCTTTGTGTACTCCAAGCTGACTTTAGAATATCAGGTGTCAGCTGTTGTTTGCAGTGGCTTTTACCACCTCCATAACATTTCCCAGATCAAACCCTGTCTGGAACCGACTGATCTGGCAACTCTGGTGCGCTCTTTGGTTATGTTTAGATTGGATTATTTTAATGCTCTATGCCTTAGGTTGTCCACAAAGCTGGTGCATCACTTGCACCTGGTCCAGACGCAGCAGCCCAGCTGTTTGCTGGGACCTCACAGTTGGAGCATGTCATTCTGGTTCTCCATGTTCTGCACTGGTTGCCATTGTAACATAGAAACATAGAATTTGATGGCAGATAAGGACTACTTGGCCGACCTAGTCTGCCCATTTCCCTACCTAACGGATAAGCTGCAGATCCTAGTTAACCAACCACCTACTTCCAGTATAGTGGCCCATCAGCTTCAAGGTCTGCTTGTTAACGTACAAGGTCCTTCACAGGCTGCGTCCAGGCTACCAGAAAGCTCTCCTGACTCCTTATGCTCCTGGCTGCCCTCTCCAGTCAGCAGAGGTGAACTTTCTTGGAAGTACCTAGATCTCACCTGAAGTCCTCAGGCGATAGGGCATTCAACATTGCTGCCCCAATCCTTTGGAACACCCTTCCCTAGGAAGTAAGAGGAGCACCTTCCCTGACCCTAGCTAAATCACATTTGAAAATTCATCTATTTATACACAGTTTTGGACCTGGCACTGCTGAGTAATTTTCCGTGTGATATTATTCATTTTATTCTAAATGGCTTTACCGTATTTGTTATTTTTATTGTGAGGCACTCAGAGTGTTTGGGAATGAGCAGCATATAAATAAAATTGCCTTGCCTTGTCCTCCTCTGGACTGCCTCGACTTTGTCTATGTCCTTTCTAATATGCGGTCTCCAAAACTGAACACAATACTTCAGATGTGGCCGCACTACTGAGCCATATAATGGCAACACCACCTCCCTATACAACCCTGCACTCCACCAGCCCTTTGCACTGCCTTGTCACACTGCCCTGCCACCATGAGGCCCTCAGATATTGTAACCCCAAAGTCCCTCTCCTGCCTAGTGACTGTTAGTACTCCCCCTGTCCTATACTCATCATCAGGGTTTCTATGTCCTAGGTGCATTATTTTGCACTTTTTGGCATTGAACCCCAACTGCCATGTTTTTTACCATTTTCTTGAGTTTCCCACAATCTCTGCACATTTCTTTCCAACCCTTCCTGAATGTCCACATCTGCAAAAAGTCAAACCTTCCCACTCAGCTCTTCTTCAATATCCTCTATAAAGATATTGAAGAGGACTGGTCCCAGTACAAAGCCCTGTGGTACCCCCGTTGTCACACTCCCCTCTTCAGAATGAGTGCCATTAACCACTACCTTCTGTCTCCTATCTTTTAACCAATTTCTAACCCAGTTTATCACTGTGGATCCCACTCCTGGGTTGGCCAGATTCCTAATCAGCATTCTACGTGGCACCTTGTCAAAGGCCATGCTGAAGCCTAAATAGGCCACACCCACCCACTGCTCTCCTTTGATCAGTTTCCCTGGTTCCCCAGTCAAATAAATCTATTAGATTCCTTTAGCATGACCCCCCCCCCCATCTAAGCTGTCTGTGGTCTTGCAGCATATTTGTATTCAACATACTTTATCTGCCCTTCTTTCAGGAGTGTTTGAATCAGTTTCCCCACCACTGAAGCAAGACTGGCTGACCTATAGTTGTTAGCTTCCTCCCTGCTGCCACTCCTACAGGAGCAACACCAGCCCTTCTCCAGTCCTCTGGAACCACTTCTATTTCTAGTGAGTTGTTAAACAAGACTGTCAGTGGTGCAGCCAGAACCTCTCTAAGTTCTCTTAGTACCCCTGGGGTGAATTTCATCCAGTCCCATAGCTTTGTCCACCTTCAAGGTTGCAAGTCCTTTTAGCACTCTTTCCTCCAAAAATGGAACTATGTCCACACCACAACTATCCCTGATTCTCCCAACCTCCCTAGTTGTCCATTCCTTCCACTATGAAAAAGGAGCAGAAGTATCTGTTCAAGATGTTAACTTTTTCTCAGTCTCCGTCTAAGCAGTCTCCCCCTTCTGCCCTACTAATTCTTAATATCCCTACCCTTGTTTACCTCTTCTTACTTATGTACCTGAAGAAGACTTAAAACAGCAACACTTGTTAGTTGACAAAATAAATCATCATATAGTTTTTTAGCAATAATGTATTTTGAAGATCCTTAGATTCATCATAAGTCTGTTTTTTGTTTCTCTCTGATGTTTTTAAAACAGCTTTTATTACTACTTGTATAATTAATAACTTAACTCATTAAAGATGACCACCACTAGCAATTTTCAAAAATCCCTTTCATTGAGGTTACTTATCGATTTTACATGCTCGATTCATACTCAGGATGTATTAATGGGTGCTAGTACACATTTCAGTTAATAAACAGTATAGCACCACACCAGAATACTTAATTTATTCATAATAGCTGTGGCCAGCAATGCGTTACTTTTAAAAACTTCAAAACACCATATCTCAGTTTAGGAATGAAATACAATGAAAAAAAAATGTTATGTATCGATGTTTACGCCTGAAATACATTATTACTAAAAAAAATTATATGATGACTTTTTTCTGATAATACATACTGCTGCTTTAAATTGGGGATGGGGTATAGGCACTGTTTTTATAGGAGTAGGGGCAAACAAGATGGACTCTAAGTCCTTTCTGTCACCACAGTACTGTGTTAATATCACATGGGAAGAGCAGAGTAATTTCATCCCAAGTCAGTCCCAGACAATAGTACAGCAACGTTGACTGCGGAAGACCTCATGAAATGTAAATTTCTAAAGTTGCTGTTCCCTTGAGTTGGCATTCTTTAGACATAGCTTTTGCAAGGATAACTCACTTTGTTTTCTTTTTTTAGATTGCAAGAACTGCCATTTGCAGTGGGCTGCGGCTGGATACAGTCCCACCAGACCTTCCCACCGATATTGAGAGGCTAGTTTTGAATGAAAACATCATCAGAACCCTGAAAAAAAGCTCCCTACTGAAGTATAGCAGTCTTCAAGACCTGAGTTTCAGCCGAAATGAATTGGAAATGGTGGAATCAGGGGCCTTCCAGAACCAACAAAGACTGCAGGAGCTAAGATTAAATGATAATGCACTTTACCTAAACTATCCATCCACTGCTGCAGCTCTCCAGGCTCTTCCCTCCTTAAGACGACTGGACCTCTCTGGGAACAGACTAACTGATGAAATGGTGACATCCTTGCTGCGTAACTTCTCCTCTTTAGAGTCTCTTTCCCTGGATAGGAACTTAATCATGAGACTGGATTCTTCCTTCTTTGAAGGTCTTTCTCAGCTACAGGAACTGAGCCTGGAGAAAAATTACATCTATGAAATTGAGGAAGGAACCTTTGAAGGCCTCAGGGCACTCAGGAGTCTGAGTCTGGCCTACAACTATATCCCCTGCATAGTGGAGTTTAGTCTGGTCCAGCTTAATATGTTGAACATTAGCCATAATATCATTGAGTGGTTTTTGACAGCTGATACTGATGAGAGCTTTGAGCTTGAAACACTGGACCTCTCCCACAATAAGCTCCTATTTTTCCCAGTTCTACCCAAGCACAGCCAGGTGAGGTCCCTCTTGCTCACAGACAATGAGCTAAGCTTTTACAGCAGACTCTCTAATAACTCTTCACCTGAAGTCAATACAGTGCAGTTCATCCAGATCATAGGCAATGTGACCAACATCACATCAGTCAATCTGTGGGACGAAGCTGCATCAGGGAACATCTCCTCCCTGGTTTTCTTGGATATGAGTCAGAATCAGCTGCGATACCTTCCTGAAAGCTTCCTTAGCCGGATGACATCCCTCACACACCTGAAGCTGGACCAGAACTGTTTGGAGGAGTTTCAAATATTGGATAGTGAGCCTCCATATTCTTTGACTGAGCTGGACATTAGTCAGAATAAATTATCAGAAATTCAGGTTAGTGTGATCACTAATAATATATTGCCCAATCTCATTGCATTGAATCTGAGCAAAAACAGGCTGGAGAATGTACGCCCAGACATCTTTACTCTGATGCAGAGCATCACTACAATAGACCTGAGCCATAACAATATGAATGCTTGTCCAAAGCAGACTTCATACCACTGGTCAGATCAAAGTGGACCTTTAAGCAGCAGCTGTGCCATATTCCAAAACATAAAATCTCTAAGACGCCTCTACCTGTCAGACTGTAGACTGGAGACATTACCTGAAGGTGCTTTTGGTGGGACTCCATTAACACATCTTGACCTATCTAACAATCATGGGTCCATTTCGAGGATGGATCCACTACAGGACATTTCTTCAACACTGCAATTTTTATCTCTCCGGAACACCTGCCTTTCTTCCCATGTGACCAAAATCGACTTCTCTGGATTTGGTTCCCTCATAGAATTAGATCTATCAGTGAATTCATTGACTGCCCTTCCTATTGGTTTGAATAAGCTAAGAACGTTAGACCTGCGAAGCAACCAGTTGACCTACCTACACCAGGATGTCACGCAAAGGCTCAAGCAGACTCTTCATCAGCTTTTTCTTAGTGACAACCCATATGACTGCTGCCTACTTAGTTGGTGGGATGAACTCAGAACAGTGACTGTTCCCGATAAACACTTGATGAGCTGCAACTACTCATCCCAGACTTTGAGCGTGACCAGGATTCCAGAGTCGATCATTTATGCCTGCAAGTGGAGAGGGGATAACATGACGCTGATGTACCTGATTCTTGCACTGCCCACCTGCCTGACTGTCCTTGTAGGGTTCAGTGTAGCCTTTCTGACCTTTAAGCAGCACTTCCTCAAAATGGTAAAACGTAGGTGCATGGTGTCAAGCCCATACTGACAAGCAAGCAGCTTGACTCTTCAGGGGGCTGAAATGGAGAAGCAAACAGTGCAAGGCAAGGCAAGTGTAACAGTGTAGGGAGAAAGCTGCTGTTAAAAAAATGCAATTTGGCATATGATGTAAAATTTACTTACCCACCACCTCCTACCTTAGTGCTGAGGTTACGTGCTGCATGCTGCTTCCCCCATTCCCCACCAACACAAACACTTCTTACCTTGTGCATGGCACTCATAGCAGTTGAGGTTATACAAAGGAGCCTACCAGGATGTAACACAGAATACTGCAGAGGTCTGCAGTGGTACTGCAGAAGACAGAACAATTGCAATGGCAGTTAATCCCTTTTGTCATGTAGTAATCGGTAACACTGTGTTACACCCTGGCAGGCTTCATTGTAATTATTCAATGTGAGCAGATACAGTATATCAGTTATTTAAGGTAATGAGATTGGCATGCAAATTTCAGTATCTGATTTTGTTAAATAAAACTGGGATACTGTCTTGCATTTTATCCCCCAAGTGTAGAGCATAGGCTCCTAATATGTGTGGGGGGAGTGAAACATTTTTTGGATAGGGGAACCTCCTCAAAGCACCATCATATTTGTACAGTAGGTCACAATGGCAAGGTGTGCACATGCCACAACCCCCAGAAGTGCTGTTGAGTCAAATAACCGAGACAAGTACAAAAGAGGAACAGCGCACATCCTACTGTTGGTAGTGAAGCTTCCAGCATGCGTCACAATGTAGGGTTTGGTTGGCACAGCACCACTGATGGCAGCCTCAGTACAAATCTGCTTTGATTCACTGACAGTGATATGTGCGCAATTTTTCTTTTGTACTTTTACTAGTTCAGTGCACTATGAACATTTGTTGGTTGCATCATGCAGCTGGGAGAGCAGTCATTTTGTTTTTGTTTTAGGAGGTCAAAAACATCTTTATGTTTAAATTTGGAAGTCATTACAGTTTTTTTGGGAGTCAGTAGGCCTCACTGATCCTAGCACTTAAAAGTCAAAATTGTTGAGAGACAAGTTTCTGCAAGATAAAAAAAATATTACAGGTAAAATGCAGTTTCTTTTAAAAAAAATCATGAGTCCATGGGCACCACCTGGATGACTCAGATCCCAATTTTGGGATAATATGGAAAGCTTCACAGTGACAGCAGGAATCCTGATGACAAGATCCACATACGAATAGAAAAGGACACCAGTCAGTCACTGTCCAAAATAAGTCAATTATTATTATCAAGCTGGCCACCAAAGCCCCTCGATTTTTCACACCCATGTGTTTATTGAGGAGAGATGGTCCATATATTATTAAATGTAAATCTCATGTTGTCTTGAACAATTAGAAAATAAAAATGGTTTGCTACTTAGATGGCAACTAAGAAGGGTTCATTTTAAGGAAACGTTCAGTAACCTGCTTTGATGTACCATCTTTTTTTGTCAGTTATTTTTATCCTCCTTGTGGCAGATTGACCTCAGTGTCCACCAAGCCTACTGAGCTTGGGGTCTTTTGGGGGCTTCTAGCACCATGCGTACCCCGGCAGATCCCCAGAGTCAGTCCGGGGGCATCATCCATGCTGACCTCCACAGTTTCCTCCATTTTCTCCCATAATCTACCCTGGGACCTCCAGAAATGGTGGCGCATGCACGTGGAGGCACACATGCGTACCGCAGCTCCAGACCAGGTCCCCTCATCCCTCCCCTTCGACCTATGTGTAAGCTGTCTTGTGGCACTGTCCCTCAGGCCTCCGCCAGAGGGTGGCCAAGCTCTGAGAGAGCTGTATACCTCCTTCTGAGGCAGAGCGCGGCCGGCAGCTTCTCACATCCTCCCCCCCCGCTGGCCTGAGACAACCCTGGCTTGTTCCCGGGCCTGGGTCACCGGCGTGGCTCGAGGTGTGGCATCCAGCGCCTCAACCCTCAGTGCCACTGTGCCAGCCTTTGATCTACCATCTCGCCCAGTCAAAAAAGCAGCAGCAGCTTAGCAACATTTTGTGTTTTCTAACTGTTTAAGAAAACACGAGATTTGCATTTAATCATGTATGGACCACCTCTCATTAGTAATCACATTGGTGTCAAATGTCAAGGTGTTTTAGTGGTCAGCTTGAAATATGAAATAAATTGCCTTATTATGCACTGTGACTGAGTGGTATCCTTTTTTATTTGCTTTTAGAAAAATCAACCATTTTTGTCTTTCAGGCCTGCAGAAACAGAAGTTACTTACAGTTTTTGTTCATCTTTTAGAAGTCCTAAATTATCTTTTCCATTCATTTTGGAAGTTTTCACCATATTTTTGAAAGTCAAAAATTTCCAAGCCAGAGTGAAATGAAGCTCTGGGTGTACATAAGCATCCTAAATAAATATAAATTCTGGAATCCAGACCTCGGTTTTGACATGATACAGCACCCAAGCCATGCAGGACAGCGAGGGTTCTGGGTGGTAGAATAAGAGACATCACACCTCTCATTAGACGGATGAGATACATATGGACTTCTGCTATAGGGACAATATCAAGTAAACTCCATTTCCCAGAATTCCCTGGTGTCACTTTCCTAGTGGTTCTCACAAAAACTGTACATCTCAGGTAATTCCAAATATCTGATTGTAGAACATGCATGGGTGCTGTTGTGTGTGATTTTGGTTAACACTTTATTTTAGGGGCCAGCCCAGTGAATAGAAAGAAAATGAATAAGCCCTGAGTGTGAAAATAAGCTGGTTCTCATACCAAGTAGATACTGAGATGACATAGAACACCAGGCAAAGCTCAAGTGTTCCTATGACATCACAGTACCTGTGAGGTATGTAAACCACTTGACACTCAGGGCTTTTTTATTTATTTTTTTATAATACAATCTGAGCATTTTTTCCCGAAGAGCAACAGACCTGGTTCTCTATCGATATTTCATCTAGACGAACTATAGGTATATTGCCTAGATGGGATATCGCTTATAGGTTTTTGGTTTCACTAGTAAAAGCTGCTAGCATGAGTCACTAGGGCCCAGGAATTCCACAATTCCATGGTCACAAAATTGTCGGCAGAACTCACGACCTGCTGCAGACATACATAGTGCTGCAAAATCCATTACGTTTGGATGATTTTGTTTTAAAACCTGCTAGCTGGGATTTTCAAAAGTGGGGACTCAGCCTTTGCCTCAATATTTCAGACACTTGCTGCATCCTCACAAATGCAGCAGAATACTTGTGGCCAGTGTTCATACATACCAAAGCATTTGTGCCAGTTTTCCTGGTTTCCAACAAAGAAATGATGCATGCATCAAAATTCTGATGCATGCATTTTCGTGATGCAAATTGAAGCAATCCCATCCAGAAGTTAGACCACCTTCTGGATGTCAAGCATTCACATCTGGAAATGGACATGATCATTTGAAAATGCCACCCCCAATTTTCCATATTGCAAGGTTTGCTTACATTCTTTGTCTACCCCAAAGCTCTTCCTCCATTGAGAGAGCAGTTCATATTGCAGAAATGAGCAAACTCCATGGTAGAAGCTTATCAGAAATTAGGACTGCAGTGCTTACTGCATCTATCTGGCAAGTCTGTGGTGGTAGGACCATAGCTGAACTGTATTATATAGTTTATGTCCTTGTTGAGTTCTTTCATTGTTGTCACAATGTGTCCATGTTCTACTGTAGAACTCTGTGGTTGAGAGGGACATAAACTACATCATACAGTTCTAAAATGGTACTGACCACCTGTGTGTATGTCAGAAACACCCATTGAGTGTTCTAAGGCCCTATCCACACCATAGAACCATTTTTTAAGATCTTTTACAAAACCAGTTTAGTTATAACTGTTCAGTGCTTCAGCACTGTACAGTAACTATTCATAATAACAGTTTAGTGCGCCCATCCTGCTGTTGCTAAATCTGTTCTCTCTATAACCATTTCCTAACAATTTCTTAAAACACAAAGAACGGGGCTTGCCTGTCCTCACTGCAGGTACAATTATCCACCCCCACCCCCCCGATGAAGAGGTAGTGGACCTTGATAGCAGGGGAGTTAGCAGTAACAAGACAGTCTGTTTTTTGGTGGTATGTAACCAGCATTAAGCTACTGAAAATGTTTGAGAGAACATGCACTTCATTTTAACCATTTTTTGGGTGCAATAAATATGTCATGAACTGCATTTTTGAGTGCATTGCCTGTGTCTGTTTGTTTCTTACAAATGTTTTAGGCCCTGTACCCACCATGTTCCATTTTTAGTAACATTTTAAAAATGTAACCCAACTGTGTGGCATGTCCAGATTGTGCTCGGACACCTTGCAAGCCCAAGTGAGTTCCCAGGCACCATTGTGGACTCACTGCAAAACATTGCAGGCACTGCAAGGTATGCTAGGATGCTCATAGTTGGGTGAAGCAAAGAATGCACAAAGGTTAGAGTTTTGATAATTAGCTCTTGGTGAGCACAGTGACATGAAAAACATAATTGTCTGGGACAGTAAAAAGACAGAAAACACCTTGCAGGTCACGGGTGATGATTGGTTGCCTTAGCCCATGTCATAGCATGAATTTATCCACACTGCTGTTAACAAGGGTTAAAGCAAATGTGTTGATCTAGAACTGCTCTCTAACCTACCTCCAAGCAGTGTTAGAGCAGAGTTTTAGAATACAGATTGTATAGCATGATTTTTACTGTGATACAATCTGGATGCTAACCTTTAAAGAATTTGTTACAGAGATAAAACAGTTTAAAAATCTTAATGTGTACAGGGCCTGAGTCAAATCATTACAGCGTAAACTGTTTTTGAGACTAACTCCCAGGGCAACTGTGTGGACATTAACTGTTCTACAAACTGTTAAACTGGTAGTATAGCCTAGAGGTTAGAGTGAATGAGCTTGGTACATACAGCAGACCTGGGGTTGATTCCAACAACATCCACTTCTATACTGTTTGACTCTAAGCTAGTCACTTAACCTCCCGATCCTCCTAGGTCACCGCTGAAAAACAGGCATTGTGCTTACTGAGCCTTATCCGGTTACCAAAGAATAAAAAAATATGGTTTAATTTAACTAAACCATTTTAAAACATGCAATGTGGACAGGCCCCTAAAAGGCCGTTAAATATGGAACAATAACAAAACTGGAACCAGTATTTGAAAAACAACTTCTATAGGAAAAATGAATTACAGTTTCAACCCCATTCTTCAAAAACAATTGCATCTTCAAAGAATTTGAAGGAGTTAACTTTGACACTAATCGAACTTTGCAATTTGCATTGATGGGCAGCATTGAAAGTCTAAAATTCACCTTGTAGATTGAAGTGAAAAAGGCTACAAATGCTGTGCCCACTTAACCAGAAATGGGAGATGTGATCTTTCAAAGTGCTGAGTATCTACTGACTATTGATTCTGTCAGAATAAGCATTATAATAAACTTTTTGTTGAGTGAGAATATATGTAGCTTGGCTTTACTGACAGTGGTCTTCCAGTGCTTCAGTACTTTTGCACTGAGGTTCTTTGTCGTTGTGGCCCAGTTGGTAGCACATTTACTTCTGGGTCAGAAGATCTTGGGTTCTAGTCACACACCGGGATTAGGCTCATACCTTAAATGCTGACACCTGAGTGCAGTACTGGGGGGATACTGTACTGTCGTGGTGTGCCGTCCTTCAGATGAGATGCTAAACCGAGGTCCCTTCTATCCATCTCTGGTGCTGTTCTGGTGGGTGTCCAGGTGGAAGTAAAGGAACCCAAGGCACTTTTCGAAAGAGTAGGGGATTTCCTCGGTGTCCTGGCAAACATTCACCCTTTTCCAAAAAAATAGTGCATGGAGTTGTCCAAGGCTGTGTATGGGTGTTGATGTGCAAAATGACAGCCAATGCACATTCAGTCACTTCACTATCAGACTAGCACTGCTTGTAGAGCACTTTGGGATACATTGTGTATGAAAAGATGCGATATAAATGATGATTCTTCTGATTCTTCTTCATCTTTTAGAGTATCTAATAAGGTACATAGTCCCCATGACTGCACTGAGGACACGGATGGCACTCTTCCCCCAAAGGTAGTTTTACATTTGCAATTTATGATTAAAGAAGCCAAAGAAATTATAATGCTCACTCACTAAAAAATGTATTATATGTTCATTCAAACAGAATCAGTTGTTATGCTGACTTTGTGCAAAAATCTAGCATTCAGTAGTCAAATACATTGCTTCATGTGAGCAGTTATCCTGCTTCATGAGAGCAGTGGTCCTATATACAAGTAAAATATGTGAACACTATCAGTATGCCATTCCCAAATGCATAACACAATATTAACAAGAACAGAACATGATAAACAGAAGCCTGATATCACTAGGCTGTTTCCAGGCCTGTTCTTGGCACAATCTGTATACTTAAAAATTAAAACTGAAAAAATATAAGGAACAGATCAAGCCTTTTAGACAAAATGCTGGACAATTTATGAGCATGCATCCCTCCCTTCCTCAAACACATCATGAGAGGTGGAGTGAAGCATAGTCTTAAGTGAGGCAGTGAGGCAACACAGTAGAGGATGCACAGTATTGCACACAAGAGGAATATCCGGCATGTTCTTCTTACAGACATGTCATATTTGGTTTATGCAATGCATCTCTCCAATGTGGGGCAATTGTTTAGTTTTTTTTTTTTTCATTGTGCTTCAAATCATGTCTGTTGGCTTAGACTGCCTCTATCAGGTCCCTCCCCTAACAAGTGGAATTAAATGCATCTTCCAGTTAGGCCACTTGCCTTGTTTACATGCACCCTGGAAACAGCTTGAAACTCCAATTTCAGTGGAACTGATGATGCAGTGATCTTCAGCTGAAAGCCCATGCAAATCCATTCCGAGTTTGGTTTCTTTGTTGATCTGAATCATGCCCAAGTGCTGTGAGTGCTGCAAACCTGGTTAGTTTGTGCATGGAAACCTGGCTTGGAGGGGATTTGGCTATTTTTTCTGTTCTAATGGCAGCAAAAGGGAAAGCAATTGGATTCAAAAATTCTCCGTTGTTGTTAGTTTACATGCAGTGAGAATCAATCACCGGGTAATCAATTTCAGTCTATTCTCATCAATGCATCAACATGTAAATCAAAAAAAGGATTACAAGTGGAATGAGCAAATTATTCAACACCACTTTAAAGGTTTGACTTTTAAATTCAATCATTAGTCAACAGAACTGTTTCTGTTGATTTCATTACTTGACTCAGAATTTGGTGCACGCAGGTCTCTGTAATGTCATCAGTCACTGTGAAAGCTGCTCTCCCATTGGTTAGGCATTCCATTGTGACAGGCCTAAGATGAAAATATCTGTAATCATAAAATGGGCTGGAAATGTCCTGCTGCCTGATTGGCTAAATAGGTTGTGAGATCCATGTGTATATCCCCAGTGAACGCACATTTGGGAAAAGTCAGGTCAGTTTGATTTGGAATATGGGTAAATCACATGCAGAATTAATGAGCCATTTCACTTACCCATGATTTGCACCTTAAACATGTCATCTTCCTTTACTCACCAAAAACCAGTACTAAAAGCTGCTTCCTGTCATGGCCTCCTTCTTATGCACACAAACGAATTAAAGCAGCAGTGCAACAAAACTGGGCAAAAAAATTTGACCCTACATTTTTTCACTATCAGAGATTTTAGGCATTTTCCAGTTTCATTAGGAGGTAAGATGTTATAGTTTCACCAAACTCTGAGTTATTTTATAAATGTGTTTATTCAGTTTTTTCTCAAGAAAAAAAGTTGCCCACCATATTTGTCTTAGAAATAGCATTGTAGGCCTGGCAAGGATTAGGGTTGAGAAAATTAAAAAAAAAACTCCTGGTGTGCACCATAGGAGGTACCTTTAAAAGCAGATTTGACATGTATGCTAATATTTTTATTAATTCTAGCTGAAACTAGTTTTTTGGAAATACAAGTTTTCATTGCACTGCTGCTTTAAGCTAGCAAAACTCTAGTCACAGGTTTTATTTTTTTTTTGTTTGCTTGTTTTTGTTTTTTTAAAGTAACAATGACAAATTCCTCTCCTTTTACCAGCTATCTAGGGAAATATTTGCCTTCTTACCCTGCCACAAATAAAATTGAGGCCCTGGCTCTATATGTGGCCTTCTTTTGTGTGTTTGTTTGCATGAGTGTGGTGTGTGGTGTGTGTGTGTGTGTGTGTGTGTGTGTGAGGGGTGAACATTCTCCAGTGGAAATGAACAAAAAATTTAAATTCTTGTGTTCCATGGAATCTATACTGTATGTTCTGGGTGAATTCCACTTATAAAATATTAGAGGGGTTATTTTCTCTGTGGTGTAAGAATACATTTTAAAATAACTGTAACAATTTTTTAATTAAAACTTTTAATTTATTATTGTTAAATTTTTAACCTGTTTATAATCACAGTAAGGCACTCAGGAGTGTGCCTTGTTTGTGGTATAAGTACACTTATTGAGTGGTTGAAGGTACTCAGCAATGCCTCGTGCCTCACAACTCACCCAAGGCATGCTGTTATACCAAGTAACGCACACCCTGTCATGTCTCATTTCTTAAATGACTGGTCTAGAGGGAGAATAAAATATTTGTTCTGTAAACATCTCTTACTGATACATAGAACAACTACCCTGATGAAATGGTGTATCAGATCAGGAAACACTGATATTTTGTACATGGTGGTCGTAATTACTGATATGTTTAAATGAATATTAAGATAAATTAGTGGTGCGTGCCATCAGTTCCTTGGGTTCACTAAGTGCTGTGTTGCTCAAAGTCAGCTGCTTGCCAATAGTTCTTCTTTCCCAAAACTCACAGGGCAACTAAATTTTCCAGAGCACACACCAAACACATACACACACACACACATATACATATATATATATATATATATATATATATATATATATATATATATATATATTGTGTGTGTGTGTTAAAAGCAAATCTCTAATTTCTTGCCTCTTTGAATCAATGTAGCAACAATACAGCTGAATTTAATCCCTACAGAACACGTCTCCATTCGTGGGGAAAATATATCCCATGGGTGATCTGACAATGTAGCCCCAAGTTATAGACTCATGTCTGTACATAAGCTCATGAAACAGACTACAAGATGTACATTGCAAATGCAAAAACAGTGTAATAATACTGTACCTGTTGACCACTGTTTCTCTGACTATGAGACCCGCCTTTCAGGGGAGGTACTGACTTATCTGGGGAAGGCTCAAGTGAGTCAGATAATGTACCCTTTACCAAATGATTGAGATTTTGTTGCTTTGTATCAAGAGATGGGGCCAATATGTCAGAGTTTCTGTGGCACACAACAGAACTCTATTGGCTACCCAGCGGAAAAACAGAGATGATCCACCTCCATAAACTGCAGGAGGAAGTTTGTATCATTCTTGTAGACATCAGTGTAAATAATGTCATGTAAATAAAAACAGTTGTTTGTTTAATGTAGTTTCTTTATTCCTGGTATACTGTAAAGTGGTATATATTTACAGGAGGGAGGCAAAGACTGATGCACAACATTTAACATAGATTGATGTAATAAAAACACCAGTCACACCATGCTCCTTATTGATTTGCTTTTCCATATTTCTACAAGCTGTCTTTGGGAAGAGCCAAAGGTTAAGGTACTGAATACCATACCGTGCACCACACCAGTGATCAGGATTTGGGAGTGAACTTGGGTCCCAGGATCAGCCAGGAAAGGAGAAGATTGAGCATCTAGAGGACTGCTCTTCTCTCCTGAGGTGGGGGGCTCCTAACACACTGCTCCTAGACAGCCACCATGTGGAGGCATGGCATCAGGGCAGCGGGTACAACACATTGGGGTCTGCCGGCAGCAGAGCACAGGGTCCTTACATGCCTCCACACATACACACATGCACTGGTGCTAACTGCATGCTACCAGATCATGGATGAAAATGGAAAATAGCCAGTGGATGATGCCGGGTTCTTCCTTTGGCCCATGTCAGCACCCTGGGACTCCATGCATATCTGGATAGGTGTAATCTGGGGTGGAAGACAGCCTTCTGGCCCCACCACAGGGGATGATCTATGAGTGAACTACTGCAGGTGAGTCCCAGAGGAGGTGATAGTCAGCTGGAGATGGTTAGGACAGAGCAAGGCTGACTGGCTGTGGGCAAAAAAAAAATTCTGTGGCAAGAAAAAAATGATATCTTTGGGAGAGCTTGGTGGGGCTAAGGACACTACTTGCATCATCTTATCAGAGAAATTAGGGACATGGCTTGAAGAAATCAGGGATAAATGCTCAAAATCATGGACACATCTCAAAAAATGGTAATATTTGTTTTTTTGTTTGTGCATTTCTTGATGGGAAAGGAAGACAAAAAAGATTTTCCTGTTTTCAGTATCGACCCAGAAAAGGATGAGAGGGGTATCAACAGTATTGATTGATACTGAACCAGGTTACACTGTTGGTTGTTTAAGTGAATGGGGGAAATTTGGTCAAGGTATTGGATAAATTTCCCCTACTCTTTTCAAGAAGTGCCATGGGATCTTTAATGGCCATCTGAACCACCACCAGAAGAGACAGATGGAACCTCGGCATAATGTCTCACCTGAAAGACAGCACCTCACAACAGCATAGTTCTCCCCAACACCATTGAAACATAGAATGGGTCAACAGAAAGGGACTGGTAGACCCATCTAGTCTGCCCCATTTTCCCTACTTATTTACTACACCCTGGACCCTATTTGGTTACGGGTGTCCCTCCATCCTCCGTTACTGCTACTTATTACACCCGTGTACCTATCCCATGCATGTTTGAAGCTGCCCGCTGTTTTCACCCCATCACCTCTTCTGGCAGGCTGTTCCAGCCATCCACTACCCTTTCTGTGAAGAAGTGTTTCATCACATCCTTCTTAAACTCTCCCCAATGCTGGGCATTGGTGGGGTTACTTTATAACCAAGGGGAAAGTGCCCCCTGCAGAGCTACCAATACCACTTTTTACAGCACATACTGCAGTGTTTGTTGGAGGTCTCCCATCTGATTACAGACTTCATGCCCGATCATGCCTAATTTCTCAGATCTGACAAGATCAAGCTTCAAGGAGATAAGGTAGCAGGCTCAGGAAGCTGTTACCACACTTTTTGTGGTTTAGTATAGAAAGCATTTTGTGAAGGAGAACTAGACTGTAACATGTACTGTATGTGTGATACTATTTTATATCACTTTTAAGGGACACAAAATGTCAAATGTACTGAAGGAGGGACCAAGAATATTTCTGAAGTCAAATCAGGGATGTTACTAAAAGTCAGGAACATACTGTAGCTGGCTTGTTAGCCCCCTGGTTGCTATTGCTCACGACCCAGGTGACCCAAGTTCTGGAATGAGCTTGGGTTGCCAGAGAGCCAGCAGGGACAGGAGGATGAGTGTGTCAGTTGATGCTCTAATTCTCTGTAGAGGGAGAATCTCTGCCTCCACTGCAGTGCTGCCAAATGGCTGACCACAGATGGCAGTGCAGTGGAGGCATGGAGGAAGGGCTCGTGGCTGCAACACAGACATGCACACTCCTGTACTGAGCCCCGTTGCTTGCAGATGTCCTAGGCATAAAACAGAACATGGAATATGGCCCAACTCACTGGATGATGGATCCTGTTAAATCCAAGCCCCACGCTGCCTCACACCACACTGCCTCAGATAGCATTAGTTTTACAGGGCTCCATCCATGCCCACATCCCCAACATGGGGTATAGTCACAGATACATGAGGATAACAGCTGTGGTAAGGGATAGTGAGGCTCTCATATCACTAGAATTACTAGGATTTATAGACATAAGAAGGCCGAGGCCCATTGGGAATGTCTCTCACCATAATGTGGGTGAAGTTCAACATTAAGTTTCCCAATTTAGGTGTTTGTCAAGTCTCTGTTTGAACATGTCAAAACTGGCTGAATCTACAATATCCTGGGGCAGGGCATTCCAGAGTCTGGCTGCTCTTATTGAGAAGAAATTCTCCCTTCTATTAGCATGGACATTTGGGATAATTAGCTGTTTGTTATGACTTCTTAATGACATTTGATGATCCTGAAAAAGGAAGCCACATTCTTTCGATAAGGCAGGATACTGAATTGTTTTATAGATCTATAAAATATCACCCCTTGTACTTCTCTCTCAGAGAGTTACTAAACCAATGGCTTTGAGTCTATCCTCATATGATTGATTTCTTAACTTGAGAATCAGTTTCATTACTCTGTGTAGAACCTCTTCCTGTAGTTTTATATCCTGCTGTAAGTTGGGGTTCCAAAAGGGAGAGCAGCAGTCTAAATGTGGACGTATATATGTTCTATATAAGGGTATAATCAAAATATGCATTTTTGTTAGTGAAAGTCTTTTTAACACAGTTGAGCAACCTATTTGTGGTTTGTGAGATTATTTTACAATGCGAGGCTGAAGAAAGTGAGTTACTGATAATGACACCCAAGTCTCTTTCTTTACTGACTGCATCAAGAGTGTGTCCATTGATAGAATATGGATAAATGTGGATTATTAAAACCAAGATGTAATACCACACATTTGTCTTGATTTAGTGACATTTTATTATCAGTTGTCCATTTAATAATGGTATTTAGATCCTTGACTAATGATAAGTGAGGGATACTCAGACAGCTGCGCTGGATGAAAGAACATGGCATAATGTGTAAGTAAGAAACAAAGAAAATAAAGTCAGGGACATTGCAAGGTTTGACTAACCAGCACTGCAAGTCTGTCTCATGCTGGGATTCAAATTCATACTAGGATTCATACTAGAACTGTTAAGGAGCTAGGGAGTGGTAAGGCTTATAAGTGCTCCCCTATATTAATCATAATTTAAAGAAGGATGAGACAAAATATATTTATCCAACCGATCTTTAAAAGTAACCTTAGTACTGCTAATAACTTCTATTGGCAATATATTCCAAGGTTCAGCAACAAGCGAAGTATAAAAAATACTTTGTGTGCCAAATGAGAAAAACATTTTTGCTGGAGTGGATGGCCCCTGAGATTAAATGAATCTTCCTTAAAGGACAGACCGAGATTTACTAATAACTGAGGATCATTAATAATGTCTTACATCAAGAGGAGATCTCCTCTTAGTCTTTGAGTGGATAATGACATCAGATTTAGTGACTGAAGTCCAAGATCATATGGGACATCATTCAAACCTTTTACTAGTTTGGTAAATCCCCTTTGTACTCTTTCCAAGTTAACAATGTCTTGTTTCCTATAGGGGCACCAAAACTGTGATGAATAGTCCAACTGTGGACGGACGTAAGCTCTAAAGAGTGGCATCAACACTTTGCGCTTTCTTGATTTGAAGTTCCTTTTAATTGCCCAGATAACATCATTTGCCCTGCGTATAACTGCATTAATCTGTAGATCTGCAAGAAAGTTGTTAGATAGGATAACCCCCAAGTCGTTTTCTATCGCTGAACTGACTAATGCCATATTATCAAGGGTATATACATGCTTAGGGTTATTTACCCCCAAAATGTAATATCTTACATTTAGTATGGTTCAATTTCATACCCCATTTAGAAATCCACAAAGAGATGTTATTCAAATCATTCTGAATTAATTTTATTTGGTCAGAGTTAGTGTATGGTACCCCAATCTTAATATTATCTGCGTATTTTGTAATATTTGAAAAACAATTCTTTGAGATGTCCATTATAAATAGATGAAAAAGGCAAGGACCCAAGACAGGCCCCGGGGTGCGCCACTTGTGATAGACCCTGGACGTGAAAGTTGACTATTAATTAGAACCTGTTGTGTACGTTTTGTTAACCAACTAGCTATCCAAATGACCAGTGTTGGATTAATATTTAACAGATATAGTTTCCTTACTAAGGCCCAGTGAGGAAGAAGGTCGAAAGCCTTACTGAAATCTAAATAAACCCCATCATATGCAAGTCTATTGTCCAACTGAAGGCTAACATCCTCATAGAAGCACAGCATGTTGGTCAAGCAACTCCTACCCTGCTTAAAACCATGTTGTTCTTGATCAACTTCTCGTAGGCTAGAAGTAAGCATATGTTTAATTAGACTTTCAAGAACTTTACACATAGATGAAGTTAAACTGATCGATCTATAATTTTCACCAAGATTTCTGGGACCTTTTTTATAAATAGGAATAACGTATGCTGCCTTCCATAAGTCAGGCACATAATTTAAATTCAGGCAGTGTTCATATAAAAGTTGTAATGGAAATGAAAAATCATCAGCCAATAAATATAGCAAATGACCTGGCACATCATCAGGGGATACACTGATTTTTACTTTTAACCCAATTAACTTGGTATGAACATCCAAAATAGAAACTGCTATATAACTACCCACTGAGTTATTAACACTGTTGTCCATCTGATTTTTTTGGAATACGTTACAATAAGCTTCATTAAGTAAGTCAGCCATCTCAAGAGGATCATGCATTAAAGTATCATTGACTAAAAGTGGTCCCACCTGACAAGTGGGCTTTTTTAACAAATTTATTTAAGCAAAGAAAGACTTGCTATTATCTATGCAAGCATTAGCAGCAAGTTTGAGTTCCCACTCCTTTTTAGATTTTCTAATATTATTTATACATTTTTTTTGAATGTACAAATATAAACTCCAGTTATCTGGTGTTTTATTTTTTAAGTAAGTAGCGTAACACCTATTTTTTTTTCTTAATAAGTTTTGCTAAATTTGTAGTCATCCATTTAGGTTTAGTGTGAAATGATGTATATTTATATTTAAATGGTATAAAGCTATCTCGTAAAGTGTGAATTTTGTTACATAACATATAAAAATATTCCTCCACACCAACATTACTAAGGACAAAAACCCAATCTATGCAATCCAATCCCTCTTTAATACTGTTAATATCTACATTTTCATATAAGTAGATTTTAGTACTATTATGGTTAATTGAAACAGTCTGACAAACAGTAAAACAGATTGAGCAATGATCACTGTTGCCTATGGGTGATCGTACTATAATATTTTTCAGATTAAACGAATTACTATAGAAGATCAAATCAAGTAGATTGTTACTTCAAGTTGGATGATTTACCCCTTGACTTAGATTGCATTGCTGACAGATATCAATCAACCTTTTACCTGCATTAGAAATTGCAATTAATGTAGTCCAATTTATATCACACATATTAGAGTCACCAGTGAGTACAATATCACTCAAAGCACAAGCAGCATTAATTTCATTAATAATTAGATCCATATAATCAGTTGGTGCACTAGGAGGATGGTAGCAAACACCCAAAATCATATGTTGAGTAGTATTTAGCATGACTTTAATCCACAGTGATTCTGATGAGACATTAATATTTCTAACTTTATAAGAAACGTCTATGACCTGGATAGAGTTTTTTACAAAGATGGTGACTCCACCTCCTTTCCTGGACTGTCTGTTACATAGAAACATAGAATGTAATGGCAGATAAGGACCACTTGGCCCACCTAGTCTGCCCAATTTACTACCTAACAGATATGCTGCAGATCCTAGTTAACCAACAGCTTACTTCCTCCTACCCCCCACTAGGACTGCCTTATGTCTGTCCCATGCATTCTTGAATTCCTCCACTGTTCTTGACTCCACAACCTCCTCAGGGAGGCTGTTCCATGCATCCACAACCCTCTCTGTGAAAAAATACTTCCTCACATAACCTCTGAGTCGTCCCCCCTCTATCTTCAAATTGTGCCCCCTTGTTCTTGCACATCTCTTTTTCTGAAAGATGCTACCCTCTTGGACTTTGTTGATTCCCATGAAGTACTTGAAAGTTTCCATCATGTCCCCTCTCCCGTCTTTCCTCAAGGGTATACATATTAAGCTCCTTTAGTCTTTCTTCATATGTCTTCTGGTGCAGACCCTGCACCATTTTGGTTGCCCTCCTCTGGACAGCCTCCACTCTGTCTATGTCTTTGCGGACAGGGGGTCTCCAGAACTGCACACAGTACTCCAGATGGGGTCTCACCAACTGTCTGTACAGAGGGATAACAACTTCCTGTTTTCTACTATTGATGCCTCTCCCTATGCATCCCAGTATCCCCCCAGCCTTCCTTACTGCCTTCTCACATTGCTTGCCCACCTTTAGGTCATCTGATATAATTACCCCCAGGTCCCTTTCCATTTGTACTGTTGTCAGTATCTCACCCCTCATTATGTACTCTTCCCCTGGGTTTTTGTTTCCCAGGTGCATTACCTTGCACTTCTTTGCATTGAATCTGAGCTGCCATATATCTGACCATTCCTCTAACCTTGCCAAGTCCCTTCTAATCCTTTCCACTCCATCTCGTGTATCAACCCTGTTGCATATTTTGTGTCATCTGCAAAGAGACATACTTTTCCTTCCAGTTCCTCTGCAATGTCACTGATAAAGACATTAAAAAGGACCGGTCCTAGTACTGAACCCTGCGGTACCCTGCTAGTAACCCTACTTTCTTCACTGTGGACTCCATTTACTACTACCCTTTGCGTCCTGTTGTCTAGCCAATTTTTTATCCAGGCTACCACCTTGGGACCCACTCCCAGGCTGGCTAACTTTTATATTAATCTTTTGTGGGACTGTCAAATGCCTTGCTAAAATCTAGGTAGGCCATGTCCACAGCCCCTCCCTGGTCTACTACTTTGGTCACCCAGTCAAAGAAATCTATTAGATTCATCTGACATGACCTTCCCATCATGAATCCATGCTACCTTGGGTTCTGTGCCCCACTGGCCTCTAGGTACTCAACAATTCTTTCCTTCAGAAGTGATTCCATCATTTTGCCTACCACTGAGGTCAAACTAACTGGTCTGTAGTTTCCTGCCTCTGTCCTGCTCCCACTTTTGTGAAGAGATCACATCCACCCTCCTCCAGTCCTCAGGTACCACCCCATCCTCCATGATTTGTTAAAAGTAGTCAGCGGTGTCACTAGTTCTACCATTAGTTCCTTTAGAATTCTTGGGTGAATCCCATCAGGCCCCATTGCTTTGTCCACCTTCAATTTTATTAGTTCTTTCAGAACCCTTTCTTCTGTAAATGGACTGGTATAGACCCCATCTTCAGAGTGTTTCTCTTGTTTGGTTTAGGTACCTCCCCCTCCTCTTCCTTTGTGAATACTGAGCAGAAATAATCATTCAGTATCCCTGCTTTTTCACTGCCACCCTCTACCCACATTCCCTCCCCTTTATTAAGCCTCAGTATCCCTCCTTTGGTCTTTCTTCGCTCCGTAATGTACCTGTAAAAGGTCTTATCCCCCTTCTTAACAGAGTTGGTGATCCTTTCCTCGGTTTGGGCCTTTGCTATTCTGACTGCCTTCCCAGTCTCTTTCTGCTTTAACTGATAAAGCTCTCTGTCCTGCTCCTTCTGTGTTTCCTTATATTTCCTGAATGCTATCCTTTTCTCCTTAACCTTCCCTGCCACCTCTTTTGAGAACCATAGTGTTTTTTTCCTTCGTTGTGTTTTGTTGATTTGCTTTGCACAAAGGCTTGTTGTCTCTGTGATGGCTGTTTTGATTACTCCCCATTGTTCCTCCGCCCCTATTTCTTGCCTGTTTGCTAGTGCTTTTCTGAGGCACTCTCTCATTTTCCCAAAGTCAGCCCTCCTGAAGTCCAATACTTTTGCTTTTGTATGGCTTGATTGTATGGCTGTGTTTATCGTGAACCACACTGTTTGATGGTCACTTGTTCCCAGATGGCTACCCACTTCTAAATCTGAGATTCTTTCTCCATCCCCATTTGAGAGTACCAGGTCTAATATTTCTCCCTCCTGAGTGGGTTCCAATACTAGCTGTCTGAGGCATGCCCCCTGTAGGGCATCAAGAATGACCATGCTCTTGGATGTGCCTGCAGCAAAGGTGCTCCAGTTAACATCTGGCATATTCTGGTCCCCCATCAACAATATCTCTGCTTTTTCTGATATTCTAAGGAAGTCTTCTATCATTTCCTTGTCCATTCCCTCTCCCTGAGATGGGGGTATGTATGCAACCCCCCATGCAGACTGTGGTGCCATTTCCTGTCTCCAGGGTAACCCAGAGTGCCTCATCTGCTCCCTGTTTTCCCTTTAGTTCTGTTGCTTTGATCCCTTCCTTTACATAGAGAGCTACTGCTCCTCCTCTTTTATCCTCCCTGTCCCTCCTGTAGATTGTGTATCCTGGTATGCTGACATCCCAGTCATGGTTCTCTGTGTACCATGTTTCTGTGACTGCCACAATATCCAGACAACCCTCTTCCATCAAGGCCACTAGTTCAGGGAGCTTGTTACACAGACTACGGGCATTGGTACTCATCACCCTCCACTTTTTGATGGCCTTACCCCTTTTAGCCCCATTATTGTCCTTACTGCCTTTGCCTTTTTTTTTAAATTTACCTCTGTCCTTCTCACTAATGACTTCTCTACATTGGTGTTTACCTCACTAATTACTGTGTTTTGTGGGGGGAGGCTGGGATTTCCCTGCTCTTTTCAGTGCCTCCCCCCCTTGGCTAGTTTAAATGCTTGCCAATGAAGCATTTAAACCTCTCACATAGGTTCCTGGTTCCCCCCCGGACAGATGCAGACCATCGCACCAGTATAGGTCTGCATCCCTCCAGGTGGCTCCCCAGTCCCCAATGAAGCCAAAACCCTGAGCTCCACACCAGTTTTTCAACCATTTATTGAATTCCCTGGTGAAGAGTACCCTAGCATCACCCTTGCCATAAACAGGCAGCACCTCTGAGAAGGTTACCGTATGCACTACTTGTCTAAGGACCCTCCCCAACTCTACAAACTCCTCTTGCACTGCTCTGATCCCATTCCTAGCCAGGTCATTTGTCCCTAGGTGGACAATGACATCCAGCTCCCTCCCTCGTGCAGCTGCTCCCACGATCCTGAGGATTCACTTCCTGTCCCTCCAAGCCATGGCACCAGGCAGGCACCTTACCTCCCTCTCTGCTTCCTCCCCCATGTCTACCCCCCTAATGATTGAGTCCCCCACCAGGAGCTGTTTCCTTCCCCTGTGGGGTCCCATGTCACCCTCCTGTGGGTTTCCTTTGTGAAGGTTCCCTGTATCCTCCTTGGTCTCCACTGCAGGTGCCTCCATAGAGGAACCACTATCCACCAGAAAAGTGAATGAATTGTGGAGAGGTACAGCTGGAGGGATGCAACTCTGTTCCACCACCCTCTCCCTTCCTGAGCCCACCCTGGTCCAGTCTCTTCTCTTTCTTGGCAACCTCTGAGGTAGTGGCATTGGCCCTGGTGGTCCCTGAGTGGGGGAGGAGGTTTCACGAATCCTAGCCAGGTCAGCCTGGAGACGGGCAACCTCCTCCCTCAGACCAGAGAGGTGCCTGCAAATAGAGCAGCATCGCAGCCTCCAGAATGTCTCCCTGTTGTGATTAAATAGTGTATAACCAGGCAAGGAGAGAGCCCAACAAGATTTATCATCCCCCAAGTTTCAGTGATAAACACAATGTCCTTATCATCAGTAACCACAGTTATCTTTAACTCATCTATTTTATTGGATAAGCTTCTAGCATTAAAATAACGACATTTTATATTGTTGGAAATAGCATTATATTTGTTTAGTTTCCTTTTATTTAAATCCACTTTATTTTTGAGTTTGGGAGAGGAAATAACCTCTCCCAAATCAATCAGTTTAAATGGCTATTAATACGGCATAGTAGATGCTGTCCTAACAATAAGTTCCCCTTATGATTCAAATGTAGGCCATCCCTACTGTACAAGTCAGGTCTAACAATGTAGTCTTCCCAATGGGTGATACAGCCAAAATTTTGGCGGAGGCACCACCCACACAGCCAGTTATTAAACATACGTAGATTTTCATTGAACTTTATTGATGCTCTAGGAATGGGCAAGACCTCAGAAAAAACTATATCACAACCAATATCCAGTAAGATGTTAGAAAAGGCTATCATATCCTTTTCAATATTCAATAAATCAGAGTACAAGAAATTGTTGGTTCCAGCATGAACAATCACGAGGGGATTAATACCCCCTTTTGCAAAAATATTTCGGGCCATGCTTGTGATGTGTGATATCTTTGGCCCCCTAAAACTAGAACATGTGCGATTTTCCTTATCCAAGTCACAAATAGCCCTGTCCAAATGTTTAATCATAGAGTCACCAATAACAAAAATCTACCTTTTAGACTCAACATAAGCTGTGGGGATGTCCATTGGAATAGTATCAGAACAAGCATTTGCCACCCCTACAGATGAGACCACTACTGAGGGTAACATAGGGATATTCGAGGAGGGAGGGCAGCAGCTTACTGAACTATTTGATTGCTGAACTGAAGTAATCATTTCATTCTGTGGGCAGCATTCAGATACACCTATAACTACTGCAGGTGTCATTGGACAGTTCGAAGGGAAAGGACAAAAGGTTACCAAATTACCTGGGTCTTGGAATGTGTTAATAATATAATTTTGTGGGTTGCATTCCGGTGCACCTAAAACTGCCTCAACAGAAGTTGCAGGACCCAGGATCTGATCATCTATTTCATTTAAATGGGAAAAGCTATTACTAAAGGGCAAAGAAAACTGAATGGCCTTACAACACTTTTTATAAACCCGTTTGCGCTGTACCTCAGACAATCCTGATAGTCCTGATAACCAATGGTATAACTCCCTAGGATGTTTTTTAGTACTTCCTAGACGAACCTCAGTGGATAACTGCCTACCAGAAAACTGAGTAGTATCAGAAGCAAATGTAGGAATAAAGTTAACTTCAGATGAACTAGTTGTCATGTTAGTGGAAGAGTGATTTAATGCCATAAATCTTGCTTTCATTTGCCTCTGGTTGTTTTCTAATTCAGAAAGCCTGCTATGAAAAAGGGCTACAGCATCTTAAAGTGATGTATTTTCTACACATTTAGGACAGATAAACTTTTCAACCACATATTCTTTCCCTAAAACACTATACAGATGACATTCGTCACATCTCACATAATCACGCATATGTGACGTAGAATTAAATTCAGGCATTGTTCAGCCGAGTACTTAATAGTCTTTTATGACCTATAACACTCAACTATCATCTGTGTCCACGTACATACAGAGTAGAAAGTATATGTTTACCTGCTAAACACCGACAATTATAACCAGTGCCCGCTACCCCGCTGAACACACAGAACACGCACTGGCGCATGCGTCTCTTCACGCGACTCCACGCGTACCTTTCTCTGCTCACGAGTGGTGATGTATATAGCGGCAGCTGACCTGGATGTTACCCTGGGGTCAAGCAGCAAGTCACATGATTAAGTGCAAAAATAAAAACGTAGTTTTAAAATCAGGCACCACAGAAGCCCTGTAATAAGTGCCCAAGCATTCCACAAGAGCCCTAAACTAACAAGCATTTGTCAATGCCAAATGTTGCTTGCTTGTATGTGTTGTGTAGGTATTTGGAAGTCAGTGGAGTGCAAATATGGAAAATTTGCAAACTTACGAGCGTGCGTAGGAACTGCGCAATGCACGCTCGTGAAACAGTCATTTTTAGGAAGTTTGTGACCAAATTTTCAACATAGTCATTTTAAGACCTCTGCTCATGAACAGTGTCACTGTGATTTTCTTAATGCGTCCCATACATTGATTTCACACACCGACTGTGCCATTGTGCGCTAGATGGACAGAAACACATTGTGGGCGAGATGTGAAAAATGACAGCTGTACTGCTCATAAGGAAGTGTGGTAAAATAGCAATGTTGGAAATCTGGAGTGAAAATATTGAAAATTCGCGAACTTACCAGCGTGCGTAGGAAGTGCGCAATGTAGGCTCGTAAAACAGTCATTTTTAGGAATTTTATCACCAAATTTTCAACATAGCCATTTTAAGACCTCTGCTCATGAACAGTGTCACTGTGATTTTCTTAATGTGTCCCATACAATGATTTCGCACACCAACTGTGCCATTGTGTGCTACATGGGCGGAAACACGTTTTGGGCGAGATGTGAAAAATGACAGCTGTACTGCTCATAAGGAGGTGTGGTAAAATGACAGTGTGGAAAATCTGGAGTGAAAATATTGAAAATTTGCAAACTTACTAGCGTGCGTTGGAAGTGCGCAACGCAGGCTCGTAAAACAGTCATTTTTAGGAATTTTTCCACCAAATTTTCAACATAGGCTTTTTGAGAGCCCACCTTATGAACTCTGGCAGTGTCATTTCATAAATCGGTGCAGAAAGGTGATTTCACGCAGTGACTGCAAAATCAACCTTTGGGCCTGATTAATGCCATGACAGTGCAAGAATTCATGAGGAGGGGTCCCAAAAACCCCATGTTGAAAATTTGGTGCAAAAATTCCAAAAAATGCCTGCGATATGGAACAAAGTTGAAAAAACCCTATCTATCCCATTATACAGCTTACCGCCATTTCCTCAGTTCGCGGTCGGCTTGAAGAGTGCAGATGTCTTCTCGGTCCACCGATGATCGTCGCGCCGAGCTCTGGAGGTAAGTATGGGGTTAGGAAGGTGTGGGGAGGCAGGGTGTGCAGTGGGTGAGTGCGGGTTGTGGGGGAGGCAGGGAGACTGCGGGGGACCGTTTTTTTATTTTCAGGTTTTTTTTTGTTTTAAAAGATGACGCGGGATGTTTGCCACGCTGGGTGGGCTCCCAGCATGGCAGCTGGAAAAACTGTTTGGGGGGCTGGAGCCGATGAGGGATTGGGCACCTGTAGACCATAACATGCTTTGCCACACTAGGGTGGGCTCCCAGTGTGGCACCGTGTACTGGGGACAGTGGAGCTGGCGAGAGTTGGGCACCCCGTCAGCTATACAGTGTGGGGACCGAGCACAGCAGTGTGTGTGTGTGTGTGTGTGTGTAGGGGGAGCGCACATGAGCAGGCGATATCTTATCGCTGCTCACTGAAGCGTAGCTCCCCCTTTCAACTGTACTTCACTGCATTTTGGAGCTGTCATAGACAGCTCCAGCATGCATTGGAGAACTGGGGCCGTGCCTGCAAACACACTGACTGAATTGGAAGAGGGCTGCTACACCTCCGAAAACTCGGATGATGGCACTATGTTTCTTGCACATGTGTGCAAGCAACATAAAAATAGAGTAGTTCAGCTAGACTGTAGTCCACAGAGATTGCCCCATGGACTACAGACTCTCTTCCTGGAATTCAAAACAGGAAACCAGGGCTCACATACACAGTTAACATTTATAATGTGTAAACAGTCACATGAAAGATATATCTCGGCTGGAGTTTTAGCAGTTGCACACAGTACAGCACTTTAATCAAGTACTCTGCTCAATTTCCAAGTGTAACAGAACTCCTACGCACACTCATAAAGTACAAGGACTAAACACTCAAAACATTTATATGTGCAAGTTGGTCATGGCACCAGGTTTTAAGACACTTGTTTTGGGCAAAATAAATGATTACCCTTTATCACCAGGGACATTTCTGGTGATGCAAGTAAAGGAATTATGTAGTCATTTTCGGCCCACCAAAAAAACATTTAAAATCAGCAGGAGCAACCAAATGATTGCATTCGTAACAGTTTTGAATTTTCATTCTGGCCTGTGACTCCTTTCTGAGCCACTGTTCACTATTACATTGTGTCATGAATGCACCTCTATGAAAACTAAACAGAAAGAATTGGAGCCCGCCTGCTGTGAGCTGCAACAGAGACTGCTGGTGAGGGGCTAGATGTCTCAGTTGATTGGTTGCAGGTTAAAGATGCTTTCTCCTCCAGGGTCAGATTTTCAAATATGAAAAAAATTGCCGATGCATGTCAAAAGAAGTTGCTCAATTTTTACATCATGTGGGAAATTTTCATAAAGGTTGCCTTTTTGTGACTCATCCACATTGAACAGTAGCTTGCACAACTTGTTTTGTACAGATGCTATGCTTGATATTATCAGGCTTAGCATCTGTGCAAAACAAAACAGAAAATGCCACTCATGCACAAAAATTGCTGAAAACAACATTTTCACTGGTGATGGAATTTGTATTACTCAATGACGAGTTACACATAGGGACGTAGTTTCTGGGCCATGCCCTTTGAAAGTAAAAGGCCCCCAGGTCACTGGTTCAAACCTGGCCCAGAACAGCCATGGCCAAAAAGCCATTATTATTTGATGTATGACAGGTTGTTTATGTGAAATGAGTTGTGAGGGTTCTCAGTAGAGCTATGCAAAATTTTCAAACTTCACTTTTGCTGGAATTCCACAGAATTTCAGATATCCCACCTCATTTCACTGAATTCAACTGGAAGCCAATTAAAAAATTCTGAAATCAGAATCTTTTTTTCTTAAATGGCAGATTAGTAAGCTGCAATTTACATTAACCACAGATTCATTCTCTACAAACCACAGAATAAAATTCCATGGTTTATACAGAAATGCTTTTTGGAATTCCACGGAATTAAAAATGAAATTCCAAAAAGCATTTCAGAAGCGGAGCTATCATTCTGCTTGAATAATGCCAGCGTAATTCTACCTTCTGCTTAGCTCTAGTCCCAAGTTTTGTTCTAGTGGATAGGTCTCAACATCTTGAAGCCACTGACACAACTGTCACTATTCGACATTCCTTTTGGCAGTCTCACATGAGCAGTCAAGGAATGACTGGGCATGGCATCTAAACTCCACCAGGGTCTGTTTCCATTGATTATCTAGCAAACTCTCATCAACAATAATAGTGACTAAGTGGTTTATGAAATTCCTGCCATGTAAGAAACCTTATTGTGTATATATGTATATATATATATATATATATATATATATATATATATGTATGTATGTATGTAACCCTCACGCTGCCTTTTAGCAAAATGACAGGTGGCATGCTGTTGAAGCTGACAGCAGTACCTGGTGGGGACTGGGTTCAGGGAGGATGAGGTTACTCGGCACAGGGGACCTAGGTTTGGCTACTCTGCACAGGGGCACCCAAGTAAATCCAAACACAGGAAGCAATAACTGTAATGTCCAGAACCAGGAATGGGATTCTTCAGTGTGGCATTTATTCACATCCAAGCTGAACAAACAAAGTATAGATGGACCCCCATGGGGCTACAATTCCTGGTAATGCAGATTAGAGACAACAGAACACTTTATCACTATTTCCAGCCCTCAGGCTCTAAACCCACCAGGCACATAGCCCGGACTTGCATGCAGCTTTGGGTACACAGCCCGACTTGTACACACTTGGGTTTTCCCCACTGGCCCGGCTCCCCCGCCGGCCACTTGATCCGCGGTCCATTGGAAGAATGAACCAATTATCCTGTTCGCGGTCCACTGGAAGAATGAACCAATTATCCTGTTGTGGCTCCCCAAACCACATTAGAGTCTTCAAATCCTAGAGAGAATTTTCCTTACAATCCCACATCTGGGTACTTCCTTCATCACTGGCCAAGTGCCTGAGGCAAAGTAGAAATCCACAGAAGAAATCCGTAGAGGTGGACCTGGTCACTAAAGATGGGGGGGTCACCCACCTCCAGCTCCCACAGCCCATACCCGGCCATTTCTCTGGAAACTGAACAATTCCTTTGCTGAACTTTCAAATGTAGATTATGGGTAGACGTCTGTCACATCTCCTCTACGTATTATTTGCATCCCAACAAACTCTGGAACTTGAACCTACTTTTAATTTGCTTAGCCCATTACTCTAGGCTTCCCAATATTTAGTAGTTCAATCCCCACATTGTCACACAAGTCCCAGGGTGAAAAACATAGGCCCTTTTAGCCAGAGCAGACACTCACACTCACATTGCAGGTGCCCCACAGGCGACTCACAAATCTTCTTATTCTCTCAAATAAATACTGGAACACATAGGCAGCTTTTCCTCCACAAGCAGAACTAGGGGGTTGCCCTAGGAATCTGCAGGGAAATCTTTCCTGCCCTCCCCTGGAGGGAGGGGGCACTGAGACCCGAAAACAGCGGTCTCCACCACTTCAGTAATCTTTTGTGTCTCTCTTTAAGGTGGAGACACACACCCTATTACTTAAAAGTAGCCCTCTGTCAGGGCTGAGGCTCCCAGAGCCTTCACTGAGCTACTTTACCAGCAAGCTCCCAACTTCTCACTCACTCACTGAAGACTGACTGAAGACTGACTTCAAAACTCCCAGTGTTCTATCTAACTCCCTTTGCTGCAGATTCCAATGTGGCTCATGCAGCTGCGATAGTTCTATTGGTGATGTCATCCCTCATTCTCAGCTGAGACTGAGAATAGAGTGAGACAGTGTGAAACCCATTTAACTGGAGCTTCACAAGCTGCCTTCCCTACCTGCCACTAGGTCTTATTGGGATTCTAGTAACCCCAGGTAACAAGGGGGTTACATGTGTGTATGTGTGTGTATATATATATATATATATGTGGTATAGCACTTATGTGATTTCAACCAATCTACACACAGAGCCACACAACCTCTTTTTCTGCATACAGTGGTCTTTCATGCAGGAACATTAGGAGTGGAGCATTTCACTTCACAGTTACGGGGAGAACAGCTTCATTTAACTTTTGAAATTAAAAGTAACATACGGTACTTAAAACTTATTTTAAATCCTGCTAACTAACCTGAGTAATTTATTACATTTTAATAGGGCCTCTGTGGGATGTACCTTATGACAGAGATAGAAACTCCAAGCGTGAGGTTTCGGCAGGCACAATCGCTCAGCTTTGCTTCACTGTCTTCTCACCCAAACTTCACTTTTGGAGTCCCTTATACAATATCAGGCACTCCACAGAGGCCCATCTCACTATAGTGTCATATGATATACTGTATTTAAATATTTTTACAAATTTTGCTAATTTGTATTTAGACTTTCTGTTTTATATATTACGCTAATGGTCATATCCTAAATGAAAATGAATTCAAATGAGCTACCTTCCCATGTATGAAGTGATTTACAGGACATTTACAGCATGGGCCATCGCAGTGTAAGATCACTAATCCCTATACTGCTCCACCAATGTGTGTCAACCCTGTCATGGGGGGACTGCCACAAATGTCAGAGGATAGTTCAGAGTCCCTACTCCTTCAATCCTTGATTCCTTATATGTGACTACCAAATAACAATAGTAATTTATTTTTGTTTTCAAGAGAAACAGATTCACCATTGAGTCCGTGACTACAGTACAGTGGTTTCCAATGGATGATTTCCAGGAGTGTCATGGGAACACAGCGCGGTTAAGTGACTTGCATGCAAGCCAGTGGAGGTTGTGAGAAATGAAGCCAGATCTGCTGGATGTATCAAGCTCATTCATAGCTCATTACTCTAACCTCTAAGCTATTCTGCCAGTCAAATGGTGACAAATACAGCAGCACCAATTATTTGGATGGTCTTTAGAAACGGTTTGAAACATTTCACCTTCTAATCTGAACTCCTGTGAGAAATGTTCATCAATCTGAAACTGAATGCAGTTACTTCACGAATATGTAACCACTAAAAGTTAAATGTAAAACAACAGTGGTCAGAACAACAAATGTATAGATTTACAGAGATGGACTTTTTCAGAGTGACTGTAGTAGTTTCTTTAAAAATACTTGGGAGAAAGAGAGAGCTTCAGACTGAAACTAAAATGTTGACTGAAGTTGAAATATGTGCAGATGTCACAAGAACAAATTCATTCCCTTTGCATAAATTCACAAATGCTGACCAGGAGAAGAAGTACATAATATGGTCTTATTATCATCTTATCCCCAGATGAGCGTGGTCTTTGCCAACTAGGACCTGACCTGCGACCAAGTACAGGTGCTACCAATGAGGGATGTTCCTACCTCCTCCCTCTCCCCACCCCCCCAAATGTTTTCTTAAATGTGGGTATTCATGCCCATCTTTTAAAGCAAAAGTACTGGTTAGTCAGCAAAACATTTCATCATATATTTTTTTAGGAAAAACCTATTTGTGACCTCCTTAGATTTATCTTGTGTACTTTTTTTTCAGATATTTTTAAAACTGCTGTGATAACTAATTTTGTAATTAGTGACTCCAATCATTAAAGATGGCCACTACTCACAATTTTTTAAAATCTGTTCTGTTAAGCTTACTTTCTGAATGTACATTCTAGATCCATATGGTAGGTGCATTAGTATGGCACTACCACATATTTCTGATGGTAAACAGCACTGAACAACACCAACATATTTAATTTCCATGTGGTGGGCATGGCACAGTGGCAGAAATGTTCAAAAACTTCACAATCTCATATCTGTGCTCAGGAGTCAGGAATGAAAGAAAACGAAAAGAAGTATGGGTATATTGATGTCTTTACCAAAAAGGAAAAAACATTATTACTGATAAAAACTATAAGGTGGCTATTCAAATAATGTACTTTTAAATTATGCAGTTGCCCCAAATTTGCCCCTCAATTTTCAACTGCAGGATGACTGATTCATAGAATCATAGAATCATAGAAGACTGTCAGCAGAAAAGGACACTATTGCCCATCTAGTCTGCCCCAATACTCCCACCACCATACCCCCCCATCAAGATACACCTCTCGCCGCCTTCAGCCAATCCTTTATATCTGTCCCATGCCCTCTTGAATCCCCCCATGGTTTCTGCTCCCACCACCTCATTTGGTAGACTGTTCCAAGGATCCACTACCCTTTTGGTGAATAATGCACCCATGTACTGCCTCTGAATCCTCCCCCAACCCTCAGACTATGACCTCTTGTTCTATTGCTTCTTTTCCTTGTGAATAGGCTTCCTTCTCCCACCTTATTTATCCCTTTCACTTACTTGAACATTTCTATCATGTCCCCCCTCTCCCTCCTAGTCTCCAGTGAGTACAGGTCTAGCTCCATCAGCCTCTCTTCATAAGGCATCCGATGCATGCCCTGTAACATCTTTGTTGCCCTTCTCTGAACTCTTTCCATCCCATCAATATCCTTTCTCAGGTGGGGCCTCCAGAACTATACCCCATACTTCAGGTGAGGCCTCACCATGGACTTATAGAGGGGCATCAGTACCTCCTTCTTCCTGCTTGTTATATCCCTCCCAATGCATGCCAGCATTTCATTTACCCTGCCCACTGCTTTGCTGCATTGATTCCCTAGCCTGAAGTTATCTGAAATTAGAACCCCCAGATCCCTCTCCTGCCTGGTCAACATTATTTTCTCCATTCCCAGAATGTAGCTGGCTTGCAGGTTACTATGTCCCAGGGGCTGGCAGCGTAGCCTAGAGGTTAGAGTAATAAGCTGTGAATGAGCTTGGTACATCTAGCAGACAGACCTAGGTTTGATTCCCACAATATCCATTTGAATACTGTGTTACTCTGAGCAAGTCACTTAACCTCCCCAGTGCTCCCGGGTCACCCCTGAAAACAGGCATTTGTGCCTAGTGGGCCTTACCCTGTTACCAAAGAATTTAAAAAATGTGCATCATTGTGCATTTTTTCTCATTAAACTTCAGCTGCCAAGCTTCTGATCACCCCTCCAGTCTTTTTAGGTCCCTCCTGATTGTGTCCACCCCGGCCATGGTGTCCATCCTATTGCAGATCTTGGTATCATCTGCAAACAGGCACACCTTCCCCTCCAGTCCCTCCACTATATTGCTGATATATATATATATTAAAAAGTATGGGCCCTAGCACTGACCCCTGGGACACCCTGCTCATCACCCTTTCCTCCTGGGAATGCACATCATTCACCACCACCACCACCCTCTGGCTCCTGTTCCACAGCCAGTTTTCTACCCACCTCATTATCTTTGATCCCACCCTCAAGCTTTCCAACTTATCAACCAGCCTTCTGTGAGGGATGAGTCAAAGGCCTTCCTGAAGTCCAGACAGGCCATGTCCACTGCCCCCTTCAATCCACCACCCTTGTCACGCAACCAAAAAACTCGATGAGGTTCATCTGGCATGACCTCCCTGCAGTAAAGCCATATTGCTTGTCATCCTGCAGTCCATTATCAGTAAGGTATCTGACCACCGTTTCCTTCAAAATTGCTTCCATCACCTTTCCCACCACCAAGGTGAGGCTGAACAGACAGTAGTTTTCCACCTCCTCCCTGCTGCCACTCTTGTGGTGTGGTACCATGTCCACCCTCCTCCAGTCCCTCGGCACCCATCCTGTGTCCAGGTACAAGTTAAACAGCCTCACCAAGGGTGCTGCCAGCTCCTCCTTTACTTCTCAGGGTACTCTAGGATGCAGGGCATCCAGACCCATAGCTTTATCCTCTCTCAATCTACCTAGCTCCTCTCTTACCCTGCCTTCAGTGAATGGGCTTTGATCTACTCCTGCACCTTCCCTTCCCCTTCCCTTTAACTCCGGTTCCTTTCCCTCCCCCTCTACCATGAAGACTGAGCAGAAATACCTACTTAGCACTTTCAGCTTCTCCAAGTCCTCCTCCACCTGTACTCCCCCTCCCCTTCAGTGTAACTATCCCTTGCTTTGCTTTCTTTCTCTCCCTAACATACCTAACAAAAGTTTTGTTCCCCCTTTTGGTCCGTTGGCTATTTTCTCTTCTGTGTCTGCTTTAGCCCTCCTAAACTTCTGCCCTGCCATTCTCATTTTTTCCTTATACAGCTCCCTGACTCTATCCCTCTGGGTTCTCTTATATGTTTTGAACGCCCTTCTTTTCTCCCCAATTGCTTCCCTCACCTCCCAGGTGACCTACAATGGCTTCTTCCATCTTTTGCTTTTCTTAACCCTCCTGATGCAGATGTCTGTGGCCTTCAGTAACCCCCCCCAATTACTTCCCATGATTCCTCCACATCCTCTATCTGCCCTTTCCTCTTCATTTCCTCCTCAAAAATCACCCTCATTCTGGTGAAATCTGCCCATCTGAAATCCAGAATCTTAGTGATCGATCAGCCCAGTGCCTTCCCCATCCTTACCCTGAACCTCACCGTGTTATGATTACTTGTACTTAGATTGTCCCCCAATACCACCTCTTCCACACTGTCCCCATTTGTGAAAACCATGTCCAATATGTTTCCACCCCTGGTTGGCTCTCTTACCAGCTGCTGCAGGAGCGCTCCTTGAAGGGTCTCCAAGATCTCCCTACTTTTGACTGATTTAGACAACTGTATGTCCCAGTCAACATCAGGGCGGTTAAGGTCCCCTACCAACAGAAGTTCCCCTTTGAGTGCCATCCTCTGGATCACCCGCATGAGCTGCCTGCCCACCTCCTCCCCCTGCATCAGGGGTCTGTAGATCACACCCAGTCTTAAAGCTGCTCCACACTGTTTTTCCAACGTGACCCACAGAACTTCCGCCGCATCCTGTTCCTCCTGCTCTTCCATCACCCTGATGTCTTCCTTGACATACGGTGCTACCCACCCCCCTTTTCTTCTAGGCCTCTCTTTCCTAAAGAGTTTGTAACACTGGATGCCCACCTTCCATGCATGGTGCTCTGACCATTAGGTCTCTGTTACGGCCACAATGTCTAGACCCTCATCCCAATTATGGCCTCTAATTCCACCACCTTGTTCCTTGATCTCCTGGCATTCGTGTACAAGACTTTCCATCTGATAACCTCCTCCCCCTTACTACTGCTCTCCACCCTCCCCCTTCTTGTGGGGGAGTGCTAGCTAGGTTATCTCCTTCTTCCATAACCCTCTCCCTTATCCTAGCCTCATACTCCCCCCTACCAGATTAACCCCCCCTTGAAATCCTATTAATGTAACTTTTGTAGGCCTCCCCTCAGAACCCTAGCCCCCCTCTCACTGAGGTAAAGCCTGTCCCTCCAGTAAAAGTCCTCATCCTCCCATGTGTCCCCCCACTCTCCAATACAAACCAACCTTTCCTCCTGGCACCATTCTTTGAGCCAGACATTGAATTCCCTGATCCTTTGCTTCCTAACAGTGCTGGCATAGGGTATGGGCAAGACCTCCAAGAACACCAAGGATATCGTTTCTTTTTTGTAGCCTTTCGCCAGTGCCCTAAACCATCTCTGAACCTCCTCCACTTCATTGCTGGCCAGATCAACTGTACCCAAATGAATGATTAGGTGTGATTTTCCCCCAACCACCCTTGCCCCCTCTCTGATTTTCTGCATTGCCCTCTCTGCTTCCATCCCTGGTTTGCAAAACACTACTCTCCCCTTGTAACATATCCCTTTCTTAAGCCAATGTTTCCCCTTGATAATTGAGTCCCCAAACACCATGACTTTCTCTACCTCTCCCGCCCTTCCCTGTGAAACTGATCCTTTACATGATGGACCCTTCTCTCTACCCGCTGCTTCTTTACTAGTTTCCCCTTTGCTTTCCCCATCCACCTGTCCCCTCTGCGTGTCTCCCATTACCTCCCCTAATTCCCCCTTCGATGCTCCATTACTTGTATTCCCCTGGCTTGCTCTGTCCTCATGTCCTCTCTACTCCTCCCCTTCCTCCCCAACTCTCCCCCTGCTGCTCCCTTACTTGACTTCCCCTGGCTTGTTCTACCTCCTTGCCCCCTCTGCTTGACTCCCGCTTTCTCCCCTAATTCCCCCTTCCCTGCTCTTGATACAGAACCACTTTCAGCCATTCCCTTCTCCTCCTTCCCCCTTTTCCACCCCATCTTTTCTAGGCCCTGCCTACCCCCGCCCCACTTTCCTCTTGGCTTTTCCCTTCCCTTTCAACATCTACCCCCAAGTCCTCCCCACATCACTTCCTAGCTCCAGTCTCTTCACCACCTCACACCTGTGCTCACTTCTTCTCTTACCCTGCTCCTCTCCAATATGCTTTATCCTGCTCCCCACATCCCCCAGTTGTTTCCTTTTCCCCAACCCCGTTCCTACTCCTCACTTCCTGTTGCATCCTGTCTGTTCCCTGCCTTGCCTGTCCCCTCCTAACCTCACCTCCCTCTCCCTCCCTGTCTCACTCTTGTCTCTCATGGTTGCTAGTGGTGCAAACCTATTGGACACTGTAACCCCTCCTTCAGCAAATGCTCCTGTGCCTTTAGGTGTCCAGGAGCCACCACCTCTCAGAGTTCCATTCCTCTGACCTCTGTTCCTCTTCTTCCTCACCTCCTGCCATCCATTTTCTCCCCTAAATTCTGGCCCACCACCCTTTAACCCCTGGCCACCCCCATTGCCTTCCTACTCCTTTTCCATACCCACAACCCTCCAGTTCTCCCTGGAGTCAAATAAATTGTAGTTGTAGCTGCCCCCCACTTGCCTGATGCATTCCCTCCACTTCCCTCCTCAGACTTATTATTTCAGATGCCAATTGCCCCAACTTTATGCGTACTGGACATCTCCCCATTCTCCACAGCATCTCCATAAATACCACTGCCCCACACCCATTACACCCACCTATTCTCCTTATCCACCTTTGCTCCCCGGAGCCCCCATCCCCTTCCAAACAGCCCCCACCCTGCCCTCTCCAGCCTCCTGTATCGTTCATAAGTCCAGCCCCACCGTTCCTGCCCTTTGTAGGAATCCAAGCTCCTCAGTAAAGATCCAACTGCAGTGAAAACGCTACCTATGGATACAACCCCTCCTAATCTATTAACTACAAACAAGTTAAGTCTAATTACTACTTAAGGCAAAAGAAAAGCTAAAAATAAGTCTACCATAAAAACTAGCAATGAAAGCTAGAGGCTAAAAGTCTTTTATTGTATATTTTTTTCTAATCCCCTTTTTGCACCCTGCAACTGTGTAATAGCACCACTGTTTCCTGACACAGCCATATGCTAGTTTATAAGAATCTAACATAGCAGCAAATTCTCTAATTTGCTGCCTAAAGTTAGCACACACTTGTTTTTATTTATTTATTCATTTATTTCAAAACTTTTACTAGGAAAGGCATACTGTGCTGATAACAGCTTGTTTCCAGATGCAGCTTTGAGGTGAGAGGTATGGAAGATAGTACAAAAGGAGAAAAAATAAATAGCAATTTAAAGCATTACAAAGATAGTAATAATATGCAACAATACATTACATCAAAGGATCATAAACATTCTAAGGTAAATCAATACAAGAGGTACTTGTGGTAGATACAATTGAGCTTGGATAGGCAAAGGGATATTACTCATACAGATTTAGTGGGGGGAGGTGAAAAGCAAAATTGGCAAGGAAATATGAGTGGGGAGGAAGGAAGTCTATGAGCAAGAGGTCAAGGACAGTTGCAGGTGGGAGTAGAAAAGTCATGAAGAAGAGACTTAAGGAGAAGGCAGAAGAGGCAGAATGGATTGACAGGGGAAGGGTCAATCAGAGTTTAGGAAAGTGATATAAGAAGGTAGCTTGACCAACAGTAGATTTCCTAGATGGAATAGAAAGAGAATGGGAAATATTGCTGTGAAGCATTTAGGAGGAAGAAGGGGGCAAGAATATTAGGGAGAGAGGGAAGGTAGGAGGGAAGGGAACCAAACCAGAATTTGGATATAAAGGATGCACAATGGGAAAGGTACATGGCATCAAGAAAGTGAGGGGAAAGGGCAGTGTAAAGCAAGCAGTGGCGGGTAGGAGGAGGACAGTCTAACACAAAATGACAGAAAGAGGGAAAGGGGGTGTCCAGTGTGGCAAGGGAGAATTTCAAAGCTCAGTTGTAAACTATGTCACCATACTGTAGTTAAAAACAGGGAAAATAATTTTTAAAACAATATTTTCGCAGGCAGGAAGCAGGATAGTTGCTTTGTTCCTGTACAGTGCACCAAGCTTGGGGTGGCGCCTATGGTGTATGGCATCAGTGCGCACATTTGAAGGATGAAGGGGAAAGGTCCCTCCAAAACTTTTTGTCTAAACTCCTGACCACCTACATTCTGCAGTTGTGCCTGATATACCCCATTCATTTTTTCATACAGTATGCAGCTGCACTTCTATTTGTGACCACGTAGAGAGCTTCAGTGTATTTTATCAGAAGACAGAGGACTTTTGCCTTCAGGAACAACTAGACAATGCATGTGAGGGAAAGGGAGACACCCAAGAGCATTCTGATGTATTTACAACACTTTGCCCACTTTATGGAAAACAAATTATGCATGCCTCTGAACTTTGATGAGTGCATCATTTTTGTTGTGCATCTTGTAGTATCTGCATTCGGAAGTTAAAACACCTTTTTTGGTGGCCTAACAATTTTGATGCAGTTAGCACATTTGCATCACAATTGTGAGACAACTCTTTGAAAATCCATCCAGACTTGTGGATTTTTGAAAAACAGAGAGCCTGTAACTAGCAGAGAAAACACCACCCACTAATAGTATACCATGAGCAGAGAGACAGAGCTTTCTTTTTGTATGCACACTTTTGTGTTGAATAAAGGTCTGGAGATGTTGAGAATGTCTGGAATCTTTTACTGTTAAAAAACAGTAGGGTTAGGTTTTCCACTGGATTGCTGCTTCAATGGGAGGTTCTATTAGTTCTCCATTTTAGATGCAGCCATGCTCTTGGGTTGTTGTTTTTTTACTTTGAATTGTCAGGATGTTACATCATTAGGGTGAGAAGCCCCATTTACAAGGTGGTCCTGCATACCGCTATGGAGTGGGACTGGTCATGTCCCACCCCTGGGCAGTATGCAGCAAGACTCATACTCATTGCTTTCTAGTGCCGAGGGAAGAGATTTGACAGAGTGAGCTAAAGAAGCCACTACTAGGTCAACTACTAGGCGTCTCTGTTAGTCTCAACAAGAGCCCTGACTGGGGGGTTCAAAAAGTAAAAAGAGATTTGTTCCAGTAGTGGTGACGGGGTATGGTCAAGGAAGTTCAACATAGCCCCTAAGCTATAGAACATTATGCATGGGAGCAATCATGTAATAAAGAGGAACAATAAAAACTTGTGAAATAAAGACAAAACTATTTCACATGATTCATAATTTTATTTTCCTTTACTACTGAAACTTTGAGATGGGGCTCCATTATCAACAGAATACAGAATGGGGGAGGATGGGGAGGGCTAGGACCCTGGAGAGATAATAGATCCCAGGGCTGAATAGGGAACTCAGGAAGACTGGATGTACCTTTGGTCTTTTTCTGCCATCATTGTCCATGTTTCTGTGAGGCAGGGGCCAGCTCATCGGAGCAGCAGTAGCACTACCATTCATGACATCAGCGACTTGAGTTTGGGAATGAGCTTGAGTCATTTGGGGGGGGGGACTGAGTGTTCCAGAGGATATTCTCTTCCAGCAACTAAAAGAATCTAGAAGTTCTGATAAGGCTTGGGTGTCTGTCAGAACATCTCAGAGCTCATCAGAACATTTCAGAACCTCTGCACTTCTTCTATTCCTAGCTGAATTGTGTATCAGATTATCTGTTTATAAAGTATTTTAGAACAGATGATTAGCTCATTTCAGTTATAGTTTTAAATCATTCTGCATAGTTAACCATGCAGAACAACTTTTTTTTAGGGTGTTAAAATGTTTCTTTCACAACTGTGCACAATAAAAAATTAAATGTGAAGTCTCTGTGGCTCTCACTAAGCCTTTGACCTTGCTAACCATGAGTTCAACGTGCTTACGCAACTGGATGAGATGATATGAGATGATGCTTGTGTAACTTGATTTGCTTTGTGGTTTTCTGCCTCTCTATCCATGGGATATACCACCCTGTAGGGGTACAACGCAAGAAACCCTAGAGAAGGGTTCCCTCCCCGACAGGTGCTGTGGGAATGAATGCGTCAGCTAAAGCTAGGTTAGGAAGAAGCCCACGGGTAAGAGAGATGAGCCGCTGGAGGAGGAGAGGTGGATGGTGGGCAATGGAAAAAAAAATCCTGGTGAGGCCCAGGATGTGTGACCTTTTAAGCCTGATGAGGGAGTGATGTTGTTGCTCCACCCATCGAATCTCGGGCTTAAAGCTCTCCCATTCAATGTGCTTACGCAAATGGATGAGATAATATGAGTGATGCTTGTGTAACTTGATTTGCTTTGTGACTTTCCACTTCTATATCCATGGGATATACCACCCTGTAGGAGTACAACGCAAGGAACCCTAGAGAAGGGTCCCCCCCCACAGGTAGCCATGGGAATGAATGCGTCAGCTAAAGGTAGGTTAGGAAGAAGCTCAAAAAGAATACCCAAAGATGTCGAGGTTCGAAAAGGCGAGGATGATGAATGAATTTTGAGAAGATAAGGGCTGACTTCCTAAGGAGAGAGGAGAAAGTCGGGGCCACCATCCGCCTCCAACCAACAGCGGAACCTGACTAACTACCTGAAGAAAGCATTAACTTTAACTAATATTATGACTATTGGCACAGAGGAGAGGAAAAAAACCCTTTGAGGAGGAAACCTCTGGGGATCCAAGGCCTATGTCGCCTTCCCTCCAGGCTGATGATGTTTGATTTGAGAACATATGTCAGTAAAGAGAATGGTTCATTAATGAGGGATATAAGTAGGGAGGATGATGACAGAATAGGGAAAAAACTCCAAAGAAGCACAGATTAAAGAAGGAACATGAGACAGCAGGGACCCAAGAAGGGTATGCTCGAGTGGTTGATGGGAGGGAGTAGATCCACGTAGAAGTCAGAGGAGCAAGAGGTATTCAGATGTGCTCACGGTAAGATTCCAGATGTGCTCATGAGGAGACCGAGGATAATGCAGACTAGCTTGATTGAGTGATGCGAGTGAGCAGACACTAAGGTTGATGAGGCATGCTTGATTTTGTGATGTGAACGATTAGACCCTGAGGTTGTAGTTGATGAGGTAGCATAGGATTCAATGATAGAAATGCTCAAGTAAGCGATGTAAATAGATCAATCTTGAGGTAAGGCTGAGTGACTGATGACTGGGGTTATGAACCCGATACATGCAGCTGTGATAGGGTGGGTGACCCTACCCCAGTTGGAAAACTGTAGTGATGGTTAAAGCAGCTCAGCTTCAACAAAGTTTACCCCATGATGCCAAATTAAGGATGTGTATAGCATGCAGTAGTCCCTGGAAGTAAAATAAAGTTGTAGTTACCTTTTCCTTCTTCTCCAAGTTTGTTGTACTTTATATTTTGTTTATCTTTGAGCCTTGCTAGCTGGCCACTATCAGGGTAGTCTTCAATTTAGTTTGTGTTCTGTAATCTCTCCCCCCCCCATAAGAATGTGGCATGCTGGTATATAGAGATCACCATAAGAAGTATTACATGAGGGCTTTGCTTTTTAAATAAGAGTAAAAGAAATTGACCAAGGGGTATAATCTGCCAGCTAACAAATGAATAAAGTTCTCCTTGCTGTAGAAACTCTCAGCATGGCAGTTTGGCTATGTAATGGGAGGATGCAACCCCAAAGTACAAGAGTAACAAAGTGCTGAGCAGTAAATCCAGGCAAATATACCTGTGCTAAATAGTTTGTAGTTTACAGGCTACTGCTGATTTTAGAAACAGTTGAGACTATATTTCTGTGAAACAAAATATGATACAAGGAAGCATTGGATAGCTTTAAAAAAGAGATGCGTATAAACTATAAAAATACATGAAGGATAACAGTTAAAGATTGAGTTCATTTCTAGAAAAATCTGTTTTTTAAAGCTAGTTTGTACCTGGAAGCTGGGAGTTTAGAAGCTCCTAGGTCTGTGTTTCTGCTGCTGCTATCTCAGCAGCTGCAGCCATTTTAGAAAGATGTTCCCTTAGGGAAGGGCTGGCCCTTAATTGCAATAGTATATAGGGAAGGCTTGGGTCTGGTCCTGCCAGGAAGTGATTAGTTTACAGGGATGAAACTTCTGAAATGGATATTTGTTTGTATGTTCTTGTTTATGCTTTTGTAAGGGGTTTAGCATTGTGTAACAATTGCCCCTATATATGTATCCTGTATACTTCTTTGAAAATAATGCAGTTGTGTGAATTATAAATCTGGTATTCCTTTAATTGTTTAATAGAACATGACTGATAAATCATGTGACACCTGAGCTGTATATAAGGGATGCTCAGGTAACTTACAGTTTTAGATTTACTTTGGGCTGAGGAGCAGAGAGGAACCTCAGGGAGAAGCAGTGTGGAGCCAGAGAAGCAGCCAAACGTGAGGGAGACATGCAGTGTTGAAGTACTGAGATCCTGGTTACCCAAAGGTGAAGGTGAGGCAAGCTTAAGGTGGAGCTCAGGTTGAAAGTCCTGTAAAGCCTAAAAGCAAGGAGGAATCACTGTGGCCTGGGATTGGCCCTGGACCTTCAAAGGTCAGGTTTTGGCTACCTGGATGCTAGAAGCTGCTCACCCGGAATTTACCAAAGGGAGAGGACTCAGACTGGTGAGAAGCTGCAGAAGCCTGAGTGGGCAGATACTCAGACTGCAGAGGAACTTGCAGAAACCCAGGGGGGGTATTGGCAGGGTGACCATACCATGCGATGGGTTCAGTTCCTGGTCTCTAGAGGGCATTGTAAGGTCCAACTGCAGTGTTCTAGTGAGAGGTCTCCTAGCTAAACTCCCAGCCCATACTCTCTGTATTTCTTATAGTAACCTGACAAAAGTTTACATCTGAAAATGCCATCTGTACAAACCTGGCAATAAAACCGCACCTCAGGGTGTTTTACATGATATTTTATGATTCCTGCTGTCTTCCTGAATTGAACCCCACGACAGCAGCAAGAAGGCCTCAGGTTGATAAGGTGGCATAGGAGTCATGATAGGTATGCCCAAAAAGAAATATCGATTGCAGGCCTCAAGTGGAGGGAATCCTGGAAGGCCGGTACAGAACTGGAACAGGAGGAGACAGATATGAACTTGAAAATGAACTTGTACTAAGGTAGTATGAGTAAGTAGGCTCCTCAAAAGGAGGCAGACTCCAAGGCCAAAGAAGGTATGTCTGGAACCAGAGGCAACTCAGGCTGAACAATCGAGGAGCAAAAGTGGACTATGTATGATGAGGAGTGAAATTAAGAGTGGAGTGAAGCTATGATGGCTGGTACTAGAAAAGGTGCTGGGACAAGGAAGGTAAAATTTAGAAAACGGAGGAGGTACGGTGATGAATTGAAGCCATGGAGGCTGGTACAGGAAAGCGAGGTATGAAAGGACAAAGGATGGTAGGGAGGTCAATGGGGTAGCATAGGACCCAGCTGATACGGGATGAGAACTGCAGAGGGGCGAGCTTGATGAGGAGGCACAAGAGTACAGGAGCCAGATGCAGTCAGCCGAGGCAAGTTTATTGGGCAGCCAAGGCATACAGATTGAGCGATGGAAATAGAGGAGCAGGGCAGTAGGGCAAGGCGAATGAGGCTGGATGGAGTCAGCCAGCACAGACGATGAAGGATAGGTATGCCCAAAAAGAAATAGCGAGCGCAGGCCAGATGGAGACTGCTGAGGGATACTGATGGGTCAGCTGAGGCAGACCAATTGAGCGATGGAAGAAATGAGCAGGGCGGTGCGAGGCATTGCGGAGCCAAGAGGGCAACACGAGGGAGGCTAGATGAAATGGAGAAGATGAGGGTGAAAGGGCAGAGAGGGGCAGAGGGAGAGAAGGCAAATTAGACCCCAAGCATCCCACAGTATGAGGGACATCCCTCAGTGCACCCCTTAAATTGCTATGTCCCACGTCCAGCTCTCATGGAAAAGGTGCCACCCACAGAGAATGTGCCATAAATGCAGACTGGAAAGCAGAAACACAAAATATGCCAAAAGACAAAATCAAAACAAACTATGTACAAGGAAACACCGTGGGAGCCAGAGGGAGTAATAGCCAACAGCACCCACAGAAACATACCCCACAACTGCAATGAATGATGCATAGCGCTATGAGTTACACACACAGAGGTACCCACGCTCTGCATAGGTCAGCAGATGTGCTGAAATGGCAGAGCAGAGTTGGGACACACAAACCAGGAAATCAGCCAAGGAAGAAGCTAAATCCTGGATGACAATGAAGGCCGCCAGAAGGAGACAGGCGCAGCCCAGCAGGAACAGAATGGAACCAAAGTGGGCAAGGCTGATGGGAGATATGGGAAGGCAGGGCTGGAAAAGGTGCACTCCAGTAGAATGAGCTGATCGGTGAGCTAAATGGCCTCAGGGAATGGCAAACACCAGGAGCTAAAGACAGGGAGCCACAAAAGGCAAAAACACTGAAGGCACATGGGCAGGAGAGAGCTCCAAGCTGCGATGAGCAGAGATAGGAAGGAGGGAGCTGAGCAGAAGGAGGGAATCACAGACAGGGAGAAAGCGAGAACCAGGAAACGGGAAGGTGCAGGCGCAAATGCCCGGGGAGAGAGGGCTGCCAATGAGATGAATGGACAAACCGGAGGGTGGAGCAGTGAGGCTCACCTTTGCAGACCAGCCCCAGCAGGCAGATAGGCATCCTCAGCATAGGGCCATCGTGCAAAATGTCAGATGATGGCAGGGCGAAAAGAGCCAAAATGCAAATAGGAAAGAACGGGCCGTCGGAGGCAGATGCAGAGACAGGAAAAAGCAGTAGGAATCCAGGGAGGTGACGGACAGCAGCGCGGCTGGCGGCAACAAAAAAACGAATCCTGGTGAGGCTCAGGATGTGTGACCTTTTAAGCCCAATGGGGGAGTGACATTGTTGCTCCACCCATCAAACCTCGGACTTAAAGCCCTTCCAATAACAATCAGCTAGATAATGTAGGTGTGTCTGATAATTCCATGAACCATTTAAAGCAGCAGTGCAGTGAAATTAGGCAAAAAATTGACTTTACTTCTAGGCATCTTTCAGTTTTATTTAATGGTAAAATATTTTAGTTCCGTCAAACCTTGAAAATGTTATTAATGTTTTCTCTTGAGGAAAAGAAAATGGCCCCTTCTTTGTCTTAGAAATAGCATTATAGACCTGACAAGGGTTAGGATAGAAAAAATAAAAAAACTAATGGGGCTCGATTCTCAAAGGTTGAAGCAGGGCTTGCACAAGCCATGCGACAAAGCTTGCACTGCGCCAACCACTCGGATGCACCTTGTGCCAGATTCTCAAAGGTTGTGCACATTTGCGACAATGTACCCTTTTTACAGTGACGTATGCCAAATATGTGGTGCAAACCCCATAAAAGGGTCCCCAAAGTTAGACCAGCAAAAGCTGGTCTAACACCACAGATATGGCACACAGGATGCCAACCCGACAAGGATTATAGACTGCAGAAGTCCCATGCATCATGGGTAGTCCAACACGATGAGAATCAAACTCATAATGTGCAACATAGGAGGTACCTAGAAAAAAAAAGATTTGACAGGTATGATAATCTATTTTAAGTGATTTACAGAAGGTTGCCATAGCAAATGGGCCTAGTAACCTGTAGGAGTTGTGAATCAGTCTCCTGTCATTCAGACTGCCAAAAAGTACTGTTTTCCATGAAAAAAATAATTTTGTTTCTGTGATCTGTTTCATTTACATAGCCCTGACCCTTTTTTTCTCAGTGCTGCAACCCCCAACCTTTACATCATGCAAGGGAAACAAAGTTATATTAAAGGTACATTGTCAGTTTTCAACTGACTCTTTATATTGTTTGCAAGTAGCTGTATCTAGAATTATAATGTGTAGAAGAATTCTAGTGATTTGATTGGCTGAAAGCAGTTTACAGCCATGTAATTATTGACCCATAATTACACTCCTGAACTACTTACAGCCATTCAAGACCAATAACATAAATATAGAAAGGTATCATTGGACTCCCACATTCTGACAGGAGCTGTCACTTCACCAGCAGGCAGTAAAAGTAGAACAACATCTACACAGAATGGCAAATGATCTTTTTGGCCTACCTGCATCACAACAACATTTTTCCAGAGGCTTTTCTACAGACTGTACTGCTGTAAACACTACCGAATCATGAGACTGCACTTTGATTAGGAAGACAGAAAAATCTGCTATTTGCTGTGCCCACAATGCCTCACTATCTAAATTAGTATACGCGCTATTTTATTTCTGTACTCACTACAGAAATAGGAGACTGTCTCTCAGTAAAGAAATCTTGTCAGCTGGATACTGTATGCACAATGCCTCATTTTGAAAATAAACATATGAGATCTTATATTGTTGTAGCCACTACAGAAATAGGAGACTGCACCTCACAGTAAGGAAAATGGAAAACTACTTCCAATTATACCCACAATGCCTTGCTATGTATATCTACATATTAGGTGCTATACTGCAGTCATCACTACCAAAATAGGAGACTGTACCTCTCAGTAAGGAACATTTAAAGCAGCAGTACTAGATAAAAAAATCAGATCTTTTTTTTTTTTTTTTAGCTTATTTGTTTCTCCTTCAGGTCCCCACCAGTCGGCATCTATCTTTCAGCCACCCATGCAGCCCCCCACCCTGATATCAGGCAACTAGCTCCTTCTTCCCCCCCATGGTTTACCCTCCATGGCAGGGTGGTGAGGAGCCCCCCTCGCTCAACTCACCTCGACTAGGATCCAGATTTTGGGGAGCGCCATTCAGAGTCGGAGCCTGCAGCGGGTGGCTGCCTTCATCCTGCAAGACCTGGGGACCTCATTTCCTTGTTTTGTGCTTTTCCCTTGGGTAGAGTGTGCAATGTTGGCAATGGCCGTGCCGTGCGCTCTTCTGCCCATGGCACACCAGACAACTGCTCCACCCCCCATTGCTGGTGACAGGCTCATGGCATGCTGGCAACCCAGCCTCCTCTAGGTGTCAGGGAAGTGCCAAGCCTGTACTCCCTCCTCCCCAGAAGAGGAGAACTGTCCTGCAGATGCTCAATCCTCTCCCTCCCCGACCGACCCCCGGTGACCCACTTGCACCATAAACATGGGTCGCTGGCAAGGCAGGAGGTATGGCATAGATGCCTCAGCCCTCTACGCCACTAGGCCAGCTCAAAAATCATATCTTTTTCAACTGTTTGTTTCCTGTGCTCTGCTGAGCACTGACCTGGCAATCTTTCTTGTTTTTGCTGTACTATCACCCTGTAATTTGCTACATTTTTCTTTTGTTTTGTTTATATTTCTCCCAACCACCATGTTGAATTGGAACCCTCTGCTGCCAACCATGCACGTGCATGACTAGCAGTACTACACAGGGACAGTGGGAACACGCAGCACAGGGTCCCACAGAAGTAATAGATGTGAAACAACATAAGGGGGGCAGATCAGCTGCAAATTAACACCAGCCATATTTGCTGTGGATCCTCAACAATGGAAATAAAATGTTAAATATCTAAAAAACTAAAGATCGCTAGAAAAAAATATTTATAGATATGGAAACCAGAACTATGGCTGCATGCTTCCAGCCAAAAAGCAGACTTTTGATAATCACTCCTGATGATCCAGTAGTGCTGATTTAAGTCAACTTTATAATCTGCCCAGAATTCCTTGCAGCTATATGTAAATTAGTACAGTATATTAGCTGTTATACTGCTATAACCACTACCAAAATAAGAGCTGGAGCTGGCTGATTTAAGATAAAGAGACTACTTTCTCTCCAAATGCAGTTACAATAATAAATTAAAATGGTATTGCAAGCAGAATTGTGATTCATTTTTTAATTTTACAGTTTTATCATTTTTTCTCACATGTTGTAAGTGCAGCAAGACACTTCAGAGATGTGTAATTATGCTGTAATAATTGCACTTTACAATTAGATGCCCCTCTTGAATGAAAATGGGCAGTGAAAGTGGCAAAAAAAAACTTTGAAAGGCAAAGCTGAGGTTCTGAGCATGTGCATTGAGCATTGTCGCTACTGCGCATGCTCAGAATCTTGGCTCTGTTTTTTTAAAGTTGTTTCTCTTGAGAGCCCTCATTCACTTTCCCTCTTCACTAGACCATGCAGCCAGTGAAATATATTGATGGCTCCCTTGCATGACATCATTCTGCGGGCAAGGCTCCAAGCTAGCACTCAAAGAAAACTGGAGGTCAGCCAGAAACAAAGCACTGATAAAATATCACGGAAAATTACTATGACAGATTTTTTTTAACAAAACAAATTGCAGCTTAAACATCTGAAGTATGGCTGGCAATAGCATACTAGGTAAAAAAGGCATTTGGGGAAGTTCCATAAATCATTTTAATGACTGTAGCTGAAGCACTTTTCAAAACCATTTTTTTTGTTTTTCTTATGTTTTAACTAGTAAAAAACAAAGAGTCAAGTTAGGTCCTTTTTTTTCTGACATTTCTCAACCTTATCTTGATGTGCCACAGTGGGGTTCATTACTTTTTATTGTGTATATTGATATCCTACCTGCAGTTGCTTCTGTTTGTAAGACTAGTATATGAAGACAACTTCATAATTATGATCACTCTAAAAATTCAAATGCACAAACTATAATCTAAAGGTTGATTTTAATAGCATCCTCTAATATTTCTCAGATAATAAACTTTATTTATTTAGTTTTTGTTGACCGGGTAAGTGCACTAGACAAATTCTGCCTATTTTCAGTCATGACACAGAGGAGGAGGTTACAGATGAATGCCAACTGACCTTGAACCAGATAAAGCTGATGGTGGTATTTTTAGTGAATGGGGAAATTTGGCCAGGACACCGGGAAAACCGTCTATCGATAGCTGTTGCTGCTACCGCCATTACTGTCCCCCCACCTGACCTTCCCTCTCATCACCCTCCACCCCACACACCCCAAGCCCTCACTTGCCTACTGGGGGTCCAACACCATAATACTCTCTGGACTGCATACACGTCTTCACTCCAGTGCCAGACCACGAACTGAGGAAATCAGGTAAGCGGTTCAATGTATTTCAGTGGGGTTTTGAATGTACTGGCATGACTTGGTCATTTTTGAAGATTCTTGCCCCAAATTTTCAACATTCCTATTTTGGGACCCCAGCTCATGAACAATGGCAGTGAAATTAGGTAAATCAGTCCTGAAAGGTGATTTTGCAGTCCCTGTGTGAAATCACCTTTTGAGCAAGAGTTGAAAATTTTCTCCACCCTTGTTCATGAGGTTGGGTCATAAGAAGGGTATGTTGAAAATTTGGAGTAGAAATTTTAAAAAACAACAACGTTATGAGCCAACATTGGCATTTACAAACGCAGGCTCATAACTTTGATAATTTTCAATATTTTTACCCCAGACTTTCAACATAGCCATTTCCTCACAGCACCTCATGAATGTGACAGCTGTAATTTTTTTCAAATCCTGACTAAAATGTATTTTCACACTTGTGGCACAAAATCACCTTTTGGGCAGGATTTGAAAATTTTCTCTGCCCTTGTTCATGAGGTGGGCTCATAAGAAGGCTGACTATGTGGGGTCATAATAAGGCTATGTTAAAAAGTTTAGGTAAAAATATGAGAAAACAACGAAGTTATGACTCTACATTGCAATTTTTCAATAGGTGCTCTTAATTGTGATAATTTTCAATGTTTTGACCCCAACTTTTCAACATAGCCATTTTTTTACACCACTTCATGAATGTGATTGCTGTCATTTCTCAAACTCTACCCAAAAGTTGTTTTAACACTTGAGGCAAAAAATGAAGTTTCAGCTATTGTTTTATAAATGACACCTGTCAAGCTCAGAAGGTTTTGTCATGAAAAAAATATATTTAAAATCTAGGGTAAAAATGTGAAAAACCAACCAAGTTCCAGCATTTACTCATAACTTTATGTTTTGCAGATTTTGGCCCTTGATGTTTAACATATACTTGGTAAGGCTTTGCCTGGAGTTCAGTGGTCAAGCAGCCAGCCACTCCCACTTCCTGATCTATATAAGCAGTTCTTCTCAGCCTCACTGTGAAGCATTTTTTCTTTGCATCCGGAGGCTATGTTGGTTTGTCCTCTGAGCTGGCTGGGGCCTACCCCCCTCCCCCAACCTGCTGTTTCTGTGTGTCTCTGCTGGACTTCGGTGTTTGTTTTCCTGCTTCTGGTTTGTATCTTCCCTCTGGCTGTGTGCTTCCCTGTGTTTTCTGTTTCTTGTTTTTGGGCCTTTCCCTGTTTTCTGTTTTGCTTTTTTGGTTTTGTCTTTTGGGGGGCTTTGTTCTAAGCTCCTATCATACTGCTACTCAGAGGTCCTGCTACTGCTTTCAGTTACCTACAGCTGCAGCCACTGCTGCTTTTTGCTTTAATTACTATTGTACCCAGTGCTTGGGTTTTTACACTGTACTCACCATGCTCAAACTACTACAATGCAACTGCAATCATTATCTGTGTGATTCAGCTCAACCATAGCTGCTCCATGTTGCATACTCAGTTCTTTTCAACTGACACAGTTTACTCTGACCCTAGCTGTGCTGCTCATTCCTGTTCTCATTCTACTTGCAGCTTCATTGCATTGCCTGGCAATGCCTGTTTTCAAAGTATTTGTCTCCATGTTTCATTGCAGTTACAACTCTGAGGTCAGCCAACTAAGTTCCTGCTGAGGATGTTAATATAGCTTGTTATTAAATCTTGCCTCACCACTGAAAATCCTTAGAGTGTTTGTCACCTTGATTTGGCTATTCATATCTGGCTGGCTTGCCCCCAATTCAGTGCTGTTTAGTTGCTATACAGTATGTTATGCAGGTCCACCTATCACTACTAAGGCTTATTGACCTACGTGCAGGTCCACACTTGCTTACACAACTGTTGCTCCTTGCTTACGCAAACCATTGCATCATGCCTACTGCCATTCCCTCGGCTTCAGCCTCTGGGATTCTGCTGCACTCAATCTGCATTTGACCTTGCATGGTCTCAGCACTCACTGCTCATTAAGATCTCAGCATGCCATGCTCATCAGCTCACCAGCTTTTCAGCTCTCAGACAATTTCTGGGGCATGCCAGCCATTCTATTCTAGTGCAGGGTTCCTGCAGCTGACGGTCTCACTCTGTATTTAGTCTGCATCTCAAGCATGTCCAACTTGGGGTGGGATCCTTCTCACCTGGCCCATAGCTGGGGATGTTCTTATCCCGGGCTTGGCTTTAGCTGCCTGCTATGTGACAGCAGCTTCTGGTGTAGAATTTAAGACTAGCGGTGAAGGGTGGGAAAAGTTACCTCCTTTGGCTCTAGTGTTCCACTATAATGGTTAGCCATTGACTTTAGTGGTTTCCCTAGTGAGGCACCTTCACTGCATTCTTCCTACGATTGCCTCTGGTTCACCTGGTTTGATTTAGGGCAGGTAGGCCAGGTGAGTGCCTCAGCAGTTGCTCTCCACTTGCACCTTGGATGCACGTATTGTTGCAGAGTTTTCTCACAAGCTTCCATGGCGTTCCCGCTAGAGGGTTTGAGTGAGAGCCTTCCTCCAAATTGGAATATTTTCCACCTCCCTTTAATTTGATTTTCCAAATTGCAGCTGCAAGGCATCATTAAATAATCTATCCCAAGCCTGGAGGGAAGGTGACCTAGGCCTTGGATCCCCAGAGATTTCCTCCTCATAGGGTTTTTTTTTCTCTCCTCCATTGCCTCAGGTCATAACACTTCATTAGCATAGTTGTTTCCCCTAGTTTCTTTAGGTAGGTTCTGCTGTTGGAAGGAGGTGGAGGATGTCCTGCCGTTCCCTCTTTCCTTAGGGGATCCCCTAATCTCAACGTGAACCATCAGTATCATGCTATGCAAGCCTGGGCATTCATTGCATTATCCAACTGACATCTCATTGCATTATCAAACTGCCAATGCTTCTCTACTCCTACATTACAGTTACTGTTCCTATGTCACAGTTACTGCTTGCTCATATGCTTTGCATTGCTTCCTTTTTTGAAGATGATACAACATTTCTTTTGGGGATTCCTAAGGTACCTTTAGCCATGGGAATCATCCCGTGGCACCTCTAGGGGTGGAACCCTCTCCAAGAGTTCCTTACCTTCGTACCCCTACAGGGTGGTGATTCCTGTGGAATACAGAGTGCGACTGGCCAAAACCAAACTAACACAGTTCAACAAGCATAACACTATACTGGCTGCGTAGGTCAGTGAATTGGTAAGGCTTTGCCTGGAGTTCAGTGGCCAAGCAGCCAGCCACTCCCACTTCCTGATCTATATAAGCAGTTCCTCTCAGCCTCACTGTGAAGCATTTTTTCTTTTCCCCACCATCCTCCCCTCCTCCTCCAGTGGCAGCACTCTCTCTCCTTAGGGGGATTCCTAAGGTACCTTTAGCCATGGGAATCGTCCCGTGGCACTTCTAGGAGTGGAACCCTCTCTGAGAGTTCCTTGCCTTCGTACCCCTACAGGGTGGTAATTCCTCTGGAATAGAGAGTGCGAACGGCCAAAACCAAACTAACACAGTTGCACAAGCATAACACTATACTGGCTGCATAGGTCAGTGAACTTGTGTTGCCCCACACCCTGAACATGGCAAGTGTCATTTTTCAAATCCCCTCTGAAACTTGTTTCCACAGTTGCATAGCAAAATCACCTTTTGGATGGATTTTTAAAAATTCCACCTGTCTTGATCAAACTGTCAGGTCATAAAAAGACTGTTGGACATTTGGGGTCAAAATGTGAGCCCCCACTTAACAGTACATATTGCCTCTCAGCTGCCCTATCCTGGGTAATTGCAATCTAACAATGTGTCAGAGCAGAACACCACTGAAAATGAGATATTGCTTCTCATCTGCTCTTTCCTGGGTAAACATATATTAAAAATGTGTGCAAGTAAGACCCAATACAACAGCAATACCAGCGGCGAACATTCGGCATTAACAAATGCTTGTTTACACACTGATTTAGTTGATAAATCGCTCCTATCTGGTTGATCCTGCCAGCCTGTAGCCCCAATATCAGTCATTCAAACTTTATTTAACCAAGCAGTTACATCATTGAGCAAGCTCATTTTCAAGATGGTCCTGGACACAAAGGACTATTTATTTTACAGTAGACAACACTTCATAATACGGTAGGACTCAATTACAGGTTATTTTAGCATACAGAGTCAGTATTTTATTGTAACAAAACATGTAGGGCAGGATTCACAGAAGGGATGTGACCAGCGCATCTGAGATGTAGCGGGGCATCCCCAAAATGTGCCCAAGGGTGATTCAGGCAAGGTGCCAATGTGTCTGCACAACCCCAATGCACCAGCGCATCCCTGATGTGCTGCATACCACCAGTAATGCTATGCGGCACATGCAGAGGGGCTGTGAGAGGGGGCATGCCCATGCATACTGGGCACAGCCCCATTCACAGCCCAATTCTGTGGCGCAACCCTGGGGCAAGCCTGGGGATGCACCACAGAAAGATAAGTCTAGAAATATAGACTTATGTTGGGGGCCACCTACAAGCAGGCTGCCGCACTGCAGGCAGCAGCATGGGTGCCCACCAACCCTGGTAGTCCAGTGAGCCATCCCAAGCCCCCATACAATGCTGCCCCTGGCAGCAGTAATGGAAATGTCTCCCCCATGCCCCTGTATGAGGCCGCACCCGGTGGCAGTACAGATCATGCCAACCCCCACATGCCCTCATACAATGCTGCACCCAGAGGCTATGGCAGGACAGATGCCCCCCCTCAGCACCCCTATGATGCTGCTTCTGGTGGCAGTAGCAGCAAAGATGACCCACCAGCCCCAAGCGCCCGTATGATGCTGCTCCCAGTGGCGGTGAATGCCAGTCTGAACCTCCCTCCCAGCCCCATGCCCTCGGTAATGCCACCTCCCATGGCAGCCTTGCAGACAGCCCCCCATGTACCCCCATCCCCCTCTCCCCCCACCCCAGTGGGGTCCTGCTGTCGGCAGGCAGCTCAACCCACCTGCATACCGCCACGGCCGCCCACCGACTGAACTGTCTGAGAATTACAGCAATTGCACAGCTGAAGTGCTTCAGACTATGAGATTGCTGTCATTCTCAGACAGCTCTGTTGGTGGGCAGCCGTGGCATACAGGCTGGCTGAGCTGCCCAACAGCGGGACCCTGCTGGGGTGGGAGGAGAGGGTGGATGGGGTCATGGAGGGGCTGTCCGCATGTCTGCCATGGGGCGGCATTACCGAGGGCATGAGGCTGGGAGGGGGTCGGACTGGCATTCACACTGCGGGAGGCGGCATTGTACAGGTGCTCAGGGGTGGGGGGTCATCTTGCTACTACTGCCAGGAGCGGCATCAGAGAGGTACAGGGGTCTCACTACTGCTACTGCCACCAGGCAGCACCTCATAGGGGTGCTAGGGAGGTCATTGTTACTGCTACTGCTGCCAGGAGTGGCATCATATGGGCGCTGGGGGGCATCTTTCCTGCCACGGCCACCAGGTGTGGCATCGCATGAGGGCTTGGGGGGGCTGCAGTACTATTGGGGCTGCCGGGAGTGGCATGACTTGGGCTGGGGTCAGACAGGGCAGGGGCAGAGGACACAGTTCATCTCATTCTGCTGGGGCATCCCAGCCGGAACTATGCAAATGAGGCTATAATGGCATGCTAATGGCCCCATTGCACCATGCATGCCTAATGGCCTCATTTGCATGCCCCAGGCTGTGAATTGTGTTTTTGGGCACGGGGCATCCTGAGATGCCCTGCCCCAATGGGCTCACAGCCTGTCATGGGGGATGCGCTGGAGCAGCCTGGGATGCTCCAGGGCATCCTGGGCTTGGTGCACCTAGTGCTACTCACAGAGGGATGCACTGGGAGCATCTCCTCAGTGCCTCCTCTGAGAATAGCCCATATTGCACTCAGTGCATCTCCCTTGCACCGGGGCAACCAAGATGCAGTGGTTGCATCTTCTTTGTGAATCCTACCTGTAAGGTAAGTGCAAGTACAGACATTTAAAGTGCAGTGTAACAGGTTGTAGAATATAGAGTGCAAAGCATGAGAGGACATAGAGGAGGGAAGTGATAAGAAGGTGTCAGACACATAGTGGGGGAAGGGAGGAGAGAGGGCAGCCTACTGGAAGAAGCCCCTTCGAAGGGAATTGAAGTGAGGGAGGAGGTGTAAGAGGGAGGTGGATGTCCTAGAGGGATGCTGGCCGACAGGGGAAATAAGAAGGCCAGGGGTGTCAGAAGTTATGGGATTCAGTTCAGCATGATAAATGCTCTACTTGAAGCACTCACACGCCGATTTCTGACATCTGTAGAGCAGCCACCTGAATGTATAGTGGTTGGGAAGCAGGAAGATTTTAAGAATTTTTGCATGCTATTCCAAAGCGCTGGTAAGAAGGAGCTAATGGCAGTTGATCAAAGGTATGTCCTAGACCGAGGCAGCTTAAGGAGGACAAGGGAGGAGTTCCTTAGTCCATAGGCACCTTTTGAGCACTCAAATAGGTCCCCGATATAGGGTGGTAATTTGTTAGACAAGGCCCGGAAAAGAGGGATGGCTAGTCTAATGCTTGGTGCAAAGAGCAGTGGTGAGTCTGTAAAGGCAAGTTAAGAATAAATCTCAATTCACGATGAAAGCAGGTATCAAGCCTATGGAGCGTATACTGGGGGCAGTGGCTGTATAGAAAGTTGGTGTAATCAATCACGGGAAGAAAGGTTGTTTGAACCAGCCGCTTTCTAGCTTCCAGGGTGAGTAGGCATCTTATGTGGTAGAAAATACGAAGACGCTGCCTTAATTTTTTTGTTAACTCATTTAGATGCCCAGCAAAGGTGAATTTGTTATCCAGCCAGACTCCCAGATATTTAAACTTATTCACTAGCTATAGGTAGTTCTCAAAAAGGAGTGCAGCATCCACAATGAATTGCTGATTAGTGTGATAGTTGGATATTGAGGAGGGCCTTCAACTGGAATATATCAGGTAAACTTTCTGTTAGAGGCTGGGCTAGGATTAGTTAATTCTTAAATCTTCTTGCTGTGGGCAGAGGTAGCAGTGGAAGTTTGAAGATGTGGTGAGGTTCTGGAGAGCTAACTTATCTTTGTCATAAGTTTTTGTAAGTTTTGCTGTTGTGTTTTAAATTTGGCCTAACTTCTTAAAATCATTCTGGAGAAGCTCTCCCACCCACTCCTTGTACTAGCTTTTCTTAAATATGGACGAGCCACTAGGGGTTGGGTTTAAAGGCTGGGAGGCAGGAGCTTAGGGAGTTGTAAACTTCCCCTATAAGCTAACTCTTAAGGTTAATAGTCAGGTGGGGGAAAATTCAGCCACTCAAGCATTGCAAGTTTAAAAGTCTGCATGCTGTATGGGGGGGTCACCCAGGTATAGGTACTGGTAGCTCAAGAAACTGTAGATCCACTGAGTTGGTAATTTGGCCTAGAAAAGACTGCTATGATGGGGGGGAAGGGACCACATATCACTAGAGCAGGTATGTTTGGGCAGGTGGTTGGGTGCACAGGGTGTGGTGCACCCATGATACTGGACTGGGCTTGGAAGTTTGGGGGATGCCCAGTGTGCTACCAGCTGGCACAGCTTAAGAAGGAGGTAGAGGGGATCTGAAGGCAGGTGGGGGTGCTGGGGGAAGGATTGGAGAGGTAGGAGGCAAGCAGTCACCTACATGGAAGCACTAGGTGCCGGGGCCTCTCAAGCTGGGGGAGGAGTGAAGAGAGGTGCTCACACTAGGAGAGGAGGGAAAGGGGGTGCACAGGGGGCTCTAGGGGACCCTGGCAGGTGGGGCCCAAAAGGTGGAAATTTTCACAGCAGTAGGCAAGAGTCTGGAGGTGTCCAAAGAAAACCGAGAGGGGCAGTAGGGACATGGGGGTACTGGGGGATGAGCTAAGGCTCACAAATTGTTTTAACCTCTGTGCTCATTGGTAGAAGAGGGTGTGTGGGGAGGATGATGATGATGATGATGCTGCTACTAGTGAAGCTGGGGCAAGGACAGATAGAAAGGGTGAAGGGGCAAGAGGCAAGGGCACAATAGAGGGGGTCCCAGACAGGATGGGGGAAGAGGGGTAGGAGGGGAGGAAAAAAAAGGAGGATCAGGGGAACAAGGAGGAGGCTGAAGATATGGAACAGGGGAGAACGACAGGCAGGAAAGCGCAGGACGTAAATGGGATGATAGAGAGCAGAAAGCCAAGTAGGCAAATGGATAGGATGGATGGATTAGTATGGAGTGGGGAAAGAGATACAGAGAAAGATACTCGGGTGGGGGTGATAAAGAAGGCCAGGACACAGGTAGAGGAGCTGACCAGGGACAATAGTGAAGGGACTACCTTTGACACCCAGATTGTGGGAAGTGCGAGGAGCCGGTTGAGGGGAGAATCTGGAAGAAGAGATGAGGAGGGGCATGGAAGGAGGGGGAACCTGAGGGGTGAACAGGGAGGCAAGGGGGAGGTTAGAGTACTGCTACTGGGGGACTCCATGATCAGAGGCATCCAGTGAGAGGGGCAGTAGGAGGGTAAAACCTGTCTGATCAGAACAAAATGCTACCCAGGCCTGATGGTGCACAAAGCCAAGCATGAGTTGTATTCACTGGCATGGGAATGCGGGGGGACCCCGGACATTCTAGTGCACTTGGGGACAAATGACATAAATGGTAATAGTGAATTAGAAATTCAGTCAAGGTTCCGGGAGTTGGTCAGGGTATATGCCTTTCAATAGGCTATAAGATTTACTTTTCAGAAATTCTGCCAGTGCCAAGGGCTAGTGGGGAAAACAAGATGAAGATTAGGGAGATAAATCAGTGGCTTATGGAGTGATGGAATTGGGGTATGGCATGGTGGGAGACTGGGGGGAGACCTGGGAGGATAAGGGGCTGTACGCTAGGGACAGGCTCCACCTTAATTTGGAGGAGAAGGAAATTCTTAAGCTCAAACTAGCTGGGTTCATCAGCAAAAGGTGGGGTTTAAATTTGTGAAGGGGGGAGGGATCAAAAAGGGGCAGTGCCAGCAGCTACGATAAATGAGGGACATGGTCTCCACTCCTCTAGGGGGCTAGGGAGATATGGAAATGGGTCACCAGGTAGGGTGCAGGAGCTGAGAAATGGGAGTTCAAGGGGGAGAAAGGAGAGGAGGGAAAAGGGGTGGAGAGTGGTCCTGATAAATGCCAGGAGCTTAGGAAATAAAATGCCTGAGCTCCAGGTGATGCTAGTTGAGGGGGAGGTAGATGTGGCAGCAGTCACTGAGACCTGGGCCACTCAAGGGCATGAGTGGGACCTAAATCTGGAGGGCTACACTATGTTCAGATAAGATAGCCAGGATGGAAGGGTGGGTGATGTAGCACTGTTAGTCAGAAATGGCATGGGTATTGGAGTGGTAGAGGAGGCAGAGGGGAATGTGGAGGCTCTTTGGGTCACCTTGCTGGTGCAGGGGGGTAAGAGAGTAAAGGTCGGAGTGGTATACAGACCACCAACACTGGTGGAGGTCCTGGAAGAAAGTTTGGTGGCAAATCTCGAGGGACACTGTAGATTGGGAAAGGGAAGGGTAGTGGTAATGGGGGACCTCAACATGCCAGGAACAGACTGGGGGACTATGACATCACCAATGCCAGAGACCAGAGGCTGCTGGATGTCTTCCAGGATGCGTTTCTGACACAACAGGTGGGTGAGCCAACTAGGGAGGCCCGGACACTGGATGTGGTCCTGGCGGACAGTGATCAGATTAGGGGCCTAGAGGTGAGGGACCCGTCGGTGGGGAGTGATCACGCCACATTCTGGTTCTTCCTGGACCTGGGGGGGAAAGCCAAACAAGGACGGTAGTAACCGACTTTAGGGGTGCAGACTTCAGGGAGATGGGAAGGATCCTCAAAGATCGTCTGGACAGGATAAGGCCAGATAGGGATACTGACAGCAGGTGGGGGATCATTAGGAGGGGAATACAGGAGGTTACCAGATCCTGCATAAGGGAAAGGCATAAGTTCTGTAAGGCCAAAAAACCCTGCTGGTGGACCCGGGAGGTACAGGAGGTGGTGAGGGAAAAGAAGGCAGCCTACAGGCACTTCAAGTGCTTAAGGAGAGAAAGGAATCAGGAGGAATATGAGCTGACAGCCAAGAGAGTCACCTGGGTGGTAAGAGCAGCTAAGGCAAAAAAGGAGCAGTCCTTGGCCTGTGGGATCCGGGAGGAGGACAAGGGGTTCTTTAGATACATAGGGGGAAAAGGAAAGTAAGGGGGCAGATCAGCAAGATAAGGATAGGGGATGGTTGGGCACAGGAGGTGGGGGAACAGGCAGAAGTCCTAAATGAGTATTCAGTTTTTACCAGGGGGGGTGGAGGGGCTATGTCTTGTGAGGGGAGCGGGGGAAAACCGGAGGAAGTGGTAGGACCGGTAGAGACCAGGGACCCTGATGAGTCTGGGGAAAGGGAGTGGCCACCATAGACAGGTGGGGGCCCAGCAGTGCAGGGTGAAAAGGGGGAGGACGTGGAGGCTGAAATCCTGGTAGAGAGAGTTAGAGAAGTCCTCAGGTCCCTTCGGATGAAGAAAGTGCCTGGGCCAGATGAGATGCATCCCAGGGTGCTGAGGGAACTGGCGGATGTCCTGGCAGGCCCTCTAGCAGAGTTTTTCAACATCTCTCTGAGGACTGGGTGGGTGCCCCAAGACTGGAGGGTGGCCCATGTCGGGCCAATCCACAAGAGAGGAGGTGGGAAATTACAGGCCCGTTAGCCTGACATCGGTGGTCGGCAAGGTGATGAAGGGTATTGTCAAGGAAAGGCTGGGGGGGTTACTGGAGCAAACTGGGTACTTGGACGATAGGTAGCATGGCTTTATCACAGGAAGATCATGCCAGACAAACCTTGTTGAGTTCTATGACTGGGTGACGAGGGCCCTGGACCAGGGTAGGCCAGTGGACATCCTCTTTCTGGACTTTAGCAAGCATTTGATTTAGTACCCCACAGTGGCCTGCTGGCAGAGCTGAAGGAAATGGGGTAGGGAGACAGTTGTTAAGATGGATAGGAAATTGGCTCCCTGAGTGTACTCAGAAGGTGGTGATTGGAGGGTTAGTCTCATCCCCAAGGTGGGTTACTAGTGGGGCTCCCCAAGGGTCAGTGCTGGGGCCACTCCTGTTCAACACCTATATCTCACTGGGTGACTTCAATGCCTGGGTCGACGATGAACTCTCGCACTTTGGAAAGAACTTCCTCCAACTTATGTCTATGTTGGGCCTGTCACAGGTAGTTACCTCTGCTACCCATATAGGCGGACACTCTTTGGACCTGGTGTTCCTACTGGATTTGGATGTTTCACATTTGGAGGTGGAACCAAATGTGTGGACAGACCATCACACCATAAGATTCAGTTTGGGGCACCCTAATAGGTCTGCCCCTCGAGAGATGGTCCAGTATCGCCTTTAAGGGAGTAAACCCAGAGGGCCTATTGGCGGTACTGGACCTATCGGTGTTTCGGATGAGACATTGGTCCAGGGACCTGGTTATTGCCTATAACAACAAGGCGGTGACCAGGCCCTGGACCAAATTGCTCCTGTTCGTGTTCGCCCACTCACTCAGCGCCCAAAGACTCCTTGGTTTGATGGGTCTTTGAAGGAGCTGAGGAGAGTGGGGCAAAGGCTAGAGAGGGCATGGCGGAAATCTTGCCTGGATGCTGACACACTTAGATTGATGGATCATTATATTATCTATCAATCGGCAATATCCCGTAAGAAGGCAGAATTCCTGTCCAGGGAGATTGCTGCTGCGCGAAACCGACCTGCTCAACTCTTTCGGACTGTTGACAGATTGTGCAATCCACTCTGTCTACAGTCTGGAAGAGATTTTTCACAAATAAAGTGTGATGAGCTTGCTCGATTTTTCGCTGATAAGATTGCCAGCATTAGTGGATATCAGTCAAGCTCACTCTTCCAGGGTTTGCAGTGATCGTGAGGGAAGCAAACACCTGTGTCACCTGGTCTGACTTTGGTAGGCGGAATTCATGGACATTATGAGGATTGTCCAGACTGTATGTCCAACCAGTTGTAGTTTGGATCCGGGCCCTACGCCTCTATTATTGGGTTGCGTAGATATTATCTGTCCGACCATTGCTGAAATTGTCTGGAAATCTTTGGAGCAGGGGATCTTTCCTGAACCCTTAAAGGAGGCGGTCGTTCAACCACTCCTAAAAAAACCTTCATTGAATCCGGACTGTCCAGCTAACTACAGACCTGTCTCTAACCTGCCCTTTTTGGGTAAGGTTATTGAAAAGGTGGTTGCACTGCAACTGGATGACCATCTTACAAATCATAATGTCTATGATACTCTTCAATCGGGATTTAGGAAAAGACATAGTACTGAGACTGCTCTTGTCCGGGTTCTAAATGATCTCCTGATAGCGAGGGATCGAAAGGCTCATACTATTCTAGTCCTTCTTGATCTCTCTGCAGCATTTGACACTGTGGACCATGGTGTGCTTTTGGAACGCCTGCAGTTTTATTGTGGACTGTCTGGTACAGTTCTGCAATGGTTTCAATCTTTTCTCACAGGGCGGAGACAGAGGGTTACACTGGAATTTATTCCTCTGATGCTGTATCTTTGCCTTGTGGGGTTCCGCAGGGTTCCATTTTGGCACCCATGTTGTTCACTGTCTATATGCTGCCATTGGGAGACATTATTAGGCAATATGGCTTGGGTTTTCACTGCTATGCAGATGATACCCAGCTATATTTGTCCTTTAGTCCCAGGCAAGAAGATGCAGTGTCTATACTTAACAACTGTCTATCCGAGATCAATGATTGGATGAGTGCCAGCTGGCTAAGGTTAAACCCGGATAAGACTGAGGTGTTGGTGATGGACCCAGGTCACCTTGAGGTGGGTTGTAGGGCTGGTCTCCCTTCGGGCATATGGATTGATGGTGCCCAGCTCTCGACCTCAGACCGGGTGCGTAACCTGGGCGTTATTATTGACGACAGTTTGACGCTGAAATTTCAGGTGTCTTCTGCTGTCAAATCTTCCTTTTACCATCTGAGGAATATTGCTCGGGTGAAACACCTTGTTCCTCCGGCTGACCTTCCGACATTGGTCCATGCCTTTGTTACTTCTGCTTGATTACTGCAATGCCTGTACCTAGGGCTGCCTGGGGTTGATATCCGCTGCAGCTAGTGCAGAACGCAGCAGCCAGGCTTTTGACGGGGACATCTATGAGGAATCATATTATGCCTGTGCTGTGCGAGCTGCACTGGCTGCCGGTTCAGTGGCGGATCACCTTTAAGGTCGGGTTACTGACCTATAAAGCCCTCCACGAACAGGGACCGCGGTATCTTCAAGATCTGCTTGTTCCCTACTGTCCCTCTCGCTCACCCCGCTCCACCGGCGAGGGATTGCTAGAGGTTCCCAGGGTTCATTTAAAAACATTGCGAGTACGGGCATTTTCTTATGCTGCCCCTACCCTGTGGAATTCTCTACCTCATCGGATACGAAGCTGCCTGACCGTTGAGAGCTTTAGGTCAGAACTAAAAACTTATTTATTTCAAATGGCATATGGGGAGTGATTTATTGTATTTTATTGTAATTATATTGTTATTGCTGCTGTTGTGTTATATGTATGTATTTTGTATGTAGTTAAATTGTTCTATCTGTACAGCGCTTTGATATCGAGAAGCGCTTAAAAAATAAATTTTTACTTACTTACTCAGACATCAAGAGGGGGATCAGGAGTGAGATGAGTCTCTTTGCAGATGACGCAAAGCTGGGTGCAGTGGTGAATGGGGAGGAGGGAAGGGTGGCCTTGCAGGAGAACCCAGAGGCTCTGGAAAGGTGGTTGGGAAAATGGAAACTAAAATTCAATGCGGGGAAGTGCAAGGTTCTGCACCTGGGAGTCAGAAATCCAGGCCAGGGGTATACTCTGGGAGGAGACATGATTCAAGTCACGGAGGGTGAGAGGGGCCTGGGGGTAGTGGTAGATGTCAAAATAAACTACTCAGAGACCTGTAGGAGGGCAGCAGCAAGGGCAAATAGGATGCTGGGATGCATCGCCGGGGGATTACCTCCAAAAAGGCGGAGGTGATCCTTCCACTGTACAACTGCTTGGTTAGGCCACACCTTGAGTATTGTGTACAGTTTTTGAGACCACATTTAAAGAGGGACATTACACTCCTAGAGAGGGTCCAAAGGAGGGCAACCAAAATGATCTGGGGCCTGGGGGAGAGGACCTATGAGGAGAGGCTCAAGGAGCTCAACATGTACACCCTGGAGGAGAGGAGGGACAGGGGGGACATGATAGAGGTCTTTAAGTACATGAAAGGGATCAATAAAGGAGGCCCAGTCAGGGTGCTCCAAAGGAAGGAGGGCGGGGCAACAAGAGATCACGGGTGTAAGCTGGAAGGGGGCAGGCTCAGAGGGGAGAGGAGGAGATGTTATCTCACTGAAAGGGTGGTGGAGCCATGGAATGCACTGCCCAGGGAGCTGGTAGAGGTGGAAACTGTGGACAGGTTTAAGAGGGGATGGGACAGGTACAGGGGGAGGGTAAATCTGACCAGGCCCAGTACAGGTGGAACATCTGGGACTGGGGACAGTATAACCCAAGGGGGAAGGGGGACACCAAAATCAGCCCTCAGTGCAGGTGCTGAAAATCAAGCAGACTCAAGAGACGATTAGGCCTATTCTGCTGGCATGTTAGTATGTTAGTGGTTCACTAAGGAGGGTGATAATCTGAGGGGTATCAGGTATCCTTGTATTGTGGGATGGGGAGATAATCATGGCTTTTGTTTTTTTGGCATTTAACAGGCGCTTCAGATGTAGCAGGTTGTGTTGGAGGATGATAAAATCCTGCAGTAGCTCCTTGAACACAAGGTCCAAAGAGGGGTTGGTTGTGTATATGCTAGCTGTAGCCACTTAAGTGGCTTCCTAGAGTCCACTGCAGCTGTCATTAGAGCTGGACTGCAGCTACTGTATGTGAGATCCAATTGCCTGCAATGTCACTTAGAGCTTTTAAAACCTCTGATCAGCTGTTTGCTGGTTCCATTGTCCCTGTTATCCTGAGACTAAGTACATATCTTCAGAATGACAGTGAGGACAGCAGGACGAGCAAAAAGCTGACTGGAGCTTTTTCATGCTGTGATACGGCAAGCAATTTTTTTTTTATTTAGTTTTTGTTGACCGGGTAAATAAATCTCCCAAAGCTGCAGACTGGCTCTGAGAACAGCTGCGCGAAATTCTGGGAAACCACCAGAATGGCTCCAACTAGTAAATGTCAGGGCAACAGGATGGCAAGATCACCCAGAGAGGAGTGATTCATCAGCTAAGGTAGTGAGTAAAAAATGCACACAGCACACACCTTGTAGATCGGAGCTAGCTCCACACTTCAGTGTATGACTTTTTTTTTTTTTTTTTTTGGGAGGGGGGTTGCAAGCGTTCTTTCTGCTCTGACTTACTCCAGACTATCTCCAGCATGGACACATAATATGACCTTGCTCCCACCTGCCTGAAGCCTCCAGCTCCCTTGCTCCTCTGGCCGGCCGAACTCCTCTCCACCTTTCCTGGCTGTGCCACTGCCATGTGACCCCCTGGCTCTGAGTTCCCCAGGGCAGGACCACCAAACTCCTCCTGGTGCTCTATCTACAATACAGTAGAGTGACCAGGGACTTGGAGAGGAGAACCAGAAGCAGGGGATGGAAAGCCCAGCATTGGGCATGGGTGCTGATCATTGGTCCCTCCTTCTCCTACCAGGAGTCTGGAATTTTCCTTGTGGTTCCACCCCTAATTGTGCAGTTGTGCAATGGCGACAGCACATGGAGGGCACACTCCTGCCCCCTCCTGCAGATGCCCACCCCAACATTACCCATTGGCTGTCCTTGATCTGGTGTGTGGTGCCCCCAGCTAACACTAGGAGCTGCTACAAGATGAGGAAATCCCCACTACCCACCCCAGGAGAGAAGAGCAGTCCTCCAGATACTTAATCCTCTCTTCCCCCTGCCGACCCCCGGTGGCCCAAGTCTGCTTCTGAACCCGGGTCACTGGCATGGCGCGAGTTGTGGCATCCAGCGCCTCAACCCTCAGTGCCACCAGGCCAGCAACTAGTGTGGGACTTTGAGTGATGCCTGTTTCCCTTTATGTTGCTCCACTAGAACGTATGATTTGAGACCGAATGACAAACATACTCAGGGTATAAACAAACATGGGCCAAAAAACCTTCTGTTATGCTGCACCTGAGATCTGCTACCAACAAAAAATTTAAGAATCACCATCTATTATGCATTTTAAAACAAATCTCAGAAAAAAACTTGTTCATTTCACTCCTTAATCAAGATTTGAAAATTCTAACAAAAATTCTTTCTAAGAGATTACAACTCTATGTTGCACACTTAATTCACTCAGACCAATCTTGAGTTATCCCACATAGGCATTTATCAGATAATGTTTGAAAATTAGTAAATATCCTAATTCACAAACCCTCTACCGCAAAGCCCCTATTCGCAATTGTTTTAGACATGGAGAAGGTGTTTGACTGCCTTAATTGGCCCTACCTAAAGCAGGTGCTAGAACATATGGGACTGGGAGGAAATGTTTTAAGTGGGTGTCACTGCTTTATGAACATCCAAAAGCTAGAATCAGGTTGAACAGGACACTATTACAGTTCTTTGCAATAGCGCGAGGTGCCAGGCAGGGATGCCCCTTATTACCCCTGCTCTTTGCTTTGAGTATCAAGCCGCTGGTACAAGCTATTAGAGAGGCTCAGGAGATTTGGGCACTCAGGGTACAGCAAACCACAAATAAAATCTTGCTTTACACGGACAATACTTTGATTTATCTTGAGTAGTCTTCTTTTCCACCTCTATTGCAATTGCTTAAATTATATGGGGAAATCTCAGGATCCAAAGTCAATATTCTCTCCCATGACCTAAGAAAACATGTAGAAAATGGTTGGAACCTGTCAGGAACTGAATACAGAGTCACGCATCCGCAGGCCCAAGAGCAGAACCAACAGCAGCTGATAGCAGCAGGGGTACCAGACTATGGAAAGGGGTATGCATCAATGCCAGAAGCCTGGGAAACAATATAAGTGACCTGCAAGCAATGATGGTGGATTCCTGAGTGGACCTGGTGGCCATCACGGAGACTCAGGCCTCAGAGAAAAATGACTGGGACCTTTCGGTCCTGAGCTATGCCCTGTTCAGACAGGACAGAAGGGAGGGCAGGGGGTAGCATTATATGTAAAGGACAGGATAAATGCCATCTCAGTAGATAGCATCAAAAAGGAGGGTGTGGAATCCCTGTGGATGTTACTTAGCTCAGTAACGGGGGTGAGGATCCACATAGGTACGATATACCAGTCCCCGGGGCAGGCTGAGGGCAGGGATGAAGAGCTCCTAGAGGAGATTAGAGGTGTAGCACAAATCGAGGATACAGTGGTGGCAGGAGACCTGAATATGCCCTATGTTAACTGGAGCATCCCAGTGACAGGTCCTACTAGGAGCCAAAAGGTGGTTGATGCCCTACAAGACTGCCTACTTACACAACTAGTTAGTGCCCTAACTAGGCTGGACACGATCCTGGATGTGGTCCTTACTAATGCGGAGGTAGTAAGTGCTAAAGGGTTTGGTGAGCCACTGGCCAACAGCAACCACAACTCTGTGTGGTTTGAGTTAGCCCTAGGGGTAGAAAAATCACAATCCAAAAACAAAGGTTTTAAGCTTTAGAGAAGCCAAGTTTGACAAAATGAGGGATGCAGTCAGAAGCAAGCTGTTAAGGATCCAGGAGCATTTAGATGTGGAAGAAATACGGGGGTTGGTTAAGTTAGCCATTTTAGAGGCTACCAGGATGTGCATAAGAACAGTGACCCAAAAGAACAAACACAAAAAAACAATATGGTTCAGTAATCAGGTAAGGCCCACAATCAGAACCAAAAGGGAGGCCTAGTTTAACTATAAAAGAACTCAGGAAAACAGCATATGGAAAGTTCAGAAGAACAAAGAAGCAAAGAGTATGGTGAAATCAGCTAAGGCCACAACGGAGCTTCGGCTTGTGGAAGGGGTTAAAGAAGGGAACAAACACTTTTTTTGGTATATACAAGAAAAAAGAAAGAAAAGGGGAGAAATAGTTAGACTCAAATATGGTAACAGAGTAGTGGAGGAGAACAGGCAGAAGGCCACTGTTCTGAACATTTTTTGCTCAGTGTTCACTGAGGAACACAAAGGCCCAGTGCCAGACAATGGCATTAAGGCTGCTGACAAAGGGGTTCCACAAATGGAAGCACTGTCAATCACCAACAGTATGGTTAGAGAGGCCCTGGATCAACTCAAGGAAGACAAGATGCCAGGGCCTGATGGACTACACCTGAGGATGCTAAAGGAGCTAGCAAGTGAATTGGCAAGTCTCTTAGCACATTTATTCAGCAGATCACTTCAGACAGGGGTAGTGCTGGGAGACTGGAGAACAGCTGATGTGGTACCTCTCCACAAGGGATGGAGTTGGGAGGAAGCAGGCAACTACCAACCAGTCAGCCTTATAGCAATAGTGGGAAAACTGATGGAAACCTTAATCAAACAAGACTTGGTAGAGTACCTAGATAAGAACAGTCTGCAGGATGACAGGCAACATGGGTTTGTGGCGGGAAGGTCATGCCAAACAAACCTAATCAAATTTTTTGACTGGGTCACTAGTGAACTAGATAAGAGGCCATCCAGTGGACCTCCTCTACTTCAATTTCAGTAAGGCCTTTGATTCGGTGCCACACAACCACCTGCTGAAAAAGTTGGAGAACCTAGGTGCAGCAAAGTGCATAGTCAGTTGGGTAGGTAATTGGTTTATGGACAGAAAACAGAGAGTAGTGGTCAACGGGGCTAGGTCTGATGAAGGTTGCTGTCACTAGTGGTGTGCCCCAAGGCTCAGTGTTGGGGCCAGTCCTGTTTAATGCCTTTATCAGTGACATCGACAAAGGTATTTACCATATTCATGGATAATATCAAGCTAGGAGGAAGGGCTGACAGTAAGGAGGCAGTTAAGGACCTACAACAAGACCTGCAGAGGCTGGAAAGATGATCCAGTGTCTGGCAGCTGAAGTTCAATGCCAAAAAATGTAAGGTGATGCATTTGGGTAACGGGAATCCAAGGACAGAGTGCCACCTCAACAGAGTCCAGTTCAGCCCCATGCTGAAAGAATGGGATCTAGGTGTCATCATAAGCAGCCCCCGTAAACAGACAAGCCAATGCAATAAAGCTTATAGCAAAGCCAGCAAATGCTGGGGTGCATAGGGAGGGGATTCAACAGCAGGAGGAAGGAGGTAATACTGCCACTCTTCAGGTCCCTGGTAAGGCCCCATCTGGAGTACTGTATCCAGTTTTGGAGTTCACATCTGAAAAAGGATATAAACAGGTTGGAGGCTGTATAGAGAAGAGCAACCAAAATGATCCAGGGCCTTCAAGGGCACTCATATGAGGAGCATCTGGAAGCATTAAATATGTTCTCACTGGAGACAAGGCGGTAAAGAGGAGACATTATTGAAACATACAGGTTCCTGAGAGGAATAAATAAGGTGCCATTCTCAGACCTGTTCAACAGAGTCTCCAACTCTAGCACTAGAGGGCATGAGTGGAAGTTGAGGGGGGCTTCAACAGGGAGCTTAGGAAACACTATTTTATAGCAAGAGTCATGAAGCCATGGAATAAACTGCCAGCTGAGGTAGTGGAAGCAAAGTCCGTGACATCATTCAAGCTGGGGTGGGACAGGGCTAAAGCACAATCAAAAGCAACAGAAGCAGTAGGAGGCATTAGGTAGAAGGAGGGTTAGGTCCTGGGATCTGAGGAGGTCCAAGGAACACATGGGCAGACTAAACGGCCTGCTTTGGAGGAGTCCACACATCCAAACTTTCCCATTCTTGTCCTGCCTTGGGTGGTCATACAACAAGACTTATGCTTAATAACAAATCCATGGACCAAACACACCCTGTCTGTCTGGCTAGACATAAGGTAATGTTGGGAAATGCCCACATTGATATGGCACTATATGCCATTGCAATATTTGCCCCATTTTCAGGCTGCCAGATGAAATAACTGTTTCAACTGATGAGTAAAACATGGATTAACATACTTACCTCCAGTGCTTCCTGTTGATACAACCATTAAAACTTTTGCTACCCTACAGCAGGAGTTTCAATTACCACAGTCAGGTTTTTACAAATACCTCCAAAGTAGGCATTATATCTTCAGTAATCCAGGTCCATTGGCTGTTTCACAATTACCTCCACCTGGTGTCACATTTCTTTGGAGGAAGGGTCAAGCATCAGACAGTAAAAACATTATTTTGCGTATTTATGCATTGTTGTCAGAGGGAGATGGCCAGCCAGCTTTACAGAAAATCCAAGGTAAATGGGATGAAGAGTTGAAATATGAATTATCAGATAAATTATGGGATGAGATATGGAAGAGAAAATACAAAACTACAGGGTGTCCCTCATGGAGAGTTTCAGTGGAAAGTTTGTACATGATATTTTATCACTCCAGTCATATCAAAGCATTATGCAACCCACCCCTCTAATCTTTCTTGGAGGAATTGTGGAGAAGTGGGAGCACATTATCACATTTTCTGGAGTTGGCTAGAGTTGGCTAAGTTTTGGGATGCCATTAGGCAAGCAAAAAGGGATATTTTTAATTTACAAGTTTTCGTAAGGTTTGAAAACTTAGTGTTGGGCCTCCCACCCGCAGGGGTGAACTCAGCAACAGTGAAATATTTATTTTATATCTTGATAGCTGTAGCACTTAAAATAATCACACAGAATTGGATGACAGCAAACAAAATTACCATACACAGATGGTTTCAAAAGTTATACCATATTAAAGATCTGGAAGCCATAACAGCCATGTTGAGATTACAAACAGAAAAATTTAATACAAGATGACTCCCATATTACCACTATAGGGAGGAAAGGAAAGGGAAGGGATCCCAGTTGGAGCAACTTCTATTTGTATTGACTGAAACCTTGGAATAAAACCTTTTTCTTTTTTTACTCCTACAAAAAACCCTACTTACTTCCTCCCAGTTACTTTCCTACAATTTGTGGGAATCACACAGGACAGTGAGTCAAGCAGTTCTTAATGAAGTTTATTGTTCCAATGTTGATTTTATTATTTATTTAGTAATATAAGTAGAATGGGTAGCAGCAAAACAGGATACTGAAGGCACTACTCTAGGTGAAACTGAAATGCTATGTTGTACAAAAAAACAAAAAAAATGATAGAATATGTTTTTAATAGCAAAGAGGTAGTTTTTCATTGTTTAGGTATGCCTTTGGAACTTGAATGGATGGACACCATACATATCTTCCAAGAACATGATGGACTGGCGTTTGTAAAAAAATGCATAGAGACAGATTTAGGAACGGATATGGTACTATATGCATGAACTTTATTTATGCACATTACTTATGTAATTGACTTATCTGATGCATGTGTTTCTTTTGTCCTAACTGAAATGGAAACTATTTAATATGTATTCCTGTCTGCTGCTACCAATAAAATTGACAAGTTCAGAAAACAAACTTATAAGCCACTAAATGCACCTGCCACTGACTTTGTTAAATGTTATGTTCAATAGAAACGTAGAATTTGATGGCAGAAAAGGACTGCTTAGCCAATGTAGCCTGCCCAGATGTTTCCTAGCTAATCTGTCTTCGCAGACACTATTTGGCCTCCATTGACCCTCCCCTGCTCCCTGCATCCAGTCTAATATACCCTTATGTCTATCCCATGCATGCTTGAAGCCTCCTACTGTTTTGGCATCTTCCACTAGCACTCTATTCCAGGCATCAACTACCCTTTCAATGAAGAAGTATTTCCTCACATAACTTTTGAATCTGCCCCCCAGTTTCACTGTATGCCCCCTGGTCCTGGTGCTTACTTTCATTTGAAAGAGACGCCCTCACCTGTAACCTCTTCACTCCTTTGGCACTTATCATATCTCCCCTCTCTTTCTCTCTCTCTCTCTCCTCTCTCCTCTCTTCTAGGTGTACATGTTGAGATCCCACAACCTCTCTTCGTAGGGCTTCTTGTGCAAACCATGAACCATTTTAGTTGCCCTCCTCTGGACCACCTCCATTCTCTCTATGTCCTTTCTGAGGTGCGGTCTCCAAAATTGAATGCAGTATTCCAGGTGTGGTCACACCAAATGAGTGATATAATGGCAAAACCTCCTCCTTCCTCCTGCTGGAGACTCCTCTGCCTGTGCAACCCAGCATTCCACTAGTCTCACCCACTGCTTTGTCATACTGCCTTGCCATCCTGAGGTCCTTGGATACGATTACGCCGAGTTCCCTTACTTGCTTATTGGCTGTTGGTACTTCCACCCCATATTATACTTGGCGCCGAGGTTTTTATGTCATTGGTGCATAACCTTGCGCTCTTTGGCATTGAACCTCAACTGCCATACTTTTGATCATTCCACAGTTTTTCCAAGATCCCGGCGCATTTTTTTCTACCCCTTCCTGAGAGTCCATCCTGTTGCAGATTTTTGCATCATCTGCAAGAAGGCACACCTTCCACTCTAGTTTTTCTGCAATGTCCCTTATAAAGATGTTAAAGATAAGTGGTCCCAGTACTGAGCCTTGTGGTACCCCACTTGTCATGTTCCCCTCTTTAAAAAGAGTGCTGTTAATTAACACCCTCTGCCTCCCATGCTTTAACCAGTTTCTAACCCAAATTACCACTATGGATCCAACTCCTAAGTTTGTCAACATCCTAATCAGCCTTCTATGTGGCACTGTGTCAAAGGTCTTGCTGAAGTCTAAATAGGCCACGTCCACTGCTCTACCTTGATCAATTTCCCAGGTCACCTAGGCAAAGAAAGTTTTAGATTCATTTGGCATGACCACCCCCCTTCCCCCTCCATGATCTGTGTTGTCTGTGGTATTGCAGCCAACTACATTCAAGATATTCTATCATCCTTTTTTCAGTCAGGTTGCCATCAATTTCCCCACCACTGAAATGAGACTGACCAGCCTGTAGATGCCAGCCTCCTCCCTACTGCCACTCTTATATAGAGAGACAACATCAGCCTTTCGACAGTCCTCTGAAACTATTCCTACATTCAGTGAGTTGTTGAACAAGGATGTCACTGGGGCAGCCACACTCTCTCTATATTCTTTAAATACCTTGGGGTGAATCCCATCCGGTCCTGTAGCCTTGTCCACCTTTATTTTTTTTTTTTAGTTGTTTTACCAGGAGTAACACACTAAGCTGAAAGCTTGTTTACAGGTGCGACCTGGGAGCACCGGGAAGTTAAGTGACTTGCTCAAGGTCACACAGTATGCAAGTGGGGGCTGTGGGATTCAAACCCAGATCTCCAGATTTGCAGCTCAGAGCCTTAAACCACTGCACTATACTGCCTCAAGTTTTTCAAGTCCTTGCAGCACAATTTCTTTTGAAAATGGACCTGTGCCCACCCCCTTCCCACCATAGCACTGTTTCTCCCTGGTGGTCCACCCCCTCTGTTCTCTAATGTAAAGATTCAGCAGACGTAGGGATTTAAACATTTTTACAAGGCTCCTTCTGCACAGTCTTGTCCTTCAATCCTTCCAATTCTTATTTTTCCTCCCCTGTTTTCCTCTTCTTGCTTATGTACCTGAAGAAAATCATATCCCCTGTACCAACCCCTTAAGCAATTCTCTCCCCTGTCTGCACTTTTATATCCCTAATCACCTTGCCTGCTTCCTTATGCTTTTCTGGGTATACCATGCTGTCATCCTCTCACTGTGTTTCCTTATACTTTTTGAATGCAACCCTTTTTTCTTTACCACCTTTACTGCTTCCTTAGTGAACCATAATGGTCTAACCTTTTCTTTCTGTTTTTGCTTGCTTCCTTCATGCATAGGGTGGTTGCTTTAGTCATACCCTCCCTAATTTTTCTCCACTCCTCCTCCCTGGCACTCCTCCACCCCTCTTAGGCAGCTCTTAAGAGAGTCACCCATTTCTTTAAAATTCACCTCCTTAAAGTCTGGAACCCATCATCCTTGTGTGGTTTACCTGTGCACCTGTCTTTATGTTGAACTGCACTGTATGGTGATCGCTGATACCAAAGGGACTGCCCACCATGACTTCTTCAATGCTGTTTCTGTTAGTAAGCACCAGGTCCAGAACTGAACTATCCCTAGTAGGTTCTCTGACTAAATGCCTCAGAAAAGCCCCTTGCAGGGAGTACAGGATGGCCCTGCTACTTGCCAAAGCCATCGTTGGGAAACTTCACTGCATATCTGATAGACTGAAACTGCCAACAACCAGCACCTCTCTCTTACTTGCTGTTCTGCCTATGGCTTCTCCTAAGGCCTTATCCATTTCTTCTTCCTGAGTTGGGTGTCTGTATACTACTCCAGCTCAGACTGTGTACCCCAAGTTGATCTCCAGCTTCACACATAGTAAGTGAGCCCCTCAGTCTCCTCTTTGTGTTCCAGTACCACTATTGCCTTGATACCCTCCCTCACATACAATATAACCCCTCCTCCTTTTCTCCCCTCTCTGACCCTCCTGAACAGAGTATATCTTGGTATATTCATTTGTAATATATGGATTTTAAAAATAATACCTCCAAAAAGCATATAAAGAAACCCTGTAATACCTTAGTCACTGCCATAATACTATACTTCCGGCCCTTGTAATACTATACTTCCGGTCCAATAATACTATACTTCCGGTCCTCGTAATACTATCGTTGGGATCACCAACTTGCCTAGTGTCCAAAGCATAGCTTTTTTTTGTTTCTTTTCTTTTTATTCTTGAGAGAGAGAGAGAGAGAGAGAGAGAAGCAGGACTGCACGCGGGAAGGGGGGATGTGAGTGAGGATCAAGAACAAGCAGCACAGAACCATCCCACAAGGAATCCAGAGGTAAGACCTCATCTGCATCTCGCATCCATATATTACAAAAAATAACAGTTAGGTTCCAGTGAATCACTTGGCTGTAATTCCGTCTTGATGTTCTGGGGACATAGGAACCTCTTGAGCTTCGCTCTTGAGGTTACCTATGTCCACAGAACCTCTCAATGTAATTACAGCCTTGTAATTCACTGGAACCTATCTATTATTCTATTTGTCATTTATTATGCTCAGTAAACCACAACTCTATTATAGCCACTAAATCTAAATTAGCCTCCATCATGGTAACTTCAAAGTATGACATTGTATTTCCAAGGATCCTTAAATTAGTACACATCACTTTCCAAATCTTTTCTACCCTATGCATTACCCTGCACCCTGTTCCTCTCCTGCTTCATTTGTTCCCTGTCTTATCCCTTAACTTACCCTTTTTCCTATTACTTTCTCCATCTCTGGACTCCATTAATCCTGTATCCTCCCTTGCCTGCTTTCTATTCCCACGTTCGTCTCCTCTGTCCCTGTCCCTTTCAATGTGCACATCTGAACCAGGAGAATTTTCTTTGATATGGTTTATCTCTCTAACACTCTCCTCTCTAACCCTTTACCATCTGGGGGAGCATTTTTTGCCTACTTTGGTTTCACTGCCTTCCTTGTCTATGTAAATGGCAAACAATGTGCAGTGTGTTATGTATTACATGTATTGTGTGGATTGAGCCTGAATATAGGCTTTCTTTTTAGGGCTCCCACATTATTACAAAAACTTTGATAAATAAATCTCCCCACTCATCTGACACATTTTTCCCCTTAAGGCTATCTCAGGAGCCTCTCACAAATAACAAGTATCTTAACTGTACCACATGCCAGCCTGTTTTAGTATTAAATAAATTTACATATAGTTATTGCTGTGTTTCAAAATACAGATTTCTTCAATCAGCGCTTGAAAGTTGAAATTGTGTGCTTCATCATCACTGTATCCATGTATTCAAATCTTCAGTCATTTGTTGAGTCCAGTTTTTCTTTACCTTTTTAATTATGTATTGTCAAATGAACTAATATCATCTGTTAAAACAAAAAAAACATGTTACTAAGCAGAATAGTGTGGCGGTGACATCTCTGGGTTCTTTTTGCATCTAAGAACCACCCAATCACTGGTCGAGGGGTTCAAAGCTAGGTAATTTTATTTCTAAGCACCCTTTCCTGGGGGCCCAGGATGTTATGCAAATCACAAATCATGCCATTTGTAAAAAATAAATAAATACATAAAATAATAATAGTAACAAAATGAACAGATAAATAAAATAAATGCATTATAAATAAATAACTAGCTCCAAAATACAGAATGATCTAACATCATATTAAATAAGGGCAGGCAGTATGGCACTTTAAACAAGTGAAACTTTAAGGCCCTTTAATGGCCTCCACTGGGCTGGCAGATGGACTAGAACAAGGTAACGAGGTACACAGTAGTGGCACAGCCATAATAAATGTTCTGTCCCTGTTCAAATCTGTAACAAGACCCCTCACTGTCTCAACTATGCTGCTCTATGCAGTAGCACGTTCTTAGTCTCTACCTAAGCCCCTGTACAGTAGTTATGTGTGGTTCAGAGATCAGTGCTTGTGCTACATACTGTAATTGGATAATGAAGCTTTGTGCTTGGATACAGAGGCCAGATAGGTAGGTAGGACATTGCTTATCAGATATGTAGCAGTTCAAATTGATCAGTGCTTAGGTACTTTGAACATTGTTGTACAGTCAGCAATTATAGTACAAATAAGCTGGATAGTCTTATGCAAGGTGCTTAGATGCTTGAGCTGATGAGTAATGTGTTATGATTTGGTATTGGTTTATGGTATTGGTTTGGCCTTACTCTGTATACCACCATAAAGAATGCTTAGTCCAGTAGTATGAGACCCCCCCCCCCGGTGGGATAAAAGCACCAGAGAAGGAGGAGGTGTCAGGGGAGGATGGAGGCTGAGTGCGACTCACTCTAAGCAGAGCAGATGTAGCCTGCATGTTTAAATAGGATGTGGGGGAAGAGATCTTCCCCCACATAACCTCAGGCAATAGACTGTACATTTATGCGTGGTTCAGAGCTCAGTGCTTGTGCTACGTACTGTAATTGGATAATGAAGGTTTGTGCTTGGACACAGAGGCCAGATAGGTAGGTAGGACATTGCTTGTCAGATATGTAGCAGTTCAAACTGATCAGTGCTTAGGTACTTTGAACATAGTTATACAGTCAACGATTATAGTACAAATGAGCTGGATAGTCTTATGCAAGGTGCTTAGATGCTTGAGCTTATGAGTAACGTGTTATGATTTGGTATTGGTTTGGCCTTATTCTATATCCTACCATAAAGAATGCTTAGTCCAGTAGTATCATACCCCCAAAAAAGAATAATAATATCAAATGATTATCTCCTCCAACTCTGTAGAGTATGACCAGTAGTACGCAGGAGAAGAAAAAAACCCTTTTGGGGGAAACCTCTGAGGACCCATGGCTACTGACCCACCCGTCCTTCTGGGCATACTAAGGGAGAATAATCCTAATTAACAATATTGAGCTAATTCGAGTTCCAGAGTTCAAGATTCTGATCCATGCAGCGAAGCTGAATAAGTACAGATTATTCTGTTGGTGAATGTAGCAACACCCTTCTAGCTAATCCTAGTCTGAAAATCCATGTCCAGAGCAGAATGGTGGGAGACTGGAATCCATGGTTGATAATAATAATTTGAAGTGTCAAAGTTACATTGGAAATGTTCAGGTGGTGAAGACAGCTTCTGCAAGGAGAACCAGTATCCAAAAGGCTAAGTGTCCATTTCAGAGTAGGAGGAAGGTAGTTCATATTTCTCTTGGCAAGCTTTGCAAATGAAGGCCTTGGTGACGAAGTATAAGAACTGGGTGCATGCTGTGTGATCTAGAGAGGGCGGAGCAGTAGGAATCTTTAATCTGGAGTGGAAGCAAGTAAGTAAATTAGGCATAGATCTTAGTGCAAATATGTAGACATAAGTTAAATGTTCCTCCAGTTCCCGATGGGGGAGTAGGTTGTAGAATAAGGAACTGGTCTTGATGAAACTCTAGGCCCTGTAAGGGTGAAGCAGGTAATATGAGTAAGTAGTGTAAATAGGAGGACCTATATGTAGGTCAGTCATAGCAGTAAGTAAAGCTGCATGATGCAGATGTAGTAGCAGGGAAGTAGTATTGCATAGTTTATGTACAGTATACAGCTAGGGGTATGAAGAAATGGTAATAGCACGGAAATCGAAGAGCTTCATCTGGTGATCCAAACGGTTGCATAACAATGTTGATATCCATATATCAACAGCCAGAATGGGACATTAGCTAGAATCGACCAGGCAAGAATATTCTGAAGAGCCCTGAATTGTCAAGCATATGAGTCATAGATGGTGACAACTGAAGAGGCTGAGTTAAATGAAGTAGCGTTGTCACAGGGTCCAAGCTGTAGAGCACAAATCAGAATATTGAAGGTCTTCTGGATAAGCTCAACTAAGTGACCTGGTAAGAGTGTAGTAGTGGTAGTTTCATATGACTGAAGCAGCAGGGCAGAAGCACCCAAAGAATAGATGACAAATGGCTAAACAAATCCAGATGTGAATCCATAGTAAGGGAGCTCCTAGGGCTAGCTGACATGGAGGCAGGTAGGCGTATAGTAGAATATGCGAACCTCCAGGCCCTGAGCTCAGCGAGGCAGGAGTAGAGTAGAAGTAGTTAAACCCCTCGGCCTGATGGGCATAAGCAGGTCATAGAAGTAGGGATTACAGTTCAGTAATACAAGAGCAAAGGACCTCCGGGCCTGTAGGGGTGCAGATTTGGTGAAATGCAATGGCGAACCTCCATCCTCGGGGTGCGAGACAGGTCGCAGAGCAGTGGTAGATAATATAATGGAAATGTTGAACTGCATGCAATGCAGAAATAGCAGCAAAGTAGTAAGGAATAAATTGTAGATGGTATTGGTATTGTAATGGCGGAATATCCTGAGTCAGCTAGTGCGGAGTTGTACTGTAGTTGTAAGGCAGACTTAGGAGAGCACAACGGTGCTGTAGACTGTCATATCCTGAAGATTGAGGATAGTAAGGATTGCAGTGAATAAACCTTGGCAAAAGAGTTGGCAACTCGATGAAAGGTAATAAACATACTAAAAACTGCAAATATATGTCTTAAGCATAAGCCATGATAAGGAAGGCAGTATAAAACAGTAGTAGTAATTCCGAAGTAGGTGAAGTAGTATAGCAAGACGCATCCTAGGGAACTGAGGTGAACGGTCGATATAATCCAGCAGTAAATACAATGGAAAGAAGAAGCGTATTCTTGACAAATGGAAGTTAGTGTGTACAGCAAGGTGAGGGCAGCAAGGTCCAGGACCCGAGCAGTATGACTAAAGTTGAGGAATAACTGGCGGTGTATCCAATCCTGAGAGTGAAGTGAGTGGAGAGAGGTAGCTAAGCCAAGAAGGCTAGCATGGTGATTGGACCACATGTAGGTCAGTCAGTAAAGTGAGTAGAATGTGGCAGCTAAACCCCATGAAGGCTAGCATGCGTGGCTGGACCACACGGAGGTCAGCCGAAAAGTAAGGTAGCAGTTATGAGCCAAGTGAAGCAAAGCAATGTGGCAAGGATCCAGAGACATGATGTAAATCCTAGGACACAGTCAGATAGAGAATCCAGAATAGAATGCGGATGGACCTGGACAGACTGGAGAAGGATGAACATGAAAGGCAAGAGTTGCAGCAATTAGAATGAGATGTGACTGAGATAAACATCCTTGAGTGGCTACCATCCTTGTCATAAAGAAGTGACCTGTGTTGTTGGGCGACAGGATTGTTGTAGAAGGTGGTTGAGACATAGGCATAGGAAAAAGCCTGTCATACTGTCAGGCTTCAATGCGGATTTAGAATGAAGGCAGGCATGACAATGCAGCAAGCCCCACTAAGGCTCATATGCGCAACTGAAGCTGTGTAGGTCAGCAGGTAAGGCAAGTAGAGAGCGGCAGCTAGGCCCCACATAAGCTAGCATGCGCAGCTGGACCCAACGGAGGTCAGCTGGTAAGACAGTAGAGAACAGCAGTCTGTTAAGTATGTAGAGTACGTAGTAGGTAAAGGGTGCCAGAGTAATGGTGGTGAAAAGGAATGAACCAGTGCATACAAATGTAATCACGATTATATGCCCAGAAGCTCCAGCTTGATTGGAGAGTATCCAGAATCCAATGCGGGCAAGGGGGAATTACCCGAGTTTATAAAATGGTGCAGTAACCAGTATTGTACCCGAGTAGTTAAGCAGAAACTAGCAGTGCTAGGTCATGTGCATTTAGCTGCTGAGAAGCCTGTCAGAAGCTGACAGAGGCAGGCCCTCCATAAATGAATTCCCTGAAGTTTAATATGCTGGACAGGTGCTGGTAGTAACATTTGTATTCAGTGCCCCACATAACGGTAGTTAGTCAATTAAAGAATCTCCTGCCGAAAATGATGGCCCAAGTGTCATGTTAGTGCAGGAGTCTTGAGAGTACCTGCAAGTGAGCTGGATTAGATTAAAGACATACTGTTTTTATGTGAGCGTAGGTTTTAAACTCATGGAGAACAGGTTCATACATAAAATGCAAGTAGTGAGAAGCATACTTAGCTAGATGAAATCCAAGGAGATAGCATGTCCCAACATTGTAAATTGCCAAGCAAGTAAAGGAATATGCTAGCCAAGTGTACTAGAGCTACGAGCTTCATGTAAAGTTCATACAGTACCCCATTAAGGAAATATCGGGGATCAGGCAATGGAAATAAATTGGCTTCAGGTGCCAGTTTCCAAGAGCCGCAACCAAACTTCCCCACCAGCATACCGTCTGCTAGGTGTGGTAGACGCAAGCGATCAGGGCTCACAGTTCCTCAAAGTATAAGTCCTGCTGAACCAGAAGCAACATAGAGCCCTAACTGGGTATTGGACTATGTAGTCAGATGGAATGGCATGGAGGCTGGTGGGTGGCGAGAACTATTGCAGTCAATGGAGGTATAAGGAGGAATGCAGCGGCTGGGAGCTGAATAATGGAGAAGCGGGATACATGAAGGAATGGCGGACGAACTGAAAAGAAAGGTCACAAACGAAAGGGAATGAGGGACAAAGAAAAGGGGAGGCACAAGGCAATGGCTAGGGCAGGGAGAGGACGTGGGGAAGGAGAGGAGGGGGGGAGACTAGCCGCACCCACGAAGAGAGTGCGACTCATTCTAAGCAGAGCAGATGTAGTCTGCATGTTTAAATAGGATGTGGGGGAGGAGCTCTTCCCCCACATAACCTCAGGTGATAGCCTGTACATTTATAGATAATACAATACTTACCTTTTAGGCTTGTCTGTTGTTCTAGTTTTTATTTTCCATAGTCTCGAGTGGCTCTGGTTTATATTAAACCCTCTTCACAGAGGCACACTTTTTGTTCTTAATGAACCAGTACATAATGCTTGATTTCTGATAAACACAGTTGCTTTCCTTGTCTAGATATTTATACAGCGATTTCAAAATCATTTTAAAACCCTACAATTACCATTATTTTAAATTACCAAGAATACTAACAGCAGATAATTATGTGCTGCTATAATATGAAGATTACGTCACTAAATGCAGCGGACATTCAACTCATGGCAAGCTTAGAAAAATTCTCTAGATTTGAAGTGCTTGATCTCAAGTTACATTCAGCTTGGTGAAAGCATTCAACTGGTGTGCAACTTTTAAAATATGAAAATTAGTTGGGTACTAAGCTTTCTGAATGCTCAACTAAAAGCTGCTATTTCTGTTAAGTGCTAATTATCAACTGCAGTAATTCACTGCTCATTGTCTATCAACTGTACATTTTCATATGAGTAGTACCCATGAGGGACTGATAGACTTGGAGAGATATCTCAACAGAACTGGGTTAAATGGGAGAAAATCAGAGTCTCGTTGGAGGGTCAGGCAGAAGTGCTTACAACCCTGTGTCGATTTGCTACAGCAATTGCAACAGAGACTGAGGGAGGCGGACTTTTTGCATCTGGTTACAGACGAAGTACTGAGAACCAGCAGTGTCTGTGCACTGCTGCTCTGAAGAGACCCCAACTACTTTGGCTGGTGTCAGTTGCTCTGCGGCCTGCAAATGTTTCTGGTCACAAGGATGTGAGTTGCCTTAACTTAGCCCTGGTGGATACAAAGAATGGTGCTCTGATGGTTGTACTTATTGGAGGAGAAGCAAGAAGAAACAGTGAAAAACCCCTCAGAGGGTGAACGCAGCTGAGATGGCAAAGGTCCCTCAGGGTAAAAGGAGATGGGAGTACTGCAAGACTTAGGTTTCAGAGCCAACCACATTTCCATGAATGGGAACCCTTCAACTGACCAGGTGGACCAGCTACACATACTGTACATCCAACCTACCCAAACCATGAGTAATTCACAGGGTCATGGCCCAGCAACATTGTGGTTAGCTTTATAGTTAAAGCAGCAGTGCAACAACAAAATATTTTCTAAAAAAAAGCTAGTTTTAGCTACAATGAAGAAAAATATTATCATGTCAGTCAAATGTACTTGCCTAGCTACTTCTTATGCTGTGCACCATGAATCTTTTTTATTTTTTCGATCCTAACCCTTGCCAGGTCTACAATGCTATTTCTATGGAAAATATGATGGCCATCTTTTTTTCTTGAGAAAAAAATCAATTAAAACATTTATAAAATACTCAGATTTTAGTGGAATTAGAAAACTGTACCACCAAATTAAACTGGCAGATGCCTGGAATCTTTTATAGTGAAAAAATAGGTAGGATCAAATTTTTTCCCAATTTCGTTGCACTGGCGCTTTAAAAAGGGGTCTAAGAGGCCTTGGGTAGGACTGTGCCACAAGGACTACCTAGGCAAAAATCCTACAACCACGCCTTGGGCCTACTGTACCTATTAAGTATGAAAAATATTACCTGGTTATTTTTTCTTTGTGCGCCTGCATCCCATCCGTACTGGCAGTTTCTGAGAATTAGGCAAAAACATTTCACTGAGGTTAACTTTGCAATACAAAGCGAAGAACTGATGTCAAGATTTTTGTGCTGTGGTTGATGATAGAGGTACCCAACAAGTAACACTAGAAGAACCAAAAATGCAACAGAAGCACTCTGCTTAAACACAAAAAATCTGCAGCACAAGAGCATGAACCTGTATGTTTTATTACTGTTGTTTTTTTTTAATCAAATAAGCTTTATTACATTTCCAGCGAGAAGACTGAAAGAACAAACAGAACAACAACAAAAACAACAATATAATCTCATAGTCAAGTGAACAGGTAAAATCTCAGTTACAAATCACAAAATTCACCCCTTCCCACCACCCCTGAACCCAGCCCTAACACAACACTGCCCTGCCCTTCTATTGTAAGTTAGAAAGAAAAAACAGTAAAGGCCAGAAAAGAGACCTGGTGTGTAACCATTACCAAATGGTGAGCCAACTACAATTATCCAGTAGAACTATCAAGGTTCAGAGAGCTTATTTGAGTAGCTACAGAGAAGCGAGGCACAACAATGTAAATAAGGGTTCCCAATAAGAACGATAGTGGTATATTCAATGGTGTAATAAAGCTATTTGTTTTTCTACCGTTAAGGCAGAGAGAATTTCTTGATGCCATTCTTTAAAGGTGGGAGTTGAAACATCCCGCCAATGTCTGAGCATCATTAATTTCACTATCATGCTGATCAGAGCCATGTGCATTTTCTGCATCTTGGGTAGGCCAGAAAGGTACATACCAACAAGACAAATATCTGGGGTAAACAAATCCGCTAATCCCAAGATAGGGTCCAGAGAACATTGGATAGATTCCCAGAGGGAAGCAACTGGAAGACAGTCCCATAGCATGTGCTTCAAGAATCCCTCTTCCTGACCACAACGTGTACAGCGAGCAGAGGGGGCTTTTCCCATCTTTGAAATATAAATTGTGCAAGATATGAAACTGCATAAAACGCAATCGGTCTTGTTTAAATAACGCGTATAGCTAATGCCACATTTTATGCCAGATGTCGGTATCACAAGGGAGAGATAGTCTGTTGCCAGTAAAAACATGTACCGGACAGAGTGTTCAGCTCTAAGGATTGAAATAATTTATAAATCTTTAAGTTTATTACTCAGTTTAACAGATTGTCAGAACAGGTAGGGGAAGTGTTCAGGGAGTATTGGCCATTACTGCTGAATGATGAGAACATGTCCAAAGAGATTGGAAATACACCTAAAATTGTTTCTCTAGAGCTCCTAATTTAAAAGAAAAGCTGGCTATAAGTCAGTACAAATGCAAACCTATCAGCCAGCCCCTAGGCATTGGCAGCTACAGGCTGTTTAGATGTGGCAGACCTAGTGTTTGCCTTCACTGCAAACAGGCCAAAATGCTCAAGCTTAAGGAGATCCTATCAAAAGGAAGCTGATGTAAAATCATTTCTAAACTGCTGCATGAATTTTGTGGTATAGGTACTTTGGTGCTGCTACATCAGGTTGTATATTGGATGTACTATATGGCCCCTTAAGCAATGTAACCAGGAGCATACATGAAGCATCAGGAGACTGTCTGAGAACACCTGTTTCAGCACATTTTTCCAAATACCGTAACTGTGACCCTCAGTGCCTAAAATTCATGGGTACTGAAACTATGAAAATGAATCCAAGGGGTGGAGACAGTCTCAAAATGCTGCTCCAAATTGGTTCCAAACATTGGTTCCTAGTTGCATAATTGCGCAACACTAGAGGAAGGAGTGTGTGTGGCTGTAAGGAAATTCCTCAGACGCTTTGACTAGTGAGCCTGTAGCTTAATGGTTAGAGCGCTGGAACGGCATACCAGAGATCTGAGGTTCAAATCCCAGTTGGCCACACTTTTCCTTTCTCATTTCCATCCTTGATTTAAAAATATGTATACCTTGCAGGGGTTAAACTGCACTGAGAGAAAGTGGTATTTCTAACATTGGTTCCTAGTTGCATAATTGCGCAACACTAGAGGAAGGAGTGTGTGTGGCTGTAAGGAAATTCCTCAGACGCTTTGACTAGTGAGCCTGTAGCTTAATGGTTAGAGCGCTGGAACGGCATACCAGAGATCTGAGGTTCAAATCCCAGTTGGCCACACTTTTCCTTTCTCATTTTCATCCTTGATTTAAAAATATGTATACCTTGCAGGGGTTAAACTGCACTGAGAGAAAGTGGTATTTGCTCCAAAGAGAAAAATTTTTGATTTTGACTTTCAAGTTTTTAAAACCAAATGGTTTAAATGTAGAGTAGGACTTGAAGCCTTTTTATGCTGTTTGCTGCAATTCTGCAGAATATAATAATTCAACATAGTATGGCCACCTCTTCTTAAGCCATTATTTAGCTTCTCTAAAATGAAGTTTTATTGAATGACTATGTACCACTTACACAGTAATTTACAGTACTTTAACTTGATCACCATCTCTTTTCTCCTTTATTTATTCTTTTTCTTTTCTCTATATATTTTTCATACACATTTCTTTATAACCTTCCCTCTTTTCTCCTACTAACCCCATTTATTTGCTCCTCCTCCTCCCCCACTTCTTCCCCCACCTCATGATTCCCTAGTGCCAAACAAGCCCTTATTCTATTTTTCTTTTTACCATTATTAATGCTTCCTGTTCACTCCCCCTCAGTTTTATCAAACTTCCCCCTTTTTCTCCATTCCTATTAGGGTTGTCTTAGGTTGGCACCAGTTTAATTTAGCAGAGCAACTTTTCATTTTGGGGGTCTGATTTTCATAATTTCCAACTTTTTTTTTACAGCTGCCCTAGCTCTGACTGCAGATCCCCAGCCAAATATGGGGCAGGAAATTTTAACTATCCGGGAGATAACATTATAAGAAGTATGGTGGGCATCACCCTTTTCATCTTCCTATTATTCCATTTCATCTTTCCTCTAAATGCTAGAAAAACGAGTATAGTCACTTAGTTACCCAATAATGTTAATGTAAATTGCAGGTGTTATACCACATTGTCAGACGTTACCTGCTTTCTATTTTACAGTATGTTGCAACTGGAAGAGACAAATAATTGACTAAATATGGACTTTGGAATTGAGCTTGACTTTCTTTTTATAAAATGGTGAGATGTTTGTGTTAAGTAGTGCTTTTTTCCTGTACCTGATTATTGGTGTTTTTGGATATGGAAACAAAATGTTTATATTGAATGCTTTCAACTGCACAGTATTTACATGAGCACTTTACACTATTTAAATCTTATCAGTTACCACAATGAATTATTACAATGCAGTAACTAATTTAAATTAATCAGAATGTCTGTTATTAAGGTCAGGTGGTATAAAGGTGGGTTAGCTCTGACCACTGGCCAGCCCCCTGACAAAGCTCTAGTGAGCAAAGCGCCAGTGCTAGTGGTCCACTGATGGGACTGGGGTTTCACTTGCATTCACCGGTCAGCATTAAATAAATCTACAATAAGCTTAAATCTCTGGATTTGCCTTTATATTTCTGAGTGCTATGTATGGTGAATGACTAATGTTCTCATGAGTGCAGAACCTTTACCTTGTTACCTTGCGTATTAGTGGGTTTGGTTAACCCCAGTGCTAGCAATCAGTTCAGTGCCATAGAGCGCACATCTTTTCCCTGTTGCCCTGCATCCCACATCCACCTGCATCATCATCATCAGACCCACAAAGTCTTGAACAGTTGGCGTACCACATGATAACTAAGGGCACTCCCTGAAGCCTTCGGAGGGATAATACTGGAGTACCAGTTAGGTGGGGCAAATACTGTGGGACTGCTGGCCTGGTGGCACTGAGGGTCGAGGCTCTGGATGCCACATCTTGCACCACAATGGCGATCCATGTTTGAGAATGAGCACAGGATGCTGTGGATTGGCAGGGAGGAGATGGATCAAGCATCCGATGGACCACTCTCCATCTCTGGGGAAGGGGGAAACCAGCATCCGGTGCATGCCTGACCCCTGGCGGAGGCTGGGACTCAACAGCACAAAGCCACAAGAACGTGGGGTGGGGGCATGGCAGATACTTGACATGGGTGCACAACCCCCATGGCAGGTGTCATTGCACACCGTGCTCCCACAAGGGGAGAAAAGCAGCAACTAGTGGCAACCAGGTCATGCAACTTGATGGCCATCTGCTGGCATGTGCCATCTCCACAGGCACCATCTGCTCTGGATCTGTGCTTGGTGGGGGAGTAGGGAGTCTCTCACCTCCCCACCATGGGGAGTAACCCATGGGGGAGTACAAGGGGCTGGCCCAAGAGGAGATTGGTATGGGTGGCCGGTGGCCAGAAGAAGGAGGAGAGGAGAAGGAGTCAACCAGGACCACAGGAGAAAGAAGTAAGCAAAAAAAAAAAATACTGTGGACTGCTGGTGGGTGATAATATTTTTGGGTTATTAATTACTTGCCATCACATCCATGTAAAATTCTCCCTCTAATAAATGCTTACTGTTTTGCATTTTACTTATCATTATGTTCACTACATTTCTGTTTTTACAATGTCCCTTTGCATTTTGGGTTGAGGTTCTGTGGGCAAGGGTTAATGAAATGTTTTTTGGGGGGCATTAACATGCTGTGTGCCAATTAGTATTCCAAGGGACCACCCCAGGCAGAGGCATTCACTATTAAATTTGCTGCCCAGTGTATTACAAAACCAAGATTCCAGGCTGGCACCCTGAAAGTGTTGGCAGGGTGTCCCTAAGAGCCTCAGTATGATGAGACCCACTATATTAGTGATTATTGCAATGTGGGTTTGAAAGTAGGAGGTCCCGTCTGCCTGTTCTGGTGGCTGTTCAGGTGAACTTTAAAGATCCCATGGCATTTCTTGAAAAGAGTAGGGGTATTTTTATTTGAAATCACATCAAAGAATTACATACATTATACATACGATACATATTTACAAGAATATCACTTTTATCTTAAGCACTCCTAAGACACTCTGTACCCTAATTACTCATTCATCTTTCCTGTTTACATTTCTTTGTCCTTTTTAATGTTCTTCTTAGAGAGATCTCTTTGTTTTTTTTTTTTGTATTTCATAAAAATTTTTAAGTCCTTCCACCATCTGAATACTGTTTTGGGGTCATTTTTTCCTTCATCTATTGTATACACAGAGTTTGTTGCTTTATTAATTAGGGTACTGACAGTTTCATATGGCATCATTTCTGGTGTATTGACCACTGACATCTTGCCTGCCAGATATAAAATTCTACACAACAAAATAAACAGCTAGTGTTTCATCATCAAAGTTCTGGCTTAAGTGTGGGTAGTTCCCTAACACTAGGCTCTCGTAGGTCAGATTTAATAGCCACAAAAAATCCATTTTTTTAGTAAATATTCCCGTAGGGGTTTTCACATGTGAACAATTAAAGGAAAACTACACCCAAAACTTGAAAAAATATATGTTGTACAGAGTATTTTAATTTGTATGTGAAGTTCTAGTGTTTCCTTCCCTCTGACTGGTATTAGGAGTTTTTCCCAAATTAGCTTGCTAGCTTTATGGTAGTTTTAAGACCCCTGGAGATCTTCATATCTGATAGTGTAATTTTATTTCTTGTTTCCACAGTGCATCTTGTCTCACATGACTGTGATGTAAGAGAGACCCGACATTCAGCACACACATGCCAAACAAACTAAATATCTTGGAAGCTTTACAAGCTACACAAAAATTACCAGTAGCAAGTTTTTCAGGACAGTAAAACCTTTAGGATGAGGGTGGTCACCAAGCTGAATTCTACAGATTTTAAAATATAGCCATCTCTATTGTTGTGAACTGATTGTAATGCAATGCTTTCTGCTGGATTTATGGGCTCTGTTACATCACCATTACATGAAACAAGGTGCATTGTAGGACAAAGAAATGCAATAAACCTATTTGATATGGAGATCTCCAGGGGTTGTAAATCTACCCTAAAGCTAGCAGGCTAATTTAGGAAAAACTCCTAATACCAGTCAGAGGGAAGGAAACACTAGAACTTCACATACAAATTAAAACACTCTGCACAGCATATATTTTTTCAAGTTTTGGGTGTAGTTTTCCTTTAAACAGAAAGTAAGCCATTGTTTCCTCTTGTGCTATACAGGCTGCATATGGGCAATTTCTTTCCTCCACAACTTTGTGCTTACAATTCCCTCTTATATTTAGTCTTCCATACATTGTGAGCCATAAGACTTCCCACATGTTGCCTGGGATTCTTGGGTTTTTAATCACTTTAGGGCCCTTCTCTTCAATTCTGGGGGGCAATTTTTTAACTCAGGGTCTTCTGGGTATATTTTAGCAATTACTATATTGTACAGTTTTGTTTCCAGAATTCTGACATATCTGGGTTTTGGACAGGCCACATTTATTCAATTTCTGAGTTATTGGTTTAAAATATTCCTGGATCTGCAAATGGGGGGTTAGTTTTGAAGGGTCATTGCCCCAAGTCTGGACATAGGCTGCTAGATTGTTATGGAACCATTTATATACTGCAAGGCTTCAGTAGGGCTGAGACCAGTTTTTACCGATTGAGAGATTAATAAGGTATAGAAGAAGGTTGCCAGGTCAATCATGCCTAGCCCTCCTTAAGATTTAAGTATATATGTATAGCATCTTTTTATTGGATTTAGTCTGTTGCCCACAACATTTGAAAGAAACAGTTGTAAAGGCAAGTTTCCAGTGCTGCAGGGAGAGGGTAGATCATGGCAATATAAAACATGCATGAAACGAGAAACCTTTTTATTATGTGAATTCTTTTGATTTTTGATAGCCTCCAGTTTTTCTACCTTTGCACTTTGCTTTCTCCAGTTTTTAAGGCTAAATCACAGTTGGCACAAGAGGTGTTAACATGCCCAAAGGTTATGCCTAGAATTTTACAGGGGCCTTTTGATATCCTAATCTCGCCTATCTGCACTGGAGGTGGAGGTTCTGAACCAATGAACAGACCTTTGATTTTTTGGTGATTCATTTTTGAATTTGATACCTTGGAGAATTTGACCATTTCTTCTATAAACACTGGAATTTCTTTATAGTCAGAGAAAATCAAACAAATATCATCCGTGTACACCTGGACTTTTACAGTGTCCCTAGGGTACCTCCCCGTGATTCCATCCCACGTTGTGCATAACTCTAATTTCCTGAAGAAGGGGTTGAGGTAGAAAATATGTAGAAAGGGACTTAAGGGACAGCCCTGCCTTACACCTGTTGATAATTGTATGCTTTGGGAAATATGTCCTTTTATTATAGGTTAGATCGAAGCTGCTAAATATAAAAGCCTTATCCATCTAATGAATTCTAAGGGTATACCACAATGTTCCAAAGATGCAAAAAGAAAGCTGTGATAAACCCTATCAAAGGCTTTACACAAGTCTGTAGATAAAATGCAACCCTTCTTTTTTTGCATGAGGGTATTTTTTATAATATCTCTAATGATCATTAGAGCACCCTGGATATTTCGGGCAGGAAGGCCACAGAACTGCGTATGGGGATATTAATAATTTTGCCCTCTGGCATAATCTGTTGTTCAAGGTCTGAGACAGGATTTTGAAATTGGAATTAAAAATGGCAATTGGTCTTCAATTTTGTATTTGTTTACTATCTCCAGATTTAAATAGGAATGTTACTATCCCTGCCGTAAAGAGAGTAGGTATTTCTGTGGATTTTTGGAAAAAATGAGTATACTGCTTCAAGGCAGGATGCCATTTCTGTTGGGAATGCTTTGTATAACTCATAAGGGAGTCCATCAGGACCTGGTGAAGTACCTAGTTTTAATAACCTAATTACTTGTTCTATTTCAGGTCTATTAATAGGTAACACTAAGTCATTTTCAGTATCTGGGAGATTGGGTGTGGGTAGATCCTGAAAGTATGATTCAGTTTCCTCTAGTGAGGGAGGGCTTTCTGCAGCATGAGCTAGGAGATACATAGAACTGTTTGTCTATTGATTCAGCTACAGTATTTGCCCATTATTTTCTGTGAGACTATCTCAACTGGTGGCTAACCTTCTGTTTTTACAGGCTTCCATGGGATCTCCAGTGGGGGAATTTTGTGTACTATACTGTGTAGCATGGCTCTTATAGTTAAGACCTTGTCATACAGGAATTCCTTCATCCTTAGTTTTACTTGCTCTAGTTGTGCAGAGTAATCTGCTCTAGGAGTATGGGTAAGGGTGTACAAATATTAGAACTGGCTCTGGAGCTGTAAATATTAAAAAAAAAAACTTTTCATGTGTTTTTTGTTTACCAACGTTTATAAACCACACTCTTAGATCTTCTTTGGTATCCCTCCACCATTCACCAATATTGTCATATGAAAATCTGACTGATAATCTGGCTTTCCGTAATAGTTCCAATTCCCTTTTTACCCTTTGGTCAGTAAGGCAGGCTGAATTTAATTTCCACCTGTTTGGAGGTTTGCTGTTCCTTCCATCCCAAAAGGACAATTTTAAAAGGAGGTGGTCAGATAGCTCCATGGGAATTATTTCAAGTTTAGGTGGCTATAACCCTTTGGACACAAAACTGTGATCTATTGACAAGATGAATTTTCCCCTTTTGTAGGTAAACCCTGGCCATTTAACCTGAATTTTTTTGCAATCTACTAAATCCACCAAGAATACATTTCTGTAAAGCATTTTCATCGCAGTACAGCTTTTTCCCTCTAGAACTTTTACCTGGGTCAGGGAAATCACAGATAAAATCCTCTCCTAATAGGATATTCCCTGCATACACTAGATAGGGTTGTAAGGATGAAAGCAAGTCTACTCTTTCTGCTTTCATTTGGGGCCCATATACCACAATGATCCTGCAAGGGGATGTGTACCAGAGACCAACCAAAATTAGGAGTCTTCCTGGGATTACATCTATGAGTTTGGAGAGAGAAAAAGGAAAAGAGGAAAAGAGAATAGCTATGCCATCGGTTTTATCCGATCTGAAGGACCAATAAGAGGGTCCCCATACCAATTCAGGTTGGAACAGACGGGCCTGCTCTATGGAGTACATTAATGTTTCTTGCAATAAACATAAATCAATGCCTAATTCATGGATGTGCTGAAATGTGGCCTGTCTTTTAGTATGATTGATAATGTTGTGGATATTCAGGGATCCTAGACTGAGAGTAATCTGATTATCAGGGGATCATGGTTAAGGGTTTTTTTTCCTATTTTTCTTTTTCTTCCCTCTGTACCCTACTGGATCAGTACTATAGGTAGTGTTTTCCTGTGACAAAACCTGAGAGTCTGTTTCTACTATGTCCATGTCTGAGTCTCCCCAACTAGTGGAGAGTGGAGCATAAGGATTTTCCGTTTCAATTGTCGGGTTTTCCATTAGGGTTTTAGGGGGATTTTTGGTTTGTCGTGTTATTGTTTTTGGCAGGGGAGGGTTTGGGACAGGTAGAGGAGGTCCCAACATTGTTTCATCCTTTTCTGGTGCCCTTGTGGAATCGGAATAGCAAACAGGAACCAAGAGGTCAGAGGTTGTTGCTGAGGGGGTCCTATCTTCTTCTTTAGAAGGTCCCTTTTTCCCTCCTTTGGACAGAAGGAAATTTTTGCCCTCATTTTGTTGCTTCCAGGGTGGGGGATGGAGGCCTATGTGGGGGAGTGGGTGCTTCCTTGGGTGCTGCAGTTTCAGTGGAAGAAGCTGCATCCTGTGCCTGCTGTATGAGCAGATCAGGGCTTATACATGAGGCCTTATTTTTAGCTGCCCATGGGGCATTCCCTAAAGATAAGACCTGTCTCCTCACATAGGTCGCATTTGGTGAGGTTGGTGCATTGCAAGCTAATGTGCCCTACCTCCCCACAGTTATCGCACCTGGGTTTATTGCAAACACTTGATAGGTGGGTTTTGGATCCACATTTGTAGCAGGCCAGGGGCTGGCTTGCATAAAAGCAACCCCCCCATCCCTCCCTAACAAGAATTAATTTGGGATGTGTTCTATCCCAGAATCTGACTGGTGCAGCTTAATTTTGTATTTCAACTCCCAGTCCAAAACAATTCAGAATCTAGGATTGGTTCAGGGGCACTTAAGACCTCATATTTCTGGTTTAGCCAGTATGTTATATCTTCCACGTGGACCCCCTCATTCCTAAACATAACCGTTACAAACTTTATTAAGGGCTTTGTTAGGGGAATCACAAAGAAGGGGTCCACAGAGGGGAGAATTTTACTTGATTACACCTGTCCAAAAACAATTCTAAAGCATAAGGAGAGCAGAAACTTATGTCATAGTTGTCTTCACCACATATATTAATGAAGGCAAATACTTCTCTGGGTGTAAAGTGTAAAGATTCTTTCAAAAGGGTCCTCCCTATATAATGCCTGTCTGGCCTATTTTCCAACCTTCCTTTGTATCTAATTCTTATAGCTTACCTTCTTGGGGCAGCTTCCTTTTTTGTTTTTTGGAACAGTTCAGATAATAAAGGTTTGTGGTGGTTGGATTCATCTTGGGCCCTTTCATCTGACTCTTGGCTTGTAGTGGTCATTGGGTGCGTCTTTTCAGGAAATAAGGGTGGAGGCAGGTCTCTGAGCCCTGTGTCATGGTTTTTTTGCCCTTTAGGTCATTTTCTTGTGTAGTTTTATAGTCTGTCAAAGGTGGTACATTTTCCATGTTTTGGTTTTCAGGCTGAGTAGGAAAATTGTCTTTTTGAGGGTTCCATTCGGGGAGGTTAGGGGGCTTGGAGTCCAACTTGGGTCTAGAAGTCACTGCCCACTTTCCAATCTAGTCCATCCTGCTTCCACAAGGGCTTTTTCGGGGACCAGTGTGAAAAGTGGTCCATAGGAGCAGAGATCACTGCAAAGGTGGCTTGAATTGCCAAAGTTGTGGACAGAGGTTGATTCGGTGATGGATTTTTAGACTGTGCTTTAACTGAAAAAAGTTTGGAAAAACCTGGGATTTCAGAAGAAATGTTCTGTTCTGCTAATGTTACAGTGTCTCTTTTTGCTTTGAGTCCTCCCTAAGGGCAGGTTTACCCACTGGGCCCCATGCTGTGAAGGAGAACACAGTCGTTTCATTTTGGCTTGTGTTTTCAGGCTGAAAGAGATTCCGAATATCCAAGGAAAATACAGCACTCCTTTCTGGTAAGTCAGCCACAGGACTTTGACCTGGATCATTTGCATTGTGATGGAGTTTTTTTTTTTTTAATCTTACAGGAATTTACGGAAGTTAGCCCTGCTACAAACTGTTCTGTTTTAGCTGTGCTTTCCACAATAGACATGTTTACATTTTCACCACAAACTAATTTTTTTGGCTCTGGGCACACACCGTCAGTTGTGTTTCCACTGCTAGCCATTTTGACTTTCGAAACTGAGTCAGAATTAAAAATTACATGGCGTGTTGTTTTTAGCGCTTTGTTCATCTGTACTGCATCAGAGGCAGAGGAATGTGATTTGACAGCAGTGCCGCACCCAGTGACAGATGCTCGTACCACTCGCAGTTGTTTATATCCTCTGTAGTTTTTTCTTCTTCTGGAGCTGTTTTTGCTCCTCAGAAATTAATGTCACCAACATTTGTCCTTTTTGGGAAAGTTCCTTACTGGAAATATATTTTTCACTCAAATCTTCCGTCGACAAGAAAATATCTTCTATGCCTTCTTCATAGACATCCTCGAAAGTGTCCTCATTATTAGCAACATTTTGGGCCTCTGATACAGAAAGTGCGGGGGAGGAGACCTGCTCCATTGACTCCAGGACATCCATCTTCTCACAGCTTCCACTCCAAGTGTCCATCTTGCTGATGGCCAGCAATTCCCCTACAGGCAAATAGGGGAATTTCCCGGTGTTCTGGCCAAATTTCTCCCATTCACTATGTAGCCCCCCTGCAAATGGGGTTCCCCAAAAGTCTTCCAGGACCTTGCCTGAATGCTCCAAGTCTGGGAGGTGTTCAGCATCCGAGCTGTTTACATGTGGTTCCAAGTGAGTGCTATTTGAGCCTCCATGTACTGTCTTTTTAAGAGCTGTCTGCTTGCAGATTTAATTAGTTTGCATGTGGGGACTGTGTGTTCTAATGCCCAAATCCCGCCCAGGCTGCTGTCAATTCGCTCTGTTTCTGTCATTGCTACATGTGCAGAGGGAGCCTTGTTGAAAGATATAACTGTTTGCCAGAAATCATTTAGAGTGACTGAGAAAATGTAGTTTGTCTAACCTGTCTTCATTTCAGCACAAACTGTTTCAGTGTAACTCTTTCATTTTGGTCCTGAATAGCTGACTTGGACCAATCAGGATGATAGGGAGACCCTAAAATGGAGCCTGTGGACGAATCAGAACTTGGACTTTCAATTTTGAGCCAGCCACAAGGGGATTGTATGGGCAGTGACTCTGGGAAATGTAGTTTTAACCTTGGCACCTTTTTCCACCAACAAAGGGAGTCTTATTGTGAGTGACAGCAGAACCAGCCAACAGAGTGGTGTGCAGCTAAAGAAGATGCCCTGCTCTGTGACTGGAAAGAGTAGATCAGTTGTGACTGTGAAGAGAGAAGGAGCTCTGCTTCTGCGGTGTATAGTTTCGCAAGGGAAGCGCGTGTGAGGCCATGTGTGTTGGTCTGCCACCTTTGTGAGTGCCAGTTCGGACTGAATCCGAGTTGTGAGGAGAAAGAAGCACTAGAAGTGTGGAAACCAGGCTCACCCTGTAGAAGACTGCAGAAATTGCTGAATCGCGCTCGGTCTGTCAGGAGCTGAAGCTGCTGTGTGTGCTCCCGGGTATCTTGCAGTAATTGCAATCAGGATCGAGGAGCAGTCTGCCTGGTATAGTACTTTCCTTTTACATATGAATGTGCATAGTACTTATGGGGAATCGTTATTTCCAATCCCCAGTGCTGTGTGCTGTGTGTTGAAGCTGGAAGCAAACCCCAGCTTATCTCGGACTAAATCCGGTTGCTATCAACTGCAGTGGGGTCCAGTCACAAGGACCTTGTCTCCATGCCCTGTTGTTCTGGCAACCCAGAAGAACATCCACCATCCGGCTTGGGTATTGTGAGTACAAATCAGGGTATTTCCCTGCAGCCTGTTTTCAATCACAAGTGTGTCATCTAATTCTTGTTTCACTGCTTCATGGACTGAGCCATCCGGCTCCGGATTACAATTGGGTATTGTGCATATATTCTCTTCTACAGGGCCCTATCCATCTGCACCTGCTGGCCAACCCCAGGCAACGGACCTGGCTAGCCCCCCCCAACCTGGGCACCCAGAGTGTGACTTTTCAGCCCCTGTATGTGTGCACAGTATTGTGATTTAATGCCACCAATTAACCTGATTTCCCCCTCCCATGTTACTGCCCCCTAAATAAATCAGATTTGTTGTTGTTATACTATATACTGTCTGTGGTGTTGGTACTTATGGAAACAGTATTGTGTTTTGCTGTGTATGTTGTTTAACCTTATTTTACAGGGGGTTCTCAGAGACGTGCTGCAGAATCAGTCTTGAGGGTAAGTGGTATCTATATGAGTGAACAGTGTGTACACATGGAGTATTGGGGCTGTAACTCCGGCGTACTGTGTGAGCCACTAGAGGGAATAAAAGGGGGTCTTAGTGTCCCAGAGGGCTGTGACCAAGCTAGTCTAACCACTAAAAACCCTGACCTCTGGGTGGAGGCACCCGCCATAGGACCTAGGCCCCTCAACCTGTTCGTAGTCAAACAGGCAGGGGTAGTAGCCCTTGGGATAGTGCCACCTAGGGGTTACAACTTGGAGGCACTGCTGGGATTAGCATCCTCTAGTGGCCACATTTACAAATTACTGTTAAAAATAAATGGATACCCCAACAGAAATGGCTGTACACCAGTTGGTGGGGTGGTGTACTGGGCAGGAGATCGACCCCCAAAATGCTATACTTATCTTGGCTATCCCACTGGGTACCAGTACGGACACTGTAGAGGGAGTACTTTCCAAGGTGGAAGGTTTACAAAACCCTGTCGTGGCAGGTCGACATGCTAATCTGCTCACCCACACTTTCATGGCCCTAGTAGAGTATAAGGACCCCATAGATAGCTCCTAAGTGCCACAGACTATTACCCCAGGGGAGCCCTCACTGCCTGGGGAGTGATAACTAAGGACAGCAAAGACCCGTGGGGGGAATGACCCCCCCCACTATCTGAAACTTTTGAGGAGAAATTTGCTAAATTGTTGCTAGGGGAAGGGAAACTGTGGAGGATTTAAAGAAACTATTATTGCCACCTGGGGACATTCCTCCCCTAACACCCTCTCCCCTCCTGCACCCGTTATTGCCCCTCCTTCTGTGCCACTGATAGCCCCTATGTTTGTACCTGCCATTAGTCATGACTCTTACCGCAGGCTCAAAGTATTCTCTGGCATCTGCCCCACTCCAAATGGGGAGGTTGATCTAGAAACCTGGATAGACTCTGCTACTCTTGTGGTACAAGACTGGCAATGCTCTGAGGGAGAAAAAAGGGCTCGCCTGGGGAGAGCCTCCAGGGACCCGCCCAACGTACTTTTCGCTCCCTGAGGGTCTCTGACCCTGACGCCAAAGCCCAAGAGTACATAATTGCCCTTGAAAATGTGTTTGGGGCACCACTAGTGTTGAGGCCTTGAAATGGAAGCTTAAAGATGTTAGACAACAGCCAGGAGAATTGTTATCTGCCTATATGGATAGATTAGGGGGAATCTTGCAAACCATTTTTTGAAATGGGGGTTGGACCAGTAGTGAAGTGGACCAGGTAAGACTGGATCATATACTCTGTTCTGCTCTGCCCAGCACTCTAGCTGGGTGTTGCTCAAATTGCAACTGCATCAAAGGAAATCTGGTCCCTTGCCTTTCCATGTGTTGATGAAGAAGGTACGGGAAGTTGAGGAGGAGGAAGGTTTTTCAGACCCCTGTGCAGTCAGAGCTGCTACATCCCCTGCCCCAGGTGCGGGGTCAGATGCTGATGGTCTGGAATCACCAAAATCACATGACAGAACCTGAGACCCAAATGTCAGCCAAGGGGGGCCCAGCCAGAGAGGGATGGCTACCAATGTTCTGCCATGGGATAAACTGCTGAGGGAGATTAGGAAAGCAACAGACAGTCTCATCATGAAGGCCACTCCTATGAGTATGGGCTCTGACACTTGCCCTACTGCTTCTGCTATGGGGGTGGGGGTGCTCACCCAGGCACCTCCTGCTGACAACAACTCAACACTTAATGTCTTGGCTATGGAGGTGAGGGAGCTGAAGAGATATCTCCAAATGTCCAACCCACCGCCGGCTGAGGTGGCATCAAGGTTTTCTATTGATAGTACCAATGCCGCAGCCCCCAATGTGATGCCTCAGTCCCCCCAAACTTCAGCAGGCATATTTTGCCATAATTGTGGGAAGGATGGGCACATGGCGAGGGAATGCTGGTCTCGGAAAGACTTAGAGAGAGTGGTAAGCTGGCTACAAGGAGAGCTTTGGAGCACAAAACAGTGGTTAAGAGGTGCACTAAATGACCGCAGTGAAGGTCTGAGAAATGCTAACTCACATCCCTTTGTGGCTAGATCATCTGCCCAGGCCCTTGCTACCACCTCTCCAGACTGGTCCAGAATAGTGGGTCCCTCCATGGAGACCACTGTGAAGGTGAATGGAGTGTCTACAAGAGCTGTATTGGAGAGTGGCTCCCAAGTGACAATTACATTTCAGGACTGGTATCAGACGCACCTGTCTGATGTACCCTTACAACCGTTGGAAGGACTGCATGTCTGGGGGTTAAGTGAGAAGACCTACCCCTATTCTGGGTATATCCAAATTTGGTTGTCTTTTCCCACCTCCATGGCTGGAGTGGCCGAGCAAGTAGAGACCCTGGCATTAGTGTGTCCCCCTACCGGACTGTATGATGGAATTCCTCTACTAATTGGGATGAATGCGCATATGTTTGGATGGTTGGTGCAGTTGTGTTATGAGAAACAAGAGTCCAGGACTGGTAGAGCTTTGAGAATCCCGGCCTTGATCAAGAAGGCCTATGAGGCACAGAGAGATGCTGAAAAAGTGGACCCAGGGGAACCGGTTGGAATTGTCTGGAAGAAGGATCCGGAGTCTCTGATTCTGGCACCAAATGCCCAGTGTACCTTACATGGGGAAGTCTGTATCAGAAAGGATGTCAAGAATAAAATCCTCATGCTGGATGCACCAGGCGATGGGAAATTGCCGGAAGGACTGCTGGTCAGGTCAAGTATTTTGCCTGCCAGAGCCCATGCTTATGCCAGAAGGGTAATGGTTCGAGTTCATAATGTGTCTGATAGAGAGATTCGAGTAAATAGAGGTTGTACCCTGGCTAATGTACATTGTGCAGATACTGCAGTGCTGCCCAGTAACAAGTGTTCTGGGGAGAATGACAGAGTGATGCCCAACTTGTTTGATTTTGGGGACTCCCCATTGCCAGCTGAATGGAAGATGAGAATTAGTAGAAAACTTTCCCAGAGAGACCAGGTGTTTTCTTTAAAGGAATGGGATGTAGGATGTGTGCAAGGAGCTGAGCACCACATCCGGCTGCATGATGAAAGGCCATTTCGTGAGAGGTCTCGACGCCTGGCCCCTGCTGACATATATGATGTGAGATGGCATCTGCAAGAGATGCATGCTGCTGGTGTAGTACAAGAATCCAGAAGCCCATATGCTTCACCTATTGTGGTAGTGAGAAAAAAGAATGGGACAGTAAGAATGTGCGTGGATTATTGCATCTTGAACCGGCGGACTATCCCTGATCAGTATACAATGCCCCGCATTCAGGATGCTTTAGACTGCCTGAATGGTGGCAAGTGGTTCTCCGTGCTGGATCTTCATAGTGAGTACTACCAGATCCTGATGGCCCCGGAAGACCATGAGAAGACAGCCTTTATCTTCCCACTTGGTTTCTATGAATTCATGAGGATGCCTCAAGGGATTTCAGGTGCTCCAGCCACTTTTCAATGATTGATGGAGCGTGCAGTGGGGGACATGAACTTTAATTAGAGTGCCTGGTGTACCTACAGTAGATAATGTTATTGTGTTTGGCAGCTCACTGGAGGAACATGAGAGCAGATTATTCAAGGTGTGGGACCGACTGGAAGACTTTGGCCTAAAACTGTCCATTGATAAATGTCAATTCTTCCAAACATCTGTAAAGTATGTGGGACACATAGTCTCCACCGAGGGAATAGAGACTGACCCAAGTAAAAGTGAGGCCTTGACCACCTGGCCACAGCCCCACAATCTAAAATAACTGCAAAGATTCCTGGGATTCTGTGGCTACTATTGCTGTTTCATCAAGGACTATTCAAGAGTGATCCGTCCTTTACTTACTCTTACTCAAGGTTACCCTCCTACCCACAAAAAATACAAGAGGTTGGTTTCTTCTGAGCCTGAGAGAGAGTATTTCCATCCCAATGAAATATTTGAAGCCAAATGGACACCTGAGTGTGAAGCTGCTTTTCATGAGATTATATATCAATTTACCAATGCTCCTGTCCTTGCCTATGCAGATCCAGTGAAGCCCTATGTCTTGCACAGTGATGCTAGCCTGCAAGGCTTGGGGGCTGTATTGTACCAAGAGCACGATAATGGCCTGAGACCAGTGGCCTTTGCCAGTAGAAGCGTGACCCCATCCGAAAAGAACTATCCTGTGCATAAGTTAGAGTTTCTAGCTTTGAAGTGGGCTATTGTTGACCAGTTCCACAAGTACTTGTATGGGACTAAGATACTAGTAAAAGCTGATAATAATGCTTTGACCTATGTGCAGACTTCAGCTAAGTTGGATGCCACTGGCCATAGATGGCTTTCTGCATTATCTACATACGACTATGCTGTTGAATACAGAGTAGGCCTAAATCTCATAGATGCTGATGCTCTCTCCTGGAGACCTGTTCCCCGGAATGACTGGGTCATACTGTCAGAACCTGATATTCGAGCACTCTGCCAGAAGTTTGACAGGGAGGCACAAATGTCCACGGATGCAGTGGAGTGTATGGTGGATTGTTTGGGACCCTCTGAGAATTGCATACCTGCTGCTTATTGCCACTTTTCTGCAATAGACATTGGTGCACTTCCTCAGCTGGACAATGACAGTATTCAGCGGGCTCAATCCCGAGATCCCATGATCAAATCAGCTTTAGAAGCCCTCTACGCAGGGAAAGATGTGTCCAAATTACGCTCCACTGATTTGAGAACTGAATTGTTATACAAGGAAGGTCCTAAGTTGAAACTGATCAATAGACTGTTATACAGAGAAACAGTAGACAGAGGGGGACAAATAGAAAAACAACAACTAGTGCTGCCCACTGCCTTTCGAGACTCAGTACTGAGGTTCTTACACAACCACATGGGGCACCTTGGTATAGACAGAACACTTGACTTGGTGAGATCCAGATTCTATTGGCCTAAGATGGGGGAAGATGTTGAGCAACACATTCAAACTTGTAGTCGCTGTTTACAGAGGAAAGTCCTGCCCCAGAGGGCTGCCCCCTTGTTAACATCACCACCAGTGCCCCCATGGAGCTGGTCTGTATTGACTTTCTGAGTTTGGAGCCACCTAGGGGTTACAACTAAAAATACCACCAACAACTTAATCTGGTTCAATTTCAGTTGGTTACCATAATATCCCTCTGCCCCCGGTCACCCTGAAAAGGGACTTAGTCTCAGTGGGCCTACTGGGTCAACAAAATTCAATAAAATAAATAAATAAAAGCAGGAGGATCAACTGTAACATTCACTGGGGGTTACTACATTCTGGGGTCAGACAAGGATGCACAGCAGTAATATTCACTGGTGGTTCATATACTCTGGGGTTAATCTAGGATGGACAACTGTAACATGCACTGGCACTTACAACATTGTGGGGTCAGTCTAGAATCAACAGTAGTAACATTCACTGGTGGTTACTACATTGGGGGGTTAGTCTAGGATGGACAGCAGTAACATTTACTGGTGGTTACTACATTGTGGGGATAGTATAGGATGGACAACTGTAATATACACTGGTGGTTACTACATTGTGGAGTTAGTCTAGGAGAGACTGTAGCAACATTCATTGCTGGTTACCACATTGTGGGTTAGTCTAGGATCAACAGCAGTAACATTCATTGGTGGTTACTACATTGGGGGTTAGTCTAGAATGGACAGCAGTAACATTCACTGGTGGTTACTACATTGTGGGTTAGTCTAGGAGAGACTGTAGCAACATTCATTGCTGGTTACCACATTGTGGGTTAGTCTAGGATCAACAGAAATAACATTCATTGGTGGTTACTACATTGGGGGTTAGTCTAGGATGGACAGCAGTAACATTTACTGGTGGTTACTACATTGTGGGGTTAGTCTAGGATGGACAGCAGTAACATTCACTGGTGGTCACTACATTGTGGGGTTAGTCTAGGAGAGACTGTAGCAACATTAATTGCTGGTTACCACATTGTGGGTTAGTCTAGAACAATAGTTCTCAGACTTTGCCACAGTGAGCCTCCCCAAATCCATGGAAAAGATTTTGAGCCTCCCCCAAAAGTTGAAATAATCTTGGGCCTCCCCCAAAGAAAAATAACATACTGTACTTTGAGTAGTACACCATGAATAAATTGAAACCCCTTTGAGTACTTGGCTTACATTCAGTACTGTGTCTTATACTGATGTGGAACATTTGAAAAAAGAGCTCCTGTGCTCAAAGGTGTTATCTGAATAATAAATAAATAAATGTATTATCATTCAACTTATTGTACCCCCCCCCCACAGGCCAACCTACTTACTCTGCTATTTTTATTCTTGAACCATTGTTACCCCTTGTTGCAGTACCTTCATGGGTCAGACTGCTTTCTCTGTTTCCTCTCTATATAAAATAACCTTCCTACATACTTTGCATCTCCCCATCCTTCCCTGCTCCTAAGCAACTTCTCTGGAATTACTTTACTCCTTCCAGCTATTGCTCTTAGCACTTCTATGATCAACCCTTGTATTTGGGCTGTTCTGCCATCAGGCTACAAATTGATCAATTACCACCACTCATTATTAGTTTATTGTTCATATTTGTTTGCACTATTGTTCATTGTGTATTTCTTGATTATTTTGCAGTTACCTTTTGAAATGTATTCACTCCCTACCCTTCCCTGGGTACACCTGAAATGAGCCTTGGCTCATTCACCTTTCCTTGTCACCTATTAGGAAATAAATACATTAAATTCACCTGCTAATATCCTCTTTCAGTTTGCATCATCTCTTCACACAAAATATATAAAACTCAAAATTTAAATACAGTACTTTTTCAGACTTGCTTGAGCCTCCCCTTGAACAGGTTGGGGCCTCCCCAAGGAGGCTGGCCTCACCATTTGAGAACCCCTGGTCTAGAATCAACAGAAGTAACATTCATTGGTGGTTACTACATTGGGGGTTAGTCTAGGATGGACAGCAGTAACATTTATTAGTTATCACTACACTGTGGGGTTAGTCTAGGATAGACAACAGTAACACTCAGTGGTGGTCACTACATTGTGGGGTTAGTCTAGGATGGACAGCAGTAACATTTACTGGTGGTTACTACATTGTGGGGTTAGTCTAGGATGGACAGCAGTAACATTCACTGGTGGTCACTAAATTGTGGGGATAGTGTAGGATGGACAACAGTAACATGCACTAGTGGTTACTACATTGTGGAGTTAGTCTAGGAGGGATCGTAGTGACATTCATTGCTGGTTACCACATTGTGGGTTAGTCTAGGAACAACAGCAGTAACATTCACTGGTGGTTACTATATTGAGGGTTAGTCTAGGATGGACAGCAGTAACATTCATTGGTGGCTACTACATTGGGGAGTTAGTCTAGGAATGACAGCAGTAACATTTATTGGTGGTTACTACATTGTGGGGATACTATAGGATGGGCAGCAGTAACATTCACTAGTGGTTACTACATTGTGGAGTTAGTCTAGGAGGGACTGTAGTAACATTCATTGCTGGTTACTGCATTGTGGGTTAGTCTAGGATGGACAACAGTAACATTCACTGGTGGTTACTACATTGTGGGATTAGTCTAGGATGGGCAACAAGTACATTAGAAAGTAACAACAAATGGGCACTTGTCTGCTAATAAGGCACCAGTAGCCAAAGGTACTCCGAAAGGGATCATTTTATGTAACAGTGAAGCACAGAGAGATCCCACAGATTCCAGATGTTTCATGCAAACTGTGCACTTTTTAAGGAGGCAGTATCGCACTGTGGTTTAGGGAACTGAGCTGCAAACCTGGAGACCTGGATTTGAATCACACAGCCCCCACTTGCATACTGTGTGACCCTTAGCAAGTTACTTAATTTCCTTGTGCTCCCAAGTCGCACCTGGAAACAAGTTTTAACTTTGTGTGCCTTTCCTAGTTTAACAATTTCACCTTCCCCCTTTCCCTTTTATAAGGAATAGTCTGCATCCCCCAGTGTACAAACGTTAAATAGCATCCACTTACAGGACCCAAGTAACTAGAAATCGCAAAGGACAGACAAAAGTGACTAGTTCTCCAAAGGTACACACAAATGATGATCAGTTCATCTAAGAAAATACACAATGTAAAGTAATCACAAAAATAATGATACTATAAGTTTAGGATGCATGAGAAAATATTGAGGTCCCCCTAGCAATTAGTAGCAAAACCCAACTGACAAAATCAGTGCTAGTAGAGTGTGCTTACAGCTATCCACAATTTGAATGACTATTTGAGACGCTGGAAGATTTGGTATCTCTACTGGACCAACAAGAGTCTTGTACAAAGATGGAATTCTACTCAAGCTTTCGGGGCCTCACAGGTCACTTCGTCAGGTGAATGACATAACTGAGCAACATAAGTAGTACAGATGTGTGTGTGTATATATATATATATATATATATATATATATATATATATATAGATATATATAGATATATATATATATGCTGTGGAGCAATGTATTAAAATAATAGAAGAGAATTCCAGGAAGGGTAGAATCGTAGGCAGTGTGAAGCTCAGAAGTGAAGAAAGGAACACAGAGCAATAAAGCCCTGAGATAAGAGTCTGTAAAAGTTGCAAAGCGATAAAAATAGGATGTGTGAGAAGACCTAAAGGGGGGGAGGGGTGGCAATAATAGAAACAGGTCATGTGAAGATGAAAGGATGCTGGAAGAGGTAATAAGAAGGTGACAAGACAGGAACACAGATGAGAAAGACTTGAAATACAAGGTGTTAGCAGGAAGGGTAAGTAGATAGGAAGTGTTACGAAATGAATGGAAGTTACAAAGAAATGAAGGAACACAAAACAATACAGGCCTGGTTAAAGAGAGGGTAAGTTTAGTATACACAGTAAAGTGTGAGGTGGTGAGGGGTGGGCAGGACTGAAGCTGAAAAGATATCTGTAAAAGAGGCAGGAAGGAATAGGTAATTAGAAAGAGTAGGCAGGAACACAGGCGAGAAAGAAAGAAAAACTTGGGTGACAAGTAACATAAGAATTACTTTCCTTCTTCAGAGCTTCTACTGGATAAGGTTATTTTGAGTCCTGATTCTTGAAAGTTTGGAATTGTTTTTTTTTTTTCATCAAGCTTTTGGCCTAGCAGAGACAATGTTGACAGGCTATCAGCCCTGTCCCCACCTCCACTGACTGGCACTCATCTCTCATGCAAACCAAGTAGTTTTCTGCAGATTTTCTCCTTGTGGTATAGCCAGGAGGGGGAGGGCCATCATCCCCTTCCCCAGTACAACAACTCCATAGTCCAGTGGTCAGGCAGTGACATTGGATGAGGGGAGGCAGGCAGGGCTTCATTAGCCTATATGGCCCCTTTCCAATTTTCTGTAGCCCTGCTCCTTCTGCGGACAGGCGGTGGTGCATGCCATGTGGATGGACACATGCACCATGCCAAACCAGGGTCCCTCCCTTTGCGTGCCTCCCCATCCTGCAGCACCATCAGTCCTCCACCAGATGGCAGTCTTCGACAGGGCTGACAAAGCCCCCCTTGGGAGATGAGAGCAGTCTGTCAGACTTTGAATCCTCTCCCGCTCTCGAGCCAACCCCCAGTGACCAGAGTCTGCTCCCAAAGCGGGGTCACCAGCATGGTGGCCAGTACCTCTACTGCTGCACCTTCGGGCCACCTGAAAGACTGTAATTGTTTGCCCTCATATTTTCATCAAACCAATCCATATTCATTAGTTAAACCTAGACTGAAGTTTCACTATTTTGCTGCTTCTGTACATAACTGTTTTACCCGAGTCTGTTTCTTATTGTACATTTCTGTTTTTGCCAGTATAACTTTTCCTTTGTGCTCAGGCCCCCTTAAAAATGAGCATTTGATGTCCATGAGATACTACCCAATAAACAAAATTTAAACAAATAAAAAAATAAGAAAACATTGTAAGCAGTAGTAAGTACAGTGCAGTTACATCTCTGGTTATATGGTATAATATCCAGTTAGGTCATCTCAGCTAAGTCTGAATTTTTAATTTCTCACCCACAGAGCACTGAACCTTGAAATACCTCACACTGTTTTTTCACGCTGCATGAAAGCAGCATCAGCTGTGAACAAACTTGAAAGTTTCCCTCCTTTTTGCATCACTTTTGGAACATACGAAACTGCCAGCAGGTAGAGGCAATACGGTCTATTAAGTCTGCTCGCGTGTGCAGTTAGCAATCCATTACACTGCAGCTACCCATCCCTCCCCTCCTCCCCCTCACAGTGAACCTCCCCGTCACTTTGTCCCATACCCTTTTAAAACTGCCCACCGACTTACAGGATACCACCTCCTTGGCAGCATGTTCCACATCGACACCACCTTTTCTGTGAAAAAGTGCCTTCTCATTTTCCTTCTGAATCTTCCACTCTCCAATCTCAGACCATGCCCCCTCTTGTCTCTCCCTCCCCTCAACCTAAAGATCCCCTCAGTATCAGTCTTGTTAATATTCTTCATATATTTAAAGGTCTCAGTCATAGCCCCCAATCTCTCCTCTCAATCAGGGAGCACATGTTAAACTCCCTCAGCCTCCCCTCATAGGGTTTGTCTTCCAGTCCCAGGATCATCTTCATTGCTCCACTGGACCCCTTCCAGTAAGCTAACATCTTTCTTTAAGTATGGGCACAGTACTGCACGCAGTACTCTAGGTATGGCCTAATCAATGACCTATACAGAAGCAGGATCACCTCCCCCTTCCTGGAGGTGATACCTTTAGCAATACACCCCAGCATCCTATTGGCTTTAGCTGCTGCTTTCCTGCACTGTGCTGAGTGGTTAATTTGCCCTGTTATTATCACCCCAGATCTTTCTCTTCCTCTGTAGTGACTATCTGTACCCCTCCCAACTGATAAATCCTTTTTGGGTGCCTTGCTCTCAAATGCATGATTTGCACTTCTTAACATTGAACCCAGCTGCCATGTATCTGACCAGCACTCAAGTTTAGCCAGATCATCCTGCAGCCCCTGCCACCCAACCGTGCCATCCACCACCACACCTATCTTTGTGTCATCTGCAAAAAGACTAGTCTTGTTCTTAATGCCATGTGAGATGTCTGTGATGAAAATGTCAAATAACACCGGGCCCAGTACTGGGCCTTGTGGTACCCCACTCATTACCTCCCTTGGAGATGAAAGTTCCCTTCCCACCAATACCCTCTGTTGTCTCCCCTGCAGCCAGTTTTTAATCCAATTCACCATCTTTGTCCCTGCTCCCTGGTCACCCAATTTGCCAATCAGCTTCCCATGTGGCACCAAATCAAATGGCTTGCTGAAATCCAGATACAGGATATCCACCACATGGCCCTTGTCAAGTACCCTAATCACCCAGGTATAATAGTCAACCAGGTTGGTCTGGCATGATCTGCCAGAGACAAACCCATGTTGCTTTCCATCCTGGAGTCTATTCCCTTGTAGAAAGGCTACCAACCTCTCCTTAAGGATTGTCTCCATTAACTTTCCTACAATGTATGCTAGGCTTATTGGGCTATGGTTGCCTGGTTCATCCTTGGGTCCACTTTTGTGGAGGGGCACCATATGAGCCAGTGGAGATACAGGCTCTCATGGCAGAAGGGGGGGTGGACATAGCAGTCATGACTGAAACATGGGCCATCCATTACCAGGAATGGGACCTGGCATTAACCAAGTATAGGATATTTCACAGTGATAGGGTAAATGGGAAAGGGGGGATGGCGCTGTATGTGAGAGGAGGGCTGAAATGTGTTTGCAAGAAGGGGGAGGAGGCAGTACAGAGTCATTATGAATGCATTATGGATGCAGATCCAAGATTCCAGAAATAGGACTGTCAGGATGGGAGTGGTGTACAGGCCACCCTCTCAGACAGAGGAGCTAGACAGGGAACTAGTGGGGCAGATCAGAAGAACCTGATGGAAGGGTAGCACAGTGATTCTGGGGGACTTCAACCTGCCGGGAGTGGAGTACCCCAGCCACCACTAATAGAAGGGAGCAGGTATACTTCTGGACGTCTTCCAGGGTAGCTTTCTGCTGCAAATGGTCAGCAAGCCAACCAGGTTGGGGAACACCCTAGATCTCGTGCTGGCTAATGGGAAGTTTGTGAAGGATCTGGGGGTGGAGGAACCGCTTGCGGGGAGTAACCACTACTTAGTGTAGTTCACAATAAATATGGGCAAGGAGCGGGTAGATTTCAGGAAGGCCAACTTTGAGAGCATGGGGGAAATAGTAACGGAGTATCTGGCCAGAATCTGTTCTAATATGGACACTAACCAGAGGTAGGAGGTCATCAAACTGAAGATTGAGGAGGGTACCAGAACCTGTATCAGGGTCCGGAGTAAGAGGGCAAGGGCAAAGAACCCTAGCTGGGTGAGCAAGGGGATCATGGAAAAGGTAAGGAAGAAAAAAGCCACCATTAGGAGGTTCAAAAAAACAGAGCAGGGAGAGGACAGAGTGGATTACCTGAGAGAGTCAAAGGAGTTCACAAGGGCAGTAAGGGCAGCCAAGGCATTAAGGGAACTCAGGCTGACACAGGGCATTAAAGAGGAGGAGAAGGACTTCTTCAGGTACATCAGGGAGAAAAGGAGTTGTAAGGAAAAAATCGAAGGTTTAAGGGGTTGGTGAAAACAGGGTAGAGCAGACAAAATACTTTTGCTCAGTATTTATTAAGAAGAAAGAAGAAGCAGTACCGGGGTGGAGGGCAGGCACAGGGGGAGGAGATGACAGATGGGGGAATCACAGTGGGCAGAGCACTGGAGGGCTTAAGGGCACTGACAGTGGACAAGGTGCCAGGGCCAGATGGCATACACCCCAGGGTGCTGAAAAAGCTGGCAGAAGTCCTGGCGGAGCCCCTGGCAGACCTGTTCAATGCCTCCCTGGACTCAGGGTGTGTCCCTCAGAACTGGAGGATGGCTCACATGGTACACCTCCATAAGAGCAGCCCCTAGGATGAACTGGGGAACTACAGACCGGTGAGCCTCACATCCCTTGTGGGTAAGCTGACGGAAACAATCCTGAAGGAGAGGTTGTTGACTCTTCTGGAGATTAGTGGGCTGTAGGATGGTAGACAGCATGGGTTTGTTGCTAGCAGATCCTGTCAGACCAACCTGGTGGATTACTATTACAGAGTAACAAGACAGTTAGACAGGGGCCATGCAGTAGATGTCCTGTACCTGGACTTCAGTAAGGCATTCGACTCGGTGCCACATGTGAGTCTAGGAAGTAAGCTGGAAGGCACAGGGGTGGAGTAAAGTTGGTGGGGTGGGTAGTGAATTGGCTGCAAGGGAGGCAACAGAGGGTGGTGGTAGGAGGGGAGCTCTCATTCCTGAGGGCGGTGACAAGTGGGGTACCACAGGGCTCTGTGCCGGGGCTGGTGTTGTTTGTGATATTCATAGCAGACTGTGCGGGCTTCAAGAGCAAGATCAGTCTGTTTGCAGATGACACCAAGGTAGGAGCAGTAGTGTATGACCTAGGAGGGTGGCAGGGGTTGCAGGATAATCTGTCAAAATTGGACACCTGGTTGGACACCTGGCAGCTGGGATTCAATCCCAAAAAGTGCAAGGTGCTACTTTTTGGTGCGAAAAACCCAAGGAGGAACAACCAGTTTGGGGGGGGCGGGATTCAGCTAGCCATGACAGAGGAGGAGAAGGATCTGGGGTGATCATTATGGACTCAATGAATAATTAAGCACAATGTAGGAAGGCACCTGCTAAAGCAACAAGATGCTGGGTTGTATTGCCAAGGGTATATCTTCCAGGAGAGGGAAGGTGATCCTGCCGCTGTATAGGTTGCTGGTTAGGCCACACCTGGAGTACTGTGTGCAGTACTGGTGCCTGTACCTGAAGAAGGATATTAAGTTACTGGAGGGGTGCAGTGCAGGGTGACAAAGATGATCCAGGGGCTAGGGGACATACTGTATGAGAGCAGGCTGAGGGAGCTGAATATGTACTCACTGGAGGAAAGGAGGGACAGGGGAGATATGCTAGAAACCTTCAAGTACATGAAAGGAATAAACAAGACAGGCATGGAGGGGTTTTTCAAGTTAAGGGGGGGGAGGGACACTCGAGGTCATGATCTGAGATTGGAGGGGGAAGGTTCAGGAGGAAAATGAGAAGACACGTTTTTCACGGAAAGGGTGGTGTCCAGGTGGAATACATTGCCTGCGTAAGTGGTATCCTGTGCAACAGTGGACTGCTTCAAAAGGGGATGGGACAGGGTAAGGGGGAGGGTCAAGGGAGGAAGGGGAGAGGAGGAAGGAGCAGCTGCAGAATAGGGGATGTTAGCTGCACAAACGAGCAGACTCTATACACCACAAGGCCTTTATCTGGTGGCAATTTTGTATGTTTATATGTATCCTATTTATTTGACATATGCCTGTATTTTTGCCTGATTCCTAAATGTACTCCAATTTTTTGTCTGCCCTGATGTTTGTTGCTTGCACTGTTTTGTCCTCTCTGTGACAAGGTACCTTTGTAAATGAGCCTTTGGCTCAAAGGTTGTTAAACTAATGTTCTAATAAATAAATAAATAAATAAATCCTCCAGTCCTAGGGTATGCACCCTGTTCCCAGTGAGGTATTGAACAAGTCTGCCAATGGCTCTGACAGGTCCTCTGCCAATTTCTTCAGTACCCGGGGATGCACTCTATCTAGTCCTGGTGTCTTATCCACCCTCAGTGCACTTAAACCTTCTAGTATCCTTAACGATGTGATTTCCCCATCTGTCACCCCCTCACCCCCTGTGTCTACCCTTCCTAGCCCATTAGGCAGTGACCCATCCTTCTCCTTAGTAATTACAAAGCAGAAGTATTTATTTAGTGCTTCCGCCTGCTTTGCCCCTTTCTCTGCCCACCACCCATCCTTCCTGATCCTTACTATTTGATCCTTGCAGATCCTTCTCTCCCTTATGTATCTGAAGAAGTCTTTTTCCCCATCCTTGATGCCCTGTGCCAGCCTAAGCTGTCTGGAAGCCTTGACTGCCCTGACTGCTCTGGTCACCTCTCTTGATTTCTTCAGGTACTCCTCTCTATATCCCCCCTGACTGGATCTCTTGAATCTCCAGAAAGCTGCTGTTTTTGCCGTTACCTTTTCTTTCACCTCCCCACTTAAACAACTTGGTTTCTTAGCCCTGGACTTTTAGCTTTGTGTCTTGGTACAGGATCTAGTGACCTCTACGAGCCCTAGCTTGATAACTTACCATTTCTGGAACACAACACTGCAGAATATCAGCCAGTTTCTCTTAGTGAGTTCTTCCTCCTCCTCCTCCTCTTCTTCAGCTGAGTGAGTAGCTCTCCTTTTTCTCTTCCTCATCCAAGGGCCAGTTCCTAATGCAGTGCCCTTCTTTTTCAGGAACTGGGGGCATAAAACAGGAACCCTCCTGTGTAACTGGTTAACTCTGCCAAGTGACTCTTTTTTTTCTCTCTCCAAATATAACAACCATGGAAATTTAACATTTAAAATATTCTGAATGGAACCCCCTTTAACAGAGCAGTCTGTGAGCAGTGCCATCTAAATCTGAGACCCTGCTATGGCCGAGTCCTATAGTATAGAGAAACTGCAACAGCAACACCCTCTAGTTGTGAATGGTGGACAGTAACAGGAAGTTAAAAGCAGATTAAACAATGGACATAAAAAAAATCCTATAATCTGATTTATCAACAAAGGTCTTTACCCATGGTTAAATCCTCCAGTAACTCATTCATCGATAAAAAAATAAAACAATTAAATATATTTAAACTTAGCTGGTCCACCAGCACAGCAGTTGGAATTCTGCTTGCGAAGCCAATGACCCAGGTTCGGGAATGGACCCAGGAGTTGAAGGGCCTGCTGGGAGAGAAGGATTGAGCATCTTCGGGACTGCTTTCCTTCTCCAGGGGAAGAGGGGAAGTGTGTCCGGCACTTTGACGACCCCTGGCAGAGGCTGGGAGTGATGCACGGTCAGCACCAGAATGTAGGGGGGCAGGGTGGATGCTGGTCATCATTGCTTGTCTCCACCCCTGGGGCATCAGCACATATGCAAAAAAAAAAACTGCCAGCCCCTGGCATGATGCCCCTGCCCTACTGCAGTCCTCACTGCCTTAGATGTCCACGGGGGAGGTCCCTTTCCTGGGACCCCGATCCAGGGGGTAAGCCAGGGCTAGCCTACAATGACCTTTGGGGGATTCCCCAGTGGTCCCACCCAGGGGGATAAGCTTGGGCATGGGTGGGTGCCGACGGGGACGGGCTGACCTCCGGTGGGATGATTAGGGGGCCGGGCACTTAAAGAATGCAAAATAAATAAATATATATATATATATATATATATATATATTTAAACTTTATTTTACATATGATCCTTTGCATATTATAAAATGGGTCTCAGAAATCCTGTAGCCTCATTGTCAAAACACGTCACATGACTGTGTGCAAATCCTGCAACAGACAGCCAGTAAAGATTCAGCTGATCAAATGTTTACTTTCTTTCACCTAATTCAGTTTTTTGAAATTTTTTAATAACATATTTATTTTATAATCGCAATAATGCACTTAAGGGTGTGTGTAGTAGTGAGATTTATACATTTCTTGTGTGGTTTAAGTCGATGGGATGGTCACAAAACTGCTCAATAGTGCAGCTGGCCAATCTGAAAACCCACACTCCCAACAGATACACACAAAGTCTTTAATTTGTGCCAAGTCCACATGATACCACTGGCATAAAACATTTAAAAAAGAAACTACCCAGCAGTTCATGACACGAGCACGATCTCCAAACGTTTTCACAGAGCCACTCCTATTTTACCTCTTTCTCTGTAGCAATCCCCCCTCCCCATAAACAACAGACCCAAAACAGATAGACTAAGAAAAAAGAAAAGAACAAACTCAAGGCACGTATGACGAAGTTTAAAACTGCAAAAAAAGGAGACTGCTACATACAGTGGCCACAAAGGGACACGCTCAGTGTCAGTGAAGCAGCACTCAGAAAGCAAATGAAACAGCCAAACTGAAAGAAAAAGAGATAAAAATAAGACAAACAAACAAAAAGAATGATTTGTTGATTGGGGGGTGTCAGAACACATGAAATTGGAAAATGCTGGGTATAACTGAAACCGAGTCGGCAGTCAGTCACTTCTCAGGCATAAACAAAGTAATAAGTGTGAAAAAATAAGAAAAAAAAGGAATGTATAGGGCTTGTGCAAGGGGTGGGGGAATACATACACTGTATAACATTTTTCTACTTTGTACCTTATGAATGCTTAGGAAATGGGCTTGGAAAATCCTGGCTTCTGATTGGCCAGTTCTCTACCCAAAGCCCTGGTCTATCTGACAATAGAGCCCAGTAGATAACAAGTGCCAGCCCCTTCACTCAGTCACCTATCATTGTGCCCAGCCTGATTTTCCATTGGTAGAAAGTACCTGACTGAATTTCAAATCTCTGTCATTTTTTCTCTTGCTTAGCGAGAGATACTGACCCCCCAACACTCCTTAGTTCAGTGGAAGCTGCTGCTCCTAATGTTTCTTTTTCTCTTTTTTTTTATGTACAGTATCATCAAACGATACAGTCCTTCACCACCGCACTGTGCTGAGCTCTTGTTCTCCCCAACCCATCAACAACAAGAGAAAAACAGTCACAGCACAAGGATCCCCTTCCTAATATACCCACAGCATGAAGATCCACGACAACAGTACCTCAGGATTCTCATCCACTGACTGATTTCTTCTGTTTTATGGCTCATCCGGTTCAGTACCTTGGCACAAACTCACTGTGCTAGACAAACCGGATGCTCCTCTTCACACTCCTCGGAAGGCAGCGAGGACCAGGTACTCATAAAACAAACAAAAAAAGGCAGAAAAACTCAGTCCCAGTATTTACAGCAGGAAGTGGGGACCAGGAAACTTTAAAAGAAAATACAGGCTGAACAGGCTCTCAACCACTCTCACACTCCCAAACTACACTTCCTTCTCCCGATGGCAATATCTCCTGGCCCCAGTCAGTGTTACAAAAATTAAAAAGCAGCAGGACAGAAAAACATATAGCCTGTTTTACAAAATGAAAATGGAACCAAACTGTTGTATGACGGGGGCACTAAAAAGAAAAGTCTGCTGAGGGGTGCTAACTGCATACAACCAGCTTATTAACTATTGGGTCTGCAGCAGGATAAAATGCCATGGTTCTAATGAAGGCAGAGAAACTATTTAATTACAAAACTTATTTAAAATTGGATATTTATTACCAATTTTGTTATCAAACTTTTTTTTACAGTGCCCATTTTCTAAGCGCAATAATACCATCCAGGTGGTCCGGCATTTCCCAATACCGCCCACCCTGTCAGGTATTATTGCTTACATAGAAAGATCTCTGCTGGCAATAAACAGTTTATTTTTAATGTGGGGACTATTTTTTACTATTTGACCTACTGAAACTTCCATGTTTATATTTCTTTTTTTTGTTCTTTTTTTTTTAATAATTACTTAGGGGCCCATTTTATAAGTACAATAAGACATTCCGAGGTGTGGTTAAAGCCTGATAAGAGCACTTCCCAGGTGCTAAAGGCACCCTTATAATGCACCTGGGGTGTGCTCTTATCAGGCCATAACCCACACCTTGTCATGTTTTATTACTTGCATAAGGCACTCCATGATGTGGGTTATTGGGGCATTATCCACTTCCCATGTAATTAAGTCACTCAGCTGCACCTTGTGACCCAACAAATGAGGCATGGGTAAATTCCCCCAATAATCCATGCCCTGCCATGCCTTATTGGTTAAGTCTAATTTCCTCCCATGGTGAGAATCACCCTGTATTTACCATTAATGGTTTCAAGCACAGCTGGCCCAAGTAAAATGATTAATAGTTACAAAGGGAAAAGCAGTAAGGCAGGGGACAAGGATGGAGGAGAGGGCAAAAATCCTGACTATACATTAAGTCAAGGGATTGAATAGGGTAAAACAGGGCAGACTGTATGGACCAATGGGGCTGAATTTTCAAAGGGTGATGCAGAGCTTAATAAACCCATTGTTTGGTGCTGCTGTGCCAGACTCCATTGATGCAGCTGCACCCAATTTTAGTACAGCGGGCACAGTTGCAACACTTTCCACACTTTACGGCTGCTTGCGCCAAAGATTTGGCGCAAGACCCATAAAAAGGGTCACTCAAATAGTGCAAGTTAGACCAGGGAAAAGATAGTCTAACCTGCAGCATTTGGCACTTGGGACTGACAAGCCTAATTGCTGGCTGGGAGAATGCCACAACTCCGTGCGCCAAATGATTGGCACACCAGGGGTTTTCGGCATATCGGGGCTCTGAATATTGAGCCTATAGTCTTTTTCTACCAACATTCTTCATGTTTCTATGTTTACCTGAATAGTTAGAGCTTCTGACTTTAGAATTGTGAGATCCCATCAGGTTTGAGTGCCAGGTAACTGAAGAACAAGATAAAGAAAACTGAGCCCCTGGCACACTGCTGACCTGCGTTTGTGCCCTGAAGCTGGGACAGCAGGACAGGACAGGACCAGCCTTTCAGGTGCCTAACAGCAATATGTGGAAGCACTCCAAGGCACATAAATGACAATAAGGCAAAAGCAGCTGTACTGTTCAATGCAAATTTATTTACATATAGCAAACAATTTGTTTCAAAAACCACATTCACAAAACTGCATGATGGACACAAACTGAGAGAGACATGACTGTGATACCAGACACCAGTGGAGCTACAGAAAGACATTCTCTGCAATCCCTCCAGCACTACATTCTACACTAGACCTTCCTCAGCAGGTACCCTTACCTTACAACCCTCCTCCTATTTTGCTTCCAGATTTAAAGGAGTCAACCCCTTAAAATGTTTTTCATTTATCCTAAATTTGCTTAAACTTTAATCTCCTAATTTGACAGAGTGGCTCACTTCAAAGTATTAAATTAACAACTGTAGTTTAACTATAGTATATGTTTAGGGCTTATTGTGTATGGAAATCAGTGGCTACAGACAGCTAGTTAGACCCCATCTGGAGTACTGTGTGCAGTTCTGGAGACCCAATCTCCGCAAAGACATAGACAGGATGGAAGCTGTCCAGAGGATGGCAACTAAAATGGTGCAGGGTCTGCACCGGAAGACATATGAAGAGAGACTAAAGGAGCTTAATATGTATAGCCTCGAGGAAAGGAGGGAGAGGGGGGACATGATAGAAACTTTCAAGTACCTCAAGGGAATCAACAAAGTCCAAGAAGGTAGCATCTTTCAAAAAGAGGTGTGCAAGAACAAGGGGGCACAATTTGAAGATAGAGGGGGGGCTGCTCAGAGGTAATTTAAGGAATTTTTTTGTCACAGAGAGGGTTGTGGTTGCATGGAACGGCCTGCCAGAGGAGGTTGTGGAGTCAAAAACAGTGGTGGAATTCAAGCATGCATGAGACAGTCTTAAGGCCATTCTAGGGGGTGGGGGTAGGAAGAAGTAGGCTGCTGGTTAACTAGGATCTGCAGCTTATCCAGTAGGTAGGGAAATGGGCAGACTGGGTGGGCCAAGCGGTCCTTATCTGCCGTCAAATTCTATGTTTCTATGTTTCTACTCAAAAGTTGTGCACGTTCTAAAAGTTGTTGTGTACGTTCTATCATCAATGCTCCTGTGTACCTCCTCACACTGGGGCTGGCACCTGCTTTCGTTTTCACTTAGCAAAACATGTGTAGGCCACAGCCTGCCTTCATAATCACACTAGTGGTTCACGATGCCCACCGTCAGTGTGTGTGAGGGGATTCCTCTCAGAGCATGGTAGCGCTTACTCATCAGAGTCGCTCCCCTGCTCACTGTCTCTCTCTCTGTCTCTCTCACTCTCTCTCACTCTCTTTCTGTACTGGCACTTGGCGCTGCTTGCTGGTTCCCTCTGCAGAACCATACACTATAAAAAGTAGAACGTGGGTGACCATAAAAAACTTGCCTTGTGTTTCCATCTCAGGGTGAAGAAAACAGCATGACCCTCTCGAGCTTTACTTTCGAGATCCATATGCTGTTATCTCGGCCATTCAATGGAAACACAGACTTGTTGTGTATGGTCACCCATACATTATTCCTTATATTATTTCTTTTTGAGTTCGCGCATGTGCTGCGAACTCCTTGGGATAGTGACTTTTTAGGGGTGTGACACTGCCTGTCCAATGCAGAGTGCTCTGCAAGTGGCTTGACAGTATCTCACCAATCATCAGCCAGGCTGGTCCTGATGCAGCGGCCTGCACTTGAAAAGAAAAAGCCGTACCAATCATGTGGTGGCTTTTTCCTTTCATCTGCAGATCACTGCACAGCAAACAGCTGTTTGCACCACTATCAGTCTGGCTGACATCTCCGCCCCCCCCTCGCCACCCCAACGGTCCCTTCCTGGAAGGTGGAAGGTGGGAGGAGGCACTTTCCTTGCCTGCCTCCTCTATGTCCCGCTGTCTCCATTTGCTTATTTTCTACCTCCCGTGCGGAGTAGGCCACAGCCTAAGCTCTGTACGGGCTGGGAGTATTCAGTGCCCGAAGGCACATTTACTCTAAGCACAATCACGCTAGCAGATCCCCCCAGCCGGCCGACATTGGGGTATTCAATCCCCATGTCAGCATGTACCTCCCCTCCCCCTTTAATGTGGCACACTGGGAGCCCACCCCAGTGTGCCAAAAACTACCTCTGGTGTTTCCAACACCGGGATTCCCACTCCCGGTGTCGAATGTGCCTCCCCCATGCTCCTATATTCTCAGCCGACCTTGGGGGCCAAATCCCTGGGTCAGCATTGACTCCCCCCAGTACTCTGGCACACCTGGAGCCCACCCCAGTGTGCTGAAATCCGTGAATAGTTTACCTGTAAAACATAAAACAGACCCACAACATATTTTTTCTTTAAACCTGAAAAAAAAGAAAACAGTCCCTCGTCGTTCCCACCGGCTCCCCTCCCCCAACCTGCACCCTCTCTCTGCACACCCCACCTACCTGTACCCCCCTCACCCATACTTACCTCCAGAGGTCAGGAGCAGTGATCTTCTGTGGACCAGGAACATGTCTGCACTCTTCAAAAGCCTACTGCAAACTGAAGAAAATCATGGTAAGCCCTATAATGTCAATCTGTGGGTGGTTTCAACTTAGGTCGGTATCTCAGCCACTTTTTGGAGTTTTGGTCCCAAATGTTCAACATGGGGTTCTTGGGACCCCACCTCATGAACACAGTCGCTGTCATTCATCTCTCAGTCCCGAAAGGTGATTTTGTGGTTGCCACGCAGAATCACCTTTGGGGACTAATTAATGAAATAACAGTGCCACTGTTGATGAGGTGGGGTCCCAAAAAGCCCTCATTGCATATTTGGTGAATAAACTCCCAAAAATCACTGTGTTACGAGCGTCTGTTGCACAGTTTCTATGCACGCTCATAACGTCATCAATTTTTAAGATTTTCACTCCAAATTTCCAACATTGCCATTTTTTTACACCCCCTTATGAACAGTACAGCTGTCATTTTTTGCATCCTTCCCAAAATGTGTTTTTGCACCTGTGGTGCAGAATGGCGCAGTCGCTGTGTGAAATCAATGTTTGGGACAGAGTAACGAAATTCCAGTGCCACTGTTCATGAGGGGAGGTCCCAAAAAGGCCATGTTGAAAATTTGGTGAAAACATTACAAAAAATGACTGCGTTATGAGCGTGCCTTGCACAGTTTCTACGCACACTCGTAACTTCACCACTTTTTCATATTTTCAATCCAGCTTTTCAACACTGCCATTTCTTTACACCTCCTCATGTACAGCTGTCATTATTCACAAAATGTGTTTTTGCACCTGTGGTGCAGAATGGTATACTCGCTGTGCAAAATCACCTTTTGCAATTGAGTAATGAAATGATACTGTGACTGTTCATGAGGTGGGGTCCCAAAAAGCCCATGCTGAAAATTTGGAGCAAAAATACCAACAAGCGCCCAGGGCATTAGGGTTTCCAACTGTAACACCCACCCTGTACAAACTGACAGACGTCGGGGGTGTGACTTGGGGTCATCAGCCGTAATGCTCACCCCATTCCACCCCCACCCCCACCCTGCAGCCACTTACAAGCATCAAGGTGTGCCATGGGGTCTTCGGCCCTAACGTTCACCCCATTTTCCTATACTGCACCCATCTCAGCTTATTTATTTATGGAATGGGGTGAGCGTAAGGGCCGAATACCTCAAGGCACACCGCGACACTGGTTGGTGTCTGCAGGGTGGGGTGAGGTGGAATGGCATGAGTGTTATGGCTGATGACCCAAAGGCGCACCCCCAGTGCCAGCCAGTCTCTGCAGATTGGGGTGGGGGTAAGCGTTACTTCAATATTTCATTGCCATTCCTAATATACATCTCTCTAACTCCTGCCATAGTCATCTTCAGCCTCCTCCATAGTCAAGGGCTGCATTACCTGTGGGTTGCCCCACAGCAGGTTGAGGGGAGGAGGGCTGCCCTCCCCCTCCTGACACACACACACATCCAGACTTGCCCCAGACCCGGAGCGGCAGTGGCATGATGGACAGTGCTTAGAGAAGCCTGCCCTCCATTTTTCCTCCATTTTCTCCCCAACCTCTACAACTGCGCAATGAGCATGTTGTGTGAGCTCCACCTCTGTGGAGATGCCCCTGGTGCTCTGGACATGAGGCTTCCCACATGCTGTGGCTTGTAGGTGCCACCAGCTGGATTCCTCCAGGTGGCAATCAAGCAGCAAGCCACAGAAAACCCCCTCCCCAGAGGAAGAGAGCTGTCCTCCGGCCACTCAATCCTCCCTCCCCGGGCTGATCCCAGCAACCCATGTCTGTCCCCGAATATGGATCACTGGCTGGTAGGAAGTAAGGCACCCTTATATTATTTCAAAGATGTATCTTGAATTAAATACAAATTTCTAAAAAAAATACCAATATATATTTTTAAAAGGTGGCTGATTCAGTAAGGAAAGTCATAGCTTGGGGGCCTGCTGGGTATAACCTGAATAAAATTATAATTGGTAACTTATCATTTTGAAATGAGCCACCCTATCAAAATAGAATTTTTTACCAAATTTAGGAAAAATAAAGGAAAACATTCACTTCACTTTCACTACCAGTCTCTCATTGATTGTAAAGCATTTGAGATACAATGTATATCAAAAGCACCATACAGATGCTTCTTCTTCTTCCTGTGAACAGCTCTTCTTGCTGAAAACAGCACACTAGCCAAGGCCCTCTGTTTTCTGTGGTTCCACAGCTGCAGAACTAACCACAAAGTTCTGCTCCTCCCATGGAAGTCACTGTTGGACTCGGAACTCCCGAAGAACTCACCCTTACAGCAGTACTAACAAAGTTTTTACACCATCCCGAATAGTGTTATATAATCATTACTGAACAGCACTAGCCTTTCTTCTGTTGGAAAACCAGCCATTAAAGTCCCAGCGTCTACAGGCAAGATCAGTTTAAATGTGGATGTGGGGTGAAGAAATGCAGTCCTGACAAAAAGTGACACGTGAAAATCAGAAAACCATCTACTGACATATTTTTCAGCCTACCTTGCATCCCCTGCCCCCCATCCCCAACCTATCACTCAGCACCCACCACCGTGCACACCACCATACCCCTCACTCACCTAAAACCCATCTAACACTATAGATCCACTGTGTGATGAAAACACGTCTCCTCCTGGAACCCTGACTGTGAAATGAGGAAACAAGTTAAGTGTAGCCCATCTCTATTTCCAAAGGGTTTTGAACCTATACTCATAACTTGACCATTTTTTAATAATTTTTCACAAAATTTTTAACATGGCCTTTTTCAGACCCCATCTCATGAACAAGGTAGGTGGAATTTTTTTAATATAGCCTTTAAAGTAACTTCACAGTCGCTCCTTTAAATCACCTTTCAAGCAGGATTTGAAAAGTTTCACCTACTGGGTACGAGAGGTGGGGTCAAAAGAAGACCATGTTGAAAATTTTGTGGAAAAAATATGCATTGGAAGTAGGCCTAACAGTGCTGCAGAAGTTCTGTCTTGCTGCTGAGGAACTTAGGTCTGCTGTGCTGCAGAAAACTAAGGGCCTTGACCCTAGTTATCTCCCTTGGCAGCTAAGAACAGTACTCTATCTGCCTCTGCAACTGAAAACAACACTCTAGTTGTCTCCTTCTGCAGCTGAGAGAAGCCTCAAGCTGTCTTCCTTGATAGCAGAAAATTGCACCCTAACCCATTTCATTGTGCAGCTGAGTATAATACCCTGACTGTTGCTTTCTGCATCTGAGAACAGCATCCTAGCTATTAGCCTCAGGGCTGCCACCTTTGGAAGAGGCAAAAAATGGACACTAAACCACACCCTAAACTCTGACCCTAGCTCCACCCCCTTTTTACAACTGATCGTGCACTGCTCCCCCTCAAAACCCATTTGTTACATCAGTGAATACTTTAATGGAACAGTAAAAGACAACACTTAAAGCAGCAGCTCAAAAAAATGTTAACATGCTGTACCTGTTAAATTTGCTTTTCTTGGTTCTTCCTAGTCATTAATTAATTTATTTATTCACTGAAATTATTTTACCAGGTACACATACAAGGATAAAGGAAATTTCATTAACAGATATCGTGGGGGGGGACAGGGAAATACTGTAAATAGTATGCAATTATATATAATAAACAAATTGCTTGTTTCCTATAATGTATACTTTATATTTTTCCTGGATCCAATTTGTTTTCATGTCCACAATGCAATTTTAATGCCAAAAGAAGTGAACATACTTTTTACTGGAGGAAACAACTATTTTATAAAAAAAAAAAAAATAACTTAAAACATTTAAATATACTTCCGTTCTTTTAGAGATTAAAACATTTACCAGCAAATAAAAGTGGAAGATAACTAAATATTTTACTGTTACAAAAAAATAGGATCAGACTTTTTGCCCAGCTTTGCTGCTGTTCTGCTTTTGAGATGCAGAGTGGAAACGTTTAGATTAAATATCTGCTGATGGTCTTAATGGCCATACTTTACACCTCCCAGGTTGACTGCTTTTACAAAGAAAGGGCTATATTGACAACAAAACTTGTTTGTGACCTGAAATTGCAGCTGAAACTATGAATATGACAAAATCTGTTGCTAAGGTATGTGAGCACTCAAAATGGCTCAAAAACCTGACTATCACTGAACAAAACCGGATTACCTGATAGGGACCCTGAAAACCTGAAAAAACCTGACAGGTGGCAACCTAAATTAGCCTAGGCTATTCTCGGCCACTGTTTTTCCGCAGTTGCGAAAAAAAATGTTGCGCACATGCTGCACCACAAAGAGTGAGGCGTAATTCACCCTGCACAAAAGGTAGTGTATGAACAATTGCAATACAATTATAGTGGAGGTACAGGCACCAAGCAACAGCAAACCTGTGTGCCGTACAGTAGTGACAGTTGTTACAACAAAAAGAGCACACATTTCCATTGAAAGCCAACAAATCACAATCACATGACCCAGTGCAGCCCATAAAGGAGCCCCACAGGCAGTAGAGGCAGAGGTGGTAACAGCCAGAAGTGTGTGCTACTGAAGCAGGCAACATAAACACCCCTGGGAGAGACACAACCAACATTTACAGAATGCCATTGTGGTGCATGGTCCTGCTAGTACTGGTGGTGCTGCTGTGGTCTCAACTGTGGGACTGGCTTTTGGTCTCACTGGGAGTGCTGGTTCTGTTGTATCTATGGCAAGACTGTCAAAGTCTGTTGCACCAGTTAATACGGATCATCTGTTGTTCTGGCTGACTAGCCTTTTCCACAGCTGTGGATGTGTGCATGCACATTTTCCACATGTGCGTAATTACATAACTCACCTTTTTTGAGATTTTCCGCACTTGCGGAATTTTTGACTGAGAATATGTTGCACTTGTGTCTCCACACTTTTTTAAGCCATTTTTCCACACATGTGGAATTTTTGGCACTCTTTGTAAATCTAGCCCTCCTTCTGTAGCTGAAAACAGCAGCTTAGTGACTCCCTCTGCAACTCAGAATAGCTCCCTAGCTGGGTCACTCTGCAGCTGAAAACTGCTCCTCAGTAACTCCTTCTGCAGCTGAGAATAGCTCCCAAGCTGGATCAATATACAGCTGAAAGTGCCTTCCTAGCTGGGTCACCCTGCAGCTGAGAATGCCTCCCTAGCTGGGTCTCTCTACAGCTGAAAACAGCACCTTAGTAACTCCTTCTGCAGTTCAGAATAGCTCCTTGGCTGAATCACTCTACAACTGAAAACAGCACCTTAGTAACTCCCTCTACAGCTGAGAATAGCTCCTTAACTGGGTCTCTCTATAGCTGAAAACAATACCTTAGTAACTCCCTCTGCAGTTCAGAATAGCCCCTTGGCTGGATCACTCTGTAACTGAAAACAGCACCTTAGTAACTCCCTCTGCCACTGAGAATAGCTCCCTAGCTGGATCAATCTATAGCTGAAAACAACAACTTAGTAACTCCCTTTGCAGCTCAGAATAGCTCCCTTGCTGGGTCACTCTGCAGCTGAAAACTGCTCCTTAGTAACTCCCTCTGCAGCTGAGAATAGCTCCCAAGCTGCGTCACTATGCAGCTGAGAATGCCTCCCTAGCTGGGTCACCCTGCAGCTGAGAATGCCTCCCTAGCTAGGTGACTCTGCAGCTGAGAATAGCTCCCTAGCTGGGTGACTCTGCAGCTGAGAATGCCTCCCTAGTTGGGTTACCCTACAGCTGAGAATGTCTCCCTAGCTGGGTCACTCTGCAGCTGAGAATAGCTCCCTAGCTGGGTCACGCTGCAGCTGAGAATCGCTCCCTCGCTGGGTCATGCTGTAGCTGAGAATAGCTCAATAGCTCTCTCATTCTGCAGCTGAGAACTACTCTAGCTGTTTCCCTGTGCTGCAGAGTGCAGTACCCCAGCTGTCTCCCTCTGCAGCTAGGAACAGCACCATAGCATCTTCTTCTTCAACAGAAAATTGCACCCTAGCCATCTTCCTCTGCAGCAGAGAACAGCACCCTAGCCATCTTCCTCTGCAGCAGAGAACAGCACCCCTTTGCAGCAGAGAACAGCACCCTAGCCATATTCCTCTGCAGCAGAGAACAGCACCCTAGCCTTCTTCCTCTGCAACAGAGAACAGCACCCTAGCCATCTCCCTCTGCAGCAGAGGACAGCACTCTAGCCATCTCCCTTTGCAGCTGAGAACAGCACCCTAGCCATCTTCCTCTGAAGCAGAGAACAGCACTCTAGCTGTCTCCCTCTCCAGCTGAGGACTGCATAGCCATCTCTCTTTTCAGCAGATAACAGCACCCTAGCCATATCTCTCTCTCTCTCTCTCTCTCTCTCTCTCTCTCTCCCTCCCTCCCTCTCTCTCTCTCTCCCCAGATGAGAACAGTACCATAGCTGTCTCCCTCTGCATCTCAGAACATTACTTTAGCCATCTCCCTCTGCAGAACAGCACATTAGCACGCACCCTCAATAGCTGAGAACAATATCTTAGCATTCTCCCTTTGAAACAGAAAAAAATCACACTAGCTTGCTCCTTTTGCAGCTGAGAACATCACTCTAGCAATCTATCTCTTCAGAACAGAACACCCTTGCTGTGTCACTCTCCACAGCCAAGAATAGCACCCTAGCCAGCTCATTCTGCAGAAATCAGTACCTTATCTCCTTACCTCTACGACTGAGAACCGCACACTAGCCATCTCTCTCTGCAGCTGAGAACTGTAGCCTACTATAGCTGTCTCCTTCTGCAACTGAAAAATGCACCCTAGCAAAATATCTCCCTCTTTCTCTCTCTCTCTGTCAGATGAGGAAAGCACTCTAGTTGTTGCCCATTGCAGATGAAAATGTCACCCTAGCCAACTCCCTGGGCAGTCAAGAACAGTACCCTAGCTGTCTCCCTCTGCAGCATACAACAGCACCTACTTGTATCTCCCTCTGCAGCTATGAACAGTACTATAGCCCACTACCTCTACAGCTGAGAAATGCACCCTATCCGGCACCCTCTGCAGTTCTTTTCCCACGTGACTTGTGTGAACTGGTGTGGGACAGTAAGGCACTCAGACAAGATTAGCAGTAAACCAAAAATGCACATTTATTTTAGGCAGCGGACTGGTAACGACAAAGACAAAAAAATATTGGACCCACAGGATCAAAATTCAGAGCTAGAACTCACTAACTCAAGCCAGGGTGTTGTTAGCTCCACACCCTCCTCCACTCTGTCTAACTTCCCTAGGTAGTCACCTTAAATAGCATTTCAAATCATGTGACACAATAGCTCCACCTAGAATTTTACCATTTAATTAAATAAACTCAAAGAAAGCATTAATTCATTTTATTCACACAAAATACTATGTTTAGAGTATATTCACATCTTATTAATTGTTTTTAAAGTTATTATCCTTCTTTTAGGACATCTTAATATCCCAAGAGGGTTTAGGAAGTCCGCCTTCCTATCTGACAGTATAAAAAGAGAAGGGAATTGCGGCCGGGCTCATAGGAACTACTGCAAATAGGGAGGAGGAGGAGCTCCTGAACTGCAGAGCTCTGCATACAAGGCTAAACTCATCTCTGAATTAGGAGGGCCAAAATCTTATTTATGTGTTTGTTTCTCGAGTAGAGGAGGTAGTTCACCTCTTTAAACAGTTTACTACGCTCATTTTGAGATGTTCTCGATTCTAATAAACATTTCATTAGATAGTGCGAGTGCAAGTGCAACTATTTACCGCTGCTCACACTGCGACTAACGCCTGAGAGTTAAGTTAACCAACTCAAAGAAAAACAAACGATTCCTTTATAAGCGCTACAGGGCAAAGACTAGAATCTCCCAAGACTTCCAGCATTATTGCAAGATTTGAATACTATAAGTAAACCTTTCTTTAGCCTGGCTTGATTCTCAATTCGGAAAGCTGACGAAAAGGGTAACACAACATAAAAAGGGGTTATTGTAGCTTTAACGCTACCGCTAAACTCCTGAGGTAGTACAGTCATGTGTTCAACTGTTCTTTACTTTTAAGCAACGGCTATTACCGCGATATCCCTACCTAGAACTACTAGTTTTACACACTCCTTGACCCAGGAGGGTTATAATTGGACTAAAAAATAAAATCAGGATTTCGGTAATTAACTTCGCGATAGTGCGAGCGTTCGAGCAGTAACCTTACTGTAGCTCCGCACTATCACTAAGTCCACATCATTCAATTAGTTTACTTTGTAGCTTGAAATATGCTGCGCCGAGGCTAAAGACAGGGGGAAAATGGACCTGGACCAGAATTGATTCTATTTCTTTCTCTGGGGCGCTAATACTTATTATTATTATTGATACCAAGAATTACGTATACATCCAGCATCTTTTTTAATCTGGAGTTTTTTTATTTATTTAATTAATACGGGTTGCCTGCCAGTTTAGGAATAAACCTACGAATTTCAAAGAACTTACCAAAAGGGGTCCGGAGCGTACAAAAGGGAGGGGAATAGACAACAGTACCAAATGGGAATAACGTTCATACAAAAATGGGTGGCCAGCCCAACGAACAAGACGAATACAAACAGACAAGACGGAAAACGGAATGTAAGTCCGGACTTTTAATGATACCTGAAGAGCACAACCAGATAATAGAGAATAACAAAAATAAAACAAAAGGGGGGTTCTCTCACATTCCTCCCCACCCAGAACCAAACATATTATGATTGGTTACTAATGAGAGAACACTATACCTGTCATCAGATCTCCTTATCCAAAAAGATGGAGCCATAGCCCACCCTCACCAGGGCTCCACCTCGGGGTCCCAAAATAAAATCTATAAGATAGAATTAGTGAAGTGAACTTAGTTCACTTAGTGCTCACTATCTTTCTTTACCCTGAGGTCTGTTGACAGGAAGACGTATTTCCCATGCCATATCTGGATAAGAAATCGGCGTTATTATGTGCCGATCCTTTCCTATATTTTATAATGAATCTATAAGGCTGCATTGCGATGTACCATCGCATTATGCGAGGATTTTTGTCCTTCATTACATGAAGCCAACACAAAGGGTTGTGATCTATCCATAGTTCAAACTCTCTACCCCACAAACAAAAGCGTAAAGCTTCTATTGACCATTTTATGGCTAGGCATTCTTTTTCAATAACCGAATAGTGCCTTTCCCTTTCATGTAATTTCCAACTTATAAATATTATAGGATGCTCTTCTTCCTGTACCATTTGTGTAAGTATGGTCCCTATACCACAGTTAGAGGCATCTGTTTGCAATATGAATGGACGAGAAAAATCAGGAGAGTGTAAAATAGGTGAAGAACATATTCTAGCCTTCAGTTTAGAAAATGCTTCTTCACACTCAGATGTCCATTTTACTTTGTCTGGTTTGGATTCTTTTATTAGGTCAGTTAATGGTCCAGCTATTGTAGAACAGTCAGGTATGAATCTTCTATAATACCCGATAAGACCTAGAAACGACCTAACATCTTTTTTTGTTATTGGGCGGGGGCTATTGGCCACAGCTTCAACTTTAGTAATTTCCGGTTTTACCTTCCCATTACCAATTTGAAACCCTAGGTATTTTGTTTCCTGCATTGCTAAAGAGTACTTGGAAGGGTTTATTGTCAACCCAGCTTCTGATAGGGCAGATAATATAGCCCTTAGGTGCTGTATATGTTCCTCCCATGAGGGACTGAAGATCACTACATCATCTAGGTAAGCTGCGCTATACATTGTATGTGGTTGTAGGATGTTGTCCCTCACATGTTGAAATGTAGCGGGGGCACCATGTAGACCAAAAGGCATCACTGTAAAATGGTATGGCCAATAAGTGTACTAAATGTGGTCTTTTCTTTATCTTTTGGATCTAGAGGGATTTACCAATACCCCTTCGTTAAGTCTAAGGTGCTAATGTACTGGGCTGCTCCCAAACGGTCTATGATGTCATCTATTCGTGGCATTGGGCAACAATCAAATTTGGACACTGCATTTAAGCGTCTGAAATCAAGACAAAGTCTGATTCCACCTTCCTTTTTCTCTACTATAACCATGGGAAAGTTCCATTCACTATGGGACGGCTCAATGATTCCCAGGTCATGCATTCTCCTAATCTCTTGTACTACCTCATACCGCACTTTTTCTGGTATTCTATAAGCTTTCTGTCATATGGGTGTGGCTTCGGGAACCATGATGTGGTGAACAGCATCAGTAACCTTTCCTGGTATACCAGTAAATAAGGTTCGGAAAGGCTCTAACATGATTTGCAATGTGCAGATTTGTTCGGCCGATAAGTGCGGGTTGATTTGTACCTCTGAGAGATTGCTTGTATTTTCTAGCCTCTCATAGGCTACGTCTAATTCGGACTCAGAGGTTTCTGGACAAATATAATTACAGGTAGGAGGTGTTCGTTCTACCCATGGTTTCAATAAATTAACATGGTATATCTTATGTTTACTTTTCTTTTCAGGTAATGCAACTGAATAAGTTACTGGGCCCATACGGTCTACTATTTGGTAGGGGCCTTGCCACTTCATGAGTAATTTATTATCAGAGGAGGGTAATAAAAGTAAAACCTTATCACCTGTAACAAATTCTTTAAACTTCGTCCCTTTATCGTAATATCCTTTTTGTTTTACTTGCTGTTGTAGATTAGTCTGGTGAGCTTTCTTTACATAAACCATTAACCTTTGACGTAATTGTTGCCAATATTCTAAAGGTTCTGACAGGTGTTTACCTTTTCTGTCTTCCTATTCTTCCTTTATAATATCTAAAGGACCTCTTGGGTTATGCCCGTATAGTAATTTAAACGGAGAGAACCCAGTAGAGGCCTGCGGTACTTCCCTATACGCAAACATCAAATAGGGTAAGTACATGTCCCACTTATTACCTTCCTCTGATACATATTTTCTAAGCATTTTTTTCAGGGTTTGATTGAATCGCTCGACTAACCCATCAGTCTGTGGGTGGTAGGGGGTAGTGAAAACAGCTTTAATACCCAATGTCTGGTACAACCGTTGTAATAACTGTGAGCAAAAATTGGTACCCCTATCAGTCAAAATAGTTTTTGGAATCCCCATACGACTGAAAATCTTTACTAATTCTTCCGCTATTCTGGGAGCGGTGGCAGTACAAAGGGGAATCGCCTCCGAGTATTTTGTAGTGTAGTCTACTACTACTAATATGAAGCGGTTTCCCTTCATACTTTTAGGTAATGGCCCTATAATATCCATTGCAATCCTTTCAAACATAGTGTTAACTAAAGGCATTGGTAAAAGGGGTACTTTATCCTTCTGGCCTACTGCTGCTACCTGTTGACACTCAGGGCAGGTCTTACAGTATTCGGACACTTGTTCATGTATACCAGGCCAATAAAACCTGTACAGTAAGCGTTGCAATGTACGATCTTTACCTAAATGGCCTGCCATAGGTAGATCATGGCCATAGACAATAATCTTTTTCGGAATGGTATAGGGACCATCAACTGCTCAACCGTCTCCCAGTATGTGAATTGTACAAACCTATATAATAAATCATTTTCAATTATATAATAGGTTGATGAGACTCAGTGGGGTTGTTGGCACTACCTGTAAAAAGAAAGGGGTTAAGGTACCATCAGTTTTTTGCATATTTATAAACTCTTTGTTAGGTAATATACATTTTTCCATTAATATATCCAGTCCAGTATCTCTTTTAGTCCATGATTGTTTGTCTTTTCTTTTCCGTGATTTACTTTTTCTGTCCTTGCCAATAGTTCCAAATACCTCTTCCTCAAAAGGAAATAAATGTCCCAGTTCTTTTTCTTGTTTCCTTTGTGCTCGGGTAGTAACTGCTCCAATATTTGTATTTAATAGTCAAAATATAGATAATCATGTCCAATTATTACTGGCACTGGCAAAGAAGGTACTATGCCTATCTTCATTTTGTGTAAAGTCCCATTTATTTGTATCTCCATTTCTCTTAATGGGTACCAATGGATGTCTCCATGTATACATTTGACCCCTGTGGTGGGCTCCCCCAATTCTGGCTTTCCCACCAACGAGGCATGTATCAGTGTCTGCTTGCTGCCAGAATCCACAAGACCAGAGACTACCATTTCTCCGATCTCTACAGTGGTGACATAATGGCCCCAGTTAGCTAGGACTAAAAGAATTGATTCTACCTTTTTCTTTGGACAAAATCTAGCAATGTGTCCCTTGGATTTACATTCATGACATATAATATCGTGGCTGAAACCTTTACTTATTCTACTATAGTCTTTACCCCCGGGAACACCACTAGTTTGTGTAACTGGAGTATTAAGGGACCTTATGTCACCACTGGACCTCATTGTAGTTGAAGGGCTTCTAGAGTTCATAAATGTTCTAGGACATTGTGGCCTGGCTGTCATATAGTCTTCCGTAAGCCTTATGGCTGCCTCTGAAGATTCAGGGCGGTGTTCCTTAACCCACAACTATACATCTTGGGGCAAAACATGAATAAATTGTTCCAAAATGATACTTTCTATGATTTGTACAACTGTTCTTGTGTTGGGTTGTAACCACTTATGACACAAGTCCTTTAAATGCATATATAGGTCTTGGGGGGTATCTGCAGATTGAAATTTATATGCTCTGAAACGTTGTCTATAGGTTTTGGGACTTATATCGTATCTTTTCAAAATGGCTTGTTTAACATAATCGTAATCATTTACATGAGCAAGGTCCATATGGCTATATGCTAATTGTGCCTTCCCAGTTAAATATGGGACCAGCCTGATGACCCACTGATCCCTAGGCCATGCACAGGCAATGGCCACTCGCTCAAATGTCAAAAGATATGCTTCTATATCATCTGAATCAGCCATTTTAACTAGTCTTATATCTTTTTGTCCTACCACAGATGCTGAAGGTGGTCTTGCGGAGCCCAAAACCTGGATAGCACACAATGTGTCAGTCCATCTGACTGCATTCTCTGCATGATCTCTCCCTCTCTTTCCATACGATCCCGCTCCCTTTCTCTTTCCAGCTCTGCCTGGAGCAGGCACAGCCATCGCAGTAATTCATGGGGACTCTCTGGGGGTTCTTCCTGCTCCGGTTCAGCTGCTTGGGTGCCCTTTTCAATGGGTTTCACATCCTCCATTTCCACACTGTCTTCCTCAGTTGTCACCTTAGCCACTTTCCTTCACACCACCGGCACCAGCACAGGCAATAAAGGCAACTTTGTGGCTAGTACGATTGACCTTGTAGCTGGGGTAGTTCACTCTCCTGCCTTGTCTGAATGCATATGAGTCAGATCTGAACTCAGATCCACCAATAGGTCCCTTCAGAACCCACTATCCCACTTCTGACACCAAATGTGAACTGGTGTGAGACAGTAAGGCACTCAGACAAGATTAGCAGTAAACCAAAAATGCACATTTATTTTAGGCAGCGGACTGGTAACAACAAAGACAAAAAAAATATTGGACCCACAGGATCAAAATTCAGAGCTAGAACTCACTAACTCAAGCCAGGGTGTTGTTAGCTCCACACCCTCCTCCACTCTGTCTAACTTCCCTAGGTAGTCACCTTAAATAGCATTTCAAATCATGTGACACAATAGCTCCACCTAGAATTTTACCATTTAATTAAATAATCTCAAAGAAAGCATTAATTCATTTTATTCACACAAAATACTATGTTTAGAGTATATTCACATCTTATTAATTGTTTTTAAAGTTATTATCCTTCTTTTAGGACATCTTAATATCCCCAAGAGGGTTTAGGAAGTCCACCCCTCCTATTTGACAGTATAAAAGAGAGGGAATTGTGGCCGGCTGGCTCATAGGAACTACTGCAAATAGGAGGAGGAGGAGCTCCCTGAACTGCAGAGCTCTGCATACAAGGCTAAACTCATCTCTGAATTAGGAGGGCCCAAAATCTTATTTATGTGTTCGTTTCTATGAGTAGAGGAGGTAAGCCCACCTCTTTAAACAGTTTATTACGTTTATTTTGAGACGTACCTGATTCCTAATAAACATTTCACTGGGATAGTGCTAGCTTTCGGGCGGCAACTATTTACCGCAGCTCACACTCGCACTAACGCCTGAGAGTTAAGTTAACCAACTCAAAGAAAAACACAAACGATTCCTTTATAAGCATTACAGGGCAAAGACTAGAATCTCCCAAGACTTCCAGCATTATTGCAAGATTTGAATACTATAAGTAAACCTTTTCTTTAGCCTGGCTTGATTCTCGATTCGGAAAGCTGACGAAAAGGGTAACACAACATAAAAAGGGGTTATTGCAGCTTTAACGCTACCGCGAACTCCTGAGGTAGTACAGTCGCGGTTCAACTGTTCTTTACTTCTTTTAAGCAATGGGCTATTACCGCATATCCCTACCTAGAACTACTAGTTTTACACACTCCTTGACCCAGGAGGGTTATAATTGGACTAAAAAATAAATTCAGGATTTTGTAATTAACTTCGCGATAGTGCGAGCGTTCGAGCAGTAACCTTACTGTAGCTCCGCACTATCACTAAGTCCACATCATTCAATTAGTTTACTTTGCAGCTTGAAATATGCTGCGCCGAGGCTAAAGACAGGGGAAAAATGGACCTGGACCAGAACTGATTCTATTTCTTTATCTGGAGTGCTAATACTTATTATTATTATTGATACCAAGAATTATGTATACATCCAGCATCTTTTTTAATCTGGAGGTTTTTTATTTATTTAATTAATACGGGTTGCCTGTCAGTTTAGGAATAAACCTACGAATTTCAAAGAACTTACCAAAAGGGGTCCGGAGCATACAAAAGTGAGGGGAATAGACAACAGTACCAAACGGGAATAACGTTCATACAAAAATGGGTGGCCAGCCCAACGAACAAGACGAATACAAACAAACAAGACGGAAAACGGAATGTACAGTCTGGACTCTTTTAATGATACCTGAAGAGCACAACCAGATAATAGAGAACAATACAAAATAAAAACAAAGGGGGGTTCTCTCTCTCACAACTTGCAATTCCCCAATGTGCACAGATGCAGCCAGTGTTCAGAATAAAAATGTTGCTTGCACAATGTCTGGAAAGAGACACACATTGCACTGCCTAATGATACTGCACACAAACTGGATGCCATGATGTGTCTTGAAAACTGTGAATTGCCCTGTTTATTCACACAATTGTTCTCGGCTTACGATACATTTATTTGCTTCTGTTTAGTGCAATAAACACTAACATACTGTACTGGATGGATCCAGTAGTGTTCAAGCACTAAAATTAAGGGCATAATTTAAATGTATATAGATTTAACTAAACTAAGAAATTTCTCATATGTAAGGAAAAACATAAATGGGGGGGCTGCAAAGGCCTGACACAAAATATTCTGTTTATAAGTGTGTTGGGGCAATACCATACCTCACTGATGTCCCAGCCATGAGTGAGCTGTGAAAGTCCTGCTTTCCTGCATGTAATGATAAACTGCATATTTTGAGTCTGGTTATTATGCATTTTGGTCTATAGAATATTAGTTTATTAATTAACACTTTTAAAACTACTATGTGTGAATATTTACCTGTCTCTCCTTTTTTGAACTGCTGGCTTCAGTTCTGCACAGAGCTATTGTTATGTCATCAGCATAGTGAAAGCTGCTCCCTGGTAGGTTCAGTATTCCTCTGAAATGTGCCAAACCTTCAGGATATTAATTATGACCTACCCATAAGCAAAGGTAACATGTTATCGTGCAGGTTGGGTTAAATAGCAGTCTGCCTACAAGAAATAGAAAAGAAGTGTGGAGCCAACACTACCCCACAGATAAGTAAGTGTCTGATGTCTGAAACGTTGCCTATCTGGTATCATTATTCAAAAAAGTCTCTAGGGCAGAGCCAAGGAACTCTCAGACAGCCAGCTTTATGTCAAATCCTGGGAAGCTGCTGGAGACCATTGTAAGAAATCAAATTGTGGAACACTTATAAAAAAAAAAAACTGTTGGACTCAGTTGCCCAGTATCGATCCTATGAGTGGAAATCATGCCAAACAACAAACTGTTTTGAATTTTGAGAATGTCACCAAACAACAAAATGTAGTGAATCCAGAGGATGATGTATAAAGGCAACTCCATGAAAAGGGGTTACCAACAGAGTCAAAAAATGTACACGTAAAATTTTTCATATTTAAAACCCAAGCACAGTTCATTACTGTAACGTCTAAAAATATGTAGTGTGGGGAGATAGATAATATAAATGCTGCCAGACGTTCCTTTCCTTAAAAAAAACGTGACTTTGTAGTAAAAGCTGCAATTTTCACTGGGTAATTTGTGACTTTGTTGCACACAGTTAAAGCAGTTCTATTGGGAGAGCTGAAGCTTCCCAACTGCTGCACAGATCGAGGCTTCACCTCTCCAATCCCCCCTGCAAGTGCCATGAGAAACAATGTGACTAAATACTTCGTCGCTCATAAAATTGAGGCAAAGCTCCGGTGGAGCCAGCATTTTGAACATGGCATTCCTCCAGCCCCTGGGATCTCGCTGATAGTACCGCCAGACAATGACGCAGCACTGCCGCTACCATAAGACTACACTTATGTATGGAAATAAAAGTATATACAGTATGTATTTCTGGTGCCCAACGTGGTTTTTACTGAATTTGCCTAAATCCCATGGGTATGCCTCCCATTTTTATAAGGCTCCTCAATGTGTAAAAAAAAAAAAAAAAAAAAAAAACAAGCTGAGTTCTACCACCCTGTCCACCCAGTCCCTAATTACTGATTCCAAGACCCCTTAACTTAATTTTTAATGCCTCACTCAAAGTCCCTCCCCCTGTGTGCTGATCCCCAGCACCCCCTCACTTTCAGAGAAAGTGGGAAAGCATCGACATGGGGGGGGACACCAAGCAACATATAATAAACCATGGGATCTTAGTAAATCAATGGTTGGGTGCAAATGGTGCTGGATCGGGAGTCCCGGCTGATGAAGCCTAGTTTAGGGTGATGCACATCAAGCGTAAAAGACATGAGATATTTATCTGGTACAGCAGTACAATCTAATGCAGAAAAGATGAAGCACTCAGCACTAACACATTTTTTATGTTTGCTTGCACGCATGTGCAAGAAACATAGTGCCATCATCCGAGTTTTCGGAGGTGTGGCAGCCCTCTTCCAATTCAGTCAGTGTGTTTGCAGGCGTGGCCACAGTTCTCCAATGCCTGCTGGAGCTGTCTATGACAGCTCCAAAATGCAGTGGAGTACAGTTGAAAGGGTGAGCTACGCTTCAGTGAGCAGCGATAAGATATCGCCTTCTTATGCGTGCCCCCCCACACACACACACTTACAGGCACGCATACTGTGTGCTCGCCCCCCCACGCACACACTGTGTAGCTGACGGGGGTGCCCAATCCCTCGTTGGCTGTGCTGCTCCCCCCAAGCAGAGTTACATATGCTGTGCTGGGTGCCCACCTCAGCGTGGCCACACATTGTATAGCCGATGGGGGTGCCCAATCCCCCGTCGGCTCCACTGCCCCCCCAGTACAGGGTGCCAAACTGAGAGCCCACCCCAGCATAGCAACAGATGCTATTGCCGATGGGGGTGCCCAATCCCCCATCAGCTCCATGCCTCCCCGGCCCCACCAGCGTTCTCTTGTGCCACGCTGGGAGCCCACCCCAGCGTGGCAAACATTCCTGCACTGCCATGTAAAAAAAAACTGTAACTTAAAAACGGTCCCTTGCAGTCTCTGCCCCTCACCGCACTCCACCCACTGTGCACCCTGCCTCCCCACACTCCCCACCCCATACTTACCTCCGGACTCCGGCGTGACGATCTTTGGTGGACCAGGAACACGTCTGCACTCTTCAAAGCTGACCGTGAACTGAAGAAATGCCGGTAAGCTGTATAATGTAATGAATAGGGTTTTTTCAAATTTGCTGCATATCTCAGCCATTTTTGGGAATTTTTGCAGCAAATTTTCAACATGGGGTTTTTGGGACCCCTTCTCATGAATGCTCTCACTGTCATTGCATTCTTCGGGCCCGAAGGGTGATTTCGCAGTCACTGCGCAAAATCACCTTTCAGGATCAAGTAATGAAATGGCACTGCCACTGTTCATAAGGTGGGCTCTCAAAAAGCCTATGTTGAAAATTTGGTGGAAAAATTCCTAAAAATGACTGTTTTACTGACGTGCATTGTGCAGTTCCTCACTGCCTTTCGTAAGTTTGAATTTTCAATATTTTCACTCCAGATTTTCAACATTGCCATTTCACCACACCCTTATGAGCAGTACAGCTGTCATTTTCATCTTGGCCAAAAGTAGTTTCCTCCATGTAGCTAATAAATGCAGTTCGAAAAGTAAATCAATGTATGGGACACAGTAAGAAAATCACAGTGGCACTGTTCATAAGCAGAGGTCTTAAAATGACTATGTTGAAAATTTGGTGAAAAATTCCTAAAAATGGCTGTTTTACGAGTGTGCGTTGCGCAATTCCTACGCACGCTCATAAGTTTGCGAATTTTCTACATTTTCACTCCAGATATTCCACACTGCCATTTTATTACACTTCCTTATGAACAGTACAGTTGCCATTTTTCACGTTGCCCCAAATGTGTTTCCGCACATGTAACGCACAATGGTGCAGTCGGTGAGCGAAAGCAATGTTTGGGACAGATTAAGGAAATCACAGTTACACTGTTCATAAGCAGAGGTCTTAAAATGGCTATGTTGAAAATTTGGTGACAAAAGTCCATAAAATGACTGTGTTACGAGTGAGCATTGTGCAGTTTCCACACACCCTTGTAAGCTCATGACTTTGTAATATTTTAATTTCCAGATTTTCACCAGTGGCATTTTTCCACACTCCCTTATGAACAGTACAGCTGTCACTTTTCACAACATGGGCGAAATGTGTTTTCACACTTTCAGCGCATAGATGCGTGGTTGCTGTGGGAAATCATTGTTCGGGACAGATAAAGAAAATCACAGTGACACTGTTCATGATCGGAGGTCCCAAAATGCCTGTGTTGACAATCTGCTGTAAAAAATTCCCAACCTAATTACATTACGGGTGTGCGTTTCACAGTTTCTATGCACGCTCGTGACTTCACCAGTTTTTTTAATATTTTGACTGCAGATTTGCAACATTGCCATTTTTTACACCTCCCCATGAACAGTACAGCTGTCATTTTTCACATCCTGTTCGGAATGTGTTTTTGCATCTGTGATGCTAAATGCTGTAGTCACTGTGCATAAGCAGCTTTCGGCTAACAAACTGATATTGTGACTGTTCATGAGGTGGGGGTCACAAAAAAAACATGTTGAAAATTTGGAGTGAAAATACCAATGAATGCCTGATGTGTTAGGGTTTCCAACCATAACGCCCCACCCTGTAGAGAATGACAGGCATCAGGGGTGTGACTTGGGATTCTTGCCTGTAATGCTCATACCATTCCACATCCTGCAGCCAATGAGAGGCATCGAGGTATGACTTGGACTCTTCGGCCCCAAAGTTCACTCCATTCTCCTATACCGCACTCATCTCACCGTATTTCCTGATGGAATGGGGTGCGCATAAGGCCAAAGACCCCATGGCACACCGTTACACTTGTCAGTGTCTGCAGGGTAGGGTGTGGTGAAATGGCGTGGCCGTTATGCCTGATGACCCAAAGGCACACCCCAATGCCTGTCACTCTCTGCAGGGTGGTGGTGGAGTTGGCTTCAGTTCAATACTTCACTGCCATTTCTATTATGCAGCTCTGTAACTTCTACACTACCAATGCCAATGCCAGCAAGCAAACATTCGGCATTGACAAATGCTTGTTTTTATTGATGTAGCTTCAGAGACAAACAGTGCAGATGTCAGCAGATCTCAAAGAATCCAGAAGTGAACACTAACAAAAGTCTTGGAGGGCAGGTAGGTGGCACTATGTGGGGGTGCAAGAAGTCAAAGCAGATGCCCTGGTGGGAATAAAGAAAAAAGTTTGAAACCTTTTAGATTCATTTATGTATGTAGCATTTAGGGTTATATTTTATTGTAAGTGTCAGTTAAAGGAAAGCTGTCCGAAGCATTCTAGGTAATTACTTGGCCTGCATAAATGCCCGATTAGCACAACCTTTGTGTTTACAATTTTCCAACTAACCTTTCATGTTAAATTTATCCTATTTCTGTGCCTTGATGGCGGTACCAAGTTCTGTGCTGAAACCGCCATTTCAAGAGTGCGGCCGCACCGGAAGACTGAGCGTGAGCTCCATTCATCACTTTTCTTCCTGTGATCTGCTGGAATGCTCATTCATGATGACCTGGACACATGTTCATGAAGGAGAAAGAAACGGTGTGCCATGTAGTACTCTTTTAGCTGCATTTTTAGCCGCTAATGTGCATGCCTGAGCTCAGAGCTTCAAGTTTCAATAAAAAAATGAAATAGCTTACAGTGCTCCATTTTCAACGGCGTTTGCTTCTAAAAGTGCAGCTAAAAGAGTACTACATGGCACACTGTTTCTTTCTCCCTCGTGAAAATGTGCCCAGCTCATCATAGACGAGCATTCCAACAGAGCGCAGGAAGAATACTGTGCTAATCTGCAGGAAAGTTACAGCTCTAGCCGCTACAATCAATGAAATGGCGCCACTCACTCTGGGACACAAAAATCACAGTTTAAAATTAAAGAAATGTTCTTCAACAGAAATTCAACTCTCACTGCAAGCTGGCAGGTGAGTACAGGCTGGGAGAAAAATTGGGTCTATGACAGCTTTCCTGCAACTGCAATGTATACTACACTTCTGCAGTGTTACAACTGCAATGTAGTTGCATGCAACAAACATACAGTGTTCTTACCCTGTTGCATATAATTAATCATTAGTTACATTGAAATAGACACTTTAAATAAAGTGTACATTTTGCATTTAAAAAAGAACTGCACTGAACCTGTTGTCATTGTACCCACATCTGCTGACTGTATTAAATTCAGTTACTTTTTATTCTCTATGTCCTCCTGATTATACTGGGCATTAACGATGTACAACAAAATGCATCAAACCACAGCAAAATATGAAAATTGAACTAGGCTTGCTTATGTGAACATCATATTTTGTAGGCTTACATGGCCCCAGTGCATTTGTTGTAAATAGCAGGAGTATTGTACAGTTTGGCTTATATGGATAGTACCTTCCTATGTCATGGCAATGTGTGACAATGGGAAACTGAATATATAGTTTGTTGGTGGAGCTCTGTGGCTGCTTGCACATTGTGGACCATTAAGGTTGTATGACTATCCATCCTGGTTTAGATTATTGGAGGGCCTACAGACTGTTGGCCAACTTGCCATCATTTGGAAACTGTTTTGTGGCCAGTGCTGTGACGCAGTTTGGGGGGGGGTGCACACATAATCAGAGAATAGCATGTCTGCTGCTTTGCAAACAGCATAGATCTTCAGGTAGCATTATCCTAGGAGGTCAACAGATGTGAGGCACAGCAGAGAGGATTACGTTATTATGGTTTATGGAAGCGTAACTGGTACTGCACTGGTCTTCCTTCTTCTCTCCTTGTTTTCTCTCAGAAAACCTTCATCTACATTCTCTGTCTCGTAGTAATGGTTCATGGCAAAACACTGTAGTTCTGTTGTGTCTCTGCCTTAACTTTGTGTCTTTTCCAATTGGGAAAACTTTGCCATGTTCTCTCATTCATGTCTTGTAATGGTTCATAACAAAATGCTCTGTGGTGTTGTTAACTTCATGTTTTCTCCAATTGGAAAATCTTTGTCACGTTCTCTCATTCATGTCTTGTAATGCTTCATAACAAAATGATATGTGGTCTCCTCCTTAACTTCGTGTCTTCTCCAACTGGAAAACCTTTGCCATGGTCTCTCATTCACATCTTGTAATGCTTCATAACAAAACATTGTGCTGTCTCGTTAACTTCATGTCTTCTCCAATTGGAAAATCTGCCACATTCTCTCATCTGTGTCTTGTAATGGTTAATAAATAAATGCTGTGTGGTCTCCTCCTTAACTTTGTGTCTTCTCTAACTGGAAAATCTTAGCCATGTTCTCTGATTCTCGTCTTGTAATGCTTCATAACAAACTGAAGAAGTGACCACTCTAGACAATGATCTGTATTCAACTCCGAAGGTGAACAAGAGAGCAGAGTCTGCCATTAGAAAAGCCATTCAGTGGGCATGAGAGGGATTGCCACGATCACCAGTACACTTTGCTGCAACTATTGAAAAGCTTCTGTCTTCCTGTTCATCATCAAAAAAGGCTGAACTGACAAAATAGAAAATATTTACACCTGTTGACCACCTAGAGGGGAAATTGTTAGAAATAATGAATGACAAACTTGATGAGATAAAAAAAGTCACCAACAAAAGAGTGAGGGAGTCATCTCAGGAATTGTATAAAACAGTCCTGGTATTGGAAAAATGTAAACTCCTTAGAACTGCAAGCACTACCCTAGAGATCAGCGTGAAGAGGTTAATGAAGGTGTCAAGCAGTCAAAAGCCAAAAAACAAAAGGTACAAGGCTGCGTTATCTTTGGAAACCATCAAGATCTTAGAGAACTTCTTTGAAAATTCAGCCACACCTCTACCACATAAAAAGGTCTTCTCAAAAAAGACAGGAAAAACAAAATCCTTCCTTGAAACCACTTGATGTTCTTCATGACTTTATCCAGCAGCACCCTGAAGCACCAATTAGAACAGTAAAATTCTGTGCTTTGAGACAACGACACATAAAACTTTCCCACAAACAGAAATTGGATCAGTGCTTATGCAAGTACTGCACAAATGCTTGTTGTCACCTGATTTATTCTTTGTTTTCACTGTTGTTTCCCACCCACTGTATGTAACCTCCTGGGTCATGTCTGAAAATAGGCAGCTCTGCTGCCTAGAGCAACTACCTGGTCAACAGAAAATAAATAAATGCTTAATTGAAGCTGATGGCATTAAATTGCGTTGCTGACATTAACAAAATGGCAGAATGCAAAGTCGCAAATCTGTACCAGGCTATTGAACTCACAATGTGCCAGTGGGCACCTGGAGAAAATGTTTTCAAAACGAATGTGTGCAGATAATGTGTGACATTTTCAGTACAGATAATTGTGATAGTAAATTCAAGGAACTATTTAAAGGACATTCAAATGAGCTTGTCAAATGGCTCCAGTGGGAGAGTATAAATATTGTAAGAAGAAGAGAATGTGATGAGGAAAAACAATACCAAAAAGTACTGAAAAGTAAGCAAACAACAGTACAACAACTGGTATCACTACTGAAAGGAGATCTACAGTTTCTGGGCCACCACTTGTACGTTGCATCACGGCAACAGCATTAATTTGCATCGATGAAGCTCAATATACCAACAGGATGGGTCATTATGGTATTGGAGTTTGTGGAGAACTGTGCATGCAAGTTTCACGATGAGATACAGTCCTGTCACTGGCATCATGAGCAGGCTACAGTTCACCCTACTGTTACACATTACAGGTGTCAACACTGCAAACAAACCGTCACATAATTTCTGGTCTTCATTTCCTGTGACCTAAAGCATGACCATCATGCTCTGAGGTACTTCATTAAAATTTCCAGTTCCCACCTCACACATGTCCGTGATATTGACATAAAGCAACAGGTTCAGTTCACAGATGGCTGTGGGAGACAGTACAAGTCAAAGTGGGCTTTCTTCAGAGTGTCTTTGGCTCCCTCATTGCACAGCTTCCCAATTGAAATAGCATATTTTGGATACAGACATAAGAAAGGACCTTCAGACAGGGAAAGTGCAGTAGTAAAGTCACTTGCAGTACAGGCCATGGTATCATGACAGGCAATAACTGCAAATGCAGAAGACCACTTTACATACTGCAAGCGTTATCTTACCAGAAAGCCAGCCACAGATAGGTGTAGCCATTTCAGTCAAACATTCTTTTGGGTTGGTAGTAATGACATTAAAAGAAAAGTTCTTCCAAATATCAAAACTGTTTGGGGAGCATGGCCTGACTGGCAAGCATGGTGGTTGCTTACTAGCTGGACTCCCACAAGCACCTGCATTGAATGACAATTACAGATATTTAAAAAAGCTCCTGTAGATGAAAAAAGTACTGGATGGCATCACAACTTTGTGGACGATGAAAAAGTCAATGAAAAAACAATTTATCCTTCAATCTGAACGACAGGTGAAACCTCCTTCAATGATGGCAAAGGGCTGCACCAGATGTCAGCTCACGGCATCAGAGGATGCCCAGGACCAAAGTTCACAAGATCCAACAATTATGGCTCTGCCAGCTCTGATTGTCAGCCTCCAACAAGAAGTCAGTGCTGGCTTTGAAAACCCAACAGCCTGGGAAACCCATATCCAAACCATAGTCAGCAGGATTGCAGAGACTTCCTTTTCCCACAGCATTAAAATTGATGAAGCACAGTGCTGGATCAGTGACCTGGAAGATATCTTAGCTGACATGGCCAGAGATAAAAGGGTGCTAAATGACCAAGTTGCTAAACTGATTGCTTGGGCAGAAGATCCTGAAAACTGTGCCAGATGTTCAAACATAAGAATTGTCAGTCTGCCAGAAGTTTTTGAGGGAAAAGAAGACAGCAGGAAGGTCCAAAAATGGATCATGGAAAAACTTGATCTGGAGCTCATGGCTGTGAGACACAATGGGCTTACCGCACCGACCCAAAGCCCAAGATGAGAGAATAGATTCTCCAAGCTGCTAGAGCACAGGGACTGAATATTGTGGAGGGAGGTTGGGGTTCAATCTACCAAGACTACAGTAAGGATCCACAGACCCAAAGATTAAAGTTTGCAAGTATTACATCGATCCTGCACCAACATGGCTGTGACTTCGCTTTACTGTCCCTGGCAAACTGTGGATTAGTAAACCTGGGTGTCTACCATGTTGTTGGTTAACTAGGATCTGCAGCTTATCCAATAGGTAGGGAAATTGGCAGACCAGATGGCCAAGCGGTCCTTATCTGCCATCAGAGTCTACGTTCCTATGTTTTTCTGATCAACACTAAGAAACTGAGCAGTATGCTAAGATGGAAGTAGCCATGGGAAAAGGAAGGTCTCAACCTACGGATACTGCACTGACATAGTGAACAGCTATGGTACAGTAATGCTGATTTATTAAAATCTATAACTGGTGAGTAGATGTGTGAAAATAAATGCTGGAGATTTGACTAGCCTATTTTTTTTTTTTTTTGCAGGAAGTCACGGACTTCATCGTAGACATGGTGTTGAACTCCTCCAGGGTAATGGTACTGGGGGATTTCAATGTCTGGATCGACAATGAACTCTCGCAGTTTGGACAAGACTTCCTCTGACTTATGAGTTCTTTGGGCTTCACACAGGTAGTTTCCTCTGCAACTCATAATCACGGTCATTCACAGGACCTGGACTTCCTCCTGGGATTGGAGGCCTCCGATTTGGAGGTGGAACCTGTCGGATGGTCTGACCATCACATCATCAGGTTCAGTTTCGTGGTCCCCCTTGTAGGCCTGCCCCTGTGGAGATGGTCTGATCCCCCATTACGGGGTTTGACCTCTGATGGCTTTTTGGTGGTATTGGACCTATCGGGAATTCCGGACATAAGCGAGGGTCTGGAGAACCTACTCCAGGCTTTTAATTGAGCAGTGGAGGGAGTTCTGGATTCCCTCACTCCATTCTGCATTCACCTGCTCACTCTCCACCCTCAGTCCCCACAATTTGATGGGACCTTGAAGGGGATGAAGCAGGCATGGCGAATGCTAGAGCATGCTTGGCGTAGATATGGCTTAGATATCAATAAGCTTAGACTGATGGAACGTTATAGACTCCATCAGCCATCAATCTCCCATAAGAAGGCAGAATTCCTGTCCAGGGAGATTGCTTCCACAGAGAACTGACCAGCTCAGCTATTCCAAACCGTGGACAGACTGTGCAATCTAGTCTGTCTATGAGTCCAGAAAGCCTTGTCGCAAGTGGAATGTGACGAGTTTGCTCACTTCTTTACTGATAAGATTCCTGACATCAGGTCGGAGATTTGCTTATCACACCCTGTTGGGGCTACTGGTGGTCGGAGTGAGGTTGTGACTCCTCCATTTTGCTGGGCCGATTTTGACCTACTAGCAATCGAGGATATCATGTAGCTTCTCTGGAATATGCACCCCACTTACTGTTGTTTAGATCTGAGCCCTACTCGCCTCTTAATGGGGTGCTTAGATGTGATTGGCCCAGTTCTAGCAGAATTAATCTGGTGTTCATTGGAGTCAGGGGGGGAGTTTCCCAGCTCTTTGAAGGAGGCTGTGGTTACCCCCCTTCTCAAGAAACCATCTCTTGACCCAGATGCTCTTGCAAACTACAGACCGATCTCTAACTTTCCCTTTATAGGGAAGGTTATTGAGAAAGTTGTTGCACAACAGTTAGAGAACCATCTTACCATCCATGTTATCTATGATCCTCTCCAGTCTGGTTTCTGTAAGAAACACAGTACTGAGACTGCTCTGGTTCGGGTACTCAGTGATCTCCTGGTGGCTAGAGACCAGAAGCAATGCTTCATCTTGGTTCTTCTGGATCCCTCCTCAGCTTTTGACACCGTGAACCATGGGGTACTTCTTGATCGCCTGCAGTTCATTTGTGGCCTGTCCGGTACAGTCCTCAGATGGTTCCACTCTTTCCTCACTGGCAGGTTGCAGAAGGTAGTATCAGGGATTTTTTCCTCTGAAGCGTACTCCCTGCCATGTGGGGTCCTGTAGAGTTCAGTGTTGTCCCCCATGTTGTTTTCAGTGTATATGCTCCCATTAGGAGACATTGTAAGACAGTATGGACTGAGTTTTCACTGTTACGCAGATGATACTCAGCTGTACCTGCCTTTTGTGCCCGACCAGGATAGTGCACTCTCAGTCTTTTCTAACTGTCTCTCTGAAATCCAAGTCTGGATGAATTCCAGTTGGCTGAAATTGAACCCTGACAAGACAGAGGTGTTAGTGGTGGACCCGGGTCACCAGATAGGGGGGTCGGTTGCCAGGCAGCCATCAAGGCTTTGGCTCAGGGACTCCCAGATCCTGACCTCCAAATGGATGCAGAATCTGGGGAGGATATTTGATGATAGGCTGACACTTCATTCACAGGTGTCAGTTGCAGTCAAGTCCTCTTTTTACCATCTGAGGAACATTGCCTGGATTAAGCACCTTGTTCCGTCCGGCGACCTTCCAACATTGGTCCATGTTTTTGTGACCTCGCGCCTTGACTACTGTAACTCCCTGTACCTAGGGCTTCCAGGGGTTGATATCTGCTACTTGCAGCATGTGCAAAACACTGCAGCCAGGTTACTGTCTGGGTCAACCCGATCCAGTCAAATACCTCCTGTGCTGCACGCTCTGCCATGGCTGCCTGTTCAGTGGTGAATCACCTTTAAAGTTGGCTTGCTGACTTTCAGAGCCCTACACAGTTTGGGTCCCAGTTACCTACAAGTGGTTCTGAGTCCCTGCTGCCCCCTCAGACTGCACTGCTCAACCGATGAGGGATTGCTAGATATTCCCAGGGTGCATTTGAAGACCTCAGGAGCTCGGGCCTTTGCCTTTGCTGCTCCCTCCCTGTGGAATTCTCTACCTTGTCGGGTACAAGAGTGCCAGACAGTGGAGAGCTTTAAAACTGCTTTAAAAACGTACTTGTTTACATGTGTCTTTCCTGACTTTTAGTATGTATAATTGCACATTTTAAGTCTTTTTAATTGTCCTATTTATTTGTTAACTGTTTGCTTTTAGAAAATTGTACAGTGCTTTGATAGTCGCTGATATTGTGCTTTATAAATAAACATTATTATTATTATTGTAATTGAACTGTGGTGGTATCAGAGCTATATTGACTAGTATGCTGAGTTTGTGGGATACCATGTAGCATGTCATCTGTGCCACATGGTGGGGGACTACTCCAATGTCCAATGGATCTCTGTCACCTGCAGCTGGTGCAGAACGCTGCGACCAGGTTGTTGACAGGGTTGTCAAGAATTAGCCATGTCACCCCTGTGCTGCGCGAACTGCACTGGCTGCTGGTGCGATGGAGGGTCACCTTCAAGGTCATATTGCTGACCTATAAGACCCTACATGGACAGGGACCAGGCTATTTGCAAGACCTCCTCTGACCCTACTGCCCCCTTTGCTCACTCTGCTCCACCAATGAGGGATTGCTAGAGGTTCCCAAGGGTCCGTCTTCAGACATCGGGTGCTAGGGCATTTTCTTTTGCAGCCCTGACCCTGTGGAACTCTCTACCTCGTCGGATTAGAGAGTGCCTGTCCACCGAAACTTTTAAGTCCTCATTAAAAACTTTTTTATTTGATCTGGCTTTTGGGGACAATGTTTAGTTTTATCTCTGCTGCCTTTTTATGTTTTGTGTCTTTTCTTTTCCGATTGAATGTTTGTTTTCATATTGTATATGCACTTTGGTTATTTTGAAAAGCGCTTTATAAATAAAATTTGATTTGATTTGATTCTTTCTAACTGAACTAAATCCTGTTTAAGCTGTTTATAGTTGATCTTGGTACTATGAAATGAAAGCCGGTATTGAGTTTCTATGGAACCGATCATGCACGTTGGAGCTTTAAGGATGAATGTGGCATCAGGTGACCATCTGTGATCTTTTCCTTTGTCAGACTTTTTTCCAACTTTAAAATGGCTACAAGGAGTGTGGAAAATGGCCATGTACACATTGCTACTTTTGTGGGTGGCACCATTACTGAGTTGGTGGCAACCAACAAGCTGTCTGTTCATTGAAATATACACTGTCATTGCACCACCCAATCACGAGTTGTGCTTTCATATACCCACTTCTTTCCTTACTCACTGCAAGAATGTGTGAATGAGTTTAAAATGGAGATCGACTTCCCTGAGTTCTAGCACACCAACCAATGTTATTTAGACGGCATGTCCTGCACGAATCAGAAGATCTTGCAAGCCGGGGGTGGTGGGCCTTCTGTTTTTCAGGTTGGTAGCTGGTGAGTCACTGGGGGCATAGATCGATGGCACCATTGGAGAACAGGAGGCATTGCACCTCTCATCAAGTGAAGCAGTAAGCTTACTTTACACAACTATTAAAATCTAAACTGCAGCGACTTCTCTGGTTTACCTGCTGTACATTATCATCTAAGCCAAATCTGCATTTAGGTTGTACTGTGAGGTGGTCTCTCATCAAGGTTTTGGATTATGCTACAGATTACTTCATGACATGTGCGATGTCCCGAGCAACTACATTTTCGAATCCCACCACAGCCACTCCCTGACTGCAACTTGAGTGACAGGTGTCAGCAGGGACGTGATAGTAGGGCAAGTGTCTACTCTTCAGCAAGAGCCTGCACTACTCACACTAGACTTTATTCAAAATGAATGAATACTGAAGTTTATTGCAGTTTATTACAAATATAGTAAATGTTCACGTGTTGATGTTAAAATACTGAATTCCCTATGATTCGTATACTGATGTGGCTATTTCCCTGGGAATCATCAGGTAGCTGACAGGTTTAGACCAGAAATTTTCAGGTCTCAGGAATCTTTAATAACTAAAATATAATAATTGAGCTGCATTTAATTTATGCTCATGTTTTCTCAATATTTTTTGGGGGGGTTGAGGGCATATGACTTCTAGAATTCTGTCATTCAGAATTTGTAATCGTACATGATAAATCATATGAAAGCTCAAGGTGCTTAGCAAGTCATCTAATAGCTAACCACCAGTTACAGAGGATGATGCATATAATTTATGCATCCAAGGGGGGGCTGACAAAGTATGTTATGTTACACTGAAGTGTGCCGGAAGTTGGTAATATATTAGTAGGAGATAGAAGAGGTGGGAATATTTGGAATGAATGAGAAACATGTAACTCCATGACGCCAAGTGAAGTGAGCAAAAGGCTATGACTGACAGGCTATTGCAATACACCCACCCAGGTAGTAAGGCAGTTCTTTTTCTATTTGGCTACGTGATGTAATTCTTCACCAAAATGGAGAGGCAGAAGGCACGAGTGGAGAAAAGGAACTAGTTTATTGGCATCTGATTATCGGGTGGGATCACAAGAGAGGGACAATCATACATATACAAGCTACTACTTTACTATAGACAAGACGAATAACTGCTGTAACAGCTACACTGTAAAAGCGTCTTATTTCTATTTCCCTACCTCTCTATAAGAGGGAAAACTCTACAGCATAGAATACCAGAATAGATCAATCGACTGTAACAGCTACGCTGTAAGAGTGTTTTACTTATCTTCAGATATCTACTTCTAACCCTGAGGTGCACCTCTCCCTAAAACTTAGGTTTTTAGAACTACAGTCATACCAATACTAAAAGAAGAGTCTATGCAACAGATGCTTGTCCGTTGGTGCACGTACAGTAACTTTCTCTGTCAGCGAAAGAAAAGGGTGAAACACTCCACTGGTTTCCCAGTGAAACACTGAACCTTGGTGGGAAAACTAAGAATGAAGAGAGGATTTAACAGACCATGGGTCCTTGGCTACACCCCACTTCTCTAGGGTTGCCAGAAAGGAATACAAGATCCGGCTGCAGTCTGCTTCTAGACTGCCCGGAAAGAGTAGGCGATGCAAACCACTTGGCCACAATCCGCTTCTGGATTGCCAAGTGAAGGGATCAAGAAGAAGAAGAACCAACCAACAGTCCACTTCTGGACTGAAGATATACTCTAAGCTGATGAACACACCAGATTGGGAGAATTGGAACCTCTGGACCACTCTTGGACTCCAGGCAAGCACTCCCTCTGGACTGAAGACACACACTGGCTGATGCTCCCACTGGATCAGGAACCTTGGACCACTCTTGGACTCCAGGCAACCACTCCCTCTGGGCATCGAAATGCGTCGGTCTTCTGAGTTCCAAGGCCGGACAAGCCAAGACCCTCGCCAAAATAACAAAACATATGTCGAACTGCAACCAACTTGGAGTCCACGGCCGGACGAGCCAGGACACACTAAAACAATAAACCGAACGTCACTCGGAGAACTGACACAGACGAGTCAAGTGGTACTCTGCTGCAGACATGAAAACAAGAAAATGGATGACAGACTTCTGCACTGGGCCAAGCCATACTGGGAAACTGTGAGAGGCAAATAACAAACGGGATGATGCAACTTTGAGGCGACTGCACTATGGCTCTTCATGGATTGGCTGTTGTCTGCTTCTGGATGCACTGGAGGATGATTCTTGAAGGATGGGTGAAGTCTGACAGGGTTGCACCGGGGTGAAGTGATTCCGAAAACAGTTGAAGACTAATTCTGATGGTTATCAAGCACTGAAATGCTGGCACACAGCAATGCAAAGCAGTTCTGACATTCAATAATGTTTGTGAATGACTAATAACGTAGGAAAATGCAAACGGAGTCTCAGATTCTGCTGTAGTGGTCAATAACTGTATAGTCTCAGTGTCCAGACTACAGTAACTATACAGGCAATTTCTCATACAAATCCAACCCTAGCTCTGGTGGACCTAACTCTAATGGGGTCCCTTCTAGTTAAATCGGGTTCTCCTGTTACTGTGGAAACACTACAGTGAGAAATTAGCTCTTGGGAAGGCTATACCAAAGATGGGTGACCGGACCCCCTTTAACAATGGAGGACCTACATGGCTAGCTATGCACCTATGATATCTGGTGTCGCTCCTATCACTGGGCCCCTAACACAGCTGTAAGCCTAAATAACTAGCTATGGGTCCTGGGCCTTTTGGCACCCCTAGTACTGCTAGACTGGCTTGCCTTAACTGGCTAGGCTGGGGTAGCCCTTTACTACTACTGGGCTGGCCTGCCCTAACTTGTTAGGCCTGGGTAGCCCTTTATTACTCCTGACTAGCTTACCCTAACTCACTAGGCTGGGGTAGCCCTTTACTACTACTGGGCTGGCTTGCCCTAACTTGCTAGGCCGGGGCTGCCCTTACTACCATAGGCTGGCTTGCCCTAACTGGCTAGGCTGGGGCTGCCCTTACTACCACTAGGCTGGCTTGCCCTAACTCACTAGGCCTGGCCCCTACTTACTACTAGGGCCTGGTGCCCTCTGTACCACTGGGCCTGATGCCCTTTCTGAAATGTGCCTGGTGCCCTCTTAGCTGGGCCTAGTGCCCTTCTTAAACTGGGCCTGGTGCCTCTCTTTAACATGAGCCTGGTGCTCTTCTTAAACTGGGCCTGGTGCCCTCTTAGCTGTGCCTGTTGCCCTTCTTAAACTGGGCCTGGTGCCCTTCTTAAACTGGGCCTGGTGCCCTCTAAAATAGGCCGGATGCCATTCCTTGCACTGGGCCTGGATTACCCCTTTAAATTTTTATATTTGCCCAGGAGTGGCAAGGCCCCTTTAATTCTTCTGGCTCTCTGAGCCCACTGCACTATGTTAGCTTTGTTCTGCCTTGCTCCTGCCACTTTCATTAATATACATGGGCATCTTCACTGGCCTTGCTTCCTCGGCCCCTCCCCATGGGCATCGCTACACCCGCCCCTTTTGAACATTAATTTGGGTCCTACTGACTCGATCCTCCCGCGGTACTCAGCCGCTCCTTTTCTGCGCTAAGCTGCAATTGATTTAAATAAAAAGAAAACTGTTGTTTGCTTTTTGGGCAGATAGCACAACGCAGGTGTTGCCCCCAACTCACCACACCAGCAGGGGATGCCGAAAAGCTGGTTCAGGAGGTGGGAGGTGTGCAGGCAGTGGAAGGGTGATTGCAGGCAGCGCGGTGGATATCTGGGGGGCCTCAGACTGCCAACTTTTCAACCGGCGATGCAGCATTTGCAAGCCGCTGATGGGGGACCGGAATTACTTTTAAATTTAAACTGGGGCCAAAATAAATTACCGAATGGGGCTCACAGCCCAACAACCGCACTGGACACCTTTTCTCTTCTTGTGGTGCCCTGATGGCACCACCGATCGTGCTGGAACTCTTCAGGGGCAATCTTCAGATGCTGGAGGCAGAGCAGGAACACAGACAAGTTCTTGGGGACTTCTTCAACAATGGGTAAGCCTCTTACCTTTCCCCTTAACTTGCTGTGTCCTTCCTCCTCTACAGTCACCCAGGAATACACAGAAAAAGAGAAACAGTTAAACTTTTTGAAACCAGGGCTTCTGGTTCCAGAATGATTAGGGTGGAATGCTGTGCATGAGCAGCTCAGCACAGCATTCCATCCTGGCCATTGTTGCTGCAGCTGCATAAAATCTCTATTTTTTTATGTACAGGGAGCACAGGGCACCTTACAGTGTATACTGGGGGAAACTGGGGACTACTGGGGTTTACTGGGGACCCTCTAACTTTGGCATATTACATATTCGGCCCTTCTAAAAGATACATGTCCCCATGTATCCTCCTAAGCATTTGAGAATACACAACAGTTTAAAACGTTAAACCTTCTTAACTTCTTACCATTCACCATTTCTACTGTTCAGTACTTCTACTTTTTAACATTTCTTAACTGAAGGTAATCTATACTAACTTACTACTGTAGTTTTGCTTTATTTACAGGTGACCCTTATGAAATTACTGGATTTGTTCTATCCAACGTCTTGGAGGAACACCTTTTGTTGTACATGTGGAGCTACATATAGAACTTTCTTTAGGCCTAGTAGAACTGGGGTTAAACATTGTAATACCTGGTAACCAAAGCTATTCTTTAGGGTCTCCAGGAGTAGTCTTATCTATGCTTGTGTACTCCTGCCTCTCCCATCTGGTTGCTTTGTCATCTTGACCACTATCTAAACTAGAGGGTTGAAATGTACAAGACTTTAAAAGGTTCCGGTGTACAATTTTACTAGCGTGTCCTCCTTCTGTTCTGACTTTATATACTGGAAGTCCTGGATACAGAATTTCTGTGATCACATCCGGTGTGGTTTCCCACCTAGATGCAAGTTTATGGCCTATGTTATGAGTGTTTTTTAGCAGGACTCTGTCTCCTACATATAAACGTACAGCATGGGCCTTAAAATCATACTGTTCTTTTTGCTTCTGTTGTACATGTCTCATTTGCGTTGACACAATGTCAGCTGCTTGTCTAAGTCTATGCTGATGTTCTACCCATAATGAGGTTGGTTCCTCAGTTTTTTATAGGTCGGCTTGACATCAAGAACCATGTCCAGCGGCAGTCCTCTATGTTAGCCGAACATTAAATAATAGGGCATGTACCCCGTAGAGCAGTGCACCGTATTTATACACATAGTAGAATTTTGGAAGTAATTCAGACCATTTTGCTTTTTGCTCTTCTAACATTGCTCTTAACGTCTCTAGTAATGTGCGGTTTGCTCATTCACATAAACCATTTGTTTGTGGATGATATGGGGCGGTTCTCAGTTTTCTGCTGCTGTATATAGAACTCAGTTCTTTAAATAACAAGGATTTAAATGCACCCCCTTGGTCAGTCAAAATTTGTGAAGGGTATCCATATGGTCACACAAAATGTCTCCACAGAGCTTCAGCAGTTATCTGAGCTGACAAATCTCTTACAGGTACTGCCACCATGAATTTGGTATTGTGCTCAATAATCATCAGTACATACTGACATCCGCTTTTACTAGGTGCAATCTTCAAATGGTCTAAGGCAATAATTTCCAAGGGCTCCTTGGTTACAATTGAGTGTAAGGGTGCTTTCTGTTTATTATCTGCCTCTCTTTTAAGGTTACAAGCCATGCAGTTTTCACAGCACTTTCTAATGTCTTCTGTCATACCTATCCAACAAAATCTTTCCCTGATAACTTTCTCTGTCTTTTGGTGTCCAAAATGACCTGACTCATTGTGGTAAGCTTCTAATACCATATCTGCTTCTGCCTGAGGAATAAGGATCTGGATGATCTCTTCTTTTGTTCTTGGATCTCTGGTTCTCCACATCATTTTCCCTTGTTCTAAGCTGAGATAGTCTCATTGTCTTAACAGTTTGGTTAACTCTATAGGCAGTGTCTTTCTTTCTTGGGCTTTTACTGTTTTCCTGGTTCTCAGAGTCTCTTTGAGAGTTGGAAACAAAGGATTTTGGTATTGTAGCTGCGTCCACAAACCTGTTCTTTCATCTGCTGGCATAGTTGTCAAGGTTGTCTCTGCACTCTGATCAGTAGTCTGCAAGTACTGACAGCACAATTGCACTATTTTCGCTGGGATACGAATAACAGGTAGCATTTCCAAATTTTCTCTCTCAGTCTCAACCATCTCTTCTTCATCGCAATTGGGCAATCTAGATAGAGTATCTGCGTTACCATTTGCCTTTCCTGATTGGTATTTTATGGTGAAATTAAAATTAACCAGTCTGGAAGCCCATTGTTGCTCTAATGCCTCAAGTTTTGCTGTGTCGAGATGTGCCAAGAGGTTGTTGTCTGTGTACATGGTGAACGAAGTAGCCGTGAGGTAATGCCTACATTTCTCTGTCACAGCCCACACAAGTGCTAAGAACTCCAATTTAAAAGAGCTGTACCTTTCACCGTCTCTCTGAGCCCCTTAATCCTCTGCTTGCATATGTGATCACCCTTTCTCTTCCTTCTTGTACATGGGATAGCACTGCTCCTAGGCCTTTGTTACTAGCATCAGTATAGAGGTGAAAAGGTTTCTGGTAGTCTGGGTAAGTGAGCACCAGCACTGTGGTGAGCACTGTCTTCAAATGGTCAAATGCAGTATGACAATCTGGTGTCCAATTCACTCTACTATTTTTGTTGATATTGCTCCCTTTGGAGTGTCATAGCAGTTTATGCAAAGGGGTTGCTTGTTTGGAAAAATCCTTTACAAATCGGCAATAATATCCAACAAATCCTAGAAATCATTTTACATCTTTGATAGTGACTGGACATGGCCATTCTTTCACTACTTTAATTTTCTCTGGATCTGGCACTATCCACTCTGCTGATACAACATGTCCCAAATAGTTGACTTTTTCTTTCAGGAAATGACACATTGCAGGTTTAATTCTTAGCCCATAATTTGTTGAGCGTTCAAAAACCAGTTCCATATGTTTCAGATGTTCTTTGTACTTTTTCTTGTAGACTATAATGTCGTCTAGATAAAGAAGCACAGTGTCAAAATTCTCACTCCCTAAACATTATCCTACTAAGTGCTGAAATGTCCCTGGCACATTACAAAGTCCAAATGGCATTCGAGAAAACTCGTACAGCCCCATAGGAGTCACAAAAGCTGTTTTCTCTTGGTCTTCGGGTGCCATGGGTACTTGCCAGTATCCACTTGCCAAGTCTGTGGTTGAGAAGACTGCTGCATACTTCAATGTTGTGAGAGCATCCTCAATGTGGGGCAATGGGTAAGCATCCCTGTGTGTGGTCTGATTGAGTTTTTGATAGTCCACACAAAATCGTATCTGTCCATCCTTCTTTTTAAGCTAGAACTATTGGTGCTGCCCATGGACTTTGGCTCTGCTTTATGACATTCGCTTCCAACATTTCCTTTAACAGCTGCTTGGTCAGTTGATACAATGCAGGATGTATGAGTCTAAATCTTTCCCGAATGGCTGGGTGGTTTTCCGTAGGAATGTAGTATCTCACGTTCGTGGTGCACCCAAAGTCTAGAGCATGATGAGAAAAGGCATCGGTGTGTCTCTTTATTACTTTCAGCAGCTCTGCCTTTTCTTCTTCTGTGGTCCTTGGATTTCCCATATCTATTTCCTGTATCCAAACATCATAGGTTTCGCTTTTTGATGTCACCTTCTTGCGCTGTGATAATGGCACTGGTTATGTGAGGCATTTCGTCTTCTTCTTCTTCACCTGGGATTACAACATCTTCCAATTCCACTTTCATTAGACGACCAATGGCCTGCCGTCTATACATGGTACACTGGCTGGGTGCCATAATTCAGTAGGCGGACAGGGACTTTTCCACCCTTTACCGTGACCAAACTCCTAGCCATTACTACTGGTTCTTCTCCTTTGGCCCATTCCAGTTCGACTAAGGCTGTGTAGTCCTTACCTCGCAGTTCCACTTTGGTTCTGCACAACAGTACGGTTTCGACACCCAGTTTCAGTTGGACTGGCCTCTCATCCATTACTCTGACTTTTCCTATCTCCCCCTTCTTATTGGCAGATCTCTGATGACATTGAAGTAGCTTGATAGTCCCTTGTAAGGCCTGTCTCTCTTCTCATAACAGTGAACTGGTTGGTTCTTTCAACACCTGTAGTAGATCTTCCAGACAATGTCGAAGTAGGTTCATACCTAATATTACAGGCGGAAGGTTGTCATCATATATATTGCTTATCAGTATCCCCTGGTTTGGATGTTCAGTCTTTCCTAAAGTAATACTTGCTTCCATATATCCACTGATAGGAATATTGAGACCATTTCCAGCTACTAGATTCATCCATCTTTTGGGGGGTCGAGTTAACTGGTCTTTTGTCCAATGTTCAAAGAAAGTCTTGCCCTGCAGTGTCGTCACCTGTGATTCTGTGTCCAATAATGCCTCCACTTCCATTCCATTAATCCTTATAGTGGTGGTTGGACAACTTCTTACGAACCGGGCTAGTGTAGAGTTTTTCGATGCATCTATTGGGAGCTCTCCTGAGGCTTGGCCCTCCACCTAGGGGATTCCCTGTTTAAAGCCATGGCAGGTGTATTTGTCTTCTGTGTGCATCTCCGTAAAATGTGGGCACTGATCCCACACTTCCAGCATATTGGCCTTCCATTTGCATTGAACTGGTCCAATGGTCTTCTTCCCATATTTGTGGCTGCCGGGGGTCTAGATGAGCACCACTCTGATTCCTTTGCCATCTGGTCTCTTATTTCCCACCTTAAGTCTTTTCGGAGATTCTGAATCTCTCATTTCATCTCCTGCCACATTTTCGTGGGCAACTCCGTCTCTTGGGGTCTCTGTCCTTCTCTGTGCCTCTCTGTATTGGAGGTCCCTGGTGCGCAGCAGCTTACATTTTGATCGGGGTTATACCACCTGGTAGCAACTGCAGCCTGGCAACATACTGGCTGTCCCATCCAGTAATTGTTCTGCATTTTTTCACAACATTGTAGGACTTCTGATCTGTCACCGGGACGGTCATGGCCCATGAGCTCCATAGCTTCCTCCTTAAAGTTCAAGAATTACATGTCTGGATTTTGCTTGGATAACAGCCTTAGTTCTCAGTGAAGGGTGTCACTCCTTACCCGCTCTATGAACCTTTCCTTTAGTAATTCATCTGGGTCATGAAGGTCATGGGTGTTCAGTCTTTCAATTGCCTTAAGAGCCTCTTGTAAGCTGAGAGCGTACTCTTGTAGAGTCTCACCAGCTCCTTGCATTCTCGAAAAGAATTTCATCTTCAGGTCAGACAGCATACGGGTGTCGAACATCCTTCATAACCTATTAAAGATTTGTTCTACCTGGGCCTTCTCACACTCTGGCCATGCACTAACTTCTCGATGAGCTGCACCTGTAAGTTGTCCAATTAACATTCCCACCTGCTGTTGCTCAGGGATTTCGTATAGCTGGAACATGGACATCATCTTACTCTGAAACTCTCCTAAGTTAGTGGTAGACAAATCTGTAGGATTCCCTGAGAACCGTGGTAACCAGGGTGCACCAAAATAATACAGCATCATGATTGAGTTCAACCGTGTCCCTTCTTCAGCTCCACCAGAGGTTTCTGGCCATTTTCAGTCACTGTATCCTGCTTTGGACTCCAATAAAAGTATTCTGTCCGTGACTACGCCAAGTGAAGTGTGCCGGAAGTGTTGGTAAATAAATAGAAGGAGATAGAAGAGGTGGGAATATTTGGAATGAATGAGAATCACATAATTCCATGACGCCAAGTGAAGTGAGCCAAAAGCTATGACTATCAGGCTGTTCCAATACACCCACCCAGGTGGTAAGGCAGTTCTTTTCCTATTTGGCTACGTGATGTAATTGTTCACCAAAATCAAGAGGCAGGAGGCACGAGTGGAGAAAAGGAACAAGTTTATTGGCAACTGGTTAACAGGTGGAATCACAAGAAAGGAACAGTCATATATACACACAAGCTACTACTTCACTATAGACAAGAGGAATAACTGCTGTAACAGCTACGCTGTAAGAGCGTCTGGTTTCTATTTTTCTACCTCCCTATAAGAGGGAAACTCTACGGCAGAGAATATCAAAATGGATCAATTGACTGTAACAGCTACGTTGTAAGAGCATCTTACTTATCTTCAGATATCTGCTTCTTACCCCGAAGTGCACCTCTCCCTAAAACTTAGGTTTTTAGAATTACAGTCATTCCAATACTACAAGAGTCCATGCAATAGATGATCATCAGTTGATGCACGTAACTTTCTCTGTCGAAGAAAGAAATGTGGAAACATTCCACTGGTTTCCCAGTGAAACACAGAACCTTGGTGGGAAAACTAAGGATGAAGAGAGGATTTAACAGATCATGGGTCCTCAGCTACACCCCATTTCTCTAGGGTTGCTGGAAAGGAATACAAGATCTGGCTGCAGTCCACTTCTAGACTGCCCGGAAAGAATAGGCGATGCAAACCACTTGCCATAATCTGCTTCTGTATTGCCAAGTGAAGGGATCAAGAAGAAGAAGAACCAACCAACAGTCTGCTTCTGGACTGAAGATATATTCTAAGTTGATGAACACACTGGATCGGGAGAATTAGAACGTCTGGACCACTCTTGAACTCCAGGCAAACACTCCCTCTGGACTGAAGACACACACTGGCTGACTGTCACTCTGGACCACTCTTGGACTCCATTAAACTACTCTCTTTCCGTGCATCGCAGTGCATCAGTCTTCTGAGTTCCAAGGCCAGACAAGCCAAGACCATTGCCAAAATAATAAAATGTACATTGAACTGTGACCAACTTGGAGTCCATGGCCAGACTAGCCAGAACACACTAAAGCAACAAACCGAACGTCACTCGGAGAACTGACTCTGACGAGCCGAATGGTACTCCGCTGCGGACGTGAAAACAAGAAAACAGATGGCAGACTTCTGCACTGGGCCAAGCCATACTGGGAAACTTGTGAGAGGAAAATAACAAACGGGACAAAGCAACTTTGAGGCGACTGCAGTACTGCTCTTCTTGGATTGACTGTTGTCTGCTTCTGGATGCACTGGAGGATGATTCTTGAAGAATGGGTGACATCTGACAGGGTTGCACTGGGGTGAAGTGATTCCAAAAACAGTTGAGGACTGATTCAGATGGTTATCCAGCACCGAAATGTTGGCACCAGCAATGCAAAACAGTTCTGACATTCAGTAATGTTCGTGAATGACTAGTAACGTAGGAAAGTGCAAACAGAGTCTCAGATTCTGCTATAGTGGTCAATAACCATATAGTCTCAGTGTCCTGACCACAGTAAATATACAGGCACTTCATCATACAAATCCAACCCTAGTTCTGGTGGACCTAACTCTAATGGGGTCCCGTCTAGCTAAATCGGGTTCTCCTGTTACTGTGGAAACACTACAGTGAGGAATTGGCTCTTGGGAAGGTTATACCAAAGATGGGTGACCGGACCCCCTTTTACAATGGAGGACCTACATGGCTAGCTATGCACCTATGAAATCTGGTGTTGCCCCTATCGCTGGGCCCCTAACACAGCTATAAGTCTAAATAACTACCTACGGGTCCTGGACCTTGTGGTACCCCTAGTACTGCTAGGCTGGCTTACCTTAACTGGCCAGGCCGGGGTAGCCCTTTACTACTACTGGGCTGGCTTGCCCTAACTCACTAGGCCAGGGCTTCCCTTACTACCACTAGGCTGGCTTGCCCTAACTGGCTAGGACGGGGCTGCCCTTACTACCACTAGGTTGGCTTGCCTTACCTGGCCAGACCGAGACTGCCCTTACTACCATTAGGCTGGCTTGCCCTAACTCACTAGGCCTGGCCCCTACTTACTACTAGGGCCTGGTGCCCTTTCTTAACCTGGGCCTGGTTCCCTTTCTAAAATGAGCATGGTGCCCTCTTAGCTGGGCCTGGTGCCCTTCTTAAACTGGGCCTGGTGCCCTCTTAGCTGGTCCTGGTGCCCTCTCTTTGACCTGGGCCTGGTGCCCTTCTTAACTGTGGGCCTGGAAGCCCTATCTTCAAATTCCAGGCCTGGTAGCCCTACCAACATCACGGGCCTGGTAGCCCTTTTAAACCTCTTGGGAGTTGAAATATGGCTGGGCCCATTTAAAGCTGCAGCTCTCTGAGAGCTGCCACTCAGTCCTACTTCGTCCCACCTTTCTCATAAATATTCATGAATTTTTCCCCTTTTCTGTGCTGCTGGCCCTCCCCTTGGCGTCGCTACATTCCCCGCCCTCCTGCATAATTAACTCAGGGTCCTACTGACCCGCTGCTCCCGCGGCGATCGGCCGCCTTCCTTTGCGCATACTGCTTCACGGGGTTCTTGTGGATATTACTTGGTAGGTTAGTTCTTTTCTTTCTTGCTTCTAAGGGGCTAGCAGGGTATTGTTCTGGGGGATCCTGGATGTTTGTAAACTGATTTAGTGGCTGTAAGTGGGGCTCTTTTTGTGGATGTTTCACTTTGTAACAGGCTGCGCTGGTAGAGGCCTATTTCTTCTGATTTAAAACCTGTTTGGTGGGATTTGCTTGGAGATGGTTATTTGAATTGGAGACCTATATCTGTTAATTTCAAGCCTAGTTTGATTTGGTGTTAGTGAAGCTGATTAAATTGGAACCTGTTTCCTTTGGCAGCAAACATAGTTTAGAGCTTTGACTTGAATTTTGATTCCTTGTGCTGACTCATTAGCTGTAAAAGGTTAGTTCATAGTGGGGAGGGATGTTAATGGTCTGGCCAGGTCTCACTCAGCCAATTGAGTGGAGGCAGGGCTGAATCAGGTTGAGGTGCTAGCTGCTTTGTCTTCTCAGAAAGAACTGGAAGGGGCAGGATCAGTTGTGTTCCAGGACAGTAGCTGCTGCTGTTTCACAGGGTTCTTGTGGATATTACTTGGTAGGTTAGTTCTTTTCTTTCTTGCTTCTAAGGGGCTAGCAGGGTATTGTTCTGGGGATCCTGGATGTTTGTAAACTGATTTAGTGGCTGTAAGTGGGGCTCTTTTGTGGATGTTTCACTTTGTAACAGGCTGCGCTGGTAAGCCTATTTCTTCTGATTTAAAACCTGTTTGGTGGGATTTGCTTGGAGATGGTTCTTTAGCTGCAGGGCTTGGAGGGAGACACAGGGCTGATACTCTCTCTTGTCAGGTGTCTGCCCAAGACCGCCCTCCCCACCCCTCCCTCCCAGAAGTCTGCAAATTTATAGGGAAGACCTGCCCTGCAATTGGAGGAAAAGCTGCTGGTGCAGCTCATGTAGTTCTAGCCACTGGGGTTGGATTTAAAGGCCGGGAGAGAGGAGCTTAGGGAGTTGTTCATTTTCCTTACATGTTTAATGTGTTGTACTGCACCTAGTAACAGAGCTACTGGTGTACAGTGGGGCTGTCTCTAGGATTAGTGGGTGACCTGATTAGGCAGTAGGGTATCTTGGAATAGGGGAACCTGGTGGCTCACCCAAGAAAACTATTTGAAAGGGGATGGAACCACACATCATTAGGGCGGCATCTTTGGGAGGGTGGTGGGTGCACAGGGTGTGGAGCAGCCATGATACTGGACTGGGCTTGGAAGTTTGGTGGTTGCCCAGTGTGCTACCAGCTGGCACAGCTTAGGGAGGAGGTTGTGGGGATGAGGAGAAAGCTGGGGGAAGGGGGGTGGTATGGTTGGGGAAGGGGGCTAGAAATCTCCCACAGGGTTGCACCAAGCACTGGGGGCGGGGGTATAGGGTAAGGAGTGCAGGAGAATACTCAGGGATCACATAGGGACCCTGGCAGAGGGGGCCCCAAAGGACACTACCAAGGAAGCAGGCAGGTAACTGGGGACCCTCACAAAGGGGGACGAAGGACAACATTCTCAGGGAAGTAGGCGGATAGCCAGTGCTGAGAAGGAAGCAAGGCAGGAGGTGGATCAGACCTTATACTTAGTAACGCCTCAATTCTCTTCTTCTGCTCAAGGATGGGGGGATGTAGCCACGACAGAGGTGGTTAGAGACGGAAGGGTGTGGGAGTGGGGGCAGGAGGCAGGGGCCAGATAGCAGGAAGAACAGGGGGGACCTGGAATGCAGGAGAATGGGAGGAGTAGTAGATGGGAGCAGGGAGAGAGAGGAAAGCGCAAGGAGAAGGACCAGTTGGGAGGAAGGTAAATAAGGACCAGAAGTACAAGGATGATTCAGTAAAGAGAGCTGAGGGGTTAGGCCAGAGCCACGATGAGCAAGGAGGAACTAAATGGAGACAGGAAGGAAGGGAGGATGAGCCAGGCTAGTTTAGCAGATGGGGAGAAGGACCAGTTGTGAGCAGTGAGGGGGGAATTAACAAGGTACAGAAGGATACTCAGGAGGAGGAGAGGCATAGGATTGGAGGGGAAGGAGTGGCCATGGTAAATAAGGAACAGGTGGCATGTGGCACCCAGATAGGGGAGGAACAAGGAGCCAGCTGGGTGGGGGCAGTAGAAAGGATGAGGGACATGGAAGGGGAAATGGAGGAAAAGGAGTGGTCAGGGTGCTCCTGCGGAGTTCTATGATCAGGGGTATCAAATGGGATAGGAGGGGAAGCCTGGCCAGTTAGAACAAGATGCTTCCCTGGACTAATGTGCACAGGGCTAAGCACGAGGTATATCAGCTGGCAAAGGACTGTGGGGTTCCCCAGACATACTGGTCCACCTGGCACAAATGACATTGAGGGAAATAGCGAGCTAGAGATACAGGCAAGATTCAGGAGCTCTTAGGGTCTGTCATGACATAGAATGCACAGTTTCCTTCTCAGAAATCCTGCCAGTGCCAAGGGCTAGTGGGAACACAAAAGAAAAATTGGGAGAATAAACCAGTGGCTCAGGGAGTGGTGGGGCCAGAGGGTATGGGTTGATGGGGATTGGGGAGACCTGGGAGGATAAGGAGCTGTATGCTAGAGATAGACTACATCTCAATTTGGAGGAGGGAATCCTAAGTTGAAAATGGAGAGTTCATTGGTGAAAAGTGGGGTTTAAACTTGTGAGAGGGGTGGGATGGGAGAAAAGGCAGTCAAGGGATGCCACGATAAGAGACTCTGTCTCCACCCCTGGGGACCAGGAGGATTGCAGGGAAAAGACCAACTGGCAAGTGCAGACCAGGAGAAAACAGAATCTAGGGAACACAGAGCAGGGAAATGAAACTATAGGGAAAGGGTGGAAGGTAGTCCTGCTAAATGCCAGGAGCTTGGGCAATAAAATGCCTGAGCTCCAGGCGATGTTAACTGAGGGAGCAGTGGATGTGGCAGCGGTCACTGAGACTTGGGCCACTGCAAGACATGACTGGGACCTGAACCTGGAGGGTTACACTATGTTCAGGAAGGACAGGGGGGAGGGAAGGGGAGGAGGGGTAGCAATGATAGTAAAAAACTGCATTGGCATAGGGGGAGTTGAGGAGGCGGAGGGAACCGTGGAGGCGATTTGGGTCACCTTGATAACAAGGGGGCAAGAGTAAAATAAGTGTGTATAGACCCCTGCCCTGGCGGAGGAGCTGGAGGACAGTCTGGTGGCAGATGTTAGGAGACACTGCAGACTGGGCAGAGGAAAGGTGGTGGTGTTAGGGGACTTAAACATGCCAGGAACAGACTGGGAGACTATGACATCCTCTGTGACCAGGGAACAGAGGTTGTTGGATGTCTTTCAAGACACGTTCCTAACTCAGCAGGTGAGGGAACCACCAGGAGATCTGGGTACTGGATGTGGTCCTGGCAGACAGTGACCAGATTGGGGAGCCTGGAGGTAAGGGACCCATTGCGGGAGTGACCATGCCACGGTCTGGTTCTGCCTGGACCTAGGAGGGGTGAAGGCTGCACAAAGACGGAAGTAACGACTTCAGGGGGTGGATTTTAAGGAAATGGAAGGATCCTATGAGCATTTGGATGGGATTGGGTCAGACATGGACGCTGATAGTAGGTGGGAAATCATCAGGAGAGGGTGCAGGATGCTACCAGCACCTGTGCAAGAGTAAGACGAAAATGCAGTAGGGCCCAAAAACCTGTTGGTGGACCAGGGAGGTCCAGGAGGTGGGGGAAAGAAAGCAGCCTATAAGAAATTCAAGTGCTCAAGGAGGAAAGGGATCGAGGGGAGTATGAGCTGTTGACTAGAAGGGCCACTAGAGTGGTGAGGGTGGCTAAGGCAAGGAAGGAGCAGAACCTGGCCAGGGAAATTAGGAGAGGGAAAGGGTCTCTTAGATACATTGGGGAAAGACGTAAGGGTGAAGGGCAGATTAGCAGGATTAAATCAGGGAGATGGGCACAAGACCCAGAGGAGCAGGCTGAGGTACTAAATGAGTACTTCACCTCAGTTTTCACCAGGAAAATGGGGATGCTGCATCATACATGGAGGAGACAGAGATAATAAGGAGGGGGACCCTTACCAATCGGCAGGTCTGGGGAGAGGGGGGCTAAGCAGGAGAAGAGGTACTGGAAGTGGAAATCACAGCAGAGAGAGTGAGGAAGCCTCAGCTCCCTTAAGACGGAGAAAGCACCGGGGCTGAATAAATTACATCCTAGAGTGCTGAAGGAACTTGCAGATGTCCTGGCAAAACCCTGGCAGAGCTTTCACCATCTCTCTGAGGACAGGTGGGTGCCCCAAGACTGGAAGGTGGCGCATGTAGTGCCTATCCACAAGGGGGATCAAGGAGGTGGCAGGGAACTACAGGCCTGTCAGCCTGACATCAGTGGTGGGCAAGGTGATGGAGGGCATTGTAAAGGAGTGGCTAGGGGGGGCCCTGGATAAGTCAGGGTGCCTGGACAATAGACAGCATGGATTCATCCCGGGGAAATCGTGTCAGACAAACCTGGTGGAGTTCTATGACTGGGTGACAAGTGCCTTGGACCTGGGTAGACCAGTGGATGTCCTCTTTCTGGACTTCAGCAAGGCATTTGACTCTGTTCCTCACGGGGCCTGTTGGATAAACTAGGAGAAATGGGTGTGGGAAACCAGATGATCCGATGGATAGGCAATTGGCTCCAGGACCGGACCCAGAGGGTCGTAGTTGGTGGGATAATCTCTTCCCCCAAGGAGGGTCATTAGTGGGGTCCCACAGGGATCAGTCCTTGGGCCCCTTCTGTTCAACGCCTACGTATCTGACATAAGGACAGGAATCAGGAGTGAGATGAGTCTCTTTGCAGATGACTCGAAACTGGGGGCAGTGGTGGATGGGGAGGAGGGGAGGGTGGCCCTGCAGGGGGACCTGGAGGCTCTGGAAAGATGGTCTAGAAAGTGGAAGCTGAGGTTTAATGCAGGGAAATGCAAGGTACTCCATCTGGGGGCCAGAAACCCAGGCCAAGTGTACACCCTGGGGGGGGAATACTACAAGTCTCAATGGCTGAGAGGGACCTGGGGGTGGTGGTGCATGTCAAGATGAACAACTCTGAGACTTGTAGGAGGGCAGCAGCCAAGGCCAACAGGATGCTGGGATGCATCGCTAGGGGGATCACCTCCAGAAGGAGGGAAGTGATACTCCCCTGTATAACTGCTTGGTGAGGCCGCACCTGGAGTACTGCGTGCAGTTTTGGAGGCCTCATTTAAAGAGGGACATTAACCTCCTGGAGAGGGTCCAGAGGAGGGCAACCAAAATGATTTGGGGCTTGGGGGACAGGACCTATGAGGAGAGGCTCAAAGAGCTAAATATGTACACTTTGGAAGAGAGAAGGGACCGGGGGGACATGATAGAGGTGATCAGGCACATGAAGAGGGTATATAGGGAAGGAACAGTGAGGGTGCTTCAAAGGAAGGAGGAAGGGGCCACTAGAGGGCATGGGTGGAAGCTGGAGGGGGGAAGATTCAGGGGAGAAAGGAGGAGGTGCTACTTCACTGAGAGGGTGGTACAGCCATGGAATGCACTACCTAGGGGGCTGGTGGAGGCAGAGACAGTGGAGGGGTTCAAGAGGGGGTGGGACAGATACAGGGGAAGGGTTCAGGAAGCAAAATCCAATGCAGCAAGAATATCCGGAACTGGGAAGGGAGAAGCCAGAGAAGGCGAGGGGGACAGCAAGGTCAGCACCCAGGGTGGGGGCTGACCAAACAAGCAGACACGAAAGACCATTAGGCCTATTCTGCTGGCATTTTAGTATGTTAGTATGTTAGTATGTTAGTATACTATGCTGTTTTAAATAAATTAAACAGTCCCTCACTCTCTTAGGTGGACAGGCAGCATGCTTCATATGCTGCCACTGACTCACCACTTTTCTGAGTGCTCTGCGTTCATTGGGAGGCGGGAGGTGTGCCGGCAGTGGGAGGGAGCATTGCAGGCAACTGGGGGGATGACAGGGGGCCTCGGACAGCCAACAGTTGCACAGTCGTGATGCGGCTTTTCTCTGCCGCTGACAGGGGACCGGATTTAAACTCTAAACAATTCAGGGGGCCAAAATAAATAAACGACGGGGCCCACAGCCCAACGACTGAACCGCACGCTTTTTTCTTCTTGCGGTGCCCCAATGGCACCACTGACTGCGCTGTATAGCTTCTGGCAGTTTTCAGCAGCTGGGGAAGGAGTAGGCATGCAAGCAAGCCTGGAGGGACAGCTTTAACACCAGGTAAGCCTTTTTTCTGGTGCTTCCAGACCGGCCACATCCTCTCCCCTCCACAGCTACCAGGATCTCCCTCTTAACTTGAACTTTCTTTTTCAAAACTCAACCTACTGATTCTAGAATGGCTGGAGTGGAATGCTGTGCATGAGCAGCTCAGCACAACATTCCATCCAGGCCATTGTTGCTTATGCTGAATATAAAATCTATTTGTTTACATGCTTTTAGTGCACTGGGCACCTTGCTGGGTACACTGGGGAAACTGAAGACTACTGGGGCACCTATAACTTTGGCATATTACAGATATAGCTATATATGTACATTCATATAAGTTTGTGTCAGTGTGGTGAATAGTACTGACAATTGTTTTACGTACTTTTTCACCTGTACTAGTAAGATATACACAGGAAGTACTAAGAAAAAGAGAAATGGCTTTTTGTTTTTTTGTGTTTTTCTTTCTCTCCTGGCTCCCACTGGCTATCTCTGACGTCCTCCTCCTGTCGCACCCGAGCATCAGACCCCCTCCCTTTTTGCCCCCATGACTTACCCTTTGTGGTAGGAGGAGGGGAGCGACTCAACCCCCCAGCATGGATCTAGCTGTGGGAGGTGTCCTCTCAGGGCAGCACATGGCGGGGGACCATCATCGTCCTGCTGTGGTGGGAACCAATTTTTCCTTTATCCTTGTGCAGAGTATGAGCGTGCAATGCCTCTAATGATGCCCAGCGTGTGTGTCTGCATGCTGTACATCAGGCAGCTGCTCACACTCTACCCCCACATTATGAGACCTGGCATGTTGGCCCCCAGTCACCGCTAGTGGTCAGGCAAATGCTGGTCCGTATCCCCACCCTCCCCAGGAGAGGAGAGCTCTCCTCCGGATGCTCAATCCTCTCCCTCCCCGGCCGACCCCCAGCGACCCGCTCACACCACGAACACAGGTCGCCGGCATGGTAAGAGGTAAGACAGTGATGCCTCAGCCCTCCACACCACTGGGCCGGCTGATGGCTGTTTGTTTTTGGTTTTTACAGTTATTCAAGCTAATAGAAGTAGTCAGGTTTGGACCTGCGATGTCCCCACTCCTATGTCGGTGGACTAATCACACTGTCTCCACATTATCTTTACAGTCTGAGGAGAGCACTATTATTATAATTACTTGTTATCAATGTATATGATAACTATAGAAAACAGTTACCTTGATATACACATCCAGGGGCAACATGTCAGAAGAGAGGAGCAATGGATGTTTTAATATTTTGTTAACTATATATGCAATACAGTAACAATAAATGTCAAGGAAACAAGTTAATTACAGTAGATAGCCCAACTAAGATTTTATGTTGTTGGGTTCCTTCTAGAATTTGATGACAGAAGCACAGGAAGGTCAGTGGACTTGCTGAAAGTCACAGAGGTATTTTTATGTTGATTGCGCGCATGCGCAAGAAACATCATACAGAGTTTCTCCACAAGCAGGTCTTGCGGAGGCGTGCCACTGTTGTGGCCAGTGCCCCACAGCCTGTAAAAGGCTTTGTCCCGCTTCCCCAATGCCGCAGCATGCTGCAGCTGACACTAGTTCAGCCAGCGTGCCACCAACTTGTAAAAATTAGCCACTGCAATCAGGGGCCGCCTGCGTCATTGCAGCGTCAGCCATTATTCAATGAGGAATGACCCGTCATTGCAGGGGGATCTTGAAACCCTGATATTGTTTGTGAACATGGTATTGGCTCGTGTTCACAAACAATATTAGTTTCCCCTGCCGAGGGGTGCCCAATCCCCTCGGGCAGTATGTGCCCAACCGTGTTTATTTGCCAGCGGGGCCCCAATCCCCATCGGCTGCAGTGCCCCAATATTTATGTTGCTGACAGGGGAGCCCACTCCCCGTCAGCATTATGTACCCCCTGCCTTTGTTGTGTGGTCAACGGGTGCCCAATCCCCGTCGGCATAATGTAATAACCCCACCCCTTTTGTTGTGTACCGAGAGGGGTGCCCAATCCCGTCTGCTGCAGCTGCTCCCCCCAAAAAGAAAGACTCTGTTGGCACACTGGGAGCTCACCCCAGCATGCCACATGCCCCTGCAAACTAAAAAACGGTCCCGCGATGTATGTTTTTTTTTTTTATAACCTGTAAAGAAGGAAACAGTCCATCAGCTGTCTCCCTGCCCCCCCTCACAACCCGTGCCCACCCACTGCGCACCCTGCCTCCCCACACTTCCCTCACCCCATACTTACCTCCGAGTCCGGCTCGACGATCTTCGGTGGACCGGGAACACGTCTGCACTCTTCAAAGCCGACTGCGAACTGAGGAAATACCGGTAAGCTGTATAAATGGAATAAATAGGTTTTTTTCAACTTTGATGCATATCTCAAGCATTTTTTGGAATTTTGGCACCAAATTTTCAACATGGGGTTTTTGGGACCCCTCCTCATGAATTCTATCACTGTCATGTTGTTAATTGGCCCTGAAAGGTGATTTTGCATTCACTGCACAGAATCACCTTTCGGGACCAATTAAAGAAACGACAGTGTCAGTGTTCATGAAGTGGGCTCTCAAAAGTCTATGTTGCAAATTTGTGGGAAAATCCAAGAAATGACTGTTTTATTTGCTGCAGTTGCGAAGTTGCTACATTAATTGTGAATTCTGCATGCATTTGTTCACCCAAATTTTCAACATTGGCATTTTTCAGACCTCCTTGTGAACAGTACAGCTGTCATTTTTCACACCCTAGCCAAAATGTATTTTCGCACTTCTAGCGCAGAATAGTGTGGTGGTGTGGGAAATCAGTGTTCCGCACAGATTAAGAAACTGACAGTGGCACTGTTCATGAACAGAGGTCCTAAAATGCATATGCTGAAAATTTGGGGATGATACTCTATAAAATAACTGTGTTACGAGTGTGCATTGCGCAGTTTGCATGCACGCTCGTAAGTTCACGAATTTATAATATGTTCACTCGAGATTTTCAACATTGCCATTCTTCTGCACCTCCTTATGAACAGTACAGCTGTCATTTTTCACATCCTGGCCAAAATGTGCTTTCGCAGTTCCGGTGCAGAATAGCGTGATCACTGTGGGAAATCCGTGTTTGGGACACATTATGAAAATGACAGTGGCACTGTTCATTAGCAGAGGTCCTAAAATGCCTATGTTGAAAATTTGGTGACAAAAGTCCATAAAATGAGTGTGTTATGAATGTGCATTGCGCAGTTTCCATGCACGGTCGTACCTTCGCAACTTTGCAATATTTTCACTAGAAATTTTCAGCATTGCCATTTTGCCACACCTCCTTATGAACAGTGCAGCTGTCATTTTTCACATCCTGGCCGAAATGTGTTTTTGCTCTTCCAGCGCACAATATCGCGGTTGCTGTGGGAAATCGGTGTTCAGGACATATTAAGAAAATCACACTGACACTGTTCATGAGCATAGTTCCTAAAACGCCTATGTTAAAAATGTTGTGATGAAACTCCATAAAATGACTGTGTTACAAGCATGTGTTGTGCAGGTGCCACGCACCCTTGTAAGTTTGCAAATTAGTAATATTTTCATGCCAGATTTTCAACACTGGCATTTGTTCACACCTCCTCATGAACAGTACAGCTGTCATTTTTCACATCCTGACCGAAATGTGTTTCCGCGCTTCCGGTGCAGAATACCTCAGTCGTTGTCGGAAATCAGGGAGTGACCAAGTTCAACTGAGCTCTGTTGGGACTGCTGTGGATGTCTTTGTGAGCAGGAAAAGGCGACAACACAGGCAGGAGCCCAGTACAAAAGGGCAGCCTGCAGAGCCGGGAGACACAGAACGAGCGAGTGAAGGAGGGGGAGTGAGTGAGCTCAACGGAGCTCTGTTGGGACTGCTGCGGATTTGTTTGTGGGCAGAAAAAGGCAGCAATCCATGCAGGGCCTGAGTACAAAAGGGCAGCCTGCAGCGGTAGGGCAAACAGAATGAGCAAGCGAGTAAGGGGGACTGAGCGAGCTCAACAGAGCTCTATCGTCACTGCTGTGGATTTCTTTTTGGGCAGATAAGGGTGGCTACACTGGCAGGAGCCCAGTACAGAAGGGCAGCCTGCAGTGCCGGCAGAAACAGAACAAGCAAGTGAGATGGTGGAGTGAGTGAGGCCAACGGAGCTGTGGCGGGACTGCTGCAGATTTCTTTGTGGGCAGACAAAAATGCTGACAGAGGCAAGAGCCCAGTACAAAAGGGCAGCCTACAGTGCCAGGAGAAACAGAATGAGTGAGTGAGACAAGGGGAGTGAGCGAGCGACCTCAACGGAGCTCTGTCGGGACAGCTGCGGATTTCTTTGTGGGCAGGAAAAGGTGGCAACACAGGCAGGAGCCCAGTACAAAAGAGCAGCCTGCAGCACCGGGACAAACAGAATGAGCAAGTGAGAGAGGTGGAGTGAGTAAGCTCAACGGAGGTGTATCGTGACTGCTACGGATTCCTTTGTGGCCAGGAAAAGGTGGCAATGCAGGCAGGAGCCCAGTAGAAAAGGCCAGCCTGCAGCACTGGCAGAAACGGAAGGAGTGACTGAGACAGGGGGAGTGAGCAAGCTCAACGGAGCTCTCTCGAGACTGCTGCAGATGTGTTTGTGGGCAGAAAAAGCCGTCAACGCAGGCAGGAACCCAGTACAAAAGGGCAACCTGCAGCAGTGGGAGACAGAATGAGCGAGTGAGGGAGGGGGAGTGAGTGAGCTCAAAGGAGCTCAGTTGGGACTGCTGTGGATTTCTTTGTGGGCAGAAAAAGGCAGCAATGCACGCAGGAGCCAGTACAAAAGGGCAGCTTGCACCGCAGGCAGAAATGGAACGAGCAAGTGAGACAGGGGGAGTGAGTGAGGCTAATGGAGCTCTGTCGAAACTGCTGCAGATTTCTTTGTGGGCAGAAAAAAATGCCAACAGAGGCAGAAGCACAGTACAAAAGGCCAGCCTGCAGCCCCCACTGAAACGGAACAAGCGAGTGACAGAGGGTGAGTGAGCAACCTCAACGGAGCTGTGGCAGGACTGCCGCACATCTCTTTGTGGGCTGACAAAGCCACCAACGCAGGCAGGAACCCAGTACAAAAGGGCAGCCTGCAGCAGTGGGAGACAGAACGAGCGAGTGAGGGAGGGGGAGTGAGTCAGCTCAACGGAGCTCTGTTAGGACTGCTGCGGATTTCTTTGTGGGCAGAAAAAGGCAGCAATGCTCGCAGGGGCTCAGTACAAAATGGCAGCCTGCAGTGGTGGGAGAAACAAAACGAACAAGTGAGAGAGGGAAAGTGAGTGAGCGAACTCAATGGAGCTCTATCATGACTGCTGTAGATTTCTTTGTGCCCAGAAGAAGGCAGCAATGCAGGCAGGAGCCCAGTAGAAAAGGGCAGCCTGCAGCACTGACAGAAACGGCATGAGCAAGTGAGAGAGGGGGACTGAGCAAGCTCAACGGAGCTCTGTCGGGACTGCTACAGATTTGTTTGTGGACAGAAAAAGGCACCAACAGAGGCAGAAGACCACTACAAAATGGCAGCCTGCAGTGCCAGGAGAAACAGAATGAGAGCGTGAGACAGGAGGAGTGAGCGACCTCAACAGAGCTTTGTCGGGACAGCTGTGGATTTCTTTGTGGGCAGATAAAGGTGCCAACACAGGCAGAAGTCCAGTACAAAATGGCAGCCTGCAGCGTCGGGCGAAACACAATGAGTGAGTGAGAGAGGGAGAGTGAGTGAGCTCAACAGACCTCTGTCATGACTGCTGTGGATTGCTTTGTGTGCAGAAAAAGGCGGCAATGCAGTCAGGAGCCCAGTACAAAAGGTCAGCCTGCAGCGCCAGCAGAAATGGAATGAGCGACTGAGAGGGGGGAGTGAGCTACCTCAACGGACCTGTGTCAGGACTGTTGCAGATTTCTTTGTGGGCAGAAAAAGCTGCCAACAGTGGCAGGAGCCCAGTACAAAAGAGCAGCGTGCAGCACCAGCAGAAACAGAATGAGCGAGTGACAGAGGGGGAGTGACCCACCTCAACGGAGCTGTGTCGGGACAGCTGCAGATTTCTTTGTGGGCAGCAAAACCTGCCAATGCAGGCAGAAGCCCAGTACAGAGGTGCAGCCTGCAGCACTGGGAGAAACAGAACGAGCACGTGACACAGGGCCATTGAGCGAGCTCAACAGACCAGCGCAATCAACATTCGGCATTGACAAATGCTTGTTTCAACCTAGTGTCCATATTTTACACAGTGCTCCTTTCAGATCACTAGTTCACATTGCTACTGTTTTGGTCTTTACACTTCTTAAAAATGACAATAAAAACTGCAAGCAGTTGTAACTAAAACAGCACTGCATATTTGTAATTTTTTTCAGCTAAACCAATGTTTCAGGAGGTACTTTAGGCACTCTACTTTTCTCATCCCTGCATCAATATATTTTGTACATCATTTTAATCCAGGGACAGATCTACAAATGCTGGAGGGGCAGGTTGGATGCCGCTGCATTTTCTATGACCGACACATTATAGATACAAGGGCCTATAGCCCACCCATTTTGCCCATTTGTGCTCATAAGAACACTTTAAGTTTTTCTAGAAGTCTGTTGCCCCTTGCCTCCAGGATTCAAATCAAGTGATCTGACATGTGCAACAACTGATTCAGGAGCAATGTACCTCTGTTGGTTGTGGGTTTCAAACCCATGACTATGGGGTCTTTTTGTTCATAGCATAGTGCTCTAACCGCTGCGCTATATTGCAGACCAAAATCAAGGGATCTGACATGTACAATGACTGGTTCAGGAGCAATGTGGTTATGGGATTTGAACCCATGACTATGGGGTCTGTTGATTCATAGCTTCGTGCACTAACCTCTGCGCTATATCACAGACCCCATATTTCCAATATACTTAAAGAAATGGCATGTCTTTCTTAGCCCCTCTCCTGCATGCAATACAGTAACAATAAATGTCAAGGAAACAGGTTAATTACAGTAGATAGCCCAACTGAGATTTTATGTTGTTGGGGTTCCTTCTAGAATTTGGTGACAGAAGCACAGGAAGGTCAGCGGACTTGCTAAAGGTCACAGTGGCATTTTTTTAACCTATTGTCCATATTTTACACAGTGTTCCATTCAAATCACCAGTCCACATTGCTACTATTTTGATCTTTACATTTCTTAACAATGACAATAAAAATTACAAGAAGTCGTAAATAAAGCAGTACTGCATATTAGTATTTTTTTTCAGCTAAACCAGTGTTTCAGGAGGTACTTTAGGCACTCTCCTTTTCTCATCCCTGCATCACCATATTTTGTAAAACATTTTAATCCAGGGACAGATCTAGAAATGCTGGGGGTGGGAGGATCGATGCATGGGGGAGAGGGGCCTGCTGTATTTTCTATGACCGACACATTATATTGCCCATGTACTTAAAGAAACAGCACCCCTGTCTCAGCCTCTCACCTGCATTCTTAAATTGCATTCCAGTTAAACAAATTGAACTTGCAATACCTACAGTGGGCAATACTGTTAAAGTGAAGATATGCCAGACTTTTTAGCATTACCCTGGTTACTGTATCTGACAGGCACTGACCACTGGATAGCACCTTGGCTCTTTTCATGCAGTTTTCATTTAATTATAATAATTTACAGCCAGCCCTAGACACGTATCCCTTCATACAGCAACTAACTTGTACTACTGCAGAAACAACAAAAGAGTAAAAAGAAAGTATTCCAGATAAGCAATAGTGGTGTTTACTGTTGCTCAAGTCTGCTCGCTGTTGTGCAGAGGACCCTATGCTATCTAGCATCAACTTATCATAGTATCATGGTAAAAGCCAGCAGAATAGGCCCCATGGTCTATCATGTCTGCTCGGAAGCTAGCCCCCTACTGGGAGCTTGCTCCTCCAGCCCCCCAGCCCCAGAGGTGGCCTTCCCTGGCTTCAGCTTCCTCCTGTACCTGTCCCATCCCTTCTTGAATCCTTCCACTGTGGTCTCTTCCACCAGACTCCTGGGCAGTTCGTTCCATGGTTCCACTACCCTCTCTGTGAAGAAGTGTCTTCTGCACTCCCCCCGTACTTCCCCCCCCTTCCAGCTTCCACTCATGCCCCCTGGTAGTTCCCCATTCTTAAGCCTGAACACTTCCCTGGCTCCACCCTTATTTATCCCCTTTACATACTTGAACGTCTCTATCATGTCCCCTCTGTCCCTCCACTCCTCCAATGTGTACAGATTGAGTTCATCCATTCTCTCCTCATTGGTCCTATCCTCCATGTCCTGAATCATCCTGGTCGCCCTCCTCTGGACCCTCTCCAGCAGTGCTATGTCCCTCTTAAGATGGAGTCTCCAGAACTGCACACAGTACTCAAGATGCAACCTAACCAGGGCATTATACAGAGGGAGGATCACCTCCCTCCTCCTGGAGGTAATACCCCTGGTTATGCAGCCCAGTATCCTGTTTGCTTTTGCTGCAGCTCTTCAACAATTCTCTGTGTTATTCATTTTGCTGCCCACCACTATCCCTAAATCCCTCTCACCCGATGTGACTTGTAGTGTGGTTCCCCCTTATAAAGATAATTTGAATATGTATAACATACAGAAACAATAAATGTCAAGGGACTGGTTTATCTACATCAGAATGCCCAACTGAGATGTTATTTTGTTGGGGTTTCTTCTAGAACTAGGTGACAGAACCACAGGGAGGTCAGGGAACTTGCTTGAGGTCACAGTGGCAGTTTTTTTAACCTAATACTGTCATATCTTACACAGTGTTGTGTTCAAATCGCTAGTCCACATTGCTACTGCTTTGGTCTTCACACTTCTGAAAAATGACAAGAACAACTAAAAACAATTGTAACTAAAGAAGTACTGCATATTAGTCATTTCTCTCAACTAACACAGCATTTTAGGAAGTACTATAAGCACTCTCCTCTTCTCACCCCTGCAACTATATATATTTTTTAAAATATTGTAATCCAGGGAAGATTCTAGAAATGCTGTGGGAGGGTCAATACATGTGGTGGTGTTGGGGGTTGGAGTCAATGCATTTACCATGACTCACACACTATTAACTAAAGGGCATCTCTGGCCAAGCCTCTGTCCTGCATTCAGAACAAATTGCACTCCAGCTAAAACCACAGTGACAATGTCCCCTGCAATCTGATTAGGGAAGCTCATCTAAATTTCTTTTTGCTGTTTATCAGTGCAACTTGCATACATATGACTCCTCACAGTAACCGGGTCCTGTAAGGCACACTGGGGACAACACTGCCCTTTCGGGCTCTCTCCTCTCAAACAAACTGCATTCTGCAGTTTGGTAAGCAGAACAAAGAGAAGCTGTCCGGCGCTCACCCTCGAAGCAAGGGCACAACTCTGCCCTTTCGGGCTCTCTCCTCTCAAACAAACTGCGTTCTGCAGTTTGGTAAGCAGAACAAAGAGAAGCTGTCTGATGCTCACCCTCCAAGCAAGGGGACAACTCTGCCCTTTCAGGCTCTCTCCTCTCAAACAAACTGCATTCTGCAGTTTGGTAAGCAAAACAAAGTGAAGCTGTCCGACACTCACCCTCCAAGCAAGGTACGGGTTGGAACCCTGAATTTTGGCATCTACCCCTGGAGGAATATCACTTGCCCCTGTCTGCCAGTGTTTCTCACACTTTGTGCAGCAATCCAGAAGTCTTCTAGGAACTGCTGCCAAGAAATTAATGCTAGGACTGACCTCTGCTTGACATGTTCTTGATTTCTCGCTTTAAGTAATGTTTAGTCTGATGTAGAGATTTCTTAAGAGTTGATTTAAGTTTGAGAGAGGTCTTAAGGTACTGTGATTTTGCTATCGGCCCTGAGCGCTGTGCCCCTTCTCTTAGAACTGTAAGTCTGTGGGCTGCGCCCTTGACCTCGGTTTCCCATTGAGGCTGCTGCAGTGCCCCCACCCAAAAAAAAACTTGCTTCAGAACCTCCCTGCCTGTTCTTTTTTCCATTAGCAGATTATATCCTTTAGCCACTAGAGGGCCCAGTTATAAGCACACTTACCCAATCCAACACAATATAGTTCCTGTTTCATTTCACTTATTGTGTGGTCAGTCTATTACTATTCATCTGTCTTTGCCCCTCCCTCTTCTACTGATTGATACTGATTTTTCCCATTTGCAGCTCATAGTCTTTTTGCCCACTAAAGGGGTTTTCTCCCAACCATTCCAAAGCTGCTCTACATCTCCTTACTCTCTACTACTCCTGGCACTCTTCCTTTACTGCTCAACTGCTATGGGTACCTACACTCCATTATTAAGTATGCTCTCCTTCACCCTCTTGGTACAGACCTCACACAGACTGGAGCACCTTTCCTCCACACTAGACACCTCATCCCAAGACTACCCCACAGTGATTCAGCCCTCCCCCACCCTCAACACACCCGTGACCCCCCAACACCCCCACCCTGCCAACACTCCCACTCCCTCCGCCCTCTAAGGCCTGACCTGAACCCGGCTCTCCCCTGCCATTCCCACCCTTCTCACTTTATCTATCCCATGCACCCTGATTCTAAAGTCCTCAGCTGGGTGTCAATCCAAGGGTCTCCATCGCCACCAGCCACTAACCAGAATATTTACACTGCTATTATTATTATCTGGTAATGTACACTCAAACCCAGGACCTATTGCTTCCAGCCCTTCTAAACCCTTTACTGGAACTGGCCTCCCCTTTGCATTCTTAAACATTTGCAGTCTCCTAAAGAAATCTGCTGCCCTCCAGTGCTGGGTCGTTCAACATCAACCTGACAAAATTGCACTGGTAGAGACTTGACTCTCCAAATCCACCCCTGACTCCACTATCACTCTCCCTGGATATACCATCTACAGAGAAGACCGAGTAGGCAAACGCGGTGGTGGCTGCGCACTACTTGTATGGGACTCCCTTATAGGTCAGGCACTCCCAGCTCCTAAACTTGATTATGGAGCCCAAGTCCTCACCTTAAAAATCACACCTGACCCCGCCCAAGGCCCTCTCTTCCTCCCAGTCTCCTACATACCACCAAGGAATCAAAACCAAGCGGTATAGTCCCTCATTGACTATCTCACATCTCTCCCTCACAAAGTGGAGCAAGTCATCCTAGGTGATCTCAATGTTAACTGGCTTGCCTCCTCTGCCTCCCATATAAGGGACTCCTTTGCTGCCCTGGATATGTCCCAGTTAGTCACCCAGCCCACCAGATTCAACCACTCTACTGGCACCAGCACTCTCGTAGATGTTGTTATATCTAACTGCCCCTACAAAATCCGGGATGTCACTGTCCTCCTCAACTCTCTTATTGATCACTCCCCAGTCCTCTGTCTCTGGTCATCCTCCACTCTGAAGCCAGTGTCCCAGGCCACTCTATGCTGCCATTTATGCCCCGGCGGCCTCAGAAAATTAAAATAATACCTGGCCCAGCTAGACTGGTCCCCTATCCAGCGCATCTCTGACATTGACTCAGCTCTTGACCACTTCACAAATGCCTTCTGTAAGGCTTGTGACCTTTTCGCCCCCCTCACCAGGATCCGCTCCAAAAAATGCAATGCCCCATGGATCACCCCACCCCTCCTCCAGAGACTCAAAAACAGAGATAATTTCTGGCACACTGCTGTAGAATCTGGAAAGGCGTCTGACAGACAGGCCTACAATGCAGAATACAATAAGTGCACTTGGGCCATTAGGCAGGCCAAGGCAGAGCATTACCAGACCACCCTCACTTCCACTTGGGGTTCAGCCCGGACCTTCTGGGATAATATGAAAGACCTAATTGGGAAGTCCCGCTCTCCCCCACCATCAATGACACCCCCACCACAGATCCACTCCTCATAGCTGATTGCCTTAACACTGCCTTCTCTGACCTAAGCTTGGTCCTCCCCAGCAGCTTCTTTGACCCAATCTCCACCTCTCTCCCTCTGGTCCTGCATTGCCCACCATTCTACTTGCACACCCTATCCCCCCAAGAAGCCAGGCCGCACCTGCTAAAAACCTTAGGCAGCAATAACCCCAGCAGTGACCCCCTCGACTCCAGGATCCTCCATATGATCTTGGACGAAGTCCTAGTCCCCCTGACTGACCTTCTAAACCAGTATCTATGTCTGGGTCAATTCCCAAGTGCTTGGAAAACTGCTGAAATCACACCCATACATAAGAGTGGGGACTGATCCACCCCCCAGCAATTACTGGCCCATCTCCATCCTCCCCCCACTCTCTAAAGCCCTTGAAAAAGTGGTGTTGATCCAGCTCTCTGAATACCTAACCAAGTATGACATTATGTGCCCAGAGCAGCACAGTTTCTGCCCAGGACACAGTACAGCCACGGCTCTCCTGGAATTCTCCCAACACCTGCATGCTGCTCTCAACTCTGGCAGCCTTTCAGGAGCAGTGTTCATTGACCTCTCCAAGGCCTTTGACACTGTCTGTCATCCCCTTCTACTCGACTCTCTTCACCAACTTGGCTTCTCTGGTGGTCCCATTTCCTGGTTCTCTAGCTACCTCTCTACTAGATCCCAGCGTGTCAAGATCAGCGGCTCCCTCTCCAGCACTCTTCCCATTCGCTCCGAGATCCCTCAGGGCTCCATCCTGGGTCCAATACTTTTTAATCTCTACCTCAACACCCTCCCCAGCTCATGTACCAGTAAAATGCTCCTCTACACCGACGATGAAGTCCTCATTGCCTCACATCCCAATCCCACCTCCCTCCAATTATCCCTCCAGCAAGCTTACAAACAGACTGGTCATTAACCTAAAGAAAACCAAATCAATGCGCTTCTCCCACCACCAAAATAAAACTAAAAATACCCCCTCTTGATTATTCCCAGCACTCTGCACCCGCTAGAACAAGTGACCACATACGAGTACCTAGGCATCACATTCGATACTGCCCTCTCCTTCCACACCCACATTAATGCCCTGTCAGCTGCCATTAACTCTCAGATTGGCCTGCTATGCTGGCACAGGGACTGCCTGCCTCAGGTTGCCCTCAGGCTGGCCATCACCTCCTCTGTCTTGTCCCTTGTGGACTATGGCTTGCCCATCTACATTGCAGCTGACAACACTGCCCTCTCCAAAATCCATCTCTCCATCAAAAAGGCCTGTAGGCTCCTGACTGGTGCCCCCAGCCATACTCACACCTGCCTTGTCTATACTACCACCAATCTTCTCAACTTTGAGGAGTGACTGCTCTACCAGACCTGCCTTCTCACTAAGAAATCTCTGCTAGGACTCTCCCCCCTGGGAGTCTCCACCTCCCTACAGCAGCCATCTTCATCCATCACCACCCATAGCTCTGTTAAGGACACTTTCAAGGTGCCCAGAACCAAGACCTCTCTTGCCCAGAGATCCTTCCTCTACCGAGCCCCCACCTGGTTCAACTCCCTCCCTAGCTGCATCTCTAACTTGCCAAAAATTGGCTCCTTCAAAACAGCCCTTCGGAGCCATATATTTAATACCCACCATTGTAGGTGCAACTAACCCCCTGTTGTAACCTGTGGTTCCCTCCCACCTTGCCCCCAGCTCAACAACATCCACTGGACAGCCTCTCCCTTCCCCAGACCTACCCCTTCCCTACTAGGTCCAAACAGGGATGTAACCCACTGTCTTCTCTGAGGACCTACTATATCCATGAGTGTAACTCACAATTTTGTAACATCATGTAACTTAAGTAACATACAAACTACTACATTATGTAACCTAAGTGTATCTATGTTAAATGTTCCTTTTACTGCACTTGTAATGTTATGTTGTAATGTTATTCTCTGTTTTAATCTGCACTGTAATAACTGTCTTGATGTCTGCCCTCCCCCATGACAAGGTGCCTTTGTAAATGAGTCTCTGACTCAAAGGTTGTCAACCCAATTTGTAATGAATAAATGAATAAATAAATTTACTGTCTGCTTAAAACTGTGCATCACTTGCTTGAGAGAGTTGCATTATCAGGCACCAAAATGGACTAAACAATGGAATAGCTGCTAGAGCACCACTATTTGAATACAGTTATGTCTAGAGATCCTAGATTACAACATGTTGAGACCCCTGGACAACAGCATTTAAAAGATGCTAAAAATAGAATAGTGTATGTTTTTTCTCTATTATTGTGCTGTAACTCCATTGAGGGATTCTAGTCAAATAATTTCCTGAAGAACAAAGCTCAAGAGGTTATTGATTTGCAGCAACATAACAGATAGAATCCCAAATGTTTTAGCAATACTGTACATAGCACATCTGCCAGTCTCATTACAAACACCATTACTTGTCATCATACCACCTGCCACAACATTGATCTGTGACCAAAAAGCCAAACACATTACTTGCCATCAAACAGACAGAAAGAGAGACAGTCACTTGTACATATGCAGGGAGAGAGACAGACCATTAATTGTCATAACACCGCCTGTCCCCACAGTAAACTGTACCTACAAACTCAAATACTATGACATGCTATCAAACCACCTGCCCCCACACAGAACTGCGATTACACATTTTTACATATTTTCCCTGGTGTCCAGTGGTACCCCCCACCCTCTGATTGTCATCAACATAATATTTCCTTCCCTGCTGTCTAGTGGCACCCCACACCTGACCCAATAACACTGCACTTTATCTCTGGTGTCCAGTGGCACTCCCCCCCACCATCTGATGGCCATCCCCCTTGGTAGTTATGCTTGCTCTGGTGTCTAGCGCCACCCCTACCCACCCTCCAATGTCCCTTGGAGCCTGAAAAGAACACCTCTGAAAACATTACTGAACATCTCACTTAACTCAGCAATGGCATGCATAAGGCTGAAACTGATCTAGCTAGACAGGGAGTGTAGACTAGCATTTTTTGCACTAACCACTGAGCCACCTAACTGCACTTTCTAATTGTTGTGATACACACACACACTGACTAAAACATACATGCATATATATTCCAGTATAACATAGCAGTGCATTGTCTACACACACAGAGCATTGCCACACACACACTAACACACATACACTGCCTTATATGGCATTTATTTACTTATACATCTAACCCTAACTTTTATTGTGTTTAGGATAAGCACCATAACAAACTAATATGCATCCACTGCTTCATGTTCTGAACAGTGCACAGTACTACAATATAGCATTACAGCAATTTGTAAACTGACTAGGAAAAGGGTAATGTACCAGAAAAGGGTTACCAGAGTGCCACACAGTCACACACACACATACACACACATACACACACACACATTATGTTGATCTGAGGTATTTCCCAATAGCCTCTGAAATCTGAACCTCCTTCCTTAGTCTCAATTACAGCTTATGGCAGGGAAACGCTGACTGAGTTGACATGTTTATGAGTTATGAAACTTTCTTGAACTAGAATACTACCCAGATTTAAGCTAGTAACCATGTAATCACACAAAATAGTGTGGTGCAACACTGCTCAGCTGAATCAACACAGAAGACTGCTTCAAGTAGCATTGGCAGAGTGATTGCACAACACCTTCAATTCTTTCTAGTCCATTTGGAATCTGGAGAGCTCCATTTTTTTACTGTGATAGCAAGACAACTGCAGCGCTCCACCCTGCAGTCTTAAAAAGAGGACTTTCAGTTATTTATAAAGGAATCAAATAAGGGAATATCTGAAAAACAATTTGACTAGACAGACCTCTGCAGCAATGAGATGTGATGCCTTGAAGGCTATTCAAAGAGGTGCCATAATTTCATATGCAGTGCACAAAAAATGAATTACAGATCAACAGCTAAATGACCTTGAAGCTAAAATCCCCAAGATGGAGAAGGCCAGTATGGTGCAACCCACTACTGAGAGATACCAGACTCTCTAGCACCTTAAATGGGTATTTAACACTGCCCATAATCCTAGGATTGCACAGGCCTTGTTTCTCACCCAAGCCGGAAATTATTTTGAGGAGGATGCTGGTGTAAAATGGTTAACTTGGCAATTAAAGAGCAAAGAAAGAGAAAACAATGCAACAAAAATCAAAACTCAGAGAGGGAAAGAGGTAGTCATGGATTCTGAGATTGGTGACAGTTTTAGAGTATATTATGAAATACTACACATCTGAGACTTCTCCTACAGATGATCAAATCAAGGAAATGTTTGGGTAAGGCAGCTCTCCCCACAATAGATAAAGATGACAGGGAAAGGCTTAATGCTCCAATTCAACAGAAGAAAATTAGGGCAGCCATTAAACACCTTAAGGGGGAGAAGGCCCCGGGACCAGCTGGCTTTCACATAGATGTTTTTAAAAGCTTCCAGGATGAGTTGTTATAGCCCATTTTGAATATGATCGAAGGAAGAGTGGCGACAGGAGCATTTCCCCCTCCATGTGGCCTGCTACCATTGTAGTTCTTCACAAGGCAGAAAAGTATCCCCAACAGTGCTCCTCATATAGGCCTATTTCATTATCAACATCCAACTACAAAATTGTTGCTTGTATTTTGGCAGGTAGGCTGGAGATGGTCTTACCCCATATAATACATGAAGACTAGACTGGATTTGTTAGAGGTAGACAAGAGAAACACAATGCCAGAAAGACACTTAATGTGGTTTGGTGCTGGGCTGGGAGGAATAAGGGAAGTCAGGCTGCAGTTCTTAGTTTCGATACAGAAAAGGCTTTTGACATCATGGAGTGGGGTATATGTTCAGGGCATTTGGAGGATTTGGAATCAGAGATAGCATGCTCAATGGATTAGGGCCCTCCATAGTCAACCGTCAGCCCAAATCTTGGTCAGTGGCATGCTCTCTATGCCTTTCCAACTGACAAGAGGCATGAGGCAGGGGTGCACTCTTTCACCTTTGTTGTTTGTGATGGCTTTAGAACCACTGGCAGCAGTGTTGAGATGGTATCAGTATTTGGAGGGCTTGAGGGTAGGAAGCCGACATTTAAGCTAGCTTTGTTTGCAGATGACCTGCTAGTGTATTTAAAAAACACCCATCTGGGTTTTCTTGCTTTGCAGGACATTTTAGCAAACTTTGGGAAACTTGCCAGTCACAAAATTAATTGGACAAAAAGTGAGTTGTTACCCCGGGAACAGAAGGCCCTGGCTTGCTGCCCAGTCTCTCACTGTAACCAAAAATAGCTAAATCTCTAAAGTAACCAGGCATACATATATACATATATGTGTATATATATATTTTTTGTTTGTTTGTTTTCATTTTGTGGTATTTTCCAAAGTCCTGCCAGTGCCAAAGGCAAGCATAGACAGAAAGCAGAGGATAAGGGACTTTAACAAGTGGTTAGGAGAATGGTGCCTAGATATGGGGGTTGGACTGGTAGGAGGCTGGGGGTAGCATGGGATAACAAGAATCTAGTCACCAAGGCCAGACAACATCTGAGTAATGAGGGAAAAGGAGTTCTAAGAGAGAAGCTGGGGAAGATTATTGCTAGTAAGTATAAGTTAAACTAGCAGGGGGGGGGACTTAGACTTGTGGGGCAGGTAGGAATGCAAAGTTTGGAAGGGCCAGCACCTCTCCCCAATCAGAAATTTGGAGGATGAGAAGAACTTGCAGGGGGTAATAGTTCAGGTAAAAGGAAGGCTAAGAAGGATAAGGGGTGGATTGGAAGCTGGTCTCCACAAATGCAAGAAGCCTTGGTAACAAGGTACCCAAATTACAGGAATTGGTGGTGGAGGGGGTGGACGTGGTTGCAGTTATGGAGACATGGGCCACCCAGTTCTATGACTGGACTTAATAATACCAGGGTACAAAATGTTTAGGAGGGAGAGAAAAATTGGCAAGGGAGGTGGGGTGGTGTTATTTGTAAGGGAAGAGAGAGAGTACAGCAGAGAAGATGGTGAGCACGGTAATGTGGAGATGTTGTGGATAACCTTAAAGGACACTAAGGGCAGGAGGGTCAATCTGTGGGTATTCTATGGGCCACCAGCACAGTCTGAGGAACACAACAGGGAACTGGTGGATAACCCAATAACCCACTGAGGCAGGGGCAGGACAGGACAGTGGTGTTGGGAGACTTCAACCTGTCAGGGGTGGACTGGTGCACTATGTCAGCAGCTACTGCTAAAGAACAAAGGATACTGGATGCATTCCAAGATGCAGTCCTGTCACAACTGGTGGTAGAGCCGACCAGAGAAGGAAGCATCTTGGACCTGGTTCTGGAAGATGGTGACCAGGTAAAAGATGTGGTAGTAGAGGGCCCATTGCTGGGGAGCAACCACTCTACATTAAGGTTCTCCCTGGACCTAGGGAGGGGAGAAATTCAGATAATTATGAAGGTAATGGACTTTAGGGGAGCAGATTTTGGGAGGATGACAGCCATCCTTGAGGGGCACCTAGAGAAGATCAGTTCAGATGTGGACACAGAATGCAGGTGGGCAACATTGAAATTGGGCCTGTTAGAGGCCACAAAAACATGCGCAAGGACCCACTGCAAGAAAGCATGATCAAGGAAACCTAATTGGTGGACCAAGGAGGTTCAGGAGAGTGTAATGGAGAAAAGGCTAGCCTTCTGAAAGTACAAGAGAACTTATGGGGAGGAGGACAGGGAGGAGTATTATATGAAATTGAGGAAGGTGAGTAAGGTGGTAAGGGTAGCCAAGGTCTCCAAAGAACTAAGGTTGGCAAAGGGGATCAGGGATGGGGACAAGACATTTTTTAGATACATCAGGAAGAGAAGAAAGTGTAGGGGCAAATCACCAGGTTAATAAAGGAAGGTGGGTGGGCAGAGAAGGAACATGAGCAGGCTGAGGCACTAAATTAGTATTTCTGCTCAGTCTTTACAAGGAAAAAGGATTAGCCAATTCCACAGGGGAGAAGTTAAGGCCGGAGTTAGGAATGGGTGGACACTAACAGATGGAGAGATCCCGGTGAAGAGGGGGTTGGAGGGCTTTAAGTCCTTGAGGACAAACAAGGCCCTGGGCCCAGATGAGATCCACCCCAGAGTCCTGAAGGAACTGGCAGATGTCCTGGAAGCACCTCTGATGCAATTATTCAATTCATCCCTCCTATCAGGATGAGTATCACTGGACTGGAGGATGGCACATATTGTGCCCCTCCATAAGAGTGGTCCTAAGGGCTAGCCAGGAAATTACAGGCCCGTCACCCTGACGTCAATAGTGGGGAAACTATTGGAGAACATCTTGAAGGAAAAACTGGTGGAGTTCCTGGAAGTAAACGGCCTTCAAGATGTCTAGCAACACGGATTCATCCAGGGGAGATCTTGTCAAACTAACCTGGTCGAATTTTTTGATTGGGTGACAAGGTCTCTGGATGGTGGTTGGCCAGTTGATATCTTTTACCTGGACTTCAACAAGGCATTTGACTCAGTGCCACATGGGAGACTGTTGGGCAAGCTGAGGAACTTTCGGGGTGGGGGTAAAGATGGTGAAGTGGATTTGAAACTGGCTGAGCAATAGGCAACAGTGAGTGGTAGTGGGGGGGGACCTTTCGACACCCAGAAGAGTCATTAGTGGGGTCCCGCAAGGATCTGTAATGGGCCAAGTATTATTTAATGCTTTCATTGCAGACATTGCAGAGGGAGTTATGAGCAAAATCAGCCTATTTGCTGACTCCAAACTGGGAGTGATGGTGGACCGTGAGGAGGGGTGGAGGACTCTCCAGGAAGACCTGGAAAGACTTGAACAGTGGTTAGACAGATGGCAACTGGGTTTTAACTCTCGGAAGTGTAGTGTACTGTATTTGGGGGCTAGGAATCCAGGATACAGTTACCATTTGGGGGGAAGCAGCTGATAGTCTCGGAGGAGGAAAAAAGATCTAGAAGTGGTGATCACTGGCAAGATGAATCACTCAGATCAGTGCAGGAAAGCAGTGACAAAGGCAAACAAAATGCTGGGGTGTATTGCTAGGGGGATCATTTTGAGGAGGAAGGAGGTTATCCTGCCACTGTACAAATCCTTAGAGAGGCCGCACTTGGAGTACTTTGTGCAGTTCTGGCATCCTTACTTAAAGAAGGATGTCATGCTCCTTGAGAGAATCCAGAGGAGGTCATCTAAGATGATCCAGGGAATGGTGGAGAAGCCCTATGTGGAGAGACTTAGGGAGCTGAACATATACTCCCTGGAAGACATAAGGGACAGAGGGGATATGATTGAGACCTTTTGTAAGCCCCCATCACAGGGGGGACTTGCTAGCCCCTTGCAAATCTCATCCTCCTCCCCACTGCTGGTAGGGAGCTTGTTGGCACCTTGGGAAATTTAGATGCTTGCCAGTAGGGGACAGCACCAATGAGGAGTACGTTATATAAGGTTAAGCAGGTGGGAGTGAGAGGGGAGAGGCATCTCTGCAGTTTGCAGCAGGGCAGTTCACTGGAAGGCTCCCCTCCAGTCTTAGGTAGGTCGGCCTACAGTGGCTGTGCACCGGTCCACATTTGGGCTCCATGGGAGGGAGCAAGTCAGGCAGTAGCAGTCATTGGGGTTTCAGAGGCCGTCCATTCCCCGGGTAGGAGGCTCAAGAGGTGGGAAACTTGTTGGAGACATCGGAACACCAAAAGATGGTAGGAGAATTGGGTACCCTGAAATCTCCTAAGGTGTGGAACTCTGGGCCAGTGAGGCTGTCACAGTGTTGGCAGGGCCACAACAGGGGCCATCAGTTGGTGGCAGCAACTGAGAGTTCTTTACCCATGTGGCATGCTGGTCCAGGTGTAAGGCTAAAAGAGAGAATCATGGCCTGGGACTCGATGGGGCCTGCCATGCCTGTGTCTGAGGCAGGTCCCGGGATCCACCATGCCCGTGTCTGGGGTGGATCTTTAGGCCATTAAGGGCCATGGTTCTGTGGAAACTGGGATGAAAGGTATAGGAGCCACTGCACTGTTTGATTGAGCCACTCAGCTCTCAAGGTGGAAGTATTGGCTAGATCTGAGACACCTATAGCAGCTACATAAGGGAATGAGGCAGAGAACTAATGCTTTTGGGAGCTGCCACGGAGGCTAGGCTGCTCATCGCCCCAGGGACTGTTTGTCCCTGGTGACACTAGAGGAGTTAATCACTCCCCTGCAGAAAAAATAAGAAATGGAAAGGAATTTCGGGAAAGTGTAATGAAAATACAAAGGGTTTCTGTGAAAGAAACTGGGTACTCACGTAACGTGCAGACTCTATCAGCTAGATCCTAAACTGCTCTGAAATCTGCTGTTTGCTGATTAAAAAAATCACATGCCTAAGTGCTGCCAATGTGCTCTCTCTCTCTCTCTGCTAAACAAGTTTGCTAGCCCCATGGAGCTGTTTTGGAAGTTCGAGAAGTTTTGCTCCTGGGCCCTAAATTATTGTGATGCCCCAGGAAATAAATGTTCTTGTTTCAGCAACTCTGATGTCCACTTGGTGATTGTAAAGAATGCCTCAAATTAATTAACTGTTCTTTACTCTGTTTATTGCAAGACTAATCAATTTCCTCATAGCCATTTGAAGGGTCTCTAGTTTAATTCCTTCTCGGTCCTGGGTCCTGGAGCAGTGAGAAGGTGAGATCAGAAGCTCCATTTTTCCATGCTCCTGCTGAGAGTTGAAAGAGTTGGCATCTGGGGGGTTCAGAGGCACTCTGCAAGCATGAAGTCTTTGAAAGGTAGAGCGTCTCATTTCCATTATGTTTCTATTATGGATGTCTGCAAATTTTCCATCATGGAGATTCTCAGGTTAGCACTTTTGGTATGTGGTCCCCTTCCCCATACTTCCACCAGGTGCCCCTAGACTAGGGGGAAGAGGGGCTTACACTTTAAATGCTTGAAGGGCATCAACAGAGTAAACACTGAGGGCTTGTTTAGATTGAAGGGGGAAGGTACCACCAGGAGTCATAGCCTAAAACTGGTGTGGGGGGGAGAGTACAGAAGAGAACTTAGGAAACATTACTTCACGGAAAGGGTGGTGGTGCCTTGGAACACGTTACCTGAGGAGGTGATTTCAATGGAATCAGTAGGAAGTTTTAAGAAGGGATGGGATAGGTACATGGGCAAGGTACAGGAGGGGAGGGAAGTAACCAGCAGGGGAACTCCGGGTGGGAAAAACTTGGGAGGAGGGAGAGAGGGAAAAGGGGGGGAGGGTGCAGCAGCAGTTACTGTACTGTGAGCTGCATCTCAAGCATACATGATAGACTTTAAGGCCTAATCTGCTGGCATTTTCGTATGTTCGTACATTCCTAAAAATGTGGCTCACCTACATAGAGACAACTATCCCCTGCTACTGGAAAATATTTGTAAGGATTGTGAGAGGTGGGAGAGACTGCCTATTAGTCTCATAGGTTATATTTATTTCAAAATATGCCTGTTCTGGTCCCAGAACTATTCTTTAGACAACTAAACAGTCTAGTACATATGTTTCTTTGGGGAGGGAAAGCAGCCAGAATTAAATAAAGTATATTACAAATACATATGGAGGATGGCAGTTTGGCACTTCCTTGTTTTAAATATTTTATTTATTTGTTTATTTGAAAATATTTCACCAGGAAGGCAACATGAACTGTGGACAGCTCAATTCCAGAAGCATCCTGTGGGGGGGTACGGAGTAGGTATAACAACAGTTGAACAAATAGCCTGAGCTGGCTAGCCACCAGCTGGTGCAAACAAACAACACAACAACAGTACATATATAATCACCATAAACTGTGAGAAAAAAGCACAACTACCATCTAGTGCATACGCAAGCATAGGGCAGAATAAGTGCAGAGTAGAACAGAAGGGAGATCTACATCAGTTATACAAGTACAATACATAATGATAAATAGTGGCTGGCAACAAGAGAGCAACAGGTACTAAGAAAGTTACTGGTCTGTTCCTAAGCATGGCACAACTGGGTGCCCATTGAGTCTATTACAGGGGGAAACATTAGGGGAGGGAGTGGAATAGTAAGGAGATAGACCAGAGGCTACTCTCCTTCTGTATAAATAGACCCAGCAAGGTGGTCAAACCCCGGGAGAGGAACAGGAGTGTGGGAAGGGACTGGGGTGGTGGATAAAAGGCTCTTCAGGGTGTTGTGACTCTGCAGGGAGGCCTAGACCAGGGACTGGGGTGGTGTAAAGGTGGTAGGTGATACATAAGGAGGACGGAGTAGTAAAGTAAGGAGTAGAGTGCATAGGAAAGAGAGCATTTGAAGGAGTAAAAATGAGTAAGGGGATGCTAAAAACAAGAACAGCTTGGGGAATAATAGTTAGGGAGGGCCAAGGAAATAGAAGCTGCAGACGAGGAGGACCTAATAGGATGGGGAAGGTTGTTGCAAAGTTTAGGGAACCGGTAGAAAAAAGCCTCCTGTCCAATGGAAGTGGATCGATAAGGAATGGCTAGAGAATGTTGATCAGTGGATCGAAGGAGGTGGGAGGAGGGGGAAGGAACTGCAAGTAGAGAGGAGAGGTAAGAGGGGAGAAAACAGAACCAGTATTTAGAGGTGAAATTTGCACAGTGACAGATACATAGAAACATAGAAACATAGAATTTGAAGGCAGATAAGGACCGCTTGGCCCACCTAGTCTGCCCATTTGCCTACCTAATGGATAAGCTGCAGAGCCTAGTTAACCAGCAGCCTACTTCTTCCTACCCCCTTCCCCTAGAATTGCCTTATGACTGTCCCATGCATTCTTGAATTCCACCACTGTTTTTGATTCCACAACCTCCTCTGGAAGGCCGTTCCATGCATCCACAACCCTCTCTGTGAAAAAATACTTCCTTAAATTACCTCTGAGCCACCCCCCCATCTTCAAATTGTGCCCCTTGTTCTTGCACACCTCTTTTTTTGAAAGATGCTACCCTCTTGGACTTTGTTGATTCCCTTGAGGTACTTGAAAGTTTCTATCATGTCCCCCTCTCCCTCCTTTCCTCGAGGCTATACATATTAAGCTCCTTAAGTCTCTCTTCATATGTCTTCCGTTGCAGACCCTGCACCATTTTAGTCGCCCTCCTCTGGACAGCTTCCATCCTGTCTATGTCTTTGCAGAGATTGAGTCTCCAGAACTGCATGCAGTACTCCAGATGGGGTCTCACCATCTGTCTGTGCAGAGGGATAATAACTTCCTGTTTTCTACTGGTGATGCCTCTCCCTATGCATCCCAGTATCCCCCCAGCCCTTCTTGCTGCCCTCTCACATTGCTTGCCCACCTTTAGGTCATCTGATATGACTACCCCCAGGTCCCTTTCCATTTTTGGTGTTGTTAGTATCTCACCTCCCCATTGTGTACTCTTCCCCTTGGTTTTTGTTTCCCAGGTGCATTATCTTGCACTTCTTAGCACTGAATATAAGCTGCCATACATTTGACCATTCCTCTAACCTTGCCAAGTCCCTTCTCATCCTTTCCACCCCACCTTGTGCATCAACTCTGTTGCAGATCTTTGTGTCATCTGCAAAGAGACATACTTTTCCTTCCAGTCCCTCTGCAATGTCGCTTATAAAGACATTGAAGAGGACCGGTCCTAATACTGAACCCTGCGGTACCCCACTAGTAACCCCCCTTTCTTCAGAGTGGACTCCATTAACTATTACTCTCTGTGTCCTATTCTCCAGCCAATTCTTTACCCAGGCTGTCATCTTGGGACCCACTCCCAGGCTGGCTAACTTGTATATTAATCTTTGTGTGGACTGTGTCAAATGCCTTGTTGAAGTCTAGGTAGGCCATGTCCACAGCCCCTCCCTGATCTACTACTTTGGTCACCCAGTCAAAGAAATCTATCAGATTTGTCTGGCATGACCTTCCCACTGTGAATCCATGCTGCCTTGGGTCCTGTGCCCTCTGGCCTCTAGATACTGACAATTCTTTCCTTCAGAAGTGATTCTATCATTTTCCTACCACTGAGGTTAAACTAACAGGTCTGTAGTTTCTGCTTCTGCCTTGCTCCCACTTTTGTGAAGGGGAATCAGATCTGCCTCCTCCAGTCCTCAGGTACCACCCCATCCTCCCATGATTTGTTAAAGAGGGTAGTCAGTGGTGTCACTAGTTCTATCCTTAGTTCTTTTAGAATTCTGGGATGAATCCCATCAGACCCCATTGCTTTGTCCACCTTCAGTTTTACGAGTTCTTCTAGAACCCTTTCTTCTGTAAATGGGCTGGTATCAACTTCGTATTCAGAGTGTTTCTACTGTTTGTTTTAGGTACCTCCTCTTCCTTTGTAAATACTGAGCAAAATATTTGTTTAGTATCTCTGTCTTTCACAGTCACCTCTGCCCACCCTCCCTCCCTCCCTTTATTAAGCCTCACTATCCCTCCCTTGGTCTTCCTTCGCTTCTCTGATGTACCTATAAAAGGTTTTATCCCCTTCTTAACTGAGTTGGCTATCTTTCCTTGGTTTGGGCCTTCTGCTGTTCTGACTGCCTTCCCAGCTTCCTTTTGCTTTTAACTGATACAGTTCTCTGTCCTGTCCTTCTGTGATTCCTTGTACTTCCTGAATGCTTTTTTTCTCTTGAACTTTCACTGCCACTTCCTTTGAGAACCATAGTGGTTTCTTACATCGTTTCATTTTGTTTATTTGCTTCACAAAAAAGGCTTGTTACCTCTGTGATGGCAGTTTTTATTATTCCCCATTGTTATTCCACACCTCCTTCCTGCCCATTTGCTAGTGCATTCCTTAGGCACTCCCCCATTTTGGCAAAGTCAGCCCTCCTAAAGTCCAGTACTTTTGCCTTTGTATGGCTTGACTCTATTGCTGTGTTTATTGTGAACCATACTGTTCGATGGTCGCTAGTTCCCAGATGGCTACCCACTTCTACATCTGTGATCCTCTCTTCATCTCCATTTGAGAGAACCAGGTCTAAGATTGCTCCCTCTCGAGTGGGCTCCATTACTAGTTGTCTAAGGCATGCCCCCTGTAGGGCATCTAGAATAACCCCACTCTTCGGAAGTGGCTGCTGCAACTGCACTCCAGTTAACATCTGGCATATTCAGATCACCCATCAGCAATATCTCCCCTTTTTCTGCCATTCTAAGTATACTTTCTATCATTTCCTTGTCCATTTCCTCCCCCTGAGAAGGGGGTCTGTATACAACCCCTGTGCGGATTGTGGTGCCATTGCCGGTCTCCAAATTTACCCACAGTGCTTCTTCTCCTCCCTGTTTACCCTTTGTTCTGTTGCTTTGATTCCTTCCCTTATGTAAAGAGCTACTCCTCCTCCTCTTTTACCCTCCCTGTCCCTCCTGTAGATAGTGTATCCTGGTATGTTTACGCCCCAGTCATGGTTTTGTGTGTACCATGTTTCTGTGACTGCCACGATATCCAGATGTTCCTCCTCCATCAAGGCCACTAATTCAGGAAGCTTGTTACTCAGACTACGGGCATCGGTACTCATTGCTCTCCATTTTTTGATGGCTTTACCTTCTGTTGCAGCATCCCCCACTGACCTTTCTACCTCGGCCTTTTCTCATTTAGTACACTGTTTTGTAGGGAGAGGCTGGGATTTTCCTGCCGCTTATCAGTGCCTCCCCACTTGACTAGTTTAAAAGCTTGCCAATAAAGCATTTAAACCGATTGCTCAAAAGACTTGTTCCCTTCCTGGACAGATGCAGACCATCCTGCCAGTATAGGATGGTGTCCCTCCAGGTGGAACCCCAGTCCCCAATGAAGCCAAACCCCTGTGCTCCACACCATTTTTTCAACCATTCATTAAACTGCATATGTCCACATTCTAGGGAGGGGAATGCTAGACAGTGATACAGGACACAGTGATGAGTGCAAGAGGGAGAGTCAAGCACAAAGCAACAGAAAGCATTGAAGAGGGGATCCAATCTGGCTAAGGAGGGCTTGAGAGCAGCACTGTAGACTATATCACAATAGTCAAAAATGGGGAGGATCATTTTCTGTACAATGTCTCGTCTTGCCGGGAGTGGAAGGCAGGTGCATTTCCTGAAAAGGGCTCCCAGCTTAGGGCGCAATTTTCAGGATAGCGTCAATATGTACAGAATAATTTAGGCGTTCATCCAGCCAGACACCTAAATATCTTAAGGAGGTGGTGTCCTCAAGTTTTGTCCCATCAAGGGTGTGGAAAGTGGGCAGGGAGTGTAGCCTAGGGAGTCTCTGCCTAGTGCCAAAGGTCATGGAGACTGTTTTCTTAGTGTTAAGGAACAGTCAAAGTGATTCTAACAAGTCTCGAACATTGATGAAGTCAAACTGTAGTCTGGATGATACATCAGTGGCAGTAGTTCCAGAGGTGAAGATCACCATGTCATCGGCGTACATATGGATGGCCGAAGAGGAACATATTGAGGGGAGGTCATTCAGAAATATAGAGAATAGCACTGGGCCAAGTACCGAGCCTTGGGGCACACCATTGGACATAGGGAGTGGCGGGGACATGGAGTCAGCTATTTTGACTGATTGTGTTCTATCTACCAGGTAGGCATGAAACCAGTTGCAGGCAGACTGAGACAGGCCAGCTGATGAGAGGGAGTTAAGGAGTAGGGAGTGGGAGACTGTGTCGAAAGCCTTAGCAAGGTCAACAAAGATGGCAGATGAGAAGTGACCTTTATCCATGACAGTATGGATAGAGTCAGTGAGTCTGAGGAGGGAGGTGGTAGTGGAGTGATTCTTCCTAAACCCAGACTGGTAGGGTGTAAAGAAGGCTGTATCATCTAGGAAGGAGAGTTGAGAGAGAACGATGTGTTCCTGGAGTTTAGCCAGAGTGGGTAGAAAGCAGATGGGGCGATAGCTCCCAGGGGATGAGCGATCGCCACCCTTAGGTAGAGGGAGAACTGTTGCATGTTTCCAGGAGTTGAGGATAGATGCAGAGTGAAAGGACAGATTGAGGAGATCAGACAGTGGGGTACAGATAGGAGGTGCAGAGAGGTATAACAGCTTAGGGTCCAGGCTATCAGGGGAATCGCCTTTCGTGGGATTCAAGGAGAGAAGGGCCATTTGAGTATCATAAGGGGAAATGGGTGAGAAGGAGAAACTTTCTGTGTAAGGCTATTGGAGGGAGGAAGGTTTAGGGAGGGGCAGAGTGGTAGGGTGAGAAGATAGTGATGCAAGCAAGGAGGTGGCACAGATTGCATAGTACACGTCAAACTCAGCAGCTATTTTAGCGTGGTCAGTGATGGGTTGTTTATTTATGTTAAGTACTAGGCAAGGGGGTTTGGATTGTGGGGAGAAGAGTGGGTGCACTATCTTCCAGAATTTGGAAGGGTTGTTAATATTTGAATTAAGGGTGGTTTGGAAGTATTCGGCCTTTGGCAGTCTAATGGCCTTTGTGCAGGCATTGCAGAGCATGCGGTAGATGGAGTAGTCTGCACAGTTGGCTTTCCTCCAAACCCCTGTCATAGGCTCTACTCCCACATGGCGCAGATTGGAGAAAGAGTCGGTCACTGGTGGACTGCTGTGGGGACTTTTATTCCCATCTCTCAACAAACAAGCACCAACCAAAGTACCCAATCCATTCACAAATCTGTTGCTTAAAATTTGGAGAAGTGCCCTCCAATGCATTGGCCACAATAGAGAAGTGTCACTAAGTTTCACTCTGTGTACTTGTTTTACTAGCCTAAAAGCCTATTTATACATTAGGCACTATTACACTGGGGGAAGCAGGGATGAGGTGTGTTAGTGACCTTTATTATGGAGGGTTTTTAAGTCCTTCTCCGAACTCAAACAACAATATGGAATAGTCAGGGGAATTTTTTGCCTACTTGCAGATTAGACAACATGTGGTTAATGTGACTCCTGTGATGTCACCAATTGAAGAAAGTTTCTGTAAACCACAGCCCAACATATCTATCTTAACTAGTCTCTATAGACTGTTCCTAGGGGACCTGCACACCCCTGCAGTTGAGGCCAAGGCAGATTGGGAGCGAGATCTGGGCATTACTATAGATAGTGCAACTTGTAAAAGTGCCATTAGATGTGTCCATCATTGCTCCAGATCCAACAAAAAGCACAGAATCCAATACTTCTTTTTGTATAGTTTATCTCTCACCTTCAAAACTTCATAGGTTCAACTGGGACAGAAACTCAATGTGCCCTAGGTGTTATGTGGGAGTGGGGGATTTTGTGCATATAGCCCTACTATGCCCTAAAGTAGAAACATAGAAACATAGAATTTAATGGCAGATAAGGACTGCTTGGCCCACCTAGTCTGCCCATTTCCCTACCTAATGGATAAGATACAAATCCTAGTTAACCAACAGCCTACTTCCTTCTACCCCCCACTAGAATTGCCTTATGTCTGTCCCATGCATTCTTGAATTCCACCACTGTTTTTGACTCCACAACCTCCTCAGGGAGGCTGTTCCATTCATCTACAACCTTTTCCATGAAAAAATACTTCCTCACATTACCTCTGAGCCATCCCCCCTCTATCTTCAAATTGTGCCCCTTTGTTCTTGCACATCTCTTTTTCTGAAAGATGCTACCTTCCTGGACTTTGTTGAATCCCTTGAGGTACTTGAACGTTTCTATCATGCCCCCCCTTTCCTCGAGGGTATACATATTAAGCTCCTTCAATCTCTCTTCGTATGTCATCTGGTGCAGACCCTGCACCATTTTGGTTGCACTCCTCCGGACAGCCTCCACCCTGCCAATGTCTTTGCAGAGATGGGGTCTTCAGAACTGCATGCAGTACTCCAGATGGGGTCTCACCAACTGTTTGTACAGGAGAATAACAACTTCTTGTTTTCTACTGGTGATGCCTCTCCCTATGCATCCCAGCATCCTGTCAGCCCTCCTTACTGCCTTCTCACATTGCTTGCCCACCTTTAGGTCAGCTGATATAACTACCCCCAGGTCCCTTTCCATTTTTGTTTTTGTCAGTATCTCACCCCCACTCCTATTGTGTACCCTTTCCCCTGGGTTTTTGTTACCCAGGTGCATTACTTTGCACTTCTTTGTGTTGAATCTAAGCTGCCATACATTTGACCATTCCTCCAACCTTGCCAAGTCCCTTCTTATTCTTTCTACCCCACCTTATGTATCAACCCTGTTGCAGATCTTTGTGTCATTTGCAAAGGGACATACTTGTCCTTCCAGTCCCTCCGCAATGTCATTTATAAAGACATTAAAAAGGACCGGACCCAGTAGTGAATACTGAGGTACCCCACTAGTAACCCACCTTTCTTCACTGCATACTCCGTTTGCTATTACCCTCTGTGTCCTGTTGTCCAGCCAATGTTTTACCCAGGCTACCACCCTGGGACCCACTCACAGGCTGACTAACTTGTTTATTAATCTTTTGTGTGGGACTGTGTCAAATGCCTTGCTAAAGTCTGGGTAGGCCATGTCCACAGCCCCTCACTGGTCGACTACTTTGGTCACCCAGTCAAAGAAATCAATTAGATTTGTCTGACATGACTTTCTCACTGTGACTCTATGCTGCCTTGGGTCCTGTGCCCCACTGGCCTCTAGGTACTCAACAGTTATTTCCTTCAGAAGTGATTCCATCATTTTCCCTACCACTGAGGTCAAACTGACAGATCTGTAGTTTCCTGCCTCTGTCTTGCTCCCACATTTGTGAAGGGGAATCACATCCACCCTCCTCCAGTCCTCAGGTACCACACCATCCTCCCATGATTTGTTAAAAAGGGTAGTCAGTGGTGTTACTAGTTCTCCCCTTAGTTCTTTTAGAATTCTGGGTGAATCCCATCAGGCTCCATTGCTTTGTCCACTTTCAGTTTTAGGAGTTCTTTCTGAACTCTTTCTTCTGTGAAAGAACTGGTATCAACCCCCATCCAGAGTGCTTCTATTGACTGGATTAGGTACCTCCCTTCCTCTTTCTTTTCTGAATACTGAGCAGAAGTATTCGTTCTGTATCCCAGCTTTTTCACTGTCCCTCTCTGCCCACCCACCCTACTCTTTATTCAGTCTCAGTATTCCTCCCTTTGTCTTTCTTCACTCCCTAATGTACCTATAAAAGGTTTTATCCACCTTCTTAACTGAGTTGGCTATCTTTTCCTCAGTTTGGGCCTTTGCTATTCTGACTGCCGTCCCCGCTTCCTTCTGCTTTAACTGGTAAAGTTCTCTATCCTGCTCCTTCTGTGTTTCCTTATACTTCCAGAATGCTATCTTTTTCTCCCTAACCTTCCCTGCCACCTCTTTTGAGAACCATAGTGTTTTTTTCTTTCATTTTGATTTGTTTATTTGCTTCACACAAAGGCTTGTTGCCTCTGTAATGGCAGTTTTGATGTTTCTCCATTGTTGTTCCACTCCTCTGTCTTGCCTGTTTGCTAGTGCTATTCTGAGGCACTCTCCCATTTTGACAAAATCAGCCCTCCTGAAGACCAGTACCTTCACTTTTGTATGGCTTGACTCTACAGCTGAGTTTATCGTGAGCTACACTGTTTGGTGGTCACTTGTTCCCAGATGGCTACCCACTTCTAGATCTGAGATCCTCTGTCCATCCCCATTTGAGAGTACCAGGTCTAAGATTGCTCCCTTCTGAGTGGGTTCCAACACTAAAACAAATCAAGCTGAAGCTTGATTTGTTTTAGTTTTGTCTGAGGTTAGCCACCTCCAGCTGGAGCACCACCTCACAGTGTTTGCGCTGTTTTGCCTTGTTGTTTCGGGTTCCAAAACTAGCTGTCTGAGGCATGACCCCTGTAGGACATCAAGAATGGCCCTGTTCTTGGATGTGGCTGCAGCAAAGATGCTCCAGTTAACATCTGGCATATTCAGGTCCCCCATCAGCAATATCTCCCCTTTCTCTGCCATCCTAAGGATGCCTTCTATCATTTCCTTGTCCATTTCCTCCCCCTGAGATGGGGATCTGTATACAACCCCTGTGTGGACTGTGGTGCCATTTCCAGTCTCTAGGATGACCCACAGTGCCTCCTCTCCTCCCTGTTTACCCTTTAGTTCCCTTGCTTTGATCCCTTTCCTTACGTAGAGAGCTATTCCTCCTTATCTTCTACCCTCTCTGTCCCTCCTGTTGATTGTGTACACTGGTATGTTGACATCCCAGTTATGGTTCTCTGTGTACCATGTTTCTGTGACTGCCATGGTATTCAGGCATCCCTCTTCCATCAAGGCCACCAGTTCAGGGAACTTGTTACCTAGACTATGGGCATTGGTATTCATTACCCTCCATTTTTTGATAGCCTTACCCCTTTTTGCCCCACCCATGTTCTTACTACCTTTGTCATTTTCTCCATTTACCCCAGCTCTTCTCCCTATCAACTTCTCCATCTTGGTGTTTACCTCACTGACTACCCTGATTTTTTGGGGGTGCTAGGATTTCCCTTCTCCTTTTCAGTTCCTCCCCCCTTGGCTAGTTTAAATGCTTGCCAATGAAGAATTTAAACCTATCACTTAGGATCATGGTTCCCCTCCTGGACAGATGCACACCATCATGCCAGTATAGGCCTGCATCCCTCCAGGTGGACCCCCGGTCCCCAATGAAGCCAAAACCCTGAGCTTTGCACCTGTTTTTCAACCACTGACTGAATCCCATGGTGCAGAGCACCCTAGCCTCATCCATGCCATAGACAGGCAGCACCTCCGAAAAGGTTACCGTGCTTACTACTTGTCTAAAGCCCCTCCCAGATGCCACAAACTCCTCCTGCACTGCTCTGATCCCTTTCCTAGCCAGGTCATTTGTCCCTAGGTGGACAATGACATCCAGCTCCCTCCCCAGTACAGCTGCTCCCACAATCCTGAGGATTCACTCCCTGTCCCTCCAAGCCATGGTGCCAGGCAGGCACCTTACCTCCCTCTCCCCTCCCCCCCGTTCTACCCTCCTAACAATGGAGACCGCAACCAGAACTTGTTTCCTTCCCCTGTGGGGTCCCATGCCACCCTCCTGTGGGTCTCCTTTGTGGAGGTTCCCAGCATCCTCCTTGGCATCCTCCTTGGTCTCCACTGCAAGTGCCTCCATAGAGGAACCACACTTTGCCAGAACGGCATGTGAATTGTGGAGAGGTACAACTGGAGGGATACGCCTCTGTTCCACCACCTTCACCCTCCCTGAGCCCTCTGTGGTCCAACCACTCCTCTTTCTTGGCAACCTCCGAGGCAGCGGAGGTGGCCCTGGTGGTCCCTGGGTGGGAAAGGAGGTCACCTGAATCCTGGCCAACTCAGCCTGGAGATGAGCAACCTCTTCCCTCAGCCCAAAGAGGTGCCTGCAGATGGGACAACACTGCATCCTTCAGAACGTCTCCCAGAAGACTGCTGCTCCACAGCCACTGCACCGCACCACTCCCATTATGTCTTATTTGAGGCCACTTAACTGTTGTTTTGTATACTTACTCTTTCTTCTCTCCATTTATTTTTTTTTTATATAATTTGTTTTCTCCCTACTGTCCTACTGCCTCTGTGCTCTTAAAGTTCCTGATCTTCCTGTTCTGGGATGGGAAGTTCCTATATTCCTCAGTAGTCTCCTTCTTACTTGCTCCGAGTCAGACCTTCAGCAGCTGGGGTGATGGAGAGCTACTCTTTTCCTTCTAGGATGGTGAGACTTTTGTGCCTTTGTGATCACTCCCTTCCTGCTCCCAAACAGGAAGCTCTTGTTGTCAGTCAAATCCTGTGCCTATAAAAGTAGAACTGGCTAAGGGTGGGGGATGGGGTGGAGGGGAAGGACGGATGGCAATATAGTCCCAATAAAGTTCTAACAGCAGCTCCTTCTTTTTGCTGTTCTCTGCCGAAAGCTATCAAGGTCAGTTTTTAAATGCAAACATCTGGCTTCCTTCTGCCTAAGCCACTCTCCTTAATTCACAGTTCTTTTCTTCACCTAGCTAACTGCACAGATAACAATTCCTTCACCCAACTGAGACAAACACACTGACACTTTTTTGGTTTTTTTGTTTGTTTTTACCCTAAATTGAAGTTCCCAGTAGTAGATTTCTAGTTCTTTAGTCCAGTAAAGTAGTAAAGTTCTAACAGCAGCTCCTTCCTCTTGCTGTTCTCCATAGCTTCCATTTTATATAGCATACATAAACAGATGGAAATAATCTTGAAAATAGCCTTACCAGATTCACCCCCAGAGCTCATGCTAAGAGCTGAACCCAAACCAGCCGGATATCCATGGAATCACAGACTATGGAATATTGCATTAGTTAACACAAGGAAAACTATTGCACAAAATTGGGTTAGTGATACTCCACCTGGTACTGCCCACTGGCTTAGTAACTTATTGTTATGTATGAAGATAGAAAGAAATCAGATTACAGCTATGGAGCAGGCAATTGTATTTGGCAAAACATGGAACCCTTTAATGGACACCATAGAACAGGGTTTAATTGTTAGTCAGTGCATTGGTGAAGATTATTTACAAGAAACTAAAGGCTTGCCTATAAAATGCTGTTAATAACTACTGATTACATGTTGTATTATTCATCATACTACATGTAACCTATAGAGCAGCTGCATAGGTCTCCAGCCCACTAGTAGCTTATGTATGTTCTTTCTATGTACCTTCTATTTAGATATGAACTTCATGCCCTTTTATGCATATTCATGTAAATCTGAAGCTTTTTTAATAAAATATGCTTACAAAAAAAGTATCAAAACTGTTCCAGGGAACCGCCAAATCCAAAGCATCAAGACAGTTGCAGCGGGAGTGGTTGCAACCAGAAACTATACATGCTTCTGCAGACCCTGTCAAGGAGGAGATCTACCATATGGGAACATAAGGTATGTAGAACCATGGAAGGTAAAGTATCTAACAAATTCTGTTTACATGCCCACTTCAACAAATATCCCAGTTCATATGCAGCACGCTGAGGAGCCACATGGACTGACACCTGACACCGCCAAACCCAATGGTCATGCAAATGAAATTCCTCCCACTATCACCGCAGAGCTCATGGCCATTCATACTGATCAGCATGACACTGTCTGACTCAATGATGAAGTGAATGGTGACGCACCTACAACATCAGGACTACTAGCCTCCAAAACTGACCACACCAAGGACGCATATGTTACTCTGCCACCCAAGACTAGAATACGCAGTGATGTGCAGCCAGCAACATCCAGGATCATGACATCAGGCCACATACAGGCCAAAAAATGTTATACTGTTTACTAGTCTAACACATTTTATATTGGTGAGGTCACAGCAATATGTAAACAGCTGTATTCCTTCAAGATCCTACATCAGCATGGGGATTCGATATTTACATGGCCATTGCATTGTGAGCATGACAAAGTGGAATGGAAAAGAATATTTTATGGACTTATAAAGCTTGATGAGTAAAACAGAAACTGCTTTAGCAGAACTCATTACAAGAGCTCAAGGAAATTACATGTCTGCTGACAAGTATTTTCCAAGGTCAATTAAAACATGTTCATTTATTTTGCTTAAATGCTCAGAAACATTTTCATTTGACTGCAGGACCTGAATAATTTGTTTTATTCTGCCTTTGAACATTGTAGTCAACTGTACAGTAGCACAGAGCAGGGCTGGTTTAAATCAGCTCTTGTAAATAGATTTTACTTTTCTGTTGCTTGCTGTTGTATGTTATGTATTGTGTGATTCACTGTGTTTGTTTTCTGTGATGAATGGTAGTTTTAGTAAAACTTTTTGAACTCAAACAATTTTTAAAATGCTGTAACCTCATGTCCATATAAGGGAGTTATCTCATGACCAGTCCCCATTTTCACTAGTAGGGCACACATGCTAAAATGGCTAACAACTGTTTTGTACTGTATTGTGAGTTCCAAAAATAGCCACTCGTGTCACACATCTTTGGTGTCTCTTGTTATGTGTGCAAATTTCAAGACTCTTTTTTTCATTTACAGTACCTACGAGGCAGTTATCTTACAATATACTCCCTTCATAAGTGGTTGGGAGCAGCATCATAAAACGCATAGCAAAATTGATCTGTGTGTGTGTTAACAAACTCTGGTCAGAGCCGATATGGCTGTGGAGAGCTTTTGGGATGCTTTTACTCATTATTTCTAATGAATTTGCACAATGCAGATCTGCTGAAAAGCCGTTTCAATGTGGTCTTCCTTTTACACATTTTTACAATGTATTTTCCTAGAATATGCCTGCTGATTGCTATATATTTAACCTGGATAGTTCACAGTAGAAATGCCATCTTATTTTCAGGTGGCAGAGCGCTAGCAGTAGGATGCTGGAATGTGTCATACACAGGCATGAACTATGTGCAGGCAATAATACCCAGTGGCCATACACCTCAGGCGCTCGCATGTGGGTCCATCGTCTCAGTGCTGTTGCACTGCTTAGTGTGGGGACAGCCAATGCTGTACCCACTCACACAGGTCCCAGAACAGGCATGTTACAGCTGACCTCCTATTCGTTTGTACAATCGGGGAACCACAGACACACTATCCATAGCCTGTAGTGTACACTGCAAATGGCATTGCAGGATACCGCACCCCATGGCACCCAGGATACCTCAGCAGTCCAGAGGGTGGCATATTACACAGGGGAATGGGGGAGAGTGTGGGTCTGCAGCGGTGTATGACAGCAGGAAGATACAGCATCAACAAGGCAAGCATTGGTGGTATGTCAACTCCCTCTTACAGTTTGCTGGGAGATACACACAGCTGCATACACTGGTGGGTCCGCAGCTTGTGTAGTGCCACAGTGCAGGATACAGCCACTTGGGTCATCCCAGAGTGCAGGTCCCTGGCCCAGGTCCAGTGCAGTCGGTGGCTGGCCATGGCAGGGTGTGGAGGGTAGTGCCAATCTCTGCAAAAGGTCTGGTATGGGGGGAACAGGGGTGTCTACATACCAAGGTGGTTGGTGGGGGTCCTCTATGCTATAGGTATGGACCATGGTTTCCTCTGGTGCGATTGGGTCCAGATGGGGTCCTACACTATGGAGGTCTTCGGTCGTGGGGTTGGATCAATCGGGGATGGGAGGGGGTACCTCTAGTCCACCAGGGCTGCCAGGCTGCTGTGCACCTGGGTGCACTTCCACAGCCTGCCTCTGGGTGGCTGGCCATGTTAGGCCAGCTATTCATGGCCTAACTGTGGGCTGCACTGCTCTGGACTGTGAGGGGTGCATTCCCACTGAGTATGCCGCAGCGCGGCATATGCATGGGAACACACCTTCGACTTGCATGGCATACTATTTGTGTACACCCTGGACCATTCCCTTGCAACCACTGCATCCTGCACAACTGAATATCACGCTCCGGCACATTGTTGGAGTTGAGTGGCACATCTCCTTTTTCCGCAGGGATGCGCCACGCATCTCCTTTGAATATGGGGGCCCTGGACTAGGCTACCCTGAAGAAATACATTATCAAAATGGTAAAATCATGACCCCACTGAAAACAAGATATTGAATCTAATCTGGGACAGCCTGAGTAAATACAGTGGAAAAATGTGTAAATGAAGATTCCTATGACAATGAGTTGCAACATTTCCCCTGCGCTATCCAGGATACAACATATAGGATAAGAAATATTTAAAGGAAATCTACTCTAAACTGAACATCACTGTTTTCGCTGACATAAACAAACAGTTTCTTTGTTTTATAACATATTAGAATGCAGTATTTATTTTGAATGTTATGGCCATGAGGATGGTGTGTACATAGTGTGTGTGTGTGTGTGTGTGTGTGCTGTAGCTCAATATATTTTTTGCCCAAAAAGCATAGTAGAAAATGCCTGCTGATTGCTATATATTTAGTCTGGGTACTTCACTGAAGACCTGACATATGTCTGAGACAGTTCTTATCAGACAGTGTCTTTAGAGGTTAAAGAAACAGTGTAAATTATAGATTTGCTGAGAAAGGGATGACATTTATGAGGTATGAATCTTTCTTGAAAGACAATACATTCCCAAGTGAAAAAAGTAGCAAGAAGCTGTTTAAATTCTAACTATTTAAATGTGTAAGTTGTTGCATTTCAAAGGGGTTAAACAAATCCCCAGTTTAATAGGCAATCAATATTTAACAAATATTTAACAAGCTATTTCAGTTTCCTAATGGCATCTGATAAGCAGTTTGGAGTTATGTCTCCAACATTCTTAACAGAAAGAAGGGAGTATTTTATTTCAGTTGGCATGGAAGGATACATTGAAAAGTCCAACACATGTGTTCCACGATACTCCATTTTCCAGCTACAGATAGCAAGGTGGCTGTAGGCTCTGCCCATAGCCATAAAAATAGACACTTATGTCACACTGTGGTAATGCCATTTCATCTAATTGCCTGTATCTGGACTTGGCAACCAGACTCAGATTCTTCACTTACTGTCTGCTTGTATGACCTTGATCATTAGTAAATGTTTTCTTTCCATTTCCAAGTTCTAGACCTATCTATCTGCCTGTACATCGTGACTGCACAACTGCACTGTAGTTTACTTTTATTGCAATATATTTTTTATTCTAAGGCTATGCCTATAATTCAGTGGGTGGGAACAATGAGCCATGCCCCCCTGACTGAGCTACTTAAATCAGTTTCTTCCAGCCTCAATCAGAAGCACTGTTTCTTTGCTACAGCCAGAGGCTCTGACGGGATTCTGCCCCCCCCCCATTAAACTCCTGGTGTTTGTTTCCCTCCTTCCCTTTGTGATTTGAATTTTCTGCTTGCTTTGTGCCTCTCCAGCTTTCTAGGTCAGTATTTTGCTTTTTACCTTCCTGGCTACAGTTTGTGCTTCCTCTCTGTCCCTTCTTCCTGCTGAACTGCTGTTCTACTCTGCCTTGTGTTTCCTTCTGTTTTGGTTCTTTTTGGGTTTCCTGTTTTCCCAGTGTCCTGCTTCCTTCAACTGCTTTTGCCTTGTGTTTTCAGGCTCCCAGTTTGCTGTTTTCTTTTCTATACTTTGAGCAATCTCAGTTCTATCTGCAATCCTACTTGTTTGCACCTGGCTCCTAATGAGGCAGCCACTCCCTTCTGTGTTATGTTGTTCAGTTCAGCAGCTTCTGCTTCCTAGTTTTCTGTTCCCATATACTCCTGTTTTCCCCAGCAGTTTCATTTGTTGTTTCTACTGCCTCAGCATACCTGACTTGCAATGCATCAGCAACTAACATTAACTCCCTTTATGGAACTGGTTGGCATGCATTCATCATTCAGTCCAAGCTCATATAATTCCATCTTATTCCCTGTCCTAGATGTCTTTTGATGTCTCAACCAGTCATTCAGTCTTCCTACATTTTGTTTCTTCCATGTGTTTATGACCATTAGGCTTCACCATGGCCCCCCATTTCTCCTGTATTCAGATAAAAAGCAGCCATTCAGACTTACCTATGTTTCATTTCTTCCATGTGCTCATGGCTGTCAGTCTTCACCATGGCCTCCCACTTGTCCTGCATTTAGATGTATGCCAGCCACAACCATAGTATGGCTCCAGAGCTCTGCTCTTATGCCAACAGTCTCATTCGGTCCCTATGAAGTCTGCACCTTGAGGGTAGGTCCCTCAATGGGCAGAGGCCTTCTTTTTCTCTCCTTCAGGTGAGAATGTCCTAAGATCTGGGGAAAGCTTTAGCTGTGCATATCAACTCAGCGGCATCTCTTGATGTAGCAGTTAAAACTTCAGCTGATGGAGGATGGGGACTCTAAGTCCAAGGGGGCTCCTTTAGCTGTGCTGACCGAGTCGGCAGCACCTTTGAAAGCTATTCCCCCTACAGTCACCTAAGGTTCATCCAGTCACCACCTTCTTCTCTGCCTCTGCTTCTCAAGGACAAAGATCATATGTCTCCAATTTCCAGCCCCTCAAAAGCTCCTCCGCTGCCCTACCCCTCAAGGGTTTGGCTTCCCTTCTAGGCCTCACTTCATGGAGGCCCAGTGAGTGCCTTTTAGTGATTTATGCTCTTCTGCCTCCTGCCTTAGGGGTGAGCCTCAGCACAAGGAACCTCCTTTAACTGCAGAGACTGGCTTGTGGCACCCCCACAGATTTCCTGTTAGAGGGATAGAGTAAGGGCCCTTCCTCTAAAGTGTTTCACCAGAATTGGGTCTCTAAATTGCAGTAACTGAGCAGTCAATAATTGATCCCAAGCCTGGATGGAAGGTGACCAAGGCCTTGGATCCCCAGAGGTTTCCCCTCATGGGGGGGGAGTTCTGTCCTCTGAGCTGAAGGTCATAAAATTAGGTAGCCTTTGCAACATGTAGGTTTCCGCTATGAGCTGGGGTTGGATGGTAGCCCTTCTTCCATTTGCCATTCCCTCTCTCCCTACAGAAGTCATGCCTCTTCTACTATCAGTTCTGATATCTGTCAGTCATCACTTGATTCAGTCTCTGCTTTCAGTCATCACTCGTTGCTGTCATTCCCTCCCCACTTTTGTTATGTGGTTGCTACTTGCTGCTCAGTATTTTTTGGGAGCTCCTTCCTAAGGTACCTTTAACCTAAAGGAATTATGTTCCCATGGCACCTCTAAGAGTGGAACCCTCCTCACGAGGGTTCTTTGTCTTCACGGTACCCCAACAGGGTGGTAATTCTCCATGGAACAGAGAGTGCAAATGGACAAAATATTCTCCTACAACAGTCATCAACACTTTCATTCAAATACCGTTAGTCTATAAACAAAATTGCACATGCATAACTCCTTATTCTGTTGGTACTCTTTGCAAACTGTGTGAGAGGCCTTTCGGCACCATGCATTTCTGCTTAAAGTTGAACCAGCATAATTTTCTGTGGTGATTTGCATATGCAGCCCATGATGCTTTGCATTGTGGGGGCAGGTGTGATTTTGTATTTCTTTGAAACTTGGCTTACCAGCCAAATGCCCTTTGGGGTAACCATTCCCTCGGTGCTCACACACAGAGGTTCTTTGTCTTTTAAACTCCTTATTAAGTTGCATAAGCTCATTGAATCCAAAGGCTGTGCCTGCAATTCAATGGGTGGAAGTAGCCAGCCACGCCCCCGCCAGAGCTATAGAAGTCAGCTCCTTCCAGCCTCACTCAAAAGCACTGTTTCTTTGCCTCACCATCCTCCCCTCCTCTTCCAAAAGCATGTCTCTCTCCTAGGGGCTCCTTCCTAAGGTACCTTTATCCTGAAGGAATTATGTTCCTGCAGCACCTCTAGGGGTGGAAACCTCCTCAAAAGGGTTCCTTGCCTTCATGGTACCCCGGCAGAGAGGTAGTTCCCCATGGAACAGAAAATGTGAACAGTCAAAGAATTCTCTTGTGATAGTCATCAACACATTCGTTCAAATACCTTCAATCAACCAACAAAGTTGCACAAACACAACTCCTCACTAAGTTGTGTAAGCCCATTAAATTGTATTTTATTTAAATTATTACTGCACCTTATAAATATGTTATTTTCACTTTCAGATCTTGTATTGCTTTCTTTCCATCCCCCATCCCCCCAGGACACATCTGGAAAGAAGCTGTTACTGTCTCAGCATGTCTTTCCTGGTAAAACTTTGAAATAAATAAATACCGTACCATAATGTGACAAATGGTTTGGTACAATAATTCTGGTGAATGAGAGTGTTCAGAGCTATTTTAACATATGAAATGTATGAGTCTTTCCTTTGCATTTGTTTACGTGATATGTGAATTTGTCACCTAAATATTATGTCATACCTCATACAGTATATATATTTTGTAATAGTGTTATACAAATCAATAAACGTTAACTGAACATATACCCAGACTTTGGTTAAATATTTGATCCTGTACCACACAGGATGCTATTTCATAAACTAGGAAAACTATGTAATGTATCACTGGGGATATGATGAAGTAGGTTCTAAACTGGTTTTACGATAGGAAACAAAAGATCATAATAAATGGTAACCAATCATCACTGAAATAAGTGACCAGTGGAGTTCTATCAGGGTTTGGTTCTAGGACCTACAATCAATCAATCAACCAATCAAAATCTTTATTTAACCAGGTGAAACACCTTTGAGAAAATTGATTTTCAAGATGGACCTACAGATGTGTCAGCCACAATGAAGTGCAATAACTTGCAGTAATGACATGTCACAAAATCCTGCATGACAAAATGGTTTAATTGCCATTGACTTATAATGGCCCCTGCAGTAAATTGCAGTATTCTGTGATGTTCTGCAGCATTTCTGTGCTTCATCCTGGCTTGATACATCTGTATATTGATCAATATATTTCTCAGCGACCTGGAGGTGGGTACCACCAGCTGGATCACTAAGTCTGCATATGACACCAAGATGGGAAGAGTAGTTACTTTACAATGAGAAATAAATACAATTTAGGAGGATCTGAAAGGCTTTGGAACGGAGAGATAAAATGGCAGATGAACACAATATTGAAAAAGGCAAGATGCTCTATCCAGGGAGAAAGAACATTAAAGCAAAATACTACCTAAATGGCATGGAACTTACTGAAACCAAGCAGGAAAAAGACCAAGGAGTACTGATCAACAGCAACTTTAAATGGGAGCAGCAGAGTGAGGCAGCAGTTGGTCCTTAGACAGCTACTTATCAACATGCAGTATCTGCCATTCTTTGAGATTCCAAGAGTAGGGGTGTGCAAATTCATAAATTGTGTATTTGTTGAATGTTCCATACATTTATTTATTTATTTATTTATTTAAAAGTTTTACCAGGAAAGGCATACTGAGCAGTGAAATTTTCATTTCCAGATGCGTCCTGGGGAGAGGGGATAAGGATGAACAGTGAGGGTACAAAGGAGGTGCAATGTCAAAATTACAGTAATATAAAAGCACATACAGATAGAGTAACAGATACAGTAAACAGTGGATGATGAAAAGTACAGTAAGCTATATACAAATTAAAAGTAGAACAGACAGTATGAGCTAAATATTCTTATCATATCAAAATGCATAGGAACTAACATTGAATACTGAATATGTGCCAACCAGGTGAATGAGAATAAAAGCAGTTAGAGAAGGTTGATGATGGCAGAGTCTAAGTACAGTTACAGGCAGCAGGGAAAAAAGTCCCATAGGAGGGAGGTGAGGATCTTAGGGGAGGTTGTGTGCTGGACAGGCTGGGGTAAGGAGTTCCATGTTTTTGGAAAATGGAAGGAAAAAGCTGACTGGCCTGCTAAGGAGGACCTATGTGGAAGGGTTAAGGTTCTGGACTCTTTGTTTCTAAAGGAGTGGGAGGAAGATGGTTTGAGGGAAATGGAAGAGGAGAGGTATGAGAGCAGAGAGTTAAACCAGAATTTAGCAAGAAAGGAGGTGCAGTGGATAAGATGCCTGTCTGTTAGGGGGGAAGGGAGAAAGATTGGTAGAGGTCGCAGTGATGGGTGCGGGGAGGGCAGTCAAGAGCAAAACAGCAAAAGGAATGGAAGAGAGAGAGAGTCTAGCCTGGGTAGGGAAGATTTGGGAGAGGCACTGTAGACTATGTCACTGTAGTCAAATATGGGAAGGATCATTTTCTGAATCAGTGCACAGTGAGCCAGCAGAAGGATACATCCACTATTTCTGTATAGAATATTCAGTTTGGGGTGTAGCTTTTTGTGGATGGCATTGATGTGTCCAGAGAAGATGAGATTCCAGTCAAGCCAGACCCCAAGATATCTAAAGGAGGAGTTGTCCTTGAACAAGGTCCCATCAAATGTGTGGAAGGTGGGAAGGTATTGGGAGCCAAGAGAGTCTCTGCCTAGTGTCGAAGATCATAGAGACTGTTTTCTTGGCTTTCAGTAACAACTGACTTGAGTGAAGCCAGTCTTGAACATTGTTGAAATCAAGCTGAAACCTAGTCACCACATCAGTAGGGGAGGGACCAGATGTGTACAGGACAGTATCATCTGCATAAATATAGATTGAGGTGAAAAGACAGGAAGAGGGAAGGTCATTAAGGAAGATGGAGAATAATAATGGGCCCAACACTGAGCCCTGGGGAACTCCAGTGTTAATGGGAAGGGGAGGTGATGTTTTGTCAATGATCCTAATGGATTGGGTCCTTCCCAGTAGATAAGATTGGAAACAGCTGGTGACTGTGTCTGAGAGCCCAGTGGTAGTAAGTTTGGCAAGCAGGAGGGGGTGGGAGACAGTGTCAAAAGCCTTGGCTAGGTCGACAAAGATTGCAGAGGTGATAAGTCCCTGGTCCATACCAGTAAGTATGGAGTCAGTGAGCCTAAGGAGGAAGGAGGTGGTGGAGAGGCATTTCCAGAAACCAGATTGGCAAGGGGTAACAAAGGAGGATGAGTCAAGGTAAGATGAGAGTTGGGATAGTACCAAGTGCTCCTGTAGCTTGTCTAGAGTGGGTAATAGGAAGATAGAATGGTAGTTTCCAGGGGAGGAGGGATCACCACCTTTGGAAAGGGGGATAACAGTAGCATGTTTCCAGTGAGTGGGGACAGAGGCAAGAAAGAGAGGTTTAGAAGAGAAGCAAGAGGGATAGCTATAGCTGGAGCTGACAGATATAGGATTTAAGAGTCTAGACCAGATGGGCACTTTCCTTCAGAAGGGTTAAAAGCAAGAAGGGCTTTGAGGGCGTTGGTAGGAAAGATAGGGGTGAAAGAGAAAGAGGGGTGTGGGGGGCAACTTGAAAGAGAGGGCTCAAGAGGGAAGGGTAGAGTTGATGTAGGAGGTAGAGATGAGAGTAGGGAGGAAGCGCAGGTGAAAAATGTGTTGAACCTGGTAGCCACAGGGAGGGCATCAGATAAGGTGACGTTATTCACTTTGAGGACTGGAGCTGGAGGTTAGGATGGGGGAGAACAGGGATTGACCTACTTTCCAGAATTTGGCTGGGTGGTTTATATTCTTGTTAAAACTGACTGTGAAGTATTCAGCCTTGGCATGTCTAAGTGCTCCATTACATTTGGGGAATTTGGATATTCAGCTGTATTCAGGTATTTGACTATGTTGGCATTCGACCATAATGTAGTACATCTATTTAAAATGCTGCAGACATGAAAAAAAACACTGCTTAATTGACAAAGGAGATGTTTTCTGCTCAGCAAGAGTAGAGGGCAATACTAGCTTGTGAAAACATATTATATTGATGCAGACCCAGACAGCGTAAGCATAGTTTAAAGGAAAACACCAGTTACCTTCATGTGCTCTCCTGCCAGTGCATATTTATGTCACCAATTAGTGTTTCTGCGTACAAAAATATATTTTCAAATTTGCTTTGATATTAAAACTTCAGTTTGAGAAAGTGCTTAAAAACTTTCATTTAGCTAGGCTGCCACATGCTGACAACAATCTCTGGCCACTGTTATCAGCCACTTCATTTCCCTCGCCTGATATTCAATGTGCCCCCACTGGCCATGCGTTGAGTCAGCAGGGGCACATTATCATATCCAGGGCATGGTAGCAAGTGGGTTCTAAGAGATGGCTTCCAACAGCCTTGCTAAGTGGAAGTTTTTAGGTACTTTTCAAATGTAAGTATTGGTGCTAAAAATGGCGAAAATGCAGTTAGAAAAATTATTTTGTTACACAGAAATGCTAATTGGGGGAATATCCACTGACAGGAGAGTGCATAAAGGTAACTGGCATTTTCCTTTAACAGATTAAGCATTTTCATTACATGTTCTGTTTTGTCTGATAGGGGTTCTGAAAAAAATGAAGAGAACATCTGTTTTGGAGTTCAGGAGGGAATCATTGAAGCAAAGAGCTGCACAGCATGTAGAAGGAATTAAAAATGAAAGATTATGTTTTAGAGACAGGAAAACAAAGCTGAGTTGCACAGCTGAGCAAATATTAAGATTTTTATACTTTTTTTAAAAATAAAATTGTTTTTATTTTTATTGTGGCCCTCCGGGACACCATGTTCAGGTTCACACCCCTGCTTGATGACTGTATAGGGCCCACCTGGTTGAGGGGGTTAAGTTTGTTCTTTCTCCTGTGGTGGGGGGGGGTCCGGAACAAATAATAAATAGTACAGTGCCTCCACTCAGAGAGAATAAGTGGGTCAGATGTTGTGTGCAGTGCCGCCCCTTGGGATGCAATACCTACCCACCTCCCAATACAGGACAGGACCATCCCCTGGGGACCACTAACACAGTTGTTACCTTTACCAATAAACACTTTAATCAAATTGTACAAACTGGGTGCATACACAGAAGTAAAATTCAACCAGTTAACAGTGTTTTTATTTAAGAACACAAGCCTAGCAGCTGGAATAAAAGAAAGGGGTAAGCAGTTGGAAGTCATCTTGAACGCTCCCAACCTATACCAATGCACCCTAATAGCCACTGTACTGTGGGTTATTACCAACCTTTCAGATCCCACACAATTTGAGGAAATACCTGCCCAAACAAATGGTGCAGAAAATGAATTATTCAACAAAGGGTGAGGTGAACTCTTTAACTGATACCAGTAGTGAAACTACAGTTTCAAGTATGACACACATGCAAAATGACTCTTGGCACGCAGCAATTACAGTAGAGTCCCGGTGCAGGCCTGGTAGCTACATTACTCAGATTCTTTCTGTGGTGCACTTGATGGAAGTTAGCAAGTTTGAAATTTAACCCCTAACAGGCCATATTGTGCCAGCAAAATTTAAAGAACTTGAAATCGAAACAGAGAAGGCTTGAAACCAAAGTTGTAATCCAAAGTTGGAAAAATACAAAGACCCAGCAACGCCAGCAGTCATATGACCCATGGATGCAGCAGTTCAGTCGAGGTGGGGAACAGCACACAGTAGCAGGTCAGGCAACAATCAGAAGTTTTGGACTCTCAAATGTTCTGCAGCAGTACAGCCCTTCTGGATCACACCTCTTAGGATACAGTCCTTCTGGTCCAACCTTTCAGTCACAGGAACACTATGCAGTGGCTTCCTTGTTCCAAAGGAGCCCAGACCCCCATAGTCCAACTCCCCTATGAAGCGAGAGTACACACGTACACAACGCACATGCCCCATGGCTCCCTGTTCCCCAATCCACCCCATCAGATAAAGGCTAGCAGGCCCCTTGTCTGGCTCCAGAGCAACCTTGGTAGGATGCAGGTCTTTGTCTCCACTTGGTACAGCTCAGCAGCTTTGGCATGCAGCAATTGTCCACAGGCTCATACTCTCAGCAATTTCTTCTCTCAGGAGCTCATCTGGAACAGTCTCTAAACAGAGTAAACCCAGGATAAGGCTCAAAGAGAATTTCTGAACAAACCCTGGTGAGGGCTCGCAGGATTGTTAGCCTGGCTAGTCCTCTCGCTTGGTCTCACCAGCAACAGGTCTGAGCACCTCCCTCAGTGTCCCTCTCAGACTGTCCCAAAGCTCCTCGAGAGCCCAGAAATTTCTTTCTTACAATTCAGTGTCCCATTGCACAGGCAGGCTGCCCTTTAGTCCTTCTGCCCTGCCCTACTCTCTGATTGAACCTTATAGCCCCCCAGTCCATTTGGGAGGGTCCCAGACTACATCATCCTCCCACAATCCCTTATTAAGCTTGCTGGGATCTCCAGCCCTCTGATTGGATGACTGGTGGGTCGAAGGGCACAAATATAGCTGTCCACATGTTTTGATACGAACATACAAACATACGAAAAGTGCCAGCAGATACAGGCCCTAAGGTCTAGCAAGTCTGCAGCTGTCAGTGTTTTACTCTGCAGCTGCCCTCCCTTCTGTAGAGTAGTGACCCTTCCCTTACCCTGACCCACCCCTCTTAAAACAGCTCACAGACTTTAACGTTACCACCTCCTCCAGCAGTGCATTCCACCCATCCACCACCCTTTCTGTGAAGTAGTGTTTTCTCATTTTCCTCTTGAACCTTCCCCCCTCCGATCTCAGACTGTGCCCCCTAGTGTTTCTCCCTCCCTTTAATCTAAAAATTCCCTCCGTACTAACCCTGTTTATGACCGTCATATATTTGAAGATTTAATCATATCCCTTCTACCACTCCTATCCTCCACTGAGCACATGTTGAGCTCCCTCAGTCTGTCTTCATAGGGTCTGTCCTCCATTCCCATGATCATCCTGGTGGCTCTGTGCTGGACCCCCTCCAGCAGCTTGATATGTTTCTTTATGTAGGGCCACCAGAACTGCATGCAGTACTCCAGCTTCGGTCTGATTAGTGACCTGTACAGTGGTAGGATAACCTCCCCTTCCGTGAAGTGAGTCCCCTAGCAATACATCCCAACATCTTATTAGCCTTAGCTGCTGCTTTCCTGTTTTGCACTGAATGGTTCATTTGCCATGTGATTATCATCCCAAGATCTTTCTCCTCCTCCATAGTGGATAACTGTACCCCCCCCTTCCCCCACCTGTAGCAGAATGTTTGGTTTCTGTCTCCCATGTGCATAACTTTGCACTTCTTTGAGTTGAAACCCAGCTGCCATGTGTCTGACCAGCATTCGAGTTTATCCAGGTCCTCCTGCAGTCCTAGCCACCCTTCTGTGTTGTCCATCACTGCATGGATCTTTGTGTCAACTGAAAATAGGCTTATCTTACTGCTAACCCCAACTGTGATGTCAGCAATAAAGATGCCAAACAACACTGGACCTAGCATTGAGCCCTGTGGAACCCCACTTGTTACAGCCCTTAGAGAAGAGAGTGCCCCCTTACAACAACCCTCTGCTACCTATCCCGCAACCAGTTTTTGACCCACTCCACCATCATCTCCCCTACCCCCAGATGACCCCGTTTGCTAATCAGCCTCCCATGTGGCACTGAATCAAAGGCCTTGCTGAAGTCTAAGTACAGGACATACACTGCCTGGCCCCTGTCAATTGCCTTTGTTACCCAGTCATAGAAGTCAACCATGTTTGTCTGGCAGGACCTATCTGAGACAAACCCATGCTGCCTGCTGTCCTGGAGATCATTCTTCTCCACAAAGGCTACCAGCCTCTCCTTGAGGATAGATTCCATGATGGAGGTGAGGATGACTAGCCTACAGTTTTCTGGCTCATCATTGGGCCCACTTTTATGGATTGGCACCACATGCACCATCCTCCAGTCTTGGGGCACACAACCAGTCTTCAGGGAAGTGCTGAACAAGTCTACCTGTGGTCCTGCCAGGATCTCTGCCATCTCCCTTAGCACCCTAGGGTGGATGCCATCTGGACCTGGTGCCTTAGCCACCCTCAGGGCTCTAAGACCTTCTAGCACTCTGCTCTCTGGGATTTCCTTCTCTGTAAGTTCTACCCACCTGTACCCACTGCTCCCTTCCCCTCTGGCATTGGCCCCAGCTTCTCCCAGGTAAATACAAAACAGAAGTAGTCAATGAGCACTTCTGCCTGCTCCACTCCATTCTCTGCCCACCCCTTGTCCACATTGATCCTAACAATCTGATCCTTACAGTGTCTTTTCTCTCTTATGTACCTGAAGAAATCCTTCTTCCCCTCTCCTATCCCTGTGCTAGCCTAAGCTCTCTTGCCACCTTGATTGATCTGCTCACCTCTCTTGATTTCTTCATGTACTCCTCCCGATACTCCACCCTTTTGGATCTCATGTATTTCCTGAAGGTAGACCTTTTTTCCTTAACTCTTCCTAACACCTTTCTGCTTAACCAGCTTGGCCTCCTCAACCTGGCCTTCTTGCTTTGGAGCTTTGAACATGATTTTGTGGCCTCCGAGAACCCAGTTTTCATAATCCCCCATTTCTGATTGACATCCATGTGTGGTTGGATTCTGGCAATATGCCCCTCCATGATATTCCTCATCCTTCCAAAGTCTGCCCCACTTGAAGTCTATCACCATAGGTCCTGGTAATGGCTGTCTCCTTACTTATACTAAGTGAAAACTATAGTGTGTGGTGGTTGCTTCTTGCCAGAGGATCCCTACCTCCAGCCCCTGCACGTTCTCACCATCTGTTAGCACATGATCCAGTATGTTTCCTTCCCTGGTTGGCTCCTGATGGAGTCAAGTGCTCCAACTTCTTCAATTGTATTAGGTTCTGCACCCCCAGTTTGAGTGCTGACTGCTCAGGTAGTTGTAGCCCCTTCTGGACTGAAGTCCAGTTGCATCAGTGGAGTTGTGGATACAGTGAGTCTAGCATTGAGTCATGAGGAGACTGAGTGCTAGAGAGGAGTCTTACACATCACACACACTCTCTCTCCCTCAACTGGTTTGCCATCAGTGGCAGTCTGCAACCAGTTGCATGGAACACTGAAGAACAATAGCTCCTGGTCGCTCTCTCCCAGTCCCTACTGCCAGACTCAGGGGACCAGGCTAAAAAATGCAGCAGCAACCACACAGAAGAAGGGTGCAGGAGGCACTGAAAACTCATGCTGCCACTTGACTCTTTCCGTGTCACACACACTGTCAATCAAGAGAATGCTGGCAGCAGTGGAAGACCTCAGGAGGGTGGAAGTGGCAGTCCAGGTAAGCCCCCCCTCCTGGGGAGGGGATTGCATTACTTTTATATTTTTTATTTAAATTTTTTTTTCATATTATTATTTTGATCACTGTCTGGCTTGAAAGTTAATGGCATAATAATAAGTATGTTTTGTAACCCAGTGCCTGAATATACCAGGATAGAAGTCACATTGCAAAAAAAATAAGAGAAAAAGATGTTCAGTAATTTCCAAGGTCATTGTCATTTTAACAGCAGCAGTGGTCATAAAGTCATAAGGTCAGTTAAAATGATAAGTGACAGGAGCAGCCACATCCGACACCGTTATTTCAGAATCTTTGTTAGTAATCTTTTTTATCTGTATTTTATTCTGTTGGTAACCATGTAAGGTCCACTAGGCACAAGTGCCTGTTTTCAGGGCCAACCCAGGAACACTGGGGTGATTAAGTGACTTGCTCAGAGTCATACAGTATGCAAGTGGAGGATGTAGGAATCAAACCTAGATCTGATGGATATACCAAGCTCATTCACAGGTCATTACCCTAACCTGTAAGCTATACTGCCAGTCCCAATCAAGAGCAAAGATCAGAAAGTCATACATATAGTAGTCCATTCAATATTCAAAGCTGGCAGGCAGTGACAGCATGTTGTTAGGCTGTGACTAGTACACCCTATTCACCTGAAATAATTAAAGGGAATCTATACATTTCCTTATGAAATTATTGTGAAGGATACTATGAGGATCCAGTATGTAAACTGATAGGTTATATTTAGAAAATGTTTTCAGTAAGACAGAAATATGCAACTGTGATGTGGAGGCATCCATTCTGTGGACAGGAAGGGTGCTGCGATGATGTCACTGTCTCACCAGCCCTAACAGTATGCAATTAAGCAGGTAAAACAAACTGCTCCTACAGACAGGGATCCTGTTCTATCATGAAGAGAAGCACTGAATTCTTTTCTTGCACTCTGCAAAACATAAAATCCTGGGTGTTCCTCAGAATATAATAGAATCCCTGACTGCACAATCAAACTTTTCTCACCTGCTGCACTGCACTGCACACTGGTAACACTGGTGAGGCAGTGACATCATCACAACACATTTTCTGTCCACAAAATGGATGCCTCCACATCCCTATTTAAAAAAGCATGTTTCTATCTTACTGAAAACATTTTCTACATATAACCCAGCAATTTATATACTGGATCCTCATAGTAACCTTTACAGTGATTTCATAAAGAAATGTATGGATTCCCTTTAAGCAGATGGATATTGAGTTTAATAAAAAAGCTAGACTGGCTCAGTGGTGCTGAGGGTTGAGGCACTGGACACCACACCTCACGCCACGCCAGTGACCTGAGTTAAGAAATGAGCTTGGGCACCAGAGGTAAGCAGGGGAGGGAGAGGACTGAATGTCCAATGGACTGCTCTCTTCTCCCTGGGGAGGGATCCAGGGTATCTCCGGTACAGTAGTGCCCCCAGGTGGAGACCAGAGGCACAGTTAGCATGTGGAGCAGTAAAGGGGAGGAGTGCAGTGCATGCCTATGGCAAGAGCCATGGTGGCATCATTTCACACCCACACTCCTAGGGTAACCACACACAGCAAAAAATCCCTGGCCATGTCCACACTCCCACAGTCAGGCTCGCTTCACCAGCACCCTCTCCGACTCCAGCCCAGTGCATTAGATTATAGATAGAGCACCAGGTCAAAGGCAGCCCTACCTCAAGGGGTTCAGAGCCAGGGTATCCGTCAGGCTGGAGCAGAGCTGGTAAGACAGGGTTTCAGATGGGAGGTAGAGCCGTTGGTGTGCTGGGAAGCTGGAGTGAGTTACCTGAGTCTGGAGCAGAAACAGAATGTACGAAAAAGTAAAAGAAAAAGAAGCTTCTGCACATATTCAGGGTCAGGCTGCAAACAGGAGCCATGTTACTGAACAATATCTCCTGCAGCGCTGAAGAAGTATTCAGAGGGAATGCTTGTCAGGGGGCACATAAGATGTTTACATGCTACCTGGGGCAAAGCAGGACATGATTGCTTTTTGGTGTGCCACTAGGCAGGAAGGTCAACATTAAAGTCCACAATCAGCTCCTCCAAATAATTAGTGAGCATCTGCTCAGTAGAACTGGCAACAAATGTGTCCTCTGCCATTGCTTGTTCAGCACAGAACTGAATTTATGAGCAGTGACCAATCATAATGATGTGCTTTTGTAACCTGAGGCACAGTTTCATGGGCCTGTGTTGCTAACTCATCCTGTCTTCCTGCATCAGCAGGCAACCTTATTGTCAGTGGAATGCTACCATCCACACCGCTATTACTTGGGCTTCCATTGCCACTCAATCCAGTTGTTCCAGAACTGTCTGAGCCCCCCCCGCATCCTCCGAATGGAACTGGCCAATCTCCCTTATGACTCCCTCACGTTCATTGCACAGTTGCTGCTGATACTCACTCATTCTGTGACTCTGCATGGCCAGGCACAGTGCCTTACATCTGAAACTTGAGTCTAGCATGTTGCATAACTAGCATTGTCATGTATGGTTGCAGACCATATTCTTAACTCCCTAGTAAGCCCTTCAATGAGTTCTTTGACATGTTCTGGAATCAAGTCTATAGTTTTGTACTCCTGGAAACTCTCCATGGTTGACATGAGGAGATGGACAGCTAAAATGACCTGACTCAGTGAGCTGTATTGGATCTCAGGTTACGGGTGCATTTCTCAAAGGGAGAAAGAATGTGGACCAGTCCCCCAATGATGCACCAATCCTGGTGTAGTAGTATCCCACCAATATCCTGCTTGATGGATAACTCATGTAGAACATGCTTCTGTTTCAGCAAGCACTGCAACGTATAAAATGTGTTGTTCCATCGTGTACTGACATCTTGGATTAGCCTATGGTTTGGTAAATCAAGCTGGTCCTGAACAGTTTGCATCTCCCTGATGGCCTTAGCAGAATGATGGAAATGGCTACAGATGTCTCTTGAAATATCAACAATATGAGAAGCACTTACACTGATCTGGAAAGTACCAGTGACCACAAGGTTCAATGTATGATCAAAGTTCACTTGGGAGGACTGCTGCATGAAGAAGAGCACACATCCAGTGCAATGGGGCACTGCTACAGCCAAGGCCAGAGGAAGAGGACAAGGAGAAGTCAATGGTAGTTATGCCACCATATGCTTCTGGTGTAGGTGAATACCAGTGTACTGTGAGTGAGAGGAATGCATGTAGTGAGTTTGTTCTGGTCCATGCACAAAATGTGCAGTGGAAAACCCTGCCCACAGCCTGCTTTCATTTTCTTCACCTGACTGCAGCATGCCTCATAGATATTTGGCACAACTGTATGAGAAAAAGTAGTTCATGATGTGGTACTGATGTTGTAAAAAAAATTGTATTTACAGAATCCAGTATCCTCAACAATAGAATAAGGTTGCAAATCTAGTGCAGTCATATCACCTATGAGCTATGTGATTTGAACAGCTGTTTGGTGAGTTGGCATGCATTTTGTATGGGCCTGAAATGCTTCCTTTATTGTGAGAATAGACTTTTGAAATGGCATAGCCTTGCTCCTGGCCATGGCTCCAGAGTTGACAAATGCATATGATTTAGGCTGTGTGTGTAAGGGGTGGGGGGACACCACAAACTGCACATCTGAACTGGTTTGTGAGGGACTTAGTGTTGTGCCTGTTGGAGTACTTGGGCATGGACAGGAAACAAGATCTTGCTGGTGTTCAGTCACTTGCTGACTGCCTCTGCCACCATCACCACCTGCAGCACCATCAACAGAGTCAGGAACTGGCTATGCTCTCCTGAAATGCAACGTGCAGTGACAAGAAGAGACAACACCAGCAGGGGCTTCATCCAAGTTAGCTACCTCAGGATGCCTTTTCAGAAGGTGGTTCCAAAGACATGTTGTGCTCAATTTATCAACATTTTTACCACAGCTGAGACTCTGGCCACAGCTTGAACACACACCTCTTATTTTATCACTCTCCTGTTTAGAAAGATATGTCCAGATATCACTGAAACTTGAACTCATACTGTACATGACCGCAACCCTCTTGTACACTGCTTGTGCCCACATGACCACCAGCTTGAGTTTGGAGTGGTGTAGAAGACTGTTGTGCACTGACACCAGATGCAGTATCAGAACCACTAAGACAAGCAAAAGTTAGGATGAACTGCTTAATGTGCTTAATTTTTTAGCAGGAGGTTAACATGATGGATGAGGAGGAACAGTGACAGATTGTTTTGTGCCTGGCTTCAGTAGCTGAATTTTTGAATAATTTTGAGTTGAGTGCTTCCTTGTGAAATGAGATGAGGACTCAGTCTCAGCATCCTTAGACTCACTCAGTTCATTGCTCTCAGAGGAAATGTCATGGAACACATCTTCAAGCCTTTTTTAAATCTTCTGGTGTGGGAGCATAGTCTAACCCAGAAAACACTGCCTCACTGTCCTCATCATGCTCAGAGGAACTGCTTAGATTTAGCTGTCAAGGCTGTGGATGAATACTTCTGTTGTGAACTGTGGTCATGGTGGTACTCAGGGATTTGGTGGTGGTGGTGGTAATAGTGTCAGCAGTAGTGAAAGTGGTGATGGTGGTAGTAGCAGTATTGGAGGTAATGGCGCTATTGGTGGCGCTGGCAGCAGCAGTGGAAGTGGTAGTGATGCTAGCAGTAGCAGTATTGGAGGTAGGGCTGATGGTGGCACTGGCAGCAGTAGTGGAGGTGGTGGTGATGGTGCCAGCTGATGTGGCAACAACATCGGTCACTACAGAAGCTGAGGCTTGCACTGGAACAGTGGTAGTGGCAATGGTACTAGCAGTGCTAGCCCTGGTTGAAGTAGCAACTTGTCTGGTTAGAGTGAAGGGAACAGCAGGACAGCGAATATGTTTTGAACATTGACCCGTCTGAATCATTTTTGGAAGGGCTGGTCTACAAAAATTTTTTGACTGTACTTGAGTGTGACATTTTTGCTCAAGTTTTGAGGTCATCAGGTGGGTTCAAATCGTTCAAATGAATGTTGTGTGGGGACTGGTGGGCATGGTTCCATGTGATAACGGTGATCGCAAAACCACGATTGCCATTAGGGCGAGTGTACATTGCCGAAAATAAAACCAGTGATGTACACTCCAAGTGAACACAACTGGGCAAACAGACATCTCTATTTATGTGGGGGGCTGCACCCAGCCCCCCACACACCCCTTACTAAATATTGTCAACTCCAGGGAGATGCATGCTGGGGAAGGGGTGAAACCTGTAAAAAAAAATACTCCCACCCACAAAATGGTATGCACCTCCCCAGCCCCAAACTCTGCACCCTCCCCACTGTAGTCAGCCACCCTCACCACCATGCCACACGGCCAGCTCAGCAACCTTTCACTGCACTACCTCCCACATACCTTCCTTCCTATTCCGTCCCCCGTCCTGTCCTTCTGTTCACCTTCTCTTTGCCCATCGCTATCCTTTCAGTGTCGCTAACATATCATGCACTGAACTTGAGTCACTCATATGTGAGTCACTCAAGTGCATTCGCTGTTATGACAGGATATCGGTGGGCATAGATACCTCGAAAAATCAAGAAAACCAGCCATGACAAAATCTTATTCAAATAAGTAACTTTTCTTTTTAATCCATATCTATCACTTCAAATCCTCAAAGACCCAATGTTTCACCTCTTTAGGCCTCTTCAGAGAATAGGATCTAAAATTCAATCAAATCATAAGTTTTTTTATAATATGTTCATCAATACCATTCTAAGTAGCACCAACACACGATACTGAAACTAACTTAGAGTTCAGTGATCCTTTTAAGGATCTCACCACCTAATACTGTTAAATATTTAAGATTATTAATGTTGTGCTGAAATGCTGAAGGTGTAATGAATTTCAGAGAGTGTCACATATGCAGTGAAAAAAATGATTTTTATGCTTAGATTTTGATTATTTACACAAAATGTATTTTCCTGTATTAATGAATATGTCATAAAAAACTTTTGATTCGATTGAATATTAGATCCTGTTCCCTGAAGAAGCCTAAAGAGGTGAAATGCTGAGACTTTGAGGATCTAAAGTGATGTATATGGATTAAAAAGAAAAGATACTTATTTGAATAAGATTTTGGACATGGTGGTTTTGCTTGATTTTTTGACATTTTCGCTCATTAGATAAATTGCAATGAAAGTGGAGTAATGTTTTCAGATATTTACATTTTATTACTCTGATGCTATAATTAGTTTTACTAATGCAGTGAATGCAAAAAAAATTACATTTATTTTTTACATCAGCAGGAACCAGAAACAGGAAGAATTACTGTTTTTTGCTTATCCAGTGGTGGCAGTCAGCAAATGTAACTGATGGCTCAGACAACTTCTGTAGCATCTGGACTCTGAAGACAAAAAGACTTCAAGAATTTGATAATATTGCTGTATGTAACTTTGTACTGTAATAACAACTATAGTCAGAAAGCTAAGTCTAGACCACAAAGGTCCCCCCTGCCCCTGCCCTATCTAACCTAGGGCACAGATAGCATCTGTAGCATCTGGAGACAAATGAAGTAACGACTCCAACAATGTTTTTATAGTGTTGTATGTAACTTTTTACTTTAACAACCATCAGAAAGCTAAGTATAGAACACATGCAATGGTGCCCCCCAGCCCCTGCCTACCCGAGGGCACAGATGAAATCTGTGGAGTGCAGTTTGGAGACAAAAAGACTTCAACAGTTTTTTATATTGTTGTTTCAACTTTTTACTGTTATAAAAACAGTCAGAAAACTATGTCTAGGCCACAAAGGTGCCGCCTTGGCCCCTGCCCTCTCTACCCTAGGGCATCAATAACATCTGTGGCATCCAGCGACAAAACAGCAAAGACTTCAACAATTTTTTTATATTTTTTTTAATACAGCCTTTTAGCCCTCCATTGCCACCTTATGGCTTTCGTCAGGCCTGATCTCAAAGACACCCAGTCCCATCAGCTGCTCCCGCTGTCATCTTGCTGGCAGGGATCCACATGATCTGGGACTCAAGAGTCCCAAGGACTGTCATATATGACAATGCGGGATATGTTTTTTTCCCTGGTTTTCTCCCCTCTAACTCCCCAGAGCTTCAGAGATACAGTCACGTATGCATGTGGAGGCACGTATGCATCCCAGAGCAACCACCTACCCCAGGGGCGGATCCAGGAGTCGTATAGATGGGGGAGCTCAAGTCAGAGAAAAAATAAAAATAATAGGCCTTGGGGTCTGGTGGGCTGCCTATGCCTCCATACATTTTTTAAAAATTTTGGTGCATTCTGGTGCATTTTGGATGGTATTTCTAATGCAATTTCTACTCATTTCCTCCCTCCCCATGCTGTGTTAGTTGCACCCTAGCACTATCCCCAGAGTCCCCACAGTCCATATGACAGTATGTTGCCCAAAATACCCTTCCACCCAAAAAAAAAAAACAAAATACCAAAAGACTGTAGCTGGGCAGCAGCACATCCGAAATACCTAAAAAATGAGAAAAGTTGAAAGAGGCTTGGTGATAAAGACAAAATGCAGACAAATTAAATGACAATCCAAGTAAACAAGTTCACAAATGTCACTCACTCAAGCACATTATGACATTACCATAAAGCCAACCCATCCCAGTTTGTCCTGCAGTACAGATTAATCTATCCCTCAAACTTATCTCAGTAAAAAAAATAATACAATAACTATAGAAATATGGGAACAAAGTCACTTTGCTATCCAGTTTCTGAAAATATAATTTCAAGCCAGCTTGCTATTTTTGCAAAACATATTTTAGTCTATAGAACAATTTATTCCAAAGAAAATACATTTTTAAATAAATAAAATATTTTTTATTGTTTTAAAATGTCCTTTACTGGGATAACCCCATGGTATGAGGCATCTCATTTTTATGATAGGCCCAAGAAGTCAGTTAGCATACAGAAAAACAGTTTTTAAACAAATATAAAAATGCATTTTTTTATTCGCAACAGCACTTGCTTGGGTACATCATGACTTGCACTGCCCCCCCCCCCCAACAATTCAACACATAGAACTACATAAATTAAATATTTGATTCTATCACTTTTTTCCGGTTTTATAACTGCCTGTGTCAATGCGCCAAACAAGGTCTTATGACTTCTGTTGCCAATTTTGCTCTCCAAGCATGCAGAAACTGCTGCACATGCCATAACATACAGCAGAACACCTTCAAAGTCCTCATGTCTATTAATTCCCTCTGTGCTCATTCACACTGTACAACCACGACTGAAAAGACCACACAGATTAGACATACAGTACATGCTGAAGTTTTTACTTCAGTTCAAAGGTCTCACGAAGCAGTTTCTGCCTCTTCTGGTTCATGCTGTTGCTGAGACCATACTTGCCCCAGCATTAGTTTTGTACCATTCCTAGCATGGTACAGGAGGGCACTCCTCCCTCTCCTGCAAATCTGCATCAAAATCAATTTGCCATATAGGATAAAACTAACAGTGATCTTAAACAATTTTAATGTCATGAATTTAAGCTCCCCATACTAGAAATTAATAACACTAGTACTACACTTATTAAACACCCAGTTTGATGGAACACTAATGTCCTGTCCCATCCCAGCAGCTGCCCCCCACCCACCATAGTTTGTGACTGTGAAAGTCTTTTGGTTTTAAAGCAAGAAGTAGTTTAGTTTATTGTTCTAGGAATTATTACCTTTAAGCCATGGCTCTTTTACAAAGGTTCCATGTTGTTTGTGTACAAACAAGTCAAAGTTACATAGGATGACAAACAAGTTATGAGGTGGCATAAGCCAGTATAATGCAGTACAGTAATGTCAAACTTCGAGCAAAAAATACTTTAGCATACACAGTACAAGCTGATTAGAGGAATACATTAGAGAAAGAACAATGGAAGGGGTAAGAGGAGAAAAGGGGAGGCAGACATAGATTAGAGCTACTCAGATGCCTTTGTCAGGAAATGAAACATAGGTGGTAGATGAAACAAGAGAACAGCACGGGGGAAAAATTTAGTCGAGGCAGTCACGGGAGCTGGAGGCTGTGAGGTGAGAATGTAGCCTAGATTTGAAAACGCCTAGGGAGGTGGAGGAGGTGATGAGAGTGCTGAGGACATTGTACCAGCTGGGGGCACGATAGGCAAAGGATCTTTGGCACTGAGAGGTGCAGCATCGGGGGACCTGGAGAAGCCAATTTTCTGAACTTCTGGTGAAGCGGATGCTGGTATTCTGGCATAGCAGGTCTTGGATACACGGTGGAGTGAGGCCCATGGTAGATTTTTTTGCCATCAAGCAGGTAAGGTACTTTATGCGATTTGAGAGCTGTAACCATCCTGCTTCAGTGTAGAGCTCACATGTATGAGTGAGTACCTGATTAAATGAAGACGTGATCAATTTTCAGCAGGCTGAAGTCTATGTGCCCCTAGTTGAGTACTGTCTCCGGTCACCTGGCCACCAAACTCTTCTCTCTAGACAGCACACACTGACCCCATGACTCCTAATGAGCAGAGCTCTTAGCTACAGCTTGCTTCAGCTACCAGAAGATGACTTGAACCTCACTCCAACTCCTTGTGCTGATTTATCAAGGCCACACCGACCCTGCATTACTGGACTGCTGCCACCTGAAACCTCGGGCTTTGCTCTTCACTTGTGTGCTCTACTCTCTATCTCTCTGTCTCCTCCTCAGTAGTACACTCGCTCCTCTCTTGCTCCAACATTAATCTTCTGAGTTAATGAATTAAAGCTCACTCTTCTTTCAGCAACCCAGACATTTAAAGAAGGCACCCCTTGCTAGCCACATCCACTACTGGATGCAACAGCAAATCAGGAGCAGTGAGCACCAGGCGACCTGGTTGAGATCTGTATTGTTAAGGTCCACTCTGCTTTGCTGCAGCTGCACCCCCATGCATGACCCCCCCCCCACACATGAACAAAGGAGCTGCACCAAGCCTGCAAAAGTAGAGAATGAATACTCAGGCTTACCAAGGCAAGACCAACTGCTGCCACAGTGCTGAGACTGGACCACATGGCGTAGGATGAATGTTAGTAAGAAATTCATGCTGGAGACCGGCTTTTTTGGAGGGGGGGATCAACTATGTAATGCAGGTGATGTGGTTGTTTACTGCACTTCCAGGACACTGGAGGACAGGGTCTGCCTTAACCATTCTGAGCCCCTGTGCAGCCCTCTGCCGGGCACCACCACTCCATTCCCTGTGGGCCCCCCACATCCAACATTTACATCTCACTAACCCTCCTGTCCTGAATTACTAAAGCAGTACCAGGTCTACTACTTTAACCAGCATCTTTTAATTAGTGCCATTGACTGCATTGAATTATCTGACTTCACCATTGGAAATGAATCTGACTAAGCCTGGAGCAAGAACTTAAGTAAGTACGGTATTACCACCATATTTATTTCTGTAAGGACAGGGACATCATCACTGGACACTCACACCTCAGATGCTCTGATTTGCAAACAAGTTAAACAACTTAACTTTTCTGGAGGTGTGAGTGAGAGAGAATAGACAGGATTATCATGGGACACCAATAAGGTTGCCACCTGTCAGTTTTTTTACCCGGTGATCAGGTTTTCAGGGTCCCTATCAGGATATATGTTTTTGCTCTGTGCTGGTCAGGTTTTTGAGCCATATATCCTGATAGGGACCTTGAAAACCTGATCACCAGGTAAAAAAACTGACAGGTGGCAACCTTACTGGTGTCCCATGATAATGTGTGCCAATTCCAGGAGCCTTAGCAACAAGATGGAAGATCTGGAGACTGCCATGGTGCAGCCAGACCTGGACATTGTGGCCATCACAGATACCTGGTGTAATGATAACCATGACTGGGAGATGGCCATTCCTGGCTACAACATTTTCAGAAGAGACTGGGCAGGTAGGACGGGAGGAGGAGTGGCACTGTATTTGAAAAATGACATAAGGGCCACAGAGATCCAGAAGGAGCAAAATGGGGGACAGATACTGTGGGTTAAGCTGGAAAGGAAAATTGGGCCAGCCTTCCGCACAGGTGTGGTCTATAGACCACCAGCCCAGGAGGAAGAAACAGATAGGGAGCCGATGCTAGCCATCTAAAGGATGGCAGACAAGGGTGAGGTAGTACTGGTTAGAGACTTCAATATTCCAGACGTGGACTGGAGCATCCCAGCAGTATCAACTAGGAGCAGATTTATCCAGGACTCCCTTCAGGGTGCCTTCCTCAAGCAACTGCTCATGGAACCAACTCGGCAGAAGGCAATACTGGACCTTGTGCTCACAAACAGGGACAGTGTGATGGGGGTAACAGTGGGGGAGCACCTGGAGAACAGTGACCACCAGTCATTGTGGTTTGAAATCACAGAAAGAGCAGAATCAAACCACACAAAAACATGTATCCTGGATTTTAGGGGGGGCAGACTTGGGAAAATGGGGAGATACTTGCAAGAGGCATTAAGCGGAATGGGGCAGGAATCAGGGGTTGAGAAACAGTGGGCAGTATTTAAAACCGGGATTACAAGAGCAACAGAATTATGCATTAGGTAGGTTAGCAAGAGGAAAAGGAAGAGGAGGCCATTATGGTTTTCCAAAGAGGTAGCAAAGAAAGTGAAAGCCAAAAAGATTGCATTCAAGCAATACAAAAAGACACAGGCAGAAAGGGATAGGGAGAAGTACCAGGAGAAGCAAAGGGAGGCAAGGAGGTCAGTAAGGGAAGCCGAAGCTCAGACAGAAGAACACATTGCAAAATCAGTGGGTAGAGGGGACAAAACCTTTTACAGGTACATAAGTGAAAAAAGAAAGGCAAAGGGAGGGATAGTGAGGCTGAAGGGGGAGGATAGGGGCCGCGAGGAGGATGACAACAGTAAAGCTGACATACTGAACAGGTATTTCTGCTCAGTCTTTACTGAGGAAGAGGAGGGTAATGTGTCTGAAGGGAGTACAAGGGGTGAGAATGGTGCAGAAATGGACACAAGTCCCTTTACACGAGAAAGGGTCCTGAAAGAACTGGAAGTAATAAGAGTTGATAAAGCAATGGGGTCAGATTGGGTGCACCCCAGGGTCCTTAAAGAACTCAGAGAGGTGGTGGCTGAACCTCTGGCTATCCTGTTTAGCCAATCACTGGAAACAGGGAAGGTACCCAAAGACCGGAGGACAGCAGATGTAGTCCCCTTATACAAAAGTGGGAACAAAGAGGAAGTGGGGAACTACAGACCAGTCAGCCTCACCTCAGCAGTGGGGAAGATCATGGAAGCACTCCTGAAGGAGAGATTGGTGGAACATCTGGTTGTCAATGGACTATCCAGAGGGGGTATTGCTAAGCTTAATGGAGAAAAGGGAGCATGTGAGGAGGAGGACCCTCTAAAGGCATCTATCCTAAATAGATACTTTTACTCAGTATTTACTGAAGAGAAGGTAGGGCAGGGCCCACAGCTCAGCATCATGGACACAGGGGGGAGGGAGGTGAGCACTACTCCCTTCACAAAAGAAAGGTCCTACAAGAGCTTGCTAAGCTCAGGGTGGATAAGGCAATGGGACCTGATGGCATACATCCCAGGGTACTTAAGGAGCTAAAGGTGGAACTAGCAGAGCCATTAGCAGAACTGTTTAGTGAGTCTCTGAGCACAGGAGAGGTCCCAGAAGACTGGAGAAGGGCTCATGTGATCCCGCTCCACAAGAGTGGTAGCAGGGAGGAGGCAGGGAACTGCAGACCAGTCAGTCTTACTTCAGTAGTGGGCAAGATTATGGAGGCACTCCTTAAGGAAAGGATAGTGCAACACCTGGAATCCATAGGGGCACAGGATCCAAGACAGCATGGGTTTACAAAAGGAAGGTCCTGTCAAACTAATCTCATAGATTTCTTTGACTGGGTAACCAGAGTGGTGGACCAAGGGGGAGCAGTTGATGTCACCTACCTTGACTTCAGCAAAGCTTTTGACACTGTTCCACATAGAAGATTGATAAATAAGCTGGGTAGGCTCGGGGTGGGTCAGAAGTTGGTCAGCTGGGTGGCAAACTGGTTGACGGGCAGAAAACAGAGAGTGGTGGTAAATGGTATACAGTCAGAAGAGAGGCAGTATGTGCAGTGGGTTAAGGCTCTAAGCTGCAAATCTGGAGACCTGGGTTTGAATCCCACAGCGCCCTAGGTGCATACTGTGTGACCCTGAGCAAGTCACTTAACTTCCTTGTGCTCCCAGGTTGTACCTGCAAACAAGCTTTCAGCTTAGTGTGTCTCACCTGGTAAAATAATTGGTAAAAAAAAATGCAAGTCACAAGTGGGGTACCTCAGGGATCAGTTCTGGGGCCAGTCCTCTTCAACATCTTCATTAGTGACCTTGCAGATGGACTGGAGGGTAAGGCTTGTCTGTTTGCAGATGACACCAAGATCTGCAACAGAGTAGATGTTCCAGATGGGGTGGGCAGAATGAGAAGAGATCTGGATAAACTAGCAAAATGGTCAGAAGAGTGGCAACTGGGATTTAATGCAAAGAAGTGCAAAATCATGCACATAGGGAAGAGAAACCCTGAAGCCACCTATAGGCTGGGACGGGAGTTGCTAGCAGTCACAAAGGAAGAAAGAGACTTGGGCATCATCATCACTGATGACCTGAAATCATCCAAGCAGACCTCTAAAGCAGTAGGTAAGGCTAGGGGGTGTTAGGGTGTATTAGTAGGGGTATCACAAGTTGTAAGAGGGAGGTAATAATCCCTCTTTACAAGACACTGGTTAGGCCCCATCTGGAGTACTGCGTGCAGTATTGGAGGCCACACCTTCACAAGGACATTAACCAAATTGAGGCAGTCCAGAGAAGGGCAACCAAAATGGTGCAGGGACTGCATCAGAAGACATATGAGGACAGATTAACAGAGCTCAATAGGTATACCCTTGAGCAAAGGAGGGAGAGAGGTGATATGATCGAGGCATTCAAACACCTTAAGGGCATTAACAAGGTGAAAGAGTCTAACATGTTTAAATATAAGAAAAATAGCAGGACAAGAGGACACAGCATGAGATTAGAGGGGGGCCGATTAAGGGGGAATGTGAAGAAATTCTTTTTCACAGAAAGGGTGGTGGATGCATGGAATGGCTTACCACAAGAAGTGGTGGCTATGAATACAGTGCAGGGCTTCAAACAGGCATGGGATAGGCATAAGAGAACAATACAAATGACTATGAATAGATAGGCCACTGACAGAGCAAAGGCCGATGGCACATTTATAAGGTAGAAAAAGAAATGGGCAGACTGGATGGGCCTTGCGGTCCTTATCTGCCATCAACTTCTGTGTTTCTATGACTGCAGGATCCAAGGCAGCATGGTTTCACCAGGGGGAGGTCATGTCAGACCAGCCTCATTGAATTTTTTGACTGGGTGACTAGGGAGGTGGATCGGGGAGGGCAGTGGACATGGCTTATCTGGACTTCAGCAAGGCCTTTGACACTGTGCCACATAGAAGACTATTACACAAACTAGGGAATATAGGTGTGGGCAGGACAGTAGTGTGGTGGGTAGGTAACTGGCTGGGCGGCAGGACACAGAGGGTGGGGGTAAATGGCTGTCACTCCATAGAGGAAAGAGTGACCAGTGGGGTACCACAGGGATCAGTGCTGGGACCGGTCCTATTCAACATCTTCATCAGTGACATTGCGCAGGACCTAGAAGGCAGAATTTCACTGTTCGCTGATGACACAAAGCTCTGTAACAGAGTAGATACACCAGAGGGTGTAGACAGAATGAGAAGGGACGTGCAGAAACTTGAAGAATGGTCAGTGGTTTGGCAGTTGAAATTCAATGCAAAGAAGTGCAAGATAATGCATATGGGGCACAAAAACCCTGGCACAATATATCAGTTGGGGAGGTGAGGATATAGCATGCACCAAGCAGGAAAGGGATCTTGGGGTTATCATCTCTGATGACCTCAAGGTACGGAAACAGTGTGACAAGCCAGCAGGTATAGCAAATAGGATGCTGGGATGCATAGGCAGGGGCATCACCAACAGGTAAAGGGAGGTCATGATTCCACTATACAAGACACTAGTGAGGCCCCACCTGGAGTACAGTGTACAGTTCTGGAGATCTTACCTACGTAAGGACATAGACAGGGTAGAGAAGGTTCAGAGGAGGGCAACAAAGATGGTACATGGATTGCATCACAAGTCCTTTGAGGACAGGTTGAAGAAACTGAATATGTACTCCCTGGAGGGGAGAAGGGAGAGACATACAAGTATTTTACAGGGAGGAACAGGGTGCAAGAATACACTATTTTTAAGTGAAAAAGATGTTCCAGGACTAGAGGCCATGGGATGAAGTTGGAGGGAGGACAATTCAGAGGAAATCTGAGGAAGAATTTCTTCACAGAACGGGTGGTGGACAAGTGGAACACCCTGCCTGAGGAAGTGGTGGGGGCTGAAACAATCACGGGATTTAAGAATGCATGGGATAGACATGAAGGAATTCTGGAGGTCAGGGGTAAGGGGCAACAGAGTTCTAGGAAAACATAAACTGAAGTTACAAACTCAAATGGGCAGACTAGGTGGGCCATAGGCCCTTATCTGCCGACACTGTCTATGTATCTACTGTATGTATTCATTATTTCACCTACATATCCAGGTTATAAACAAGTTCTCTTGTCAATATAGCCCTTTTTTTTGTGAAAGTAGTCAACCTGGGAGGTGTAAAGTATGGCCGTTAACACCATTAGCACTTACCTAACCTAATCTTTTCCACTGCAGCAAAGCTGCCCCCACCTTTTGTAACAGTAACAGAGCCAGTTGTCTTCCACTTTCATTTGCTGGTAAACATTTTCATCCCTAACAACATTTAGGCATTTTTAAATGTTTTAAATTATTTTCTTTCCTCAAGAAAAAAGCATGGGCCCCCAAGGTGCAGGGGCACAGTTTGCACCTAGTTAAGGCCAGCTGTGCTGGAGGACAGATGAGACCGGTGTGGCTCAGACAGGTTTCATGGAGGCATTAGTGCACACTGATAAAGAATGCAGCACAGTGTGTTACTAATAGAGGAGCTCCATGATGGGGGAGCTATAGCACCCTTAGCCACCCCTCTAAATCCGCCTATGACCTACCCGGCCTAGCACTAGCCCCCCATTTGCTCTACATTACAACTGAGCCTCCAGTGGGTGGCAGAAAACAACCAGGATGACTCACCTCCTCAATCTTGGAGAGGAGAGCTGCCAAGTGGCCGCTCAATCCTCTCCCAGCCCCCACCCCCAGCCAACCCCTGGCTCCCCAATCTTGTTCTTGAACTCCGGTTGCCAGCATAGGAGAGGTAAGCCACACAAGGTGCCTTAGCCCCCTACACTACTTGACCAGATATTTTTTTATACTGTTTTCTGTAACTGTTTACTTTAACAACAGTCAGAAAGCTAAGTCTATGCTGCACACAAAGGTGCTCACCCACCTCCCCAACCCCCTACCTACCTTAGGGCACATACAAAGTCTGAGGCATGCAGTCCAGATACACAAAGACTTCAACAAATTTTTTATATTGTTGTTTTTTTCTACTTTTTACTGTCTTAATAACAGTCAGAAAGCTAAGTCTAGGCCACAAAGGTGCCCCCCTGGCCCCAGCCCTGCCTACCCTATGGCACAAATAACGTCTGTGGCATTCACCATCCAGAAACAAAAAGACTAAAAACTTTAAAAATGCTCTTCTATTGTTGTCTTTAACTGTTTACATTAACAGCAGTCAGAAAGCTAAGTCTAGGCCGCACGCAAAGGTGCCCCCTTGGTCCCTGCCAACCCTAGGTCACAGATAAACTCTGTGGCATGCAGTCCAGATACAAAAAGGCTAACAATTGTTTTATATTGTTGATTTTCAACATTTTACTGTTTTAATAACAGTCAAAAAGCTACATCTGGACTGCAAATGTGCCCCCAGGCCCCTGCCCAGCCTACCCTTGGGCACTAATAACATCTGTGGAGTTCGGAGACGAAGAGTAAAGACTTCAACAATTGTTTTTAATTGCTGTTTGTAATGGAGCTGCAAAATAAAGGCAGTGGTGCTCCTCCTTGCTTTTGATATATTATTCATTGACTGCAGTGGAGGCAAGCAGGCAGCAAATGCCTAAGTGCACTGCCAAAACGAAGACTGAAGCATCAGGGGAAAAATAAGCATTTGTCAATGCCAAATGTTTGCTTGCATGTACGTGCTGTGCAGGTGTTTGCTACTTATAGTAAACAGATGCAGATGCCCTGCATCAAGGGAAGACTCCGTCTAAGGACCCCGTACTTCCGTGCAGTGACAGATGTGAAAAATTCATGGGGCTGTCTGTCTGGCTGCCGCCCTGTGGTCCCTGCACTTCCATGCAACCTCAGATACAGATGCACAGGGCAAAGAGTGTATCTGTCAGCCAATGCACAAGGCACTCTGCCACCCACCAGTGGAGAGGAGCAGGGCCCTATGCCAAGAGGACAGTTGTCTTCACTGTATGGTACCCAGGCCCATGCGGACAGCCCTGCATCTTTCACTCATTGACTGGGGGAGGTGTCGAATAATAGCGCCATTCTCCCACCCTCACCCCATCCAGCTGGGTCACTGAGCTCACCCCTGAACTCAGCTCACTGGTACAGGATCACAAAGCATGGACACTGGGCTAAAGACTAACAGTACACACAAAGGTTGTTAAAGAATTATTCATATTGTTTTATTTTGACCCTAACTTTTCAAGATGCAGTACTTATTTTATGGTTTGCCTTATAAACGTGTCATGTAGTCATGTTATCATTTATAGCATATTTGCTTAAATGTCATTTTGCACCAGAGGTGCAAAAACATGTTTCATCCAGGATTTAAAAAATGGCGTGTCACATTTATGAGGTGATGTGGAAAAATGGTTATGTTGAAAGTTTGTAGTCAAAATATTGAAAATTAACGAAGTTATGAGCGAACATTGAAATACTGTAATGTTTAGTCATAACATGGGTATTTTACCATATTTGTACACCACATTTTCAGCATAGCCTTCTTATTACCCCACCTCATGAACCTGTTAGGTGAAAATTTTCAACCCCCAACCAAAACGTCATTCCATGCCACAGAAACATCATTCCATGCCAAAGCTCTGAAAACACATTTTGGCCAGGATTTGAAAAATGATAGCTGTCATGTTTATGAGATGGTGTGAAAAATGGCTATGATGAAAATTTGGGGTCAGAATATTTAAAATTACCATAGTTATGAGAAAATACAGAAAAATTTCAAAGGATGTACATAACTTTGCCATTTTTACATATTTTAACCCACATTTTCAACATAGCCTTCTTGTGACCCCACCTCATGAACAAGGACAGTGAAAATGTTCAAATCAAGCCCCAAAGGTGATTTCGCAATGCGACTGCGAAATCACCTTACAGGCCTGATTTGCATAATTCCACCACTGCTCATGACATGGGGTCCCAAAAAGGCCACGTTGAAAATTTAAGGCCAAAATATGCAAAAATTACAAAGCTATGCATCAAAGTTCAAAACCCATTGAAATACATTGAACCATTCTTATCTTAGTTTCTCATATTGCAGTTAGCGGTTCCAGCAGCATGAACTGTCATTGATCAGAGAGTGGCTCTTCACCCTGAGACTTGTTCAGGTGTGTGGGAGGTGGGGTGGGGATGGTGGGTGCTGAGTAGGAGGTCAGGGTGGGGTGTGTGTGGTGGGGGGACAGATCAGCAAGGGGCCATTTTCTGTTTTACAGGTTACAAAACACATTGAGGGACGATTTTCTTTATTTCAAGAATATTCTCACACTGAGATTGAGCACCCCAGTGTCGAGCTTATGTTTGGCAGCACCGGGTATGGGCACCCCTGTGCTGCCACCTACATACAAGGAACGGCAGTGGGCTACCTGGAGGAGGGGGTCAAGAGAAGCGGTACTGGGGGTAGGCACCCCAGTCCCATTATATATTAAAAATGTATATAAAGATTGGGAAGAATGAGCAGCCAAGTGATCTGGAGTGGAAGTGAAGAAAGAAGCAGTAGTGGGGGTGAGCACCTCGGTCTGCCTAATAGACAAACAGACAGATAGCTATCACACAATCATTTTGAGGCTCCTAATGCTGAAAGCTGATCAGCTGCTTGCTGACTGACTTCATGCAAATGAAATGACTGAAGCCCCCTCTGATAGGAGTAGCTTGGGTCCTTTCAACTACACAAAGTTTCCATCAAGCAAACAGTGAGTTGTGTCAGGACCACAGTACATGTTCATTGGTCTGGACTGCCAAGCTCCTTCCAGTTTGAGCTGCAATGGGTTTTTCACTGACACGCCACTGAAATGCTGTTTATTGTAACAAAATAATCTTACTTCGAGTGGGAGCTCTTGCAGCAGGCTACACCATAAGGACTATGCTGCCAGGCACCAGGCACCCACGGAAAAATTCTTATCTAGCAGTACCCAGCAGAGATCGCCCCCTGACATCGGACCACCTCCGATGTCCGCCAGTGGTATAAAGGAGGTGGTCCCAGGCCACACCCCAGTTCTTTTCCCACCATTGACCCATTCACATCAGCTCCATGGATGCCTACTGCTAACAGTCAATCACCATTTTTGCATATCTTTCTACAAAAGTTCCATTATTGTTTTATCGTATCATCGGTGCATGTCTTCTCCATCAGCATCCAGTCAGCGACCAAAATCTAAGTACGTGTGCAGGCAGCAAATTCCTGCCCGAGATGGTCACTCAGCCTGCCTCATCTGTCTGGGGCCTAGCCATGACACCGACTCCTGCCCGCACTGCAAAAGTTTCAACCGCCGAAGCCACATCCATCGATTGAAGACATTGAAGACCTACCTTCTAGATCAGCAGCAGACCGCCAGGCAAAATACCCTGTCAGGCCTAGGATCCTCTTCTTCTTCAGGGTCTGGGACTTCTCACAAATCTAAGGAGAAAAAGTCCAGTGGACAACACCATCATCATGAGAAGGACACCTGCTCAGACTCCTAATCCAGGTCTCCACATTGGAAGATGGCCAGCTCCAGTTCTTCCTCCAACGGGAGGTCAGACTCTGCCCCCCGCCAACCCAACTTCCCTCTGGGTTGCCAGCCTTGAAACCCCCGGCATCGGTGCAGATGTCAGGTGGTGTTTATTCATGGCAAGGGCCTTTGTCCCCCTCCCTTACTCTTAGGCCCTACAGCCATGCCTCCAGGTCTAAGGCCAAGGATTCCACCATTAAAGTGGTGGGTGACAGCCACCCTGCCACCCCCCACCTGGTGAAGGCTTCCTTCACCTCGTCAGATCATCCAGCTGGACCTGACAGCAGGAAGTGGCATTTGGAACCGGTGTCTCACCCGGAGAGCAGCTCTCCAAAGCATCGAGCGTCACACTTCCTGCGTGCCACCCTGACATCTTCAACATCTTTGCCTTCGGGGTCCTCCCCACTGCTCACACCTTCTAAGCTGCCATTGGAAGGAGCAGAGCCACTGGCCAAGGAGATGCCTCCACCAACACCTAACCCATTGACAACGGGTGAGAAGATGCCAGTCAACCTGCCATCAGCTCCAATGCCACCTCAGGACCAGACACCAGAGAAACCTAAATCTCCAGAGAGTATACCAGTCCCTGAGAAGCCAACATGCCCACCGCCCAAGGAGCCTGATGATAGGTCCGAGACGCCAGGCACATTGGCCCCAGCCATGGTCTGTCTGGCCAAAGTCAAGGACCTTTTCAGTTCCTGGTGGGACACTGTCAGGAAAGACATCATCCCCAAGGAACCCCAAGCTCCTCTGCTGCAGCCTCTTCCTGTAGACTCCTCGAAGTGGCCCCCATGGCCCCCATGGTCACCACAGTCACCATCTCCCCCCAGGGACAAATCGCTTGCTCCGTTGGATGACAGGTCTTCCGAATGGCATAATCACCATTCAGGATCATTCTCCAGGCGTTACAGGAGGAAGCACCAGAATTCCCGCTCCAGATCTTCCTTGAGGTCATCCAACTCAAGTTCTTCTGTCTCCTCCAGATCCTCAGGGGAGTTTTCCTCTCCTCCCCACCACCCTGACCCTCTGGGGCATTTGTCTCGCTCCCGCCCAGACAATCCTACCTTCTTGGACGTGATGCATCACAACCAATTTTTGAATCAGTGGGAAACTGAGGATCTTGATCCTGAGAGAAAGAGGCTGTCTCATTTCTTGGGTATGAATGAGCCCAAAGTTTTAGTCATTCCACCCTTGGTAGCTCCCTTTCAGGATGCTACCAGGCTAGCCTGGAGGTGGACAGGCTGTATCGTACCCCAATGAATGAGCCATTCTTTGGTGAACAGCCCAAGGTGAACTCGGTCATGCTTACAGCTGCCCACGGCAGGACCAAACAGCCCCAGCACATGAGCTCCCAGCCTCCAGACAAGGAATCCAAATGCCTGGACCAGTCTGGCAAAAAGATCTATACTTTGGCCACCTGCACCACTTGTTCGCTCAATTTCTTGGTGCACATGGTGCAGTACCAGAAATCCCTATGGAACAAGGCAACTGAGCTTACAAAAAGACAGCCCAATTCAGTTCACAAAATGGAGCTCTTAGACATGCTCCAGTCCAGTCTGGACATTTGGAAACATGTCTTAAGGTCATCCTATGATTCTGCAGACATGGCAGCCAGGGCAGCAGCCACAGAGGTTTGTATGCAGAGGTACTCTTGGCTCTGAGTTTCTGGATTTAGGCAGGACCTTCAGGACTCCATCATTGATGCCCCATTCCATGGGTCTGTGCTCTTCAATCCAGACACTGAGAAAATTATCTCAGACCTCCAAGACTCAGGTAAGGACATTCAGTCTGTACATCAGTTGTACAGATCTGATCAGACCTCTGGAAGACATCAGCAGTTTCATTGCCAGGGAGGGCAGAAGCCTAAAGGACAGCAACAGAGAGGCAACTTCTGCCACAAAGCTCCCTCTCAACCTGGTAGAGCACAGGGACCTCAGAACACCAAATCCTCCCAGGTCTCCCTGCCCACCCTAGGCTCCCATGCCTGACTCCTTGCCCAACCCCATACCCCTTGCCAGTCCAAGGCAGAGGTAGTAGGGGGTCAGTTCTCACATTACCTCAATGGGTGGTCCTCCATCACCAATGATGCATGGGTCCTAAAGTTGACAGAGCAGGGTCATGCACTGGAATTTCTGCAGATGCTCCTGGACAATCCCCCAGTCAAAAGACCTACTCCCCCTCCCATGCCGAGCTCATTTGGGAGGAGGTACAGTCCCTACTAGACAAGAAGGCAATAGAATACATTCCAGCCCCACAGTGGGGGAAAGGGTTTTACTTCCATTCTTCTTGGTTCCCAAGAAGACAGGGGATCTGCGCCCAATTCTGGACCTGAGCACCTTGAACAATTACATAGAGTACAAGAGGTTCAGCATGGTCACCTTGCCAGGCATTCTTCTCATGTTACATCAAGGGGACTGGCTCTGCTCCCTGGACATACAATATGCCTCTACTCCCATATTCTGGTGCTTCCAGTTTATATAAGGTTCCAGAGGTTTTCCTTTCAGGGAAGGTATTTCCAGTTTTGGGCCTTGCCCTTTGCCATTTCCTTGGCACTGCATGTGTTCATGAAGTGCCTAGCGGTGGTGGCAGCAGCCCTAAGGAGGCAGGGACACTTCATTTATCCCTACCTCGATGACTGGCTTCTGACCACCACCACAAGGGATTGGCTTCTGGTGGCTTTAGAGGACACTGTTCAGTTTCTTGGGGATCACCCTAAACATGGCCAGTCATTCCCGATATCATGTCAGAGGTTACAATGCATAGGAGCAATCCTAGACACAGGGCAAGGGAAAACCTTCCTCCTGCTGGACAGGGCAGTACGCCTTCACTCTTTGGCCTGCAAAGTTTTGGCTGCTTGCCAGGTCCCAGTTTGGACCATGCTCCAGCTCCTAGGCCATATGGCCATGGCCATAGTGACCATTCCCTCAGCACACCTGTTTATTAGGGTCCCTCAGTGGACTCTCAGAGTGCAGTGGGATCAGAGGAAGGACGATCTTGACCAACCAGTCTTGATCTCCAAAGCAGTGGCACAGACTCTCTTTTGGTGGCTCTCTCCACAGAATCTGGAGTCTGGAGTCCCTTTTCATAGAGAAGCTCCTTCTCAGGTTCTCACAACCGATGCTCGGGCCTAGGTTGGAGGGCTCATTTTCACAATCACCAGACTCAAGATGCATGGTCTTCTCTAGAACTGACCCTCCACATCAATATTCTGGAGATGAGGGCAGTTCTGTATGCTTTACAGGTGCTTCTCCCAGATTTCCATCCAGGCCCCCTGTTACTACATCAACAAGCAGGGGAGAACTCATTCCTATCCTCCTTGCCAGGAAGCTATGAGAGTGTGGTTCTGGGCTCTAGACCATGGCCTGTTGCTCACCACAGTGCATGTTCCAGGGGTCCAAAACACCTTGGCCAATACCTTACGCCAGTCTTTGTTGAGGACTCATGAATGGGAACTCCTGCAGTCTGTAGCAGATGACCTCATCCAAAGATGGAGTCGTCCAGAGCTGGACCTCTTCACATCCCCGTGCAATGCAAAACTGCTAAGTTTCTGCTCGCTTGATCACTGGCCTGATATTTTCTGGTGAAATGCATTGTCCCTCTGTTGGACAGGGAGGTTTCTGTATACCTTTTATCCCTTTCCTCTTATGCAAAGAATTCTGCTCAAACTCCAAGCAGAAGGAATGGAGATGATTCTCACAGCTCCGCTTTGGCCTTGTCAGATCTGGTTCCCGCTACTGCAGCAGCTGACAGTGAAACCTCCAATTCCCCTTCCCTTGTCCTCCCGCTTACTATCTCAAGAACAGGGCAAGCTAATTCACCCAGACCTTCGATCTCTACATCTGCATGCCTGGCACCTGCAGACGTAGCCACTGCACATTTTGGAGTATCTCCCAGAGTGGCCGAGGTCTTGGTTGCAGCCAGGAAACCTTCCACTAGGGCTACCTATGCCATTAAGTGGAAGCGCTTTTGCTTGTGGGCCTCCAATCGGGATCTGGACCCTCTCCAGTGCCCTCTGAATGCTGTCCTTGAGTATCTCCTCTCCCTGTCAGACTCGGGTCTCCATTATTCCTCCAGCAAGGTACACCTTTCCACAATCTCTGCCTGTCATGTACCAGTGGATGGCAAATATGTTGCCCAGATGGATCTGGCCTGAACATTTTTGAGGGAAATGCTTCATCTTAAACCTCCCATTAGGTATCCCATCTCGCCTTGGGATCTTTTGCTTTTGTTAGAAAAACTTACGTTGCCTCCCTTCAAACCAGCCGCGGATTGCTAGCTACATTTTCTGTCATGGAAACCGTTGCTTTTAGTTGCCGTTACTTTTGCTCAGAGGATTTCTGAGCTTCAGTCTCTGATGGCTAAAGAGCCATATTTGATTTTCCACAAGGACAGGGTGTCCTGGAGAACCAGTCCTAAGTTCCTTCCTAAGGTGGTGTCCCAATTTACCCTTAATCAGGCCATCAGTCTTCCAGTTTATTATCCAGAGTATACTAATTGAGGGGAGGCTCTCCTTCACACTCTAAATATACATAGGAGTGCTTAGATACTACATAAACCACACTCAAACTCTCAGAAGATCTGACCGACTTTTTGTTTCTTTTGCCCTGAGAACCCTGGGGGCACCTGTGGCAAAGCAGACTCTGTCCAGATGGCTAGTCCATTGTATCACCTTCTGCTACAATAAGTACAACAAACCCTTACCAGGCTCGGTTAAGGGTCATTCCACCAGGGGTGTTTCTGCCTCTTTTGTGGCATCTAGGAATATTTCTGCAGCAGACATCTGCACAGCAGCTACTTGGGGTTCAGTGCACACCTTTTTGAAGCACTACAGCCTGGACGTTGCTTCCCAGTGGAGAGCTGGGTTTGGGTTAGCGGAAACTTCAGGGCCTGTTATCCTGAAGCCCATCACGCTTCTAAGATTTCCTCCTCCCAGTCTTTCTGGGATCCTCTCAGTACTGTGTGGTACTCAGTCCTTATGGTGTAGCCTGCTGCAAGAGCTCCCACTCGAAGTAAGATAGTACAGTTACATAAGAACTTACCATAACAGTAGATCTTCGAGAGGAGCTCTTGCAGCAGGTGTTATTTTCCTCCCTCCTCCCTCCTTCCCCCTGGTCCTTTTCTCCTTTCTTTCCTTACCCTTGGTGGGGTATTCCACTAACCTCGGTTCTCTATGATTTGTTAGCTGGGTCTCCGGCAGGAGAACTGGGGTGTGGCCAGGGACCTCCCCTTTTATACCATTGGCAGATGTTGAAGGCAGTCTGACATAGGGGGTGGTCCCTGCTGGGTACTGCTAGCTAAGAATTTTGTCATGGGGTCCTGGTGCCCGGTGGCATAGTCCTTATGTGTAGCCTGCTACAAGAGCTCCTCATGAAGATCTGTTGTTACAGTAAGTTCTTACATAACTGTACTTTTCTTGCACATGTGCAAGCAAATGTAAAAATAGGATATTTTTTAATAACAAGAATTAAAACAGCTACAGAAGAGGAAGCAAAGTTGCTGCCCATGCATACTGTCAGCAGCTTCAGAACGCAGTAAACATACAATAAATGTTTTGCACAAAAAGGTACAGTAGTATTTACTGCAAAAGGAAAATGAGAAATTCAGCACTAAATCTGAAGAAGTCATGGGACCAGGCCCCTTTTCTTTTTTTTTTTGCAGCTACTTATTTTTTTCTCCCACGGAGTCCTCTGCCAGCATATGATGTCCTCTCCGTGCAGGCTCCGGGTATGAGATCCCCTTCCCATAACCCCACGACTTACCCTTCATGACAGGAGGTGGAGAGCTACTCAACCCACTGGACTGGATGAGCATTCAGGGAGGTGCCTTCCCGCACCAACACAGAAGGGGACCATCGTCATTCTCAGAGGACTCCGTGTTTTCTTGTGTTGACTCTGTTCCCCTCGAGGTGCGTGTGCAATGGAGCCAGCAGCGGCAGCACGCACGCTCCCATGTGCATCCCATCATGCGTCTGTTGCACTCTCACCCTTCTTCTGCAGCACTGACGTGCCACCTCCCAGCCTCCGCTAGTTGGCAGGCAATCGCCAAGCCCTGCAGTCCCCCCTCCCCAGAGAAGGAGAGCAGTCCTAGGGATGCTCTATCCTTCTCCTCCCTGCCAACCCCCGGCGCCCCATGTCCGTGTCTGAACATGGGTCACTGACATGGCACGAGGTAAGGCGTCCAGTGCCTCAGCCCTCAGTGGCACCGGGCTGGACCAGACCCCTTTTCAACCAGCTAAAAAGCAAGAAAGAGCTAGCTTAAAACCTATTGCTTGCAACTACAGACAGCCAGGGGGATACTGGGATGCATAGGAAGGGGCATCACAAGTAGAAAAAGGGAAGTGGTTATTCCTCTGTACAGATAGGTGGTGAGACCCCATCTGGAGTACTGTGTGCAGTTCTGGAGACCTCATCTATGCAAGGACATAGACAGGATGGAAGCAGTCCAGAGCAGGGCAACTAAAATGGTGCAGGGTCTGCATCAGAAACCATATGAAGAGAGACTGAGAGAGCTCAATATGTATACCCTTGATGAAAGGAGGGCTGGGGGGACATGATAGAAACTTTCAAGTACCTCAAGGGAATCAACAAAGTCCAGTGGGGTAGCATCTTTTAGAAAAAGAGATGTGTAAGAACAAGGGGGCACAATTTAAAGATAGAGGGGGGATGGCTCAGGGGTAATGTGAGGAATTTTTTTTCATGGAGAGAGTGGTGGATGCATGAAACTGTCTTCCTGGGGAGGTTGTTGGGTCTAAAACAGTGAGGGAATTCAAACATGCATGGTACAGACATAAGGCAATTGTACAGGGGGGTGGCAGGAAGTAGGCTGTTGGTTAACTAGAATCTGCACCTTATCCAGTAGGTAGGGAAATGGGCAGACTGGGTGGGTCAAGTGGTCCTTATCTGCCATCAAAGTCTATGTTTCTATGTTTCTATGTTTTCTTTTCATGAACTGAGCCCTCCGGCTCCAGATTACAAATAGTGTGTGTTGTGCATGTTGTTTTTCTTCCATCACAGGGCCCCAACCAGCTGCAACATTCCTGGCTAGCCCACCATTCTTCATCAGGGTACCCAGGGTGTTCGACTGTTTATGGACCCTGAAGTGCATGTATAATTGTTTGCTTGATACTGTCTTTAAGCAAATTAAACTGATTACACCCCTTCCTTGTTCAAGTCCCTTAAATAAATCAGATCTAACTCTTTTTTGCATTTACCCTGATTGTGGTTCCAGTTTGTGCAAGCGTACTGTACTGCTGTTATTTGCTGTGTATAACCTTGTTTTACAGGGGGTCCCCAGGGCCAGAGGAAAACCCTGGTGGTAAGTGCAAACAGTGTGGGTACTTGTGTGGTGTATCAGGGGTATTGTGAAAGTGATTATTGTGTATTGTTCCAGCTACTAGTAAGGAAGGGGGGGTTACAGTGTCCCGGAGGGCTGTGCCCAGGTTAGCTTGACCACTACCAACCCTGACCTCCGGGTGGAGGCACCCATTTTAGAACTCAGGCCCCTTAACCAGCTGCTAGGCAAGCCAGCAGTGGTAGTAGCCCTTGGGATAGCGCCACCTAGGGATTACATCTTGGAGGCTCACCACTGGGATTTTGTGCCTTCTAGTGGCCAAAAATTATGAATTATTCTTAAAGATTAATGGCTACCCCAGTAGAAATGGCTGTACACCAGTTGGTGGGGTGGTGTACTGGGCAGGAGATCAACCCCCCAAATGCTCTGCTTATACTGGATATTCCCCTGGGTACCAGCAAGGACATTGTAGAGGGAGTACTTTCCAAAGCTAAATGTTTAAAAAATTCTGTGGTGGTGGGTTGACAGGCTGATTTGATCGCCCAGTCTTTCATAGCCTTAGTAGAATGTACTGACCTTGTGGACAGCTTTAATGTGCCACAGACTATTGCCACAGAAGGGGTTCCAGCTGCCTGGAGAGTGATAACAAAAGACAGTAAAGACCCTGGGGTGGAAGAACTCCCCACCATTGTCTGAGACTTTTGAAGATAAATTTGCTAAGTTGTTGCTGGAGGAAGGGAAAACCATAGAGGACTGTAAGAAACTATTCCTGCCACCTGGGGGTGTTCCTTCCCCAACACCCCCTCCCACACCAGCACCTGTTACTGCCCCACCCTCTGTGCCCATGCCAATGCTGGCCCCTATATCTGTACCTGCCATTCGTCATGACTCCTACCGAAGGCTGAGAATCCTCTTGGGCCCCAGGGGGGAGGATGACTGGGAGACCTGGATTGACTATGTTGCCCCCTTGGTACCCAAGTGGCAGTGCGCAGAGGCTAAGAAGCAGAAAAGAATCATATAAAGTTTGAGGGGCCCCGCCCTTGAAGCCATTAAATTTTTGAGGTCCACGAACCCTGATGCATCTCCTCAGAAGTACCTATCTGTACTTGAAGGCAATTTTGGGAGCATTGAGTCAGGAGACATTTTGATGTGGAAATTCCAAGGTACCAAGCAACAGAAGGAGGAAAATTTGTCTGCTTATGTTACTCGCCTAGAAAGAGTTCTGCAGAAAGCTTACCAGAAAGGTGGGGTAGCCTCTAGTGATTTGAACCATGTGAGATTGGGGCACATACTTCAACATGCCAAGCATTCTAAACTGCAGATCATCCAGTTAAAGGGGCACTGTCAGCTTTTCTCCCTCATTTTTGCTAATATTTGTGCAGTGTGCCTTTTGGCACACACCTAAGTAATTTGCAATGCAGAATAACCCCATTGACACTGAAGTTCAGCAAAGATACCTGTTTTATGAATATTTGGCAACATTCATCTTTCCCTCTGGCGTCCATAAATCCACTGACACCGAAAGCATAACTCCCATTGAGGACGCATGCCAGGACCGAGTGCAGTAGCGATGTGGCATTTTACACCAAGCCAGCTTTAGTAACATGCTGCCCTTATAAACTGCTAAATCGCGAATGGCTCCTGGTACTTTAGAATTAAAACTGAGCCCTGTGTGGCTCGCAATTTACTTTTTTAAAACTGGTGCCGTAATCCTGTGCATATTTGGAGTAAATATGAGTGGAGATCCCACGCATGTGCAACAGCATGCTGCCATTGCGCATGTGAGGAATTTCGGCACTGGTTTTAAGAAGTGAATTGCGAGCCACACAGGGTTTGGTTTTAAGTCTAAACTACCAGGAGCCATTCGCGATTTAGTAGTTTCTTTTTTTTTTCTTTAATTTAACATACTTTATTAAGTATAACCAAACACATAGTCATAAAAGCATGGGATACATTGAGAACAGCACATATTGCATAATAAGCTGTACACAGATTATTAACAGGAAAAGATAAACTTTCAGAGAAAATAATAATAACACTACCTTGAGAAAATCAAAACTACCCCTCCACCCCCACTCCATGGTGCACTTTCCTATAGCTTAACACAACAGAACTAAAAAGAGGACCAAGATGATAGCAGTTAAATAAAATGTAACAAGAAGCGATAAGAGGCCATACAAGAAACCAGGGGTCATCCCCTTCAGAATCGAAAAAGACCAAAGAAAAAAGGTAAGAAGGAGGAGAGGCTCATGAACTTACCAAGAAATCCTATCATATATGTGAGAACCAATTTATATATGGTAGAAATGCCATGGGATTTGCAAACGAAAGTCTTGATTTGCTGAAGAAAGGCTCCAATATGGGAGGGGTTGGATTCTTTCCCAAATACCTTGGCTATTAAGTGCTTAAGCTGAAAAATTTGGAAGGCAGCTCGTGACATTAGATCAAATTTGGTAAGAATCTCCTCAGCAGACAGAATAGAGTCCTGTGAATAAAAGTCAGCCACAGTGAGATTGGGAGGGAGTGATAACCAACACCGAGATATAGGAACACCACCTATTTTGAGATTCAAGTTGGCATAGATTGGCTGAGAAAAATCAGAGCTCGGAACTACCTTATATAAACTGAACACTTGAGCAAGAACTCCTAATGAAATATCGATCGGGAAAGACTGTAGAGCTTTTGGTAAATTTTTAAAGGGCGTATAAAAAAGTGAGGAAGGAGCTAAATTATGCGCAGCAAGAATGTCCGACTCAATATGCAACCAGATTGGGACATACTCATGATGAGTAAGGAGTTCCGATAAAGAAAACCACTTTCCACACTTATAGAGATGGCAAGCCCAGTAATAATATAAAAAGTTAGGGTGACACAAGCCTCCCAACTCTTTAGGTAAGGAGAGCTTAAGATAGGATCTTTGAATAGCTTTGTCCTGCCAGATAAAGGAGTTAACATCAGAATGGATATGCTGAAAAAAAGACAAAGGTAACCAAACATCCAGCATGTTTAGTGGATAAAACAGGCTGGGTAGGACATTCATTTTGACGGTGTTAATTCTGCCCCATAACGAGAGAGGAAGCTTTTTCCATCTTGATAAGTCCTGCTGAATATTAAACCACAAATCCTCCAGATTAAGTTTTTCGGAGTAAAGATAAGTCCGAGGTAATATGAATACCCAAATATTTAATGGACCTGGGGGTCCATTTCATACCGAACTTACTGAAAGCTGAGCTATATGTTAAACAATTAAGGGGGAAAATTTTGGTTTTGTTAATATTGAGTTTGTAGTTTGAGAATTTCCCAAAAGTGTCAATAATATGCAATGCTTCTGTTAGAGAAGAGACCGGATCTGAGAGATGAAGCAATATGTCGTCTGCATAGACTGAGAGCAAAGGGACCCTATCGCCTATTGGAATACCAGAAATTAAAGGAGAAGATTTCAGCCACCTGATCAGGGGTTTGAGATATATGTTAAAGAGAAAAGAAGAAAGCGGACATCCTTGCCGCGTAACCGAAAAGAGAGGGAAAACATCAGAGAGTACACTGTTGCAGTGTATTCTAGCCAGAGGGGAGGAATATAGAGCCTGGATCCATTTAATAAAATTATTAGGAAAGCCGATTGCCTGTAGTGTAGCCCACAAGAAATTCCAATCTACCCTGTCAAAGGCTTTTTCTGCATCAAGGGATATCAAGGCCATAGGGGTAGGGGAGGTTTTGGCCACCTGAACCAGATACGACAATTTACGAAGGTGATCAGCAGGGGTTCTGCCTGACACAAATCCAATTTTCTCCGGACTGAGAAGATGAGTCCAGACTTGCTCAATTCTACTAGTGAGTATCTTGGCTAGAATTTTAATATCACAATTTAGCAGAGAAATAGGACGATAGCTCGCTGGAGACTGGGGTGGCTTGTCTGGTTTAAGGAGAAGGATAATAGAGGCTTCCAGCAGGGATGGATCTTGAGTTTGCCCGGAGAGCATATATTGATTCAGACGCAACAGGCAAGGTGCAAGATCTTTGACGAAAACTTTATAAAAGTTTGAAGGGAATCCATCTGGACCGGGAGCCTTGTCCATCGCGAGATTATGAATAGCCGATAACACTTCTTGAAGGGATATAGGAGCAGATGGATTGCTGCGTGAGAGAGAGAGAGTAGGTTAAGATGAGGCAGACAGGTATTCTAATAATTCAGCTTGTGACGGCGATGCGAGACGCTGACTATAAAGAGAGGAATAGAACTGTCTAAAAACAGAAGTTATGTCTCTTGGGTGTGTTTTAGTAATTCTGTCAGGATCATTAATAGAGGAAATAAATCTTGATGCCTCTAATTTCCTCAGGCGCAAGGCTAGGAGATGACTCGCCTTCTCACCTTGCTCTATATATTTTGCCTGAGTTCTTAGTATGGGAAATTCCGCTTTTTCCTGTACTGAACGAGAATACTGATTCCTTAAATTCAGTAATGATTTTAACAAATCGGGAGAGGAAGAAGAGGTGAGAGATTGCTCTAGTGTACAGATCTGATCCAGGAGTGAGATGATGGAAGCCTCTCTCTTCCGTTTATGGGTAGAGGAGAGCCTAATAAACTTGCCTCTCAAAAAGCATTTCAAGGCACATCATTCGTGATCCGTTCTTGCGACAGAACCCTGATTATTTGCAATGAAGCGTTGAATCAAATCAGAGATCCTAGTAATAACATAGTCTTCCTTTAAAAGCTGCATATTTAAACGTCATACTGAGTCCCTTTGGAGGTTTTGATTTAGCATGACAGTGACCCAGGCCACAGCATGGTCCGATATAACAATCGGTTCTATGGCAGAGTCATTAAGACCGTGTATAAGAGAACGGCTAAGTAAAATATAGTCCAGCCAGGACCAGGTGGAGTGCACCATAGAATGAAAAGAGAAGGCGCGGGTCCTGGGAATCAAGAAATTCAGCAAATGCCCTCTGGACATTGGAGGGGGACTTAAGCAAGGAATTAGAACGATCTAAGTCCTGCGTGGGTGGTAAGTTCCAATCCCCCCCCAAGGATTAAGGGAAGTGCAGAGAACATTTGCAATTTGTTCAACAAGTCCTGAAAAAATTCAGAATGTCCCCCCACAGGCCCATATACACTCCCAAGAACTAATTCAGTGCAATCCAATAGGCCATGGACTAATACATATCTCCCTTGTGGGTCAGCAATTATCATTTTTGGTTGAAAGGCAATTGACTTGTGAATTAGGATGGCGGTGCCGCCACTGGCGGATGAGGTACCTGAAGCGAAAACTTGCCCAATCTCCAGTCTACGCAAGCCCACCGCTTCCCCAGAGAGAAGATGGGTTTCTTGGATAAAGGAGATATGGACATGCAGTAATGATAAGTGTTTAAGAATTCTTTTATTAAGTTCACGAGCCCCTCTTACATTCCAGGTTCTAAGTTTTTTCAGGCCACTAGCCATTGAAATCTATAGAGCCCCGTACATAGCCAGTCCCTTGTAATGAGAAAGTGCACCAATAATCCCCCCCCCCCAGCAAATACTCCTTGGAAACTACAAGATTGGTGTTCCCGCAAGACCCAAAAAAAAACATGAACATAAATCCGTCCATTAAAACAGTTGTAAAGTGAGGGGAGACCCCATCATTAAAAGTGAAGAGAAGCGGAACACCAAGGTTGTCTGATACCCCCCCCATAATCCCTACCCTCTTATAACTATTTACAATTAACTCTCTACCCAACTTTAAAATCAATTGAAAAACCTCATTGCTCCTGAGTGGTAGAGACCCCATATGTACCCTATTATAACTACCCTCTATAATCCTATCTAGGCATACAAAACTGAAATTAGCAGCTTCATGCATAGAATAAACCACTAACACTAATTTAGACATAAGTATGATCTGACCTAAAAAAACAAAAATAATCCCTATAGTGCCATAGGATGTAGAGAAAGGGACGAGAGTAATTAGGGTGCATCCCCCCAAACATCAGTACATGTGTTGGGCTATTCCCAAGCCAATGTCCCCTCCCTTCCTCCTTCCCCCCACAAAACCATAATCAAAAGGTACTGTAACTAGTTTAATCCAAATAGAGATGCCCCGTGGAATTATGAAACAGAACCCCCCTCATAAGCAAAGCCATGTTCCTGTCAGCCTGCCAAGAGAGAAGCAAGATCTGCACTAGAGACTCTAAAAGAGGTAACAAGGAAAAAGGAAAAGGTATAGAACAAACAGGACTGCAGAGAAAGCTAGTTGTAAGCGTTGACATAAAAATACGAAAGGGAGCAATAAAAATTAAAGAGAGAATGAAAGAAGAAAATAAGAAGGACAGAAGTCCTATAGAAAAATATCAAGAAGAGACAGGCTCTTTGTGCTGAGGTTAGGCTTAGCTATCACTCCAAATATAACAAATCCAGAAATGTAGTATGGTAGAGAAGCAGCCAGAAGAGAGAGAATTAGTAGTGAGCAGAGAGGGAGATAAAAGATGGTATTTTCAGGCTTATTAGCATAAAGCAACATAGAAATATCTCAAGGGGGAGTAAATAACCCGAATGACCCCTTGAATATGTGGCTGTTCCCCAGGGGAACCAGATTGGTAATGGGCCAGCAACACACCATAAAACAACCCCCACTGGAAACAGCTAGCTACACAAAAAAAAGTCCACGGGAAAATGGTGCCTCAATGCAGCGTGGAATCTTCCAGGCCTTCAGGCCGCTGCTCGCCTCCCTCTCAGTCCGTTGCCGTCCTCTCCCTGACAGGGAATACCTCCCCACACAAAAGGCATCCTCTGGACCAGGTGCATCAATGGTAAGCCAGATGAAAAGACATTCAAACAGTCAAAAGAACTTCCTTGGTAACTTGTAAACAGGTCCACAGCATTAAGATTTAAATAATGAGGGCAGCTTCTTGCTCAGATCAGCCTAAGCCTGGTCAGCAGAGTCAAAGGAAAGCCATACTCCATCCACCAAAACCTGCAAATGAGCAGGGTATGCCATACGAAACTTAATACTGGCAGCTATCAGCTTGCTGACTGTTGAGTGAAAGGTGGCTCTCTTCTGACGGGTTTCAAAGGGCAGGTCCTGAGTAATCCTTAGTCGCTTGCCCTCCCAGTGTATAGCTTGTAGCTCTCTGACTTTCACCAAGATATGTTGCTTTTCCTAGTAGTTAAGCAAGCGGATGATCATTGGACGAGGGGAGGCTGACTCCTCCAGTTTTGGGCATAAAGACCTGTACGCCCTTTCTGTTAAATAAGTAGGGTTATGTGGGGAAGGACCCACAATCTTGGAGAGAAATTTCTGCATAAATGGAATCGCAGAGGATCCCTCAGCCCCTTCTGGTAGCCCAAAGATCAGGATGTTGTTCCTCCTACTGCGCCCCCTAGGTCTTCGGTTTTAAGTTACAATTTAGTAATTTGTTGTCTGAGCTTTGTGATCTCTGGTTCTGTCTTGTCTCTCCAGACCTCTAGAGAGTAGGTACATGCCTCGGTATCTGCTGCTTGAGTCCTGAGATCCGCCATCTCGCTGCGAATATTTTTAAGGTCAGCGGTGATATCTTGAAGGGTCTCTTTAAACGGTTGCAGTTCTTGTAAAAAGCGCTCTTGTGAGAGTGGTGCAGAGGCTGACAGTACGCCCAATTGCTTAGCTGAAGAATGCTGGAGAGGTTTTGCTTTTTTCGCCTGCTTGTCAGGCGAGACCGGGGGCGTGTGTCTGGGCAAGGCCGCCTTCATTTCAGCCTCCATCTCGGCGTTTTAAGATAGCAGAGACACCAGAAAAATGGCCAGAAAACTTTGTTGGATAGACAGGAGCAGTAATGTTGAGGCGATCCCCAGTAGCTTAAGCCAGATAGCACTAGATTATAATAGATTTTCAGATGGGGGAGCGGGAGCCAAGGGAAACAGCAGCTAGCAAGCCCAGACCATCACGTGATCTCGATTTAGTAGTTTATAAGGGCAGCATGTTACTAAAGTAAGCTTGGCATAAAATGCCACTTTGTGACTGCGCTCGGTCCTGGCGCGTCCTCAATGGGGGTTATGCTTCCAGTGTCGGTGGATTTATGGATGGCCCAGATAAAAGATAAACGATGCCAAATATTCATAAAACAGGTATCTTTGCTGAACTTCGGTGTCAATGGGGTTATTCTGCATTGCAAATTTTTTAGGTGTGTGCCAAAAGGCACACTGCACAAATATTAGCAAAAACGAGGGAGAAAAGCTGACAGTGCCCCTTTAAGGCTCCAGGATAGGAGAAGTAACCCACCTGACTACTGTCACTTGATAAAAGAACTCCGGGAGGTAAAAGGTGAAGAGGGAGATTGTAATTATGGGGTGAGTGCAGCCCAAGTGATCATGGCACTGGAAGGCCCTACCGAAATGGAAACCACTAGAAGAGTGTCCCACCGTGGGTTAAACGGTAGGGGGAGGAGTTGCTGAAGGAAGTCAGAAAAGCACAACTGGGTGTGTTCGCTGAGCTTTCCCCTGCTGACAGAGACCCTGGTCCCTGTCAGAACGTGACTGTTATGGAGTGGGGGTGCACCCTCAGGCATCCTCTACTGGGGGTGGCTCCTCAGCTGAGCTCAAGGAATTGACTGCCTCCCTAAAGGAACTTTTGAGACATGGTATGCTACCCGCAGAAGTCAGATCACAATCTCCCATCGATGCTCCAGCATCCCCTGCTATGTTTTACCCCAAGGATTCCCCGAGAGCGTGTCATTTGTCACAATTGCGGCAAGGATGGCCATATGAAGAGGGAATGTCAGTCTCAGAAGGACTTAGAGAAAGTGGTGAACCAGCTTCAAAGAGAGCTTCGGAAAATGAGTCAGTGGTCAAGGGGTGCACGAAATGACTGCAGTAAAAGCTTCGGCCATCCTAACTCAAACAATTCTGTGGCTAAATTGTCTGTCCAGGCTCCTGCTGTTGTCCCTCCAGACTGGTCCAAGATAGTGGACCCTTCAATGGAGACTAATGTGGCTGTGAATGGTATTCCTACCTGGGCTGTGCTTGACAGTGGGTCGTAAGTGACCATTGTGTTTCAGGACTGGTATGATAAACACTTATCTGATGTGCCCTTACAATCCCTGGAAGGCCTACAGGTATGGGGGCTGAGCAACAAGTCTTATCCATATCTAGGATATTCCCACCTCTGGTTGTCTTTTCCTGTAACTGTCACTGGCATAGTGGAGCAAGTAGAAACACTGGCCCTAGTGTGTTCCCCCACCGGACTGTATGATGGGGTTCCCCTGTTAATTGGAACAACCGCCCATATGTTTGGGAGATTGGCGCGACTCTGTCATGAGAAACAAAGGCAATGGACTAGGAGGGCCCTGAGAATTCTGGCTCTGATCAAGAGGGCCAATGATTTGCAAAGAAATCCAAGGAAGTAGACCAGGATGAACTGGTGGGGATTGTGAGGAAGAAGGATCCCAATTCAATGGTACTGGCCCCTAATGCCCAGTGTACCATTCAAGGGGAGGTCCGCATCCGGAAAGATGTCAAGAACAAAATACTGATGTTGGATGCGCCAGGCAATGGAAAATTGCCAGAAGGATTATTGGTCAAGCCCAGCATCTTGCCTGCTCGTGCCCATGCCTATGCACAACGAGTGGTGGTCCAGATTCACAATGTGTCAGATCGGGAGATCTGGATGAACAGAGGATGCACCCTAGCTATGGTACACTGTGCAGACACTGCAGTATTGCCCAGCAACAAGCACCCTGGTGAGAAAGAGAGAGTGACCCCAGACTTGTTTGACTTTGGTGACTCCCCATTGCCAGTTGAATGTAAGGCTAGAATTAGCAAGAGATTTTCCCAGAGACACCAAGTGTTTTCGTTGAAGGAATGGAATGTGGGATGTGTCCAGGGTGTGGAGCATCACATACTCCTGCACGATGAATGGCCATTTCGAGAGAGGTCCCGACACCTATCCCCAGCAGACATAGATGATGTGAGAAGACTCCTGCAGGAAATGCTTGCTGCTGGCATGATACAAGAATACAGGAGCCCATACGCCTCTCCCATTGTGGTTGTGAGTAAGAAGAATGGGTCTGTGAGGATGTGTGTTGATTATTGAACCCTAAACCAGCAGACCATCCCAGACCAATACACTATACCTCATATACAAGATGCCCTGGACTGCTTGAATGGGAGCAAATGGTTCTCAGTGTTGGATCTTCACAGCGAATACTACCAGATCCCAACGGCCCCAGAAGGCCATGAGAAAACAGCCTTCATCTGTCCATTGGGGTTCTACAAATTTCTGAGGATGCCACAGGGGAAATCGAAGGCCCCAGCCACCTTTCAGAGACTGATGGAATGTGCGGTGGGAGATATGAATTTGCTGGAATGCCTGGTGTACTTGGACAATGCCATTGTGTTTGGAAGCACCTTAGAGGAGCATGAGAGCTGACTGTTTAAAGTCCTACACTGACTGGAAGACTTTAGCCTCAAGCTGTCCATTAACAAGTGGCATTTTTTTTTGCCGCAGGTTCATAAAAGACTATTCCAAGGTGATTCGCCCACTCTTGAACCTTACCCGGGGTTACCCTCCTACCAATCGTAAATATAGAAAAAGGGTCCATTAAAGAACCAGAAAAAGTATACTTCTGCCCAGATGAACTCTTCGGGCCCCACTGGACACCCAACTGTGAAGCAGCCTTACATGAGATCATATACCAGCTCACCCATGCCCCCATCCTCGCTTATGCTGACGCCACCAAACCCTATGTGCTGCCTACGGACGCTAGTCTGCAGGGTCTAGGAGTGGTGCTGTATCAAGACCATGAGGATGGCATGAGACCAGTAGCTTTTTGCCAGTAGGAGCTTGACCCAGTCTGAATGAAACTACTGTGTGCATAAGTTGGAGTTCCTTGCGCTAAAATGGGCCATCGTTTACCAGTTTCATGAATACCTCTATGGGCCAAAGATATTGATGAAGACTGACAATAACCCGTTGACCTATGTACAGACTTCAGCTAAGTTAGATGCCACTGGGCACCAGTGGCTTTCTGCATTATCAACCTATGATTATGCTGTCGAATACAGACTGGGCCTGAACCATATTGATGCTGACGCCCCATCATGAAGGCCCACTTCCAAGAGTGATTCAGTCAGGCTGTCTGAACCTGACATTCGAGCATTGTGGCAAAAGTTTGATAGAGATGAACAGATATCTGCGGACACAGTGGACTGTTTAGTAGATTGCTTGGGCTCTTCTGACACCAGCATACCAGCTGCTTATTGCTACTTCTTTGCTCTAGATATTAGTGCATTGCCTCAATTTGACAATGACAGCATTCAGTGGGCTCAATCCCAAGATCTTATGATTCAGCCAGCACTTGATGCCCTGCATGTGGGGAAAGATGTGTCTAAGTTACGTTCCACTGACTTGTGAACTGCTTTATTGTTTAAAGAAGGCCCCAGATTGAAGTTGCTCAATCAGTTGTTGTACAGAGAGACAGTAGATTGTAGTGGCAAAGTAGTCAAGCAACAATTGGTCCTGCCAATGGCCTTTAAAGATTTGGTACTAAGGTCCCTCCACAATCACATGGGGCACCTCGGTATTGACAGAACCCTTGACCTGGTATGATTTCACTTCTACTGGCCCAAAATGGGGGCTGATGCTGAACACCATGTAAAGAATTGTAGTCGCTGCCTGCAAAGAAAAGCCATGCCTCAGAGGTCTGCCCCCTGTTAATATTACTACCAGCACCCCCATGGAACTAGTCTGCATAGACTTCTTGTGTTTAGAACCTGATCATAGGAACATTGGCAATGTGTTAGTGGTTACGGATCATTTCACACGGTATGCACAAGTTTTTCCCTGCAAAGATCAAAAGGCATCTACCGTGGCCAAGGTGCTAGTGGAAAATTTCTTCGTCCACTATGGTGCCCCCCAGCGGATCCACTCTGACCAGGGCAGAGACTTTGAGAGTCAACTAATCAAAGAAATGCTCTCTCTATGGGGACTGCAGAAGTCAAGGACCACCCCCATCACCCACAGGGAGATCCTCAACCAGAACGATTTAACCGCACCCTGCTAAACATACTGGGCACCCTCCACCCAAAAGATAAGCATAAATGGAGCCAGCAGATTAGCACATTGGTACATGCATACAATTGCACGTAAAATGATGCTACCGGGTTCTCCCCCTACCACCTCATGTTCGGGAGAGAGAGGTCTGGCTGCCAGTTGATGTCTGTTTTGGGGTCTCTCCAGATGGGGTCTGAGCCAAAAAACTACTTGCAATATATACAAAAACTGAAACCTCAATTGAACCATGCCTATCAACTGGCCCAGACAATTGCCACCAAGAGAAATCTAGCCAACAAAGAGAGGCATGATAAAAAAGTAAAGGCTCAAGAGCTTCGACCTGGAGACCATGTGTTGTTACACAATTTGGGACTGCATGGTAAACACAAAATTGCTGATCAGTGGCATCATCTTCCCCATGTAATAGTTGGAAAGTTGGACGATTTACCTGTGTACAAGGTGCGCCCAGAGAACAACTCCAAAGCAGTCAAGACCATGCACCGTAACCACTTGCTACCTATTGGCCAAGTCATGATTGAGGCTGAACCCCGAGAAATTGAGCACCCTGGGCCGGGGACTCATGCTGCTGCAAGAAAGAGACAGAAAAGGGGCAAAATTCAGCAGAAGGGCAGACAGCAAGGAGAACCAGGGATAAACGACAACCAAGGAAGGGGCTGGAGTAAAACAGCGAAACAGTCTAGGGAGGTCAAATCATGGAAAGCCATGTGTGCAAATGCCAGGAGCCTTAGCAACAAGATGGAAGATCTGGAGGCTGTCATGGTGCAGTCAGACTCTGGACATTGTCCATCACTGAAACCTGGTGTAATGATAACCACGACTGGGAGATGGCCATACCTGGCTACACATATTCAGAAGAGACAGAGCAGGCAGGAAGGAGGAGTGGCACTATATGTGAAAAATGACATAAGGGCCACAGAGATCCAGGAGGAACAAAATGGGGAGAGATATGGGTTAAACTGGAAAGGAAAATGGGACAGCTATCCGCACAGGTGTGGTCTATAGACCACCAGCCCAGGAGGAAGAAACAAATAGGAGTTGATGCTGGCCATCCAAAGAATGGCAGACAAGGGTGAGGTAGTACTGGTTGGAGACTTCAATATTCCAGATGTGGACTGGAGCATCCCAGCAGCAGCATCAACTAGGAGCAGATTTATCCTAGACTCTCTTCAGGGTGCCTTCCTCAAGCAACTGGTCATGGAACCAACTCGGCAGAAGGCAATACTGGACCTTGTGCTCACAAACAGGGACAGTGTGATGGGGGTAACAGTGGGGGAGCAGCTGGGGAACACTGACCACCAGTCATTGTGGTTTGAAATCACAGAAAGAGCAGAACCAAACCACACAAAAACACGTATCCTGGATTTTAAGGGGCAGACTTTGGGAAATGGGAGATACTTGAAAGAGTCATTAAGGGAATGGGACAGGAATCAGGGGTTGAGGAACAGTGGGCAGTATTTAAAATGGGGATTACAAGAACAACAGAATTATGCATTAAGCAGGTTAGCAAGAGGAAAAGGAAGAGAGACCATTATGGTTTTCCAAAGAGGTAGCAAAGAAAGTGAAAGCAAAAGATTGCATTCAGGAATACAAAAGACACAGGCAGAAGGGATGGGAGAAGTACCAGGAGAAGCAAAGGAGGTCAGTAAGGAAGCCAAAGCTCAGACAGAAGAACACATTGCAAAATCAGTGGGTAGAGGGACAAAACCTTTTACAGGTACATAAGTGAAAAAAGAAAGACAAAGGGAGGGATAGTGAGACTGAAGGGGAGGATGAGGCGGCGTGGAGGATGACAACAGTAAAGCTGACATATTGAACAGGTATTTCTGCTCAGTCTTTACTGAGGAAGAGGAGGTAATGGGTCAGAAGGGAGTACAAGGGGTGAGAATGGTGCAGAAATGGACACAAGTCCTTTACGAGAAAGGGTCCTGAAGGAACTGGAAGTAATAAGAGTTGATAAAGCAATGGGGCCAGATGGGTGCACCCAGGGTCCTTAAAGAACTAAGATAGGTGGTGGCTGAACCTCTGGCTATCCTGTTTAGCCAATCACTGGAAACAGGGAGGTACCCAAAGACTGGAGGACAGCAGATGTAGTCCCCTTATACAAAAGTGGGAACAAAAAGGAAGCAGGGAACTACAGACCAGTCAGCCTCACCTCGGCAGTGGGGAAGATCATGGAAGCACTACTGAAGGAGAGATTGGTGGAACATCTGGTTGTCAGTGGACTACAGAACCCAAGGCAGCATGGTTTCACCAGGGGGAGGTCATGTCAGACCAACCTCGTTGAATTTTTTGACTGGGTGACTAGGGAGGTGGATCAGGGAGGGCAGTGGACATGGCCTATCTGGACTTCAGCAAGGCCTTTGGCACTGTGCCACAGAAGACTATTACACAAACTGGGGAATATGGGTGTGGGCAGGACAGTAGTGTGGTGGGTAGGTAACTGGCTGGGTGGCAGGACACAGAGGGTGGTGGTAAATGGCTGTCACTCTGCACAGAGGGAAGAGTGACCAGTGGGGTACCACAGGGATCAGTGCTGGGACCGTCCTATTCAACATCTTCATCAGTGACATTGTGCAGGACCTAGAAGGCAGAATTTCACTGTTCGCTGATGACACAAAGCTCTGTAACAGGAGTAGACACACCAGAGGGTGTAGACAGAATGAGAAGGGACCTGCAGAAACTTGAAGAATGGTCAGGGGTTTGGCAGTTGAAACTGAATGCAAGGAAGTGCAAGATAATGCATATTGGCACAAAAACCCTGGCATAATATATCAGTTGGGGGGTGAGGATATAGCATGCACCAAGCAGGAAAGAGATCTTGGGGTTATCATCTCTGATGACCTCAAGGTAGGGAAACAGTGTGACAAGGCAGCAAGTAAAGCAAATAGGATGCTGGGATGTATAGGCAGGGGCATCACCAGCAGGAAAACGGAGGTCATAATTCCGCTATACAAGACACTAGTGAGGCCCCACCTGGAGTACAGTGTACAGTTCTGGAGACCATACCTACGTAAGGACATAGACAGCGTAGAGAAGGTTTGGAGGAGGGCAACAAAGATGGTGCATGGATTGCATCACAAGTCCTATGGAGATAGGTTGAAGGAACTGAACATGTACTCCCTGGAGGAGAGGAGGGAGAGAGGGGATATGATAGAGACATACAAGTATCCTACAGGGAGGAACAGGGTGCAGGAATACACTATTTTTAAGCGAAAAATATGTTCCAGGACTAGAGGGCATGGGATTAGGTTGGAGGGAGGACGATTCAGAGGAAACATGAGGAAGAATTTCTTCACAGAACGGGTGGTGGACAAGTGGAACACCCTGCCAGAGGAAGTGGTGGGGGCTGAAACAATCACGGGATTTAAGAATGCATGGGATAGACATAAAGGAATTCTGGAGGTCAGGGGTAAGGGGCAACAGACTTCTAGGAAAACATAAACTGAACTTACAAGCTCAAATGGGCAGACTGGGTGGGCCATAGGCCCTTATCTGCCGACATTGTCTATGTATCTATGTATCAACCTACCCCAGTGGTCACAGATTTAAGGTTTCCTCCACAGCAGGACCAGAATGATAGTGGCTGTCAGTCCACTTCTGACGAAAGTGAATATGACCATGCCTACTACCCCTCTTATGAACTGAGTCAGTTGTTTTGAGGAAATCCTATGACTAATTGTGGGGATGAAGCTGGGCCTTCAGGACTGTCTAACCCCCCAGCTTTGTCCTTGGAGCCAATGCTCCCTGAAAGTGAAGTGCGAGGTATCACGTCTGAAGATGCTGATTCCCTGTGTATTGTGGAACTGTATGATTTGCCTGAAGGAGGGGCTGATGGTTTAAGTCTTTCTGGTGACATACCAGAACTTGAAGAACACTATGAGAGTGCTAACAACCCCCCTTCCGTGCCTAAAAGTTTGACTGTGCCTGAGCATTCGCAAAATGAGTCAAGTATTATAGAAACAGAACCTGCAGAGCAATTAGCAGACAGTGCCCCAAGTTTGGACATTCCCCTCCAGGCAGAGGCAACCCTCACAAGTGATGAGACCCCAAGACTGTTGCTGAAAGTACAGAGACTGTGGTTGTTCCCCCCAGAAAGACTGGCCAAGCTGTTAAGCCAGTATTGCATTTCAGCTATGATTCTCCAGGGATGCCTGTGGACTTGCCTCTCCATTTAGTTCACAAAGGTGTTTATGTTTCACCAAGCTCACTGCCCAAATTGAGCTTGACGGCCCATTCCAGGTTACTTGTTCTGCCCTCTCACCATGGTGCCCCGCCCCATCCAGCCACAAGTTAGCTGATAGAGAAGGGCCCCCTTTTGCATTGTTCAAGGTACGAGAAGTAATTACCTGATTTAGTATAGTAATGTTCAACTGACTTGTGTGAGATATGCCTAATGTATTGTCAGAATGGACAAAGTATTGGGAAATGTAGTGAATATGTATAGTAAAGTAATAAGTTTATGTTGACTGATGCATGATGGTACAGACTTGACGCGGATGCCAAGTTTTCCCCAGGCAGGGAAGGGTGTAACCCCCCTACAAATGGGGTTCCCAAAAAGTCTTCCTTGAGTTTGCCTAAATGCTCACTGCCAGGCTGGTGTCCTGCGTTTTAGCAGTTTAAATGTGATTGCCAGAGAGTGCCTGTATAGCATCTGTGTACTGTCTCTTTAAGAGCTGCCTGGATTGCAATCACAAGTAATCTGAAAAGGAGCTCTATTGAAAGATGTAACTATTTGCTGAAAATCATTTAGAGTGATAATGATAATGTAGTTTGTCTAACCTGCCTTCTTTGCAGCAAGGACTGTTTTGTTTATCTCCACTATCTTGGTCCTGGACTGCCAAATTGGACCAATCAGTACTGGTGGGACCTAAAATGAAGCCAGACTACAGGAGCTGTCTGGAGTCAAAATCTGTAGGAATTGTAGTTTTGGGCTTTTGGCGCCTTTTTGCACCTGAAGGGGGAGCCGTTGTTGTGACTGACAGACAGATCAGCCAACCTAACCTTTTGGATTCAGAGGAAATTCCCAGGCTTGCTGGCAGTTGAGTCAGATCTAAGTTGGGAGCTGAAGAAGCAACGTGATTGAGACAGTCAAGCAGCCATCCGAGTAGTTTTGCACAGAACAACTGTGGAAAGGCCTGAGTTGTGGCCTGCATGTCTGCCTGCTGCCCCTGAGAGGGAGAGAAGAAAATTATTTCGGAGTAAATCCAAGTTTGTGAGACCAAAGTTAGCCACTGATTTTTTACCAGGCTCATAGCTGAAGAAGACCGAAGATTTTGCTAAATGCTATTGGCCTGTCAGGATTTCCAGCTGCTTTTGAATCCCCAGTTTGTGCAGAGACTTTGCGATCATAACTGGAGAGTGGTTTGCCTGGTACAGTAGAATTTCCTTACATGTAAATGTGCTGTGTATTGAAAGTGGGTCATGATTTGGTGCCCCACTATGTGACCTGTGTTTTTCTTGCTGGTACCGTGGAATCCTTTACATGTAAATGTGCTGTGTATTGAAAGTGGGTTGTGATTTGGTTCCCCACTGTATGAACTGTGTTCTGCTTGCTGGAAGCTTTATCCAGCCTAATCGGACCGAATCCGCATTCATCTATATTCGGCCTAGGCCATGCCATGCTGGCCCTGCCAGACTACCCCACTGCACAGAGAAAGCCACTGACGACAGACCTGCCTGGGGATCAGCCCCCTGCTCCACGCTTGAACAGGAATGACACCTCAGCGATTCGTGTGGGCTCTGCTTCTCCTGGCACTCCAGATTAACCACCTGCTGTCTTGATTTTCATCCAGCCTGTGTCCTGTCTTGGGTATCGTAAGTAATCATCAGGGTAGCTCCCTACAACAACAGCCTAATCTAAAAGTGTGTCATCTGATTGTCTTGTTGTTTTCTTTTCATGAACTGAGCCCTCCGGCTCCGGATTACAAATAGTGTGTGTTGTGCATGTTGTTTTTCTTCCATCACAGGGCCCCAACCAGCTGCAATGTTCCTTGCTAGCCCACCGTTCTCCATCTGGGTACCCAGGGTGTGTGACTGTTTATGGACCCTGAAGTGCTTTCATAACTGTTTGATTTGAATGTTATAATTAATAATGTTTCAAACATCATCTGATATTTATGATAAAGTATAGGTATAATCATCGTTTAAGGAAAAACATATGTATTTTGTCTCAAAATACTTCATTATTGATTTTCATTGAAGCATGAGAATATACAGGATTTGTCATGTGCATTACTGCTTCCTAACTCTTGTACAAAATTGTTTTGTGTCCAATATGTAAAAGTGAAAACTTAATAAAAGCTTATTAAATTTGAAAAAAGAACTGTTTGATTGATACAGCCTTTAAGTAAATTAACCTGATTACGCCACTCCCTTCTTCAAGTCCCTTAAATAAATCAGATCTCACTGTTTTTTGCATTTACCCTGATTGTGGTTCCAGTTTGTGCAAGAGTACTGTACTGCTGTTATTTGCTGTGTATAACTTTGTTTTTCAGGGGGTCCCCAGGGCCGAGCCAGAGGAAAGCCCTGGTGGTAAGTGCAAACAGTGTGGGTACTTGTATGGTGTTATCAGGGGTATTGTGAAAGTGATTATTGTGTGTTGTTCCGGCCACTAGTAAGGAAAGAGGGGAGTTACAGTGTCCCGGAGGGCTGTGCCCAGGTTAGCTTGACCACTACCAACCCTGACCTCTGGGTGGAGGCACCCGTTTCAGAACTCAGGCCCCTTAACCTGCTACTAGCCAAGCCAGCAGGCGTAGTAGCCCTTGGGATAGTGCCCCCCAAGGGATACACAGGTCACATAGTAAAGCTCCAGAAAGCTCTCTGTGCAGCTTCAGGACTGACTGAGGAGTTCTCACAAGATCTCAAAGTCTCATTGAATATGTGCCTCAAATATCTTGACTACACCCAGTATTCAGGTATTCAGATACTGTACTTGTCAAACATGCCTGATGTTCGAGGTTTTCATCGGCAGATTCAAATTCGATGCCCACTCCTATCTAAGAGTATTAAGTGTGGAATGATGAGCAAAGGAACTGGAGTATGGGTATAATGCAATATGGCGACTGCAGCAGGTCAAGAGGAGTAGAATGCTTCTCAATATGTCAGTCTTTTATCTGCTACCCTCAGCATCTGATATTTGCCCTAGTCAAACCTGACTCATCATCTATCTTTTCCTCTAATAGTAATCACCATACCTCCGAACTGTCCCACATTACAGAGGGTGTGCTTCATTTTTCATCTCTGAATTGCTCTGTCTGGCATCCATTCCACAAGTAAAAGGTGCTGTCTACCAAGAGAAAGTGCTGCAAACTCAGATTTTAAAGCAGCAACTCACAGTACAATATAAATTATCCTAAAATACAAAAGCAAAATGAAACATTGTGCACATAAAAGCATTAGTTCCCAAAGTGTTCTGAATCTGAGCTTTAGCTCCATATTTGTTTGTGTGTCATAGAAACATAGAAACGTAGAAGTTGACAGCAGATAAAGACTGCAAGGCCCATTCAGTCTGCCCATTTTTTTCCACCTTATGAATGAGTCATAGGCCTGTACTCTGTCAATAGCCTATCTATTCATACTCATCTGTTGCTCCCTCTTGCCTATCCCATGTCTGTTTGAAGCCCTGCATTGTATTCATATCCACCACTTCCTGAAGTAGGCTGTTCCATGCATCCACCACCCTTTCTGTGAAAAAGAACTTCCTCGCATTACCCCTTAATCAGCCTCCCTCTAATCTCATGCTGTGTCCTCTTGTTCTGCTATTTTTCTTATATTGAAACATGTTAGACTTTTTCAATTTGTTAATGCCCTTAAGATGTTTGAATGTTTCGATCATATCACCTCTCTCCCACCTTTGCTCTAGGGTATACATATTGAGCTCCGTTAATCTGTCCTCATATGTTTCCTGATACAGTCCCTGCACCATTCTGGTTGCCCTTCTCTGGACTGCTTCCATTTTGTTAATGTTCATGTGCAGGTGCGGCCTCCAGTACTGCATGCAGTACTGCAGATGGGGCCTAACCAATATCTTGTAAAAAGAGATTATTACCTCCCTCTTACGACTTGTGATACCCCTACTAATACACCCCAACATCCCTCTAGCCTTACCTACTGCTTTAGTGGTCTGCTTGAATGATTTCAGGTCATCTGTGATGATGATGCCCAAGTCTATTTCTTCCCTTGTGATTACCAGCAACTCCCCTCCCAAACTATAGGTGGTTTCAAGATTTCTCTTCCCTATGTGCATGATCTTGCACTTCTTTGCGTTAAACCCCAGTTGCCACTCTTCCGATCATTTTGCCAGTTTATCCAGATCTCTTCTCATTCTACCCACCCCATCTGGATCATCTACTCTGTTGTAGATCATGGTGTTATCTGCAAAAGGACAAACCTTACCTTCCAGTCTATCTGCAATGTCACTGATGAAGATATTGACGAGGACTGGCCCCAGGACTGATCCCTGAAGTATCCCACTTGTGACTTGCATCTCTTCTGACTGTATACCATTTATCACCACTCTCTGATTTCTGCCTGACAACCAGTTTGCCACCCAGTTGACCAACTTTTGACCCAGCCAGAGCCTACCCAGCTTATTAATCAATCTTCTATGTGGAACAGTTTCGAAAGTTTTGCTGAAGTCAAGGTAGGCGATATCAACTGCACCCCCCGATCCACCACTCTGGTTACCCAGTCAAAGAAATCTATGAGATTAGTTTGACAGGACCATGCTATCTTGGATCCTGTGCTCCTATGGATTCCAGATGTTGCACTATCCTTTCCTTAAGGAGTGCCTCCATAATCTTGCCCACTACTGAGGTAAGACTGACTGGTCTGTAGTTCCCTGCCTCCCCCCTGCTACCACTCTTGTGGAGCAGGATCACATGAGCCCTTCTTCAGTCTTCTGGGACCTCTCCTGCACTCAGAGACTCACTAAACAGTTCTGATAATGGCTCCGCTAGTTCCACTCTTAGCTCCTTTAGTATCCTGGGATGAATGCCATCAGGTCCTATTGCCTTGTCCACCCTGAGCTTAGCGAGCTCTTGTAGGACCCTTTTTTTTGTGAAGGGACTTGTGCACATCTCCCTGCCTCCTGTGTCCATGGTGCTGAGCTGTGTGCCATGCCCTACCTTCTCCTCAGTAAATACTGAACAGAAGTATCTATTTAGGATAGATGCTTTTCCTTGGTCTTCCTCCACACACTCCCCCTTATCCCCTTTGATCTAAGCAATACCCCCCTGGACTTTCTCCTTTCACTAATGTATCTATAGAAAATCTTGTCTCCTTCATTTACTGTTCATGCTAGTGTTTCCTCAGTTTGGGTCTTTGCCTGCCTTACTGCCTTCTCTGCTTCCCTTAGGGAACTTTGGTATGCCTCCCTATCTTTATCCCACAGCGTCCCTTATATTTCCTGAAGGCCAGCATTTTGGCTCTGATCTTTTCTGCTACTGTTTTTGAGAACCAAAGTGGTTTCCTCCTTCTTTTGCTCTTGTTTTTCTCTCTAACACAATGGGATGTTGCTTCAAGTATTGCATCCTTAATGCTTGCCCACTTTGCCTGTACCCCCTCACCTGTATTTCTTTTTGCTAGGGCTAGCTTAACTCTGTTGGCCATCTTATCAAAGTCAGCTCCTCTGAAGTCCCATATTTTTGCCTTGGAATGGGATAATTTAGTTCTAGTGGCCAAATTGAACCATATCATGTGATGGCTGCTGACCCCCAGTTGACATTCTACTTGGAGATCTGTGATCCTTTCCCCGTTAGTCAGTACTAGATCCAGGATAGTCCTGTCTCTTGTGGGTTGTTGTACCAGTTGTTTGAGGCCCTCCCCCTGCAGGGAATCCATTATGTGTCTAGTTCTGGTGGATGTTCCTGCTGGTATTGATCAAGCTGTATCTGGCATGTTGAAGTCTCCCATTATCAGAACCTCCCCTTTAGCTGTCATGTTTTGTATGTCTTCTAACAGTAATGTGTCTATGTCCTCCCCCTGGTCTGGAGGCCTGTAGACAACCCCAGTTTGTATGGCTGTCACATTTCGTGTTTCTAGAGTGGCCCACAGTTCTTCTGGCTTATGTGTATTCTGAATTTCTGTAGGTTTGATATTTTAATTGACATAAAGGACCCCCCCCCCTTTGCACCTCGGTCTCTTCTGAACAGTACATAGCCGGGTACTGAAGTCTCCCAAGTATGATTACTGGTGAACCATGTCTCGCTAATGGCTACTATGTCCAGTTTAGCCTCTGTCATTGTTGCCTGCAGGTCTGGGATCTTGTTTCCCAGACTACGGGCATTTGTGTACATGATTTTCCATTGGCCAGATTTCGGTGCGTTAGTTGTTGGATGAGGTCTGATGTTTCCCCTGCGCGTCGTATGGGGAGATGGACCTTTTTCCTTACCTGGTGATGCAAATGAACTACAAACATGCTGAACTCCTGTTTGATCACTAACTGGGGGTGTTCTTCCCATTTGGTGAATCGGGTGCTGCACCCCTCTCCCCATTTGCAAGTTTAAATATTCTGTAAAGACGTCAAACTTCTGTCCCAATGCACTGACTCCCTCCTTAGTCAGATGCAGTCCATCGAATTTAAAGAACTTTCAATCCCAAAACTGTTGTCAGTTACCTACAGATTTTTCTCCTTTTTCCTGGCACCAGCCCTTGAGCCGCATGTTTAGCTCCCCTATCTCCCCTTCTCTGACCTTCTGTCCATCTTCTTCCCTCTCCCAGACTGGCAGGATCTCAGAGAAGGAGATGACGAACAAAATAGATGACAGTTTGTCCCCCAGCCTCGTAAGGTGTTCATTGGTCTCCACTACTGACCAGCTGGCAAGACTGTTAGTCCCTATGTGTACCAGGACGTCAATGTTTTCTCCTGCTTACTGCACAATTTTAGCAATACGGTCAGTGTCTCTCCACACTGATGTACCTAGGAGACATCTGACCATTACCCCCAGCTGGAGGTAGATATCAGCTCCCTGAATCATGGAGTCTTCTATGATCAGAAGTGTTATGGATTTCCTTTTTGTTTTTTTGTTTTGGTCCCTGTTTTGGGCAAGGTTTGTTGAGCTAGCTCATGTGCTGCAGTGTCTTGCTTTGCAGTGTCCTCTGCCCTTTTGTTTGATTTCGGAGATAGAGGCAGATTCCTGTTTGTAGTTTTTATATGGTTTGTGAAGGTGATACATTGGAGAGCACTGAGTGATGGGGTACCCGATTTGCCCCTCCTAACCACCTGCCAACCTCCCAGACCAACTAGCCTCTGCAGTCGAGGTGCTTCAGCTGGATGTTGGTGAAATGGCGGGCGGTTCTTATAATATATTAACTCCAGAATATGCGTTTTGAGGCACACAATCTCTGCCCATGCTGCCTGGAGTTGAGCCCGTAGATCTCCAATAGTTCAGCATGTAGGACTGCATCCTAAATACTGTATAACTGTCCTTTTGAAAAGTGTCCCTCAGTACCTGCAGTTAATAATATCCATTCCAGCTGAGTTGCCAGGGTTATAACCTGGTCCAAGTAATGAGAAGGAAGAAAATGAAAGCAAAAGTTTGATTTTTTTATTTTGTTTGTTTGTTTGTTTTTGTATAACTCGTTATAACTAATTTAATTACTTGTGCCCCCGTAAGTGAGGTCACTGTGTGGCTACCCCTCTGATCCTCCCCTTCCTGCTTTGCTACAGGAAATGTCACGACTGTGCTTCTGTATAAAAGGAATGTAGCATGGGGTGGTTGGGGATAGGGTTGAGTGGCTGGGCCCTTCCCCTGCCGAAAAAGAAGAACCATGGATGAAAGAAACAAGGAGGTAAGAGCAGAAACAATCAACCAACAAATGCAATAGCCCTGAAAGCTTAGCCTAATGATAGATAAAACTGTAAAACCTGTAAAGATCCACCTGTAATAATTTCACAGAAGATATACCCCACAAAAAATACTTTGCTACAGAAAAAAATAAGCAGTAACAGACAATATACCTTGTAAAAACAATTTGAATCAGAGAAGATTACAGCAAGAAACTGTAAGCACAAAACAGTAACAAACCTGTAGGCACCCCCTGTAATAATGCAGCAGAAAGTATACCCTGCAACAGCAATTTGAATCACAGAACAATAAAGCAGTAAAATGTTAGCAAAAAACAGTAACAAACCCTGAGAGTACAAAAGGAAATAGTAACACACAGTAAATCTGCCTAGCCAAAAGAAGCCTTTATCGTTTTCCTTGCTCTGATAATGTTCCTTGCTCTGTCCTTACACACAAACCTAGAAGAAAATAGCTCAGGTGAAGCTAGGTGCCTTTGCCAGTAAACCTAGTCCTCCACCTCCCACATTTTGAGTGTCAGTGTGCGCTATGCACTTCCTGCAGCGAAACACCTACAGTGACATATGTCGCTGCCAAGAACAGCACCAAGTTGCTGTAGGGGATGCGTTCAGGACCCAGCAACACTCTCCCCCATCTTGCACCCCCTCCCCGAACCAACTCTGACCTGGAGTTGGTACCATAAGTACAAGGGGTATGGGAAGCAGAGCCCCCCCATGTGGGGGGTTCTGGGGGCAAAGCTACCCAAAGAAAAAAACAGTCCCTCCTGTGCGCAGCTCCCTGCCAACCACAACTCGCAGTCAGCAGAGAGCCTGGCACTGCAATGCCAGTCAACGAGTTAGTTTTCGACTTGGCATCGTAGAGCCTCAGTCATAGTTCAGTGACAATAGGTTGAGAGGTATGGTAATCACTTCCTATTGTGAGGTTAAAGTCCATTTAGAACACTTGGAATGAGCACAGTAAAGAGGCAGTTATGAACATATGAACATACAAAAGCTACCAGCAGAAGATGGCCCAATGATCTATCAAGTCCATAACAACATGTATCAGTGTCCTTTTTGCTATCGAGGTGCCTTACCAGAAGACTATCTGCTGCATGAAGGATTGTTCTTGCCACAAGAGACTGCAACTGCTCCAGATTTAAGCTGAACTTTCATTCATACCTTAACAAACTTTCAGTGTGTACTGGTGTCTGGGGGGCTCAGAGAGCCGGCAGCCAGTTAGATCACTGAGGATGCGGAGACTGAGCAACATAAAAGCCCATGCCACTCACAGGGCCAAGAGAATGCCAGCTCACCAGAAGACCATCTGTTGAACAGAAGATTGTTCTTGCCATAAGCGACTGCAACTGCTCCAGATTTAAACTGAACTTTCATTCGTACTTTAACAAAATTTTCAGTGTGTGCTGGTGTCTGGGGGCCAAAAGATAGCCGGCAGCCAGCTAGATCACTGTGGAGGCAGGACTGAGCAACATAAAAGCCCTGTGCCACTTGTAGGGCACTAGGGGACCGTGAGTGGCAAGCGCTACTCCTAGATAAAAAGGTAAAATGCAGCTCTTGCAGTCTAAAAGTATTTGTAAATTTCCCTGAAAGTCAGCAGCCTGATACACCGGTAAGTCCGAAAAGGATTGTATAAAATCTTTTGAATACAAAGTTATAGTTTTATCAGACTTAAAGTTTGTCTGGTATAATTTGGCATTTGGACTTTGCCAGAGAGCCACACAACTGTATTATTTATGTATTTTATATGGAGATACATCAGTAGTAGAAAAAACTAGATAAATAGCGTTCTTGGTCATATTTAACCTTGTGTAATAATTATTTTAACTTTGGATAGAAATTCCTCAAATGTTAGTGCTGCATTGGAAAGTCTACTAATGTCAGTTACTATATAATAGTATAGAAAGATAAAGTATTTTGTTTTTAGGGTTGGTATATAGTCTACACTAAATAACTACAGACTCTCTTTCTTATAATACTTGCTGTAGTATTTAGTTCTCCAAATAGCCAATATGAAAATAATATGTTTAGATATTTTGGGAATCCCTATAGGAGCAACATGCCTGTTTCAAATATGTGTACCAGCAAATACAGATTTTTCCTCCTCAAGAATGCAGACATACGAATGCACTGGCCTTTATTATAAAATTAACTAAAAGGAATCTGGAATTACAAAGAGAAGAAATCCCTTTGCAAAAAAATGAATTAAATTAGAAAAGAAGCCAGTAAAAATGTATCTAGTTCAAGTTAATCATAAAAGCCTAGTGCTGTGGGTGTCCATAATTCTCAGCAGGGATACAGAGACCAATCCTGGCCCCAGGGACAGATCTTTAAAGATAATACATGATAATGCAAGAGGTTTGATTGAGAAAATGGGCCTGTTTAGAACATGTCTAGAGTTAGTGAGTCCTGACATCAGCCCTGTTTACATGGTCACATTTGCACTGGAGTAACATGATTGCTCAGGATTCTCCAGTGCAAAGGCTTCTATGTAGACACTTACTCCATCGGGGTAAGCTGCTCAGTAAGACACTTCCAGATTCTCTGTCAAGCTGGAAACACTGAGTAAAGCGACCGACTTGCAGCAGATTCAACTGCGGCGCAACAACCCATCCATCCCCCATGACTATGGGGCGTGCACTGTCGAGCTGATGTAGACTCGTTCATGAATGAGTCTCCATTTCAGCAAGTGCTTTGCGCCAAATGGTCCCCCCACATCAAGAGAGTCTCACGAGTGCAGCAAAGTAGCTGCCATCACAAAACCAGGTCTACAACTTTTGAAACATTGAGGCCAAAATGTGCGGCCGTGACTTCGAGCATGCATATCCACTTGCACATTTATGTCACTACGTACAATCAGCGAGCAGATGTCCAGCCCCCTGATGCATGGCTCCTCACCATCACAGACTGTAGTGGTGCAGTGAGGGGCCATGTGGACAGGCAGACCATGGGTGGCAGGTGGTCAGGACCGCGCTGTTGTGGTTGTAAGTTTGCAGCCCTACTGCCATGTAAACATTGTTATTGTTATCTTGACTGAAACATGGCTAAATAAGAAAATTTACTCAAACTGAGTTGAGTGACTATCACAACTACAGATTAGACAGAGGACCATGTGGGGAGTGTACTGTTGTACCTGAAGAATTGCCTGGGCCAATCGAGACTATTCTGGGAGCGTAGATGGTATAGAATGTTAATTAGTATATTTACAATTATTTGATTTAGTAATTGGGGTCGTATTTTCTCCCCCCAAAATAAAAACATCATTTGAAATCTTTGCTCAACAAATGAGTGACCATGTAACAGATAAAAACTTGATCTTAGTGGAAGATTTTTAATGCTGCTTAGGGAGGCCAATGAGGATGCAAATATGGCAAATTAGATGATTCACTACAAAGTTTACATATGATGCAAATCATAAATACATCCACCAGAAGAGGAAAGTTCAATGGCCCAGGAAATGTTTTAGATTAAATGTTTGTAACCCCTGATTTATTGGTGCTAGAAAAGGGTGTAACCCCACAAAACATAGAGGATAATAATGTTATTTTTTTGTACTATAAGAACTAGAGTAGGTACATCAAATAAACAGTTAACCCCACAAAATATCATAAGGCGATGCTTTAAAAGGGTATGGTACTAAATCCCAACATCATAATGCCCGACATTCAAATTCCCACCTCCAATTGCTCGACTTTACAAATGCCCAACTTCCCGAGTTCCCATCACACAAAATCCCAGCACCAGTAACGCATAAGAGATAGTAACTGAAATTCATAAACACCAGAGTTAACACAACTGCTGACAAAACTTGCCCATCTGCATAACCTATCAATAAATAATAAGTGGCTCTGGCGGGAAGTTAACTGCGATTTTGAACTAAAGGTACAGTGCACTGAACAGCTACATGTTTAGATAGTAACTTGAGATCGTAAACGTGACTGCTCATAAAGCGTGCCCATTTGCATAACATCCAACCACAGCTACTTACTCTGTAAAGTATTACTGTTTCTTTTTCCATCCCTGGCATTGCTGTCTCGGCTCTGGCTGTCTCGACTGCAGTAAACCCCAAAATTATTCACAGTTGTTTATGGTCACTGATCACAGCAGTCTGAATGTGCACCACAATTTTGTATCTGGGATATACCTGGATGCTTGGCTATCAGGCTGTAATTCATACCCAGTTATAACCTTCTTGTCTGGACATTGTGTGCTTGCTAGATCAAACTGTTTTACCATTGGTAATGGCAGAGTCTGCTTCTTCGATGTGCAGAGTCGTACCCTCACAGAAGGGTCGAGATAAAATCTGCATTGGCGGTTTTCTCCTTGTGAAGGAGAGAAACAGGGGGGAGATGTTCTATTGGTGTTGCCAGAGTTGAAAATCTGTATATTGTCCCAGCCGAGCAACAACCATTTTAGTTGGCAGTGAACACCACTTAATGGACCACAAAGATCACAACCACTCTCCTGATGCTGCAGATGCACCCGTAGCTGACACGATGGCAGCTTTAAAGAAATGAGCAGTAGACACACATGAAAAACTGACACAGCTTATATAGTCAGCTGTGTCATCCTTGCCTGCAGAAGTGTGTCAGCGCTTGCCCAAAAAGCAAACGTTGGTTCAAGTTGTAAAAAGAGCCAGGCTTTTTATTTTTTTCTTTCTTATTCAATATACTTTATTAACATTTTAACAATACATCCAAAAACATATAGCAGTGATAACTGATCAGGATTAATAAGCCAGGCTTTTTAATATGCCACACAATGTCTGGACTCTTGAAGAGCTGACCATGCATCATGAGCAGAGGTACATCAATGGGCCTCCCTGGCTTACTCGTGATGCAACTTGTGGGGGAGGAAAGGATTCTGCTGTTCACAACTACTGAAAATATTGAGCACCTGTCAAAAGCCAACTATTGTATTATGGATGGCACCTTTAAAAACTGTGCCATCCATTTTCCACCAATTGTATTCGATCCATGCTCCTGTGGGAACAGCAGAACATTGGAGGATTGTGCCATTAGTTTTTGCGCTCATGTCCACCAAATCACAAGCAAACTATCAATGCTTGTTTCAAGATCTTTAGGATCTTGCTGATGAGTCGAGCCTTATACTGTCACCATGGTGTATTACCACTGATTTCAAACAGGCTGCTGTTAATGCCAGAAAATCAGAATTTACAGAAACAGCAAACAAGGGGTGCCTTTTTCATTTTGGGCAAATAGTTTGGCGCAAGATACAAAGTATGGGAATGGCAACTCAGTACAGAAGTGACCCCAACTTTAGTCTAATGTTATGCCATCTAGTCACACTGGCATTTCTCCCACAGAATGAAATAAAGCCTGCATTCCTTGAACTAAAACCAACAATGCCAGACAGTATAGCTTCTTTACTTGACTGGTTCGAGGAATATTATATTCTGGACCACATCAGGCATCAAATGAAGAATAAAGCAGCTATCAGGAGCCTTCCCCTTTCCCCCCCAATTTTTGGTCTGTGCATGACCAGGTAGAGAATGGTATTCCTCGAACACAGAATAACATCGAGGCTGCAAGAAGGAGACTAAGTGCCTTAATAGGCGCGGTCATCGCTACACAAACTGATTCATTGAACATCTAAAAAGTGAACAGCTGGTAACTGAAACAACTATAGAGAAGGTTATCTGAGGTTTGCCCAGATCCCCCACCAAAGAAACGCTATGCTATGAGAGAGGAAAAAATATTAATTGTTGTGAGTGAAAGAGCACAAAGATCAACCCTACAGTTTCTGCGTGGTATTGCAAACAACCTTACACTCTGACCAGTATGATCACCTGAGAACTTTTACCTTTTAATACTTTTTAAAATTTTTATGTTTATAACAATAAAGAATGGATTACTTGAATTTTAATTAAGGACTAAATAACAAGACACATTGGGAGCAAATCTAATGGTAAGCGACACTTCAATTATGAATTCTGTGTTTTTTTAACAGTGTCATTTACAATTTACAGTTAATATCTCCTTATGTGTTGTTTAAATTACCAGTGAGGTTACTGTAGCTGTAATGCAAGCTACTTACCATTTGATGCTAATAGTGACTTTTACTATCTTGTTTATGCTGTTTCAGTAAGTGCCATTTTACTGAAACCGTAATTCAAAAACATGGTTACCATCCCATTTTACAGTTTACTGACAAGACGGGCATTTCGTTGTCAGGATTTTGTTTGATAGGGATATGGCACGACAGCCATTGTTAATTTGGGGATGTGAGCATTGACTTATTTTGTATTTATTTATAAAATTCCCAGAAAATATACCTTTGAGCCAGGGGCTATTTTACAAAGTTTCCACGTCAGATCAAAGACAAAACAGTTTACATTTGACAATGACAAAACAGTTTACAATTTACTATAAACTATACTATATAATACTATGAACTATAAAGAAAACATACACACAGAGGCCATTGTTTGATATTTATGGTTTATTTGACAGGTAAAACCAGCATAAGATCATTTCCCCTCTCCTTTAAAAGTCCTTCACCTCACAGTGGGTTACACCACAGGAGAAAGCTGCCGCCACAACTCAATGCTCAGCCTCTCCAGGATCGAACTAGGGACTGAATCAGGACAGAAGAGAGTTGGAAACCTCTTCTGGGGCTCCCTCAGTCAAACTGGTGATTGCTCTGCTTTCAGTGAGCAACTGACTACCACTGCAACATGCCATTGTGGTTTATGCTGCTGTGGGGCCCTGCCCACTTGGAACCTCGGTCCAGATGACTGACAGGCGTTTCAAGGGAGACCTGAAAGTTAATCATTTGCTGCCTGAGAGACTAAATAAAACTAAACTCATTACACTACATAGAGTCCTAGTAAACTTCTAAACACTTTGCAGACACTGTATAAAACACTTTAGTAAACACTAGCAACCCAGGAGGGGACACTGGGGTTACATGTGATACAATACACACCTCACTTACACTAACATTAAACAGTCTATGGTTACATAGAGAGCAAAACAATCAATTACAGTCAAATACAAAATAAGGCTAAACAGTCATTTCCATAGCTATAGTCCCCTGTGGGTTATTATACCTTTAACACTAACCCATGCTGCTAATACCGAACATCAAAGATGCCGCCAACGGAACCAACATCGCTGTGTTGTCAGCAGGTCTGGGAATCGTCCAGTCATTATGCCAGTTGAACTGGACATAGAAACCTAGAAACATAGAATTTGATGGCAGATAAGGACCGCTTGGCCCACCCAGTCTGCCCATTTCCCTACCTACTGGATAAGCTGCAGATCCTAGTTAACCAGCAGCCTACTTCTTCCTACCCCCAACCCCCAGAATTGCCTTATGACTATTCCATGCATGTTTGAATTCCCCCACTGATTTTGACTCCACAACCTTCCTCCGGAAGGCCGTCCATGCATCCACATCCTCTCTGTGAAAAATACTTCCTAAATTACCTCTGAGCCACCCCTCTATCTTCAAATTGTGCCCTCTTGTTCTTGCACACTCTTTTTGAAAGATGCTACCCTCTTGGACTTTGTTGATTCCCTTGAGGTACTTGAAAGTTTCTATCATGGCCCCCTCTCCCTCCTTTCCTCGAGGCTATACATATTAAGCTCCTTAGTCTCTCTTCATCGACTTCCGGTGCAGACCCTGCACCATTTTAGTTGCCCTCCTCTGGACAGCTTCCATCCTGTCTATGTCTTCTTGGAGATTGGGTCTCCAGAACTGCACACAGTACTCAGATGAGGTCTCACCAGCTGTCTGTACAGAGGGATAATAACTTCCTGTTTTCTACTGGTGATGCCTCTCCCTATGCATCCCAGTATCCCCAGCCCTCCCTTGCTGCCCTCTCACATTGCTTGACCATCTTTAGGTCATCTGATATGACTACCCCAGGTCCCTTTCCATTCTTGTTGTTGTTAGTATCTCACCCCCATTGTGTACTCTTCCCTGGGTTTTTGTTTCCCCAGGTGCATTACCTGCACTTCTTAGCATTGAATCTAAGCTGCCAGACATTTGACCATTCCTCTAACCTTGCCAAGTCCATTCTCATCCTTTCCACCCCACCCTGTGCATCAACTCTGTTGCAGATCTTAGTGACATCTGCAAAGAGACATATTTTCCTTCCAGTCCTTCTGCAATGTCGCTATAAAGACATTGAAGAGGACCGTCCTAATACTGAACCCGGTACCCCACTAGTAACCTCCTTTCTTCTGAGTGGACTCCATTTATTATAACCTCTGTGTCCTATTCTCCAGCCAATTCTTTACCCAGGCTGTCATCTTGGGACCCACTGCCAGGCTGGCTACTTGTATATTAATCTTTTGTGTGGGACTGTGTCAAATGCCTTGCTAAAAGTCTGGGTAGGCCATGTCCACAGCCCTCCCTGATCTACTACTTTGGTCACCCAGTCAAAGAAATCTATCAGATTCGTCTGGCATGACCTTCCCGCTGTGAATCCATGCTGCCTAGGGTCCTGTGCCCTCTGGCCTCTAGATACTCGACAATTCTTTCCTTTAGAAGTGATTCCATCATTTTCCCTATCACTGAGGTTAAACTAACAGGTCTATAGTTTCCTGCTTCTGCCTTGCTCCCACTTTTGTGAAGGGAATCACATCTGCCCTCCTCCAGTCCTCGGTACCACCCCATCCTCCCATGATTTGTTAAAAAGGGTAGTCAGTGGTGTCACTAGTTCTACCCTTAGTTCTTTAGAATTCTGGGATGAATCCCATCAGGCCCCATTGCTTTGTCCACCTTCAGTTTTAAGAGCTCTTTCAGAACCCTTCTTCTGTAAATGGGCTGGTATCAACTTCTGTATCCAGAGTGTTACTACTGTTTGTTTTATGTATCTCCCCCTCTTCCTTCGTAAATACTGAGCAAAAATATTTGTTTAGTATCTCTGCCTTTTCACAGTCTCCCTCTGCTCACCCTCCCTCCCCTTTATTAAGCCTCACTATCCCTCCCTTGGTCTTCCTTCACTCCCTGATGTACCTATAAAAGGTTTTATCCCCCTTCTTAACTGAGTTGGCTATCTTTTCCTCGGTTTGGGCCTTTGCTGTTCTGACTGCCTTCCCAGCCTCCTTTTGCTTTAACTGATACAGTTCTCTGTCCTGCTCCTTCTGCGATTCCTTGTACTTCCTGAATGCTTTCTTTTTCTCTTGAACCTTCACTGCCACTTCCTTTGTGAACCATAGTGGTTTCTTACATCGCCTTGTTTTGTTTATTTGCTTCACACAAAGGCTTGTTACCTCTGTGATGGCAGTTTTTATTATTCCCCATTGTTCTTCCACCCTCCTTCCTGCCCATTTGCTAGTGCATTCCTTAAGCACTCACCCATTATGGCAAAGTCAGCCCTCCTAAAGTCCAGTACTTTTGTCTTTGTATGGCTTGACTCTATTACTGTGTTTATTGTGAACCATACTGTTCGATGGTCGCTAGTTCCCAGATGGCTACCCACTTCTACATCTGTGATCCTCTCTCCATCTCCATTTGATAGTACCAAGTCTAATATTGCTCCCTCTCGACATGTGTATTGCAACCATCAAGGACTGGTTCAGGGTTTGAACATGTGGTTGGACTTCACACCTTGGTGGAAATAGGGTAAACTGCCTTTGGGCTATAATTCAGCAGCTATAGTCAGCAAATTTGACCTGCCCTTCCCTGACTACAGGGTCAGAGGGTGGTCAAGTGAGCAATCAGAGCCTTTTACTGAACTCAGGAGTCACAGGGACACATGGACTATTGATGGCACTAAATTGTTTAGGCACCTCTAAAGATTCCAATCACCTGTAGAGTGACAGATCTCCAGGATTACCTGTCTTGATTGACAGTCATTTTTAGCCAGTCAGATCTTCTGGTTCCACTGTGAGCAGCAGGGGCTGAGCTGCTTTCAAGGCAGATCTGCATGAGATCTCACTCAAGCAATATCGTTAAGTGCTGCTGTAAGCTGGACTGGGACAGACTGTATGTCAATGAGGAAAAATAAGCTGCAGATTCTGTATTTGAAGATGGCTGGAGTATCATACTGAGCATAGTATGGCTGTGAAGCTGCCAGCTACAGAGAGAAGGAGAGTGACTGAACTGCCACCCAAGACTGAAGGAGCTACCATAGACTGGTATTAGGCTATCACCACCCCCACAGGACTGAATGCCTTGATGTGAAGGGTGGCATGGACTTCCAGTAGGCTGATCAACCTTAGAGAGCTAAACCTCCAAGCTGCACTGTAATCCCTGGCACAAAGTGAGAAGGAGGAACCAAAACAACAGCATTACTGACAGAGGATAGCCAAAAGCTGCGACCATAATCTCCTGCACAGCGAGGGAGATCCTCCAGTCCATGACAACTGGGAGTATATCCTGGGCTTGTCCCTGCTAGTGGAACACTGTAAAACAATTGGGAATGCCATTACTGCATTTGCCCAGTCAGTCAGGAGTTACCAGTTCCTCAGGTGGAGGGACATTTTGCAATTACATGGCCATTTTCTTTAGGGATTTTACTTTTGCTACTTTTTAAATTAAAGTGCTGGCAGTATAGCCTAGATGTTAGAGTAACACGCTGTGAATATGAGTGGTACATCCAGCCGATCTGGGTTTGGATTCCCACAACCTCCACTTGCATACTAGTGACCCTGAGCAAAAGTCACTTAGCCTCCTCAGTACTCCCAGTTCACCCCTGAAAATAGGCTTTGTGCCTAGTGGGCTTTACCTGCTTACCAAAGAATAAAAAAAAGTGCACCTGTACCAACCCAACACATGCACTGTTGATAGGCTTGCACTACTGTCACAGCTGGGTACCCATCAACTCTCTAGGAGCTTCCATAGTAATTAGGAGAAAAATCACTGTACCAGTGGGGAGAGGGTAGTACCACAGAACAGGAGGACTGAAACAAGTGTAACCCCCCTGCAAATAGGGGTTCCCAAAAGTCTTCCAGGAGCTGGCTATGTGCTCCCAGCCTGAATGGTGTTCGGTGTTTAAGACGTTTTTCTGTGAGTGCTTTTAGAGCCTCTGGTACTGTCTCTTTAAGAGCTGTCTGCTTGCAGACTGCTTTAGTTTGTATGGGGGGGACTGTGTATTTAATGCTCAAATCCCACCTGGGCCACTGAGTAAATGCTCCGTTTCTGCAGTCACTAAAAGCGCAGAGGGAGCCAAAATGACAGGTGTATCTGTTTGCCTGAAACCCATTAGAGTATTAAGTAGAATGTAGCTTGTCTAACCTGCCTTTCTTGCAGCTGGGACTCTGTGTGTTTTGCCTCTCCATTTTGGATCTGAACTGTTGAATAGATCCAATCAGTACAGGGGGGAGTCTAAAATGGAGTTTGTTCAGACCAACCAGAATCAGGACTCTCTTGGGAGCTGGCTTACCATGAGGAGATACAGCTGGTAATTCTGGGAAGTGAAGTTCTGGACCTTGGCGCCTATTTACACCAACCGGGAGAGTTCTGAGTGATTGACAGCTGAGTCCACCAACTGAGCCGGGTGGCACCCGAAGGGAATGCTCTGCCTTGTGGCTGGACAGTTTAGATCCGTTGAGACCGTGAGGAGAGAAGGAACTCCGAACTTCTGCGCTGTATAGTTTCGCGCGGGAAGCATGTGGGAGGCCTGAAGTCGGGCTGTTGTGTTGCCAATTCAATTCGGGCTGAATCCAAGACTATGGAGAGGAAGAAAGGCTGAAAGAGTGGAAACCAGGCTCACCCTGTAGAAGACTGGAGAAATTGCTGAATCGCACTCGGTCTGTCAGGAAGTGAAGCTGCAGTGTGAACTCCCGGGTTTAGCAGTAAGTGTGATCGGAACCTGAAAGCAGCTGCCTGGTATAGTAACTTCCTTTACATATAAATGTGTGGAATTCTTGGGAGGAACAGCTAATCGGGTTCTCTTGTCCCCGTGTAGGGTAGACTGAAAGCCAAGTGAATGTATGCGGACTGAATCCGTCTGCTGATCAAAGCTATGTGCCTGGCTTGTAGAATCTCATCTCTTTGCTGTGTGTGTGTGTGTCTGGCAATCCAGAACTGCCATCTGCACCCAGTTTTTCAGCATGGGGTATTATGAGCACCAAACAGGGTATTCCCTGTGATCGATTATCTATCAACAGTGTTTCATCTGATTTTCTTTTCTCCTTTTCTTCATGGACTGAGCCATCCAGCTCCGGATTACAATTGGGTGTTGTGCATATTTTTCTCTACAGGGCCCCATCCATCTACACCTGCTGGCCAACCCCGGGCAATGGACCTGGCTAGCACCCCCAACCCGGGTACCCAGAGTGTGACTTTCTAGACCCTGTAATGTGCACAGTACTGTGATCTAATGCTACTAATTAACCTGATCTCCCCCTCCTGTGTTTCAGTCCCCCTAAATAAACCAGATTTGATGTTGTTAAACTTTAAACTGTTTGAAGTGTCAGCACCTACATATCAAGCCTTGTATTGGTTGTTGTATGCTGATTAACCTTATTTTACAGGGGGTCCTCAGAGACAAACCTCAGAACCAGTCTCGAGGGTAAGTGATACTTCATGTTTGAACAGTGTGTACATGTGGGGTATTGGGATTGTAACTTCTGTGCATTGTGTGAGCCACTAGAAGGGATAAAAGGGGGTATCAGTGTCCCAGAGGGCTGTAACCAAACTAGTCCAACTATAACAAACCCTGACCTCTGGGTGGAGGCACCCGCCATAGAACCTAGGCCCCTCAACCTGTCAGTAGTCAGGCAGGCAGGGGTAGTAGCCCTTGGGATAGCTCCACCTGGGGGTTACATTTTGGAGGCACCGCTGGGATTAGCATCCTCTGGTGGCCAAGTGAAGGAAGTACCCCATTATGTCTAACTTAAAGGAGAAAATGGAGGGGAGTACCACACCCAAGTTAAAACTCGAACCCCTTAAGATGATGGTACACAAATTGATGGGGTGGTGTGAAGCTGAGGAAATGGACTCCCAAAAAGCTGTTTTATTGCTGGATGTCCTATTGGGGATTAAAAGCGCTGACATTGTCTCTACTGTAGAATGTGTCAAATGTATGGGCAAGGTGGAAGTAAAAGGGCGATAAGCTGACTTGCTCGAACAAACCCTGTAAGTGATGCTTTCATGTGGTATTCTGATAGACCCTGAGAGAGTGCCCCCAGTGATTTTGCCCAAAGGTGCCCAGAAGGGGTGGAGGGTTATTCACACATGTAGTGGTTTGACCACCCCAGGTGGGTCCCCTAGCACTAATAGCTTTAAGGAGAAACTGCTCAAACTATTAGCCGCAGAAGGGAGAACCGCTCAGGAACTGGTAAAAGTATTAGACATCTCAGGTGACCACACTCCCCTGCCTTTCCCAGGTACATCTCCTGGGTCCTCTAAGTGCTCCATACTAGCCCCACCCCCTATGGTTATTCCCCCCATTCAACTGGATTCCTATCAGAGATTGAGACTCTTCTCTGGTACTGTTCCAGTGCCATGAGGGGAGGATGATTTGGAGACCTGGATGGACTATGCTACCCCTTTACTACAAGAGTGGCAGTGCTCCGAGGGGGATAAGAGAAAACAGTTGATGGAAAGTTTGAGGGGTCCTGCACTGGAAGCCATTCAATTCCTATGGGCCACTAGTCCAGAGGCCACTGCAGCAGAATATCTTTCTGCATTAGAGGGGGTATTTGGCAGCACCGAAACCGGAGAGGATCTATTATGGAAGTTCAAGTCAGCTAAACAGTGGAGAAATGAGAAATTGTCTACTTTTGTTACCAGAATGGAAAGGGCTTTGCAAAAGGCCCACCGAAAAGGGTGAGTGTCTGCCCAAGTGCTAAACCAGGTCTGATTAGACCATATATTGAAATCAGCAAGATTTTCAAGTGTAATATTGCTGAAACTCAAATTGCAAGACAGGAGGGCCGACTCTCCCGAGTATTGCCACTTGATGAGAGAGATCCGTGAAATTGAAACTGATGAAGAGGGATGGGAACCCTATGCTGGGGCTGTGAACCCTCATCAGACCCCTGAGAAGAGTGAGCCAGATGAGACTCAACAGCAGAGAGGGTTGATTAAGGGGTTGACTGAGACCTACCGGGAACCAGATCTGTATCAAGCTCCCCCTGAGCCTAAAAGTGGAGTGGGAGGGCATGTCATTTCCCCTGAAACCTGGATTGAGAGCAACCTGACAGCAGAAATCAGGGACTTAAGAGAGATGGTGAGGGAACTGCAACAGGCTGCTCTCACCCCCAATAGAAGTGGAGACCCAGAGACCCAACGGGGTAAACCCCCAGTTCAAGAAGAGCCATGTAGAGCCCCTGAGATGCCCAACCAGATAAGAGATCCCCCTTCCTCCAAGGACAACAGAGATACTAAGTTCTGCTACCATTGTGGAGAGGATGGACACTTTCAGTTTGATTGTCGGCTGCCAGAGAACTTGAGGAAAGTTACCAGCAGGTTAGTGGCCTGGCATCACAAAACCTGTGCCCGGTCACCAGGGGGAGCCACCCAGTAAGGTTTTGCCACCAGGGCCAATACCCAAGTGACGTCCCAAATAATGCCCCCTGAATGGTCCGAGGTGGTGGGTCCCTCCATGGAGACTACTGTGAAAGTGAATGGAGTATCCACCAGAGCTGTGCTAGACAGTGGCTCCCAAGTGACAATTATGTTCCAGGACTGGTATCAGAAGCATTTGTCTAATGTACCCCTGCAACCCCTGGAAGGACTACATGTGTGAGGCATGAGTGAGAAGACCTACCCCTACTCTGGCTATATCCGAATTTGGTTGTCTTTTCCCACTTCTGTGGCTGGAGTGGCAGAGCAAGTGGAGACCCTAGCCTTAGTGTGTCCACCTACTGGACTGTATGATGGGATCCCGTTGTTGATTGGAACTAATGCACATATGTTTGGGCAACTGGAGTGGTTGTGTTATGAAAAGCAAGGTCCTGGACTGGTAGGGCTCTAAGAATTCTGGCCTTGATCAAAAAAGCCTATGAGGCACAGAGACATGCTGACCGAATGGAACCAGAGGAACCGGTTGGGGTTGTCTGGAAGAAGGATCCTGCATCTCTGCTTTTGGCACCAAATGCCCAATGTGTCCTGCAAGGAGAGGTCCGCCTGAAAAAGGATGTCAAGAAGAAAATATTAATGCTGGACTCACCAGGAGATGCAACTCTGCCCGAGGGGCTGTTGGTCAAGCCAAGTATTCTGCCTGCTAGAGACCATGCTTTTGCCAGAAGAGTGATGGTTCAAGTTCACAACGTGTCTGACAGGGAGATCCGAGTAAACCGAGGTTGCTCCTTGGCTACTGTGCATTGTGCAGATACTGCCGTGCTACCCAGTAACAATAGTTCAGGAAAAAGTGATAGAGTAACGCCTGACTTGTTTGATTTCAGTGACTCCTCATTGCCAGCAGAATGGAAAGTGAGGATCAGTAAGAAGCTTGCCCAAAGGGACCAGGTGTTCTCTTTAAAAGAGTGGGATGTAGGCTGCGTGCAGGGGGCTGAGCACCATATCTGGCTGCAGGATGATAGGCCATTTCGTGACAGGTCTCGACGCCTGGCTCCTGCTGACATAGACGATGTGAGATGACATTAGCAAGAAATGTTGGCTGCTGGTGTAATGCAAGAATCTTGAAGCCCATATGCTTCCCCCATTGTGGTAGTGAGGAAAAAGAATGGGACTGTGAGGATGTGCGTGTCAATTGTCGCACCTTAAACCGGCGGACTATCCCTGATCAGTATACAATGCCACGCATTCAAGATGCCCTGGACTGCCTGAACAGTAGCAAGTGGTTCTCTGTGCTGGATCTTTGCAGTGGGCACTACCAGATCCTGATGGCCCCAGAAGACCGTGAGAAGACAGCCTTTATCTGTCTGCTTGGCTTCTATGAATTCATGAGGATGCTTTAAGGGATTTCAGGCACCCCAGCCACTTTTCAACGATTGATGGAGCGTGCCGTGGGGGACATGAATTTATTAGAGTGCCTGGTGAATTTGGATGATGTTATTGTGTTTGGCAACTCACTGGAGGAACATGAGGGTCAACTGTTCAAGGTGTTGGACTGACTAGAGGACTTTGGCCTGAAGTTTTCCATTGATAAGTGTCAATTTTCAAACATCAGTAAAGTATGTGGGCACATAGTTTCTACTGAAGGGACAGAGACAGACCCGAGCAAAGTTGAGGCCTTGACTACCTGGCCACAGCCCCAAAATCTAAAAAGAACTACAAAGATTCCTGGGTTTCTGTGATTATTATCGCATGCTCATCAAGGACTATTCAAGAGTGATCCGCCTTACTTAACTTTATCTCAGGGTATCCCCCAGCCCACAAAAGATACAAAAATCAGCATCCCCGAGACTGAAAGAGTATATTTGGCCCAAGTGAAGTATTTGGGGCCCACTGACCCTGATTGTGAGGACTGCTTTCATGAGATCATATATCAACCTACCCACACCCAGTATTGGCTCTATGCAGATCCAATAAAACTTATGTCCTGCACACTGATGCTAGCTTGCAAGGGTTGGGGGCTGTGTTGTACAAGGAACATGAGAATGGTTTAAGACCCGTGGCTTTTGCCAGCCGGAGCCTGACCCCTTCCGAAAAGAGCTATCCGGTACACAAGTTAGAATTCCTAGCCTGAAGTGGGCTATTGTGGACCAATTCCATGAATACTTGTATGGGGCTAAAATACTGGTAAAAACTGACAACAATCCCTTGACTTATGTTCAGACTTCTGTTAAATTAGACGCCACTGGCCATAGGTGGCTTTCTGCATTATCTACATACAACTACGCAGTTGAATACAGAGCAGGCCTGAACCACATACATGCTGATGCTCTCTCACGGAGATCTGTCCCCCCAAATAACTGGGTCAGACTGTCAGAACCTGATATTTGAGTACTCTGCCAGAAGTTTGACAGGGAGGAACACATGTCCACGAATGCAGTGGCCTGTATGGTGGATTGTTTGGGACCCTCTGAAAATCGCATTCCAGCTGCTTATTGCTACTTCTCTGCCTTGGACACTGGTGCTTTGCTTCAATTCAATAATGACAGTATTCAGTGGGCTCAATCCCGGGATCCCATGATCAAAACAGCTCTAGAAGCCCTCCAAGCAGGGAAAGATGTGTCAAGGTTACGTTCCACTGATTTGAGAACTGCATTGTTATATAAAGAAGGCCCTAAGTTGAAACTGATCAATGGACTGTTATATAGAGAGACGGTAGATAGAGGGGGCCAAATGGACAAGCAACAGTTAGTTTTGCCTACTGCCTTTTGAGACTTGGTGCTGAGGTCCCTGCACAACCACATGGGACACCTTGGCATAGACAGAACACTTGATTTGGTGAGATCCAGATTGTATTGGCCTAAAATGGGGGCTGATGTTGAACAACACATTAGAACTTGTAGTCACTGCTACAGAGAAAAGCTTTGCCCCAAAGGGCTGCCCTTCTTGTTAACATCACCACCAGTGCCCCCATGGAATTGGTCTGTATTGACTTTCTGAGTTTGGAGCCAGATCAAAGAAATATCACTAATGTGCTGATGGTCACTGACCATTTCACCCGATATGCTCAAACTTTCCCCACCAAGGACCAGAAGGCCTCCACTGTGGCCAAAGTGCTTATAGAAAACTTTTTTGTTCACTATGGGACACCACAAAGAATCTATTCTGATCAAGGAACGGACTTTGAGAGTCGTCAGATTAAAGAGATGCTTTCTCTGTGGGGAGTGCGAAAGTCCAGAACCACCCCTTACCACCTCCAGGGGGACCCACAGCCTGAACAGTTCAACCGCACTTTGTTAGATATGCTAGGCACCCTTCACCCAAAGGACAAGCCCAGATGGAGCCAACAAATTAGCACCCTGGTACATGCCTACAACTGCACCAAAAGTGATGCCACTGGGTTCTCCCCCTATTGCCTGATGTTTGGAAGAGAAGCCCGACTACCAGTAGATGTTATTTTTGGAATTTCTCCTGATGGGGTTCAAGCAGCTACTCATTTACAGTATGTGCAAAAGTTAAAGGCCCAGCTAAATCATGCGTACCAACTGGCTCAAACCATGGCTGCCAAAAGAAATCTGGCCAACAAAGAAAGGTATGACAAAAAAGTGAAAGCACTGGAACTCCAGGAGGGAGATTGGGTGTTGCTAAGAAATCTGGGACTGCATGGCAAACACAAGATTGCTGATAGGTGGCACCATCTTCCCCACATTGTGGTAGGCAAACTAAATGATCTGCCTGTGTACAAAGTAAGGCCGGAGAATAACTCAAAAGATGTGAAAACCATGCATAGGAATCATTGACTACCAATTGGACAAATCTTGATTGAGTCTGAACCCCCAGAAAATGCCCCCTCTGGACCAGTGACTAGAGCTGCTGCTAAGAAAAAGTTAAGAAAATCTGCACCCACAGAAGCTGAGTTGAAATGTTCCCCTCCACAAGTCCCAGTTGAACATGACTGTCAGTACATGTCAGAGGAAAGTGAGTGTGGCTTTGAATACTACCCTTCTTATGAACTGAGTCAATTGTTTCGGGGCAATCCCCTAGTCAATCCTGGAGATGAAGCTGGGCCTTCTGGACTGTCTAAGCCCCCAGCCTTTTCCCTGGAGCCAATGCTCTCAGAAAGTGAAGTGCAAAGCATCAAGTCAGATGATATGGACTCATTGTGTATGGTTGAACTGTTTGAGTTTTCAGAGGAGGAAAATGATGGACTGGGACACACTGGTGATATACCAGAACAAAAAGAGTGTGTTGAGTGCCCTGATAGTTCACTGCCAGTGTCACAAAACTCCCCCTGTGAGCCAGGTGTTGTGGACTCTGAGACTGCAAATTATGGAGCTGAAAGTGCCCCAGGTTCTAGCCTCTCTACTCCAATGGAGACTCCCCTGGCGAGTAAAGACAGTGCTGAAAGTGAGCTAGCAGTGCAGAAACTGTAACAGTTCCCCCAGAAGGACTGGTCGAGAGGTGAGGCCTGTGGTATGTTTAAGTTATGAGTCCATGGGCAGACCTGTGGACCTGCCCCTTAATGTGGTCCATAAGGGAGTGTATGTGACCCCAACTTCGTTGCCCAAACTAAGCCTGGGAAATAATTCCAGATTACTTGTACTGCCCTCTGAGTATGGTGCCCCTGCCCCATCCAGCCCCAAGGTAGCTGATAGAGAAGGGCCCCCTCTATCCAGGTTTCATGTGCAGGAAGTAATGACCTGATTTAAAAATGTTTGTATGTGTAATGCTGTATAACCAGTAATAGACTGTGTAATACAGTATAAGTGTATATGACAAAGGTTTATATGCTGATTGTTATTTAAAAGGGATGCAAGTTTAAACTGTTCTGCCTTAAAGTGATTTAAGGGTATCTACCTGATGCGGACGCCAAGTTTTTTCAGGCCAGGAAGGGTGTAACCCCCCTGCAAATGGGGGTTCCCAAAAGTCTTCCAGGAGCTGGCTAAGTGCTCCCAGCCTGAATGGTGTTCAGCATTTAAGCCGTTTATCTGTGAGTGCTTTTAGAGCCTCTGGTACTGTCTCTTTAAGAGCTGTCTGCTTGCAGACTGCTTTAGTTTGCATGGGGGGACTGTGTATTTAATGCTCGAATCCCACCTGGGCCACTGAGTAGACGCTCCGTTTCTGCAGTCGCTAAGAGCGCAGAGGGAGCCTAAATGACAGGTGTAACTGTTTGCCTGAAACCCGTTAGAGTATTAAGTAGAATGTAGTTTGTCTAACCTGCCTTTCTTGCAGCTGGGACTCTGTGTATTTTGCCCCTCCATTTTGGATCTGAACTGTTGAATAGATCCAATCAATACAGGGGGGCCTCTAAAATGGAGTTTGTTCAGACCAATCAGAATCAGGACTCTCTTGGGAGCCAGCTTACTATGAGGAGATATAGCTGGTAATTCTGGGAAGTGAAGTTCTAGACCTTGGTGCCTATTTGCACCAACAGGGAGAGTTCTGAGTGATTGACAGCTGAGTCCACCAATTGAACCGGGTGGTGCCCGAAGGGAATGCTCTGCCTTATGGCTGGACAGTTTAGATCCTTTGTGACCGTGAGGAGAGAAGGAACTCCAAGCTTCTGCACTGTATAGTTTCGCATGGGAAGCACGTGGGAGGCCTGAAGTCGGACTGTTGTGTTGCCAATTCAATTCAGACTGAATCCGAGACTACGGAGAGGAAGAAAGGCTGAAAGAGTGGAAACCAGGCTCACCCTGTAGAAGACTGGAGAAATTTCTGCTCTGCCTTGTGGCTGGACAGTTTAGATCCGTTGTGACCGTGAGGAGAGAAGGAGCTCCGAACTTCTGCGCTGTATAGTTTCTCGCGGGAAGCATGTGGGAGGCCTGAAGTCGGGCTGTTGTGTTGCCAATTCAATTCGGACTGAATCCAAGACTACAGAGAGGAAGAAAGTCTGAAAGAGTGGAAACCAGGCTCACCCTGTAGAAGACTGGAGAAATTGCTGAATCGCGCTCGGTCTGTCAGGAAGTGAAGCTGCAGTGTGAACTCCCGGGTTTAGCAGTACGTGCCATCAGGACCAGAAAGCAGCTCCCTGGTATAGTAATTTCCTTTGTAACCCCCCTGTTACCTGGGGTTACTAGAATCCCAGTAAGACCTAGTGGTAGGCAGGGAAGGCAGCTTGTGAAACTTCAGTTAAATGGATTTCACACTGTCTCACTCTGTTCTCAGTCTTAGCTGAGACTGAGGGATGACATCATTATAGAACTTTCGGAGCTGCATAAGCCACACTGGAATGTTGCAGTTGGAGGTTAGTGTAGAAAGCTGGGGATTTTGAATTCAGTCTGGGTGCAGTCTGAGTGAGAGACAGTAGTACAGCTGAGTGTGTGCAGGCTCTCAGAGCTTTAAGCTCTGTTTTAGAGCTACTTTTGGAAGGCGTGTGTTTCCACCTGAAGAGAAACACAGGAACTGGTAATTGAAGTGGTGGAGACCGCTTTCAATGGTTCAAGAGCCCCAACTCTGAGGGGATGGGCGAAGGTTTTTGCCTGTTTTCCAGGGGCAACCCCCCCGGTCCGGCTAAGGGAAAGAAGCTGCCTGTTCAAGTTGTGCTGAGACACCAGAAGCTCTGAGAGAGAAATTCCTTGTGAAGGAAACGCCTGTGGGGCACCTGCAACCAAAGGGTGAGCTCGTTCTGAGAAAGGGCCAAGGTTTTTCACCTGAGCAGAAGAAAACTAAAGGGACTGTTACTGTGGGGTCAGGAAAAGACAGCCAAGTACAGTTGGAAAGTGGGGATTGGACTGCTTAATCTGTGGGAGGTCTAGAGTAATAGACATTGCCACTTAATTCAAGTATGTTCGAGTCCAGCACAAAGAGTGAAGGAAATTGGGGATTGGACTGCTTAACTCAGTGGGGGGTCTAGAGTAATGGACAATGCCACTTAAAAGAACGTTCAAGTCCAGCATAAATGGGAAGCAAGACAAGTAGATGGAATGTGAAATACATTTAGCAAGAATCTACATTGCAAAGCTTTACAGGATAAGGTGTTTACTGTCCAGAGAAATGGCTGGGTATGAATTGTGAGAGCGAGAGGTGGGAGACCCCCCCCATCAGTAGTAACCAAATTCACCTCTACAGATTTGCTCTGAGACACCTTTTACTTTCTCTCAGGTACTTGGCCAGTGCCTGAGGAAAGTACCCAGACATGGGATTGAAAGGAAGATTCCCTGATGGAGCCGAGGTGCTCTTAGGTGGTTTAGGGAGCCACCAGAAAATGTTTCCATGAAGTATGGAAGGTGTCCAAGTGGCTGGCAAGGGAGCCGAGCCAGGGAAAACTCAGAACAGTGTACAAGTTCAGGCTGTGTAACCCAAAGCAGCGTGCAAGTCCGGGCTGTGTGCCCAGTGGGTTCAGAGCCTGAAGGCTAAAGTTTTGAGGAAGTGTTCTTGTTTCCTTTACTCTGCATTACTAGGAGTGTAGCCCCATGGGGATCCATCTATGCTTTGTTTATTCTGTTTGGATGTGAATAAAAAGCCACACTTTAGAATCCCACTTCTGGTATTGGACATTACAGTTATTGCTTCCTGTGTTCGGAATTACTTGGGTGCCCCTGTGCAGAGTAGCCAAACCTAGCCTTTGTGCCGAGTGACCTATTCCTCCCTGAACCCAGCCCACCTGGTATTGCTGTCAGATACAAATGGCATACCGGCCCTGGGTTACACCTTTACATATAAATGTGTGGAATTCTTGGGAGGAACAGCTAATCGGGTTCTCTTGTCCCCGTGTGGAGTAGACTGAAAGCCAAGTGAATGTATGCGGACTGAATCCGTCTGCTGATCAAAGCTGTGTGCCTGGCTTGTAGAATCTCATCTCTTTGCTGTGTGTGTGTATATGTCTGGCAATCCAGAACTGCCATCTGCACCCAATTTGTCAGTGTGGGGTATTGTGAGCACCAAACAGGGCATTCCCTGTGATCGATTATCTATCAACAGTGTTTCATCTTATTTTCTTTTCTACTTTTCTTCATGGACTGAGCCATCCGGCTCCAGATTACAATTGGGTGTTGTGCATATTTTTCTCTACAGGGCTCCATCCATTTACATCTGCCAACCAACCCCAGGCAACGGACCTGGCTAGCCCCCCCAACCTGGTACCCAGAGTGTGACTTTCTAGACCCTGTAATGTTCACAGTACTGTTATCTAATGCTACTAATTAACCTGATCTCCCCCTCCCATGTTTTAGTACCCCTAAATAAACCAGATTTGATGTTGTTAAACTTTAAACTGTTTGAAGTGTCAGTACCTACATATCAAGCCTTGTATTGGTTGTTGTATGCTGATTAACCTTATTTTACAGGGGGTCCTCAGAGACGAACCTCAGAATCAGTCTCGAGGGTAAGTGGTACTTCATGTTTGAACAGTGTGTACATGTGGGGTATTGCGATTGTAACTTCTGTGCATTGTGTGAGCCACTAGAAGGGATGAAAAGGGGTCTCAGTGTCCCAGAGGGCTGTGACCAAGCTAGTCTAACCACAACAAACCCTGACCTCAGGGTGGAGGCACCTGCCATAGAACCTAGGCCCCTCAACCTGTCAGTAGTCAGGCAGGCAGGGGTAGTAGCCCTTAAAATAGCGCCACCTGGGGGTTACATAAGTCACTGTATTGAGCACTATGGTGTGGAGCCAGGGCATGTGTTAAAGGCTGCGTTAAGACGGGCATTTAGTCTGCGGCTCAAGAAAAGTATTTAATTCAGCTGACATGGTATGGCAGACAAATACAGCCTAGGAAATCATTCATTTAGTGCCAGGTAGGACAGTATGGAAGGGTAGCTGGTACTGAAGTGGTTTGGGCCTAGGAGGGCAAGGAAGACCAGTCACTACCTGCTATACTGAACTACCTCAATTGCTGCTAATCACTTTTTCTCTTTAGCATCTGCTGCACTAAAACCAAAGTTGTGTTCATTCTGCTTGAAGTTGTTGTCTGCTGTCATTCTGTTTAAAGTTTTAAGTGTAGGTACTGTGGGGACTGACTTGTCAGGGTGTGAGTCCAAGTGTGTGCTGAATATAATGGGGAGATGGGAAGGTTCTGCTTCCCAGGGGCTTGTAATGCACTTTCACCAAGCCCACTACATTCTTTCACTGGGAGTCAACATCATGCTGCTTCTCACTCTAACTGGATACAAACCCATTCCTGACAGAAGAGGGTAAAGCACACAGGAAGCCCTGTAACATCTATGGCAACCTGGTAGCATTATAGGGTAATCATGTCCTGCACATTCGGACTAATATCATTTCCATGTAATATGAAGCTGACAGAATTTTTAATTCACACATTTCTGCACGCAGAAAAAATGTGCACAGGAGTACACACAACTATAGAGGAAACAAATGCCACTAAAACCACTGTGCCTGCCTCTGAGGAGAATGGAAGTTAATTTTGTATGACCCTTGACTCTAGAACACAATTTTTTCCAGAATGGAGTTTTATTAATCTGCAGAGTTTGTCCAAAAATTTGGTGGCCATACAGCATGATAAAAATGCCAATGTGTTAAATGCCTCTGCCCACTTGCAGTCACGTTGTGGCATTCTAATATGACCAAGATGGCTAATTAATCAGGGCTGAAAGTATTGTAGGTAGTTGTGCCAAATGCAGTGACAGACACAGATGCCACTGGAACCACACAGCACAGCCAGACATGTTGCTCAGATTGCAAATGGTGGTGATGTTACACAGGCCACGAGCTGTGTCTGCATTCTTGCATTGATATATCTCTGTGTTTTTGACACAGTCCTTTGCTGTCACTATTCCTGTTAAGTGACCTGTGGGTGTTTGGAATACTAGCAGACAGTCTGTATGTTAGTTATCAGTCACTACCAGTGTTACAAAAGAGTTATGTTCCTGAGACTCAGGCTCTGAGAGGACCTATGAGTCATTGTGGGCACTAGGCCTGCTCAAGGTAAGTTCAAGTTGTTTTCTGTGCTGTTATGCTGGTTAAAAAATGGCGGTTCAGTAGATAGTGGGATGTTGCCTGAGGCTATGACTGATTTTTTTAAATAACACAAATGGTAATATATGATGGAGAGTGCAGGTGGGTGGTACAGCAGGTGCAAGACAAATGATTGCCATGATAACCTTCAAAAGGGAAGCGTGAGAGCATTACCTTGGCAACCATCTCATGAGGACTTGCAGTCAGTACCATTCTTTACTCCCCCATCCATTAATGTATGACAGGGACTACTGTGACTATAAATGTTTGTTTGTTTGTTTTCTTTTGTCTAAATGCTCTGTTTTCTGTCAAACAGTTGCTGAGTTCCAAATTAGAACACAGCTAATGCATGAGTGCTAATGTGCTAATCTGCAGGTTGGGGAGATCAGACAGATTTGAATGCACAAGCTTCTATGCAGCCATCTTTATTCTTGGAGTAGAACTGACACATGTACCCAATGGACATGACAGGAACTAGAGAAGAACTAAAATTACAAATGCATGGACAACAGCCTTAATGGCTTCCCCAGTACTTCCTATGGGTAACTACTGTACATATATGTATACTACAGTTATGTCACTAGACAGAGCCTGTAACAAGATTGTAACATAGGCAAAAGTGCAACAACATAATGACACCAGCAGTAGAGGTGATACTTAGTTGTATAAGTACATTTGTAACAACCATATATAGGATAGTGCATGGGGAACAGTTGACAACAGGGCTATTCTTTCACCGAGTTGGCACTATGACGACGGATTACCTCGAGAGCGCAGCTTGAAGGTAATCCGTCGTCATAGTACCAACGAGGTGAAAGATGCCCTGTTGTCAACTGTTCCCCATGCACTTTTCTTTATAGTGTATGGTGGAACGTCGTTTTTTGAGAAAAAAAATCACTACAGCATGTTTCTGCTTCCAAACATTCTTCCTGGGTTACTAGAAGGAAAAAAGAAATTTACATTTTGAACGTGTTCACGTTTGACATTTTAACTGTTTCAGAACTTTACATTTTGAACGTTTTAGCTAAACATGAGTACTGCCGCCAACATTGCTGCTTTCGCTATGTGTCCTTTCTATGGAATGAGCCCTAACTGTCAAATGCTGTTCGAGGACACAGTGTGTGACGTTCGCAGTGCAGTAGAAAAAAATCCTTCTGCTGCACTGTGAAAGTCACTAGTGTGTGACTACAAGGTTTCGACAACGATGGATTTCGGTGGAGAACGACGTTCCACCATACACTATATTTCCCTTCTCCATACATTATAAATAGAATAACAGGTGCCCGATTGTGTGGAACATGGCTGTGTTCCCCTAAAGAGAACCATGTGTGCATCGTAAACCATGAGAGTAGAACTTGAGTTTATGATGTCACAAGGTTTCCCAAGATGTGAATTCACCCTTGTTGTGCTTCATTTGACATTTTTTTTGAAGTGTAGCCTGATCACTTGACCTCAAAATGGAACACCACTTGCTATCAGTTTTAAGCACTGATATTGACAACATATCTGATATGATCATATGGCTGATCACCACCACGGTAGTGCTACCACTTGCGACATAGGCAGTCTGCATTGAGAATGAGCACCGGTCATCGAGGGCCAGCTTAGGGGAGGAAGAATCAGACAGCTCTTCTTCTGGGGGGGGGAGGGATTCTGCTTCTGCAGCATAACTGCTGTCTTCTGCAGTGTTACTGCCGACTGTTGGAGACCAGTTGGCAGCACAGATGGGAGCACCAGAAGGGGGTTGGGTCACCTCTGGATGTCCATCATGCATGCATGCTAATGCATGCATGCGTAGCCATGTCATTGCATGCCATCATATTAAGGAGTAAACCAGAAGTCCATGAGGAAAATGCTGGCCATCCAAGCCAGCATCCTGTGCAGTCTCTCACATGCCCGACATGGCTGACAACTCATCAAATCATGGTCCTCGGCAAGTGGTGGATAACTTGCAAGTCCATGAGAAGGTCAGTAACGGGACTTGGGGAGGTGATGTCAGACATGACCAGAGCGAGAAAAAGTTCTGTGGAAAGAAACTGACAATTGTGATGGTTTTCATAACTAAGATATGACTTCTAAGTGCTGCTTTACCATCCGAGGTCAGAACAATGGTACAACATGGCTGTGATGTCACTGTTTCCTTATGTGAGAAGTGACCCACCATACACTATAGTGGCATCTGTTATAATGGAAAGAACACTTTGTTAGAGCTACAATATCTAGCACTGGAGAGGTGGCAGTAGACGAGACCTCTAATGATGGGAGGCTGCAGGTGATGGAAAAGTTAAATGCTCTGCTCTATAAGCTAATGGAGATATCTCCTTGAGCTGACTAAATGGGTAAAGTCACTGCCATTAAAACTCCTGGTCCACATTTTTATTATCATTCACAGCTCTTTCTGCATTATGCTGCAAAACACACAGCACTAGTGACTCCAAATCTTCCCAAAGGCAGCTGGATTAGACATAACAGAATCTGACTGTTGTCCACCTGTTTATTTTTATTTAATTTTTTTTATTTATGCATGTTTGTATTTCTTTATTTAAAACATATTTTTCTAGGAAGGCAAGCAGAGTCCAGGAAGGGCTCATTTCCAGTTGTGACCTGTGGGGGTGTTGGGGGATACAAGACAGGAAGATCAATTTGCAAATAATACACGGAATACACGGTAAGCAAGATGTACAGCTACACATATATACAATTAGATGTAAGTAAATACACTGCAGTTATTTCAAGGGGATGATTTACAGGAACCCAGAGAAGCAGGGAGATTGGATACAATGCACAGCATCATAACAGAATACATCTGCAAAACCACAATATACTATACAAGAGGCTGTGCAGTAGGGTCAGAATGCCTGAGCCACTCATGTAATAGCCCACATACAGAGACTATATCAATATTACCCAGTAACAGACCACAATGCAGAAGATACACATGGGGATGAGTAGCAGCTACCTTAAGGAGAGTTATGTCATGTCAGAGGAGCCCTGTAATACACCTGATTAGGGCTTTTGCAGAGTGATACCTTGGGGAGGTAGTTACTGTAGGGGTAGATTGTTCCAAATGCTTGCAAGTCTGTTGCTGGTTGAGGCTTGACCTACATCACATCTTCACCTAGGGATTTTGGAATCTGTTCCCTTCCTCTGACCTAAGTGAGTAGGAAGTATTGGAGGAGGTGGTGAAAAGGTCATTTGATTGTCTCAGAAAATGCTTAACATTATGAAGGTCAGAATAAGGCATTCCTTGATAAGGTCAAGGTTCACAACCCCCTCACAGCATGGCTTTATAAGGGGCAGGTCATGCCAATCCAGCCAGGTCACCTTCTTTGAGGGGGTATCCAGAGAGGTGAACAGGAGCAGGGTTGCTGGCATCATCTAACTGGATTTCCACAAGGCCGTTGCACCATGGTGCTTGTCACACTTTTGAGAAAGTACACCAGTGTGTTATGCACAAGCTATATACAAGGGGGACTGCTGCCTGCCTTGGGGGCAGGAAGCAAAGGGTGGAGGTGAATAGACACTCAAAATGGATGGAGTACTCAGCATCCCTTAGGGATTCTCCCTCCCTCACTTCCCTTCTACCACCGCCTCTACCTTGTGTATTCTTCCAACTGCCTTATATAACCATGCCCCATCGCTGGTTGTAGATACTTTTGTGTATGTAGATACGAACATACGTACATACAAACATACGAAATTTGCCAGCAGATAAAGGCCTAGAGGTCTATCAAGTCTGCTCGAATGTGCAGCTAGCACCCCTTATTCTGCAGCTGCTTTATCTTGTCTTTACACACTATACAATGTCTGTATAATTCCATATATATATGAATTACTGTGTTATCTTACTTTATACTTGCAACAATTGTTCTTCCCTTTTTACCTGATTGTTAAATATCTGTGTTTGCCTTGTAAACATCTGTTTTGCCCTGTATAAACACTTGTCTATGCTCCACCCAGGTCCATCTTGCAAATGAGCTTCGCTCAATGATGACCGCCTGGTTAAATAAAGACTTGATTAATTGATTGATTGATTGATTGGTGCATTTCAATATTTTCATCACCACTGTGGAAGCTGTGGCCTCCAGTGGGCAGTTTATGTTAGCTGATGACACTAAGCTGGTCAAGGTGGTGGACCCCTTGAGAAATTTAAGGAAGACCTGAACATACTGGATGAATGGTTGAACTCCTGGATTCTCAGATTCAGTGTAGCCAAATGCAAGGTGCTACACTTGTGCAACAATCCCCTCTTTATGGTAGGGGGAGGCAGTTGTTACTAAACATGGCTAGCAGAAGGAACGCTGCCTTGACGCCACCCTCAGGTGAAGCTGGTGTGAAAGGCATTTATGTAGTATATAGATAGGGAGCCCTTCATTGCGAAGGAGTCATAGGTGGGAGTTTCGAGGGATAAGAGTTAGGAGGGAAGGGACATCACATTCCAGGTGTCCTCACCAAACCCTGGGCATGGGTAAAGGATTGATCAAGCACCCTGGGCATGTATACCAGATAAAGGAAGATGCAGACATCACTAGCAGGGAAAACAACAAAGTCGGTCACAGCCATGAGCTATAAAGTATTTTATTACCTTTATGAGCAGCTAAAGTGACAATGTGTACAGCAGTATCCAGGTGCTCCACGGCCGCCAAAGATTCTTTCTCTTGGCGCAGGAAGCTAGGGATCTTCAACATGCCTCGATGTGCCTGTAGGGGTGGGCACATGTTGTGTCCCACGGGGAGACAAGCTGCAGGACCTGGCCTGAGGCACAAGGGATCCCATTGCTTGCTCCCACTTGAAAACAGCGGTGCACACTGCTCTCAATTCCTATGGGTGACACAATGTTGGGGACATTTTGCTGTGGCACGGGTGTCAAGGAACATTGGTAGAGCCCTGGAAGCTGCCAAGGGAGGACTTTAGTTACCTGGAACATATATCAACCTGCTAGAACTCTGTAAAATGCTGGAGATTAGCCCATAGTGTGGGTGTATAGAGAGAGACCACCACAAAAGTGTGAGAACCCCACAGGGTATCCCCTTCAGGGATATCTGAGGGAGGGTTGCCATGAAGAGTCATAATGGTTATCCCAGTGGAAGGACAACATCAGAAACAAACAGAGTAGAGGCCACCCACAGCCTGTGCAGCTGAACAGGCACTCCTGTCCAGCCACTCATAGGGAGCACCTGGAGGAGACCCGGAGCAGTTGTGTGAGTGATGATTTGGAGGCCGAGAATTCACCCCATGCATTTGGGCACCTTGCTGGTGTGCCATTGGATAACTTAAGAAATGGGCCTCTGTGTAAAGCTAGTAAACAAAGCAAAGAGAAAGAAAAAAACACTATGGTTTTCAAAAGAAGTAGCAGGGAAGGATAGGGATAAAAAACAGGCATTCAGAAAGTACAAGGAAACACAGAGGGAGAGAGACAGGGAAATGTACCAGGCAAAGCAGAAGGAGGCGAGGAAGGCAGTCAGGAGCACAAAAGCACAAATTGAAGAAAGGACAGTAAAATCAGTAAAAGAAGGTGACAAAACCTTCTTTGGATACATCAGGGAAAGCAAAACGATCAATGGAGGGATTGTTAGGTTGAATAAGGGGAGAAGTGTGCAGAGGGGGACCTAGAAAAAGCAGAAATTCTAAATGAATGCTTCTGCTTAGTATTTTCAAAGAAAGGGGAAGGGGAGGGACCAAAATTAGGGGGTAGAAGCACACATGGGGGGGTGGACACCAGTCCATTCATGGAGGAGAGAGTCCTAAAGGAACTCTCAAAATTAAAAGTGGATAAGGCAATGGGACCAGATGGGATTCATCTCAGAACTCAGGACAGTACTCGGGGCACCACTGACAGCCCTATTTAACAAATCACTAGAGGAGGGAGTGGTACCAAAGGATTGGAGGAGGGCAAATGTGGTACCACCACGCCAAAGTGGGAGCAAGGTGGAGGCTGGAAAGTACAGGCCAGTCAGCTTGACCTCAGTGGTGGGGAAAATCATGGAATCCATGTTAAAGGAAAGGATTGTGACATACCTAGAGGCTAGTGGGGCACAAGACCCAAGGCAACATGGATTCACAGCAGGGAGATCTTGTCAAACAAATCTGATAGATTTCTTTGACTGGGTAATCAGGGTGGTGGATCAAGGAGGGGCAGTGGCCTACCTAGCTTTAGCAAGGCATTTCACAATGTCACACACAGGAGGCTAGTAAAAAAGTTGTGCAGTCTGGGAGTAGGTCCTAAGGTGGTACACTGAGTCCAAACTTGGCTGAGCAGCAGGGAACAGAGGGTGGTGGTAAATAGAGTTCAATCCCAGCTGGGGGGCAGTGACAAGTGAGTGCCACAGGTCTCGATTCTGGGGCCAGTCCTCTTCAGTGTCTTCTTTAGTGACATTGCAGAGGGGTTGAAAGGGAAGGGAAGGGAAGCCTCTTTGTGGATGACACAAAGATCTGCAATAGGGTAGGCACACTAAGACAGGGTGAAAAAAAGAAGAGACCTAGGCAAATTAGAGGAATGGTCAACAGTGTGGCAGCTTAAATTAAATACAAAAAAAGTGCAATGTCATGCACTTGGGTCACAGGAATCCTGGAGAGGAATATAAAATGGGGGGGGGGGGATACAACAAAACTGGAAAAGGACCTGGGAGTAAACATAACAGATGACCTGAAGGTGGCCGAGCAATGTGAAAAGGCGGTGGGGAGGGTTGGAAGGATGCTGGGGTGCATAGAGAGGGGCATCACCAGTGGAAAACAGGAGGTGGTGATGCCACTGTACAGACAATTGGTCAGGCCACTTCTACAATATTGTGTTCAGTTCTGGAGACCACATCTCCAGAAGGACATTGGCAGAATGGAGGTGGTCCAGAGAAGGGCAACAAAAATGGTGAAAGGAATGTACCAGAAAACATATGAGGAAAGATTGAAATACTTCAGTATGTATACCCTGGAGGAAAGGAGGGAGAGGGGGACATGATAGAGACATTCAAGTACCTCAGGGGAATCAACAAGGTCCAGCAGGGCAGCATCTTTCAAAAAAAGAGATGTGCAAGAACAAGCGGTCACAATATGAGGCTGAGAGGGGGGCTCAGGGTAATGTGAGGAAGTATTTTTTCACAAAAAGGGTGATGAATGCATGAAACAGCCTCCCAGCGGAGGTCGTAAAGGCTAAAACAATTGGGGAGTTCAAGAATGCATGGGATAGACAGAAGGCAACCCTAGCAATAGGAAAGAGAGGGTAAGCTGCTGATCATTTAGGATCTGGAGTTTAAGCAGGTAGGGAAATGGACAGACTAGGTGGGCCAGGTGGGCTTTATCTGCCATCAAAATCTATATTTCTACGTGTGCCAGTATTATCAAGGGAAAGGACAGAGAAGCCAGGATCACATAGGAAGGAGACAGGGCGATGCCCAGGCATGATGTTGCACAAAAAGTATGGATAGGCCATCCGTAGGCATTGTGGAATAAATGAAACTAAAAGGATAGAGAGTGTGAGACGCTGCTTTGAAGGATACTGCTGACAGCAAAGGAATGGAAATGCTCCACAGCAAGCAGCTGCTACATAGTTGGCATGCCAGCCAATCTAATTCAAAGGGTTGAACTGTTTACCAGGGAAACCAAATTGTTGAGCTGAACTCTGGATGAACTGATGAACTGGGGTCTGTGAACCCATGCTCACTAATTGTGCAAAAGAATTCTAAAGTGAAGCCCATGGCAAAATCAGATGCTTCAAGGCCAGTGTTCCAGTGTTTATTCCTCTATCTCAGGTGCTCATGTTCACCAGTTCCAGCAGGCAGTCAAACAACCTGCACTTTTGAGTGGTAGGGACTCCAGGTGAGCTATTACACCATACAATGTAGACAAGGGAGTTCCCTGGGACATGCCTGCCCCTATCTGGGGCATTGGTGCAGGTTGGTCACTGTGCCATCTGAAAGGGGGGGGGTTACCCTTGAATAAGTAAAACAGAGGCAGGACCTACTCACTGTGTGAGTCTCCTCTTGCTGCAATGGACTGAGGAAAGGACCTGGGGCTCATAATAGAAAAGGACTAAAGCATGACAAGCAGTATATGGCCAGTGTCAAGAATCTGGAAAAAATGCTGGGGTGCATGAAGGGGGGGGGGGGGGTGAGGATGAACAGCTGAGCAGAGGCAGCAAGTTCTGCCACTTCACAAGGCCCTGGCCCTTGCCTCCTGGAGTACTGTGTACAGATCTGTGCTTCTCAGTACAAAAAGGACATTGAGGCAGTCAGTGATACGCAGGGCCACCAAAATGATTGTGGGTACAGAGGACAACACCTATGAGGAGAGGCTGGAGGTGTGTAACATGTTGACCCTGTAGAAAAGGAGGCTGAAGGAGGAAATGATCGTAGTGATCCTCATATTCAATGACTTCAATAAGACTGAAAAGATGGAGATGCAGGTGTACTCCAGCAGGACACAGAGACATGCCTGGAAGCTCAGAGGTGGTACACTCAGGGGTGTTGAACCTATAAAATAGCCTACCAGTGGATACAGAAGATCTGTAGACAGTACAGCCCTTCAGTGCAAGCCTGAAAAATGTCTGCTTACAAAGGAAGACAAGTCCTCTGGGTAGTACAGTAGGCAAGGAATCCCTGTAAACTAGTACTTGTTTGCAGAGTAGACCTACTAATCTCTGCTTATGAAATAAGGGATTGGCCTTCGACCTAAAGTCCATTCCAGCATTAAGTAACAATGTTACCATGTGACATGAGTCAGAGGTGAAGTCAGTTAAAGATGAGCCCAACTATGCCCCGGGTATCAAGCATAAAGAAACAATTTGAATATTTAGTTGTTACTGATAAAAAAAAAATTCTTGTTTGCAGGTGGTATACATATTGAACTGAAACCAGCTTCACTGGTGTTGGAACTGGAACATGACATTTCGCAGATGAAATCTACAGAACGAACAGTATTTGATCATCTCAACTGTACCCATACCCTTGCCACTGCTAGCCTGATTCATAATGAAAGTAGTGTAGAACAGAAGATCCTTTCTCTCTCTCTCTCTCTCTCTCTCTTCAGGCTAGATGTGAAAGATAGCGTTCTGGTTTACTTTCTCTTGCCCAGTGTTACTAGGCAAGTTGCGCAAAGGCAAAAATATGACCCTGGAGCCAGTAGAGAAGGAAGCCTTATGTTTCCTGTTTTCTGAAGAGCTGCAGGTATCTTTGTGTAGCTGTGGTAACAGGCTTCACGGAAATGTAGTTCTGTCATCATGCTAAAGATAGACAAAGCAGAATAACCAGAGAAAAGAACTGTATGCCATGCAGTTGCTCACTGGCATATTCAATCCCAGCACGTAACCAGTCACGGTGAAACAAACTTGGTAGACAGCAGGTCAGAAAGTTCCACCTTATTCACTAGTCATTTCTGGCAGCTTTTTCTTTCTGTGCAGAGCAGAAAACATATTGTATATATTTCCAGTGGTTCGGAATACTGTGGAATTAATCAAAAATAAGGTTTCAGGGTGCCACAATGGTGAAAAAGTGTTAGGGAAGTAAAAAAAAGAAAAAAACATAGAAATGCGATCTTGTATGATGATTGCAAAAGCTCTTATGTTGCTTAGAGACATTCCAATACTGTTTCACATCATCCATTTATTTTAGTATATGGTTACCCCTTGTTGTGCATGGAAATCAGCTAATTCAAAATCCTCATTGTGCACAAGCAAAATCATTGTGCATGTTCAAAAGTGTTGTGCGCACTCCAAAGAAAACAAAACCAACTGCATCTTATCATGCAGCACATTAACTACATCAGTTGGCAGCGCCACGGTGAGTAAGAACATTTCTTTTTAAGTATGATTGTCCAGACACTATAAAAGGTAGAATATGGACAGCTATATAGAACTCGGCTTGTATTTCCATCTTGCGGCTGACAGCACATTGCAAACCTCTTGATTTTCACTCTTGAGGGCCCTATGATGTCCTCTCAGTCCTGCAGTGGAAACATGGCCTTGTTGTGCTCAGTGCTTGTGCTCTGGTTCTTTGTCTTTCTAGCTTACTTTCTTATGTTGGGCCCACCATAACCCAAATCTGTAAGACCACATCAGGGTTAGTATATTTTCCACTGGGGTCAGATACAGATGTAACACACTTATGAGTCCTACATAGGATGAACCACGGGTCTGTGTTTTCTGTTCTCACCCTCTGCAGATTGAGTGAGAGGCCCTTTGGCACCATGCATTCCTGCTTAAAGTAGAACCAGCCTACATTTTCATGATTTGCATATACATCCCATGATGTTTTGTATTATGGGGTATGTGTAATTTTGTGTTTCACTGAAACCTGGTTTTGCTGCCAATGCCCTCTTTGGGTAACCCTTGCATCAATGGTTTTGTGCTGATGTTTTTTTGTCCTTTTTTTCGCTTGTTGTGCATAGTTGCCAAGACACTAATCTTTATGTTATGTAAATATCTTGCCTAAAAGCAAAATAACAGGTCTGAAAAAAAAAATAAAAATTAGGCTGTAACCACTGAAAATAATGTTGCAGAAATTTTGGATATATTGTGGAAAATGTAAAAAAATATGGCACAAAAAAATGGTATGTGTGAAGTGTGCCACGTTATGCCTTGTAGCAGCATTGTGTCACATAGTTAATACAGTTAAAAAGCAACCACCACCTCAAGTCCTCTAAAAGAACTTTGCAAAAGATAATATTTAGGCAACAAATAAAAAATAATGCAGTGGCAACCAAGCATAAAAAGGTTGTGTTTCCACTGAGGGGTTCTGATGACATCATGGTGACCTCGGGAGCAATGCTTGCAAGGTCCCTGATGTCATCAGAACCCCGAGATGGAAACTCAGCCGAGTTAAGCATGGTTACTCATGTGTTATTTTTCATTGTATTGGTTTGAAACATAACTAAAAAAAAATCTGCTTTGTTTTCCTCTGAAGAAATCTTCAATTTTTTTTTAATTGTTTAAAAAAAAAAAACAGATACCCACCCTCACCCCGCTGGTGAAAACCCAGCTGGGTGATGAGTGGGTTTTTGTATTTATTTATTTATTGAAATGTTTTACCATAAAATGGAACACTGAGCAACAAGTTGCTCAACTCCCAGTGTGTCTGGGGTGGGGGGAGAGGGGAGAAGAGCATCAAGTACAATTCAATACAATACAGAATACAATACATTGTGGTAGAACAATCGTGCGCATATAGAAAATTAAATAAACAACAGAAAATGTTGTGTTGGGGATATCTGGATTTTGGTGTGTTAAGAGGAACTGAAAATTAAACAGCAGGAGGCACAAGTTTCCAGTCTTGATAGAAAAGCTGTTGTGGCGACCCGGGTCCATGCCCTGAACTCAGGTACCAGGAGCGGAGACTGGCAGGGTGGTGATCCAGAGTGTCCATTGGATACTTCCCTCCTGGGGTAGTGGGTAGGGCCTTGGCACCTAGAGGCAGATTGGGAGTCATGCTAGGGGGCGTGTAGCTCGACATGCCCCAGCACGTCCCAGCCTCAGGTCGCCATCCCCACGCAGGCCCAATCAGGGTACAGAGGGTGGGCCAGAAAAGCAGAAAAAGTCCCCTGACCGACCAGATGATGGCCACCGATTGCCAGGCATGCCACGGTAGCCCATGCTGACCCCCTGCCGGCCCCCTGGCTAACTGGTTGTGCCTAAGGGGCACATCTCCCCTGGAGGGAGGGGACCCACCCAACAGAGGGCTACGTTGGGTCACCTGGGACCAGCAGTAGCGGGGGCAGCAGATGGCAACTGGGGAGGAGAGTGGCCATGAGTTTCAGGTGGCCCAAAGGAGTGGCCTGTTAGAGGGGAGGGAGGACAAAAAAAAAAGCTGTTGTACCACAGTTGGGTAAAGCAGTATTCCATGGCCTTTGAACTTTGGTACACCAACATTTTAGTTAGGATGGAAATCCATGAACATGGAATAACCATATAATATATAGTTAATATTCCAAATCTTTTCTCTGTCACTCTTTCTTTCCCTGTCCTTGGTGCCTTATGAGTTCTCATGTGCCTGTAATGCCCTCCTCCTCTTCCCATTGTGTGGAGTCAGGTCCTTCTAATCCTCTGAGGAAGTGTATATAGGTTGTAGAGCAGAGTAGATAGTAAGAGATTGGTAGTTGGTGCTGCTTATTGAAGAAGCTATAGGGTGTACATAGCGAGGACCAGACATTTTAGTGGGGGACTGGTTCCTTGGGACTCAGTGAGAGAGGGTTCACCAGGCACCCAACAGAGACATGGCTAGGCCTAATCCAATGCAAGAGCTGGAATGGTGATAGATGCATGGAGCATCAGAGCGTACCAGAGATTCAGAGCAGGAGTAAGAGACACCATTCAGGCAGGCCGGGGTTTCCCCCCATTGTTGCTCCGGTTGCAAGTGGCCAGAGAGGGCTTGCTCGGCTTGGGGTGGTGTCAGGATCCACAGTTTGGGATGGTACTTGTCCTCTCTGGGCCAAGTCACCAGAGACTAGAGTTAAGTTGTGGTTCAGAGTTACAAAGGGAACTACAATGTGGTAAAGCTCCTGAAGAGAAATGTTTTGCTACCTGTTGAGGTCTCAGCAACCTGAAGAGAATAATGTGTAACTTCCGGAAAGGGGATATATGAACCCAGTGCACTGTTGGCAGACCCAAGAACAGTAAAGAAGGACTGGTACACCCAGCTAAGTGTGTCTGGCCTACTCATTTATTGATTGAACTACCTATTGCCTAAGGGTGACATTCGTCCATACCATGGTCTGAATGTCAAACATAGGAATGGCTAAATATTTATTGGGACATCAACTGCAGTCATATGGAAACAGTGAAGACATATGAAGGAGGCCTAATTGAAGGAGATGAACCATAAGAAGGAAGACCTGGCCAGGTGTACCATTTGGTGAGCCCGCCTACTTTCTGACCTGTAATAGTAAAGTAAGATTTAAGATTTTACTGAGGCCCTCCCCACCCTGGCTGAGAGGACCAGCATGCCCTTAGACACAGGACGGGGGTGGTGGTTACACTCCCTCTGTTAGTCATAATCCTCTCATTGTGACATCACAATCTGCTGCATGACAATGGTTATGACATCACAGAAAGAAAAAATAGAAAGCATGAATATATCTGAGATGACATTAATTATTTTGAATTTTTGTCCAGAAAAAACACACTGAGCCGAAGCTCTTTTCATGTGCAACCCAGAAGCGTAGGGAGGTTAACTGGCAACCTAAGAACCAGTCTGAGTACAGCTTTTGCAATGCTGATGACATGACAATGGCCTTGTCCTGCCCTAAAGCAAAATGCAGCTATCAAAGAGAAAAAAGTTAATCTTTACACAAACTACTGCAGTATCTCTAGGACACAGATAAAGACCACCTTGTTCAGTTTAGGAACTTTCCCTTTTTGAAGGTAAAGCTACAAGTAAGTAAAACCAATGGTGATAGTAGAGGACTACATAACACCAAATAACTATTATAGCGTAGTCTTGCAGATCACCTGATCAGCTGGTTTTACTATTACAGAAAGCAAGCGCGTTCATTCACTAGAAAATTGCCAGCCTTGAAAGAGAGGGAGAGATGAGTCACTTGATGCAGTTCACCACTAAGCTGCTTGTCTTACTAACTCCAGCCACCTGGATATTAAAATAAATTTTTTCCGAGATCTCCAATCTTTTAAACTTACTAGATCGACTCCTAAGGTTCCACTGACCACTCGAGTATGAAGTAATCTAACCAACTGCATGACATGGAGGTGGAAATGAGGGAAGCACTGCCCAGACATACTCCACTGGCCACACCAGAGAAATCGAGCAAAAAAGCTAAGGCCCAGACTTTGATGGGTGGCCGCACAACTACTACCACCCCTTCGGAAGCAGAACTCTTAACAGTTGAGAGATTCCAGACCAAATTTAAAATATTTTGGGAGGAATTACATTTACTCACCACTGAATTCAAGTCAATGACGGCAGCGCTGAAGGATATTTCCAAACGGACTGGGGACAATGAAGCACGTTTGTTCTGTCTTGAGAAAAGGGCTGACAAATTCAAGCCTTCGCTAGCTATTGCATGCCAATGGATGTCTCAGCTGGAAGCCAAAATAGAAGACCTCAAAAGTCGCAGTAGGAGAAACAACGCAGTTATAATCGGGCTCCTGAGAAAGAAGAGGGTTCAGACAACATAGGATTTGTACAAAAGTTAATTGTGAAACTGGCTGTTCCCTCATCTTATGGGCCTATCTCACCATTGAAGATTTCATTGGGCCCTTAGGCCCATGCCTTCTGTGGGAGCAACCCCATGTCCACTGATTTTTCATTTTCTAAACTACTTGGAAAAACAACATTTCTTGAACAAAATAAGAGAGATCCAAGAAATTAAGTGGGAAGGCTCTAAGCTGTGGGTGGCCCAGGATCTACTTGCATCAGTGAGGCAAAGGCGAGCTTTGTTTCATCTTACCATTACAAAACTTATAGCAGCAGGTATAAAATTCCTAATGGGGTATCCTGCTCATTTGCAAGCTCAATTGTCAGGCTCATGGTCCTCCTTTGAAGATGCAACCTCTGTGATAGCTGAACTTAAAAGAGCCCTCCCTGATCTTTTTAAGGATCGCTGAACAGGATTTGGTGGAATGGATCTTTGTGAACTTTAATATCTCTAGTTTTGCAGCCTAAGAACTTGCATTTTGGCAGGGGCCATATTAGGACTACTGGAAGTGACTACCAGGGTTTGATATAGGAGCTGCCCCCCATACTCTGGATATGCAGATCTTCACGCTGACTACGATATGCGGGAGGTACTTGTTTCACTCTTTCCTCTTCAGCAGTGGCTGGGAGAACTGTATTTTAAAAATCAACAAGCAAACAATTCACCAGTACCCTTTCTTTGCAACCGAGAGGCGATAAATGCATTCAGTTCTTGTACATGGGTGGTTTCAAACTCATCTCCAGGGGAGCAATCTCTTCTAATATGTATTGTCTGCACAAAGGCATTTGTGTCACTAGAGGAGGCTCTTTAAGTTTTTTACACTCCTGCTTGGAGGATTTCGTTTAATCTGGAGGTGTGCAGCATATGCGGGAGGATCCTGTGAATTCTATTTTCATTTCATTGGCTCCTTTACTGCAGCCAGGAGAAGCATCGCTGGAGGAGGGATCAAGGAGTTACTTACTTAAAGGACTACTCCATAAGTTCTTGAACTGGGTAATTTATGTGTTGAAGTGGACTCTGGTTTACGTTACAAGTGTGACTACTGGCACAATTGTCTCTCAGGAGACCAGAGTTCAATACTAGTTTATAACTTTCATTAGCCAACAGGAGTGTTTATCTATTCAGTCCTAATTAGAGTTCTAATGGTTAATTTTGGGTGGCTGGGGGGTTAGATGAAGAGCAGATAACTGTTTATCATGGACCATACTCATTTTCTGTTGGGAGGGAGGGGGGAAATGTGTTGATTTTTTGGAAGCACAATGTCAGATCGACACCGCCACAGTGACACATGCACAGTGGCAGCCGATAATCTGACCGCAGCAACACCGACCTTCCACAGCAGCTGACAAGCTCCCCACAGCATTAGCAGGTGTGCCAGCAGAAACCACAAAGATGACTGCCGCACCCGCAGACCCGTCCCACAAAAGCAACAGGGGACATGTCGGCCAAAGCTGTGGACAGTGTCAAGGGGCACAAACTGCTGATTGTGGCTGGGTACACCGACCAGTGGTAGAGGACCCGCGGCGAGCACCTTGCCTGTGTCATACCCTGCAGATGCTATACTCTGTCACTGTGCACCAGTCCCTTTGCCCAGCATTGTTGTCCCTGAGGAGCTGAGAGCATAAGGAGGTCCACTTAGTCACACTGTGTGCCTGCTGCTACTAACACCAAGCTGTGTGTGTCGATATGTCTTGCATCTGGCTGCACTGGGGGCATCCCCTGTGAGTGTGTGTCTGCAACCATACCAGGTGCATTTCCATTGTGCCTACCAGTGACCTCCACCCACATCCCCGCATGTCGATCTGCGGGGGGGTGCACGCCATAGGGTCTTACTCGCACTGTCTGACGGTGTTGGTGCCGTAGCGTTCAATGGTTGTATGTGACTTTGTGCACTGGGGTGTCTGTGTTGACTGCCGCGTCGGTTTGCTGGTTGTCAGCTTGCATTGCATTGGGGTGTGTTGGCGACACTGTCCAGGTGTCACTGTGGGGGATGTCGGGCACTTTGGTGTTGATCACCTGTGGTGCTTCCAATTTTTCAGGGTGTGTATTTGAACTTTTTCAGTATGTCAGAGTTACAGATGTGTGGGGTGTTATTATGTATGTTTATTCCTGTTTCATGGTTCAGGAGGGATGGAGAAATGCTTGGGGATGTTTTTGTGGGTGGGGGGATGGGGAAGGGGGAAACGGCATCAAGGTATACTGGGAATGATTCTGGGTTGGAAACTGGTTTCCCATATCAGGACCTTATGCCAGTACTTAAAGGCGTATAATGGGCAACAACTTTAATGTGTTCACATGGCATGTTAGAGGGGCCAGACATAAAACTAAACAGTATAAAATCCTCAAGCATTTGCAGCTCCTTAAGAGCGATATCTCTTTACTTCAAGAAATGCGCCTCTTAGAGTCTGAGACTAATCTATTTAGGAGGTAGTTTGTTGGCCAGGTCTTCACAGGTGGCGACAGTATACAGAGTAGAGGGGTGGAGATACTAATAGCACGCAATGTCCCTTTTGTTTGCACACAGTGCTTTAGTGATCCTAATGGCAGGTATATCTTTCATAAAGGCACCTTAAATATTGTAGAAATTCTCCTGGGTTGTATATATGGCCCAAATGCAGACTCTCCCTCATTTTCATGCAATTGATAACCATTTTGTCCCCTTTCCTTACTCTTCTCTTTTTTATAGGGGAGGATTGGAATCTTATATTTGATCCTGAACTGGCTAGGTCAGACAGACACAGAGCAGGACTATCTCTGGCCCAGTGAACCTTACAAGACATGGTTGACCATTTGGGTCTCTGTGACCCCTGGGGGATATTACATCCTACCTCTCGGGAGTACACGTTTAAATCCATGGTCCATGGCTCTTCATCCCATATTGATTATTTTCTAACCAGTCAATCACTCTTAAATGGGGTGTTAGATATTAACATGTTACCAGGAGTAATCTCTGACCACGCCTTAGTTTCACGTAAGATCACTTTTTCTTCCTTCTATTAGAAGGAAATGATCTGGAAGATTAATAACTAGATAATAAAAGATGATGGGGTGGTCAATCAAGTATCAGAGCACATAGACTACTTCATCTCTATCAACCAGGGTGCCACGGGGAATCTGGATGTAGAATGGGGAGCATTGAATTGCTGCCTCAGAGGGGTATTAATTGGTATAGCTTCAGTTCAGAAACGGAAAAGGGATAAGCAGGCACTCACAATTTTGTCACAGGTTAGGAACATGGAGGCACATTTATCACCAAGCTCTGGGGAGGGGTTTCGCTAGGATCTTATTAAGCTCAGGAATCAATACAGTGAGCTCCTCCGCAAAAAAGCAGAATACAAGATACTAAAAACCAGGGCCACATACATAGATCAAGGGAAGAAAGCGGGTCGCCTATTAGCCCTTAGGGTTAAAAAACAAGAGGCCTTGAGAATTGTCAACTCTATTCATTCAGCCACAGATGATTCCCTTAAAGTTGCTCCCCAAGAATTTGCAAGAGAATCTGAATCCTAGTACCGTAACGTTTACAGCCAAATGCCTAATCCACCATCTGAGAGCAGCATTGATGACTTTTTCAGTGGCATACAACTTCCTACTTATCTTGACCCCAAAAACAGTCTCTCTTAGTACCAACCACAAACACTGAAATCCTTGGGGTTATTCATGACTTGCCTTTGGACAAAGCACTGGGACCTGATGGTTTCTCCTCAAATTTTTATAACACATTTGCCAAGAAACTTGTCCCATTGCTCCACAAATTGTTTCAACATATTTTGTCAGTTGGAGCAATGGACCATAGTTTATCTGAGGCTCTAGTAGTAGTACTGCACAAACAGAGTAAGGAGGCTGATTAGGTCACTAGTTATAGACCAATTCCGTTACAAAATTATGATGTTAAGATCCTGGCAAAACTCTTAGTGGACAGAATCAGTAAAGTGCTACCATCAATAATTGGACCAGAGCAGGTCGGGTTCAAAAAAGTGCGGTCCTCTGTAGACCACCTCCGGAAACTAGTCCATGTTTTCTCTGTGTCCAGGGATGCTGCTCACTCTGTGGTGTTGGTGTCCCTGGACATGGAAAAAGCCTTTGATAGAGTTGACTGGCAGTTTATGTTCAGTTTGATGCTCCACTTTGGTCCCCCCCAATTTATAAATTGGATTTGTGCACTATATTTTCATCCTCATGCTCGAATATACTACAATGGTTTTTTTCATCTCAGTTTCCTTTGTATTCCAACACCAGGCAGGGTTGCCCTCTATCCCCATTATTATTTCTCTCCTTATTAAGTTGAAAGACTGCTCTACAATTCAAGGTATTAGATTAGGATCACAGGAGTTCAAAGTCTCTGCGTATGCTGACGACATATTACTACACCTCTCATACCCTCAAACTTCCATTCCCTCTGTACTAGACATAATTCATGAGTTAAGCCAACTCTCTAATTATAAAATTAATCTTGAAAAAAACTCGATTTTCCCTTTAAATTCAAGATCCCTTAAAAGTGAAATATTAGACAATGGTTTAAATTGGTCCCCAAAGGGCTTAAAATATCAGGGCATATACCTAGCCAGAAGCAATCATCTCCTCAGGAAACTAAATTTAGATAACACTCTGCATGTAGTGCAACAAGACTTATCTTGTTGGAAGGTGATACCTTTATCTCTCTGGGGTCATATCAGTTTAGTGAAGATGAACATTCTCCCATGCCTTTTTTCCCATGAACCTCTTGAACCTGCGGCTGCCTTTACAATGGTTTTAGAAGGTCCATTCATGTATTAATGATTTTATTTGGTCTGGTAAAGTACCGAGACGGGTGTATCATACATTAGCAGCCCCAAAACAAGGGTGGAGTCAGGCTCCCTCACTTCGGTTTATACTACTGGGCCAGTCATGCCAGTAAGTATGTGTGTTGGCTCTTGTCAGCGGTTCAAATAGACTCTTTGACATATGTGCCCTCCTGGCTCATGGTGCAAAAAGAAACCTTAAATGCTAGTGGACTGTCCCCCAGGGTGCTTCTACACATAAAACCCAAAGATCTTCCTCTAGCTCTGCGTTAAACTTTAATAGGGGACATGGTTAAGATCCATGCACAATTGTGCATCTTTTTAAAGTAGGATAATACCCGTGACCCAAATCAGCCTTTAATTGGCAATCCTAACTTCAAAATAGGTGGCAGACATATCTCTGCTTTATGAATTACACAATTTACACAATTGTCTTTAAGAGAGATAGATCACTTAATGAGAGGTGATAGGACATGGCTCTCTTCAGGTGAAATCATGCAAAAATACAACATCAGTTGTTGGGATGTATTTAAAATCCTCCAGCTCCAACATATGCTGATACAGTTCTCCAAAACTCCTTTGGCATAGGCTACAACCGATGAGTTCTTACAGACTATTAACCCCCTGGCCACCTTACCACATGCAGTATCCAAAATATATGCTGCCCTGTTTGAACAAGCCTTCCGTTTGGTAGATGGGGTTTCCAAATACTGGGCCTCCCAGGTTCCAGACTCGAGATTTGACTGGCCACAGGTTTGGTAAAAATGGTCACATTTATGTCACCCAGGATAGATTAAGGCTTATGCAGTTTTAGATATATCATAATATGTACATGACTCCAGTCAAAATGGCTAAAATGGGTAGGTTAGCATCCTCTCAGTGTGTGCAATGTGAGCAAGTGGAGGGCACTTCATTTCATATCTTTTGGGAATGCCCCAGAGTAGCACCATTGTGGTCGCTCATTCAGGAGAGAGCTGATCCACTATTGAGCCTGGAGGATCTTTTTACTCCTGATATTTGTGTAGTAGGTGACTATGATTGCATTAAGGTCAATCAATCAATTCAAGTTTATTGTTTGACTGTAAAAGTCATCAACAAATACATATAAAAACAATGCCATATATAGATACATAAACATATACACATACAATAAAGAAATATATAAAAAAGAATAAATAAGCACTATAAATATAAAATTGCTCTATTTAAAATCCAGCCATTGTAATTGCATTACTAATTTTCTTTTTAATCTTGCATGCCGCCAGGAAAAATTTTGCTACTCTTACAACAGAGTCTGCGTCTTGTGTGTGTGTTAATATGGGAGTCAGAGTTACGGAGTCAACAGTATACCTAGTACTTACAAAAGGACCCAACCAATACAGTCGTTCTTTATTGTACCAGGCAAAATGCCACATAACATGGATTAAATCTTCGCGTCCTCCAACTATACATCTACAGTTTTCATCTGCAGTTTTTTTATACCTGAGTCTGAGAACACTACTATCAAATTGTTCAAATTTATATATGGAGAAAGTCCTACGCAAAATAGGATCAGATAAAACATAAAAATATGGTTTATATCCAAAATTATAATTGTAAAGAGCAAACCATTTAGAATAGGCAGTTTTTAATTAATCATTGATCTTGTTCTTTCCAATAATTACCTATTTTTTAGTAACATATTTCTTATATTTAGTGCTTAATTGAATACACTTCCTAACATACCCCGCAAGAAATTCCAATTTATATTTTTCCAATAGCTAAACAATTTTTGTGTACCAAAAACCCTGTCTATATCCCATATCAAACCATTTCCATTTTTCCTCCATACATAAGGCCGTTACTCTAGTTGTTAGGAGTCTAGTTATCTGAATTCAAAAGTTAACTTGTCTGGTATCACATAAAGCATTAATATTAATAATTTCCAATTCAGATCTTATATAGGAAGATGGGCATGACCTCCCCACTCCCAATATGTTTCTTAAGCTTTTAAGAATGGGGGTAGTGAGTTTCTCCATGTGGGCAACATTCCATATTTCTGTACCATTGTGTTTCAAGTTTAGATTTAATTACTTGTAACAGGGGCTTAATGCTGGTTCCACCATATCTATAATTAAAATGGACTAAACCCTGCATAGTTTTAGTTGAGTTTTCTAAACATCTTTGAAATTGATGATTCCAAAGCCCGTTATCACTAAATTCAACTCCTAAATAAACATATGTTTTCACTACTTCCAATTTATTACCCTGAAGGAACCAAACTCCTTTCTTTTTTTGCCTAGCTCTGGGGCTAATAATAAGTACTTTAGTCTTAGATAGATTAATTTTCTGTTGCAATTCTCTAGCTCTATCATCAAGTAATTTAATTTTTTTCTTGATGCCCCTTCTGGGTCAGGGAAAGTAAAACCATGTCGTCTGCATAGGCAAGAGAGCTGTGCATGATTGATCCTGTATTTTTGGAGAGTCTATAGTTTGATTGTTTAATTCTGTTAATAGCCCATCAATATATAATGCAAATAAAGTAGGGGCCAAAACACAACCTTGTCTGACTCCTCTATTTATTTCAAAAGGGGCCGATTGACCATTCAAACCCATTCGTACCTGTGCCCAGTTATTAATATAAAGGTTATACATAATACTGACCAATTCTTTATCTATGCCACAATTCAGTAAAATATCCCAAAGCTTTTTCCTGGATATGGTGTTAAATGCTGTTGAATAATCTACAAACATTATATACAATTTTTGCTTCCTAAGACATACGTATTTCTCTACTAGATGGTAAAGTATATAAATGTTATCCAAAGTTGAAAATTCCTTCCGGAAACCAGATTGGAATCAAGAGAGCCCACCTGTATCTTGTATGACTTAATTTAATCTTTCAAGAATTATTTTGGAAAATATTTTTAAATTATTATCCAATAAACTAATTGGTCTATACATAGCAGGGTTCTCTTTATCTCCCTGTTTATGTATAGGTATTATATATGCTCCTTTCCAAGTATATGGATATTTATTTTCCTGTATACATTTATTATACAGAGTGGTCAACACTCTACACCATAGACTAGTATTGCATAAATATACTTCTGCTGGGATATTGTCTGGGCCGGGAGGTTTTTGCAGTTTCAATGAATTAATAGCCAAGTACACCTCTTGATAGGTGATTTCTAATTTTTGTAGCCCTTTTATTTTATTTATATTACTGTCCAAATTTGAGTCCATAAAAATCTGGGCAAAGTAATTAATCCAAACAGATTCTGGTATATAAATATCCATATCTTCTTTATAATTTGTGGTACCCCTCGCTACCAATTGCCAGAATCCTTTTTGATCTCTATTTGTAATCACTTTATTCATTTCTTCCTATTGTTTGATATAATATTTTTTCTGTGTCTCTGTTCTCCATATCATTTTTTTATTTGTTCTAATTTGTATATGAATCATTTGTCTAGGTAAAGGTAGTTGTTTAATTCCTTTTATTTTGCTTTTAAGAATAATAGCGTAATGGTCACTCTCAGATCTTAAATTAACAGTCATGCTTTCACAGAATTCTATTGATCCTGCCCATAATGCCAAATCTATCTGTGAGGATCCCCTACTAGATAGATAGGTACATTCACCCATATGGTCTCCTTTCTCTCTTCCATTCAACGGATATAAATTAAACTCCTTTAATGAATTAACCAGTGCAATACCATCTTTATTAACTTTCATATCTTTAGTTACTTTTTTATCCCAGTGATATGGGGTTATTGCACATTGATAATAAGAGTTATCTCCTAATCCATCATATGTGCCTCTACAGCATTTAAATTGCCAAGTAATAAAATATCTACTTCCAAAAATGTACTTATAATTTCAGTCAATAAGTGACCCCATTGCTCCCATATAGTCACAATATAAGTTGGAGACCTTTCTGGGGGTACATACCCATTTATTACTATTAAACTCTGACTCTGATACTTTAACAAACCAGCAATAAAATTCTCACTGGACACAATACATTCAGTAGATGAAAAACTTTTCACATTTATATATGTGGCAATCCCACCAGAATTCTGCCTGCACTTTGCATACTTTTTACCTGGCGTATGTAAAACTTGATAACCATTTAAATCAATCTGATCATTTATACCATGCCATGTTTCCTGCAGACAAATCACATCGTAAGTGGTTATAAACTTGAGCCAATCATCATCCTGTTTTCTATCTCTAATACCTGCAATATTCCAGGAAATAAACTGGTAACTACCAATATTACTAGTATTTAAAATAGATTCAGAGTCTGGGATAATTTCTCTAATAATTGTGGTTCCTAATGCCACTGGTTGTCAGTCTGAATAATCAGCTAATAACTGAAATTTATTATTGAGTGGAATGTGCTTAACATCATAATTTCTATCTAATTTCCCATAATGATTATCCAAGACTTTCGACTCTACTATGTTCAGGCCCACAGCATCCAATATGGATACTTTCTTTAGGATTTGTTCAGCAATTCCACTGTTCTTAGCTAGAGTATTAACTTGAGATCCCATTCCTACTCATTTTACAGATAATGGCCCAGATATTCAAACTGCGCCCAAAATGTGCGTAATAGCAGGAGCAAGCACAAGTCCATTGCGCACATGTGCAATAGACGCGATATTCAAACATGGAGCAAGCCAAATTGCGCAACCAGCCAACGTCTGAATATCGCACAACCCGCGCCATAGCACAACCAGGAAGGGAAGCTGAGCAGATAATGCGCTATAGCGCAACAAGGGCAGCCCAGCTGAGCAGTCCAGAGGCACCATAGTGCAAGCAGGAGCCCCCAGCAGCAGAGCAATGGAACTGCACAACCAGGAGGTAGGCAGGGGCCCACCACCCATGCCACAGATGGGCACAGGAACACACTGCAGAACTGACAATGCACCCCACACCCCAAGCACAGCATAACTGGGGGAGGGACGGAATATCCACCGGCCCATGGGGACAAGCAAACAAAGCACAGCCGAGCCATGTTGCCCCAGCACACCCACTGGCAAGCTGAGACTGCCACACAAAGGGGGCGGACCACCTCAGTGTACAGCAGCCCCCCCTTTTGCACAGCACACCCTGCACTGTGACCCCAAGACACCCCCCATGAGCAGTGACCATCACTGCAGGAATCCTCATACATCCCCCGTCACACTGCAACCTCGTGTACCACAGAACCATACAAGCCAGACCCACCATGAGCACCCAGCAGTGGGTTGCAGCACACGGCAATACCGACTGAAAGCCACTCCCACACCAGAGACACCTCCCCACGCACACACACACACACACACACATATACCCATGACTATACCACCCCAGATGCCATGCACACTACTGCAACTGAGCACCTATTGCCAGCTGTGAATCAGAGACCACCACAGTATTCATATCAAAATATATGTATTTCAAACATAACAAGAATAAGAAGAAGAACAACAACAATAACTATTTACAAATTTACAAAACAGGGGTGGGGGTATGGGTACAAGGTAGGGGTGGGTAAGGGGCAAGGGTGAACAACTGGGAGAGGGAAGGCAGGGTGTGAGGGATAGGTAAAGGGGGGAGGTGATGGGCAGCTACTGCCTGCCAGCCTGCTCTCCTGCTGCCTGGTGCTGGTCCCAGGGCCTCCTTCTGCATCTCAGACCATGCTGGTGTAGGTCCAGCAGGATGGCGAGCGAGTTCATCGCCACCTGTAGAAGCTGCTGCATCGACCTTTCAATCCGGTGCAGGATCCGGACACCTAGGACAAGGGATCAGAGTCAATGGCTGTCTCTGTCCATATCCCTGAAGCCCACCCATCATGCATGGCATACAGCCAAGTGCCCCGCTCCTGTGATGGACTGCACCCACCCACAGTGACCGTGCACAAGACATGCCCAACCAGGCAGCAACAGCCATGTGTACCACTGCACACACACACCGCCCATGTCCAGCACAGCACAACCAAGGCTGTACAGTAACATGGCTACGTGGTGGGCAGGCAGTGCCACAGCCATGTGCCCAGTGCACGCATGGACCACCATTGATGCACTCCCAGACATGCAGTGCCACTGGACAGTGCTGACTGTCACATGTCGCATGCATGGCAGTGGTGTCCATGGATGGTGGCCATGCCCTGCCCCCCACCCTGTCACACAGCATGCTATCGCATTCATAATGTCATGGCACTCACCCTCATCGGGCTGCTGCTGCTGTCGTGGTTCACCACCACCACCACGCTCAGCCACCGCTGGCACCACTCCCTGCACCTCAGCCCTGGCCCTCCTCCACTCCGCCATGCCTGTGGGAAACAAAAGGTGAGAAACACATCAGTGCAATCCCAACGCAGATTCCCCCTGCCCCAATGAGTGTGCCCGCCCACCCAGCCAGACCGATACATCACATATCCTGTTAACACCGCCACAGCCAACCCTAGACCAACCCTCCCCCATGTGCTGGACACGATAGACAGTGTTACCCATATGGACCATACAGGTGCATAGACAGATCACCCACCTGGCCGAGGCACCACGCCCCTCCTGGCACGTGACCACAGACGTGCCAGTAGTGCCAGCTCCCTCCTCCACAGGTCCCCGTACCGGTGCCTGCACTGCTCAGTGGACCTCCGCCGGCCAGTGGCCTCCTCTAGCTCAGTGGCCACCTGCAACCACACATGTGTCCTGGCCATGTTAAGGGGATCATCCCCAAATAGTGGGCCATAGTGAGGCTCCACTATGGCCACCAAGTTGGCGAGTTCGAGGGAACTCCACTGGGGGGCTCTTCTGTGTGCCATCCCTGGATGTATAGTAGGCAATATGGCGCTCCACAGCGCAGCAACCCCACGTGGAATAGTTGCGCAATACAACGCCGCTAATCCCTATCGCGATGTTGGTACAGTGCCACCAGTCCCTATTGAGCTGTTACCGAACAGCGCAATAGAGCTGCAGACATGCCATACATACAGCGCCAAGGGGGCCAAGGTCAGGCACAGGGTCATGGGTCTCTGGCGCATGGCCATGCACAGCACCATCGGAAGTCTATGTGTCCAGCGTGATTGGTCACCTGTGTGCCATTGCCACAGTGGACTATTGCGCAGTTTTGCCACAGCGCCATGTAGTGACCATCGCTGTAGCACCACTGGCACAATAGTGGCCATGCCCTGAACTGCCTACCGCGCACAGCACGTCATCAGTGCGGCAGATGCCTATGTAAGCTACCTGGGCATGCACAGTGTGGTGTACTACGGAGTCACAGAACTGCACCATTGGCTCAGCCCATTCAACCGTATTGCGCAAAGCGCAAAAGCGCAATATTCAGCCGTCATATGCAAATCATCTGATCAGCCATTCAAAGGCACAGCAGCGTGATTTGCATCTCATTAAAGTTGCTCCACACCTAATTTGCATGGATTGCGCTATAAAAATGCGACTCTGTTCTGCAGTGGCCATATTCGGTTACTGCAGTGGATAGGTGAGTTGCATGCTGTGTGATGTTCTGGACTATGGTCTTAGGGAATTGCTGTGTACTGCACAGTCACAGGTGACCACTCTCACCCATACAGACTGTGATACGACTGAGCGAGGAATGGGTGAGGAGGATGATGGTGGGCGGAAGAGGAGGCCCAATTTTACAAAAGCTGAGACAAAGGCACTCTTCTAGGCCTACCTGGATGAAGAGCCACTTCTCAGTGGACGGCGGGGCACCCCTCAGGCCCATGCTGCTGCATGGGAAGGGGTGGCACGTGCTGTCAATCTGCACGGCAGCCACCAGCGCTCTGTGCAGGAATGTAAAAAGAAGATGGGGACCAACAGGAGGAGGGTGAAGGAGAAGGTGGCAGCCATCAGGGCGGCACGTGCTGCAGCAGGCGGGGGCCAGCCGGAGGTGGTGCAGCTGACTCTGGCAGAGGACTGACTCACTGCAAGCATGCAGCGCAGTGCCATTGAGGGCATTCCTGGAGGTGGCTTCCAGACAGGTGGTAGCCCATCACTGCATGGTATGTCATGGTCGGGGGGGAAGGTAGATCACATGCACTAACGTGTTCTCACTTTCTCTTACAGATCCTGTGCATCTGCAGGGGTCAGTGGTGGAGGCCTGTCCTCTGCAGACAGCCATCCGGAGTCGGAGGAGGGACCATCCACCTCCACAGGTAGCCGGCGTGCATTGCACCAGTATGCGCACCTGGCTGCCATCTCTGATGTCGGTGAGACAGGAGTGGGGGGTGCCCTTCCTGTGTCTCAGCGGTCTGGCATGCAGGCATGCCAACACACTGTGGCTGTGGCTGTGGCTGTGGCACAGACCCACACCATTGATGATGCAACAACCACTATGGGCATTGACATGTGTGTGTCACAGAATGGACACACAGCAGGACAGCTCACGCCCATGGACCTAGCTGGTTCCGACGTGTGTGCCAGCATGTCAGCACAGTCCCAGGCTGTGCCTGTCAGCACCGGTGGGGCAGCACCGGTGGCTGTACAGGTCACTGGCACTGTTGCAGCCACAGCAGCAGAACAACTGAGCCCTTGGGCACAGCAGGCGGAGGGGCAGCAGCAGCAGCAGTCACCCACCAGGACTGGGGGTTCAGGGTTCAGCGGTGGCGTATGTGCACCACCTGTGGACTTGCCCATACCTGGTCCTGGTGAGCAGCGCCCACCCTTGAGGGGTGCTGAACATCAGGCCCTTCCATACCCTGAGGGACAGGTTGCCGAGGTGGCAGACGACCTCTTTGACGAGCACACCCACCTGCTGCAGGCATCAGTACAGCAGCAGATGCAGGTTGCAACATCTGTGGAGGCACTGTGTGTGGCTCTGGAGTGGCACAGCAGGGACAACAAGAGGATCCTGTCATGGATTGACCATTTGCGGATGGATGTGACCGCCGCCATTGACAGGCACACACAGGCATTGGTCGCTGTCGTGGCCACATTGGGCACACAGTCAGGTGCCCCTGTGCCGCTCACACCGTGCAGTACACTATCCACTCCCTGTTTCCGGCATCGTGCGACACCCACCCTGTCGATGCCGGGTTCAGCTGTGGGCATCCCGAGCACCCCTGGTGCAGGTATGTTTGGTGTGCTGCGGAACCCTGTGCGGGCAAGGTCGCATTCGCGCAGTGGAACCCCTGGTGGTCCATCTGTGCCACCCCATGAGGCCCATGCTCAGCCTGCCAGTGCTGCTGGGTCTCGGCGGGGTTGCCCACGCATCCGAGGCAGCCATGGCACTGTGTCGCAAGACTGAGCTGTCTCCCAGTGCGGGCCCTGTCTGGTGCTGCCCTGTGTGCAATATGTGTTTCGGTGGGCAGTGCACCAGTGGGTGCCAAGCCCTACATGCAGACACATGGACCACCTGCACACCCTCTTGACTGCCGTCCACAGGTGCGTGTGCATGATGATGCCTGCATTGCACTGTACACCAAAGTGCAAAGGTCCCAGCATCTGACACACGTACATGGACAGTCAGTGGATGTGGTGGCCTGTGGACATGTGTGGTTTTAGTGTCTGTGTTCCAGCTGTGTTGTGCAGCTGACCCCTGTGCACTTTGTGCCTATTGTGTGTGTGTGTGTGTGTGTGTGTGTGTGTCCGTCCATGTGGCGTGTTACTGTTCACCCCTCCCTGGTTGTATGTGTGTGCTTCTGTGCCATGCCACTTCCCTTGCCGTCATGCACCCCTGGTGTGTTTCCCTGTGTGTATGTGGGTTGTGCCCTAGACACTGTTGGTTGCACATGGCCCCATGACTTACCTGTGTTGGGTGAAGTGCTCCTCTGTGATGGTGTCCCAGTGCAGCTGGGCCAGCCGGATCAGTCGGGGGTCACGTCATTCAAGGGGGGGCTGCCCATCCTCATCATCACCGGCGTCACTGTCGTCCCCATCACTGTCCCCCTCTTCGACCTGTACGGCTATCCCACAGTCTTTGGCCATGTTGTGCAGGATACAACAGGCCAGGAATATCCCACAGGCCTTTGAGGGGCTATACTGTAGGGCACCGCTGGAGGTGTCTAGGCAACGGAAGCGCGCCGCCTTCAGCATCCCAAACACCCGCTCAATGATGTTGCGTGTGGTGGCGTGTGCCTCATTGAAACATTGCTGCAATGGGGTCGTGGGCCGCCAGTAGGGTGTGAGCAGCCAGGGACGGATTGGGTATCCACTGTCACCTGTGTGGAGATAGTGGAGGTTAGCATCTTGTTCAGGCTCATATTGCCCCTAACCTGTGTGCCACACCCATGGCACCTGTGGCTTACCCACCCTTGGCACCGATTTGTCAGTCCTACATGCATACTCACCCACTAGATGTCCTGTGGGGATGTCCCCACTCTCAAATCGATGGCACAGTGCTGACTGGTACCATATAAATGAATCATGTGCTCCCCCCAGGGTGCGTGGCACAGACATTGATGATGTGCCCACTGGCATCAGACACCACCTGGCAGTTGACACTGGCATAACCCTTCTGATTCATATAGGTGGCTCCATCAGGGCCAGGTGGCATGCGAATGGCCACATGGGTGCAGTCTATTGCCCCTAGCACGCCAGGCATACGTGCTACCCTGTGGAACTCCTGTATGTTTGCTGTGTGCTCCGCCACTGTGCTGGGGAATTGGATGTACTCCACAGCATGTGGCAGCAGTACGCTGAGGAATTGGGTGAGGATGCATGACGTGGCCGACTGTGTTATGCCTGTGGTGTCCCCTGTTGGTCTCTGGAAGGTACCCGTGGTGAGCAAGCACATGCAGGCTATTACCTTTGTCTCCACTGACAGAGCGTGACTCCGTCGTGAGGGTGCCTGCATCACATCACTGCACAGGTCACAGAGCCACCTCAGTATTGCCCTGTTCAGGCAGTACCAGCCCACAATCTCAACATCTGAGTAGAGCTCAAAGCTGGTGCGGGCCCGGTACTGCCTGTTGGGGGCGTATCGCCGACGGACCCTTCCACAGCCACGTCCCCCTGCAGCATGCCTTCTCACCCCCCTCATTACAGCTTCCATGTGGAAGCTGGCACTGTCCATGTCCCTGACTTGTGTTCCCCCTCCGGCTGTTGTTGCTCTGTTCCCCCCGCTGTCCTGACTGCTATCTCCACTGCACCGGGTACATCTCCTGGCCTCTGCACTCTGTGGCCCCACACACCTTCCCTTGCCCCTATTCTGTCCTGTGCTCTCCCTGGCCTGCACTATTTCTCCCTCTGGCCTTGTCTGTCTCCCTGCCTCATGTGGCTTCCCTGTAGCGTTCTTGCGCCTCTTTCTTGAGCCTTTTTATTTTGGCTCATTTCCGCTATGGCGCAACTTCCGCCTGATCCACTGTTGCGCATTGCGCAAGCCTTTGAATATCGCATTGCGCACTTTATGCATGGTTCCACCCCCTTCGGTTGCACATGCCTTAATTAGCTTTGCGCTGTTGCTCAGCATGTTTTCAGTGGCGTAACTGCCTCCTGCTGAATATCGCAGAATGGCGCAATTTCGGACTTGTGCTGGTGAAACCCTATTGCGCATGGCGCAACCCTTTTGAATATCCGGCCCACTATCTCATCCCTTCCTAACTGGACTTGTAGAAAATTCCTTGCTAGACTACATATCTCTCTAGTTAATTTTCTATTTGTTTCCCTATATAAATCATTTAAACCAAAGAGCACTAACTCTACAGTGTTTATTAAACTGAGAGACATGTATGTTGAATAAATGCCTATTAGGGAAAGTAAAAATAATCTCTCTATCCTTATGGGCCATACCATTAAGCCAAACATAGCTGGCCATTCTAGGTGAATGAAAGTAAATATCAATTAACAATGCTGAATCAACTTGCATAGTTTTAACCTCCAGTATCTCCTCTGGGCCAGTATCCATGTACAACTCTATTTTTAATTTTTCTACCAGTTTCCGTGTTTGGTTTTCACCTTCTAGTTGTATCCATCTACTTGGTGCCGAAACCCTAACTAATGGTATAGAATTAGCAACTTCTACTGGATTACATATAGTTACTTGTTCGTCCTTTCTATCATGGCTACCTTCAAGATGTACCCATCCACTTGGAGCAGAAACTTTAACTGTTGGTGTAGAATTAGTACATTCTACTGGGTTACATTTAAATACTTGTTCTTCTTTTTTACCATAGCTACCACTTTTTTCTTTATATGTATTATGCTTTATATTGACATAGGAGGATGGGACTTCAATCTCTAGGTCTTGTATATCATTTACTTCATTTGCAGCAGTAACATTCCTATTCTCCAAATCATAATTCAACTGTATAATTTCTTTTTCCAATTGATGGAGATGTGTAGTCAATTTAGAGTGGATTGGTGGCTCGTTAGTTACTACAATGGCATGTAAATCTTGTTTTAGACAGGGTTCCTGATTCCCTTTTACTACCGTTTGATTAGATTTTAATTTTTCTCCAGTTAGAGCTTGAGGCTCTTCTATAGTTGAGTCCATCAATACTGAATTTGTTTTAGTGACAGTTGTTTTCTTTTTCTTACATTTAGTCTTTTTCCCTGGGGTATTACTTTTCCTACCCCTTTTACATCCTTTTTTTTTTGGTTTTTCATAGTTGGGCTATCAGGTATATATATATATATATACTATCAAAATCGGGCCTACTCACAATAGTCTTCCTATGGGATTTTCTCTTTTCTCCTCCTTTTTGGACTTCCATAGATTCAGTTAGAATTGCTCTTACATGTGCTATATCATTTCTAACTGTTTCAATTATGTCTTTGTTTAATAAGACTTGTTCCATTACCAATATGTATGTTGATGAGATAATAGGGCAATTAATTTGTCACTCAAATAACTTGATTGATAGTCATACTTTAGTTCTTCATCAGGATTCATAACAGATTCTTTATGACATTTCTTGCATAGCTCTGTTGAATCATTCTGCTCATTAAACTGTTTTTAAACCTGTAATTATACCTTGCAAATCCCTTGAGACTTCCTCTAACACAGTCTTCTCTTTTATTAAATAACATTCGTTGTTCCATAACTCTGGAGATTTTTCATAGAGGCTAATTGGGGAGGCCATTGCTTGACTAGTTACAGATTTATTTATCTCAATTTCCCTTACATCACTTGTAAGTGAATGATTTAATTCAGTATCATGAAGCCCACTTATTTTCCCCACTACCCCTTCAATTAGTGATAAATCGGGTATAAATCTATTACGTGACATCTGTGACAATGGTAAAGTAGAATTACATGATTTACATGTAGGAGTAGAGGTTCTGCTAATATTAGCACCCTCTTTAATTTTGTTTAAATGATCTGTAATTTTAGTCTGTTTTATCTGCGTTACCTGTCGCGTATTTACAGGAGGTGAATCATTTATTAAGGGGGAAAGATTTGGATTATTCATTCTTTGAAGTCTGGTATTAACCATAACAAATTAACAGCACTTACACATATCAGTAATAACAAACAGCGTTTAACCAAGTAACCAAAGATGTATCCCCCCCCCCAAAAAAAAGCAGCAGAGCTCTAGTATCAAACCCCCAAGTGATAAAAAAAACAAATCCTAGTTAACAATTAACACTGGAATACTCAAATGTGCTATAAAAGTGAGCTCAAGATGAGCTATAAAGAAGTATTCCACTTTTCACTACTATCTGGTTTACAAAATTAATCAGTAACCATTGCTTCGAATTCAAAGTTCTCAAACACAGACGTCTCAATCGCCATTCAGGAGTAATACCAGTTCAAGTAATCAATTGTCCATGGTATTCATACATTGCACATCTTTGATTGTTGTTAAATTCTACTGTAGTATAAATCAGGAGTAAAGCAGTTATCGATGTAGTAAGTTCAATTAGTGCAAAGAAGTTTCAGGTAAATTATCTAAAATTATTCAAAATGCAGTATTTGTTCTCCTTATATTCTGACCTTTTATTCTTGTCTTTAACGTGGTTCCAAATCTTAAGCTAGTCGGAAGGCACACACAAAAAAAGAGTCAATATATTTTATCTGATATATCAGATGTATAAATTACTTATTCCATAATTCAGAGTTGGTTAAATGCACTTGGAATAACTACCAAAAACTAATAAGGAGAACTGATTCTAGATATTACAGCGTAAACTGCTGTTCGCTATACACTGTTCAATGTGAATGTGGGCGCATAGGCACTCAAACACTCAAACACTCAAACACTTACATAGTATGTGATCTGTGCTTTCGCTCACAGCTCATGTTTCCCTTTCGGTATATGCAGAATTCTATACTGAAAGGTGCAATAGCAGGCTGAGTAAATTCCAGGTCTCCAACAGGTCTCTAGCAGTGAAATCAGGTTTTTTAAAAAAGCAAAGCCTTCACAAGTCAGTGCTGCTCAGTTCCATTCGGTAATGCAATCTAATGCAAGCCAACAATCTGACCAAGAATGCCGCGCATGCTCTATTAATACAAAATGGAAGGTCAGCTGACTCCCAGAGGTGCGAAAGTTTGAAAAAGGAAAGAAATATATTTTAAAATTTAGTTATCAAGCTAGTTAAAAAGAAAGAGATAACCAACACGATTAATACATGTTGTGCACATAAAACACCCCAAAGTAACTGGTCAACAACCATAGATCACGGAGTCTAACCTTAATTTTTCCATGTTAAAAAATAAAGCGACATAACCAGTAATACTTAGCTTAGCTGCAGAGTCCAGTTTTCCAATAAAAGGATGTTCGTTCATTCTTTTCTTTCATGCAGACTCAGTGTTCCCAGTGAAGATCGGCTAGAAGTCTTCACAGAGTTCACTCGTAAATTATGGCTTCCACCCCTGCAATCATACGCTCCGCAGCGCTTCCCTCAAGTCTCCTCCCCAGCTTGGCTAATCCCTCCACGAAACTCCAAGCTGTAAATGAAGCAAAAATGAAGACGACAGAAGGGAAATCAGAAAAAGGAGCCATGTGAGACGTCCCGGAAAGGCTGCACATTCAGACAGGTATGGAAGGCTAGGACGGCATACCTCTTCTGGGAAAAAAATAGGCATTGTGCAGCTCCTACTCTAACAGCTACTCTTCAGCTGATCAGCATGCAGTGACTCCTCAGGCAAGTATTCAGTTGAGAATGGCACTTCGACTTGTGGGTTGTCTGACCCGCTACACATTAAGGTCAGAGAACGAAGATTTTTCTATAGCTCTAATCATCCTGTTGGTTAAGAAGTTAGTCTTGCACCACTGGCTCGATGGAGACTGCTTATCATACACTGAATAGGTACAAGAGCTGCTTCTAAATCTTCATACTGAGAGAATGACTGCCAGTCTATGCAATTGCCTCCATAGGTTTGAGAAAGTATGGGGGAAATGACATTGTCTGTACTCTCTATAGGCCAGCCATCAACAATTGGTTTTCTGCCCCAGTTCTTATTGAGGTTCCATGGAATTTTTATACCATGAGGGAGGTGGAGGTGGCAGGGGTGGGGGAAGGGGATGGTGGAGGGACGAAGTTGACATTTAACATTCCTGTATCATGTCTATATGCTATATATGTGTAAAAGCTTGATAAATATTCAGTTTAAAAAAAGAGAGGGGGTTGTGCCAGACACCTTTCGAGCAAAGTAAATTTGGCGCTTGGGGAGGAGGGTGTAAGAAAGGTGCTGCCAGGGTGGGTGTACAGGGAGAGACATACAGTATATATTGTTAAGTGTAAAAAAGCATTTTTATTTTATGAAGATGGTGGCTGGCCATGAAAGTGGGCGAGTTGTGCCAGTCATCTTCTGTGGAACATAACATTGTGGGTGCTGGAGGGAGGGGTGGGATCAGGTTGCAGACAGTGGGTGGGGGGATGGGGTACTATAATGTATTTGATTTGGGCAGGGTGAGGAGACTAGGGTGTTTAAAAATAAGTAGGATTGTGAGGGGGGTGTTTTTGTCCAATAGTAATTTCTGAATACAAATAGTTCCCTGTTCAGCAAGGGCTCTCAAATATTTGGGAGCACTACTATTTGTGATATTAAGGAAATACTATTCAGCCCTTGCACAGCCCATACATTTTTGTCACTCTGTTTCTAGAAAATATACCAACTCTGTTTCAGCCCATTCATCCTTGTACTGTCAATTTCCAGCATTTATAATTAGAACTACTGTAGGTCAAAAAACTATTTGTAAGCCACCCCTTTCAGGGCTGGCTTACTATAGTACCCTCTCCCATCTGTGGCCAGTTTTCCCTCTTGGGCAGCTTGGGCCCACCCCTTGGGGATAATTTCTTTTGCCCCTGACCACTTAAATTGGGGCTGCTGGGAGGATTCGAGGAGGAGTCGATGGGTTGGAGTAGGGCCACTGGGCTGAAGTTTCAAACCCTCAGCCTGGGAGATTTGGGGAATCATTATGGCAGCAGTACTATGCATATAAGCTGTTGGGAGGACGTGTATAGGAATATGCGACTGTTGGGGAGTTGGGTCCCATAGATGTGATGGCTGGGGTGGAACAGAAGATTGGAGGTAAGCCCATCGTTCACTGGGGTGAAGTGTAGGGATTCCTGGTGGCCCTTTGAAAGGTATGACAGTGGGGCTGTTGCAGCAATGGCAGGGCCGTGACAGGATCTCTCAGTGATGGCAGCTCTGAGGATATTTTTACTGGTGTGGCACACTGCTGGGGTGAGTCTGGTGGTCTGTATGGGATCTCATTTTATTGGACCTGCCATGCCCGTGTGTGGAGCAGGATCCGTATTAGGCCCATTAAAGTGCAGTGTAAAAGCAACTGGAAGGAGGGAGCCATGTTGTATCTCTTTGATTTTCCCTGTATCCTATCCTTGGTGATGAGGTTATGGAAAGTAGTGTGTTCATCTGGCAAGATTTCGGGGTAGACACGGTATGTTCATTAGGCCGCAAATAACCAGGCTTGGGTTATGACGGGAAGTAGGGGGAGTAAGTGACTCCCTCAGTCTGTGTCTTAGGTCCTGGTTGTACCCTCTTCATTTTTCTGGGCTTGTTTATGGCTCAAAAGCTATCAGCATGGAGTTTGCGCCTGGCCTATTTTGACTGTGCTAAGACTATATAGCCCGATGCTAGATACATCTCCTGTGTGTGCCTTCTAGCCTGAGTGAACTCTCCGCTCCATGGAACTGTGCACTTTAATTATTTTATTAATTGCTTCTCTACAAAATGAAAATGAGTGATTAAATGTTTTTATTGTTCTTTTACTCTGAGTGTGCTGAGAATTATTTATGTGAACTAACCATATTGTTCCTCCTAAGATGTAGCCTCTGTCCACCCGGGTCTGGCCTAGAAATTTCAGTGGCTTCCATTTCATTGCCCAGCTGATAAGAAAATCTTCTGAGCTGTGTTGTTCGAAGATCTGCAAGTAAGGTAAGGCCTTCCCTATTTGAGCTAAAGACTGTCATTACTGGGAGGTTCTGCTTTGCACCCCTCACCCCATATTCACCATCAGGACCCCTAGACATTGGGAAGGGGGGCCTACATATTCTTTATAAATATCCTTAATTTTACAGCTCATTGCCAGATTCCTTAACTGGTGTCAATGCCTCTGTATCCAGCTTTGAAAAAATCATCTTTTTGTTGACTGTTGATGTAACTGTTTTCATAGTTAGATACTGACCTTGTTTAGTTGTGTATTTATTGCTGATTGTATAATTCATTTTACTGTCTGTATGCTTTTGTGATATGATCTGATCGCTCATGAAAATGAGTCTTCGGCCCATGGTCTCATCAGATTTTAAAGAAACAAAACAAACAAACAAAAAACAAGTCCTTTGCAGATGCCCTCAAGTGTCAGGTTTGGTCAGGGCAACAATTGGGGATTCCTGATTCAATCAGGATCAATGCTGCATTTGCTCCATCAGTAGCCCTTGAAGCCTTTGATGTACAACTGTAGGGAGCCTTAAAGGTACCACACATGAGGGATTGCACAGGGAAATGAGTTAGGCACAGATTCAGAAAGGATGTGAGGAAATACTAGAGGGTACGGGAATTTTAGCAAGGCATTTGATACAGTCCCACACAAAAGATTAATAAACAAGTTAGCCAGCCTTGGAGTGGGTCCCAAGGTGGTAACCTGGATAAAGAATTGGCTGGACAACAGGATGAAAAGGGTAGTAGTAAACGGAGTCCACAGTGAAGAAAGGAGGGTTACTAGTGGGGTACCTCAGGGTTCAGTACTGGGACCGGTCCTTTTTAATGTCTTTATAAGTGACATTGCAGAGGAACTGGAAGGAAAAGTATGTCTCTTTGCAGACGACACAAAGATCTGCAACAGGGTTGATACACAAGATGGAGTGGAAAGGATGAGAAGGGACTTGGCAAGGTTGGAGGAATGGTCAAATGTATGACAGCTTAGATTCAACACAAAGAAGTGCAAGGTAATGCACCTGGGAAACAAAAACCCAGGGGAAGAGTACACAATGGGGGGTGAGATACTGACAAGATTAAAAATGGAAAGGGACTGGGGTGTAAATGGACCGGGGGGGGGGTAATTATATCAGATGACCAAAAGGTGGGCAAGCAATGTGAGAAGGCAGTAAGGAAGGCTGGGGGGATATTGGGATGCATAGGGAGAGGCATCAACAGTAGAAAACAGGAAGTTGTTATCCCTCTGTACAGACAGTTGGTGAAACCCCATCTGGAGTACTGTGTGCAGTTCTGGAGACCCGATCTCTGCAAAGACATAGACAGAGTGGAGGCTGTCCAGAGGAAGGCAACCAAAATGGTGCAGGGTCTGCACCAGAAGACATACGAAGAGAGACTAAAGGAGCTTAATATGTATACTCTTGAGGAAAAAAGGGAGAGGGGGGACATGATAGAAACTTCCAAGTACCTCAAGGGAATCAACAAAGTCCAAGAGGGTAGTATCTTTCAGAAAAAGAGATGTGCAAGAACAAGGGGGCACAATTTGAAGATAGAGGAGGGATGGCTCAGAGGTAATATGAGGAAGTATTTTTTCATGGAGAGGGTTGTGGATGCATGGAGCAGCCTTCCTGAGGAGGTTGTGGAGTCAAGAACAGTGGGGGGAATTCAAGAATGCATGGGACAGACATAAGGCATTCTATCAGGATCGGAACACCCTCATGCAGGTATGGAACCAGACGCTTTTACAAGGGGAGCCTTGTTAATGCAAGCAATTTTGAAAGATTCATAATTGCTACAAGAAGAAGTAGAAAAAAGATTTGAAAGAAAAAGAAAGGGCAGCACACGTCTTCTCAGATAACCCTGATTTCTAAATGTAGCTGGACAATTTTGAAAAATCTATAAAAAGACAAGATACAAAAATAAAGGCTGCAAAACAAAAGAAATCTGAACGGTACCAGAGGGCCTACAAAAAAGGGAGGATATTTAACTGGGGGAAAAATGCATCCCCGCCCCCAACCTCTGCACTGAAGTCAATTCCGAAACAGAATGCAGCCACACCTGGGGCTGATTTAGATCATAATGTTACAGGCTCAGATCTAAATGGCACTGGTTCTACTGCTTTTTTAGAAGAGAGATCGTCGATGGAAGAGGAGCAACGGCTGAACAACTGGATCAGGTTCATCAACCCGAGAGGAGGATTCAGACAAAAAAGGGGAAGAATAGAAGAGGAAGAAGAAGCTGCAGGAGAAGACACGAGAAAGAACAACAGACACTGGTATCTGAGAGGACAACCGCAATATCAGAAGAGGAGGAGATATTGGACCTGAGGACAAGAAATATTCTAGACTGCAACAATTCTGTGGTAAATATTTCATCATATGTACTCACTGAGACTGAATTATCTGTACTAAGGAAAGGTCTATCTTTTGTCCATATAAGTAACATATCTCATTTTACATGCATTATAGATTTGTTCAAATTTACGAGGAAGTTATGTCTAATGTACCACTTTAATAAACAGGAAAATGTAGCAAGGATATCTGCTAACATAAGCAATACAAATAAGTTGGAAATTGTGGATTTAAAAAACAAGTCCACTTTTTGTCCCCCCTGCTCAACGCAAATCCAACTTGTGCAACTCCTTGTCATTTGGGAGAGTTGGTTGCAGACAGGATGAGAGACAAATTTCCTTATTCACATGAAAGCCTGTAACAACCTTCGGAATGAAAGACAGAACTGTTCTCAAAACCACTTTGTTCTTATGCATGACAAGGTAAGATTCTTTGTGGGACAAGACCTGGAGCTCACCAATTCTCCTGGCTGAACACATAGCAACTAAAAAGCACACCTTGTAGGACAACACATCCAAGGGAACCGATGACAGCAGTTCAGAGGGTTCCTTACAATGAGTGTTCGATACCAGATTGAGATCCCATGGAGAAGCAGGAGATTGGAACAGAGTTTGGGTCCTGCTGACACCTCACAGAAAACAAATAACCTCTCAGTTCATCCCAAGGGATGAGCCCAAGGAGGCTCCAAGGGCCAACACCTGATCTCTCACGGTGCTCAAGGCCAAACCTTTCTCCACTCCTTGCTTTAGAAAGTTCAAAACCTGTGGAATCTTAGCCTTCGAAGGCTGGTTACCTTTCTCTCTGGCCCAAGCCAAAATGGTGGCCCATACGCGGGCATAAACTGCCAACGTGGAATTCTTTCTGGCAGCCAGCAGGGTGTCCACTATCTTTTTTGAGAAACCCTGTTTCAGAAGTCTCCTCCTTTCAGGAGCCAGGTTGTGAGCTGCATCACTCCCAGATTTGTATGCAGAATGGGACCTTGGAAGAGAAGGTCCCCCATATTGGGAGTCAAAACAGAGCATGTTGATCTAAATTCACTAGGTCTGAGAACCATGGCCTTCTGAGCCATTCTGGAGCAACCAGAAGAAAGCTTCCTCTTGAGTGTCTTATTTTGTGTATGACCTTGGAAAGGAGTGGCAGTGGAGGAAAGGCATACTGTCTGCCGAAATTCTACGTCTGTGACACAGCACCCACTGCCTCTACCTCTAGACACTGGAAGTGGCTGAAGAACCACTGCTCTTGCACATTCTGGCTGGAGGTAAACAGGTTGATCTGTGGACAACTGAGTCCTCTGCACAGAAGGTCAAACACTTCGTGCTTCATCATCCACTCCCCTAGGTGGACATTCTTGAAACTCAGTCAATCCACCTGAAAGTTCAACTCCCCAGCCAAGTGAACTACTGACAGAGAGAGAGAAGGTTCTCCTCTGCCCACAACAGACAATCAGTTGTTTTTTTTTTAGCATCTCTCTGCTCTTTGTGCCCCCTTGATTGTTTATGTATGCCACTTTGACAGCATTGTCTGACCTTTTTTTTTTTTACTTTTCTGTTTGTGCCCACTCCTTCACCACGCCTGCTCCTCTCTTCAGGGCTCCCAATGCGACCACATAGGCTGCACCAGGGGACAGAGGACTTCCACTCCGACAGGTGCCCACCTCCTATCTAATTCAAGCACTCAGATTACCCCCCAAGTTGGATGGAGGCCCCCTACCACCCTTAGCTTAGGTGGATCAGACACCACGGAGCTTCTCCACCGATCTCTCCCAGTCACCGGCGCTGGGACCCATCTTCAGGAGCAGACGAGGGGCTTTTCACATTTTCTAGTACCACCCCTGTAGACACCAGCACACTGGGAGGGACCAAGGAGATGAAGGCACGCTGAGACGTACTTTCTCTCTGGACCCTCAGCTGATGTCTGCCCCACACTGAATTCTGCTTCCCTGACTGCACATCCACCTTTGGTCACCCAGGTAGCGGTATAGCAGTGGGGAAAGCAGCCCTCCCTCCCCAGAGAAGAAGAGCAGCTCTCCAGGCACTCGATCCTTCTCCCCCTGGCTGGCCCACCAGCCACCCTGGCTCACTACCAAACCCAGGTCACTGGCATCACAAGCGGTAGTGCTACTACTGCACTGGCAGGCCAGCTAAGAGTCTGACCTTATTTTCATGGCTCTTGACTACACATAATTTGAAAGTGAAGGACAGCGAGATGCACAGCCCTCATCTCCAGGACGCTGATGTGTAGGTGTTGCTCCTGTGCAGACCAAGTCCCCTGAATGAGAATGTGGTCCAACTCTGCCGCACAGCCTGACAGAGTGGCATCGGTTGTCAGGGCCAACTCTGGAGGGACTTCCAAGAGAGACCCTTTGTTCAGATTTTCTAAACTCAACCAACCAACTCAGGGAATGCCACAGGGGTGGGGAAATTGGAATCCTGGCTTGATAACCCTCCGAGGTCCAATCCCAGGCTGACAGCAACTTGATCTGGAGGGGTTGCATGTGAAGTAGAGCCCACGGAACCAGCTCTGTTGTTGACATCATGAGGCCCAGAATGTGTAGTAGGCTGTGAGCTGAAGCCAATGATTGGCTCTTCTGCTTTTGAACCTCTCTCAACAAGGTCTCTTTCCTGGCTGACGAGAGGGAGGTGTTCCCCTCGTCCATCCTGAACACTGCTCCCAGGTGCTTCAGGGTCTATGATGGCTTGAGAGAGCATTTCTCCTAATTTACTACCCAATCATAAGACTCCAAAACCTCAAAGAGTCTGGTCAATGATTCCCTCACCAGTGGAACAGACAGCGCTCGAATGAGCAAGCCTTCCAGGTAAGGACAGACATGATGTCCCTCCTGTCGGAGTTGATCCACCAAGACTATGAATACCTCTTAGAATACTTTGGAGACTGTTGCCAGCCAAAATGGGAGCACTATCTACTGGAAGTGTTGCCCCAGAACCAAGAACCTGAGGAACCTCTGATGAGATTACCAGATAGGAATGTGGATAAATGCATCACTTAGGTCTATGGATGCTAGGTAATCCTCCAGCTGTACAGCTCGGATGATTGATTGTAATGACTCCATCTCTAAGGTCGTGTGGTGAATAAACTTGTTTAGGTGTTTCAGTCCACAATAGGTCTGAAATCTCCCCACCCCCGAATTCTTGGGAACCACAAAGTAAATCGAGTAAAATCCCTGGCCTTGTTCACTGGGAGGCACCAGAACAATTGCCCTGATCTGTGAGAGGTGATCCAATGTCTGTGACACTGCTTGTCTCTTCACAAGGTCCTTTGCTACAGGGGATGGCAGAAAATATCCCTTTCAGGGAATGGTTAACAACTCAACTGCATAACCTAAGGACAAATCTCCAGAACCCAAGCATCTGATGTTATCTGGGCTCATCTTGTGTAAAAATAATGCAGTCTTCCACCAAGGGAAGGGAAGCAAAGATGAGCTCACATACCCTCATTGTGAGTTGCCACCTCCTTGCCCTGAGCCTCACCGTGTCATCAGGCAGGGGTTCCTCTGCCACTATTGCTCTTGAATCCAGAATAGGATCCTTTACTCCTGTGGTTCCCAAAGTTTTGAAAGGGATGACCCCCCCCCCCAACATTGATACTGCCTCTGTTGGCCACCTCCTTGACTTTTCGAGGCTGAGTCGACCTTTTGCTGTTGTTTTCATACTTGAAGATGGCCCTTTTTATCCTGGATAGGCTTCAAAATATAATCCAGGCCTGAACCAAACAATAAGCCTCCCTCAAAGGCTAAGCTAAACAACATAGCACACATCAGGATTCGAAAAATCCAGAATGAAAGTCAGCACTCCTCAGTAGCTTGCCACAGTAAAGTATTTTAAATACATAACATTACCACATTGTTGTACATAAATCCAGCAGCAGCAGCAGTATTTGCAAGTGGTTCTCAGGCGTTAAATCCATTGCTAAAAGTCCAATAGTGGTTTAAAACACTTTTAAATTACCCGCAGACATGCAAAACACCGAGACCGAAACGCCATCACCAAATTTGTTTACGTTTCAGAGCCACAACTAGCTCCTTCCTCAGAACATGTGATTACTGACATGCAAGTACAATTTAAAGTACTTTAATTGAAAAAGATTACACCTTCTACGTGCAAAGCAATTAAACAATTAATACACTAGAACCCTTTTAAATAACCCTTATAAATAACCCTCTATCTTAAAACAATATAAATACCATTATAAATATAACTCCTTTATAAATATAAATATAGCTCTATCAAATTAACAGTACATATAACTACAGAAAGCACAAAAGGGAAAAAACCCAAAATATAAGGAAAGGGGGGGGGCCACAAAAACAAAGGAAGATAAAGACAATCAGTGGATACTATGCAGACAGACAAAGTCATTAAGTCCATTCAGTTTAACAGTGTCCAATGTAACAATCCAAAAGGCTTCACGACATAATAATGTGCCTTCAAACTTCCTCCTCTTCGATCTAGTTTAACTTTTTATATGCCAAAAAATTAAAGGACTGCAGGCTTCTTTAAAATGTCTAGCTATCGCATAAGTTTCATTCTGTGTTCTAATTGCTGTTTTGTGTTCAGCAATTCACAATTTTAGTGATCTCTTTGTTTGCCCAATATAAAATAGACCATAAGGGCAAGTTAAAGCATAAACAATTGTCTCAGTACTGCAATTAATAAAATCTCTTATTGCATATTGCTTTCCAGTACGAGGATGTGAAAAACTTTTCAAATTCTTTGTATTGCTACAGTGTACACAGTGCCCACATTTATAATTCCCTGTAGGGGGATCCATAAGCCACATTTTATTCTCATTCACTGGTAGTAGGCTGTGGACAAGTCTGTCTTTAATATTTCGTCCTCTTTGTAAGAAACTCTCGGACGGGTAGCGTTAATACCATCAAATTTCTTATCTCCTTGCAAAATGTGCCAGTGTTTATTTATTTAAGCAATAATACCCGAGAGGGTGGGCGGTGTGGGCAATGCCGGACCGCCAGGGGTGTAATGAGGGCGGCGCGCGGGCGGGGAGGTAACCCTGGAAGGTCGGTATTGCCCACCACTCTCCCTCAGTGTCTTGCGTTGAAAAAATGGGCACTGTTAAAGAATGTAGTTTAATTTAAAAATTAACTAAAATTAGTTTAAAATAACTTTTATATTAAAATAGTTCCTATGCCTTCATTTGACATGGTACATCTGGACACTGCACTGTACATTGGAGTAGACACGTCCTTCTTGTACTGCCATGAAAATAAATCACAAATAAATAAAATAAAGATAGTATGTGTGTCTCTCCCGGTATCGGGTTCACGGCTTTGTTTTTATTTCTTCATTTGTTTCACTCCGCCCAGTTGCCTGAAGCTGTTTTCTGTGACAGTTTTTTTTTTTTTTTTTTAGAGAGGTCAGAGGTTGCATGTGGAACTTTTAACGCTGCTCTAGTGTTCTCCCCTTGCAGCTGTTCCGTGGGATTATCATGCAATGAAGCAACTTGTTTTTCTTTTTGGTCTTGTCGGGGTGGATTTTGCTGTGTTGAGCCGCAGGGACTGTCAGCTGGGATATGCTGCCGTTACAAGGGCTCATGCCAAGGTCCTAGAACTGGGTATTAGCCTGCTAGCAGCAGCAGCGCGCTCAGGCACTGGACTTTCTCCGAGACTTCCTCCCTTCATCTCCAAGCGGAATGGATACAAGTGCTCTCTCGACACTGCAACTTTTCCTTTTTGTGCTTTGTGGTAAGTAGCTTGCTCGCAGCAAGTCCATTTGTCCATTACAGAACTGGGTTGAAAGTGTTGCTGTCTGGAGAGTTAAAAGACAGCGGTGCATTCTGAGAGCTGCGGTACACCAGTCACATCCACCCGCAGTTGCCCTGAAGGAAACTTTGAGGTGACATCCATCGACTACAAATATCTGTCTGTCGGTCTTTCTGTCTGTCTTGTATGGGCTTAAAATACTTATTTTTGTTTTAGTCAGTATTGATTCTCGGGAAAGAGAGAATGGCAGTAAACACTGATCGCTCGCTGTGTCATAGAAGTAGTGTTTGTGTGTGTGGTGGTGGTGGCGTGACTCTCGCTAAATGTTCAAAAAAAATGGCGGCAGTTTGACATTTTGTGCCCAGTGCTTCAGCCAATGATGAAGCAGGCTGGGCACAAGGATACTTGGCTGGGCATAAGGCAGGTTTTGGCTGGCACTTTTTATTTGGTGGGCATCTATTGAAAGTTAATGTACCCCTGTGGAATGGGTACCAGCCAATCAGATGCCTCCAAATAAAAAGCCCATTTTCTAAAATATTTGTAACATCATGTACCTTGGGAAAAAATTGTGTCACAAAAGTAACAACTCCTTGTTCTATTTTTTTGTTTTTGTTCCAACTGTACATTTCCATTTATTATGGTATTTCGATCCATCCCTATAACTTCATTATATGCTTCTTCCACTACTTGTTTTGGATATTTTCTTTCATAGAAGCACTGCTTCATTTCATTGCTACTTTGTTCAAAATCTGTATCCAAGGAACATGTACCTTTACTCTTAAAAACTCTCCTTTCGGAATATTATTTACTAAGGTCTTTGGATGGCAGCTTGCACCTTGCAATATTGTATTTCTGGACATTGGTTTTCTATACAGTTTACTTTCAAGGTTGTTGCCACATTTAAATACAGTAAGATCAAGAAAGTGTACTTCTTTTCTGTACCATTCAGCAGTGAATTTCAAGTGCATATTAGTACTATTTATATATTCCATGAATAATATTAAACTGAAAGAATACTTTAATAATGAGGTGATGACACAAAATATAGCACAAACTGATATCACAGAGGCTGAACCAAGCTTTTGTTGTTGTTTTCATACTTGAAGATGGCCCTTTTTATCCTGGATATCCTTCAAAATATCATCCAGGCCGGAACCAACAATAAGCCTCCCTCAAAGGCTAAGTTAAACAACTTGGTCTTTGAATCTCGCCAATGACCCAGCGCCGAAGCCACACCCCACACATGGTGAACACAGTATGATAAGCAGATCAAGCTGACAAGTGTAAGTTCTCTACCGTGGCATCCCTCAGAAAGTGGAGGCCATGGATACTAATTTCAAAGTGCTCGACAACTCAGAATCTGAGGGAACAAAGCCACCCAGCAATATAACCCACAGGTTTAGGGCTCTGACAAGAATAAAGGAGGCATAGGAGGTGCATAGGTTTGTGCCATTGGAGGGAAAGGCTCTTCTGCACGAAGCATCCACTTGCTTCTTGTGCATATCCGCTAAGGTCAAAGACCCTTCAGTTAAGATAGTGGTGGCTTCGTGGAATTATATACAACTGTATCAGCCAGGGGAAGGGGTTTCCCACTTGTGGATATTTTCCTCCATAAAGGGGAACCACCATACCTTGGGTTTTGGCAGATATTGTCATTGGTTCACACCTGCCCATTCTTGTTTAATAATCTGGTCAGAGTGAATAAAGTCTAGAAAACACTTTGGAGCAGAGGAGGATGTGGACAGGACAGGATTCACTTCTAAGGCCTCTATGGATTGCACATCCATAAGCTGATATATCTACAAGTTTCAGTTATCAGACAGGACAAAGATTTGGTATCAAACAGGGGAGGGATAGGAATCTGCCTCTTTGGCTCCATCCACTCCCCTTCCTCCTCCTCCTCCTCCTCTTCAGAGGGTTCATCCTCCTCATCATCATCAAGTAACTGCTTTAGGTCAGGATTTTCCCCAAAATCCATGACATCCTCATCCTGACCCTCCATATGTTCAAGGGTGGGGTCTGTCTGCAGATCCATATTAGCAGACTTGTCCTGCTGTGGCACACCTGGATGTGCCTGCGTGGGCCCTCCTGACCTGAGGGGGCTGGCTTGGGGTCATCAGTGTCCAGTGGAATGTCCTGTGGAACATCGGGGCTCAAAAACTCTCTTAACAGTAACCACGAAGATTTACACAATTCTGCTTTGCCATTGTCAGCCGGTACACCAGGTGTACCCCTCCAGTTCAGAGTTTTCAATGGGGGGAACTGTTAGAGACATATTAGTTTGAGAAACACAGTTGGAGCAATAGTAACCCAGGGGAGAGGATCGCATTACCCTTTTGCAGGTCTTACATCATTTGAACACTAGAGGTCTCCGGTAAGCCATGGTGCCAAAACACTAGAGCAACAGAAGCTCAAAGCAAAGAATAAAACTAAAGAAACTGTTGCCTGTATTATATCAGGAAAAGAAAGAATGCTTCCATTGACATCACCTTCCACTCTGGCTAAAAGCACCAGCAGAAAACGTTCCTACCATCCTACCAACTCAAAGGCTGTAGTAGGAAAAGACTGTACTCAGCAACATCACTGATCAGTCAGAAAAACAGAGCCGCCATGTCTAGCCTTGAAAAGTGCTGGCGTGCACGCTTGTGTGAGTGTGCACGTGTGTCACATCATGACGCTGCATGTAATGTCAGCACGTTGGTGGGGCACATGCCATGACATGCAAAAAGGACATGCTGAGGCACCGAAAAGCCTCTACCTAAACACCACTGCACGAGCACAACTGCCAGGGCTCATAAAAAAATAGCGGGATGTTAGGAGGTTCAGGAGAACCATTAAGAATCGCCACAAAGGCTGAGGAAACAGATCCCCGCCAAAAAAATATACTGCCTGAAAAGGCTTTCTTTCCTTCTCTTCTTTCCCTCTGTTCTCTTCTTTTCTTTTTTTTTAAGCAGTAAACCAAGTTTTACCAGGGAATAAGTAAAAACAGATCCTCCAACTGTGAGCACTCCAAAGAGCCTGTGGTTCCCCTCTCTCTCAAATACAAGAAATAAAATAAATAAGCACTTATAATAGTCACCCTATGGTCCATGGGGGGGGACCAATGTCAAAGTAGATGGTAGGGAGGCACAGGAAATGCCCTAAATCTAGACCCTAACATTGAGACAAAAAACAAGTACTTGCCTGGGGCACCATGACATGAGGGAAACGGGGAACTGCTAAAAATAAACACCCTTAGACTAATGGCAGACATGGCCCCCCAAGCCAAGCACAAATAAGCAGTGGAAATGGGGAAAGAAATCATGTTAGCCAACCTGAAAGCCGCAGCCTAACAGGGACAATTTTAAATATAGGGGGTGGCCACTGTCACCAGATAGCTCTAACCTTCTATGCAGAATACTAGCCCAAAAGAGTAAACACCGAAAGAAAGAGTTTCATCTTCAGAGAAATTTCTGTGCTGTTTCCCTTTCAATGGCACAGCAAAGACTGGAGAGTTGCTGCAGTCCGGAATGTTCATGTGCCCAGGATTCCATGCTGATTTCAGCCTTGGGCTGTATCATTTCTCCTAATAGGGGTGCACCTTACCCATTTGTTTTGAATACCCATTGACAATGTGTAGTGCTACAGAAATTATTTTTATATAATACCTTTTGTGTGTGGACCGAATTTCATACACCAAGCAGTGATACTGCTACAGAAGACACAACCACCTAAGGCAAGCTGGTGCATCCAAAGGAGAAAAATTCTGGGACAGCATTGGGCCACCTTAATGGGGGTGAGCATGTCCCTAAGGTTCCACACATAAGGTGGCATATTGGCAACAAGCCAGAGAGGAAAATCTGTGTATCTTCCGAACAGCAGCCTCCTTACAGTGTTAGTGCATGGTGTTGTGTTCCTGAAGAAAACATGTTAATCCAGGCTCCCAGTGACTGTCCCATAATGGTGGCAGTGTAAACATTTTTTGCATAAGACTCTGGAGTGCGCATGACCATCACAATATGTAACCCTTCTAATCCCGCTCCTGGTCTATTTTCCATCTAAAAATTCTGAGTATAAGAAAGAAATAAAGGATGTTCCAAAATGGCTGCCACTGCCAGATGCAGGTAATGATTTCTGTCTGCAGCCCTTTACTTAAAACAAATATTACTTCATTTTAAACGAAGACCAAATACTGAAAAGTTATCCAATGGATCCATCTGAACTAGTTCCATTGAAATTGACAAAAAAAGAGCAGAAGCGTACCCTGGAGAAACTGAGGAAAGCTCAAAAGAGAAAAACTGCTGGGTTGCTCCCAAAAGAGTTGGAAAACCCTGACAAACAAGATTGAAAAGGGTCCATCGAAAAGTCTCTGTTTCAGCCCTGTAGTCAGTCCTGCAGCAGCAGCATCAAGTGTTCCTGGTGCTGTAGGTTTGCGTCCTGTGGGGAAAGAAAAGGCAACCAAGGCCAGTGCCAAAAAGGCCAGTCAATCCTCAATTCTGAAATTAAAGTTACACAATTGATGATACGGGCAGATCTTTTCAAGCTCTGGTTCAGGTAATTTCAGTCTTTGAAAAGAAGATGGACTCCTATATATTAATTGACACGAACAAACAGAAACCTGTGAAATGGAGATGAAGAGTACAAAATTCCTAAACACTCAAAACGCCTTATCAGCTTCATTGCCCCATGACAATTTGCAGCAAGCAACAAAGACTGAAATACTTTCAAATAATGCACCTAAGAACAACTTATGTTTCTGTAAACAGTGGGAGAATGCTGAGAATGGTTAAAGAAAGACTACAGGAAAACATAATCCTTTCACACACTACCCCCATGCTTCATCCCACTATGTCCCTCATTTGGTTATTTATTGTGTATAATTTATTTTAACTATATTTCTGTATGTTTTGCTTATGTGCTGTATTTCTTTGTTATAGGCTGCTGCAGACCCCAGATTTGCTTCATATGAAGGCAAACCATGTAAGTTTCTAATTAAATCATGTGGCTCCCCAGGAAATTAAGTCCAGGTATTTAAATATGGGTGACCACTGAATTTTATTTTTGAAACAGTTTTAGCTTCATGTTTTGATTTCAAGCACTATTTGATTGGGACCCTGATTGTTCTGTAGTGTATGGTGTTTACATTATTTTTTTATTTTACATCACTACTTTATATAGTTATATTTTTGACTGTTTTCAGATTGGGTCTGAAAGTGATAATGTAATATAATGTAATCATGACAGAGTATTTAACAGATGGCACACCTGTAAATTCTAACCTCCTGACAAAGCCTGTAAAGGTGAAGCACTGAGGTGCATTCTGTTTTCTGGTGATACATGTTATGTGGACTTGTATTTCTGAATAAATCAATTACTTTGGAAGTTTCATTGTCAAGTCATTTGGTTTCTAGAGTGGTGAGTGCTTTAACTTTGCATAGGATCTTGATATTTGGGGTAGCCATCCTCGTAGAAGCACCAAACAGCTTTCTTTGATGAGCAGCTCTTGTTGGAAGACTAAAAAATCCATTTCAAGAGAAATGACTCTTTGTCAATGAGTTAAATTTGATCAGATAGTCCCAAGACTGTGTTGATTTTTAACCCCTAAACTCTGTAGCGTCTCTATACACTCTTCAGACTGGGCAGCATTTGCATTTCCATAAGCTGACCTCATGGTCAGAAGGCCCGGGAGAGATTTGTTTTTATCTCCCTGGGATTGCTGTTTGTCTTTACGAGGATTATTCATTACGAAACAGAAGGGTTCCCACACCAATTACTATCATCCAAGGATGGAAACTTGTCCAAAAACAAAATTTTAATTCTGTTGCGCAGTTGCCAACAGGCATATCAGTTCAAGCCACCATATTGCTCAGGCTCCACAGCACCCCCTTAATAACTCCTTTTGAATGGATTTTTTGTTGTTGGTAGAGTTATAATCTTTTTGTGTGTGTGTGAATTAAAAACTCGTGAATGGTGCTGGATTGACAACACTGGAAACTGACGCCCTTTTTTTATCCACATGACAGATACAGCACAGTCGATCACAGTGCAAGTTTCCCACACTGCCCCACTGATGTGCCCCAACCCTGTCATTCCAGGACCACCATGTAAGTGAGATGGTAGTTTAAGACTACCTGCCGATTCAGTCCTTGGCCTCTCTTGTATGCCTTCTATCAAGGGTGTCACTTACTGCCAATTGTGTTGATCATTTTGTGATGTGGGCACCTGCCCTCTAAGAATTGAACTGAGACTACTACAACTCATTTCACCTGGGACACTGAGCAGTCTGCAGGTGATATTGAATTTCAGCCACTACTGACCTGGGCTGAATTTAAAGCAGTGACCTAGAGAAGAAAGGCTCCTCATCCCACTACCAATCCACTGAGACATCCAGTTCCCACTGGGGTTATAATTTATGCTTTTCATGCACGTCTGTTTATATTATCATATTTGGTCTCTCCTTTACAGATCTATATCTGATACTGATTAGTTATACATTTAGTGTAGAATACATATTTCTCAAAATCTATCCCTATATTATAATGGTGAGTACAACCGTGCAACATGGTTGGTCAGTCACATTCTACATACCTTACGTTAATGTTAGATAAGTACGCATGTAGGACCTCATAACATAATATGAGGCTTATGAATACATGGGTTCCACCCTTGGAATGCACCAGCATTAGGGCTCTGAGTAGCTACAGTGCCGACCACACTTTTTTTTGGGGGGCAGGGCTGTTCTCCCCACACTCCCCCTAACTATAGATACTAACTGGGGTGGCAGACCTCAGGAAAGGGGTGGCAATGTCAAATTTTTGCGCCATGGTGACTCTGCACCCTATCGCCGGAGACCTGAAGCGCTGCAGTGGAATTCACATAGTCCGGATGCCCAAACTTGTTACTGTCTGTAGGTGGACTCAATGGATTCATAATGTCATTTATTGTGACCTCTGCGTGGTTCTAGCCCCTCCCTTTCCCCCCTCTAGTTTCTGTACAGGAAAGATTTCTTCCCAGTTCAACAGACTGCAGCATCTGTCCACCAAAGTAGTGGTCCCTGCTATCTCTTTTTCCTTACTGAGCTGCAGGAGTTAACACACTGAAGAGTCTACTTTTTCTTTTCTATTTTTGTCTGTGTCTGACTGCTGTTTGATCCTAACCCCATGGCATAGAAACAACAGCAGCAGCACATAACTGATGCTGACCCGAACATTGGTGTCCGGCACCATGAGCAGTACCCCACACATGATACTGTTATTATCAAATGGGCAGGAATAATTCACTACTCAGATGCTGATGTGTAACCCTTTACTTGTCAACCAACTAATATATACATAGATCCAAATAAAAAGAAAAATCTAAGGCAGAAGGACTATATTATGTTAAAAACACCTTAAATGACAGAATTGTATTCAAAAACATGTTAATGATCAAGAATGTGTGTGTCAAATTATAATAATAACTGGTCAGCAATTTTTTACATTGCCTGACCAAGTTATAATTTCCCATTATAACTCGCGAATTATAACGGAGAACATGCGCTGAGTCAGTCACAAAAACCCGCTTCCTGATTGGCTCTGCGTGTGGTCCAGGGTGGGCTTTCATTCCAAAAACATGGCGGCTCCTCATTCGCTTAGCGAGGAACTGCCAGAGCAAGTGTTCTCCTCGCTTGTTTTTTTTTTTTAAACAAACAAATTTATCTTGTTGATCCTACCATTTAAAAATGGCAGCATTTCTGACTCTCACTCGCTATCTGGCTGACCCTGCCATTCAGAGGCCACACAAAACAGGAAGTGTCAGCGGGAGGACAAATGCGGTAAGATCGCAACCGCAAAATAAATGTAAAAATGTAAAACAAAAAATTGCTGACCAGCAATTATATATAATAAGGGATGGGGAAATGTGTTAAATTTGAAATTAATAGTTGCCCTTGGTGTGGGATGCCTTAATAAATCCCTTGGGCTTCGCCCTCGGGGTTTATGTAGCATCACACACCACAGTCAACCATTAATTTCTCATTAAGCACACTTCCCCATCCATTATTGTATATTTAGTAGCTATGAGGCACTCCAGGGATTATGTTAATGTCCAGTTAATCATCCCCTATGGGCATGTAGCACTTGGCTTCGCCTAGTACCACATCATGCCCACAAGGGATAATTGACAGGACAGTAACATAATCCCTGTTGTACCTTGTTGCATAAGTGAATACCCAGCTTTAGTGAATAAATTAGCTCGCTCAAGAGGGTTTCACTATAAGGAGGAACCACTGCATTTCTGTTATCCTAATTTACTTTCTTTATAAAAAATGGATTGTTATGGACTAAATTTCATACTTAAATCAGAATATCTGTTATTGTTTTTGATAAGAATTATATCTAATAATGTTGTACTGCAATATTATAAAATGGGCAAAAAAAATTACTGAGACCTCATTGACTGAAACAGGTTTTCAGCCGTGTCCTTAACAGGACGTAACATTGCAACCGGCAGTAATTGTGTGGAGCAAAATGTAGCACATGGAAAAATCACTGCTTGCCATCGTCCTCCCAATGCAGCTTGTCAACTAGAATCCGAGGGAAGCGGGAGAGCAGTGGAACAGAAATGTAAAAATCAGACAGTTCCCCGGGTTGCAAGCACTCACAAATATTGCATTTATCTACCAGTCTGACCTTATTTTTTTCCCTTCAGGAAATGTTCTATGACCCCACCAATCCGAAGCTGTCCCAATGATATCAGCCCAGCAGCTTGTATACAGTCCCGCTCCATTCTTTGACTTCTCCCAGGTCACTAGTAGATTCCTCACCAACAGCGCCACCAGGGCACCGCCACCCCACCAGCCATCACCTAATGTACAGTCCATTTCCACCATCTAAAATCATGTCCAACCCTGCCAGCCACCCCTCCCTGTCCATGAGAGGACACATGGAAAAAAATAAATTACAAAATCCTCTGTCACTGCACCACACAGCAGAAGTTACTGTTCGCAAACCGGAAAGCAGTTTGTATGGCAGGTGGGAAGGAACATGCTCGCTCTCAGAAGTAAGCCACTGGTAATAATAAAAAAAAAAATTAAATCTGTCTGTGTTGGGGGACAGACAGAGTTGTTAGAGAAGAGACACAGACACCAGAGCCCTGTACTCACTCCATAATATGTACGGTGTGCTAGCTGCAACTTATTGCAACTGAAGAACAAAGGCTTAAAAAAAGCAAAAGTAAATTTAAAAAAAAATAAGTATTTCTGTACTTAGGAAGAGACAGAGTTGTTTTAAGAGACACAGACAACAATGCCCTCTACTCACTCCATGATACAGTATATACAGTGTGCAACTCTGCAGTACAGATAGGACTGTTTTCTCTCTTTTGTATGCTGAATACTTTTTAGCATACTTTTTTTAAAGAGTTATTTATTTATTTTACTGGGGAGGTTGGAAGGTGCCCATTTTATAAGCACAATAACACACTCCAATGTGTGGGTTGTGTCCTGATAAAAGCATGCCCGAGTGCATAAGGCACTTGGCACAAGCGCGTTGTGCCTTATAACACATCAGGGCATAACCACACCTCACTGTGTGTTATTGCTTGCATATATTTACTGTTCTTGGTTTATTTTGGCTGAAGAAGACTGCAATCTGTCCTATTAAGATATTTTTGTGTCGCTTGCATGCATGTGCAAGAAACACATTGCATCAGCAGTTAAGGAGCATGTCACAATGCGTAAAGAAATTTGGCCACATCACCACACAATCAGCTGTTTTGCTGCATTACAAGCTACCAAAACAGCTGATCGCATGGTGTCCCCATGGCGACGACTTCTCGGTCAGCCTCTCACAGTCCCCAGGAAGCTGACAGAAAGTCACCACCTGCTGTTCAGTGTGCCTTCCTGGTGAAACATTTCAACAAATTAAAAAAAAACGACGGGGTACCGAGGCCCCTGTCAGCATGACCCCCTCCCAGTTCATTTGCCAATGGAGTAGCCCAATTCTTGTCAGCATAATGCACCTCCCCCCATTTGTTGTTTACCAAGGGGGGGTGCCCAATCCTTCCTCGGCTCATCGTCCCCCAGCACACTGTATAACCAATGGGGTGCCCAATCCCCGTCAGCTCCACTGCCCCCAAACAACTGCCTGGTGCCATGCTGAGGCCCACCCCAAGCGTGGCAAAAGTTCCGTCATCTATGTAAAAAAAAAAAGACCTAGAAGAAAAAAGGTTCCCGTAGATTCTCTTGCCCCCTCCCCCAACCCATTGCCCACCCTCTGAGTACCCCACCTCCCACCCCACCTCACCCTACACTTACCTCCGGGCCTGGTGCGATGATCTTTGGTGGACCGGGAACACGTCTGCACTCTTGAATGCCAACCGCAAACTGAAGAAATGCCGGTAAGCTGTATAATGGCATAAATGGGGGGGTGGGGTCAACTTTGGTGCATATCTCAGCCATTTGTGGGAATTTTTTCACCAAATTTTCAACATGGGGTTCTTGGGACACCACCTCATGAACTCAGTCACTGTCATTTTGTTATTCAGTCCTGAAAGGTGATTTCACGATCACTACACGGAACCACCTTTCAGGACCAATTAATGAAATGACAGTGTCACAGTTAATAAGGTAGGCCTCCAAAAACCCTGGGCTGGATATTCAAACTGCGCTATTTTGTGGTGCAAGCCCTTGCACTGCACAAAATAGTTGTGCAGGGGTGTGTCCAGAGTGATATTCAAAGGAGATGCGCCCTTGAGCAACTCCTTTGAATATCACCACCTTGCCACAGCCACTGTGCATGGTGCAGTGGAACTTGCGCCACCGCAAGTGGTCAGAGTGGAGCATTCAACTTGGGGTGGTGCAAGTACCATTGCGCCATGTGCAAAATCCTCATATTCAAATGGTGACATGCAAATGGGGCCATAATTCATGCAAGGCGCGGGGGGGGCCATTTGCATCTGATTATGGCCACATTTGTATGCCATTAGCATGCAGGTGCGCCGATCCCCAAGGACTTGGGCCTGACACCCTGCCAGGCAGCAGCCATCGGGGACCAATGCCCCCTGCAGCCCGATCGCGAGGCGAAACAGTGTACAATCCCACCACCACCCCACTGGCCCGATCGCGGGCATAGTTTAATCCCCCACCAGCCCGATCGTGGGCAGCAATGTAGCTCCCCAAACATATCCCTGGTGGTCAGTGGACGAAAAGCCCGATCGCGGGCAGTAGTTGTTAAGACCCCCTCCTCCGCATTCATCCCTGGTGGTCAGTGGACTGAAAAGCCTGATCGCGGGTGGTAGTCATTAAAACCCCGAACATAGCCCTGGTGGCTAATGTCCCCCCACCCACCCACCCATGAAGCACCACCACCCGCTCCCCCGCGCGCGGGGCGGCAGCATCCACCGCCTGCGCCCACGCCCGCCGACTGACTGCCAGTGGAGACTGCACACCAGTGGTGCAGAGCAAGAGCCAATGGGCGTGCAGCCCATACCGCCTAAGACATCCAGTTTTGTGAATGAATGATATATTCATTCACAAATCTGAACTGTCATATGCAAGTATGGGCTGCCGCCCGTGGACTGCTCTGCACCAATGTGCAATCCCGGCAGATCATCCGGCGAGCGAGCGGCAGGCGAGTGGGATGCTCCGCCCGCCAGCTGCCGGGGAGGCGGGGTGATGGGGCTTCCGTGGGTGGGTGGGGTGGGGGACACAAGCCACCAGGGGGCTATGTTCGGGGTTCTTAACGACTACCGCCCGCGATCGGGCTTTTGGTCCACTGCCACCAGGGATGAATGCGGAGGAGGGGGTTCTCAACAACTACTGCCCGCGATCGGGCTTTTCAGTCCACTGGACCACCAGGATACGCTCGGGAGCCACATTGCTGCCCGCGATCAGGCTGGTGGGGGATTAAACTATGCCCGATCGGCCAGTGGGGGTGGTGGTGGGGATTTACAGTTGGCTGCCCGTGATCGGGCTGCGGGGGCACAGGGACTGGGTTGGGGGCCAGCCACAGGTGGCAGCTGCTGTGTTGCGCCCTGCAATGCAGCAGCTCACCTGTGGGTGGCCCTCAACTTACGCCTTTTTTTTTGGCTCAAAGTTGTGCAGGCGCAGGTTGGGGGTTGCGCCTGCACAACTCTGCACAGCCCTGCTGAATATCGGGCTGTGCAGTTTATGCATGGTTCCTCCCCCTCCAGTTCAGCATGCATTCATTTGCATTGCGCTGTTGCTCAGCATGTTTTCTGTGGCGCAACTGCCTCCTGCTGAATATGGCAGAATGGAGCAAGTTCGGACTTGTGCAGGCACAACCCTATTGCGCTTGGCACAAACCTTTTGAATATCTGGGCCCCTATGTAGTAGTAGTAGTAGTAAATCATTTTTTATTCACAATGAATAAAAGGATACATTCAATTGAGCAAAGCTCATTATCAATGAAGTTCCAGATCGCATAAATTATACATTTCAACATCTACACATAAAACCACACATAATTAGCAACTATACAGAACCAAAAAAAAACCATTAAACAAATTGATACATAGCTAAAATAAAAATACATAAAATCCCTATGTTGAAAATTTGGTGAAAAAATTCCCCAAAATGACTTTTATGAGCGTGCGTTGCACAGTTCCTACGCACGCTCTTAATTTTAAGCATTTTAAATATTGTCACTCCAGATTTTCAACATTTCCATTTTACCACACCTTTTTATGAACAGTACAGCTGTCATTTTTCGCATCTCTCCTGAAATGTGTTCTTGTGCATGTAGCGCATGATGGCGTGGTCAGTGTGCAAAATCAATGTTCGGGACAGACTAAGAAAATCACAGTGACACTGTTCATGAGGTAGGCCCCCAAAAATCCTATGTTGAAAATTTGGTGAAAACATTTCCAAAAATGACTGTTTTACAAGCGTGCGTTGCGCAGTTCCTACGCACACTCTTGACTTCAAGCATTTTTAATATCTTCACTACAGATTTTCAACATTGCCATTTTACCACACCTTTTTATGAACAGTACAGCTGTCATTTTTCACATCTTGCCCGAAAGGTGTTTTCGCACATGTAGCGCACAGTGGCGTGGTTGGTGTGCAAAATCAATGTTTAGGACAGATTAAGAATATCACAGTGACACTGTTGATGAGCAGAGGATGTAAACTGGCTATGTTGAAAATGTGGTGACAAACGTCCATAAAATGACTGTGTTACGAGCGTTCATTGTGCAATTTCCATGCACCCTCGTAAGTTCACGAATTCGTAATATTTTCAGTCCAGATTTTCAACATTGCCATTTTTCCACACCTTCTTATGAACAGTACAGCTGTCAATTTTCACACCTTTGGCTGAAATGTGTTTCACACTCCCAGTGCAGAATAGTGTAGTCGCTGTGGGAAATCAGTGTTCAGGACAGATTAAGAAAATCACAGTGACAGTGTTCATGAGCAGAGGTCCCAAAATGCCTGTATTGAAAATCTGCTGTAAAATATCTCAAAACTAATTACATTACGGGTGTGTGTTGTGCAATTTCTAGGCACACTCGTGACTTCACCAGTATTTTTATATTTTCACTCCAGATTTTCAACATTGCCATTTTTTACACCTCTTCATGAAAGGTACAGGTGTCATTTTTCACATCCTGTTCGAAATGTGTTTTTGCACCTGTGATGCCAAGTGGTGCAGTCACGGTGCAAAATCACCTTTCAGCTAACAAACTGATAATGTCACTGTTCATGCGGTGGGGTCACAAAAAGCCCATTTTGAAAACTTGGAGTAAAAATACTAAGAAACACCCAGGGTTGGTATCAACCATAACGCCCTACCCTGTAGGGACTGACAGGCATCAGGGATGTGATTTGGGATTGTCAGCAGTAATGTTCATGCCATTCCACCCCCACCCTGCAGCCAGTGGCTGGCATCAACGTGTGCCTCGGACCCTTTGGCCCCAGAGTTCACCCCATTCTCCTGTACTGCACCCATTTCAATGTATTTCCTTATGGAATGAGGTGAGTGTAAAGCCCAAACACTCGAAAGCACTCCTTGACACTTGTAAGTATCTGCAGGGTAGGGTGAGGTGAAATGTCGTGACTGTTATGGGCGATGACCCAAAGGCACACCCCAATGCCTGTCCATCTCTGCAGGGTGGGACGGGAGTTGGCTTCAGTTCAATACTTCACTGCCATTCCTATACTGCATCTGTCTAACTCTTGCACTTCCATTGCTAATGACAGCAAGCAAAACTTGGCTTTGACAAATGCTTGTTCATACAATGAAGTATCCTCTAATTGCATCTAAGCCATAGGATCATATATAGTACAGTAACAAATATTTTCCTTTTGTTAGAAAAGTTGTCTATAGTTGAAACTGTTTAAAATTAATTAGACTCAATTGTGCTTTGTGAAATGGATTCACAGCTTTTCCTTTAACTGTGGATCTTTATTGACCTGTTAACAAAAAGTGCATAAGTGTGTAAAATGACCTGGTTATTTATGTTTATTAGACATTGTAACCCCCCTACAAATGGTGGTTCCTAAAAGCCTTCCCGGAGCTTGTCTAAGTGCTCCCTGCCTAACTGGCGTTTGATGCCGTTTGAATGTGGGTGCTGTGAGTGCTCTTAGATCCTCTGGTACTGTCTATTTAAGAGCTGCCTGCGTGCAGGTTTTGTTAGCTTGCAAGGGGGGGCTGTGGGTTTACTGCTTGACTTCCACTTGAGCTGCTATTTGAATCGCTCCGTTTCTGCCGTCGCTAAGCAAGCAGAGGGAGCATTGTTGAAGGATGTAGCTGTTTTCTGGAATGAATGTAGCGTGGCAGTAAAATTGTTGTTTATTTAACCTGTTTCCCTTGCAGCTGGGACTTTGTGTATTCTGCCCCTCCATTTTGGATCAGAACTGCCTTTTGGATCCAATCGGAAGGGAAGGGCACTTAAAATGGTGTTTTGAGCGACCAACCAGAATCAGGACTTTCTTTGGAGCTGGCTGGCCATAGGGGATACAGCCAGTAATTCTGGAAAGTGAAGTTCTGAACTATGGCACCTTTTTGCACCAATGAGGGCAGTATCGAGTGACTGGCATATGCAGCCCTTCAATGGGATCGGGTGGCGCCCAAACTAGATTCCCTGCCCAAACTGCCAAGGGGCAGAGTCGTTGGTGATTGTGAAGGTAGAAGAAGCTCTGGCTCTTGCACTGTGCTAGTTTTCACACGGGAGGCGCGTGTGCAGGCCAAGAAGTCATGTGGCAGAATCGCCGTAAGGAGCGGACAAGATCCATGGAGAAGTGCATACAGAGGAGGCTGTATGTTTACAGCTACCTACCAGGCTCACCCTGTAGAGGACTGGAGAATCAGCTTTAATCACGCTCGGTCTGTCAGGACAAGTGAAGCTGCATTGTGTTACCCGGTTTGTGCAGTGAGTCATCGGGAGTCTAAAGCAGCTGCCTGGTTACCCCTCTGTTATACATATAAATGTGTGGAGAAGTGTTTTGGATCGCAGGCTATGTCCTGCAAGTGGTGTGAGAGGGATCTTTCTGCAGGAGTCGTGAGTACTAACTCAGGGTAGCTCCCTGTTAGATGTTTATAGCAAGAGCAAGATCTGTCTGGTCGCTCCACGGGCTGCATGAACTGAGCCTGCTGGCTCTTATCAACCAATTTGGGTCTCGAATACTTGCTTTCTTCATCAGGGCCCCAACCAGATGCACCGAATAGGCTAGCCTCTTATTGCCTGGGTACCCAGAGACAGTGACTTATAGGTCTGGCCTGTGCACAGTGCCCTGATATAGTAGAGTGTTAAGCTAATCAACCTGATTTCCCCCACCTTTGTTACTTCCCCTTCAATAAATCAGATTTGTTGTTTGCAAGGTACACTGTCTGAACTGTATATTTGTGCTCCCCTCTTGTGCATGGGTTATTGTTTCACTGTATCTTATTTTACAGGGGGTCCTTGGCACCAAGTTGGTCATTCCACTTTGGGGGTAAATGTAAGTCATAACCCTTGGGTGAGAAGTGTTCGTGGGCCACTAGCAGAAGGAAAGGGGGGTTACAGTGACCCAGAGAGCTGTGACAAAGTTGTGTTTGACTGTTCCATCCCCGACCTCTGGGTAGAGGCACCTGCCATTGGATCCAGGCCCCTCAACCTGCTAGTGGTGAAGCAGGCAAGGGTAGTAGCCCTTAGGATAGCGCCTCCTTGAGGTTACAAAATTATATGACAGGTATCTTTTCAAAGCCAATCAGAACACAGGAAGACTTTCAGTTATTATCCCACAAACTACTACAGTCACATTTTAAACATGCCCACAGTAGGTTATCCACATTCTGGTAACACCCAAAGTAGGTTATCCACATTCTCTTGACACCCAAAGTAGGTTATGCACATTCTGGTGATGCCCACAGTAGATTATCCACATTCTGGTGACACCACAGTAGGTTTTCCACATTTCAGACACATCCACATTAGTACGTTATCCATTTAGTCCACAGACAACAAAGGGGGAACAAAAGCATGTTCCTCTTCAACTGTTTTCTGTGAGCCAGTATAGTGCAGTGGTTAAGAGCTATGTCTGAGCTGTGAACCTGGAGAAAAGATTTGAATCCCACAGCCACCACTTACATACTATGTGACTATGAGCATATCACTTAAAAACTACCACAGCACTTTTAAAATCGTATAAAAGTAATAACATTCAGTTAGCCGGAGTATACTCGGAATAACCAGCTTAAGTGGTTGATTAAATGCCTCGGCCTTCGGCCTTAAGCATTTCATCATCCACTTCAGCTGGTTATTACTTTGCATATTGTGGTTAATGGAATGTTATCACTTAATTATAGATAAAAATTTTAAAAAAGGAGTCTAGTGATAGTTTTAAATAGATTTGAATAGAGTTTGGTTTTAAATGTGCCTTCCATGCACTCTTTATCTCAAAGGGCTTTACATAACTTTAGACAGTTCAATTTAGTAGGACAAAGGGACTTTTTGGGCCCTGAAAGCTTGTGTACTATATCATCTTTGTACAAGACATATGTTGGTTCAATAAAAGGTATCATGCTATCCAGGGATGACAGTAGTCAGAGAGCAGAGAGATTTATGAACCTGGAGACTTGACTCCCACAAGCGCCATTTACATGAACAGACAAAAGTGTTGGTGCATATTCCAGCAACAATATTCAACAGCCTGGGGGTATGTCATATACCTGTACTCCAGGTGCCTTGTTAGGCATGAGGCAAAACCAAGTGACTCCCTGAAAAGTGAGTTTATCCCAAGATATGAAATCTGAAATTGGGCATGATGCCTTTTGAGCATCTGCTGCTTCTAATTCTGATTATTGATGTCGGAAGAGTTATGGATATGTGCTCTTTAAAAGTATTCTCCAAAAATTAATACTTCATGTGGGGTATAACCTTTAAATGAAATCCATAATATAATGATAATGTGCCCAGGAGTTGTACTGAAAAACAGATTAAGAGGAAAAACACCATCTACTCTTGCAAAGGGGAACCAGAGTGACATGCATTTTTTTTCGTAAGCTAGATACTCATTTCCTCTTATCTTTGTAGCAGCAAACATTAAAACATTACAGTTAGCCTGCTAAAACCCAAGCCCCAGAGCAGTACAAGACAATAACATATATAAGGGTCCTTTGTCACCATAAAAATTAAACAGTGGGCATCAGCAGAACTGTGTTACAGAAAATCCTCAAAAAACATGAAATTTCAGGACCTTCCAATGTTTTTTTTTATTATTAAAGAACCTGTTCCTCTTGTTTATTACAGCCTTGAAGTCATAACCCCATGCTTAAATTATGACAGTACAGCCTCTTGACATGTAAATGATTCTGATGTCCAAAGCAGAGGATTATGATTGATTTCAGGACAGAAAAGCAGCAGGAACTGATAAGGTAAGGGGACAGGAAATATGCACTAACTGGCAGCTGTTAATAATGTTCCTAGTTACAGAAATGAAATTCATGCCTCCAAATAATCTATATATAACTGTTCCCGAATAAACACAGATGTGAAAACCTGTGTTTTGTATTATTTTCTTTTTATAAAGAACATTCTGTACAGTTCTAAGAATGGAATCAGCAGTTTACTATAGTAAGACACAGTTTTTGTACAGAGCACTGACCATCAATTGTTGACCTCTCTTAAGTGTATTCAGAGTTCTGTACAGAAACCATGACATAGTCAAAACTCCAAATTATTGGTTCTATGAAGAGGACTTTACAGACTGTCTCACATGAAATTAAAACAATACAGAATAGTTTTTCACATAAACTTTTATTCAGATAGAGTTCCGTATGGATCACATGGGTATATGAATATTATTTCTGAAAACAGAAACATTAGAAAGAGCTTACAATTCAAAATAATTTCCTGTCCTCTTTAAATGGAGTATAAACATAAAGGATAATATATGGGGCAACCAGGCAACCATACACAGCAAGCTTTTGTCTGCATCAGTAGGTTTCTATGGCAACTAGGAACATCAAGGGTAAAGCTCAAGAGTTTCCCTATTGCCTTAGAGAATGAGAGATGGAGACATTTAGGCTTATCTGTGTGTAGATGTCCATACATTATCTTTTACAGTGTATAGGCATCCATGCCTATTTCAAATAACCTGCTTTCTTTCAGTGAACCGGTGGTTGGAGGGGGGACATTTTGATGGTTGTTGGTGGACTCAAATTACTGTTACAACATGTAGCTAGTGACTACAGCTGCAGCTGCTTTGATAAGTTGCAGTGTCAGTGGCTCAGCAGGTAGCACACTCGCCTCTGAGGCTGAAAGATCAGAAAGCTGTGGGTTTTATCCCCACACAAGTCACTTGGGTTAATATCCCAATACTGCCACTGTAGTGCAGCATGAGGGGGGTGCTGCACTCCTGAGGTGCCGTCTTTCAGATGAGATGTTAAACTGAGGTCCCATCTGCCTGTTCCAGTGGTAGTTCAGGTGGATGTTAAAGATCCTATGGCACTTCTCAAAAAGAGTAGGGGGAAGTTTTGTTGACAAGAAAACTTATTCACCAATCATAATACATTTTTTCATACATTCATTCCAGTACATCATAAATTATTTACATTCAATTCGTGTTACAGGAACATCTGAGTTTGTTATCCAAGGTAAACACTTCCATAATTCTAAAACCATCTGTCTATGCATAGATTTAATTTCCAAGTAGTACACATGGTTTAAATCAGCCTCAATTTTCTTTAACAATTCTTGACGGGATTGGCCTTTTTGCTGCAGAGTAAAAAGACATTGTGCTGTCCAAACATGCCATTTTAACACTGTAAAAATAACATTCAAAGTGTCAATGTTCCATTTGTTCCATTCCTGTGTGAAAACCCCATACATCAGATTTACATAAGATCCTGTATCAAACAGGGGTTCATTCCAACTAATCGCAAGAAAAGCCCAAACACCCTGCATATATGTACAGTGAAAGAATAAATGATCAACAGTTTCTTCTTGTTGTATACAGTCCAATCTACTACATAATCTTTCTGTTATCTGTTTGTGTTTTTGGTTTGCTTTGATATTTATTCTTTCATGGCAGCTTAGCCAATGTAAGTCCCACATCGGGTGGGGGGGATCCTAGGGTTTTGTGAGGGAGTGTCTATATATCTCTGGACACTTTTGGAAAATTATAGACACAGTACAAATTTGATCCACTGAAAGTTTATACAAGTTTTTCCTGTGGAGGGCCAATATCATATTACTCGAAATGTTCCATTGTTTTAGCCTTAAAAAAGTCTCCCTGACATATTTTGGAATTAAAGAGATACTTTTGACTGATTTTAGACAGTTTTTTTCCCATTGCCTAAACCAAGGACTACTGGAGTCAGAAACCTAAGGTTCCTATCCTTTATCCATATTTATCAATAAAGGTTTTACATTCGCCACAAAAAAAAATACTACTGTAAAAAAATAATGGATGGACCATATTTAGACCACCTTTTTTTGGTAGGTAGGTTATATCTCTTTTAATAGGAGTAAGGCGGCTGCCCCACAGTACCTGAAAAAATATACTTAACAGTCTTGTTTCTAAAACTTTAGGTGGTGGAAATACAGTATGTAACTTAAAAAAGAAACACTGGAATCAAATATGTTTTAATCATATACCCTCTTTTTCCCCCCTAATTTCCCTTTATTCCATTGATTTACTTTATTTTGTGCAATTTCCATCTTAGGGCCTCAATTTTGAATATCCATTGGTCCATCTCCAAAAATTATTCCTAAAATTTTCACTGGATCCTGGCTTATTCTTATGTTTGTGATCATAGTTTCTTTTTGGCCACTGTTCCCTAATTGCCTTCCTACACACTTTGTCAGGTTCAAGGCAGCTCCTGATATAGTCCCAAAAGGCATGCACTGCTTCCTGAACTGATTGTAGATCAGCCACTACTAAACTCATATCATCAGCATATGCCATGACTTTACGGGACTGGTATTTAATGTTGTATGTATTGAAACTATCCTCTGAGAATCATTTATGCATTTCAGCAGGGGATCTAGGAAGAATACATAGAGGATAGGGCTGAGTGGACAGCCCTGCCGTACTCCTCTTTCTATCCTTATCATGGGCCCTCTCCATCCATTTGTAATGGGGATTATTGTAGCAGTATGGCACAGTTTTTTAAGCCAAGAAACAGTACTTGATATTGTTTCAATGTAAGCCATAAAAAGTCATAACTGACAGAGTCAAAAGCTTGTTTTTGGTCTAAAGAGACCAAATATCCATTAAGCATATAATTATTCTCTCTTTTTACTAGTTCCCGCAACGTAATTATATGGTCTGATATACTTCTTCCTGGTATGGTGCTAAACTGTGCTTTAGAAATCACTTGCTGTGCAATTTTTAATAACCTAATTGCTATAATTTTGGCCAAAATTTTGAAGCCAGTGTCTAAAAGGCTGATAGGCCTCCAGTTTTGTAAAAAAAAATGTTCCCCTTTTTTGTATATGTAAATCAGACCTCCCATATTCATTTCTAACGGTAAGGTATCACTTTTAAGAATGTAATTAAATACTGCAGCCAATTCTTGTCCTAGTTCTGTGCCTAATATCTTATATATTTCGTTTGGAAGGCCATGTAAGCCTGGTGTTACTCCCAATCTTAAGGTGTTAATCACCTCTTCCCCTTTCTTCTGCTGTATATCTCCCGTGTTTAAGTCTTTTATTGATTGACAGATGTCCATGACCTTAATTTTGGATAAATAGCTAGAGGCCCATTCTGTATTAGCTATGATAGGACCATATAATTTTCTGGTATAATTAGCTATACAATTCTGAATTCCTAAATTATCTGTACATTCGTTTTGATATTTGTCTATCAGGACTTTAAAAACCTTGTTTTCTACTATTTTTTTATAGCTTTCATAAGGACAAACAATATCAAAGGATCCTGTAGTGCCAAACTGTTGTTGTTGCTTTAATAATTTAGATTTTTGTGAATGATATTCTGTAAGATCTGCTTTTACTTCACTAATTTGTTTAGCAAAATCTTGGCCTGTGGTGTATGATAAAGTTAAAAGATTTTGTAAGTGTTGTCTTTTCCTCAGGTAGTCTATGTAGTGTGTATTATGATTTTGTCTACTAAACTGTTTTAACAGGATTTGTAATTCTTTTTTTTTTGTGTGTCAGACCACCACATTTGTAAATCATCATATAAAATAAAAACTGATTTCCTAGCCATCACAAAGTGCTTGATTTGTTCTAATAAATTTACATTTTGTAATATTGATGTGTTTAATTTCCATGTACCTGGACCATTTACTCAGTTTTGGACTGTTTCTAAGATAATGGTTAATAAATTCTGGTCAGAAAATTCTGCTATTTCTACTTTAGCTTTAGAAACCATTAAATGCTGTGATACAAAAAAGAAATCTATGTGAGTACCATACCAAGTACCAGGAGGTAACATACCAGGATACACTATCTACAGGAGGGACAGGGAGGGTAAAAGAGGAGGAGGAGTAGCTCTCTGCATAAGGGAAGGAATCAAAGCAAGAGAAGAAAAGGGTAAACAGGGAAGAGAAGAAGCACTGTGGGTCAATTTGGAGGCAGGCAATGGCACCACAATCAGCACAGGGGTTGTATACTGACCCCCCCTCTCAGGGGGGAAGAAATGGACAAGAAAATGATAGAAAATATACTTAGAATGGCAGATAAAGGGGAGATATTGCTGATGGGTGATCTGAATATGCCAGATGTTAACTGGAGTGCAATTGCAGCAGCCACTTCTAAGAGTGGGGTTATTCTAGATGCCCTACAGGGGACATGCCTTAGGCAACTAGTATTGAAACCCGCTCAAGAGGGAGCAATCTTAGACCTGGTTCTCTCAAATGGAGATGGAGAGAAGATCACAGATGTAGAAGTGGGTAGCCATCTTGGAACTAGAGACCATCGAACAGTATGGTTCACAATAAACACAGCAATAGAGTCAAGCCATACAAAGGCAAAAGTACTGGACTTCAGGAGGGCTGACTTTGCCAAAATGGGTGAGTGCCTAAGGAATGCACTAGCAAATGGGCAGGAAGGAGGGGTGGAAGAACAATGGGGATTAATAAAAACTGCCATCACACAGGTAACAAGCCTTTGTGTGAAGCAAATAAACAAAACAAAACGATGTAAGAAACCACTATGGTTCTCAAAGGAGGTGGCAGTTAAGGTTCAAGAGAAAAAGAAAGCATTCAGAAAGTACAAGGAATCACAGAAGGAGCAGGACAGAGAATTGCGTCAGTTAAAGCAAAAGGAAGCTGGGAAGGCAGTCAGAACAGCAAAGGCCCAAACCGAGGAAAAGATAGCCAACTCAGTTAAGAAGGGGGATAAAACCTTTTTTAGGTACATCAGGGAACAAAGGAAGACTAAGGGAGGGACAGTGAGGCTTAATAAAGGGGAGGGGGTGGGCAGAGGGTGACGGTGAAAAGGCAGAGATACTAAACAAATATTTTTGCTCAGTATTTACAAATGAAGAGGGGGAGGTACCTAAAACAAACAATAGAAACACTCTGGATATAGAAGTTGATACCAGCCCATTTACAGAAGAAAGGGTTCAGAAAGAACTATTAAAACTGAAGGTGAACAAAGCAATGGGGCCTGATGGGATTCATCCCAGAATTCTAAAATAACTAAGGGTAGAACTAGTGACACCACTGACTACCCTCTTTAACAAATCATGGGAGGATGGGGTGGTACCTGAGGACTGGAGGAGGAAAGATGTGATTCCGCTTCACAAAAGTGGGAGCAGGGCAGAAGCAGGAAACTACAGACCTGTTAGTTTAACCTCAGTGATAGGGAAAATGTTGGAATCACTTCTGAAGGAAAGAATTGTCGAGTACCTAGAGGCCAGAGGGGCACAGGACCCAAGGCAGCATGGATTTACAGCAGGAAGGTCATGCCAGATGAATCTAATAGATTTATTTGAGTGGGTGACCAAAGTAGTAGATCAGGGAGGGGCTGTGGACATGGCCTACCTAGACTTTAGCAAGGCATTTGACTCAGTCCCACACAAAACAGTAATATACAAGTTAGCCAGCCTGGGAGTGGGTCCTAAGATGATAGCCTGGGTAAAGAATTGGCTGGAGAATAGGACACAGAGGGTAATAGTAAATGGAGTCCACTCTGAAGAAAGGGGGGTTACTAGTGGGGTACCACAGGGTTCAGTATTAGGACCATTCCTCTTCAATGTCTTTATAAGCAACATTGCTGAGGGACTGTAGAGAAAATATGTCTCTTTGCAGATGACACAAAGATCTGCAACAGAGTTGATGCACAAGGTGGGGGAAAGGATGAGAAGGGACTTGGCAAGGTTAGAGGAATGGTCAAATGTGGCAGCTTAGATTCAATGCTAAGAAGTGCAGTAATGCACCTGGGAAACAAAACCCAGGGAAGAGTACACAATGGGGATGAGATACTAACAACAACAAAATGGAAAGGGACCTGGGGTAGTCATATCAGATTACTTAAAGGTGGGCAAGCAATGGAGAGGACGATAAGGAGGGTGGGGGGTACTGGGATGCATAGGAGAGGCATCACCAGTAGAAACAAGAAGTTGTTATCCCTCTGTACAGACAGCTGGTGAGACCCCATCTGGAGTACTGTGTGCAGTTCTGGAGACCCAGTCTCTGCAAGGACATAGACAAGATGGAAGCTGTCCAGAGGAGAGCAACTAAAATGGTGCAGGGTCTGCACCAGAAGACATATGAAGAGAGACTAAAGGAGCTTAATACGTATAGCCTCGAGGAAAGGAGGGAGAGAGGGGACATGATAGAAACTTTCAAGTACCTCAAGAGAATCATCAAAGTCCAAGAGGGTAGCATCTTTCAAAAAAAGAGGTGTGCAAGAACAAGGGGGCACAACTTGAAGATGGGGGGGAAGCAGCTCAGAGGTAATGTCAGGAAGTATTTCTTCACAGATAGGGTTGTGAATGCATGGAACAGCCTTCCGGAGGAGGTTGTGGAGTCAAAAACAGTGGCTGAATTCAAGCATGCATGGGACAGTCATAAGGCAATTCTAGGGGGTGGGGGTAGAAAGAAGTAGGCTGCTGGTTAACTAGGATCTGCAGCTTATCCATTAGGTAGGGAAATGGGCAGACTGGGTGTGCCAAGTGGTCCTTATCTGCCGTCAAATTCTATGTTTCTATGAGTGGTTAAAGGTCCCTTATGAAATGTAGGTGTATGTGTTTTTTCTACTGTTAAGTATGCATCCTGAAGCTTGGCTGTTTTCAAGGCTGAAATTTAAAACTTTGAAAAACTAAATCATTTTGACGTTTTGTGTTTTTTGATCTATCTTTTGTGGATAATCCACAATTAAAATCCCCCCCAAAAAATAACATATTGGGAAGTATGCAAGTAAGGTTGTGCAATCTTCTATAGATCTATTCTGAGGGATTTCATTTGTGGTGCATATATGTTTAAAAATCTGTATGCCACATTATAAATTCTCCATTAGTAATAATCTACCTGGAAATAGGTCCAGCACCTTAATTACTTCTATGTCAGGCATACTAAACAGGATACCTAACCCAGAGCAAGTCTCCTGCCCAAAGGACCAGAAAGATGGGCCAAGAAACCATGCTTTGTGTGCTTGCCTTATTTCAATCAAGAAGGGAAACCTCACATCTTGTAACAATATTACCCCCATTGTTAAACAAGATAGAAAGGAGAAAACTGTATCTCTTTTTGCCTGTCTCTTTATACTGTTTACATTCACAGTATGAACTTGAAAAGGAAGGAGCCATTTACATAGCAGTAGACAGTGCATCCCACATTTCACAATTCCCCTCACCTAGGTTTTCCCCTTCTGGATATACCTTCTTTATGTTTCACCTTTGCTTTTGCTTTTCTTTTTTGGGGCCCTATACGTTCTACAGGTACTTCTGTATCTGTAGTTTGCTCAGGATGAGATGATACTACAGACGAGAAATCAGAGTCTGTGTTTTCTAAATTATCTCATAATAATTCATATTTATTCCCTAAGGGAATGTTTTCTGTTTTTGAAATCTTAGATAAGGTGACCCATTTTTCCTATTTGCCCCTGTAGTTCTGGTTTTAGGGGTGACAGCTTCGGGGGGGAACTCATTCTGCCCATAGTCAAATCTTGGGGGGGAGCATGTACTAAAATCCCTACACTAGAAATTCCTTCTTCTTTGGGGGGAAGGGACTAAGCCTGGGACTACCCGAGAGAGGGTCTGCTCCTACAAGAGTCTCTACCTCTTCCCCAGATATAGCTGAGGTCTGTACTGAAGTCTGGGGTTGTGGTTCCAAGGACTGAGATGAAGGTCCCGGCCTTGCTGAAACCGATTGTTTTTCAGTTATTTTTGTTCTTTGTTCTAAGGTAATAATCAGTCTTTGTTCTTCCCCATCTGCTAAATTTGGGAGTTATGAACAGCCCATGTACACTGTTGAAAAGTTTGGCCAGATTCCTCCCCCAAAAAAACCACGTTTTGGTTCTTCTACACATTGATTCCCAGAATGGCCTACTTCTCCACATACTACGCATTTTACTTTATCAGAAATGCTGCTCAGATGACTGATTAAACCACATTTGTAACAAGCCTTTGACTGTAATGGGTAAAACAGCACCCCTCTGTCCCTTCCTAACATAAAGCTGTTTGGCAAATGCTGTATCCCAGTTTATGTGGTTTTAAGCAAAACCTTCACCTTCCATCCGCCAATCCATAGATTCTCTGTATCAAATATTGCCTCTGGGTTACTTAAAACTGTGCATCTCTGTTTTAACCACACAGTTATGTCATTTAAACTCACCCCCTCCTTTCTAAATAGAATTGTAATGGTTTTCTGTGCAGGCTTAGTGAGGGGGATAGCGCTAAAGGGGGCCCACAATGGAGTATTTTTTAATTTATGAAACTTTGTCCAAAATCTTTCCGACCCATTTAACATTTTAAAATTAATGTAAAAATGTGGTTCATGAGATACATGAATTAAAGCATGTATTTCATAAGCAAAACACTTCATTGAGTCTTTAAGAAAAGTTTGTCCTACAAAAACGTGGTCTGGCATTTCTTCCATTCCCACAACATACTGTAGCTGTACCGCCTTGTGCCTCTTCGCCTGCTGAGTAGGGACAGAAAAGCAAGAGGCATGTGTTCTAGCATTAGAAGAATTACTGGGTGCAAAAGACTGTATTGCTCATTGTGCATGAGACCCAGGGCCCCGGGATTTTAAGTTTTCTTTTTATCATTTAAGATTTTATTGAATTTTCAGTTACAGCAAACCATATAAATGGTATGCATATACCAGGCATAACATTGGTTCCATACAAAAGCATACAGAGGCAAGTCAACTCATAAAACTTCAAAATATGGAAAGATAGCCTTAATACAAGAGTATTATAGTCCAATACGAGTGATAGTCCCAGGCAATCTAAGAAAAGGCTCATATTATGTTGAAGCTAACCTTCCTAATCTTCGTGCATCTGATTAGAATGGGTAGGATAATACTCAGCAGATCAGGTCAATACATTTCAATCAGCACCTTTATATATTAAATTGCTATCAGGTTCACCCAGATTTCATATACCAAGTAATCTAGTACATAGGTATGCATACTGTCAGAAAAGGCCATAGTGGAGGAGAAGAGGAGAGCAAATTGCATAGCAAAAGATGATGGGAACAGTCAAGAGCCAGAAAGTGTTGCCATTTTAACAAGCTGTATCATGAATCAAGATAATGGGGTTTTTTATAATGGAGGAGGTGCAAATAAGCAAATGTGGGAATGCAAGTAAGCCTCCCATTTCTGGTAGTAGTTCGTGAACCTACCCTTAGCCACCACCGTAACTATCTCAAAGACAGCCAGTCTGGCCATAGCTGCCTGCCACTGTGAAAGTACAGGGGGTGCAGGCTGTCTCCACCTCACTAGGATGGCCCTTTTCACCTCCATGACTGCCACTAAGATCCAAGCTTTGCTATGGGGTGAGTGGGTTTAGTGTCAAGGCGTCACCCAACAGGAGGGGGTAGTGTTGAAGGGAGAGTAATTTGCCTACTATCTTAGAACAGTTATCAAGGACCTGCATCCAGTAATTCCATAATGTCAGACAAATCCTTAAGATGTGGAGTAAGTGGGCGGGGGAGGACTGACACCTCCAGTACCAGTCTTGTGGCATAACCTTGAGGCTATGAGGAACTGTGGGGGTCCTGTACAATCTAAGGAGAATTTTAATTTGTATTAACTGGCTCTTGGAGTCCTCATAAGCTGTATGGGCGACTCTGAGGCACTCAGACCATTGCTGCGGAGATAAGGGGTTGGGGAGATCTCGCTCCCAGGTGGTTCTGCTAGTTAGAGTGGTATCAGGCTGAGAGTCTCTGAGAACTTTGTAAAGGACACCTATGAGACCCCTGCCCTTCCTGGGTTGGTGGAGAACTCTCAGGCAGCTCCATGTGGACTGGTTTGGCAAAGTTTTAAGAAGGGGGGTTATAGTACTCCTTAGCTGAAGGAATTTTCAAAAATCTGTTGATAGCAGTCCATATCTATCTCATATCTGTTCAAAGGACATTAGTGTTCGGGTATTTGGGAGGAGAAGATCTCCTACCATCCGAATACCTTTGGAGGCCCATGAAGTCCATTTGAGCGGTTTGTGATATACCATAATAAGTTGGTTATTCCATATCAGAGCATAATGGAGAGGGGGGAGGTAGTCTGAGTTCAGAACCCCAGTGACTGCCATCACCCTGCACCATGATTTACATGTTTCTGTCATGATAGGTGTGAGCTGGTGTCCTACGGGTTTTCTGCTGGACAGCAGGGAAAAAAGGGGGGGATATCCATTGAGAGAGTAGCTTCTAGAAGTACCCATTGGGGAAGGGGGTAGAGTGGGGGGGGTGAACCAAGCCGTAGCTTGGGCCATTCTATAAGCAAGGTGGTAGCCCATGAACCAGGGGAGCCCATGTCCACCCCGGTCCAATGGGCTCATAGTTTCACCCGTCCCCATCTCGGAACTTTGCCTTCCCATAGAAAAAGTGAAATCAGTTTATCTAAGGCCTGGACTGGCTTTTGAGAAAGAGGGATTGGAAGGTTATTGAGCAAGTAGGAAACTCTGAAGAAAATGAACATTCTAATAGCTTCTACCTTACCCTTCAGTGTTAAACGTAGTTTATTCCATTGTTTGATTTCGACCATTAGGAAAGCCAGGAGAGGAGAGAAATTAGCAGATTCTAGATATTTCCAGGATGTGGTAATAGTTATGCCTAGATAGGGGAATCCTTGCAGAGCCCAAGTAATGTCAGTACCAGTAAGTTGTTTTCTTTTGATTCATTATTAATCCTGAGAGAGAAGCGAATTCTTGCAGAATTGTCAGGATTGTGGGGATGGAGGATTAGGGATTGGAGAGTGTAAGCAGCATGTCGTCCACATATGCATTGACTAAATAGGATGACTCCTTCACAGGGATACCAATGATGCTAGCGGTGTTTAAAAATTTCCTGGTCAATGGATCCAGAGCTATAAGAAAGAGAAGAGGAGAGAGAAGGCAACCCTGGCTGGTACCTCTTTGTAGATAGAAGGGAAGGGAAGTATCCCTGTTGGTGACAATTCTGGCTGTTGGTAAATGGTACAAGGTGGATCCCCAGAAGCAGAAATATGGCCCAAATCCATACAGTTTGAGGTCTTTGTGGAGATACGCCCATTCCAGGGAGTCAAATACCTTAGCAAAATCAATCGCCAAGGCAGCCATTGGGGTTTTGGACTGCAGTGCTACCCATTTAAGGTCCAGGACTAATCATAAATAATCTGCACTTGATTTCTCCTTTGAGAATCGGGTTAGGCAGGATCAGGGACAATCTAGTTGCCAGGACTTTAGCCAGTATCTTAGTATCTATGGGGAGAAGCAAAATGGGCCTGAAGTTTGCACAAAGTAGGATATCTGAGGATTTTTTAGGGATTAAGGTTATTAGAGCCTCACGCATGGTAGGAGGGAGCATTGTGTCCTTCTGAGCTTCATGCAAGGCTAGTAAGAGGAGGTGGTGATTTCTTCTTGTAATAGTTGGTAAAGCTCTACAGACATCCCATCTGGCCCAGGAGCTTTCCCTTTCACCATCTGTTATAGGGCAAGGCGCAATTCATCATAGGTGATTGGGGCATCCAAATCACGGCATTGCTCTACAGAGAGATGAGGGAGTTGCGTCCCCTGGCAGAAGGCCTTCAGTCACTGGGAGAGCTTGTCATCTGATAAGGTGTTCTGGGACTGATAGAGCTCCTGATAGAAACTCTGTATCACCTCATTGATGGCCTTGGGCATCATTACTATCTTTCCCTGCTTGTTCTTAAGGGCAAGAATTCTGGAAGAAGCCTGTTACTTCTGCAGGTAGTAAGCTAACAGTTTCCCTCCCTTGTCCCCTCCCTCCCATGATCTATGTTTGGCTCAAATCAACTGCCACTCTGCTTTTTCTGTTCAACAGCACATTAATCTTATATTTTAGGTCTGTGATGTTAGCCAGAAGAGAAGAGTTAAGTGGGTTCTTGGGAGAGACTTTGAACTGTTTCTCCAAGCATGTAAGTTCATCCTGGAGCTCTCGTATTTGTTTCACTCTCTCCTTGTTTTTAGCTGCTGAGAAGGAAATAATTACACAGCCTCCCCACCTGCAAAACTTCCAAGGGCAGATCTCCCTCTTATAACAGCTTTAAAAGCTTCCCAAACTGTAGTCGCTCGAGTCTCCCCTGGGGTGTTAATAGAAAAGCAGGAGTAAGCCTCCTCCTTTATGTAATCTCGAAACGTTGCATCCTGCAACAGTAGTGGATTACATCTTCATCTCATGGAGGTCGAGCTTTGACCCAGTAGGGAAAATGTGATCGTAATGGGGCATGATCCGATATAACTATATTACTGATGGTTGGGTTCCCCACCCCTGGCATGGCTACATGGTTAGCCAGCCAAAAATTGAGCCTACTGTGGGTTCCATGGACATTGGAGTAGAAGGTGTAGTCTTGTCCCTGCGGATGATTGATTCTCCAGGGATCCCCTAAAGCCCATTCCAACATCAGGGTATTTAGCGTTGCTAGGACTTGGGGTGGGATTGTGGTGTAGGAAGGGATTTGTCTATGAACACATCTAGCACTAAGTTGTGGTCTCCTCCCAATAATATTGGGACATTTGGCTCACCGTTGGTTAGCTCTGTAAAAGCTTGGCTTAGTTCAGAGTAGATTTCTCTTGAGTCTGTATTATGATCGTAGACATTGGCCACTATGACTTTGCCACCGAGGTAGGAGAGTCGAACTACTATCCATCTCCCTTGGGAATCTTGCCTTTGAGCTTCAACAACCTAGGGTCCCATCCTCCATAGGAGGATGGCTACACCCCTGGATTTCGTGGGAGCACAACTGGCCAGTACTGTCCCCACCCAAAGCTTCTTTAACCACTGCACCGTGCAGCTGGTTAGGTGCATCTCCTGAAGCAAGGCTACATCAGCCCCTATAGAGTTCAGAAATTGCAGAACCTTGGTACGTTTTGCCGGGTGGTTCAGCCCTCCCCCCAACATTCCAGAAGACGCACCTCCATCCCCGTGGTGTAGCGGATATTGTTGCCTTTGATGTTCACCACCAGATACATTAGTAGGAAAGAGAGTACTCACCCAATAAACAGCAGCAGAAAAGGCAGAAGAGAAGAGATGGGGATAACCTGCTACTGATTTGTGCTGAGATGTACGTAGCTGATAAACCTCAGAGGAGGGGTGCTGAGAAGGGTTGAAGATAATACGTGATCTTACCTTCAACTAGAAAAACCTGGTCAAAATAAGAAAAATAGAGATTATATATCTTAAAACTATATGCTTAGCAATGACTAACTATCGAACAACAAACTTATGCTACAGCAATGTTAACCACTAAGCAAACAACAATAACTCAGCTATTGGTGCTGAGTTGTGCATGTGAGAAGAGGCAAATAAGCCCTTGAGCCACACAGCTTCAGGCACCAAAAGAATAAAGGTAGACGTCACACCTAACATGGGTGATCTGTCTCAGCCCAACTCTGTAAACCTAGTCACAAGGCCAGTTCAGGACAGTCAAAGCATGCCCAGTGACCGTGCCCATCCTGCCATATGGGGCAACAGGGTCAGCCAGAAAATAGTAGGTAGGGGCCACCTACAAGAGAAGAAGAGAAAAAGGGGGGACCTCTGTCAACCACCCATTTTGTTTGTTAATCAATCAGCAAATGGGGACAGTATCTTTGCCGGGGGTTACTGAGGCTGGCAGCTATAATCCATGTTTTGCAGCGCCCATAGATAGTACGTGACCCTTCCCTTACATATGCTCTGACTGCTGCTGTTCGTGGGCTATGTTAGTCAGAGGAGCTCGCTCCCCAGAGTTGTGATTGTGTGGTCAGTTTACCCGCTGTAGGAAGGAGTTTGTCCCCCTATGCACCACAATTACAGCAAAAAGAAAAGGGAGAAAAGAGAGAGGGGGGCCACAGCATGGTTCATAATTGCTCGCACACCACCATGGGAGGGCGGCTGGTTACATTCATTATGGGGAAAAGTAAATCAAGGGAATAGCCTATTGGGCTTAATGCCTGCAGTGCATAAGCAAAGCCCTGTAGGTCAGAAAACTGTGCATGAAACAGGAGGACCCACTGCCCCTTTCCTGCAAACTAAGGGGAGTACAGGAACCTGACCCAATAGAAAATTAGAATGGTCCACATATTATACAGTTAGTTTGTTGTGTTCCATCAAGGCATCCCTGGTTTTACATATCGGATCCATCTTAGTAGGATTGATAGGCGAGGTGAGTGCTTCTGCAAAAGTTTTCAGTCCCAGCTTTAACAAGCCAGCAGTCACCACAGCATCTTCCTCACTCTCTTCCATCATGGATGCCCAATCCAAGAGAGCCAGAGCATCCATGGGTACTGTGGCTTCATCCTCAGAGTGGCCCAGTTGCTCATTCCTCTCCAGTGTAGGCAGATCCGCCCTTGGAAGTTTTGCAGGCGGGGAGGTTGTGGAATTGCCCAGTACTGTAGAGCAGGGGCTTCTGGAGCACTAACACTGTCTTGCTGGCAAAGGAGTTGCAGCTAGTTCCTGGTGTCTGGGTTTTGGGTTAACACTGGGTATATCAAGAGCTGAGGGTGACATCGAGGCAGTCCAAGCCACGCCGCCAGGATTTTAAGTTTTGTGCAACTGTTACGTTTTCAGAAGCACTCTCCTCATTAGATCCGTCACAAGGAAGATTCAGAATCGAGTTTTCAGTCATCTGTAATTCTGGAGGTAAAGAAAGATCTGGTTCCCTTGTATTTTTATTTTTGTTTGCCATGTCTCCCATGTTTTGAAGTTGAATAGGAGTCGGCCCTGAGTGCCAAGTCCCTGCATCTGGATCCTCTTCCCAGCCTGCCGCTCGTAGAGCATTATCCATGGACCACACCTCACTCAGTTCTCCAGACCTATTCAATGGGGTACGTCTTAGGCTGGTCTGTTTCTCAGCCGTTTCTGCATTTCCAGATGTTCCCCCCCTCCAGTAATGTGTATTTTCCTTGCGAGCTACTGCTCCTTTGCTTGACATTTGGTTTGAGAGAGTTTATAGTGGTGCCACTCCTTTTTTGATTGTGTCAAAGATCAAACAAGTCCCTGTCAGCTGTGATGAGCCATTATTTGTAACATTTTTCTGACACAGTGTCAATCTGTTTGCGAGCCAAAAGTTCTCTCCTTTTTTCTAAATAACATTGTCTCTCCAATGCTAGCAGCATTTCATTCTTTTCATTTTCTTCTCCTAGTATATCTGCACTAGATTCAGTAACAGTTCTCGGTGTTTGCACAACTTTTTCCTTTTCCTTTACAGTATATAGTCTATAGGCATACCTTGCACATTATTTATAGAATTATAGCTGAAGACATCTGGATTTCTTTATTCTGTGATACCTGCCCATTTTCAATTCCTTGTTCTTTCTCATTATTCTCAGTCTCTCACAGCTCAGAGAAAGGGGAAGAGACCACCTCCCCTGCCTCCAACACTTCCATGTTCTCCACAGCTCTTCCAGGGTCAACCATCTTGCCAGAATGTCAGGATGTAAGGGCCCCCCTACAGCTAAGTAGGGGAGTTTTTATTGATACTGTAAATAAACATAAATAAACATAAACATGACGTATCAAATCCAAATTCATCGTAAGATCACAGTACAATCAGAAACAGAGTTTATAAAGTTCTCGATGATGCATGTTATAGATGTGATATATAAATAGACCTCTTTATTTAAACTTAACTATATGTGAAAATCCCTTCAGCCATTTCATTACTTTGCCAGAATTATATATTTGCACATCCTTTAGATATACCTTATACATTTCCTTGGCCACCATTTGGCAAAACCCCTCATAAGGTACTCATTTTTGATAAATTACCCATTGACACCTCACCTACCATAAATAAAAACGCAAACATCTAAAAAACACTGCTAGGGTATTTTCATTAAGATGGGCTAGACTTGGAGGATAGATTCGTATAACCAACATGTCGTAGTTCAGATTCTTTAACCAAGAAAACTTCCATCTTATTGCTGCATAAACCCATAATTGTTTTACATAGGAGCAGTAAAAAAATAAATGTTCCATAGTTTCTTCTTGATTTAAACAATCGGGATAAGGACAATTCCTTTCTTCTTCTGCTTTATATTTTGCTGTACCTCTAACATTTAATCTACTGTACATTATTAGCCATTGTGTTTCCCACATAAAGGCAGGCATTCTGGTATTATTCAGATGGGCTAATATATAGGTGTTATGCACCATGGGGCAATTTTTAAAACTCGGTTCAGTAGGGTAGGTTAAACTCATAATCACTTTATATAGAGATTTTACCGTGTTAGAAACCACCATTTGTTTAGTAATTTTCCATTTGTACATTTTTTGAACTGCTGGTTTAAAATATACTGGAGTGTGTATGTGAGGGTTCAATTTAGAAGCCAGATTAACCCAAGCTTTAAGATATCTACCTAATACTCTTTCCATCCAAATACTTTCAATACAACCTGGTCTCAAAATTATGTTTTTAATGGATATTGTTAAAAACAGGGAGTGAAAGAAGGAAATAGGATCAATCATTCTTAACCCTCCTTTTGCAATATCTAGATAAGTGAAACATCTTTTCACTGGATTTAATCTATTTCCCCATAGTAACTGGAAATAACAACTATAAAGTCTAGTCTCATACTGGATGGGTAGAGGGAAAAACATTGCTACATATTGTAAACAGGGAAAAATAAACTGTTTTATGATTTGAATATGCTTGGATTTAGAGAATTTTTAACCTTTCCATCTAGAAACTTTTTGCTTTACTTTTATCAAAACTGACTCTCAATTCCTTTCAGGAAGATTTTGAGGTCCAAACACAATACCTAAAATATTTAAAGGTTCTGATGATATTAAAATATTTTTATATTGAAACTCTTATTTATTTATTTGCTTTTGGTAACCAGGTAAGCACACTAGACAACCAGTGCCTATTTTCAGGTGTGACCCGGGAGAGTCACAGGGTAATTACATGGGAGAAGATACATGGACAACAATTAGAATCAGGAGCATTGACGACAATTTCAATCAGGATCAGGCATGCTCCAACAGTGAGTCAACTGGGTAATTACATGGGAGAAGATACATAGACAACAATTATCAGGAGCATTGACGACAAATTCAATCAGGAGTGGACATACTCCAACAGTGGGACAGAGTAGTAGTTACAGAGTTAACATTTTGTCAGGTGCCTAAGGTACAGAATAACTCACTGATAGATACATAGACAGCCTTACAAGCAGGAGCGGAAACATTTTGCCAGGTTGGGGGGCAGAGCTAGGATGGGGAATCATAGCGGAAAAGGTCGTGGGATGGGGTAGTTAAGCCGCACACAGGCACGTAGCAGCAGGTTTCAGGAAATTCCAGAGGGAGGTTTTAAAGGCGGAGTGGGAGGGGGAGGCTCGGACCTGGGGGAGAAGGGAGTTCCACAGCTTGGGAGTGTGAGAGGAAAATGCTCTGTCACCAGTGAGGGTGCGAGTCCTGGGGACCAGGCAGGTCTGGGACACAATGGACCTAAGGTGGTAGACAGGGGAGGCTGGTTTCAGGGGGAGGGTGAGTGAAGTAGGGATGGAAGTACGGATAACATTGTCTATGAAGTTGCCCATACAGTAGGTCTGCAATTTATCAGGGGGAGCCAATCAAGATGGGAGTAGAGCTCACAACGGTGGGTAAGTCGGGGGGCCGAGAGCGCAAAGCGGCATATGTTGTTGTATGTGGTATCCCACTTTGCAAGGCATGAAGAGGGAGCAGAGGTGAAGGTGACGAGACCATAGGAGAGGGTGGGCAGAAGTACCCCCCTCGCTAAAGCCAGCCGGGTGGTGGGGGTGAGACAGTCCTTGGCCCTATAAGCAAGGCCAAGTTTACCATTTGTGGCATTGCAGATGTTCCTGATGTGCCCTGAGAGGTCCAGCTGGGGGTCAAGTGTGAGTCCGAGGTACTTAGCAGAGACTGTTGTAGCCAGTAGGGAGTTAGAGGTACCGCGGATTTTGAGGGGTGTCATGCAGGAGGAAATTGTGACCGCAGTGCCAAATAGCATTGCCTGGGTTTTCTTACTGTTGACTAGGAGTTTGTGCTCTTCCAGCCATTTGCAGATACAGGAGAAGTCTGAGTTGAGTTGGGCACTGATGTTGGTTATCTTGTGGGAGCTGGCCAGCAGGACAAGGTCGTCCGCATACATGGTAAGGTGCCCTTCGGTAGCAGCGGAGGGTAAGCCATTGACAAACAGGGAGAACAGGATTGGTCCAAGGACAGATCCTTGTGGAACTCAACTGGATACAGGCAGGAGGGGTGACAGGGTACGATTGAAGCAGGTGAGTTGCTTCCTGTCCCCCAGGTAGCTGGAGAACCAGTCGAGGGAATGGCAGGAGAAGCCAAGGGTGTGGAGTGAGCCGAGGAGGAAGGGATGATCAACATGGTCGAAGACTTTGGACAGATCAACGAATATGGCCCCCATGAGTTTTCCCTGATCAGTTGCGGTCCTGATCCTTGTTGTGACTTCGGCTAGTGCCGTAGAGGTGCTGTGGTTTTTACGGAAGCCATGCTGACATGGGGAGAGGACATTATATTCCTGGATGTAGTGTTGAAGCTGTGACACAACTGCTTTCTCCAGCAGTTTGCTTGCAGCTGAGAGTATGGTGATAGGACGATAATTGTTAATGTCCTTGGGGTCACCATTCTTCAGTACAGGGAAAACCCTTGCAATTTTCCATAAATCAGGGATGACCCCTGTTATGAGCGAGGTGTTGAAGATGTGAGTGAGTGGCCTGGCAATAAGGGAAGCCCCCAGGCTGAGAAGCCTGGGTTCGAGGCCATCGTGCCCCGCCCCTGCATGGTGGGAGAGACCAACAAGGAGAGCCTGGGTCTCCCTCTCAGTGATCTTCTTGAGGTAGAAGGGTGGGAGGGGAGACTGAGGGCCAAAGCCGAGGACTGGGGCAGCTGGCAGTGGGAAGGGGGTGGACAGCAGGTCAGTGAAAAGGCAGTTGAGGGAGGAGGCAATGGTTAGGGGGTTGTTGCAGTTTGCCTCACCAATTGTCATGTCAGTAACTTGAGTTTTGGTCGAGCCACTGACTAGGTTTTTTATGTTCACCCAGAAACGTCTGGGGTCACGTGCAGAGCTACAGTATTGGCTTTTTGCAGAACATATAGCCCTCTTGCAGGAGTTTCTGAGCCAACGGTACTCCTGGAGGTCCATTTGGTTGCTTGAAGCCCTAAATTTTGACCAGGCCTTATCCCTCAGCTTCATAAGAGATAGGAGCTCGCTGTGAAGCCATTTGGTCACCGAGCCACGGACACGCCTCTTAGAAAGGGGAGCGTGCCTGTCTTGGAGTGGCCCAAATGCCATGAGGAAGCAGTCTAGGGCTGTAACAGGGTCAGGTGTAGCCATGATGTGGTTCCAGGACACACCCTGCAGGTCCTTGAGGTAGGAGGGGATCGAGAATTTCGAGTAGTCCCTCATAGTTACCACTGGGCAGGGGACCCTGGGCGAGTTTGAGCCCCAGATGCAGTAAACCAGCGAGTGGTTTGAGATGGAGTCAGGAAGGAGTCCTGACTTAACAATTTTGCCCAGCCAGTTACACAGGATCCAGTCAATGAGTGACCCCTTATCCTCACTACTGGAGAGCCGGGTGGGTTCTGCAATGACCTGACTGAGGGAGAGGCCAGAGAGTAAGGGTTCATACGACTTGGCATGAGGCCCCAACCAGTTAAGGTTAAGGTCACCTAGTAGGAGAAGCTCGCTTGAGCCCACCTTCTCCTGAAGTAGTTCCAGTAGAGACGACAATCCCTGCAAACCCCCCTTGGGAGGGTTATATGCACACACTATGTGCACCTTTTTGGTGTTACCAAGGAGAAGGAGTGAGTGGAGAAACTCACAGTGGAAGGTTCCAGGGGTTATGTGTGGCACAATGGAAATGTTTAGGTGCTCCTTAAAGTATATAAGTACACCTCCGCTTCTTTTGTTACCAGCCCTATCAAGTCTTGCCAAGCCATAGCCCAGGATAGAGTAAGCTGAGTCAGGAGTGCAGGGTTTGAGCCATGTCTCTGTGATGCACAGGACATCAGGTTTGTAATAGGTAGCCCAAGCAGTTAGCTCCACCAGATTCTGGAGGAGGCTACGGATGTTCAGGTGGGCTATTTTTAACCCCTTGGCTGTCCCCCGGGGGGCAGTAGGGTGCTGGGAGCGGCGAGGGACTTTGGCTGCTAACGGATGGGCCAGCTTGAGGGGGGGCCACGCTTGGAGGATGGGCTGCCCTGGCACAGCAGATCCCTGGATAGAGGGGCAAATATAGAGTGTTAGAGAGAGAGAGATGGGGGTGAGTGAAACTCAAATCAGGGTTTGGCAGGGTAACAAGAGAGCAAGGGTTAGAGCAACAGGAGTAGGAATCAGGGGGAAGGGCAATTGACTAAGGGAACAGCAGGAGGGTGAGGGAATCCCCAAGGGAACAGCAGGAGAGAGCAGCTCTGGGAAACTATTTCTTTATTGTAGAGACTAATGCAGGAAGAGTGGGAAACCCCTAGTGGCAGAATGGTATAGCCTGCTAATGGAGAAGTGGGCTGATAGGTCAATTACACCTCCACATCATCACCAGCTACCTATAAAAGGGAGAGCCGACCAAGGGTGGTGGTGGGGGCGGTGGGGAGCCGAACGCATAGCGTTCAGTGGGGTTAGACTGACAAAAAAGACTGGCACAGCCTCCCAGAGTGGTCGCCGTGCAGGAAGGTCTCTTACACAAAGGAGCTTGGTGCTTTGTGGAAATGGCACCAAATGGTGAGATTTCAATTTACCTTCGTTCCGGTCCTGGCTTGGCGTTGGGGAGGGCAGTGGCAAGCCCTCGCGACCTCCACTCCTCGGGGGTCCGAATGGGTCCAGGAAATCTGTGAGGACAAGGAGAAAAACAAGTGAGTATTTAAAGGCAGTGGGGGGGCTGGACAAAGAAGCTGGGGAACAGATAGATGATTGGGCTGACGTAGACTAGATACAAGGGGTAGCAAAAATGATTCAGTTGTGGTCAAATACTAAGTTCAAAATTACATAAAATCTTGAGGCTGGTTAGGCTGCACAGGTTAAAGTATGATTAAGTTGTAGTCAAATGTGAAGTTCAACATTACATAAAATCCTAATGCTGGTTAAGCTTCACAGGTTAAAGTCACTACAGGCAGGGTAAATCATCTGAGGCTAAATTCACGAAATAAGTCAAACGAAAACCCCAGCTAAAACAACTATAGTTCCCTAGCACAGCATAAGCTAGTAGAGGGAAGGGGTCTGGGCCACCAGTAAACGGCACAAAGAGGCAGGTACTACAAGGAGTCAAAGGAGTCATTAAGACACCCGCTTGATTCGGTGCAGAAGGCTGGCTAGGAGGGAGAAATAGTCTTTTGATTGTCCATGCAAGGCCTGCGCTGATGAAAAAGACTGGCGCAGCCTCCCAGAGTGGTCGCCGTGCAGGAGGGTTTCTTACACAAAGGAGCTTGGTGCTTTGTGGAAATGGCGCTAAACGGTGAGATTTCAATTTACCTTCGTTCAGGTCCTGGCTTGGCGTGGGGGAGGGCAGCAGCAAGCCCTTGTGACCTCTGCTCCTCGGGGGTCCAGGAGATCTTCGTTCCGGTCCTGGCTTGGCGTGGGGGAGGGCAGCGGCAAGCCCTAGCGACCTCCACTCCTCGGGGGTCTGGGAGATCTTCGTTCCGATCCTGGCTTGGCGTGGAGGAGGGCAGCAGCAAGCCCTCATGAACTCCGCTCCCCAGGGGTCCAGGGAGGTTCAGGAGATCTTTGTTCCGGTCCTGGCTTGGCGTGGGGGAGGGCAGCAGCAAGCCCTCATGACCTCCGCTCCTCGGGGTCTGGGGGGTTCCGGGAGATCTTCGCTCCGGTCCTGGCTTAGCATGGGGGAGGGCAGCGGCAAGCCCTCGCGACCTCCGCTCCTCGAGGGTCCGGGGGGGTCCAGGACATCTTCTTTACGGTCCTGGTTTGGCATGGGGGAGTGCAGCGGCAAGCCCTCGTGACCTCCGCTCCTCAGGGGTTCAGAGGGGTCCGAGAGATCTCTTGATGGCCGCCTGCTCCTATGATCAAACCTCTTGTCTTAAGCAGGTTAATTCTGGCATTTGATACTTCTGCAAAAAGGTTAAACTCACTAAGGAATCTTTGCAGCTGTTCATACTTTCTAAAAAATACACATACATCATCTGCATATGCTTGAATACATAATTTAGAGTCAGGATGCTCTCCTCCAATTCCTATCCATTTAGGTGACACTGACAGAGATTGGATAAATGGTTCTAAAGACAAAATGTACAATAGGGGGCTTAATGGACATCCTTGAGGGACACCTGCTTTTAAATTTAATCCCTTTGTTTGAACTCCTTTAATCAAGGGGTACACCGTAGCTGATGAATACAATGCTTTAATAATATTGATTATCTGCTGTGGGAAACCAATAAATTGTAAGACCGGAAATAAATATGTATGATCTACCCTATCAAAAGTCTTCCCAAGGTCCGCCGTTATTAAATATCCTGTTTTGCCTTCTAATGAAACATGCTCTGTAACATCTCTAATAATCATAAGGGTGGATTGTATTCTTCTGTGCAATAGGAATCACAATCAATTTTTTGTGTGGTTTGTTCTTTTGATACTATGCTACAATTAAAATCACCTCTCCAAAAGATTAATTTAGAAGTAATTAAATATGGCTATACTGCATTCATGCAATTATTTTTTTCTGCTTTTGTTTGTGGGTTATATATATATTAATAAATCTACATTCTAGGTTATCCCATTTCCCATCTAAAATAAAAACCCTTCCTGGAATCAGATCTATCAATCGATCCAGTAAAAAAAGGAAGGAATTAAACAAAATACCTATTCCATTTGAGCAATAATTTCTAAAGGACCAATACGAGGGTCCCCAAGCAAGGCCAATCTCTTTTAAAAGTAGCAATTTGCTTTATGGAATACATCCATGTTTCTTGTAAAAAGCATACAGAAATATCCTCTTTATGTATCACTTGATACAAAGCTTGCCTTTTGATTGAATTCAGAATACTATGAGTATTCAATGACCTCCAATTTAGTGTTACCATTGTAGAAAAGATACACCAAACATGCTACTTATTTTTTCCTTTTTTTCTTCTTTCCTTTATACTCCTCTGCTGTTAAAGCACCATTTTCAGGCACAGATTTCTGTGAATCAGAATCCACAATCTCCATTTCAGAATCGCCCCAGTTGGTAAATAATACCGCACAGGAGTTCTGAGTCTCAATACTAGTGTTAGAAGGGGAGGATTTGGGTCTCAGATTTTGTGCGGATCTCCTTGGTGGTAAAGGAGAGAGAGGAATGACTTCAATAGGAGGATTTTCAGATTTTTCAAGGTCTCTATAGCAAACAGGTACAAGAGTTTCTGGATTCAGAATGTTTTCCTCTACTTCACCTTTTATCTCCTTCTGTCCTATCTTATTACTTAAGACAACCATTTCTACTGAATCTATCATAATGGGTGTTGGGGGGGTTGGTCTTAGCTAATGGCTTGCTGTTATTAACCTCTTGTGGTTAAACAGTCACCTCACCTTGAGGGGCCATCTCCTGTCTAAAAGAGGCTTCCTGGGCCTTTTGAATCAGAACATCTGGGGTTATACAGGAGTCCTTATTCTTTGCGGCCCTGGGGTATTCTCGGAAAACATGACCATACCCTTCGCACAGATCACATTTAGTGTGATTTGCACATTGCATAGTTACATGTCCTATTTCCCCACAATTATCGCATCTCGGTTGATCACAAATGCTAAATAAGTGAGTTCTGGATCCACATTTATAACATGCCCTTGGTTGAACCCCATAGAAATAAATCCCCCTATCTCTCACTAATAGAAAAGAATTGGGAATGTGCTCTATCCCGGAGTCAGCCTGTCTTAATTTCACTTTGTACTTCCACCCTCCCATCCAAAATTGTTCTGTATCTAGTATAGGTTCTGTTTCACTCAGAATCTCGCACTTCTGAGACAGCAAGTAAGTTATATCCTCCACATGGACTCCCTTGTTTCTAAACATTATTGTAACAAATTTGATCAAAGGTTTTGTTAGGGGAATCACCAAAAAAGGTGTCCATGTGGGGGAAAACATAACCTGATTATAGCATTCCCAGAAAAGATCTAATGCATATGATGTTCGAAAGCTTATGTCGTAGTTATCTTCTCCTGAAATATTGATAAATGCAAAGACATCCCTTGGTGAAAAAGGAAGAGAATCCTTTATCAAACATTTCCCCACATAATGCCTATCAGGCCATTCAGACAATCCCCCTTTGTATCGTATGCAAACCGCACTTCTCCTTGGTGCTGCTTCCCTTTTAGCATTAGAAAAAAGGTCTGACATTAAAGGTTTCTGTGAACCTGCAGTGAATTGGTCATTAGAATTAATACCAGGGTCTTCCTCTTTACTAAAACTTTCTTTAGCTTGCCCTAGGCCTATCTTCTCTGCCTTGTTAGAATTTACAGTTTTTGAATTACTTTCATGCCCCTCCGTCTCAACCCTAGGTAGCTCAACCTGTGAACAGCTTTAATAAGATCTATTTCTTTTACATTTGGTTTCCAGTCCGGTGTTGCATTTTTAAAATTAAATGAAGGATCCCATAATGGGTCTGGAGTCCAAGAACATGTGGCTGTCTTCTCCCAGCCTGCCTCTAGTAGCACTTTATGCAGTAACCAGGTTTCAACAAAAAGTGCTGCATTTGTTTTTTTCATTTTGAACTAGCCCTGGCGTTACTCCAATCTCTGTTTTCTGCGTCTTTCCATCCCCATCTCCTGAAATAAAGTCTGAGTCTGTTTTAGCCGTGCTGACTGTACCAGTAAAACTGAATTCAGTCACTCCTGATTGTTGTTTGCCTTCCTTTTGGAAAAAAAAACCTGATTGCTAGGTGCAGGGGTTTGATCATGAGTGATCAGCATTTTAAACACAAATCCCACTTCCTTAGCCAATTTCACCTGAACGTCAAATGGCATTCCTTTCACATTCTTGGGTTTATCGGAGCTTTTGGTGTGACTCTTAGGATTCAAGCGAGGGTCAGATGTGTTAAGGACAGCGTTTTTACTTGATAAATCAGGCTTTAGGCACTCGCTCACTTTCGTACTTTTTCTGCCAGCTGAGCATCTAGGCTCACTACCGAATTCAGTAGCTCTGCACATATTCGGTTTTGCAAGTCCTCCCTCCTTTCTTGAGCCTTCCTTAGGATTTTTATCAATATTGCTGCTGCCAGAATTTACTCTTGTTCTGTCAAATAAATCAGCTGATATCTTAGGGCTCTGAGGGATCATTTCAAATTTCACTTCATTCTCCTGAGGAGTTTTACCTGTTACAGAAATTAAAGCATTTTCTCCATTTGACTCACTCTGATCTTGGAAAATATTATGCTCACAGTTTCGATGCTGATCCTCTGAAAAACTGCTTGCTTCATGAAAAACTTCTTCTTGTTCCATTTCCAATTTGCAGACTTGACTGGCCTCTGTTTGTGCCATGGTAGAAGGTGAGGCCTTCCCTTCCACCAGCCACATCAGCACTTCCTCCTCCACTGCTGTCCGACTCCAAACTGAGCTCCTCCACTCCACAGGAAGTCAAGCCCCCTGCTGGTAGAGTAGGTGAATTTCCCTGGTGTCCTGGCCATATTTCCCCCCATTCACTAAAAATACCACCAACAGATTAATCCGGTTCAAGGTCAGTTGGCATTCATCTCTATCCCCCTCCCCCGGGTCGTACCTGAAAATAGGCAGGATTTGTCTAGTGCACTTACCTGGTCAACACAAAATAAATCAAGTTCAAGATTTAAAAACAAAACAGCTTTGGCTCAGTTGGCAAGATGAACATAAGGATGTCACTACTGCAGCACAAAAACCCTATTCTAGGCATGGATTTCCATGCAGAAAATTCCCCCATACACCATAATGCTGTTTACATTTTTTAATATAATTTTAAATTTGGGAATGTGCAAAGTCTGTATCATCCCAGTGTATGCTTTGTGTTTTTCTTTTTTTTTAATTTTATTTATTGAGATATTCAGAAAGACCTTTGAGTCCAGGACTCATTTACAAAGATTCTACATCATACATAGAAGGTACAGGGACATTTGTTTCAGCGTACAGTACATTACATTACATAGCAGGCAATGATTTACATTATTGTTCTGCAAGTGACTATTAGTCAAGGATAACAGTAGCTTCAATACTTTAGCACAGCCATAACATTGCAGAGAGGTTCTGTAGAAAGGCTGATAGTCATATAGTAACATAGGTTAGTTTTAGGTATGGAGACCTGAAAGTAGTTGGCTAACAGAGATCTCAGTCAATCGGTGGGAGGAGGTATCAGAGGCAGTCACATAGGTTTGAGGTCTGGAGGTATTCCCTCAGCCTGGTTTTAAAAGGGCCAAGCCTTATTTCATCAGTTATTTGGCTTGGTAGTGAGTTTGTCCAGTAAGGGGCTTTGTAACTGAAAGATCTTTGGAATTGGGAGGTCCGGCAGCAGGGTACCCAAAGCAAAGGTTTGTCCAAGTTTCGGGCGACTCTAACTGGAGATGCTGGGTGGATAATTGTGTCGAGGGTAGGGGGTGAGGCCTAGAACTATCTTTCTGGCCATTAGGCAAGTGTGATACCTGATTCTAGTGTCTAGGTTTAGCCAGTTAGTGGTACTGTAGAGGGTACAGGTGTGAGTGAGACGATCACATCCAAGGATAAGATGGCAGGCTTTGTTTAGTATGAGCTGGAGTCTGTTGAGTGCAGTGGTGTGCACAGCACTATAGATGAGGATACTGTAGTCCAGCAGGGAGAGGACAGAGGAATTCACAGTGAGACGTAGAGCCTCTGGGGTGAGGCAATGTTTGTATCGATGAAGCACATCTAATCTTGAGTTAAGGGCAGTGGATAGTTGTAATATATGTAGAGTAAAGTTGAGGGCTGGGTCTAGTGTGATCCCTAGGTATTTAAAAGAGTTTACTTGTTCGAGGGGGGTTAGATTGGCAGTGAGAAATTGGGGGCAGAGGCTCTTGAGGGGGTTCTTGTGGATGGAAGAAGATCATGACTTTTGTCTTGTTGTAGTTGATTATTAGATGCTGGGTGGTGAACCAGTGGCAGCTGCTCAGAAAGAGTGTTGGAGTGTTTGGTAGAGTTTTAGGGGGTCAGGAGCAGAGGTGGACAAGATGGCGTCATCCGTTTATAGGAGCAGGTTGCCATGGCAGGCCGATGGGAGGGAGTTTAGAAACAGACTGAAAAGCAATGGGCCAAGAATGGACCCTTGTGGGACCCTGGAGTGGATTGGGAGGCTGTGGAACAGGGCAGTGCCTACCTTGACCTGCTGGGTTCTATCAGAGAGGTAGTTGGTGAACCAGCTTAAGGCATCATTGGAAAAGCCACTATCGGCGTGAGTGTTCAGCAGGAGGTCATGATTTACGGTATCAAATGCCTTAGAGAGGTCCATGAAGATGGCTGCAGTGATGCAGCCCTGATCCATGGCACAGTGGACATGTGAGATGAAATCAAGGAGGGCAGTGGTGGTACTATGTCCCTTATGGAAGCCATGTTGCTGGTTGCATAGAAGGTTATATTTAGTAAGGTGGTCAGTGAGTTGATTGGCGACAATATGCTCTAATGCTTTAGATGGGGGAAGAATTGAGATAGGACGGTAATTGTTGGTGGAGGTGCGGTCCCCACTCTTATGGATGGGGGTGATGGAAGCCGATTTCCAGTGGGAGGGGAATTTCCCTTGACAGAGGGAGCAGTTGAGAATATGGGTGAGCGGGGTTAGGACTTCTAGGAGGGTGAGGTGGAGAAGTCTCAGGTGAAGGGAATCGTTACTATAGTGGGAGTGGCTTAGGGCTTTGGCTAGGTAGGGTTTGGCTGCCTCTAGGGAGAGGATGCGTAGATAGAAGGGAGGAGCATGAGGAAGGGGTGGTGGGTCGGGTAGGCCGGGGTCGAAGAAATTAGGGGGGAGGACATGGTTGAGATCAGTGAAGGCAGAGTTGAGGGCAAAGGCTATACTGAGGGGAACCGAGGGAGGTTACCGTCTATTTCCATTTGGTCTGGGGGTAGATTAGGGACTTTGCCACAGAGTTCCTTTATATTGTTCCAAAATGTATGCTCTGAGCCCCAGGTGGAATTTAAGGAAGCTTTGTAATAATTTGCTTTGGTGGTGTGTATGGTTCATGTGCACTTGTTATGGGCCTCCCTATACCGTTGCCTATCTGTAGACCATTGGGTCTCATTTTCAAGGTGCCATAGGGTGTCACAGTGTCGCAGTATGCCCAGGAGGTGATCAGAGAACCAGGGGGCATGGTTACCTTTGGTCATTCTGTTGATAAGGGGGGCGAAATTATCACAGGCAGCATTAAAGGTGGTGATAAATAGATCAAGCGCACGATCCGGGTCGAGGGTGTTGGTGAGGGGCGACCAGTCCCAGTATCTGAGGTGGGTCTTGAGCTGAGTGAGTTTACCAGGCCCAAACTTGCGTTGTGTGGTAATTTTGGGGGGGGGGATCTGGGGGCATTGTAGGACCAAGTGAAGAGGGCAGGAGAATGGTCACTGAGTACCATGGTGTTGGTGATTCTGTGGGGATGGTTGGTGAAGACTAGGTCTAGGAGGGAGGATGTCCCTGTGTGGGTGTTTACCCAGGTGGGGGTAATGACTACCTGGGTGAGGTCTAGTGCTGCAGCATCATCACGGTAGGGGGGCAGCTGTCTTGGTGAGCCAATTTATGTTGAAGTCCCCCGTAATTATTTTTTCATGCTGTGGGGGTAGAGTAGAAAAATAGGTCAGGATGGTTTGGAAGGCTTGCTTCTGGCCCTTGGGAGGTGTATAGACAGTAGTGAGAAGTAGAGGGGACGTTGACTTGCCTAGCGTTATTTTTAGAGTGAGAGCCTGAGCCTTAGATGCTAGTTTAGGTGGGGGGAGTATTATGCCCAAAAGTGAGTCCTTTGGGTAGAGAGTGCACCCTCCCCCTCGCTTACCACCCTATTGGAACAAAAGAGGAGATATCCAGGGAGGTTAACTCCCACATCTGGTACTGTGGGGGAGAGCCAGGTTTCGACCAAGGCTATGATGTCCGGGGGGGGGTGTTGGAGTACCCACCCTTGAAAAGAGTCCCATTTTTTTTTTGTAGGCTGCAGATGTTGATAGAGGCAATGCGCAGCCCACTGGCTGATGAAGGGTGGGACAGGGGAGCATTTTGGTGGCCAGGGTTGGGGTGGATATTGCCTGTCAGGAGAAGAAGAAGGACAAGGGACCTGAGTCAATTATTACTGGTTAGAGTATTTAGTCAATGACATGTTCATTGTGGGGACCCCGTGGTGGGTATCGGGAGTCTCAGGGTATAGGGGGCTGACAGTAGGAGAAAGTGGGGAAGGGGAAAAGGTATGGTGGAGGGGATTCAGTTGGTGGTTGGCAGGGGAAGGAGGGGCAACAGAGAGTCATATATCTAAGCAGATGACAACTGTGAGAGAGGGTGAGGATGAGGAAGTGTGCTTTTAAGTTTTCTGCGCTGTGAGGGGTGGTGTATGTAAGGGGGAGCTATCCTGCTCTTGTGTATGCTCATTGTTCAGGTGCAGCCTGGGAGGGGAGAGCAAGGTGTAGAGTGCCAGTCTGCCTGAGGATAGAGTGTGGTAGGCATGTTCCATTTTCCATAGCTGGGGGAGGGAAGGTGGGAAATTAGGGAAAGCAGCAGAGAGAAAGAGTAAGGTGGGTGAGTAGGAGCATGGTGGGCTGGGGAGATTACTATTGCTTTAGTATTTGAGAGATTTCTTATAGCTTTAGCACTTGAGGACGTGAGCATAGAAAGGCGAGGGACCTCTAGTGGTGGGCAAGTATAAGCTGCAGGTGAGAAATCTGCCTGATAGGCTAAAAACACTAGAGGGGCATGTTCTGGCACACTATATATGTCCGAGTCCACTAAGGGTGATGGTGGGGGCGGCAGAGAAAAACACAGATATCCTCCTTGTGGGAGCCATTGCCAGTGTTGCTTCTAACCTGAATTTTTGTTTTTGAATCTGGGGGCAGGGAAGGGCTACTCCTGTAGTCGTTCACAACCTCCAGCGACCTCCGACTAGGAAAGCAGGCTATGGAGAGATAAGACAAGGAGTGGATGAGTTTACTTATACTGCTGAGGCACCTGTACCTTGTAGGGGGAGGGTCAGGGGCACATAAGAAGCATAAATTAAATTTAGCCCAGATGGATGGAAGCTACGTTTAGATTGGGCAAGCATTCTGTTTTGTACATAAATTAAGCAGCAGACTAGCACTTTAAGTAACAGGAGCACATTTAGGCAATTAAGGTACCCAGTCGTGCATACATAAATACAGCAGTATAGGAGAGAAATTCTGAGTAAAATAAACTATCTCCACATGTGTGTGGACTAAAAGACAGTACTAAGCATTTTCAAATTACAAAAAGGTGCCAAACAGAGATCCTCCTTGTGGGAGCCGTTGCCAGCGTTGCTTCTAACCTGATTTTTTGGTTTTGAAATGGGGTGCGGGGGAAGGCTACTCATGTAGTCCCTTGTGACCTCTGGCAACCTCCAGCTAGGAAAGTAGGCTGTGGAAATAGTCCTGTTTTTTCCTTATATAAGGCCCCATAATAAAGGTGATAGGAAATGATTTTTACGTAGTTCACTGCCCTCCCATTTTGCTTTCCATGCCAGTTATGTATTTTGATGTGCTTTGACCAAACTGTGATAAAATAAGATTATTAATCTAACAAAAATAGGTCAACGCGTATCAGAATATTGGATAGACACTAAAAGGAAAACAGGAGGGCATATAGAGATGTAAAAAAACTGTTCATATCACATTTGATGCAGGCTTTTTCTGGCCCAGTATTCAGCTTTTCTTTAATTACCTAACAGTTCCAGAACTGGAACTACATAATAAGGGGAAACAAACATGGAGTAAGGATTGTGCTTTGAGACCCGTCAAAGTCATCAAACAGTTTTTTTGCCGGGTCTGAGAACCTGTGAGACCCAGCCCACTTTAAACCCTGCTTAGAAAATGCTGCACATTCTGTTAATTTGCTTTGCATTTTAAAGGCCTGTGCTATTCATTTTAATGCTGAGAGGTTAAGAGATATGGTGGGAACAATTACTGTACTGCATTTGTTCACAGGTGGGCTAATCATGCAAAGAGGTAGGAATTTATTAATGTGCTGCATCCCAAAGGGTATAGCATACTTACACCAGGCCCACTTACATTTATCTCTGGGTGGAGACATCGCACAGCTTCAGTCTTGGATGTGAACCCCCAGTCAGGAGTTTATCAATCCTGCCCCTCAGCCTCATTTGAGTCCCCAAAGCAGGGATAATAACCACAACATCCACGGTGGCCCAGTTACACACAGAATATTTTGCTAAATACTGCAGAACTAATTCAGCATTTGGTTGTACTGCAGAAGTTTACTTCAGGCCAGAATTCTGAAATTCCTTGGAATTTTTATTAAAAGTCTGTGCAGTTTTCCACATTCTTTGTGCAGATTGCATGGAAGTGGTGGAAAAAATGTCTGCACCGCTCTGGCAAATTTGTTATATATAAAACATTAAGTTTTGACTTTAAACAGTCTGGTGTACAATCGTTCTTCAAATCTGATGCTCAAACAGGAGTATTATTGGGAGTCTCAGGGGCTTAGTCCTTTAGCTAGGCAGGGAAAGACAGACTGGAAGGGCATGCAGCTGGGACTTTTTCTGTCAATATTTTCTATGTTTCTATGCATGACAAATACACTGCTCATTTATTGTCAACATAATTCTTCTACGGTCTAAAATGGTAATGTGTTTAATGGGATTCTATAGTAAGGTCCATGGCTATGGTGATAGAAGAATGGGTATCAGAACCATAGAACTGGGGGGCAAGCCCCAACCCTCCACTGTTTTACACTTGTTTCTTTAACACTTTCAAGCAGTATGTGTCCTTTAAAAATTAAGTCTATCATGATATGCTCCAGGTGCCCCTTCAAACATCAGCACCCTCACTCCTTGCAATGTTCCGACACCCTTGGTTGGAAGAAGATATTCTAGCTCTGAGTTAGCTACCATACCCTCAGTCCAAATGCACCAAGCACTGCAGGACTGCCTGAAGGGCTCCATTCATCACAGGGACATTAGCATGCACTCAAAAATGAGCCTACCGTATAACAAGACACCGCGTCAGCATAGAAAGAATTATGTATCCATCCTAATTCTTCCTTGTTGTAGGATTCCCAGTTTGAGAAAGAATGTGACTGTATAATGTCCCACAACAGGAACGTGAACTAATACCCAATACTGACACTGAAGTGCAGCACGGTGGGGAGGGCTGCATTTTTAGGGTGCTGGCCTCCAGATGAGATATTGAACCAAAGTCCCTGCTGCTCATCTCTGCTGACTCTACAGGTGGAAATTAATGATCCCATGGCACTAACTAGAAGAGACAAGGATTTTCCACCAACGTCCTGGCCAACATTCCCCATGTCAATAAAACAGGTCAGCTCAGTGCGCATTTCCTGGTCAGAAGTTTCATATAGAAGGCTGTTATAATTTAAACAAAAGTGACCAGATATTATGTTTTTGCAAGAGATTCATCTCTCCCAGGAGGATCATAGTAAATCTGACAAATCTGGATTTGAGCCAATTTGCTATTCCTCCCATAGGTCAGGGAGATGGAAGGCAGTTCTGTCTCTGTTCTCCAGGAGTGTTCCCTCCCAGTTACAATCAGCTATACTAGACTCTGAGGGACGTTTTGTTATTACATCGGGCACCCTCTGTGGGCAAAACTTGACATTTGCTAATTATTACTTTTCTCAAGAGACAGAAGAAAAAGTGTTTAAATGTTCTTTAACAAGCTACTTGGAGAACTGCAGGGCCAGTTGATTTTTTTTTTGGTGGGGGTTCAATTTGATGATGCATACGGAGCTAGATACATTATCACCCAAGCAGTTTAGACATTCCCGGGCACAAGGATTTGTGAGAGCTACACTTGCCCACTTGGGAATGGTAGACGTGTGGAGACACTTACATCTTCAGGACAGAGAGAACACCCACCTCTCAGCCAGGCACCACAGCTTTGCCCCACTGGGTTACCTTATTACAGTGATAGAACACACAGGCACAGCTTGCCTGGGTAGTCATGGTGTAATCCAGCTGTCAGACCATGCCCCTATGCAAGTGAAATTCCGGCTGGGTAACCAGAAAAAACAGATGCACTGGAGGCTCCATCTGGGTCTTCTACAGGATGAGGCCTTAGTGCAGTGGCTAGAAGATTGCATTCCTCAACTTCTTCAGGAAAACTCTGGTCAGGAGCCCATGACTGGCATCCTGTGGGATGCCTTGAAGATGGTTCTTCATGGAGAACTAATATCCTGTGCCTCCAAAGTAAAGAAGGAATAAGGGCAATGGCTGAAGGACTTACAGGAGGAACTGGCGGATGGCTCTATTTATCCCCAGATACAAGGTCTAAAAGTCAGTATCCAGGAGATATCGGACAAGACAGTAGAACAGCTGTTATTTTGTTTACATCATAAATACTATGAAGGATGCCCTCAAAGAACGAAAACATTAGCCCACAGACTACAGGCCACTTGCAGGCAGCCTTGCATCATCCAGATGCAAGACCTCCTAACTGGTCAGTTGGTTTACCACAACAAAAATATTCAGAACATAATGATGCGTTATTATACTCAGCATTACACCCTTGGAGAGGACATGGGCATTGCCCAGATTTCCTCTTACCTGGAAAAGCCACCACAGGAAAATACCCAGGCCCAGACATATTTCCTTCAGAATTCTACAAACATCAGTGCTTGATGGATCTCCTCCTCTCTACCTTGTTGCAACTGTATGGGTCACTTCAAGAGGAGGATCCACCACCCTCATGAAAATATGCCACGATCTCCACAATTTTGAAGCCTCACAAGGATCCCTTAACCCCTCTCTCATATACTGCCTGATATCGAAACTTAATTTTGATTATTAATTTATTTTAAGTTTCACCAGGAAAGACATACTGAGCTGCTAACAGCATGTTTCCTGCTGTGTCCTGGGGGTAAGGGGACATGGAAAATCATATACAGCAATATATCAAGGAGCATAATCAAAAGATTGAAGAGAACTCAGTATAACAGATACATGAAGCAGAAACAAATTGAGATAATGTAGGTGATGGAACTATTCTTACAGAACAAGGAAAGCTGTTTATGTCAGTTTGGGCAGAGAGGATAGAGGGCCTTATCCCATTTTTGCTGTACATGGATCAGGTGAGATGTGTACACAAGTGACAGGTTCATTATAACATGCATGCACATTACTGGTAATAGATCATGTTACCAAACACTGTATGCTCCTGGTCCTCGCTGCATGCCGCCAACATCCTGAGAAACCACCAGACTTCTTAGCATACCTCAAGCATCATCAAACGGAGTGTTGGAATACATTTGGTGGAGGTTTGTACAGGGTGTTGGGGGCCTTTACCTAGGAATCAACAGATTCAGTGTAACAAAAACGAAATGCTGAGCTCCGGGTAAAGTGGGACGTGACACACTGGCTGAATACACTTTGCCTTCCAATAAGTTAACTATGGGATGCTGGACAGATTATGGGAAAGGTCAGACAGACCACTTACACATTTTTGGGGGACTGTCCTGTCCTCCAGGACTATTAGACTCATATAACTAGTGTTCTGAAGGATATATATAAGGTTCTAGGATTATTACTACTTCTCTAGTCCTGATGTCCATTCCCATTGACAACTGTGGTACCAAGGGGCATCAGCTAAAGTTGTTATTGACCCTCAGTGCAGGAACCAAGAAGGGTATAACCAACTTAGGGCTAAAACCGCAACAACCTATGTTTACACACTGGATGGCACTAACTGATTCAATCTACCATCTTGAAGATAGTCATGCACATGTGAACCAGTTATGTGACTTGAAGAAATTTGGAACAAATGGGTTAGATACAGATTAGACTTAGACACAGTATTTGAACCATGACTTTTATTATTGATGTTTGAGTTTTAAAGGCCTATTGTAAGATCTGACCTGATGTTGTCACTTCTGGACTCCCCTGTCTTGAGGGAAGTCTTGCTCTGTGAGGACCATCACCCCTTACACTTTCTGTACCTAGAATGAAAATGCATGTGTTATCGCCTGACACTTCTATACACTGTACAGTCTTCATTTTATCTCTGTATGTCTGACAAAAATTCTTCAAAAACTATAAAACAAAAAGAATTACATATAGAATAATGGTTGGGTAGGGGGTTATAACAAGAATTTTACACACACCCCGAGGTGTGAGATGCCACATACACCCCGAAAGTGAAGTTTGAGAGTTTTTTTATGGCATCCCACACTGAGGGGTGTGTGTAAAATTTGAGTTTTACACACCTAACCAGCCTTTATTTTATATAATTTATGGGGAGTATTTTTCCACCACAGCAATTATATAAAATAAAAAGAGACTGCCGTTAGATGTCAGCATGGTCCACGGTTCCCCCATTCAGCAGCAACTGGCTGAAATAAAACTTTTCTTTTTGTTTTCCTTTTTTATGTTTTAAAGATTAGCTGACAAATAGACTTTTTTTCTTTGTAAGTAACTTACTGCCGAGTCAACTGAGAAGGGCAGTGAAGTCTGCGTTGAAAAGGAATGGCCTCGGGGAACAACATGGAGTGGAGGAAAAGCTGCGACAGGCACATGCATGGTCTGAAGGAAACCAGGTGCATGTTTGCCATTATAACCAGCTGGTTATAACAGCAAATTATAACTGGGTTTCCCTATGGGAAAAAGCGCTAACTGGTAATTATAACTAAATAAATGAATGAAGCTGAGTCAGTACTAATTGCCTGTTGGCCAGATATAGCTGAGCTGGTAGGGTATCAGGGTAGTATTCCAAGTGATGGGTAGTATTCCAAGTGAATTGGTTAAATTATTAGTTAGATCCTGTTATTCCTTTCTCATTAAAATGTGATCATCAAGGTGCAATGCTGTCATTCTTATCTCTGGCACAACATCATTTTAAAGGGACACTGTCAACACTTTCTGTGTCATATTATTTCTAGTTGAAACCCCACATTTTACAATTGCTTATCTTGAAGTTGTTGGTAGTTTTAACTGCTTTCTTTCTTAGTAGAACTGACATGCATGGGAGTGGTCTATTTATATTCAACTTTGTATTGATTCAAATCCTTGATCTACTCTTATTGCATGCATCCTAAACATTAGGAACACCCCTAAACAGTGCAGCCACTCAAGATAAAATCCTCCCCTCTGCTCCCACAGCAGCATGAGTGGCTAGATTGTGTTAGAGGTGTTCCCCAGTCCAGGAATGATGCGGTGGAAATTGATCACACCGTAAACAAATACATTTTTGTGTGGTGATGCCAGTATGGTGTGGCAGTCTGTTTTTTACTTTTAAAAGAAAAAAAAGGAATCAGAATCAAATTACCAGCTACATCCACAATCTTTACAGAAATTAAGAATCATAACATGTGTGAGGTGCTGCTACTGTGGCGGTGATGAGCACCAAGATTTGAATGAGTATGGGTGGATGGAATTTACCCAACAAGGAGAGGCAGGAGTCGTCCAATGAGTTTGATGTCCACTGGGCTTTATTCAACAACAGGGGTAAGATGACACAGCCACAGGAGGAATAAAATAGAACTCATAAACAGCCAACTTTTCACAAAACACTACTTTGCATCTGCTAAATCTTTATGATACCAGGCTATGAAATCAGGTTACTAAATCAGGATCTTGGAAGATTTCTGAGGTGCACCTTGGCCTAGTGCTACTATACTCTGTGTTTACCCTTAGTATTCTCTGTGGTACCATGGTGTACAATAACTACCCCTTGGAAGACCTTACGACCACTGACTTGAGTCAATTACATCAATATACATTCAAACACTCGCCACAGCCCAATTTCTGTTGTAGTCTTCATGCGCGCCATCAAGTAGAGTTGGTAGCTACAGAAAGATGAAGATAAAGTAATTTCCTGTGACACTAAGATTATGGTCCCAGTACAGACCTAGCTAAGGCCACTGGGGTAGTGAGAGGCTTTTTAGACAGACCATGTGTTTCTCAGCATAAAACCCACTCTCTCCGAGGCTGCCAGCATAAAAGAATAAGTGGAACAGGTTCCTGGAATGAGCCCACTGGAGGGCGAGCAGAAACAAACTAGCTGCAGAAAGCTCCCCAGCCAAAACCACATTGGAGTTGCCAAAGATGTGAAAGAACAATGAAGATTCTTGGTGATGAACCCACTGGAGGAATACCAAGGACTGAACGATGCTGCGGAAATTCTGATGCAACCAGGAACCAGAAGAATTCAAGGTGAAGATGGATGATCCTGAAGTGTCAACACAGGAAACTGGAACAAAACAATAAAACAGTGGACACGACCCGCACTGGGCTTCAATGGACTCAACTTGCAGTGAATGGCCAGGGGACAAAGGCAAGGTTCTTCCAGGATGAGCACATTCTTCGGAGGGCAGCCAACTTTGGGACATCTGGATCAGGAACCACGAGATGACAATGGAATGGCAGAAGCCATGCACACTGGGCTTCGGCGTACTCGAATTTGAACTGAGGAAAACTAGAAATGGTGGGTGCGACTTGCACGGGGCTTCAATGTACTCGACTTTGGTGGACAATAGGAATATTGTTGAAGTTCTTCTAGATGGCCACCTTCTGGAGAAGAAAGATGTTGAAGGACGTCTTCCTCAGGATAGAGATTGATTTAGCAGAGGTAGAATGGCAGGTAACACGGTAGAGTGGTATTGTGGCAGAAGATTGAGTCCATACACATATATTGGCAATAATAAAGCTGACAGATACACTTCCACACTGCGCCAAGGTAACTTCATTGCTGGGGCAATTTGCCAGGAACTGGGGCAAATTACCAGAATCTGGGGCAGTTGTTTGTTGCAGGGGCAATTTGGCAGGAACAGGAGCAAATTACCAGAATCTGGGACAATTGTTCATTTCAGGGGCAATTTGCCAGGAACAGGGGCACATTATCAGAATCTGGGGCAATTGTTCACTGCAGGGGCAATTTGGCAGGAACTGGGGCAAATTACCAGAATCCGAGGCAATTGTTTGTTGCAGGGACAATTTGGCAGGAACAGGGTCAAATTACCAGAATCCATGGCAATTGTTTGTTGCAGGTGCAATTTGCCAGGAACAGGTGCAAAGTACCAGAATCTGGGGCAATTGTTCATTGCAGACGCAATTTGCCAGGAACAGGGGCAAATTACCAGAATCCGGGGCAACTGTTCATTGCAGGGGCAATTTGCCAGTAACAGGGCAAATTACCAGAATACAGGGCAACTGTTTGATGCAGGGGCAAATTACCAGAATCCAAGGCAATTGTTCATTGTAGGGGCAAATAACCAGAGTCCCAGTAACAACACAGTCTTGGAGCTTTGCAATAAACACAGCACTTCAGATACTAATAAACAATACACATGTTCATCAATTGACAGTCACTAGATTGCAGCTGTGTGCTAAGCACCTTTTTTTCACTGACTCTTGATGAAAGTACTGTACTTGTAGGGCCCTTCTTGTACCAGGACCTGGCTACCCCTGAAAACCCTGGGATTAATGCCCTTCTTTCTCCTGGGCCTTCCTTGCCCTCTTAATTGCTGAGCCCCTCTATATACCATGGACCTATTGCTGGCCTAAAGTGTTGTCCCTTTAACACAAGGGCCTGGCTTGCTGAGCCTGTATTAATGCTGGGCTGGCCTTTACCCCCCCCGCCCATTCTGAGCCTGTGCAATGCCCTCTCTAGTGACTATTGGGTCTTTGCTGCCCCTTCAATTTCTTGGACCTATGTTGCCCCTTTAATTCTAGGGTCTAGGTTGCCCTTTTAAATCTTTAGGCCTGCCCAAGGCCATGCTTCCCGTTATCTGGGCCACCCCACCTTTACTCTGCCCCCTCCTTGAATATTTATTAACTCCTCTATGGGCCTTAAGGCAGGCCTCTCCCTTTGGGAGTTGTCACGCCATGAATATTTAAATATTTATCTGGTCCTCCCATCTGGTCCTCCGATGGGGCTCCGAGAGCCCAACAACAAAAAAAAACTTTTATTTAATTAGTTTTAGGCAGTCAGCACTCTTCGCTGTGCTGCCACCGACTCACTGCCCCGACCCGGGGTGAAGGAGCTACTGTTGGGAGGAGGGAGGCCTTGCTGGAAGAGGGAGGGAACCACTAGGAGGCAGCAGGCAGAGTGACGGATGGCTGAGGGCCTCTGGAGGGCCAACGACTCTAGCTCCTTGGTCATGACATGGCTCTGACAATGCCACTGTCGAGGGACTGAAATGCAGGAGAGAAGGGGCGCAACTAAAATAAATAAGCGGGCTGAATGGAGCCCACACCGCCGCAGGGGACAGGATTCTTCTCTCTCTCTGTCTCTTTCTCTCCTCTTCGACTGGACCACTGGACTCAACCACACAGCATGACCATGATTGCAGGAGCAGAAGTCTTCTTCACTGGCTGGAGAAGGGGCTGCCTAGGAGTCAACAGAACCAGCTACAGCACACCTGGTAAGCCTACAGGTTCCCATTGCACTCCAACAGTCCTCTCCACTCCACAGCCCAGCACGAATTCATGCGAGAAATGGTTCTCCTCTTTCAAAAAGATGCTTGGGGTTCTGCTGCTAGAACCCCAAACCCGTGCCACTTCAAATGGTAGGATTTTTGAACTGGGCACCATACGACGGCCAGGGACAGAAGTCCCAGCATCTGGGTGCCCACTCTCATGCTGCCTGATCGGGGGGGGGGGCAGGGAGATTGAAATGGAGCAGACAAGCAGAAGCAGGGAAAGAAAAACTTTAATTTTTATATTAAAGGATAATGCCCTGCCTGGCTATTCTTGGGAGGAACACACTGCAAGGGGCCCCAGTACCTTTCCCTCTTACTGCCCTCAAGCCCACGACAACAATGGGGGCCCAGGGTACTTTATTTTAATTAATAAAACCCCCCAATTTTTTCTATGGTGACCCCATACTTTGCCACCTTACTTTGGGGCACTGCAGATTCGGGGCCTCCTAAAAATGCATGTCCCCATGTATTCCCTCTTAACACTCTATAAAAACATTTCTTAACTATTACTTCTATAGGTGTTTATAACATTTCTTAACGCTTTAACGTTCTACTTAATCTCTACGTACTCTTACTTTAGTTAAAAACACTCTCAGAACATCTATAATGTTCTCACTTGTTACTATAACTTCTAATGGAAACTTTATTATTTAATAACTTGAGTGACCATGTCTTTCAATTACTCTTAACGGGACTATTTGTGAAAGGATGGTACAACTTGAGAGGCTTCCATTATGTATCTCCTAGGAGGGATACCAGCGTTAGACCTTTGGGATCTATGGGGTTGGAAACCGATGGGTTCTGGGGAAATGCATTCTAGTTCTAGGAAATCTGGAGGTTCAGGATTCACTTCAGGTATAATGACTGGACAATGAAAGGAGTTTACATTGGAAGTGTGAATCCAAGGCTCTATACACCAGTTGGTTGGCGATTCCAGTCCCAACTTTCCATTCTTTTGATACTCCTGCCTCTCCTTGGGTGTAGAGTTTCTTTTATCTTTGGCTGGAGCAGTGTCTCTAATAGTGCAGGCTCTCAGAAGATTATAGTGTATGATTTTGGTAGCACTCCCAGTTTCTTTCAGAATTTTGTACACTGGTAACTCTAGATAACGGATTTCGACAATGCGGTAGGGTTCAGGTTCCCATTTTGAAGCCAACTTGCTGCATTTTGAGTCCTCTTTAACATTACTCTCTCTCTCCTATTTGTAGGGGTGTGGCATTAGCCTTAACATCATAATTTGCCTTCTGTTTTTGGTGCACCTGTTCCATATGCTTGCCTACAATTTATCTAGTCTCTTGCAGTCACTGGTTATGCTCTTGCACCCAATCTGTGATTGGCTGTTTGGCAATTGCTTCATCATGCTGCACCTCTAAGACTAAATCCATAGGGAGTCTTCTGTGGCATCTGAACATTAAATAGTGAGCAGTATATCTAGTAGAACAGTGAATGGTGTCATTGTACAAATAGATAAGTTCAGGGAGGAGAACTGGCCAATATGGACGTTTGTACTCGGGTAAAGCTCGTAACAGTTCAAGTAGAATCTGGTTGGTTCTCTCGCAAAGTCCATTACTTTGAGGGTGGTAGCCTGTGGTTTTCAGTTTGTGACTTCAATAGGGAGCACAAAGTTTGTGGAAGAGCTGGGACTCAAAAGAGGTTCCTTGATTTGTAAGGGTCTTAGTTGGGTAGTGATACGGTCACACAAAACATTTCAGGAAAGTTTCTGCTGTAGTCTGAGCAGCGAGATCCTTGACTGCACTAACAACCACAAATTTGGAGAAGAGATCAAACATTGTGAGGACATACATGTATCCACTTATGCTTGGTTCTAACTTCAAATGATCCAAGGCAACTAGCTCCAGTGGTGTGCTACTGATGATTGGGTGAAGAGGAGCTCTCTCGTCACTTTTCTGTTTACGTTTAAGGCTACAGGCTGGGTATTCCTTACACCATTTCATAATATAATTTCTCATTCCAATCCAGTAGAACCATCTCCTAATGACAGCCTCTGTTTTTTTAAGACCAAAATGTCCCGAATGGTCAATCCTCGCAACAGTTCATGCAAAGGCAAAGCAATTTTAGAAAAGTCTTTTATGAATCGCTTTTAGTACCCCACAAAGCCCAGGAACTTCTGACATCTCTGACAGTGATGGGAACAGGCCAGTCTCTTACAACTTTTATCTTTTCTGGATGTGGTGACACTCCTTTTGAGGAAACTATATGTCCTAAGTAGTTTTCTTCCAACAGTAACAGATGACATTTGGATGGCTTTATTTTAAGGCCACATTGGATCAGTCATGTGAATACCTCACCCAAATGCAACAAATGTTCCTTGTTGGTTTTAGAGTATATGATGATATCATCCAGGTATAGCAACAGGATATCAAAATTTCAGCTCCCCAGACAATGCTTGACCAGTTTTTGAAAGGTTCCGGGAGCATTACAGAGTACAAAAGGCATCCTGGTAAATTCAAAAAGACCCATGGGGTAATGAAAGCTGTCTTCTCCTGATCCTTGGGCTCCATAGGGACATGCCAGTACCGGAACTTGCCAATACCCACTGGTTAGGTCTAAGGTAGAAAACACAGCAGCAGAATGGAGAGCCGTGAGCGAATCCTAAATTCTGGGCATGGGATACGTGCCTTTGTGGGTGATAGTATTTAGTTCTCTATAATTAACACAAAATCTAATTTTGCCATCTTTTTTTTTAACCAGCACAATAGGAGCTGCCCAAGCACTGTGACTCTCTCTGATCACTTTGGCCTCCTTCTTCTCCTTGATCATTTCTTTAACTGCCTGATACATTGCTGGTGGGATTAACCTGAATCGTTCTCTGATTGGGGTATGTTGATTCAAGCAAATATGATGTTGCACGTTGTGAGATAGTTCAAAGTCCAGCAGATGTTTGCTGAAAGCTTCTTCATGCTCCATGACTGCCTGGAGTACATCTGCCTTTTTCTCTTCAGTGGTTTCAGGGTTACCCAAACTAATCTCTTTAACCAAATCTGGCATAGCAGGGCTACCAGAGTTTTTTGCTTTCATTCTCTGTATGGTCTGTGGTTCTTCAGATATTCCAGTCTCTTGCTCTGCGTCGACCATATCCTGGAGGCATACCATATACAGGTGGGCAACTGGTTGGTTGCAGTAGAGCTGCACCTCATGGTTTCCATAATTCAGCACTCTGACAGGAATTTGCCCTACTGTCACAGGAGCCACTATTATGGGTTCCTCTTTCCCACTAGGACACGGCTCCACCAAGGCATCGTAATCTTGATCTCTCGGGCCCACTTTATCTTGCACCACAAGATGGTCTCCGTTCCTGGCTTTAAAGTCACTGGCTTGGCATTTGTCACACGGACCCTACCAATCTCACCATCAGCACTGGCAAACCATTGGTGGCATTGTAGGAGGTTAATGGTCTGTTGCAGGGCATGCTTGTCAACCGGAGGTGAATGTTTGGCCTTCTGTTGGAGAATCTGGACCAAGTCTTCAAAACAGTTCTAAAGGAAATACATGCCCAGAATCAGCAGTGGCAAATTATTGGTTTCCATATCACTGATAATGATTCCCTGCCAGTTTTGGGTGTTCTTTCCCAACTGGATATTTGCCTCAAGATAGCACAGATAAGGTACTTCAGCTCTGTTAATAGCTATAAGTTTGATCCATGACCTCAGAGATTGTTTGAGATCTTCAAGCATCCAATATCTTTGGAAATACCACCCCTGCATTGTGGTGACTTGCAACCCAGTATCTAGTAATGCCATTAGTTAAACTCCATCCACCTTCATGAGAACAGTCGGGCTCTTGACAATGAAGCAAGACTGTTCAATTGAGGAGGTTAGACCTGGTATCCTGTCCTTCGAGAATCGGCCTTCATCCTCAAAGAAGTCCTGTTTAACGTCATAGTAGTGTCAGAAGGCTGATTACATCATCACTCTACGTGACCACTGATGACAGATCAATCTTCCTTGGTTATCAAAACAATCCATTGGGTGTCTTCCTTTGCCTCTCCTAGGATGGTCTGGGTGGTCATTGGCCCTTCTCTCTCTCTCTCGCTCTCTCTCTCTCTCAGTCTGGTTGTGGGGCACCTCTCTCCGCCAACCTTATTTCAGTCCCTGTACTTCCTGACAAACCTCCATCACTTTATGAGTCAGGGTGGCGATTTGTTCTGCCAATTCGGAGTGTGGGTAAGAGATGGACTGAACAGAATGGGCTGGTGATTGCTCCATTTGATTGTACGTTTGACCATGGTCTGGATGATAACTTGGATAACCCGTCAGTTCCCTATCATATTCTGACATCTCCAAGGGCAGTCCCTCATGCCAAGGTCCTCTTTTCCATGAGTTCTCCCTAGTACATCCTTCCATCAGGTATCCTGACCATGTAGCTCGAAGTGGCGTTGCCATCTGAGGATAAGTCATGACCTCTTCTCTTGGGCATTCTGAGCCTAAGATCTTAATTGCCTTCTCCTTAAAGTCAAGGAAATCTGCCTCGGGGTCTTGTAAGTGCAACATCCTGAGCTCTCTCCTCAAAGCTTTCTGTGCACCCCTTCTATGAATTTTTCAATCAGCACGTGGTCCACATGCCTGACTTCCTCAGCATCTTCTTTCTCAATTGCTCTCAACAATTCTCGCAGACTTAGGGCATATTCCTGATGGGTCTCCTGGGGCCTCTGAGTGCAGGAGAAGAACTTCATTTTGAGATCTGACACCATACGGGTATTAAATATGTGCTGCAGCCTCCACTGAATCTTTTCAGCGGTAGTCTTCACTCCACCTTTGTCAGGACTGTACTTCTTGATGGGCTGCTCCTTTCAGCTGCCCAATCAGGATTTCAACTTTTTTCCACTCTGGGATCTGGTACAGTCTAAGCATCGCCTGCATCTTAGAATGAAACTCCCCTAAATTGCTGGTTTCACCCCCATTTCTTTCTCCTGAGAACTGTGGAAGCCATGGCATCCCAAAGTAGTAGGGCATAGTTAATGGTGACAGAGGCATATTCCCTTGGTGTTCATCTCTTTCTCTTCCAATTGCCTCACTGTCTCCTCCAGACAACCCACTACTACCAGACGGCTCCATTGGCATCTTGCTCTAGGAAACTCTGGCTTTGGACTCCTTGGAAAAATAATCATCTTATCCTGCCAACTATGCCAAAACTTTTCTGTGATGTGCTGCTACTGCAGTGGTGACCAGCACCAGGGTTCAAATGACTATGGGTGGATGGAATTTACTCAGTAAGGAGAGTCAGGAGTTGTCCAATGACTTTGATGCCCGCTGGGTTTTATTCAACAACAGGGGTAGGATGACACGGCCACAGGAGAAATAAAATAGAACTCATAAACAACCAACTTTTCATAAAACACCACTTTCCATCTGCTAAATCTTTATGATATCAGGCTTTGAAATCAGGTAACTGAATCAGGTAACTAAATTGGGTTACTAAGTCAGGTTATTAAATCAGGATCTTGGAAGATTTCTGAGGTGCACCTCGGCTTAGTGCTACTATACTCTGTGTTTACCCTTAGTATTCTCTATGGTACCACAGTACTATAACTACCCCTTGAAAGACCTTATGACCACTGACTTGGGTCGATTATATCAATATACATTCAAACACACACCAGAGTCCAACTGCAGTTGAAGTCTTCATGCGTATCATCGAGTAGAGTTGGTAGCTACAGAAAGATGAGGATAAAGGAATTTCCTGTGACACTAAGATTATTGTCCCATTACAGACCTAGCTAATTCCACTGAAGTGGTGAGAGGTTTTATAGACAGATCATGTGTTTATTGGCATAAAACTCACTCTCTCCGAGGCTGCTGGCATAAAAGAATAAGTGGAGCAGGTTCCTGGAATGAGCCCACTGAAGTGCAATCAGAAACAAACTAGTTGTAGAAAGCTCCTCTGCCAAAGCCCACCTTGAGGCTGCCAAGAATGTGAAGGAACAATGAAGATTCTTAGTGATGAACCCGCTGGAAGATTACCAAGGACTGGATGATGCTGCAGAAATTCCGATGCAACCAGGAACAAGAAGAATTTAAGGTGAAGATGGATGATCCTAAGTGTCAACACAGGAAACTAGAACAAAACAATACAACGGTGGAAACGACCCACACTGGGCCTCAATGGACTCGACTTGCAGGAATGACCAGAGGACAAAGACAAGGTTCTTCCAGGATGAACACACTCTTCAGTGTCAGACAACTTCAGGACATCGGGATCAGGAACCACGAGATGATAATGGAATGGTGGAAGCAATGCACACTGGGCTTTGGTGTACTCGACTTCCAACTGAGGAAAACAAGAAATGGTGAGTGCGACTTGCATGGGGCTTAGACGTACTCTACTTCAGTGGACAACAGGCACATTTTTGAAGTCTTCTGGATGGTCACCTTCTGGGGAAGAAGAATGTTGAAGGACGTCTTCCTCTGGATTGAGATTGATTCAGTAAAGGATGAATGGCAGTCAACACCATAGAGTGGTATTGTGGCAGAAGACTGAGTCCATACATATACGTTGGCAATAATAAAGCTGGCAGATACACTTCAACACTGCACCAAGGTAACTATTCGTTGCTGGGGCAATTTGCCAGGAAGGGGGGAAAATTACCAGAATCAGTGCCAATTGTTCATTGCAGGGGCAATTTTATTTTTTTTATTTTTATTTAATTTTTGTTGACTGGGTAAGTGCACTAGACAAATCCTGCTTATTTTCAGGCATGACCCAGGGGAGGGGGATACAGATGAATGCCAACTGACCTTGAACCAGGAACGGGCAAATTACCAGAATCTGGGGCAATTGTTCATTTGCTAGGGCAGTTTGACAGGAACAGGGGTAAGTTACCAGAATCCAGGGCAATCATTTGCTGCAGGGACAATTTGCCAGGAACAGGGGCAAATTACCAGAATCCAGGGCAATTGTTCATTGCAGGGACAATTTGCCAGGAACAGGCGTAAATTACCAGAATAGAAACATAGAAACATAGAACTTGATGGCAGATAAGGACCACTTGGCCCACCCAGTCTACCGATTTCCCTACCTAATGGATAAACTGCAGATCTTAGTTAACCAACAGCCTACTTCCTCCTACCCTCACCCCCTAGAATTGCCTTATGACTGTCCCATTCATTCTTGAATTCCACCACTGTTTTTGACTCCACAACCTCCTCAGAAAGGTTGTTCCATGCATCCACAACCCTGTCAGTGAAAAAATACTTCCTCACATTACTTCTGAGCCATCCCCCCATTATCTTCAAATTGTGGCCCCTTGTTCTTACACAGCTCTTTTTCTGAAAGATGCTACCCTCTTGGACTTTGTTGATTCCCTTGAGCTACTTGAAAGTTTCTAACATGTCCCCCCCCCCAACTCCTTTCCACGAGAGTATACATATTCAGCTCCTTAAGTCTCTCTTCATATGTCTTCTGGTGCAGACCCTGCACCATTTTAGTTGCCCTCCTCTGGACTGCTTCCATCCAGTCTATGTCTTTGTGGAGACTGGGTCTCCAGAACTGCATGCAGTACTCCAGGTGTGGTCTCACCAGCTGTCTGTACAGAGGGACAACAACTTCTTGTTTTCTACTGGTGAGGCATCCCAGTATGCCAACCTTTAGGTCATCTGATATGACTACTTCCAGGTCCCTTTCCATTTTTGTTGTTGTTAGTATCTCACCCCCCATTGTGTACTCTTCCCCTGGGTTTTTGTTTCCCAGGTGCATTACTTTGCACTTCTTAGCACTGAATCTAAGCTGCCATTTGACCATTCCTCCAACCTTGCCTAGTCCCTTCTCATCCTTTCCATCCCACCTTGTGGTGGCAATTATTCATTGCAGGGACAAATTGCCAGGAACAGGGACAAATTACCAGAATCCAGGGCAATTGTTCATTGCAGGGGCAATTTTCCAGGAAGAGGGGCAAATTACCAAAATCCAGGGCAATTGTTTGTTACAGGGGCAATTTGCCAGGAACATGGGCAAATTACCAGAATCTGGGGCAATTGTTTGTTGCAGGGGAAATTTGCCAGGAATGGGGCAAACTACCAGTATCCAGGGCAATTGTTCATTGCAGGGGCAATTTGCCAGGAAGAGGGGCAAATTACCAAAATCCTGAGCAACTGTTTGTTGCAGGGACAATTTGCCAGGAACAGGGGCAAATTACCAGAATCCAGGGCAATTGTTTGTTGCTGGGGCAATTTGCCAGAATCTGTGGTAATTGTTCATTGCAGATGCAATTTGCCAGGAACAGGGACAAATTATCATAACCCAGGTCAATTGTTCACTGCAGGGGCAATTTACCAGGAACAGGGGAAAATTACCAGACTCTGGGGCAGTTGTTTGTTGCAGTGACAAATAACTGAGTCCCAGTAACAACAGTCTTGGTGCTTTGCAATAAATACAACAGTTCTTCACCCCACTGCCAGCTATCCCATCCCTCTGAACTACTGACAAGGCACTCTATGGCTGCTTACCCCTCCACCCTCATAAAGTGTTTTTCTTGTTATTTTAACTAGTACCTATGTTTTGAGTTATTCTGTAAGTTCTGAATCCAAGCTGTATCATCCATTGTAATGTACCTTTGCTTTGTCCTATTGTTCTTTGTTTTGCAATCTATGACGTAGAATCTTTGGAAAAGAGCTTGCGCTCAAAGGTCTTTTCCAATCACTAAATAAATAAATAAAGTTCAGATACTAATAAATGATACACATTTTCATCAATTGACAGTCACTAGATTGCAGTCGTGTGCTAAGCACCTTTCTGTTACTGACCCTTGACGAAAGTACTGTACTTGTGGGGTCCTTCTTGTAACAGGACCTAGCTACCCCTGAAAACCCTGGGATTAATGCCCTTCTTTCTTCTGGGTCTTTCTTGCCCTCTTAACTTCTGGGCTCCTCTATATAATATGGGCCTACTGCTGGCCTAAAGTGTTGCCCCTTTAACATAAGGGTCTTGCTTTCTGAGCCTGTATTACTGCAGGGTTTGCCTTTACCACCCCCCCCCCTTAATTCTGGGCCTGTGCAATGCCCTTTCTGGTGACTATTGGGCCTTTGCTGCCCCTTCAATTTCTTGGGCCTATGTTGCCCATTTAAATCTTTAGGCCTGCCCAACGCCCTGCTGCCAGTTATCTGGGCCTCTCCACCTTTACTCTGCCCCCTCTTTGAATATTTATTAACTCCCCTATGGCCCTTAAGGCAGGCCCCTCCCTGTGGGTGTCACCACACCCTGAATATTTAAATATTTAGCTGGCCCTTCCACCTGGTCCTTCAATGGTGCTCCGAGTGCCCGACAACCTCTGGAGGGCCAACAACTCTGGCTCCTTGGTCACAAAGCAGCTCTGGCAGTGCCGCCGACGAGGGATTGAAATGCAAGAGCAGAATGGCGCAACTAAAATAAATAAACGGGCCGAATGGAGCCCACACTGCCGCAGGGGACTGGATTCTTCTCTCTCTCTCTCTCTCTCTCTCTCTCTCTCTCTCTCTCTCTCTCTCTCTCTCTCTCTCTCTCTCTCCCCTCCTCAACTGGACTGCCGGACTCAACCACACAGCAGGACCATGATCACAGATGCAGCAGTCTTCTTCACTGGCCAGATCAGGGGCCGCCTAGGAGTCCACAGAACCAGCAATAGCACACCAGGTAAATCTACAGGTTCCCATTGCACTCCAGTGGTCCTCTCCACTCCACAGCCCACTCCACTCCACAGCCCAGCAAGAATTTATGGGAGAAATGGTTCTCCCCTTTCAAAAAGAAGCTCAGGGTTCCGCTTCTAGAACCTTGAGGCTGTGCCACCTCAAATGGCAGGATTTTTGAATTGGGCACAATACAACAGCCAAGGACAGCAGTCCCAGCATGTGGGAGCCCACTCTCGTGCTGCCTGCTCTGGGGGGGGGGATGAAATGGAGCACAGCAGGCAGCAGCAGGGAAAGAAAAACTTTCATGTTTTTAATAAAGGATAATGCCCTGCCTGGCTATTCTGGGTGGGGAAACACACTGTAAGGGTTCCCAATACCTTTTCCTCCTTACTGCCCACAAGCACACAACAACAACAACGGAGACCCGGGGGAACTTTATTTTAATTAATAAAAAAAAACATTTTTTTCTGTGATGCCCCCATACTTTGCCCCCTTACTTCAGGACACTACACCTTTTTTTAAACTAGACACACTTTGAGGCCTAAGGGGTCTGACAGTGTCCCTTTAAGTATTACTGCATTATTTGTAAGACATCCTGACACTAGCAACCACACTCACATCAGAACCCACAGCAGGTTGGAAGGCTGCCTGTTGACAGTTTCAACCACCATTGTGTTATCTAATATATCCATCATTCTTCCGTTCTTAATAAGTAGTGCCCCATGTTCTAACCACTGATTATCATAGGTTGCCCAACGGGAGGTCAGAGCCATGGGTCAGGAGACAGGCCTTTTCTGCTGGTGGTTGACATGGTGCCATCAATGGGAGTGGTTGACCTTGTCACAACTTCTATGCTCATTGCTGCAAGCCTCAGGACTAAGGATTGCACAAGGCTGGGAGTCTGTCA